>OX369290.1:6866329-8230329 GCA_947284805.1 Coleophora flavipennella
ATTCATTGTTATGCATGAACTCTTTCTTTAGGGTATTATCTAACTGTGTTAAAACAAACTTTATTTCACGCCATACTCAAAATAATTTTCATTTGGAGTTCCACCACAGATGAGATATTAGTTAGTTTGGTTCACCCATTTACATAGGTGATTTCAAGTTTCTTAGCTAAAAGTAAATTTGTTGATTTTAGCTGCCTATATCTTGTCGGTTATTCATTAATTGGGTCATTCAATTTTTTTTGCCAAAACCTGTTTCGTGCAAATTTTTCACAGTTTTAAACACAAAAAATGCCTTTTTTGTTAATTTTGTCGTTTAAATGACAAATAGGAACCATTGTCGTATTGTACAATCACTAAAATACCATATTGATTTTTAAAGTTATGCAAAAAAGCTATGTGACCCAGAATCTTCAACTGAATTACGATACTCTGTAAAAATATTCCTAGACGAGCCTTATTTTTTACTTAAGCGTTCAACACTGGAACACTATTAAAGTCATAAAACGCAATAAAAGGTTTATTTACAGAAAATATTATACAAAAGTTGGATTTTCAAACATTTGTCCCCACTGATGAAATAAAATCCATTTCTACTGTGTCGCTATGTACACGTGTCCATAAGAGCGATGGAGATGTATGTGCGAATGCCACAATACCTACTTCCACAGCAATGGCGCTTCAATCTCCTAGGAGGGCGTCGTGGATTGATCGGCAGGTAGATATGGTTCACAATAACTCGATTCATCAACCACGAAGTACATACATTTATTCACAGTCCGATAAACACAATGCGGTCAGTTAAGGTACAAAGCCGGGTCTGTGCTAAACAAAGTACATAATCTAAGAACGAAACCACGGCACTTATAACTGAGACATTCTACGCGGTATGTCAGTACTCACATAAATTCCATAGTCCGTTTTATATCACAATGCCTACACTAAATATCTATCGTCCGTATTCGATAGGTAGGGCTTATGGGGACACTCCGAAATACTAGAGTACGTGTCCTGGTGTCGGGTCTCAAGGCCCCGGTGCTCGACTGTCTCTCGAGCCGCGACGTGCATGTCGCTTGACAGTTCGCTAGCACACCGCCATACAGCTAGGCTGCGCTCGGAGTCCTACAGACCGGCCGCGCTACCACAAAACCGGCTCATACTTGTTCAGCGCGCAGTTCGCCCATGCATGGCGCGAATCGTAGTTTGGTTCTAAACATACGAGTAAAGCTCGTCTAAAATTATAGAATTAGACCTTCATGTATGTATGTTTTTTTAACACTAATTTCCTGATTAAATTCGTCGATTAGGTCTCGTCCCTTCTTTCTCCTTTTGACATGTTTAAATGCTTTCATTTGTTTCCCATTTTTTTCATACAATTCGTCTACTCTTCCCCATTCCTTTCAGGTGATGTTTCCTGTGTCTCTTCCAGTAATAGGTTCAATTTTCAAGTCTCAACATAAGGTGCAAGTTCCATACATAGAAGCTTGAACTTTCGGATCACGGACAGTTGCAGCAATCAAAGCGTTAATGTCGCTGGTATCGATGACGCCCTTATATTTTAATTAACGCGCCTTATATGTCAGGTTTGTGTGCACTTTGCACAAACACATTTCGCGTCCACTTATAGATGGCTTCACAACATAACAGGTCTATTCTTGGTAAAATAGAAGTATAAGCATTTGATATCTGGGTTTTCTTGCTTGAAAATTTTGTTTTATTCTCATAAAAAGCAAATATCTCGTTGTGACTCAGTGGACTTATTTCAGCTCGATTTCTTTTTTGGAAAGCAATCAAAAATTTTATAAAATATGGTGCTTAAAGCATTGTAGAAAAATTCAATGTATAGTTTATTAGTACAAAACAGAAGATTTGTAAAATCTGGCTATTCTTATGTTAGTAGATTGTTAACCAAGGGTAGAAAGTGACCCTTTTACCCGAGATTTTAATCGAGCGCCAATAGTTCGAGGGTGAAATGGGTAATTTAACCCGAGTTAAAAACACAACTTTTCATTTCGACTGTAAGGAAAACTAAGTTTACCTATATCCAACCTCCAACAACCTTTTCGCAATGGCTACTTGCCACGGCCGACTAGATTTTCCCTAATCGAGTTGGTCACGACGTGCATCTAGATGGCCATGCCAAAACGTAAAAAAAAGTGTCATGCTATCATGATTTTTACTTTCTGTTTTTTTGTTACTTGTCAGCGAAACATTTTTGCTTTTTGGTCAACTTTGGCCACTATACAGGGTGCCAAGTGTAGCTTTTTGGTCAGGTTTGGCCACTATACAGGGTCCAAGTGTAGCTTTTTGGTCAACACTGGCCACTGTATAGGGTGCCAAGTGTAGCTTTTTGTCAACTTTGGTCACTATACAGGCTGACAAGTGTAGCTTTTTGGTCAGGTTTGGCCACTATACAGGGTGCCAAGTGTAGATTTTTGGTCAACTTTGGCCACTGTACAGGGGCCAAGTGCAGCTTTTTGGTCAACTTTGGCCACTATACAGGGTGTAATAAAATTAGTGTAGGTCCCGTTAACTGGGGCTTCTACTCATCGTACTAAACAACTTCTTTTCTATGACTTTACGGAAATCACAAAAAAAAAAAGGTTTAACTCTTTATAAAAATCGATCAGCTGATCAACCAATTTTGTGCATTTTTGCATGGAGGGTCCAAATATTTTTTTTGAGAATTGACAATGGGTTACATGGATAAAGTTGTTCAGTATGATGAGTAGAACCCCCAGTTAACGGGTCCTACACTAATTTTGTTACACCTTGTATACCATAGAAACTAACTCGTATCAAAATAATTGTAAGTAATTATTTGTAGGGAATTAATTAATTACCCTCGATCTCCTTCTGACCTATCTTGTAGCGTTTTTCTGGAAATTAAGGTTTTTTTTTATTTTAAGGGGGAAGGGTGGAGCACCCCTAAAAAGGCGGACGAGAGTTGTGTTTTTTATGTACCCACTCATAGGTATAATAATAATTTAGCAGCAGTTTGGAAAAACTATAACTGGTGCTTGGAAAAAATCTAAAGAATGTGCTATTTGCCCAATGTAATGAGGATGTTTTTGTTTATTTTTTATTAACTTAACAAGCCAGTTCAATGCTTAAGTTTGTTATGTTTTAGAACTCCCATGGGAAGACCTTTCATATTTGATATTTCACATGATAGAGGATTAGAAAAAAATATAAATCCCTCTATACTAAAACAAAGTTTCGTCATAGAGTTGCAACGAATAGTGATTTGGCCGAATATTGGATATCGTATATTCGGCGGCGCTCTCAGCCGAATAGGCGAATATTCAGCGGCCGAATATTTGTTTCTGGCGAGTGACAGATCCGTGTATTTCTCGCATTGCAATATATTTACGTTACACGGCTGCAGAAACGTTACTTTACATTACTTTTCGGAATAAGGGGCTATAATAAAACTTATAACATCACAAAAGAGCCCCATGCTGTTTCTGAGATATGGGATATTATATTCCTCAACAGAAGTGACATTTACTTGTCCATGAAAGTGGAGCCAATATGAAAAAAGGCAGACCCTTACAAGTGGTAGTTTGCAAAGTCATCCCAAGTTAATAAAATTTGTTAAAATATATCTGTCGTCACCTTGCAGTAGTATCTACAGTCTATTTTCGGAGGCAGGTCTTGTGAATGAAGAAAAACGAAATCGGATTTTACCAGCTAATGCAGAGAAACTGGTGGTTATGTACCACAATCTGCCACTAATTAATTTTAAATATTAAAATTACTTTATTATCTTTATAATTGAATATTTTTTGAATGAAATATGTCTTTGTTTCCATATTTTTTGGAATTCGGTATTCGGCCGAATATCGTCACTCTTCGGAATATCTAAAAAAAGCCGAATAGCGAATATTTTCCGAATATTCGTTGCAACTTTTATTCTGTAGAATGCCCCATAATAATATAACAGATGTCTAGCCTATTCAAGTATACTTTTTATCCCTATTAACGCATGACTTAATTAGGAACCGAAGAAAAACTTAGAGTAGTAAGTGTTGGCAGTGCCGCCGTTTGTGTAAGTTAATGATTGGCCTATTCCTGTTTCAGAGGAACCCGAGCCTCATCTTGAGAGTCCTCATATGAATGACACGTCTGGTGTACCTGTAAGTTATTTACTATAATTAGGAGTACTTGACGTATCGATAAAAGTGAAATCTCTTAACGTGTGGCACAATAACTGTATTTAAGATTTCAAGTACTATATTGAGGTTGCCTGGTTTGCACTTAGCGTCACCCTTGGTCTGTTGTTATAAGTTTATAACATCCCTCTCCTATCGGGCCTTTAAAATACAAACAATTTTGAACCTTACCCTTATCATACACTCAATGTATTTCTTATATCCTTCATCATCATATCAGCCGAAGGACGTCCAACTGCTGGACATAGGCCTCCTCCAAGGATCTCCACGACGACCGGTTCTGCGCTGTCCGCATCTAGCGGCTTCCCGCGACCTTCACCAGGTCATCGGTCCACCACTACACTACGCTTTCCGGTGCGTGGTAGCCAATCGAGAACTTTACTGCCCCAACGGCCATCTGTTCTACGAGCAATGTGCCCCGCCCACTGCCACTTTGGTTCTCCTACGGATCTCCTTGTTTCTTATATCCTTAGTTTGATTAAAATCTGATTTTTGTACTATTTTTCCAGGCTCTTGAGAAATTATTAAAAGGGTCATTGGTCGCATCTGTTCTTTTAAATTACAAGGGAAGCAAATTAAACGGAGATAGCTCAAGAAATCTCCTTACGTCAGAGATAGCTAAAGAAATTTTACGTCTTAACCAAAATAAAGATGTAATAAGATTCGAAACATATCATCGATGGGCAAATGCAATTCAGTCGCTTTTTCCAGGCGAAAGCACTACAACATACTATGTACCAGCGTGCGCCACGGCGAATGGTACAGTACTACATGCCAGGGGAAAACTTTTGTATCAAGTTATGAATTTGAGAAGACGTTTACAAAAACTGGGAGCGCTAACAAAGAAAAAGCGAAAAATTTGTACGGAAACTTCCTGTCGAGCAAGACCGGCGCCGTCACTTCTCAAAAATGTTGAAGAGGCACCTACTGTTGATGAAGACTTGAACTGGCTACGGAATTGTTCACATCCATGGTCTTTAGTTCTGGTCAAATGGAAAAACACTACTAAAGAACGAATGCGTAGGTTACATGAGGAAAACTTACAATTGGCACAAACCATAGAATCTTATTTTCAAGAGTACCCGGCGTTGAAAAAACCTCAAGGATATACCTTAGTAAGAAAACCTCGTATTATACACCACAGCTAGATACTTTTTTTAGGGTCCCGTACATAGATAGACCAAACGGAGTCCTATTGCTCTCGCTCCATTTGTCTGCCCGAGAACACGGCAAAAGATTAATACTTATTTAACTATTACATATGAAGCGTCTCGGTGACTCAGCCGGTAACGACTCGGTCCTCCTAACCAGAGGTACCGGGTTCAAATCCGGACGGCCAATGTTCCAATGATTTTTTCGAAACTTACGTACATATACTCACCGATTGCTTTAACTGTGAAGGAAAACATCGTGAGGAAAACTGCACACACCTGTGAAGAAACTCGAAGGTTGTGTGTGAAGTCGAACAACCCGCACTGGGCCCGCGTGGTCGACTAAGGCCCGATCGCCCTAATTCAGGGTAGGCTCGAGCCCCTCGGTGGGGACGTATATGAGCTGATATGATGAACTTATTACAAACCAACTTAACTTTGCGGTCGGGAACTGTTTTTTTTAATAGGGAATCCTTAATTTGCGAACTTCGACACGCAATGGCCGCTTACTAACTTAAGAGATGTTAAGTGGCAAGCAGGAAAAGTTTGTGTTTTAACTTTTTTAATTTCTCTTGCAGCTAATTAATGACTTCGAACAGGCATACGGAGAGTATAAGGACAATTTGTTCATCAATTTTCCGATTGTTAAAAAACTTCTATGTGAAATCCTTACTAAACGTAAAAAGGATAAAGATGCACTATGCGCTGAAGTACTAGAATTAGCACAATGTAAGTGTATCATACTAGCTGGGGCCTGCGTAGTTTTGCAACGCGCATATCATCAAGAAGATCCGTAGGAGAACCAAAGTTACCGATATAGCTCTCAGAATTGCTTAACTTAGTGGCAGTGGGCGGGGCACATTGCTCGTAGAACAGTAAAGTTCTCGAGTGACGACCGCTCACCGGAAAACGCAGCGTAGGCAGGCCTCCCACCCGGTGGACCGATGACCTGGTGAAGTGTGCGGGAAGCCGCTGGATGCGGGTAGCGCAGAACCGGTCGTCGTGGAAATCCTTGGGGGAGGCCTATGTCTAGCAGTGGACGTCCTACGGCTGATATGATAATGATATCATGTTTACGATATCCCCATCAAACAACTTTGCTCTGAAAGAGGCACAGATTTTTTAAATCATAGATATAGAATAGTACATTTAAGGTACATTCTTTTCATATACAGTTGATTTGATTTTGAATCTCACCTATGTTGGGCCAAGTTTTAATAGGGTATATGCATAATTTTTTTTATCGCATTTCTTAATAAAATATGAAAACTCCGTAAAAACAGTGTCAAAAATTGGCCAAGAAATACGGAGGATAAAATAATTTTCAATTTCTAATTAGATTCGTTATGTAAATGTGACGACATAAAACACACGGTCCATATAAACTCTATGCTACATTCTGTTTTGCTAGGAAGTGATAAATCTTTAATGGCTTATATTATCTTGGTTATTTTTATAGTTATTCAAAAATATGGTTTGTATAATACCGTTTCTTTTATGAAAGGTTCGATCCCGGCGGGGTCAACTTGTAAGACTCGGTTTGGTCGGTGGTAGGGCATTTTCTAAGTCCGCCTGGGTAGCTACCACCATCTTATCTAAGTCTTGCCGCCAAACATCAGTGTTAACAAAATTGATGTGTTCCGGCTTGAAGATAAGATAGCCAGTTCTCCATTGCATTGGGGAATCTTGGTAAGCTCGCTTCCATCTTCGGCATCATCGTCACTTACCATCAGGTGAGATGATGCCAAGGGCTTACCAATGGTGAATACAAAAAAAAGAATGAGCTTTTATTAAATCAATAAAGTAATAATCATGCATATTCCCCATTTGATGCACCGCAAAAACACATAATTCTTGTGACTTGTATTTAACTGACGTATTTTGTTATTATTATATTACAGCAGGTGCTGAAGAGGATATCAACCTTGCGGGGTTTCTAGCCATTGCGCACCTATTAAGTTTTTCAGCAGCAATTTCAAGCCAGAAAAAGAAAAGATTTAAGACTGATAAGAAAAACTCCTGGAAACCGTCGAAGATCGATGCTCAAAACGCATTTATCAAACACGTCAAAGCAGATACAGAAATCAACGACGCAATTGAATCCCAATATGAAAATTTTATGAAAAGAGGTGGTAGTTCCCAACCGTTCATTATAATAGTAGGAGAGACATTGAACAATATAGAAAGGTACTTTGTTATAGCCAACAGAAACGTACTCTATGAACGGAGTAACATTTTGCAAACAGTTGATACTTGCTACAAAATTTTTTGGGCATTAAATGCACTTTATAGTATCGAATCGTACCCTATATGGTTATTTATACAAAAAGGGATGTACAGAATGACATCTAAATTCGACAATAGCTCAACTTTAGTTGATTCCCTTTTAACTGACTGTAATTTAAATTTGTAAAAGCTTTTTATAATCTGTGGATTTTAACTTTTTTTATAATGGTTATTATATGTTTCATGTGTAAAATACAATTTGTTGATGTCGAAATTCTGAAATCACATTTTAATCTAATACACAATCCTAAAGAACTAAGTGTATTTAATTGCGTAGAAAATAATTGTGGACGTGAGTTCCACTTATTTAATTCTTCAAGAAACATTGTAGCAGATTAAAAACAAATATAAAAACAAATATAAAATATTAAGTTTCCGTAGAAGAAACAAGACCTTCAAAATTACCTCATAATAACGACACTTTTAAAAATTACATCTGAGTTAATTGCTGACTTATAAGAAATGTGTAGCGTTTTCATACAAATCTACCCCCGCCCACGTGGTCGCATTGTGGTAGCCTTGTGGTCGTGGTGTGGTTCGTTTAAATAAAACTATTTTTATACAAATCTACCCCCGCCCACGTGGTTGCATTGTGGTAGCCTAGTGGTCGTGGTGTGGATCGTTTAAATAAAACTATTTTCATACAAATCTACCCTCGCCCGCGTGGTTTCGTTGTGGTCGTGGTGTGGTTCGTTTAAATAAAACTATGCGTTTTCGTACAAATCTACCCCCGCCCACGTGGTTGCGTTGTGGTCGCATTGTGGTTCGTTTAAATAAAAGTATTTTCATACAAATATACCCCCGCCCACGTGGTTGCGTTGTGTTCGCATTGTGGTAGCGTTGTGGTCGTGGTGTGGTTCGTTTAAATAAAACTATGCGTTTTCGTACAAATCTACCCCCGCCCACGTGGTTGCGTTGTGGTTTGGTTCGTTTAAATAAAACTATTTTCATACAAATATACCCCCGCCCACGTGGTTGCGTTGTGGTCGCATTGTGGTAGCGTTGTGGTCGTGGTGTGGTTCGTTTAAATAAAATTATGCGTTTTCATACAAATCTACCCCCGCCCATGTGGCTGCGTTGTGGTAGCGTCGTGGTCGTGGTGTGGTTCGTTTAAATAAAACTGTGCGTTTTCATACAAATCTACCCCCACCCACGTGGTTGTGTTGTGGTCGCAGTTCGTTTAAATAAAACTGTGCGTTTTCATACAAATCTACCCCCGCCCACGTGGTCAAGGTCAGTCCAAGCGCTCCGCACTCCGCCCCAACGCCTTTTCAGTTCGCGCCGAGCGCTGGGAAGATATGGTACTCGTACTATCATTTTTTCGCTCAATTTTGTTATTTTTCGAGTGCACTAAATAAAAGGTGAGTGAATAATTCTACACATTCATATTTAATTAGTGATTAAACGAACTTACCAAAGTGCAGTGCTTTTTTTCTCTATTGAGGGTACCCTTCAGTGCTTGTTCGTCGGTTGGTTAAGCCGGCCCGTCATTCGTTTGGAGTACCGGTGCTTAGTTTATTTCAAGCAGGCGTTTCCAAAACTTAGTAATTGGGGAGTTTCAGGGTGGGAGGGTGGTACCAATCTCTTCGGACTAAGCATTCGTATAATTATGTATGATAGAACTTGTTAAGTTCTTTTAATCACAAATTATACTTCATGCTTCGTCCTCGAGATAGGTACTTGGAAAAAATATCTGTTAGGTATTCACACATGGTAGACTTTGAGAGCGTTTCGGAAACGCCACTCTTAGTGAAGGTAAGGAAATAAAATATAGATATTTTATCCTGATTGTGATCTATGTATTACCTTGAATCGAGTATGATGAGTAATGTAAGTAGTTTTGATTAAGCGTCTCGCGCACCACGCATCCTCGAATAGTCACCAAAACTGTATCCACGCGGGTGAAGGCCTGAGCAAATGCTCGTAATCGATAATTCAACTTTGAATCTAGCCAACTAAAATTTCATTATATTGCTTAGTTTGATATGTTTTTTTATACTTATGATTAAATTAACTACCTCTAACTAGATCGTCGGTGGCGTAACGGCTAGGACCGCCGCCTCCTGTCCGGGAGGTCGTGGTTCGAATCCTGCCACGTACTAATGTGATTTCGAATGTAGATTTCATATGTCCGACGCTCATACGGTGAAGGAAAACATCGTGAGAAAACCTGCACACGCCTGCGGAGAAACTCGCAGGTTGTGTGTGAAGTCGACCAACCCGCACTGGGCCCGCGTGGTCGACTAAGGCCTGATCGCCCTAATTCAGGGTAGGCTCGAGCCGGTAGGTAGGAGCAGGGTAGGGGACGTATATGAGCTGATATGATGATGATGAACTACCTAGTAATTGTATAAGCTAGGTATAAATCAATCAAAGCAATTAGAGATAGCTCGTGCTACCGCACGACGATCTGTTCTCACAATGTCTCTGTTTGGCGAATGTGGCGTTGTTTTAGCCAGCAGTATGCCGTATCTGGTCGGTACTGGCACCTCGTTACGCCCGGGACGTGGACGCGTGGCTGGTGCTATGTATGTGTAAGTATGATGATGATGATGATGATCATGTTCGACACTCAGCGGTAGCTAGGCGCAATTAATAATATAATAAAAGTTCAATAATATCGCACACAGTATTTTACAAATATATATTTTCACAACACAAAGCTTAAGGTTTTAAGACTTAGCACGGTATAGAGACAAGAGACTAGTGTTGTAAGTATACTGAATCGTTAGCACCTCCTTGAGCGTAAACTTAATCCAGCTAAGTTATTCGTAGAATCCAGCGAAGTTTGTGTACACAGCATTATAGTTAAAACTTATAAAGGGGAATGTCTAATTGAACTTGAACCTTATAATGTGTTGGCCGGGCAAATCTCCGGTTTAATTTCGAAAAGATGATAGACTTAAGACCCGGTTGTTTACATTTTAAAAGAAGAAGTTTTTAATGAATTCACGGATTTTAGTTATAATTAGTGTGGAAAGTTTGGATACATAAATATTTTTTCATTTCTCCTGTTCGGAAAGTTTACTTTTCATGAGTAGATAGCCGGGCGGAACATTGCTTTTCCATCCCTAGGGTAGAAAGTATTTCCATCCCTAGGGTGGAAAGTATTGTCATCCCTAGGGTGGAAAGTAATTTTTTTTTATAGCCAGCCACGGAGTCGAACTAAGAGGTTTTCATATATCTAAACTCAGCTATACATTAAACGACGGGTTTATTACGATCTACAGATTGATATTAAATCATTTTATAGTTGGTCTATATTTTTCACAATTACAGAAGATTAAAAAAAATCATTCCTCTATTCTGCTGCGCGCCAAAATGCCATGATAACATGACACTTGTTTTTCAATTTTCGGCATGGCCACCTAGATGCACGTCGTGACCAGCTCGATTAGTTTCAATCTAGACGGCCGTGGCAAGCGGCCATTGCGAAAAGGTTGGAGGTTGGATATAGGTAAAACTAATTTATTGATATCTAATTAATATTTTATATCATATAAACAATTAAATTACAATAAATACATTTCCTCATAGTCGAAATGAAAAGTAGAGTGTTTAACTCGGGTGAAATAACCCATTCCACCCTCGAACTATTGGCGCTCTCACTTCGTTCGAGCGCCAGAAATATCTCGAGTGAAATGGGTCACTTTCTTCCCTTGATTAACAATCTACTATTTCATCTCTCCTGTTCGGAAAGTTTAATTTTCATGAGTAGATAGCCGGGCGGAACATTGCTTTTCCATCCCTAGGGAGGAAAGTATTGTCATCCCTAGGGTGGAAAGTATTGTCCTCCCTAGGGTGGAAAGTATTTTTTTTTATTGCCAGCCACGGAGTCGAATATAATTGAGTTACATCATATTATTAAATTACATTAAAATAAGAGGTTTTCATATATCTAAACTCAACTAAACATTAAACGACGTGTTTTTTTAGATCTATAGGTTGATATTAAATCATTCTGCTGCGCGCCATATTGCAATATTACAATGACTTTTTTTCAATTTTCGCCATGGCCGCCTAGATGCACGTCGTGACCATCTCGATTAGGTACAATCTAGTCGGCCGTGGCTAGCGGCCATTGCGAAAAGGTTGGAGGCTGGGTATAGGTAAGCTTAAATTATTGATATCTAATTAATACTTTATATCATATTAAATAATTCATTTCCTCACAGACGAAATGAAAAGTAGAGTGTTTAACTCGGGTGAAATGACCCATTCCACCCTCGAACTATTGGCGCTCTCACTTCGTTCGAGCGCCAGAAATATCTCGAGTGAAATGGGTCACTTTCTTCCCTTGATTAACAATCTACTATTTATCCTCGATCAAGTGCGTGATAACGAGCGAGCGCTAGCAGTGTGCTACACTTGTAATTGGGTGCTTGGAGGCGAACCTTTGGAAAATCTATTTATGCGCTCATCTTGGATATCAGTGCCAAAGCTGGTTTACAGGGATTCAAGGAGGTGTGCTAGCCACCGTTCGCGAATATATTAGTTAAAATTCAATTTTGCGAGGAATTGGCTCCGTCGTACAGATGTCACACCGTTTTCCGACCGTAGGTGTCGTGCTGCTTAAATGAGTTAGACGCTAAAAAGGCTAGCTTAACGTTAACTGAGGATTTAAAAATATATGTCGCAGCAGCGCTGCCCTGGCCACCACTATGTAAATTGATATTTTTTATGTAAATAGCTAGTCTTATGAAAAATATATACATAACGCAAACATGAAAAAAAAGTGTAATCCACTTAATTTAAATTTTTAGAATTATACATCTTATTTGATTCTCATCTCATGAAAATCAGTTTAACGAAAGAAAAACATAGTAACAAAGATTTACACAGACCACACTCGTAACAATTCCGGAAGTTCGCACGGCTTCTTGGTCTGCTAGCCTGTGCTTGCACCGCCGTAAAACATGGCTTGCTTTATACTAAAAGGCTAGTACGGTGTCAAATAAGACGATAACTATAATTAATACAGCCTTGATCATTCCAACATCGTTATCACCGGATGTTATGCATTACATTGTTGGCCTACGCCACGCCACAGTAGATAATTTACTCTAACGCCTCAACGACGGGAGTGGGTGCGGCCTGCGGCGGCCATACTGGCTGGGGCCAGTGGTCTGATGAAGAGCGCAGGCAACACATCAACGCCCTCAAGTTGTTATTCGCTTTCCTTGCTCAGAAAATCTTCGGCCAGATAACACAAGTTGCCAGATGCATCTGCGGATTGATAATCCAACAGCCATTTCATCGTATAAGGTGAAATCCAAAACACCATATCAGCTCATATACGTCCCCATCGAGGGGCTCGAGCCTACCCTGAATCAGGGCGATCGCGCCTTAGTCGACCACGCGGGTCCAGTGCGGGTTGGTCGACTTCACACACAACCTTCAAGTTTCTCGCAGGTGTGTGCAGGTTTCCTCACGATGTTAAAGCAATCGGTGAGTTTATGTACGTAAGTTTTGCAAAACTCATTGGTCATTGGCCGGATTGGATTGGAACCCGGCACCTTCGGGAAATTAGACATTCGAGGAAAATGGACATTTAAGGAATTGGACATTCGAGGCCAGAGCCCTTTTGTTGCCGAAACTTTGATAGGTATAACAAAATACATAGGGTATTTTGTTTTTCTGTGACGGTCGTTATTTATTTTACCTGTTTTCTCACAACTGTATTGAAAATTGTCGTATGATACATGGGTGTAAAAGGAAATAAACTCGTGACGATGGTAAACTCTCGTCTGCGATTCGGGCTTACAATTGTGACTTGTTTGTTATTTACCTTTTTACCACCCCTGTATCATAAATAACTATTGTAGGTATTTCTAAAGTTATTTTTGTAGTTGCTATATACACATTTTGTTTGAATTTTGATTTTTTTACAAATCTAACTGCACCTCTTGAGTTGGTCGATATTAACTCCTTAACTTAGAAAACCTATTTAGCCATAATATTTTTCCTTTTAAGATGTCTTGAAATAGTGGCTTAGTAAAAAAATAAACATTTGGTAAATGAATCATTTATAGAAAAAAATATCTTTGCAAACCTTCAATACTTTTGACAGATCTATTCAATGATACCCCACATAATGGTGTACGTTAATTAAAAATCATTCCACTCACATGTAGGCTAGATAGCCTAAAATAATTTTCGAAAAATCGAAAAACTTTCAGATACAAGCTTTTAATATTGCATTGTCACGCGATATACATATGCATCCAAAATTTTAGCTCAATCGGAAACCGCGAAGTGGGTCAAATTTAACTTGCAAGATTTCATTACAGACACCGGGACAGGTGAAACTAAATAAAAGTTTGTAAAAATAGATTCTTTTGTACATGTTTATAAGCGTCACATATTTGTAATCATGCCATATTTCGGCTTAATAACTGTATAGAAACTAGTATCTCATCTGTGGTATAGTCTGGAGTGAAACGGCTGTGACATACCGATAGACAGACAGACATCGCGTAACTATTTGGACTACGGAACCCTAAAATTAACAAATAATAAAAATAGAGTACATACCCATTGGTTCTTTGATAACTTTGTATTAAGTAGTTTCTCTAGGGTCGCCAGGCACAATCTTATCTTATCTCATCTCATCGTATCTTTGCACCCCAACCTACTCGAAGATGTGCTGCATCAATGCAGCAATTCCGCTGATTGGAAGGTGCTAATAGTCCTCCGGTTTTGGGTAGCCATCACCTAGGAGGTACATACGCTTGCTGGCCAGTACATCGCAGTGACACAATAAATGTTCCATTGATTCTGTATCTTCACCACAGGCCCTGCAGGACAGGTCATTCGTCAGGCCGATTTTTTGCAGGTGTGCGTTTGTGGCAAAGTGGCCCGTCATCGATCCTGTTACAGCCCTAGGCAGTGACATACCGATAGATAGACAGACATCGCTATTTGAACTAATAAAAATAGAGTATATACCCATTGGTTTTTAGGAACGGTGCGTTCCTACTCGAAGAGAGCAAAGGGAGATATCCGCCAGGCGAGGTGGTATGCCTGGGGTCCGGCCGTGGACCAATCGTTGATGATTGGTATCTGATATATACTCAGCGCTGAAGAAATTCTAATAGCGCGTTCTATATGCAGTATTTCTTTTGTTCTCTCTTCGCTTGTGTTAAAGTTCAGTGGCGGGTTACTGTAGTTGCCGCCACAGGTTCTTTTAAAACTTTGTAATAAGTATAAGTAGGTACTCTAGGGTCGCCAGGCACCATGAACGGCCAGGCACTTTTATGTCGTTGCATTTCTTTTACAAGCCTTTCGATTTTCAGAGTCATTAGCAGTTAACTCTTTCATATTTGCTAAATTTATTGAATTGTTTTTTTGGCAATTGAGACAGATATATTTATCAATGTTGTCCGCCTCAGACTGCAGTATCCCAACACACCGACCGTGGAACCAGTCATGACATCGGTCACAACAAATGTAAAACCTAAAATAAAATAAAAACATGATTAATAGAAAGATGCTCTGTGGAAGGCTAACTATAACCGCTAGAATTTTATTACAAACTCATAAAAGATGAAATGGGTGCTATCCTACACAGATGTAGTTACGTTAAACATCCCATTATAGCCCTATTTACTGACAAGAACGAAAGATAGTTAAAAGCAAAACCAGAATACCTAGGTCTCAGGACACGTTCTGGATGAGTTTGAGCTCGAAAAAATTTTGGATTAAGAAGAATCCAGCGACTTATTATTTATTATTAAAATCGGTTCATCTAGAATCGGCGCAACCATTTGCAATAAATTTTTATAGTTTGTTTGGAAAACGAGTTTCTCTAAGGGTCCAGACACACGGATTGTATTCCAGCTGCAAATTGACAGTTTAGATGCAGTTAAAGTGCAAATTACTAGGAGAACTGTATAAGACACACGGACTGCATTCTAGCTGCAAATTCGCAATTTGGATGTACCTAGTTAAAGTGCAAATTACAAGAAGAACTGTAAAAGACGGACTGCATTCCAACTGCAAATTCGCAGTTTGCATGCAGTTAAAGTTGCATTACTAGGAGAACTGTAAAAGACACACTGACTGCATTCCAGCTGCAAATTCGCAGTTTGGATGCAGTTAAAGTGCAAATTACTAGGAGAACTGTAAAAGACACACGGACTGCATTCCAGCTGAAAATTCGCAATTTGGATGCAGTTAAAGTGCAAATTACTAGGGGAACTGTAAAAGACACACGGACTGCATTCCAGCTGCAAATTCGCAGTTTGGATGCAGATAAAGTGCACATTACTAGGAGAACTGCATCCAAACTGCGAATTTGCAGCTGCCTTGCAGTCCGTGAGTCTGGACCCTAAAACCCCTTAAGAGAATTCACAAAATCGTTTCTAACTACAAAATAAATTTACTACTTCTTGCAAATAGATGGGCAGATTCTAATAAAACTTTATACACGAAAGCACGTCACGAAATTCTAGTTAGTAGATATATTATATTTTGGCGGCCACTTTTTTTAATTCTCACAACGGATTCTTGATTAGGGACTTCAAGGACCCCCAGATATCGATTTTGAAAGAAATCGAACCAGTAACAAAAAAGTTCAAAATGGCGGCACCTTTTTTCAATACTGACAACGGATTCGTGATAAGGGACCTCAGGGACCATATATCAATTTTGGAAGCAATAGGTCCAGTAACTAAAAAGTTCAAAATGGCGGCCATTTTTTTCAATTCTGACAACAGATTCGTTATTGCGGCCACTTTTCTAAATTCTGACAACGGATTCCTGATTAGGGACTTCAGGGACCCTCAGATATCGATTTTGGAAGCAATCGGTCCAGTAACTAAAAAGTTCAAAATGGCGGCTTCTTTTTTGAATTCTGACAACGGATTCGTGATAAAGGGACCTCAGGGACCCCCAGATATTGATTTTGGAAGCAATCGGTCCAGTAACTAAAAAGTTCAAAATGGCGGAAATTTTTTAAATTCTGACAACGGATTCTTTATAAGGGACCCCCAGATATCGATTTTGGAAGCAAACGGAACATTAAATAAAAAGTCCAAAAAACGGCCACTTTTCTAAATTCTGAGAACTGATTCTTTATTAGGGACTTCAGAACCCTCAGATATCGATTTTGGAAGCAATCGGTCCAGTAACTAAAAAGTTCAAAATGGCTGTTTCTTTTTTGAACTCTAAAAACTGATTCGTGATAAGGGACCTCAGGGACGATATCGATTTTGGAAGAAATCGGTCCAGTCACTAAAAAGTTCAAAATGGCGGCCAGTTTTTTTCAATTCTGACAACGGATTCGTGATAAGGGACTTCAGGGACCCTCAGATATCGATTTTGGAATCAATCAATACAGTAACTAAAAAGTTCAAAATGGCGGCCTCTTCTTTAAATTCTGGCAACGTATTCATGATAAGGGACCTCAGGTACACCCAGATATCGATTTTGAAAGCATGTACGAATTACATACGTACATGTAATTTATTTTTATATTATTTTGTTAAGATTTGGAACCAGTCGCGCTTCTACTGTGTACTTTGCCCGCGACCCAGTTAAGAGTGCATTGACACACGACAACGTAGCATAATTTTATTAGTATTTAAATCAGTGTTCAATTAGAGATCCATCTGACAAGACCATTGCATTTTATTTGGGACCACCTCTAGGACACTCACTGACACATTGACATTGCATTCCTGTACAAGATCATATCCTGTACAATATTTTTTGGTCCTTCGTAAAAAGTAGTGACGTCGCGAGTGCACTGTTATTTTTACTTTCGCGAGTGTTGAGTAAGACGTACGTTTAAGTTCGAAAGACAGCAGCCCTTTCGGAAGGAAGCAGTGTTCCCGTCCTACGTCCTGCGAACCAGTTGCACCATCGAAAGAGAAGTTCTGCTAATCAAGTAAGATCTTTCCTTTTTTTACTTACAATGGAGATACTCATTCAACGCCAAGCTGCTATTTTAGAGGAGATTAAGAAAGATTAAGGAGATTTAGGAATCTTCAAGTCGAGAGTGAATAGGCACTATTTGAGCTTGCGTGTCACATCCTCGGCTGCATCGGCACTTACCATCAGGTGAGGTGCAGCCAAACGTACTCAAATTTTTAATAATAAAAAAAAAAAAAAAAAGATTAAGAGAATCCATACTAATTTCAAAAAGGATTCGGCAAGTAGGAAAGATGCTGATTACATCAAGCGTCGTTTGGATTCATTAGACAGCCTGTGGGCGGAATGTACGCTGAATGACACGAATTTGATGACCCAGGAAGATAAATCTCATCAATACTACACCGAGAACATCATTAAGGTAATCCAGAATTGGTACCAGGGGACGCGTGATGAGATATCCCGTTGGAAATCACAGGAAGCTGCGGGCAATCCATTGACGACAGGTGATGGTAAGGGGGTTACCGTCCGTTTCGACAGCTCGCACTTCGAGGGCGCGAAGGTGGATGACAAGGTGACAGAGTTACAGCAGTTGCAATTTGCTAATTTCAGAGCATTAAAGAGGTTAGTAGAGAGTATTTGCATTGACGAAATTTCCGAAAAATGGGAAATTGAGGACAAGCTTAAAAGTTTGGAGATACGTTGGAAAGCCATTGACAAATTACACTTGCAAATTGATGGTTTATTAGTAGGTGATGACGAGGCTTACTATTATGAATTTGTCCAGCACGAAAAGCGTTTTGAGGAATTAAAACGTAATTTAAATATAAAGTTAAACACGTCTGTTCATCAGCAACAGTCTACGCCAAAGATGGACATACCTGTGTTTAATGGGAACTACACCCAATGGCCTACATTTTATGACTTGTACTCTGTGACCATACACAAAAATCCTTCACTTTCTAAAGGTCAAAAAATGCAACATTTGAAAGGAAAATTGCGTGGCGAGGCTGAGAAGTTAGTCCAGCATTTACACATTTCAGCAGAAAATTATGACACATGCTGGGAACTACTTTACCATAGATATAATAATAAGCACGTTCTATTTACGAAAAATTTTTATAATTTTATGAAACAGCCGTCACTAAAAAAGCAGACATCATTTGAGTTAAAACGTTTATATGACATTACGAACGAATCCATTCATGCTATACACAATCTGGGAATCGACACGTCGACTTGGGACCCCATGCTTGTGTACATTTTATGTGAAAAACTTGACCCGGAAACCTATTCTGAATATTCCAAATCTAGATCAGATCCGCGGGAAGTTGCCTCATACGAACATTTTATGGATTTTATTGAGAGTAAATTCATTGCATTGGAGCCCTTGCATAAAAATAAAAATGAGAGTATTTCAAAATCACAGCCAAAAACTCAATTTCATAATGTGCCCTACCCGTTCAATAAAACACAAAAATCTGCAATTCAGCAACCTACACAGAGTTCATTCACGCGCTTTCGCAATTTTAATACCTATAATGCGAGTCAATATAATAAAATAATCTGCCCATTATGCAACAATAATCATACTCTGTTTCAGTGCCTAAAGTTTAATGACATGACAGATAATGACAAATTAAAATATGTTATAAAAAATAAAATATGCAAAAATTGTTTATTTGTACATTCCAAAGGTTACTGTGGATCTCAAAAACGTTGCAAAGAATGCGATGAGTCCCATAACACACTTTTACACAAAGCTATCCTTTGTTCAGGGCATTTGCACTCAACAACGCCCGCTAAGCCTAATATTACAAGTCGAGCCTCAGAGGGGCCGTCGTTAAAAAATATGCAAAACAATTTTGTATCAAGCAATGATGACGAAATTTTGTTACCTACTGCCTTAGTGCAGGTTCAGGCCTATGACGGTAATTTTATTACACTACGCGCGCTAGTTGATCAAGGGTCACAGATCACATTAATTAATGAAGACGCGGCCCAGAAACTAGGGTTAAAACGTGAGCAAATGCATGCCAGCGTAAGAGGAATTGGTACCTTATCTAATAGGAGTAAAGGAAAGTTGAACTTAGTATGCAAATCTTTACACAGCGACTTTCAATTTACAACTGAAGCGTTGATTATGACACGTGTTGTAAATAACTTGCCAAACAACACATTTGCCAAAAAACCGTGGTCTCACGTGACAAATATTACTCTAGCTGATCCTAACTATAACATGCCCAAGCCCATAGATATACTTTTTGATGCACATGTCTATTCTGAAATATTAATGAGCGGTCTAATTAAAGGTGAAGGTCACCAACCTATGGCTCAACAGACCCAGCTGGGCTGGATACTGTCAGGCAATGTCAAGACCTACAACTGTCATGTAGTTACGAATAATCTTGAGGACTTAGCAAGGTATTGGGAGGTCGAAGACATCAGCGGTGAATCAAAACATATGACGTCACAGGAGCAGTACTGCGAGGATTTTTACGTAGCAACAACGAAACGTTTAGACGACGGCAGGTACGCAGTTCGATTGCCAATGAAACCGAACTTTTGTGAGTTTTTAGGAAAATCTAAACCACGCGCGATCACCCAATTTATGCAACTAGAGAGGAAATTATACAAAAATACACCATTGTCTACTAGTTATACCCAATTCATACAAGAATATATAGATATGCAACATATGAAGAAATGTAAAAATGACATTGAACCCTTCTGTTATCTGCCACACCATGGAGTGTTAAAACAAGATTCCTTGA
The DNA here is from genome assembly GCA_947284805.1 of Coleophora flavipennella. Classification (NCBI taxonomy): domain Eukaryota; kingdom Metazoa; phylum Arthropoda; class Insecta; order Lepidoptera; family Coleophoridae; genus Coleophora; species Coleophora flavipennella. The sequence goes on from OX369290.1 coordinate 6,886,586, forward strand.
CAACTAAACTACGAGTGGTTTTTAACGCTTCACAAAAAACTGACACTGGCTTTAGCTTAAATAGTTTGATGGAGTGCGGTCCTAAGTTGCATCGAGATCTGTTAACTTTACTGATAGGATGGCGTTTGTATAAATACGTTTTCACAGCTGACTGTGAAAAAATGTACAGAATGATTTTGGTTCAAGAAGAAGATCAGCAACTACAAAAAATCGTTTGGCGGGAAACGAAAGATAGCCCGTTGCAGGAATACCAGCTCTGCACATTAACATATGGAACAAAATCTGCACCATTTCTTGCCCTGCGTACATTAAAACAGTTGGCACAGGACGAAGCCGAAAAGTACCCATTGGCAGCCAAAGTGTTAAACCACGAAATGTATGTCGATGACGTGTTGAGTGGCAGTAACAACCTGGAAGAAGCGAAACACATTCAAAAACAATTAATTATCATGTTGCAAGGCGCCGGTTTAACCCTGAGAAAGTGGAACAGTAATGACCCATCTCTACTGGAAACTTTGACAACATCTGAACTCAACCAAACAACCCTACATTTTAAAAATGAAGGTGTTACTAAAGCGCTTGGGTTACAATGGAACCCACAAAATGACAACTTTACGTTTAATAATACAATAAAAACAGATTGCAAGATTTACACGAAAAGAATATTACTTTCAGAAATATCAAAAATCTTTGACCCGCTGGGATGGCTCACACCACTCACAGTTAGGGCGAAGTTACTGTTTCAGAATATTTGGCTATCTCAATGTGGATGGGATGACAGCTTACCGGAAGACATTCAAGAAAACTGGAGAAGAATAAGAAATGATTTGCAAAACATAACTGACATTGACATACCTATGACTCACATTACACGAATCCTTGCGTGGGTCTTGCGTTTTATTAAAAATACTAGGACAAAAACGAAGTTATGTACCAACTACTTAACATCTGCAGAATTGACAAGCGCTGAAAAAATTATTGTGAAAACCATACAAGCACATGTTTTTAAGGAGGATATCTCAAAATTAAAAACTGACAAATCTCTTGGAAAAAAGAGTAAATTACTGACATTAAACCCATGGCTATCAAAAAATGACGTCATGCATGTTGGAGGGAGATTAAATTACTCGAATCTGGAGAACAGCGCAAAGAATCCTATGATTTTACCACATAATAGTAAATTGACTGACCTTATCATTTGGCGATCTCATCATCAAACACTACATGGTGGACCGAAATTGACATTGACACATCTTAGACAAAATTACTGGATTTTAGGAGGACAACGCGCAGTCAAGCGAGTACTACATAAATGCACGATATGTCGCCGACATAATGCAAAGAGCCAATCCCAGATCATGGCAGATTTACCCGAACCTAGAGTGACGGTATCTCGCCCCTTCACACACACGGGGGTTGATTTTACTGGTCACATTGAAATAAAGGCGAACAAGGGACGAGGTATGAAAACTCTATTGGCATATGTCGCTGTTTTTGTGTGCCTAGCGACAAAGGCAGTCCATCTCGAGTTGGTTACTGAATTGACTAGTGCAGCTTTCCTAGCAGCATTTAAACGCTTTTGTGCACGGCGTGGAAAACCCAGTGATATTTACAGTGACAATGGAACGAATTTTGTTGGAGCAAACCGTATCTTACTACAACAGTACAAAATGATATTGCAAACCATAGATACACTTGTACTGGATAAGATAGAGGAGATGGGAATAAAATGGCATTTCAACGCTCCTGCCTGGCCAAGCGCTGGAGGATTATGGGAGGCAGCTGTGAAAAGCATGAAATACCACCTGAAACGTGTAATAGGAAATCAACGTTTGACATATCAAGAGCTTCCTACGCTGGTTTGCCAAGCCGAAGCTTGCCTAAACAGTCGTCCATTATGCAGTTTGACTGAAGATACAGATGATATTGACTGTTTAACACCAGGTCACTTTCTCACTGGCACATCTATCTTGACAGTTCCAGAACCTGACACTGATAGCTATGACCTAAGAAAACGATGGCAGATTGTGCAAAAAATGGGCAAGGATTTTTGGAAGCGATGGTCCCAAGAATATCTTCAACAACTACAGACTAGACAAAAATGGACAAGACAGAACAAAGACCCTCAAATAAATGACATTGTGTGCATCAAGGACGATAATTTACCAGCAGGAAGGTGGGCATTAGGACGTGTAGTTTCCTTACATCCAGGTAAAGACGGACATACGAGAGTAGTCACCTTAAAAACGAAAAAAGGCGAAATAAAAAGACCTATGATAAAACTAGTCCCACTAGTCGAGGCCGACAAAAAATTCATAAATGAAAAAAATTACAATGGTGACAGAAAAAGAAAAAGAACGGGCAAATTGACATGGAAAAGTTTATTTGGGTATTCTTTATTATTACTAATGACAATGATAACTCCATCTGTACAACAAACCGAAAATGACATAAAAACTTTACAACAGAACGATGATCATTTATTACAGCTATTTAAAAATCAAACAAGTATCCTAGAAGCCGAACATAATATTTTACAAAGAAACGAGGCTACTATGGTGAAACATTTTAACTTGATAAATGAACAACTATACGCTCTACAGAACGAGACAGAACAACGAAAGATCGAAATAGAAAATGCATTTTATATAATGACATCCACCATAGCAGCAGAAGCTATGATCCAAAATTTGAAATATATTCAACAAACTCTCATAAATACTTTGACTAATATGTACCAAGGCCACATTGACATGCATTTAATTTCTCCAAATCAACTACTAAACGAATTAAATAAAATAGCACGGCATTTACCACATCACCTGGCACTGCCTGACATAAAAGATAACGTGCGAGAGATATACAGGCTGTTCCGTATTCACGCACGAGTGGCACGTCACTTTTTGATTATGGAAATAAAGGTACCATTAATAAGTGACGAAATGTACGAAATAAACAAACTCATGAGTATTCCTCAACGCATAGATAAAAAACAAGTCAGGTATGTCATTCCTACGTCAGATTTAATTGCATTCAATGTAAACCAATACTCGTTCATACCTTTGAATCAATTTGACATGGCCGAATGCCAAAAAATACAAGATCAAAAACTAATGTGTAAATTTAATCATCCTGTATATAACATGAATATCCGAACCCAGTCTATATGTGATACACTATTAGTAAACAACATTGAAAAATATGACTTTTACTGCCACTCAGAAATAAGAACGTGCACCGATAAATGGATCAAATTACAAAAACAAAACTCCTGGCTGTACTACTGTTGTGAAGAATGCTTAATCCACACTATGTGCCCAGCTGGCGTGACGTCAGAGACGCTACGTCACACGGGACTCATAACACTCGGACGGGGATGCTCCCTAAGAGGTGACACATTCATGTTACATGCAAATAACGAGTATTCTAGTCAAATCACAGCCATCGATCCGAACCCAAATATTATTTCAGTTCCGAACATATCACCCATAAATAATATAATAAATACTCGTACATCTTTAAAAAATACGTCATTGCAAATTGAGACACACGAAGAAAAATTACAAAAAATCAAAACTGAAATAGACACCATCAAGGAACAGTCGAGCTTAACAACATTAACCTCACATGATTGGCATCATTATACTATGATTTACATAGTCTTAGGAATTAGCATTGCACTGTTTGTCACATCTGTGTGCTACTGGCGAAAGGTGACAAGGAAACGAAAAGGTACAAACGGTAAACGCCGTGGCGGCGCAAGATCTAGACCTGAGAGAAGCCTAGATGAAGAAGAAATCGATGATGGCTACAGTGAAATCAAAAAACACGTGACAAAAGTGTATAGTGAAGGTAAAAGGACACTACCGACATCAAGTGTGGTGACATTTGACAATCAAAAACACAGTGAAGTGTGCTAGAGTTAGATCTAGGGACACTAAGCAATTTTACATTATTTTTATTATGTTATATAAGTAATAGTGGTTTAATTTTACATTTTTATATTATGGCGTAAATGACTTGATATTTTCTTTGTTTGAGATGGCAATATGTACGAATTACATACGTACATGTAATTTATTTTTATATTATTTTGTTAAGATTTGGAAGCAGTCGCGCTTCTACTGTGTACTTTGCCCGCGACCCAGTTAAGAGTGCATTGACACACGACAACGTAGCATAATTTTATTAGTATTTAAATCAGTGTTCAATTAGAGATCCATCTGACAAGACCATTGCATTTTATTTGGGACCACCTCTAGGACACTCACTGACACATTGACATTGCATTCCTGTACAAGATCATATCCTGTACAAAGCAATTGGTCTAGTAACTAAAAAGTTCAAAATGGCGGCCACTTTTTTCAATCCTGACAACGGTTTCATGATAAGGGGCCTCAGGGACCCCTAGATATCGATTTTGGAAGCAATCGGTCCAGTAACTAAAAAATTCAAAATAGCGGCCACTTTTTTAAATTCTGGCAACGGATTCGTGATATGGGACTTCAAGGACCCTTAGATATCGATTTTGGAATCAATCAGTCCAGTAAAAAAGTTCAAAATGGCGGCCACTTTTTTCATTTCAGACAACGGATTCACCTCGGAATGACCTCAGGGGGCTTCAGATATCGATTTTGGAAGCAATCGGTTCAGTAAGTAAAAAATCAAAATAGCCGCCATTTTGTGATTCTGACAACGGATTCTTGATCAGAGATCTAAGGTACCTTCAAATATCGATTTTACACTAGTCATTTTTCCACGTGATGGCATTTTTTCATTTTATTGTCAAGTATTGTGACAACCCTTGGTACTGTGATCAATGACTCGTGATGTCGGCGATGACGCGATTATCAAAGGCGTTGGACGACTGTATGGATTCTTAGACTGTGGCCATGCATACTTAACTATAAATTGTAAATTTTAGCTGTAAGACTCCCAAATAAAATAAAATAATAATGTAGGTACTTACTGTGAGTTATCGTAGGGTTGCCTGCACAAGCAGTACAGCTCCTGGGTTTCGGCAGCGCGCCTACAGTCCGGGCACATGTACTCCTCCATGGTTTTACTCATTTCTCTCGTAACACCGACACAGTCACCGTGGAACCAGTTACTGCAATGTTCACATCCTACATACAATCTGAAAATATAGCGAGTTTTTAGTAATCCCTAGATAAAGTGCCATCGTGCCAAGAAACGTACAACTATTGGCGATAATTTAGGTGACATACTTGGTATTATCGTAAGGTGTCCGACATAAGCAATGGAGCTTCTTTTTCTTGCCGGGTTTTTTGGTTGACTTCGGCGTGTGGTCTCGCGCGGCGGCGGGCGCGGCGCGACGCCTGCCGCCGCCCTTCGAGCCTCCGGCACCTCCCGAGCCACCGGCGCCCGCGCCGGCCCCGCCCGTGCCGCCGCGCACCTCCTGCTTGCTGCGCTCCGCGCGCGTGCGTATTGATACTCCGGCAGACAGCTCCTTCTACAAACAAACGTCGAATACTAGAGATGGGTCCAGCGGCGCGGCGTAGCGTGGGTGTCGACCGCCCGGGGCGGAAGACAGTTTTGCCGCCCTCTTATTGAGGTATTTCAATTTAATGTATACTATACATACATTAATTCTAGAGAAATTTTCGGCAAGAACAGTCATCATTATTTTGCATTATACCTATAGGTTGTTCCGAAAATTGTCAGCCACAGAATAAATACAATCTCTTTTTTCCTGAAACTATTTTGGATTGACGGCTAATTTCAATACACATCTCCTCGGTGTTCACATTACAATCATTGGCCACCTATGTGTAGTTATTTTTTAAATATTTTTAAAGTTTATTTATCACTCTTCTTTAGTTTGCAACAATGGACGATTCGCGGGACGCTTGTTGTGCTATGATTTTCTATGATTATAAACGAGGGTTTACCTTCAAGGAATCTCACGAATATTTACAAGGTTACTTATCGTGAATTTAAACGTGGTTGAGAGAACCTAAACGATGACCCCAGATCCGGCCGACAACCACCTGCAGTAACTCATGAAAATGTCATCAGGGTAGTGGCTATTGCGGAAGAATAAACACATGACACATTGGGAGATTGAGACTGAACTGACGATTGGATCACAGGCAGTTTCCGCCATCCTGCATGAACAACAAAGTTAGGAAGCTTGCTTCGCGATGGATAACTCATTCTCTCATCGAAGAGCAAAAATAACTGAAACGAAACGAGAAAACAGGGATGAGCAATGGTTAAGTTACTTTGGGGAGCTTAGTCTTAGCCGCTGTTTAGGATCTTTGAATTTGAGTTTATTCCCCAGGTGCTCGACTGTGGTTTATGCTGCAAAATTCCTTGGCCTGATACATTGATTTCTGTCGGATCTCAGTTTGGTTTCAATTGGTTGATGTCTGGTGCTGATTTCAAATTATTGGTGCTTAAAAACTTTTCTGTCGTTTAGTCTGGAATGACCACAAGATTATCCGAAAACTTTTATGGTCAATCTAAAAAGTTATTTATTAACCGCGCTTCATTAAACTCAGAATTTATTCGGATCCAAAAGTAAGGACTTAACTAAACTCGACGAGATTTTCTGTGAGTGCGCATCAAAAGATTAGAAGAAAACAACTAGAAAATTCTTATAAAAAATTTAACCATGCGCACTGTTTATAATTGTACAGGGAGCGTTAAATGAAACACAGATGTTATCCGAAATGATTTATTATGGCTGAGTAATGGCATTTTCGTAAACAAGACATCACATCAGGTTCATAACATATATTCAGTGGATTTTGATATTCTAAAACATGGAGGCGCTAAAGAATGACCATTTATTGTGTTGAATGGCTATCGTTCTATGCTGAATCATAATGGTTGATAAATAGTGAATTTTATGGTATCTGAGAGCTTACAAATCTGTGACTAGTTCGCAAATTTTGTAGCTTTTTAGAGAATGAACGAAAATACACATCAAATGTCACAAATGAAGTCTATACACTCTATAAAAACTTAATGAAGATAATGTCTAATTACACATATAAAGTTTGAGAAACAAAGACATCCTTTTACAACTCGAGATAATAAATAATAACATAAAAACATTGTCAGTTTTCACTAGCAAACAAAGAAGGAACCTAAATTACTCTATAATTATATCTATGACCTATTTCTTCTTAAGTAAAACATTAATTACGAAACAGTAGCTCTATGCATATCTTTATACACGATCCTGAACTATATAAACTTATCTACGGTATTAATGTCGCATATTTTAAATTTGCATAACTTTTATGTATTTTTTTTTACATTTTCATTTCCTAAGACCCTTAAAATTAACCCTTACCTCTAAATTAGAAAGAAAAAGACTATTTTACTTATATTATTTGACCACGAGGTGGTGTCATGCAATTGCCAGATACTAATAGCAGTACCGTACTTCCGTCGGAATTTCCCTACTCTCAAAATAATACTTTGTCCTGTTAGATAACGACTGCACCATACGTATTATTAATAGTGGAATTCCCGAACTAAAAATATGTAAACATAAAACTTTTTAGATAAGGTCAGTCGGGCCAATGGAGAAAGAAAAGATAAGCTAGAGAGAGGACCTACTTGGAATCTGAAGATTGTCTGAAAATTTCATCGAAATCGGTCCAGCCGTTTTGGAGTCTATAAGGAACATTTTTTTTTCCTTCACATAGCACAGAGATAGACTGGATTCAAGTGCTAATAACTACAGCCTCCCTGATATAATAAAAGGATTTGAATGTAAATCACATGTTAAACGCTCATAAGAATTAGAAATGATTTGAACGATTAAAAATTATTCAAAATGATTACAAATCAAATCATTTTTAATCCTTTTTAATGATTTTGTTTAATCAGGGCTGTGATTAAAATAACTAAAAAAGAGATTATAAGGTTTTCTTATTTGTTTACTTAGCTTAAGTAATAAAAATATGTATCGTTTATTTAAGTAAATAAACTTTAAACAAAAAAAAATGTTTTGAGGACAGGTTATAGCGGTGAATACTTATAAACTGTTTTGTCCGTTAAATTTGGAACCATATTAAAATAAATAAACTCATGTGAGTCCAACTATGTAACTTAATTAATTAATTCATTAACTTTAATTATCTTAACGTTAGTTAAAAAACACTATAATATTAAGAAATTATAAAGTCACATGAACAATGCGTTCATAAATCTTATTATTGGTCAACTGACAGCCAAAACTGTGTGCTAACACTGGTCTTATGTACAGTTGGTAATATTACAAATTATACAGTCAGTCATTCAAATCACCTACCCAGATAACCAGGGTTGTCAATTTTGAACTACATAAATATAATCATAAAGTTTAAAAGACACTTACAATTACAAATTTTGAAATTACATGAATACAAACGCAAATTTAAATTTCCAACTAATTAACCAAGAAAGGGTAACAACAGTACTTTTTAAAGATTATTTTAATTTAATTAAATCATGGTAGATCTTATCTATGGTTTCTGTATCTTTCCTTTTATTAATTAAATCTTGATGCCTCTCCATTTACATAGATTCCATAATCAGACGCTTTTTATAATTATGTTCTGTATTTAAAATTTTTAATATTTTAAGATTTTAGCCTGCTTACCCTCGAGTAGGCTTTATCATTACAAAATACAAAAGCTTTAGCTCAACCTTTTTTTTTAAAATAAAGACAAAAATAATATAAAACTCATGGCATTTAAAAAAACAGAAACAAAACGATTTACAAAAAGTATTGTATCATATAACACTTGACAGCCCTACCAGCACATCACACACCAGAAACTATGCACTCGCGACTTAGCTTGCTCAATAGCAAGTAAGTGGTTGTAGCATCGTCTTGAATTCATCCAGGGAAGCAGCAGTTGAAACAGCAGGTGGCACAAAGTTCCAGAAAGCAACTCCAAGGACAAGAAAAGAGCTCTTGTACATTGATGTACCCGGAATCGGCGATAACAGCGTATAGTCCGGTTGTTCTCAGATCATTGCAGAGTCGGATCGATAATAGCTTCCAGGTTCTTGAGAATACTAACTTACTCAATATCTTCACCAGCTAACGACAACAGTGGCTTCTCACTGCTATCTATGAGGATAGTACGTTTAGACAAACACCAAAAAAAATGTTAGACAAGAAATTTCTGAAGAGTGAACCGAAGATTAACACTTATTTTATTTTTTTTGTTTCTGCTCCTCTATAAACTTATTCAGTCCACAGTCTCTGCACCACCTCCAAAATGGGCTGAAATTGTACACTCGGCCACAATTGATACATGTTTTTTTTTGGGACTCCATTTGCTCGGAATGGTTGCAACAATATGAATCATTTCGACCCTCCGTCTCCGTTTAAATAGCAATGCTTATCAAAACTAGGGCTACCACTTTCTTTAATTTTTCATCAATACAGTAAAAACTGATACCTCATAACAAACTCCAATAACCTTCAGTCGAGATAATGAATAGTCACCACGCGAACACATGTATTATTATCATGTATTTCACTGCAGTTACGATATAAAATCATAAAACCCACGTCAGTCCCTTCGTTCGGCGTCAACGAACATTATTCAACTTGATTTCATATTTAGTAGGGTGCGCCAAAAAAAAATTTTTTTTTTTTTTTCCTTAGATACCATGAAAATATCGTCCGAAATGACGAATAAAAAATTCTGGTAACGTATGAGCTCTTAATTTTAATATTAACAGGTGACGATTCATAATTTTTGATTTCCCATTTAAATAACACAGGAATGTTATTTTTATTTTGTTTGGATTTTTAATGCATTTAAACAAATAATCCTCTAGTGACGACAAATACTTATTTTTGTAGGGAATTTAACGATCTACAAAAAAGCTCTGAGATGATTTTTTGCTAAGTCGACTCCTTCAAAAGTTATCTAATTTAGGAAGCTAGTGGGTGTTTGATAGACATAAAATTGTGACTTTATAATTTCTTAATATTATAGTGTTTTTTAACTAACGTTAAGATAATTAAAGTTAATGAATTAATTAATTAAGTTACATAGTTGGACTCACATGAGTTTATTTATTTTAATATGGTTCCAAATTTAACGGACAAAACAGGTTATAAGTATTCACCGCTATAACCTGTCCTCAGAACATTTTTTTTTGTTTAAAGTTTATTTACTTAAATAAACGATACATATTTTTATTACTTAAGCTAAGTAAACAAATAAGAAAACCTTATAATCTCTTTTTTAGTTATTTTAATCACAGCCCTGATTAAACAAAATCATTAAAAAGGATTAAAAATGATTTGATTTGTAATCATTTTGAATAATTTTTAATCGTTCAAATCATTTCTAATTCTTATGAGCGTTTAACATGTGATTGATTTACATTCAAATCCTTTTATTATATCAGGGAGGCTGTAGTTATTAGCACTTGAATCCAGTCTATCTCTGTGCTATGTGAAGGAAAAAAAAATGTTCCTTATAGACTCCAAAACGGCTGGACCGATTTCGATGAAATTTTCAGACAATCTTCAGATTCCAAGTAGGTCCTCTCTCTCGCTTATCTTTTCTTTCTCCATTGGCCCGACTGACCTAGGGTCCTTTTTACTTTTAAATTGCATATTTTTAAGACCGTTTTTCAAACAACTATCAAATGTCCACGTAAGCTATTTATGGGTGACACATTTTTGTCCTAAAATGTAGTTTGATGCAGTAGGACTTAATGCCAGTCGTATTTTGTTCCGGGTATGTCTAAGAGCCAGTTATTGTTAATGTCCAATGAATTTTATTCCAGCAGTTGATTGTTCCAGACTTACATTATGTCAGTTATGGTTTGTAACAAATCTAATTAAATGCATATCTTGTGAGAAACTATTCCAGTTTGTGACTTATACACTTTAATCTATCTAGACTTAGTAACAATAGTTCTTTGAGACTTATCAATTTTGCTCCTTTTTCATTTTAAGCTGTACTCATTTTGTTACATTAGTACTTTGATCCTTCCTAAGATACTGCCAATGTCACTATGTTCTAGTTGGAGTTAGTTACATTCACACTTTGAGCCAGATACTAAATATTACCAGCGCACCTTGTTGCGGTCGTTGTTCACGACTTTACATGTTTGTGCCCGTCGCTGTTTAGCACGTAATAACTTTATGGCAGGAATTGTGTGTGACATTTTACAAAACTTTAGACTTTATACAGACCACACATGAAAGGGTCATTGATTATTTCTCTTGGTAAGAAAAGGTTAGTTAAACTTTTTAGAGACCACAGATGATAGGGTCATTGCTTATGAGCTTTTCTTTGTTTAAACCGGATATAATTGTTAGTTTTGCGAGGTTTATGGACGGTTGAAGGAAAAACTTTTTGGGACGGTAGTAGTAAGTCAGGCTAGACTTGTTTAGGAATTAGTTTGGCAATGTTAGAGAGTTAGGTAGAGGGCAGTAGGGGTTTATTACACAACATTAACGCGAGTGTATATGGGTAGTCGGACTGCACATATACTTTTCCAAATTTACCTCCCGTTGCTGGATCGATGTTGAAAAGTCCCTCTCTATTATCATCTACCCCTTTAGGTAGGCGCCAAGAGACGTTGGCACTTAAAGGTAGGTGTAGTCAGGAGATGGAGAAAAACATTGCTTCACAATGTGTTATTCAATTAGGGGGTGGGTGAATGTAGAGATCGTATAAGCTCTACATTTATTCATAATCTAAATTCTTGCTTTACGTGGATCGTGTTAAAAAGCTAAGTTTAAATTTTAACTAGTAGGTTCGAGTTTTTCCGGAACAGTTGAGATTCATTCTATTCGTGACTGCGAGCCAGGGCATAGATCTCTTTTTGAGTGTGATATCCTTAGCAAGTATATATTTTTAGCTAGATCTGATAATCTCATACTAATATAATAATCAGTCAGCCGGCAAAGCTCTATAGTCTAGGTATATCATACAAAGTGAATAAAGTTTGCTCTACCACTTTTTTCACAACTACAAGTACATTTTTAATCATTTAACAGAGCTTTCTACCCCTGATGAGTCGTTAGTGCGTCATAATACTGTACACCAAATCAGCTAATGACCTCACAAAGGACATGTGCTAACGAAATCCTTCATTAAACCATTTTCCGCAAATATCTGCTTAGCATCGGCGATAAATGTGAATACAAAATTTGAAATTATTCTTCGAGAGAACGTATCCTGAAAGGAGAAAACATTTTATATTCAAAACTTCCTTTGGTGAAGCTTCAGGAAAATCTGCAAATTGACATCCAACAGAACGTGAACCCTGTCAAACAAACTGGTGTTGGTTGACCTGACCGATCAAAAAGTGCTTACGCGCTGAAGAATAGTGATGTGAAAAGTGAAAACGTTAGCATAGGAACCATTCCGTTATATAATTTTAGTCATAAGTTTTGTCTCTTGTTCGATTCCCGGCGGGGTCAACTTTGTAAGACTCGGTTTGGTTGGTCGTAGGGCATTTTCATAGCCCACCTGGCTAGCTACCACCATCTTATCTAAGTGTTGCTGCCAAACATCAGTGTTAACAGCATTGATGTGTTCCGGCTTGAAGATAAGACAGCCAGATCCCCATTGCGTTGGGGAATCTTGGTAAGCCCGCTTCCATTTTCGGCATAATAGTTACTTACCATCAGGTAAGATAATGCCAAGGGCTTAGCAATAGTAAAAAAAATATAAAATTAAGTATTCATTTTTGGTTTAAGCAAATATTGCAGAGGTCGATATCGTCTTCAGAAAGTTTGTTCTTCGGACAATTTCGAACTTATGGACGGAGGAGTTACGGAGCGTAACAAATATGTAGACCGCGTAGTAAGCATAAATGCTGTTGCTACCAAAAGTGCATAGTACGCGTCTGGAGTAGATTAAGGCCCTAGCTCTTAGATTAAAAAGTCAGTCCAACATCGACTAAACTACGAATCGTTCATAATATATTTTATAATTTAATTTTTAAAAAAACTGTTTTCCCTCGGTTGACTACCTAGATCTAAGTTTAAATAATATTATATAATAATAATAAACACAATAAATCTTACCATTCGATATCCTTCGGAAGAGTCAAAGAATGAAAAGTAGACATTACTGTTGTTGCACCTAAAGCACCCGTATGCTATGCAGTACTATTTGGTTTCTATTTAAATAAAAATGAATCCCTATTTCCCTTGGTCACGGCATCACGCGTGAACGGCTGGATCGATTTCGCTAATTCTTTTTTGTCGAGTTCGTTATTGTCAGGAGGTTCATAAGTAGGGTAGAGTAGGGTAGTGTAGTATAGTGTATGTAGTGTAAGTTCGGCGGGACAGCTAGTACTTAAATAAAACTGGATAATAAGTTGGTATAAGCATAACTTTTTTGGTAGCGTTAGGCGCGCGTCAGTTGGAGCGAGCACGTGACATCATTCTGAACTTGTCTCAAAATCAGGCCGCGCAGCGTAGGTACAGAGGCCAGCACATCAAGCTATACACTCGTAGTGCGATTCTGATCCATAAGCATTCGGCATAAGAACGGTACAAAGTCCAAAGTGTGTATTGATGTGCTGGCCAGTGTACATTTTCATCCCTACAGCGCGGAGTTCGACAGGCCTGGCGAAGGGTTAAAAAACCGGCCAAGTGCGTGTTGAACTCGCGTGGAGAGGGTTCCGTACAATGCCAAAGTCAAATACATAATATCACATTTGAAATCCTCACAGTAAGACGCGAGTTAACTACTACTAGCGCTGTCTAGTGGTGTTTTAGTAAACTATTTCCAGCTTTATTTTCAATTAATAGAATTCTTATATTTTTTCCTGTAATCTACAAGCAATAAACTATATTTTGTATTTTTTTTAAAATTTTAGGCTTAGTAGTTTTGGATATCAGGGGGGCGGGGTTTTATGGTCAATTTTCGTGTTCTTTCATGAATAGAAAAACTATATAAATTATATTTCAAAACTTTTTTACAATAATATATTTGAGCTCCTCATAACGAGCCCTTTCATTTGATATATGGCACAGTAAGGTTTGCAAAACACTTTTTTAATTTCCTAATTAGTCCTCCGATAATGACGCTAATTAAAAAAAAATATTTTGCAAATTTGTATTTGGGTCATAGGATTACACCATCCTACCAAATGTCACCTGATTTGGTCCAGTAGATTCGGAGCAAATTGGCTGTGACAGACAGATGGATAGACAGACAGATGCACGAGTGATCCTATAAGGGTTCCGTTTTTTTTACGGAACCCTAAAAAAGTGGCTGGTCCAGAGTAGATGAGGAAAGGGAGAGACAGAGAGAAATGGATGACTTTATAAGAGGCCCTAGTCGAAGGAAAAGCTTTTATATATAAAATATGTGTATTATAATTTCATAACATAGTAACACATTACTTACTAACAAAAACATGAATCTATGGTCTGAAAATAAAATGATTAAAAAAAACATAACACACAGTCGGTTGGTAAAAATATTTGTAAATACAAAAATATTTCTAGGTAAACTTTGAAAACAGTAATAAAGGCTTATTTTACTTTAAATTAAGTACCTAACCTAGTTTTCCTTATAATGTGGTTTTCTGAATAAAAGTCCACGCGTGTAATTTTAAACTGCTGCATTTTAAGCAGGAACTTATGAACTACTATAAAACGGAAAAGTAACTTAGTGGTATAATTTAACAAAGATATAATGCTTAATGATGCATACGCTGTTAGTCAGGTGTTTATGTAAACTCGTATATCAGCATTTATCGAAACCAAGAAAGAACTCAAACTGAACTTTTATGCAGGTACATAACAGCGAACCACTTCAAGTTCACTTTTACGCCTCGTTTCTGTCATAGGCGCTATAATTGAACTTACGCAGGCATATAATCTGCTGATTGAATTATATGTAAACATGAAATTAATATTTCTACATCACTCCATATTTGGCAGTTTTGTTGTACTATGTTTTACCTATATATTTTATGACTAATATAATATATCTAAGTAATTACACAGACTATTTTAACTTAGAATTTAACTTCTGGAAGATTAGTACCTACGACGTCGAATAAGAACAAAAAAAGGGAATCGAATGGTTTTAGTTTTAGCGGAACCAGCACAGCGGAACCCTGACGCTTGTATGCCTAAAGGTTATAAATGAAATAAATGTGAACCACTATTATACTTTACATCGATCTTTGGTTGACTTATTCTATACATGAGCTTAACTATTTTGTTCAAGGCTGTAATTAAGGCCACAAGTGAACACTCGTACAGCCATTAGCATTAAATAAAAACTGTTCACTTGCCTATCCGCCATTTTAGTACGTGGCTATGAAAGATTACTCTAATTTGGGCACAAATTATTCAGATGAAAGTTGTATAATAGAGCTATATCAACATTATATCTGCATTTATGCGTGTAACATTTACTCCAAGAACTGAACATTACCTGATTAGTGAAGCACGTGTTTCCCTATTATACAGCAGTAAAGCCAAAAGTTTTAATGTAATGTGCTTTTACTCAGTGGGGAGCAAAATTGTGGAATGCAATAACTTTTTTAATTAAGCTATTGTATAGTTTTTATCGCGGATTTTGAGGGAACCGAATCAAGAAATTTCGTAACGCAAATAAAACCTGACACCCAAAAAAATATATATTTAGAGTTCTAAAAAACTTACAGTGCCATGATGATGATGATGATGGCGATGGCGATTGTTGATGGCGGATGATGATGAACTTTCTTAGTGTTAATTTATTACATAAACATCCCGCGCCCCAAGGACTATATGGTACTGGTAAATACTGCATAAATAAAAAATAAATAAATAGTTATAATTGCATAAGTTGATAAAAAATGCTATGCAATAGCTTTACCGCGGCAGTTCTCGAGTGCCACACGTCTTTTTTTTATTTAATAGAACTGTTGTGAATTGTCATTTGTTATCGGTGTACAAAGTAACTGTCGCGAAGGTCATTTTGTGAGAAATTATAATATGAAGGAAAGTAAAACTAAGATTTTCCTCTTATATGTTCGAAATCTTATAGGGGAGGCAATTTTACTGTGTGTAATATGATGTATATTTTCTTTAAAATTTTAACGCGCTTTCATAATATCACCAAATACTAATAAAAAACGATATAAAATTATTTCAAATGCATAATAAACATTCAGTCCGCAAAATAACTACTTGAGCGGCAAGATTTCATGATTGAGCGGCAGAAAAACATGTCTATAAGCAGTATATTTGATTGGTATGCATATTTAAAACATGGTGAGCAAAATAACTACTTGGATTGCGTTTTTGTTGAAAAAGCCACCGCCACCCATTTAAACCCCCAACAAACCTTCGGGATCCCAGGGGGATGTGGGAGTATCAGGGCGGGGAAAGCACGCGGGTCCGACTTCGTCGACAACTCAACACTGTGGGAAGAGTGTGGTACGGGGAGTTCTAAATGGAAGCGGGAGCGAGCGAAGCGAGCTCGGACTTGCGGAGCACCCCGACTCGAATCCGTTAGGTTCGGAGACTGTGCGGGGAGGCGAGCTAGTGTTAGGTTTAACATGAGAACACAGAAGTAGGAGCCCCGAAGGGACTCCGTCGACCACTAAACACTGTAGGAAGAGTGTAGTACGGGGATGTTTAAAATAATTACAGCCATCCAGAATGACATAAATTGCTGATTGATTTTGAAATGTTTGCTGACCATGAGTTGCTGACCAATTAGCTATTTCTGCTCACCGATTATATTTTTCTGCTCACAGAAATAACAATACTATGCTAACCATTTAATTGACACCCATAAAAAACTAACCAAAATGGAATAAAAATAAAATAAAATTTGTTGTTTGTTACTTAAAAATTAATGATATTTAGTTAAGGTGTTAATCATTTGTAATACAATTAAGTTTTAGTTGATATCTTTGAAAGTAAGCCATATGAGAAGGATGAATTTGTACTAAAATATTTGTTGCGAAGAGCAATGTTGAGAACACCAAGTAGGTCGATCTTTCACGTCAAATTTATCTGTATACAGGGTGTAACAAAATTGGTATAGGACCCGTTAACTGGGGCTTCTACTCATCATACTGAACGACTTTCCCCAAGGAACCCATAGTCAATTCTGGAAAAAAAAAATCGTCGCTTCATACAAAAATGTACTTAATTGGTCAATCAGCTGATCGTTTTGTATGAAGAGTTCAAACTTTAAATTTCATTATAATTTCAGCAGCCGTTTTGGAGTCCATAGAGAACATGCATACATACATAGATGTAGATAGACTTTGATTTATACTACTCCCTTGACACTATTTAGTCTGATAACAAACCTTTTTATTCCAGGTACCTCGGAACTGACACCCAACTCTTTCTGCTGACTCTGATCGTCATGCTAATCATCTGGCGATGGCCCAAGAGTGGGGTCCCAATGTTGACCTTCGTGATGGTGATAAGCCTTATCATACCTTTCGTCCAGAGCTACTTGATGGACCTCTTGCCGATAAGAGTCAGCTTGTTTCCAGAGTAAGTATCCCAAATATCACTGTCAAATAAGGATAAGAGAATTCTTTGTCAGAATAGATTTACTTTTTTTTTATTAAATTTCTCACCTTAATACTAAGAATCCTGTCTTAAGTACTGTATTATAATTATATGGAGCCAGGTAGCTTCAGGTCAATTAAAACTATACGGTGCTATAAATTTATCAGGTTTTTGCTAAAAAAAAACATATTTAGGCATCGAAGTGTTTTTTAAAAAGACCGAGTTAAAATGTTACTAATGGTTCTGTGAGCTGTAGACTTTGCGAGTTTTCAAAATGGCTGAAATATGATGTTTTTTACTTTTCCAACTCCCATGGCTCCGCCAATATGAAAATTTCAATAAAAATTTACAAAAAAACTCATACAATTATCAAACCTGTTCACAAAATTTTACGATAACCGGTTGATAAAAACAGCCGGATATCCGCCCGACAGACACACGAAAGAATTTTTCCCAAGCTGAAATGAAGACGCTTTGCTCGTGCAACAAACAAACCTGTTTGTCACACGAATTTTTGACCTAAATTGGGGATCGAACCAAAGACCCTCAACCCAGCAGGCAGAAACTGACCACTGAACCACACCGGGTCAGTCAAAGTCAACAAGTAAAAACATGTTATCTATACTATATACATATAATAAAACTTTAATGGGGCCGTGTCTGTACTTGAAATATTTTTTGAAAATAATTACTCTGGTAGACATTTATAACGATATGAAGGTCAAAACAACAACTTCTGAAATTTTTGTCTGTCTGTATGTTCGCGCATCACGCAAAAACTACCAGGCCATTTATATGGTGGTTCCTTATAGTCCGGGTAAACATATAGGATACTTTTTATCCCGGAAAATTTAAGGATTCCCTTGGGAAAATTCAAAACCTCCACGCGGACGAAGTCGCGGGCACAGCTATCAATAAATAAAAATTTACCTAAGTACATTAGATAATGTAAGGAATGTAGAATCCAAGACTTGTTAACAACCCATAAACGTGCCCATTGGTGGGGCAAGGGTCTCTTCCCAAACTCAGGAAGTTTAGGCCATATACCCCACGCAGGGACCAATTCCGGGTTGGTAGAGTTTGTGGGGCTAGTTGCGAACACCACTGTTAAAAGTTATTCAAGGGAGTTCACGTTAAAGAGTTTCGTCATTATCGTCATATCAGCCGAAAAACGTCCACTGCTAGACAAAGGCCTCCCTCAAGGATTTCCACGACGAACGGTCCTGCGCTGCCCGCATCCAGCGGCTTCCCGCGATCTTCATTAGGTCGTCGGTCCACCGTGTGGGAGGCCTGCCTACTCTACGTTTTCCGGTGCGCGGTCGCCACTCAACAAACTTTACTGCCCCAACGGCCATCTGTTCTACGAGCTATGTGCCCTGCCCACTGCCACTTCAGTGTAGCGATTCTGTGTGATTAAGAGTTTTCATACGTGCTCGTAAAGATCTACAAGTGGTGACTACAAAAAGAGCTGGTGGCGGTTTAAAATGATCGCATCCTTAGCGAGATCGAGGGGGACGATGTCGTCATACACCAAACTATTATAGGAACCCTTATTTTTTCGCCATCTATGTTTGTCTGTCGGTGGCTTAACCGGTAACAACTCGGTCCTTCTAACCAGAGGTACCGGGTTAAAATCTGGACGGCCGATGTACCAATGAGTTTTTCAAAAACTTACGTTCATATACTTACCGATTGCTTTAACGGTGAAGGAAAAGATCGTGAGGAAACCTGCATATACGCCTGCAAAGAAACTCGCAGGTTATGTGTGAAGTCGACCAACCCGCACTGGGCCCGCGTGGTCGACTAAGGCCTGATCGCCCTAATTGCCCTAATTCAGGGTAGGCTCAAGCCCCTTGTTGGAGTCGTATATGAGCTGATATGATGTATGTCTGTCTGTATGTCGGTTTGTCACAGCCGTGTCACTCAGAGTATTAATTTTCATGTGGTTTTTCATAATTTTCATAATTTGTCATGTTCAGTCATCCACGCGGACGAAGCCGCGGGAAACAGTTAATCGCTAATAAATTATTGAGTTAGGTACGCAAGTTCGCTACAGAGATTTTCAGACTTCTCGGTCTTTGTTGACACTCTAAAACTTAGTTGTGTTAAGCTTCGTACTTTAGGCGGGATAAAGTCTGAAATAAAGTTTTTTGCCAGAGTACTAAAGTGACCGACATAGCTCAGAAAATTAGTCGACTGAAGTGGCAATGGGCCCGTCACATCTTTCGCAGAACAAAGGACAAAGTTAGTATAGGAGTGGAGACCACGTTTAGGCAAACGTAGCGTGGAATGCCCCTGGCTAAGTTAAGCGATGATGATGATTTGCACAAGGTTGGTTACGACAGCCGGATGAGCAGGGCCGAAGACCTATACAGGGTGTAACAAAATTGTTGTAGGTCCCGTTAACTGGGGCTTCTACTCATCATACTGAACAATCATACGAATCGATCAGCTGATCGACCAATTTTGTGCATTTTAGTATGAGGGTCTATTTTTTTTCCAAAATTGACTATGGGTTCCGTGGGGAAAGTTTTTCAGTATGATCTGTAGAACCCCCAGTTAACGGGTCCTACACCAATTTTTTTACACCCTGTATAAGGACTTGGACCTCGACATTTCCATTCAATGCAGTGTTGATACCATCTCTGTTCAGCCTTTATTATAAATTCAATAATTCTAAGGCCTAAATAACGTCTATTTCCAGATCAATAAGGAACATATTCGGGTACAACGACACGTTCTACCATCTCTACGTGTCGGCACAAGGCAACTGGGCCGGCTACCACCTCGGAGTGTTGACTGCCTACTTCTACCACAAAGCCCAGTCAAGGAAGTGGAATATTGGCAAGTCATGGGTAAGATAATCTTTTCTGACTAGCTATGTAACTGGTCTACTGGTAACGAAAGGTTGTGGAACTGGGCCAGCCATCTCATGGTCAAAGTATATATATTAGTACTAACAATAATAAAATATATGGACACTCCCTGCCGCTCTCTAGATTGCAACCTCACCCCCTCTTCACCCAGATTGATACAGATTGGTTACAGTTTGATTGTCGAACGTATAGGATTTCGCCGCAATTTTGTTTGTTCCGTCATTCCTTTTTTGGAAGGTAATTTCTGGCCCGTTGTATGAAGTGTCCAGGGGGTGTCATGGTTGTGACTGCCTCCTTCTAATATCGGCTAGTCTTCGATAATGGGTTACTTTCAGAATAAAAACGGTTAGCTCATGCTTATTGTTTTTACAAGCTTTTATTTAAGTTGCAATGTTTGTTCGGGTGGAATCTCGCAAGTTAAATTTGACCCACTTCCCGGTTTCCGATTGAGTTGAAATTTTGCATGCATATGTATATTGCGTGACATTGCAATATCAAAAGTTTGTATCTATAAGTTTTTAGGTTTTTCGAAATGGATTATGTACCCGAAGTTAACAGGACTCTATTACTAAGCTATGCCATCCGTCCGTCCATATTATGTCTGCCTTTCCGACTTTAAAAGGGCTGTATCTTTTGAACTGCTATAAGCAGCTGGTTTAAATTTTACAAAAACATGTGTTTTTTATGGCAGATTTGCTAACAAAAAATAAATGTATCAAAAAAAATTGAAAAAAATAAAGAAGACAAAATATTTAATAAATGATTTTTTTGTTTTTGACCTATCGTTAAAATGGTAATACATCATCATCATATCAGCTGAAGGACGTTCACTGCTGGACAAAGGCCTTCTCCAAGGATTTTCACAACGATCGGTCCTGCTGCGCTGGCCGCATCCAGTGGCTTCTCACGACCTTCACCAGGTCGTTGGTCCACACTAGACCTGCCTAAACTACGTCTTCTGGTGCACGGTCGCCACTCGACTTCATCAACCCAACGGCCATCTGATCTACGAGCTATGTGCCCTGCTCACTATCCCTTTAGTTAATTTATTTATTCTTAGGGCTATAGTCTGTTACTTTGGCTCTCCTACGGATCTCCTCGTTTCTGATCCGATCACGCAGCGAAACTCCGAGCTTAGCATGGTCCATTGCCCTATGGGTGACCTTGACCCTTCTTGTGAGGCCCATATTAAGCGACCATGTCTCGGTTCCGTGTGTCATCACTGGCAAAACACACTTGACAAAGACCTTAGTCTTCAGACACTGCACTATTTAGGACGTGACCCACCCACCCACCTAATAGGTAATGTATACAAGCGTCAAACTTGATGTGATTATAGTGAAAACGCTTATACTCGTGCTTAGGATCCCAAACTGATAATATTGTGTAAATATTGTACAAAAAACAAATACCTAAATGTAGATATTGTGTGGTTGTATGGAACCGCATATCCTCTAGGACAAAAAAAACCTTTTAAACGACTCTTCCAACGACTTTTCCAGAGGTCCCGGGTTCAAATCCGGACGGCCAATGTACCAACGAGTTTTTCAAGATCGATTGCTTTAACGGTGAAGGAAAACATCGTGAGGAAACCTGTAAATCTGATTCCAAATGTGTATGAAGGTCGGGTTGCACACGTCCGTAGTTGTAAATCTAAATGCCCTACACGTGACCGCTGGTGATGTTAAGTACAACACTAGGCAACCGCCGTCGTCTGTCCCTTGCGGTTAATTGTACCACACGACAAGAAAAGAGAGATTAGTATATGTATTACACTAATATGTTTTACACTAAACCGTGTCAACCATTAATTTGTCCTTAACATTAACTTTAATTTCTTTTATCATTTTTCAGTTCTTCCAAATTATCTATCTGGCTTCAGTGCCCATAGCCTTTGGTACAGTGCTTATGGGCTGGGATCTGCACCACCGGCAAGCCTCCACTTTCGAGTCAGCGATCTTCAACTCTCTAAACCAGAACTTCTTCGCGTTCGCCATCTGTATCTTCATCATCGGGTGCTTTTATAAGGCTAACCGTAAGTACTTTTATAAGACTAACAGTAAGTGCTTTTAAAAAGCTAACTTCAAGTGTTTTTACAAGGCTAGCCGTAAGTGCCTTTAAAAGTCTAACCGTGTATGCTTTTATACGGCTAACTGAGCTTGTAAAAGGCTAACTATAAGTGTTTTTAAAAACATTTTTGAACTTCTTTCCCATATCGTGTGGTGAACGTAAGTGTTTTTAAAAGGGTAACCTCCAGTGCTTTTATAAGGCTAGCCAAAAGTGCCTTTAAAATTCTAACCGTAAATGCTTTTACAAGCCTTACTGTAAGAGCTTGTAAAAGGCTAACCGTAAGTGTTTCAAGAATATTTTAGAATTTTCTTCTCATATTGTGTGGTGAACGTAAGTGTTTTTAAAAGGGTAACCTTCAGTGCTTTTATAAGGCTAGCCAAAAGTGCCTTTAAAATTCTAACCGTAAATTCTTTTACAAGCCTTACTGTAAGAGCTTGTAAAAGGCTAACCTTAAGTGTTTCAAGAACATTTTAGAACTTTTTTCTCATATCTTGTGGTGAATGTAAGTGTTTTTAAAAGGGTAACCTCTAGTGTTTTATAAGGCAAGCCAAACGTGCTTTTGAAAGTCTTGCCGTAAATTCTTTTACAATCCTAACTGTAAAAGCTTGTAAAAGGCTAACTGTAAGTGTTTTTAAGAACATTTTACAACTTTTATCGTGTGGTAACTGTAAGTTTTTTTTAAAGGCTAACCATAGTGTTGATAAAAACAAAAGCGTAGCCAAAAGTGCCTTTAAAAGTCAAATTGTAAGAGCATTTATAAGCCTAAACGTAAGTGTTTTAAGAACAATTTTTTAACATTATTTTTCTAATTTCGTGTGAAATTATTTAATTAATGAATGGAAGTCCACCCTCACACATAATTATTATCCTCATATCGTTACCTCAAATAATGTGCTAGTTTTCTCCCGATGTTTTCACTATGTACTTATGTCAAAATATATATATTAGTACTAACATACAGTATGGACACTTCCTGCCGCTCTCTAGATTGCGACCTCACACCCTCGTCACCCAGATTGATACAGATTGGTTACAGTTTGGTTGTCGAACGTATAGGATTTCGGCGCCATTTTGTTTGTTCCGTCAATACTTTATTGAAATGTCATTTCTGGCCCGTTGTATGAAGTGTCCAGGGTGTGCTTATGTGTAACTACAGTAACTTAAAATAGTACTAATCCCTAACTGCGTCAAAGAAATAGAACTCAATCGAACAACGGACTACCTAAAAGCGTTATCTACTAATTTCTTTTAATTTAGTTATGACTAACGCTTCAGATACTCAGTCTAACTTTACTTTCTTACAAATTTAGTCCATGAACAAACAATCATCATCATCATCATCATATCAGCTCATATACGTCCCCTCCGAGGGGCTCGAGCCTACCCTGAATTAAGGTGATCAGGCCTTAGTCGACCACGCTGGCCCAGTGCGGGTTGGTCGACTTCACACACAACCTGCGAGTTTCTCCGCAGGCGTGTGCAGGTTTCCTCAAGATGTTTTCCTTCACCGTAAGAGCGTCGGATAAACGTACATATGAAATCTAAATTGGAAATCACATTGGTACGTGGCAGGATTCGAACCACAACCACCCGGACAGGAGGCGGCGGCCCTAGCCGTTACGCCATCGACGCTCTTACCGCCACCGCCACCGATGAACAAACAATACGCACTTGATTTAAATAGCTCTTGAAACTCCTTGTTTTTGTTCAGCTTTGTTTTCTCTGAGTAAGACCTTTTGAACTCGGATAATTATAGATAATACGAAACGTTTATCTTGTTTTCATCTTGTTGTTGACAATATGGTGTTATCCTAAATGTTTGGAGCGATCGATCGTGTGAGTAGCTACAGTCGATCATGCTGGTTAATGAAATAAGCACGGACATCACCTGGATGGCTTTGAATCCTTACTTAATATTATAAATGTGAAAATGTGTTTGTTTATTTGTTTGTTACCTTTTCACGCTTTAAAACCTTAACCAATCTCGATGAAATTCAGCATGGAGGTAGCCTGTGTAACTGGGAAGGAAATAGGCTACTTTTTGTTTCGTGAAAATAGCATAGTCCGATGCAGTTCCTGAGGGAACTGAAAATATACTCTTTTTTTGGTTAGTTTCTTTAATATTGCACTGTAACAATGGATTGCTGTGATTTTTTACACAGAGATGGTTGAGGGGGTGACATAATTTACTAATTAGCATATCCTGACATGGTTCCCGAGGGATCTGGGAAAAACTCATTTCCGCGCTCGCGCACGTCAGCGTCGCAACGGAGCTACGTACTGAAGTGGTTTTTTTATATAAAATTGGTTGAGGGGTGGTAAGTGACATACTTAGACGTCTAATCATAATAGCCCGATATCGTTCTTGAGGGATCTGAGAAAAACTCATGTCCGCGCTCGCGCACCACTCACCCTAAAAGACAGTCATAAAAACGAGGTCCACGCGGGCGAATCCGCGGGCAAAAGCTAGTATTATATAGTAACATTTATCTCGACCGTTTACGTTCTTTGCAAAGCAAGTAAAGTTAAGGCGACGCATTGGAAACTTTGGTCGCAGTGATCTCGATTTTTCTTAACAATTACAAAATATATGAAAGTAATATTTTGTAACCGGATTTTTTATTTCAATGACTTCATTTTGTCAGTTGCAGAAACAAGATTTGTTCACTTTTATAACAAAAAAAAATATCAAGAAAACCCCCTTTTAAAACAGAGATTTGCATTCTTCAGGCAAACCAGACCGATTTAAAACTCCAAATTTTCTTAGTCGATTTCCACACACATTTCAATATGCCAGTTGGATTTTTAAAAATTAATTGTAGTTTTTTAATTGAAACGAAAAAACATTGAGTGCAAAAGTGTGGTTATTTTCTTTACTCTTTACACGTAAAGAATAAACAGAGACAACTCTTCCAATCAATGTCTCACCTTAAGCCGTACGTGCCAGTTGCTGTCGCTAGATGGCAGTCGTTAAGAGGCAACGCGGTCTAAAGAATAGGTATTTGAATAAAATGTTGCTGTCTCCTTCCCCCAAACCTATCCGTATACAGCAAGAAAGGGAGAACTGCAGTGCAGACCGATAAATACTTTGATACTAAAATTGACAAAAACAGCATTTCGTAGTCCCCTATTTCCTCCTCCAAAACTTGAGCAATGATAATAATTTTTCCAAAAATAATTTTAAAAATACTTTATCTATGCCTGTATGTTTTCGTTTTGTTGTTAATATGAGTATTATTTTTTTGGTGAGTGTCTGAAAATGACAATTCAATTGGGCAATTTTCTTAGTTTTTGAAGGCTCCTACTTCCTTTTTAACTCGCTTTTATTAGCTTCACTTGTAATTAACTACGAGTATGTAAGAAAATCTTGGAATCTTAATTTGACCCACTTGCCGGTCTTCGATTAGGATGATATTTTGCACACGCTCTGAGTTCTGATAACAATACATGACTAGCTAAGAAACGTCATTACAAATCCAATATGGCGGCCTCCCCAAGATGGCGGACTGGCTGTTTGAAATCCACCCCCATGATATGGGTATCAAATGAAAGGGTTTGCTGTCAGGAATACTAAAAAATAGTCACGTGACTTAAATCCAATATGGCGGACGTCCAAGATGGCAGACAGGCTATTTGAAATGCACCCCCATGATATGGGTATCAAATGAAAGGGTTTGCTGTCAGGAATACGAAAAAATAGTCACGTGACTTAAATCCAACATGGCGGACATTCAAGATAACTACTTAACGTGTTTACTAAAAGCGTGTTTTTTAGTTTTTTAATTTATTTAGGATATGGGAAAAAACAAAACACAGGGGCATGGCCATGGTAGATATAGGTTTTATGAAAAAAACATTTTTGCTCTGTTGTCATTATCTAGGGAGGAAATAGGGGACTAGATTTGTATGGAAAAAATTGCACTAACGTTTCTTCTTAAACCATATCAGAAGCCTTATAGGCGACTTGAAAACTATGGAAAGTGATGTACAGGCTTTCCTACCACTTTCACCAATAGGAGATCGGACTGCTAGTCATTTGAGTTACTTTTTATGATCTGACAAAAACGAAATTTTGTTCTAAAAATGTTTGACATACCCACAAGTGACGTCATAGATTTTTTGCGTCATTGACGAACTTAATTTGTGAATTCGATCAATTAAAAATTATAGACGTGATGGAAAAACAAAACAAGTAAGGTTTTTTGAAACTTCAAGAGGCGAGCAATTTAGGAAATCTTATTTCAGAATTTATTTCTGATGCATTCCAATCCCCTATTAGAGCTTTTTTTATTGAGTACGTTTGAGTACATCTCTACTTATGGAAAGTGACGATGCAGTCGAGGATGGTACACGCAAACTCAAATAATGCATATACACTCTCGCGCTTGAAATTGTAATAGCCGGGAAACACAATAGCCGTTAAGGAGTTCCACTCACCGTCCGCATAGGAAGCGTAACGCTGTGAAGAATGGCCTAAACCTCCCGAGTTTGGGGAGAGAACCATTCCCCAACAGTGGGGACATCGTTGGTTGTTAATAATGCAATACAGCTCGCGCCAAACTTTACGCTCTGAAGCACAGTCTGAAATTAGTCGCAAAACGGGCCGTAGTAGCGAACTTTGGGTGTTAGTAGGTACTTATTGACAATGAGCGTCGGTGGCACAACGGCAAGGGCCGCTACCTCCTATCCGGGAAGTCGTGGTTTGAGTCCTGCTACGTACCAATGTGTTTTCGAATTTCAATCTCATATTTACGTTTATCTGACGCCTGACGCTCTTACGGTAAAGGAAAACATCGTGAGGAAACCTGCACACATCTGCGAAGAAACTCGAAAGTTTGTGTGAAGTTGACCAACCCGCACTGGGCCCGCGTGGCTGACTAAGGACCGATCGCTCTAATTCAGGGTAGGCTCGAGCCCCTCGGTGGGGACATATATATGAGCTGATGGGAGGGTGCTAATTACTATGACAAAGGTGCCTACTACTGGGTTATACCGCCGGAGTAAGCACTTGCATCACATTTCAGATCAGTAATAAAGTTTTGGCGCGAGCTATACCTAAAATAAAATCTTTATTATAAATTGTACTTGAGATTCGAGATTAAAAATTGGTTTTATATTAAGCCTACAAACGCTAAACCAATCTCAAGTTTCCAGTGAGTTGAAATTGGATCTTTCGTTTTCAATTTCCTGAGCGTTTTATTACAAAGCCTAAAACGCTTTTGATGTAAATTAAAATTATAGGTTTCGCCAAAAAATGTGTAGATTAATCCGTTTGGCATACAGGTTTGGCGATAGATAACATGATCGATTGAAATAAGTGCCTCCCTAAATATTGGCGTTACTAGGTTTTACATGTGATTTTAGGTGTGATTTGACCGCCTCCGTAGCTCAGATGCAAAGTTCACTGGCTTTACACAGGAGGTAGCGGGTTCGATTCCCGGCGGGGTCAGTTGTAAGACTCGGTTTGGTTGGTGGTAGGGCATTTTCTAAGCCCGTCTGGCTAGCTACCACCATCTTATCTAAGTCTTGCCGCCAAATATTAATGTTAAACAATATTGATGTGTTCCGGCTTGAAGATAAGATAGCCAGTTCCCCATTGCGTTGGGAAATATTGGTAAGCCCGCTTCCATCTTCGGCAAACATCGTCACTTACCACCAGGTGAGATGTTGTCAAGGGTTTACCAATTGTAAATAAAAAAAAAAGATTATTTCTTCTGAAATTGACCGGTGTCAAGTGCGAGACAGAATTCGCGCAAAGTAGGCTTCCGTAGTCCTTTCAAAAATAAAATGTATATTTTAAAAACAAAATTACACTTGCTGTTGGTAATAGAACATTTTGTATGGATTTTACCACTTTAAAGCTTAACATTTCACAAACCAATCCCTGAATCTAAAAATGATCTTAGTAAATAAACCCTCAGTAGTTTTGAAAGACCTATTTAACGATACCCCACACGATAGGGTGCGACAACGATACCCCACACGATAGGGTGCGACAACGAAATAAAATCACCCTCTCTACATATATGGGGAGGTACCTAATTTTTTTTAAAGTTTTTTTGTACCACTTTGTCGGCGTGATTAATATCTATATCCAAATGGTTTTTATATGGTTTATGTACCCACTTAAATGACAGATTAGAAACAAAAGCAAAAACAAATGTAGTAATTTAGTAGTTCCATCTTCGAAAGTCTCCCTTTTTCAAATTTGATTTTTTTATGACATAACTTTACAATAACTAAGAAGTTTTAATGACTTCATTTAAGGAGTATTAAATTTTCTATTAAACACAATTTATTTCATGAAGCTAGCCTTATTTTCCGAGATTTTTAGGATTCTTTAAGTGACCCGGATTCATCGCTCTCGAGTGTATTACTAATAGCCTCTGAGCTAAACCACGGACAGTCGGACAAACAGTATATTTCAGTGAGATTTTATTCCCATTCATCATTCTAATTAATACATAGCATTCCTAATGTGGCAGTAACTAGTATCTCATCTGTTCTTGTGCGCAAATCACGCGAGGTTTTGTCGCCTACTTTTTTGATCTGTCGTGATTCTTTCGTAAACTTTCCCCCCCCCCCCCGTCCCTTAAGTTACGCGAACGGTGATAAAGTTTTACTTCAGTCGTGTATTTTTCAGTCGTCTTTTTTATACGTCAAAGATGATTATTAATTAGTAATTACTATCATACGAAAGTATTCCGATGGACCCTTCAGTAAAAGTGGTTTATCTTTGTACTATTGAAATTATAAGTTAAATTTTCATGATTTTCCTTTCCTTTAATTTATCATGTTTGTTATTGGCTTCAAATCAGGAGGTAGCGGGTTCGATTCCTGGCGGAGTCTCACTATGAAAGTCTCGGTTTGGTATCAAAGGGCATTTTCAAACACCAATGTCAATATCATTGATGTGTTCCGGCTTGAAGATAAGATAGCCAGTTCCCCATTGCGTTGGAGAATATTAGTAAGCCCGCTTCCATCTTCGACATCATCGTCATTTACCATCAGGTTAAATGAAGACCCTACCAATAGTGGATAAAAGAAAAATTAAGAGTGCTTTTCCTCCAGGTGCTGTTAAAAATTCCACCTGTATAGTACTATCAATCAATCAATCATATCAGCTCATATACGTCCCCACCGAGGGGCTCGAGCCTACCCTGAATTAGGGCGATCGGGCCTTAGTCGACCACGCGGGCCCAGTGCGGGTTGGTAGACTTCACACACAACCTTCGAGTTTCTTCGCAGGCGTGTGCAGGTTTCCTCACGATGTTTTCCTTCACCGTTAAAGCAATCGGTAAGTATGTACGTGAGTTTTGAAAAACTCATTGGTACATTGGCCGTCCAGATTTGAACCCGGTAGTAGTATATCCTAAGTTTATAGATTTAGCAAGCTTTGCTTTTTTTTCAGCCATCTACGTAGGTTCTGTGGAGTGGGGACCGCTGCAGCCGTTAGGCAGGATGTCCTACTGTGCTATGCTTGTCCATGCAACTGTACTGAGGACTTACGGAGGTCAGCTGAGAAGATCCTTCTACGCCACTGACTATTCTGCTGTGAGTACTCTTTATCTTGTTTTTATTAAGGGTCCGTACCAAAATACGTTTCACATACAAAATAAAAGTTACAATTTCTTGAAAATGTATTTGCTGGTTTGAATGAAACTTTAAACAACTTTAGCTAGACACGAAGTTGTAAAGAGTGTATTCATAACATTTAAAAAAATCGTTATTTAAGTTAATATAATATAAATACTCTTTATTGTACACACTATTTAAAAAAAATAAACAACTTATAAAAACTTGTAGTACGGTTTCTTGAGGGAGTTGATTGAAGCAACACGGAGGATAAGACTTTAATCGTTTATTCCGTGCCGAGGTAATTTACAGTTTACAATGTAAGTGAGCCTATAAATTAGAGCGCCACAGCTTACGATCACTCAAATATTCCTAAACGAGTCTAAAGGTCCAGCAGTTCCATGGATATGAAAGCTGTTGAGCGCTAGAGACAGCCCTAAGCAAGAAAGGTCCAAGACACAATATCAAACTACTCAGTCTGCTAGTGTAAAATATATAGTAGACGAGAGTGAATAGGCACTATTTGAGCTTGCGTGTCACATCCTCGGCTGCATCGGCACTTACCATCAGGTGAGGTGCAGCCAAACGCACTCAAATTTTTAATAAAAAAAATAAATAAATATATATAGGTACACAAGACGTAAGCGCGTTGTACAATACCATCCGTTGGCACGTGGACGTTGGACGCGAAACTATAATTGCGTTATAAACTTAAAAAACTTAACTAAATAAAGAGCAAAATTAAAATTTTGAAAAAACCCACGACGGTTAAAACGCAAAGTTTAGTTGTTAATACTTAAAATAATTTTATATTAATATATTAAAAATAAAATATCAATATTTTATAGTGTATGTACCTTTGCTCTTTAAAAAGTTTGAAATAAAAGACAAAATAATAAATTTTGAAAACCCACGACGTTTAAAATGAAATTGAAAAAGGATAAAATAATTGAATACCCCGACTCAAAGAATTTATGAAGCTAGTGATAATAAACGTAAAAATCTTTTATAAGAAGATTCGATCTCTCGCAGAGTCGGACATATGAACAACAGAGTATCAGTTTTCATAGCACTTCCCTACGTACCTATTTGGTTCCCGAAGATGTAGATGTGGCAACCAAATATTCAACTCCCTATGAACTTAATTAAAAACCCAAGAAAATTCGTCCGGGGCTGCCATTCAATGAACTGGTTTTGTAGTTTTATTGCAATGTGAATAATTTAGATATATTTTATTGCTCTACTTATATATATATATATAGTTGTTTCCCGCGGCTTCACCCGCGTGGACCACGTTTCTATGACTTTTCGAGGGTGCGCAGCAAGCGGTTCGCGAGCGTGGTAATAAGTAGCCTATGTCTTAATCCAGGTTCTAATCTGTCTACCTACCAAATTTCAGCCAAATCCGTTTAGTAGTATTTGCGGGAAAGCGTAACAGACAGATAGAGTTACTTTTGCATTTATAATATTAGTAGGGATATATGTTAAAATTTAAAATAGTGATGGCAGCCCCCGACGGTTTTTTTTTAGGTTTTTTATTAAGTTCATAGGAAAAATAAATAAATAATTCGTTTCATTTAGATTTCTTTTTAGGATTTCTGTGAATTTTTGTGATTGAATATGGTTATTTTAAACCATTATAAATAAATAAATAGATTAATGTTTCGGGGACAAATCACACATGGTGATCTGGCCCCAAAGTAGGATTCCCTGTGTTATGGGAACCAGAGACTGATATACATACTTATACAGGATGACTTTTAATTAGTTTTTGATAACAAAAGATATGCATGTACGCGTGATTACAAACAACTTTCCCTAAGAAACTCTATATCAAATCAGAAAAAAAAAATGTGGTCCTCGATAGATAATATTAAATTAACAAATCCGCAAAAATGTAAAAAGGACCAAAATTTTTTTTTCATTATTTGACATAGTTTCTTTGGGAATGTTGTTTGTAATCACGAGTACATTCATATCCTTTGCTATCAAGAACTAATTAAAAGTCACCCTATATATGTTTAAATACATACATATATAGATATTTCTCGGTCCAACTAACCAGAGGTACCGGGTTCAAATCTGGACGGCCAATGTACCAATGAGTTTTTCAAAAACTTACGTACATATTTACCGATTGCTTTAACGGTGAAGGAAAACATCGTGAGGAAACCTGCACACGCCTGCGAAGAAACTCGAAGGTTGTGTGTGAAGTCGACCAACCCGCACTGGGCCCGCGTGATCGACTAAGGCCTAATCGCCCTGATTCAGGGTAGGCTCGAGCCCCTCGGTGGGGACGTATATGAGCTGTAATGATGATAGATATTTAACACCCAGACACAGAGCAAACAAATCTGCTCATCACACAAATGTTTGCCCTGGTTGGGGATCGAACCCTCAACTCTCGGATCAGCAGTCAAGAGCACTAACCACTGAGCCACCGAGTCAGTAATTATCAATTATTGTTTTACTTTCCAGATAATGTTATTCGCGGGAATAGTCTTCACGACGTATCTATTCGCATTGCCCCTTCACCTCTTCGTAGAAGCACCGTTCTGCCAACTCCAGAAGGTACTCCTTGGACCCAAGAGGAAGGATAGGGAAACACACGACAACAACGCTAATCAGGTCAAACCTGGAATATCTACTGTATCTGTTTCTACAACTTCTACTCATATTTAGAGCTTAACTGTAGCAGTCAAAAAACTACGTTTGTATTGATAGCGCTAAGGCTAGGCGGTTCGCAGGGACACTAGCCTTAAGTGATAAGGTCTATAAAAATGACAGCACCAGGGTGTATTCAGCCTATACTAGCCTGGTTCCCACCCACAATATGTTTATACTATAACTTATATCAACCAAAAGCACAATGTAAACAAACTTAGTAGGGATTTGACAGTTTCAAATGTCATTCCCATAATACTTTTGTTAAACTTTTGCTTTTCAACCGACTTCCAAAAAGGAGGTGGTTCTTAATTCGACTGTATGTTTTTTATGTGTGTTACCTCAGAACTTTCGACTGGGTGAACCGATTTTGATGTTTCTTTTTTATTTGAAAGCTAGTGCTTCCCGTGTGGTCCCATATAAATTTTATCAAAATCGGTGTAGTACTTTATTAGAAAATGAACAAAAACCAAAAATAACATTACAAAAATGTACTAAATTGTTGCAATGTAAGTCGGTTTTTAACGTGTTTAGCGCTTTCAATTATTTACTAGTACGGTTAATATATGGTATATATTCTTTCATAGACCACTCATTAAGTGCTTACCCTCTTTCTCTTATCGTGTAGCACAATAAACAGTGCTATCCAAGGGATACACGGCGATTGCCTGTTGTTGCACTTAGCATCACCCGCGGTCACGTGTAGGGCATATAGATTTACACCTACGGACATGTATAACGCAACCTTCATACACATCTGGAATCAGATGTGCAGGTTTCCTCCCGATGCTTACCCTGAAATTGTTTATTGCTCCATGTAAATTTTTATAGATTTTTTTCAAAAGCGAAAATCTTTTTTCCTGGGTTTGAAGTCACCGTGATCTCAATATGTATTGGCAAAATATTCGAACATATTCAACTCTTTTAACTTAGAGTTACCATTTTCGAATACATTCGACTATTTCACCGATTCCATGTAACGAATCGAATTTGAGCCCCTTTTTAGGATTTGGTAGTCAATAAGGAACTCTTATAGTTTCGCCATGTTTCTATCGGTACGTCTATTCAAAGACTATTAGTACTGAAAAGCTGTTATTTGGCATCTTATCTTATCTTTGTAAGTGGGGGCTGCAGTTGCAGCGACACTTCGACCCACTGGGATCTTTTGTGTCTACCCCTATCGTAACTATTCCCCCTAAAGTTTATAACCTTTGCACCCCAAGCTACTCGAATAGCATAGGTATGCATATTAATTACGCCGAAAAAGTGTTACAATTTTTTTTAGGTTATTTTTAAGTTACCTTCCTTTGATGTAAAGAGGTTGAATAGGTCTTTTAAAACTACTGAGGGTTTGTATGAACCATTTTTCGATTCAAAGATCGGATTGCGAAATATTTAGCTTTAAAGTGCAATTTTTTTGTAAAAGTAAAGGTTCTCCCCCCATACCTAAAATTGGAAGCGTAATTGGTTCCGTAATACAACAAGGAACCCTTATAGTTACGTCATGTCTGTCTGTTCGTCTCTCTGTCCGCGGCCTAGCTCCTAGACTATTAGTAGTTAAGAGCTGTTTGGCAAAGATATATATATATATATATATATATATATATATATATATATATATATATATATATATATATATATATATAATAATAATAACGCGGAGAGAACTGTAAAAAAATTTTGGAAAAAAAAACTTTTTATGCGTACCTACCTACAAGTAAGCAAAGTGGGGATGTTTTTTTTTTTGTCAAACCCAGTCGTGTGGGGTATCGTTAGTTTCAAGAACTTAAAAATAGTTGTGAGTCTTCTAAGACCATTTTATAATTTAGGGTTCCGTTTTAGGAAAAATAGGCTTGAAAGTGCAAAACTTTGTTGGAGTCGAGTGTCCCCACCCCCTAAGAACTAAACCGCTGTATTTGGAAATTTAAAAATTAGATATGGACGCGATAATGGCAACAACGGTACCCTATATGCGCGTGGCCCGACACGCACTTGGCCGGTTTTTGTAAACTAAATAAGCTGGGTGGGCAAGTAAACAAAACCAAACTTATTAAACATACTGTATATAAAATTGAGAATAATATCGCCCTAGTGTTAAAAAAATCCGAGTAGTTCTGTTGCAGAACTACTATTCAACAGAACTCCTAGGACTAAAGGATATTTTGTTAAAGTTTGTATAAGCTTATTGTATTGCTCAATAATATTGTGATTAAGTAATGTAGATACAGGATGTGTGCAGCTGTGTTGTATAGTAGAATCTACGAGATAGTGATAAGATTTTTGTAAATAATAAAATAGAGGACTGTTTATACATAATTGAGAGTTTTATTTCTTTTATCCTCCAACTTTTAACACTGAGTTTAAAAGGTTTCGCTCGAAATCCAATGCCTTTGTTTTCAGGTCAAATGAAACGATTATTTGAGAAAACCCGTGAGACCTAATTTTACAGAAACCACAAAAAACATTGTACTTTATAAAAACATACTAATCATTTTGTTTTTTTTTTACTAAAGTATAACTAGGATAATACTACACTACGATACAAAATATCAATATCCAAATCTCAAGTCTTACAATAAAAAAATCTAGATAATGTCGTTGGAGTTATGTGGTTTCTCAAATAGGTACCTACATAAATAAAACGATTGCTTATACTTGAAAACAAATTACATTCAAGAATTATAAAGATATGAACTAAGTTTTACAGTTTATTCTCATGTACTTCACATTCTTTGTCAGTAACAGTCCATTTAAATATTTTTTCCTATTTTTTTTTTTTACCTTACTTGTTTAAGGCAGATACTCTTTTAGTTTTTGAAGATCAATCTTGCTGTTATCGAAAAAAAGCTCTAGAGGTGCCTTTGATGTGTTCTTTAGGGAAAATGTGTCACAGGTAAGACCACCAATGTAATTCCGGGCTTCTTAAAAAAATACCCAAATTTTTTAACAGACCCAAACCAGCTGATGTAGTAGAGAAACAGCACAAGTCGCATAATTTGTGTTGTTTCTCAATTACAAGCAGAATTTGATCGGCTTTAATTTGTATGGATGAAGCGGGACTTGTGTGATTTCTCTCTAACTTGTATTAATCCGTTACAGAATGGTTTGCCGTACTTAAGTCGATTTTGTGGTTTCTCCAATAGACGATTCAAATGTAAGTAGGAGTATTATAAATGTCACAAAAAGGAAATAATAGCACCTCTAGGTCTTCTTTGCTTTTGTGTCTCGCAGGAACTGACGAAGATGCAATATTTCATTACCATCATCATGCTGCCCGCATCCAGCGGCTTCTCGGGACCTTCACCAGGCCGTTGGTACACCGCGTGGGAGACCTGCCTACGCATAATATGTCGCAACCGTTAAGTAGAATTCGCCGGTTTCCATAACGGCGCGGCGCACTGAATGGCGCCGGAACGTAAAACGGCGACGTTTTGTAAAGCACTTTTTTAAACTATGTACTGAGTAAAAAACTCTGAATAAAACCGATGATTTCTTCTTCTGCGAAGCACTCTGCTACCCAGCCTTGCTTTATAATCAATCAAACTTGACCGAACCTAACATCGCTCGCTTCGCTCGCTTATTTAAAATATGTTACTCAGTAGTTTTTACACAAAGCGGCGTCACATACAATGTAGCGTACTTTCTTTCAGCCAAATTGCAATCCAGCTGAACCTGAAGTCGCCGCATTGAAAAACGCCGCCATTTTACAATCCGGCGATGTTCAGCGCGCTGTTTTGGAAACAATACGGCTTCCATATAATATGATACAATAACCATGGACAAGGCTTTCTAAATACCGAAATTTAATAAACAGATTCCATGTCCTTGTAGGGTCTAGTTCAAGGTTTTACTTATGAAAACAAGGCCTCGTTGGTTCACACACAAAATTTATTGTCCAGAAGAATTACGCAACATTACACATAAGAGTAGATTTCACAATGTAGGGACACAGTAGTGTCAGCACTTTTTGTAGCAAGGCGAAGCTCGCCCGTTTTACATACAGAGCCGGCAGTTGCCTCCCGTCCGCGCTCAAGTTAACTGGTGACCAGTAGTCTAATTTGTATTACTAGAACCTATCTAGTAGAAATAAAACAGATATTTTATTGTGTAACAATACAAGGTAAAACGTTTGAATCTTGTTTCACTGAACACCCTCCAGGAGTGATAGAAATCGTTAGGAAGATCAGGACATTGGATTTACTTACGTTCGGACAGTTAATTTATACCTACGAACAGTGGAGAAATATATACCGTACGGACAGCAGGTGACGCTTCTTGTCCCACAATAACACATAAGAAGGAAATTTAAAAAGAGAGTATAGCCATTATAGTTCGTATGGAAATAACAGAAAGACAGTGAGAAAATTAATAAAAATGTATAAATAAATTAATACAGCAAAAACGACTAGCAATAGACTACCGTCAAGTTAAATGTAAACGCGTTGGTCATATTTCATTCATTCGCTATTGAATGTGGTTTGGCCTGGTGGATCATTATGGTTTGGGATAAAAAAATCAAAGTTGGTAAAAATAGTCGCCACATCCTCATATAGTGGAGATTTCCTCTGGTGGTAGTTCCTTAGGTGGCTCTTGAGTGGATTTCCACCGGTAGACACCGGAGTAGGGGGGAGGGGGGAGTTTTCTTTCATTGTGCGTCACTTTGAGCCCTGTTCCTTCAAAACTATAAGTACCTTTATATTAGGGCAAATTCGATTTCATTTACGAATAACTCGAGGATAACGAATTCATTTTAGAACACACATTTTACCTTTCCATACAAAAAATATACCTACTCAATGAGGTAAAACTCACAAAACGTGAAAATGTTTTTTTTACCCGATGCCTCAGAAGGAGGGTTATGTTTTTAGAGTCTATATATGTATGTATGTATGTAGATTTCTATGTTTCCTGAACGGCTTGAAGGATTGTAACGTATGAGTTACCGTTAGATTCGTCTTGATCCCGTGAGCAACATAGGGTACATTATTACCCGACTGGCGAAAAAGAGGGGTTAAGTTTTTACGCAGTCGAGTTTTTAATTGTTAATGAATTCCTAGAGTTAATGTTAATTAAACGTCGTTTACTTTTTAATTAGATACTAAATATTTTGCGAAAGCTGCATTAACAAGGATTACAAATATATATATATTTTGTATACAAATGTCATTTTTGAAAACAATATTTTTAATTTACCAATAAAGCTCTGCCGCCCAGCTACTGAAACAACAGATGGCTCTCTAAGACTAGACCCAGGTACTTTATTAGTTTTTTTTATTCACAATTGGTAAGCCCTTGGCATCATCTCACCTGGTGATAAGTGACGAAGATGCCGAAGATGGAAGCGAGCTTACCAAAATTCCGCAATGCAAGGGGGAGCTGGCTATCTTATCTTCCAGCCGAAATCAATAAGCATTGATGTTTGGCGGCAAGACAATAAGACTATATATGTGATGGTGATAGCTAGCCAGGCGGGCTTATAAAATGCCCTACCACCAACCAAAGTGAATCTTACAAAATTCCACCGGGAATCGAACCCGCAACCTCCTGATGTGAAGCTAATGGCCTCAACCATTACGCCACGGAGGTGGTTATAAATACTAGTCACCACAGGTCAACGAACATAAATCAGTTTGAATGTAATTATAGTGCATGAGTTAGCTTTAAAGTTGTTAGATGGACAGAGAAGTCCGAAAAAAAGTGTTTCTCTGACGCCATGAGCCTTTTATGGCGTCAGAGAAAGACTTTTTTTTGGTAAATTTTGATTTTTAAGCCGCCGTCTCCTGTCCGGGAGGTCGTGCTTTGAATCCAGCCACGTACCAATGTGATTTCGAATTTAGATTTCATATGTACGTTTATCCGACGCTCTTACGGTGAAGGAAAACATTGTGAGGAAACCTGCACACGCCTGCGAAGAAATTCGAAGGTTGTGTGTGAAGTCGACCAACCCGCACTGGGTCCATGTGGTCGACTAAGGCCCTATCACCCTAATTCAGGGTAGGCTCGAGCCCCTCTGTGGGGACGTATATGAGCTGATACGAAACTTTGATTCTGTTTTCACCGTGGATACTGTATTTATGTGTGTTTCTCGGGACCACATAACCAATATGTTTTTCAGGTACCTATTGGCAACATGATTTCTCTCAAGCTCGTTGTTGTTTAAGGAGCTCGATTCGATCTTGGCTGAACATTTTCGCCTGTTTTTAACCCCGACGCGACGTGTGTATCTGTGTATCTGTCTGTCTGTCTGTGGCATCGTAGTTCCTAAAGGAATGGACCGATATTGATGCGGTTTTTTTGTTTGAAAGCTGAAGTGATCGAGGTGGTTCTTAGCTATAATTTCTAGATTAGTTGAATATCTTTTATTTTTGTTATGATACTTACGTTTTTGACTTATTTTAGTTATGTAGGTAACTATAACTGGCACTTCATTGTTCGACGGGGGATCCATGGGAAATCCAAGGGATGGGAAAAGTAGTATACTTACTTACCATTTTAAATATCTCGTTCACTAATGTGTTTGGGAACGTATCATTCATTATCAGCTCAGATACGTCCCCACCGAGGGGCTCGATCCTACATTGAATTAGGGCGATCGGGCCTTAGTCAACCACGCGGGCCCAGTGCGGGTTGGTCGACATCACACACAACCTTCGAGTTTCTTCGCAGGCGTGTGCAGGTTTCCTCACGATATTTTCCTTCACTTTAAGAGCGTCGGATAAACGTACATATGAATTCGAAATTCAAAAACACATTGGTACGTGGCAGGATTCGAACCACAACCTTCCGGACGACAGGAGGTTGCGGCCTTTGCTATTACGCCACCGACGCTTGGGAACGTATATAGTAGATAGGTCTAATAATAACCCAAATAAATACATATTTTTACAAATAAAACAATACACTTATGTACATTTATTTATTTTAATAAATAAACAAACAAACAATAAAGCAAAATATATTACCCTACTCCCGCGGGAAATTCATCAAACGGTGTAACTCAAAGCCGGAATTAATTTATTTATCCCAAATAATCCCTAAGGTGAGTCAGTTAGGGTTGCCACTGCAATGAGGAATTTCTTTAACCAATGAACCCACAGTTCATTTAAAGAAATTGGACTCCATACAAAAATGCACAACAATGGTCAATCAGCTGATCAATCAATTTGTATAAAGAATCATTTTTTTTACGAATTGTCTATGGATTCTTTGAAAAAAAAAATGTTTAGCATGAGAACACAATTAAAGGGTTTTACATTATTATAAACTATATAGATACACATAGAGCGTCGATGGCGTAACGGCTAGGGTCGCTAACTCATATCCGGGAGGTCGTGGTTCGGATCCTGCTACGCACAAATGTGTTTCCGAATTTCGATTTCATATCCGACGTCCTTAAGGTGAAGTAAAACATCGTAAGTAAACCTGCACATGTCTGCGAAGAAACTCGAAGGTTGTATATGATGTCGACCAAACCGCACTGGGCCCGCCTGGTCGACTAAGGCCCGATCGCCCTAATTCAGGGTAGGCTCAAGCCCCTCGGTGGGACCTATATGAGCTGATATGATGATGACATTGTAATATAATAATAATAATATAATAATCATAAAATAATAATCATAATAATATAATAATAATTTATTGACGACCAACTTTAGGATCAATTTGTGTTATTAATCTTACAAACTAAGCTTATACACTAAATTATAGTAAAAAAAATATATAAAATCAGAATCTTTTTTGAGGTTTGACTGCCGACACATGAACATTGCAA
The DNA here is from genome assembly GCA_947284805.1 of Coleophora flavipennella. NCBI lineage: Eukaryota > Metazoa > Arthropoda > Insecta > Lepidoptera > Coleophoridae > Coleophora > Coleophora flavipennella. The sequence goes on from OX369290.1 coordinate 6,927,039, forward strand.
CAATGGTTCATGTAGCAGCAATCAAACCTGTCCGCTATCATAGCCAGGATGTTGTTGGCACTACCGCGCACTCTGCGCACTAAGGACGCGCACCTTTTGCGCATTGTGGCATAGAAACAGTCTATGTGCACCTCCGCGAACATGCCCGAGGCACTGCAGTAGCGCGGCAGCCCCATCAACACCCTGAAGGCGTTATTGAACTGGACACGGAGGGCGGTATAGGCTCGCTGAGTATAGTTATATATAGTTATTATAATCTTGTGTAACGTAAAAAGATATGCAGGCCAAGTTAACCGATGGGGAAGACTGATTCTCGAGTCAGCGTGCTGGAAGACGTGATACTGGACAGCCCTCCAGTAAAGTTTGAAAGAAGCTGTTGTACGTAGAGGTAATTGCATGTGACCAGCAGTGGACATAGTTAAACAGTGAAATTCGATACTTACAGTGAAATGCTAATTTATGCTGATAGGAGGTAGCTAGAGGCAAAAAGATCCTTACTGCGGTAAGTGGAAATCAAAAAGGAGGTCTATACAGGGCGTAACAAGAATGGTGTAGGTTCCGATAACTGGAGCTTCTACTCATCATACTGAAACACCTTGTGCTCTATGACTATTAACTCTTTATACAAATCGAGCAGCTGATCGATCAATTTTGTGCTTTTTTGTATGGAGGGTCCAATTTTTTTTCAAAAACTGACTATGGGTTCCTGATAGGAGGTAGCTGGAGACATGAAGATCATTACTGCGATAAGTGGAAATCAAAAAGAAGGGCGTAACAAAATTGGTGTAGGTCCCGTTAACTGGGGCTGCTACTCATCATACTGAATAACTTTTGCTGAAGTTACAAGAAAAAAAATAATTCTTCATACGAATCGATTAGCTGATCGATCAATTTTGTGCATTTTTGTATGGAAGGTCCAACTTTTTTCGAGAATTGGCTATTGGTTCCTTGGGGGATAGTTGTTCAGTATGATGAGTAGAACTACCAGTTAACAGGTCCTACACCAATTTTATTACACCTTGTATAACCAACAGCAGATGTCGCCCGCGTCCACCTTGTATAACCAACAGCAGATGTCGCCCGCGTCCACCTTGTATAACCAACAGCAGATGTCGCCCGCGTCCACCTTGTATAACCAACAGCAGATGTCGCCCGCGTCCATTATCGATTCTATCTCTCTTGTCGTGTGGTGAAATTAACCGTGCTATCCAAGGGGCAGAAGGTGGTTGCCTGGTGTTGCACTTAGCGTCACCCGCGGTCGTCACATGTAGGGCTTACTTATTTACATCTACGGACGTGTGCAACGCCAACCTTATACACATCTGCAATTAAAGACATTCCCTGTTAAAGACATCGGAAAGTATGTGTACGTAAGTTTCGAAAAACTCGTTGGTACATTGGCCATCCGGATTTGAACCCGGGACCTCTGGTTAGGAGGACCAAGTTGTTACCGTTGAGCCACCGACGCCATTGCCTATTCAAAAAGTAGAATAAATTTTTACAAGCTTTTATTAACTTGCAATGTATGTATGTTTGTTCGGGTGGAATCTTGCAAGTTAAATTTGACCCACTTCCCGGTTTCCGATTGAGCTGAAATTTTACATGCATATGTGTATCGCATGACAATGCAATATTAAAAGCTTGTGCCTAAAATTTTTTTCGAAAATTGTTATTTTACATAGTCCATGACAACGCTAAACACATTAAATAAAACACTTCAAAGTTTTGATACATTTATGACTCATAAATTATGAATTATTTAATTTGAATTCAATAAAATTTGTATGGGACCACTACGAAGACAGAAGATATTAATTAAATTATCAGTGTACATACATTACAACATTTTTGGTACTAAATCCATATTATTCTATTCTGTTCTAAAATACATACAGATGAACATAATATAACCTCCTTTTTTTGAAGTCGTTAAAAAATCAAACACCACAGAAAGCAAAATGTGTTTTTTTATCCATAATTGGTAATCCCTAATATACCAGGGCGTATTACACACACACACTCACCCTGAGTTCAGGAGTTTCAAATTTCTAAAAGTAAAATTTATAGGTTATACAAGAACATGCCTTACAAAATCACTTGTCTAACATAATGGCTTTGTCCCTTTTGTTAAGAATTTTTTTTTATTAAAAAATTTTGTGCGTTTGGCTTCATCTCACATGATGGTAAGTGCCGATGCAGCCGAGGATGTGACACGCAAGCTCAAATAGTGCCTATTCACTCTCGTCTTGAAGATTTCTAAATTATACGAATCGGGAAATATAGACGCCGCTGGCAGGGAATTCCACTCCTTAGACGTTTGCATAATGAACGAAGAAGCTACCAAGTGGCAAGTGGCTACCCATTCGCCGCCGTAAAGACCTACATATCCTTTCCCTACTATATTCCATCCTATTCAACCCAAAAAACAAATTAGATTTTACATAAGTAGTTATCATCATCATCATATCAGCCGAAGGAAGTCCACTGCTGGACATAGGCCTCCCTCAAGGATCTCCACGACAACCGGTTCTGCGCTGCCCGCATCCAGCATCCGTTGGGGTAGTAAAGTTCTCGAGTGGCGACCACGCACCGGAAAGCGTAGTGTAGGCAGGCCCCCCACTCGGTGGACCGATGACCTGGTGAAGGTCGCGGGAAGCTGCTGGAAGTAGTTATAATAAAATTAAATTGACCTTTTTTCAATTTTGTTCTATAATATGTTTGCTTTGCACAACCCTTACTTTTATTTCGATGTATCAAATCTCTGGGTTGCCTGGAAGAAATTGCTTTAAGTAATAAGGCCGCCTAATTTGTGCAATTAAAATTTTTACTTCTTTTTATTCTGTACTATTCTCTATTTTTTTATTTATTATACAATAAAGCATATTTGATTAATTGATTGATTGAAGAAGCAAAACTTTTCGTGCGTATAGTTAATTAATTAAGTCAAATGGCTAAATTAAACAAAAAATATAGAGACTTCTTATTACAGAAGTAACTAGATAGCCTAATTGCATGCTAGGCCCGCAGCACACTGGTGAAAGAGATCATGTTATTCGTCTCTTTTCCTTACATTTTCAATGCTTTCGACAACATAATTAATACATCACACTGACGTTATAATTTTATCTCAAAAAGGACAGTTATTGCAATAATTTCTTTAAATCATTCAATAAGCAGCATTGGTATAGCATAAAGTTTAGCAGGCCTCCCACGCGGTGGACCGACGACCTGGTGATAATCGCGGAAAGCCACTGGATGCGGGCAGCGCACGACCGGTCGTCTTGGAAATCCTTGGAGGAAAAAAAGGGAGGCCTTTGTCCGGCAGTGGACGTTTTTCGGCTGTTGATGATTATGATGAAATTTTAGCAGTTATGTACTTCTAAATGAAAGAGTATCTACGTATCATAATCTTTGAAAACCATTACTTTATAATCTGTGACATGACGTTTGACTTCGTCGGTTCTAAACCCCTCTGTTGGGCGTTGACGATGAGAATGAGGACAAAAAAACAAAGACGAGAATTGGGTAGAATCTGGGTTGTATTGTAACGCGGTATCGCTGTTATATAATCTTCTTTCATTCGATCTTTTTAGGGTTCAGTAGACAAATGGCAAAAAACGGAACCCTTATGGATTCGTCATGTCTGTCTGTCTGTCTGTCCGTCCGTATGTCACAGCCACTTTTTTCCGAAACTACAAGAACTATACTGTTGAAACTTGTTAATTAGATGCATTCTGTGAACCGTATTAAGATTTTTACACAAAAATAGAAAAAATACAATAAATTTTTGGGGTTCCCAAAACTTACAACTGAAACATTTTTTATTTCATCAAACTCATACGTGTGGGGTATCTATGGATAGGTCTTCAAAAATGTGTTGAAGTTTCTAAGCTCTGTAATTTGCGCGAGAGACACTTCCAAAGTGGTAAAATGTGTGTCCCTCCCCCCCCGTAACTTCTAAAATAAGAGAATGATAAAACTAAAAAAAATACATGATGTACATTACCATGCAAACTTCCACCGAAAATTGGTTTGAACGACATCTAGTAAGTAGTTTTTTTAATACGTCATTTATTATAGATAATGGTGCGGAACCCTTCGTGCGCGAGTCCGACTCGCACTTGGCCGATTTTTTCATTCCATCCATTTCTTCTTTTTCGCGCATGCGCTGTCAATATCATTCAAAAATCAAAATCCGAATCCTCTTCAATCTTCAATATTTTCACTACCTACTAATTGGATATAAATAACTTAACTTTTGTAGGTAAAAATAATGTAAAATAACAGAAACAGACACTCTCATATAAGACCCATCTCGAGTCTAAAATTTTATCCAACATATCCACAATTATCATTAAATTGTTAAACTGTAAGCATGCATCTTCATACAAACCCTCGCATCTACCTACCATACAAAAAAAAACATCCTTAAAAGTGTCCTGGCTCAGAAAAAGTACCTAACTGTCGTGGCTGGTGGACATCCAGACGCTCAAGTTGCGAGCTGTGCAATTAACGCTAAACGCACATAATCTTTTTATATCAAGATTTGCGTTTTTTGTGTGGCATCAAGTGTTTCCATTTTATTGAAATAAACAATTAAAATTTTATTTTTTTTATTTTTTTTACCTACGAAGTCGTGCTACAGTATTTCAAGTGTGGCAACCCTGAGTTTAGTAGGCCAAGTCCCGGGAAAAATAAATCTTGTCTTGCAATTGAATAACGAGAGTCTATTGTAAGAAGGGTTGAATTAATGCAGTGAACATTGGCGTCTGGTATACGATCACTGATCACCCGATTCTTAATTAAGAGATAAGTAATGTGTTTCAATTATTTTGCTAACAATCGGTTGGGGAAATCAGCTTTCTTAGCAATAGGCTATTTTACCGTATATTTTTTTTAAACACTTTTTTTTTATTAAAAATTTGAGTGCGTTTGACTGCAACTCACCTGATGGTAAGCGATGATGCAGTCGAGGATGGTACACGCAAACTCAAATAATGCCTATTCACTTTTAGGTACCTTGAAGATCCCCAAACTATAGGAATCGGGTAACACTGACGCAGGCAAGGAGTTCCACTCATGCGCTGTACGCATAATAAATGAAGAAGCGTAACGATTCGTGCGAAAAGGTGGAACATCAACAACAAAGGGGTGCAACCCCTCCCTGTGTCTCGTTGACCGACGGTAGAATGAAACCGGGGGATGAGGTCGTGAAGTTCTTGCGCGCATTCTGCGAAATGAATTCCACTGTTCAATAAATAGTATTTCTTCCAGAATAGCAAAAATACTCGCTAATTTGAAATATAAGGTCCTTACCTATGAAATTTCCGATCGTATAAAAAAGTTTAAAGATGAAAATTTAGTTATTAAAACAAAATTTATGCTCTAAATAGCATTAGACTATCAGAAATTAAATAGTGGTAAACATATGCCTATTGTTTAGATATTTTGAGAGCACGGTGGCTTTAACCCAATGAAGTTGGGTTTTTTCACCTGAATTTTAAAGCTCTAGAGTTATCACAGCAGTTTCTTTGTTACTTATGTCAAATTTGGAAATAACCCGCATTAGATTTCGTGACTTTCAGGAAAATTCAAGAAAATTAACTAGTTTAAAAAATTTACCCATCTGACCCCTAAGAAAACACTTTTGTTCCATTCAATGGTACATAGCTCAGGGGATTAGAACCTGAAAAACATCCCACTAGTTACTAATAAAAGACCATAAGTAGTGTCACCATAAGGTCAATAATAAAAAACAATAACTTTGTTATTTTCAATAAAAATAAATATTGGCATTGAACTTCAAAAACTGAATCGGCAATTTCATAGGTAGAGGGCCTATTATTAAACAATTTTTAATTTTATATTTATTGAAAACAGCAAGTTAGTTCATTTAAATCGTCACTATGTTAGTAACGAAAATAATTTCAGACTAGAGTTTTTGACAGTTGATAAAAAGGTTCTTAAATGACCAGTAGTAAATTACCGTATTGGGAGTTTCCCAAACGATATTTGAACTGCCAAATTGTGTCATCTGTGTTCCTCGAGTTTTTAACCGTTCAAGGCGCGAGTGGGTAGTTTTTGTTTGTTTGTTTGTTTAGGAACTATTTCATCATCATCATATCAGCTGAAGGACGTCCACTGCTAGACATAGGCCAAGGATCTCATCGTTCTGCGCTGCCCGCATCCAGCGGCTTCCCGCGGCCTTCACCAGGTCATCGGTCCACCGAGTGGGAGGCCTGCCTACACTACGCTTTCCGGTGCCCCAAAGGCCATCTGTTCTACGAGCAATTTGCCCCACCCACTGCCACTTCAGTTTAGCAATTCTGAGAGCTAACTAGGGAACCATTTATTGTACAACAAAATTTTCTTTTATATTTAATTTAATTTACAAAATTTATATTTTTATTTGGGTTTGTATTATTTTCGACTCCATAGTCACATAAAACGTTAGGTGATATGAGAGTAAAATGCTCTAAATTAGGTTATTTATATTAAAAAAAACAGATTTTTATTTTTTCTATCATTGACTAAGAGCATTCTGCTAGTTCCCAATACAATTGGTAGATTTTATTCAATAAATTCTCTCTCCGTGGTTCTCTCTATATATATTTACATTCCCACAAGACTTCGGTTCTGTAGGTTTTATCGTGAGAAATACTCAGTCATTATACAGGGTGTAAGAAATTGGTGTAGGACCCGTTAGCTGGGGATTCACCTCATCATACTGAACATCTTTTCTTAAGGAACCCATAATCAATTCTCAAAAAAAAATTGGATCCTTCATACTAAAATGCACAAAATTGGTTCATCAGCTGATCGATTTGTATGAAGAGTAAAAAAAATTGCGATTTCAGCAAAGTCATAGAACAAAAATTGTTCAGTATCATGAGCGTCGGTGGCGTAACGGCTAGGGCCGCCGCCTCCTCTCCCGCAGGTCGTGATTCAAATCCCGCCACGTACCAGTGTGATTTCGAATTTAGATTTCATATGTACGTCTATCCGACGATGCTCTTACGGTGAAGCAAAACATAGTGAGGAAACCTGCACACGCCCGCGAAGAAACTCGCAGGTGTGTGTGAAGTTGACTAACCCTCACTGGGCCCGCGTGGTCGATTAAGGCCCGATCACCCTAATTCAGGGTAGGCTCGAGCCCCTCGGTGGGGACATATATATGAGCTGATATGAGTAGAAACCTCAGTTAACGGGACCTACACCATTTTTTTTACAGCCTGTATACACTCGTCTTATTGTCCTGCACTTTTTCGTTCCATTTACGTGACATTTTATTCCCAAATGCCACTCATGAATAGCATAAAGCTGTTTTTATTTTGCTCAATATCCCGATTCTTGTACAATCCATTCTTATTGTGCACAATAAATGCAACTTGTTTGCCGCAAACAACTAAATCGCAAGAGTTTTGCAAAATATCAGTATTTCTGTTGCATTGTTGAATGACATTGACGAAACAATTTAATAGACACTCCATAGTTAATATTATCTGTTCAAAATTTAACATCGAACAACAATAAGGCTATAGTCCCACAAACATATCTGACCTCACTTAACTTATCTGACTCTCGCGATAAATATTAAAATCTCGCTATAAATTTATGATTGGAACGAACGATATCACTTTGATTGTGTCAGTTGCTGCAACCAACAGCGTCTCTGTCACCGGACCAGATAAATTTGTAGGACTGTACAAACGGACAGAATTTTACTATTTTTTTTAATACCATATTTTTAAAATTATTCATATATGATAATCCCTTGGCATCATCTCACCTGATATATTCTACTAACTTAGTTATAAAAATCTTCAAAAGTACTTATCTAAAAATCTTTAATGTTCTTTTAGTTTTTTTCTTACAGCACGAAGTGACTCTCAGAAACATTATTACCTAATCGAAAAATAGATGCCCGAAATCCTTCCAAATAAACTGTTCAGCAGCCTGTACTAAACTTTCTTGACAATTTTTTTATTAATTTTCTTTTTATACAAAAATAATAATAAAAAAATATATAATTTATTTTGATAAATTAATGTTGCGTGACCAATTATATACATTATACATGTTCGTAATACATGTCAATTCAATAGCTCCAACCACTTGTGAGTAAATCGCAAGTTTCAATTTTATTTGTAGGAGACCCATACAAACACGATTTTTCCCAGACCAATGGTTATTACTTACTATTTAATAGACAAACATAATCAACTACAACGTGCAGAGTTCTATTAAAATTGTTAGAGCCTTTTTTATCTACCTACTTACTATCTACTTTACGGTATTCGTAAGTCTCATACTCGTCTGTTTTGGTAGGAGTAGCAAAGGAGAAAAATGACGTTTTACATAGGCGTGTCTACAGTATGTTAAGTCAATGTCGCAAGGATCGGAATATAAGAATTTGTAGGACTGCGTCCCCTTGCCCGCATATGTTACGCTCATTCTCTGCTGTTGGAGGAAAACTGTTTTTCTTTCTTTTAGGGTTGCTTAAACAGATTTTCCTAAAGCTTTGTTTACTTTGGATATCTGATAGATATTTATTTGTTCGTTGTGTGGCATTTTGGAGGTTAGCTGAACACGTTAACAATCCCCATACAACTGTTCCGAAACATGCCATATGTTCATGTGAAGTAACATAGGGCTTGTGTTCCTCAAAGAGTACACGAACTCGGTGGAACCGCTCCCCGTGTACCACATACGGTACAATGGACTTATAACGTGTTAAGAGCTACGGGATAGTATCCGAGGACATGTAAAGGTGGTGGCAGTATACTAGCGGCCATGTTAGTGGGTCATTACCCGACTTGCCAAGAAGGATCGTAATGTTCGTAAAAAAAACAAAACGGAACCTTATAGGATCACTCGTGCGTCTGTCTGTCTGTCCCTCCGTCTGTCCAAGCCAATTTTCTCCGAATCTACTGGACCAAATTTGGTGAAATTTGGTAGGATAGTGTAATCCTATGACCCAAACACATAAGGGTTTTTTCGAGGGACAAATTAGGAATTTAAAAAAAAAGTTTTGTAAACCTTTTTATATCATATAGCAAATGAAAGGGCTCGTTATCAGAATCTTAAATATATATTTGTTTATATAGTAAAATAAAAAGTTTTGATTTTATTCACAAAAGACGATAAAAACTACTGAGCCTAAAATTTTTAAAAAAATACGAAATATAGTACATTGCTTGTAGATTACAGGAAAAACTATAAGAATTCTATCAATAAAAAAAAAGTGGCTAACTCAATATAATACGTTCACCTACGGAAAATAGTTCTAGTCATAATAGAAAATAGTCTATCGGTGTTCTCAGGATTCATTTTGGAGAGTGTGTCCTGGAGCTTCACGACCTCATTCCCCCTCTTCATTAACGATCATCATCGAACGACCAGGTGCGGAGGGCGGTTCCACCCCTTTGTCGTTCCACCTTTACACACGAAGCGTTTTGCTTTTTCGTTCAAACGGCCAAGGGGTGGAATTCCCTTCCGGCGTCTGTATTCCCCGATTCGTAAAATTTAGGAATCTTCAAGACCAGAGTGAATAGGCACTTTTTGAGCTTGGGTGTTACATCCTCGGCTACATCGGCACTTACCATCAGGTGAGGTGCAGCTGTTCGACACTCAGCGATAGCTAGGCGCAATTAATAATATAATAAAAGTTCAATAATATCGCACACAGTATTTTATAGGTATATTTCACAACACAAAACTTACGGTTCAAGACTTAGCACGACAAGAGACTAGTGCTGCCAGTAATCAATACAATTTTATATGTCTCTGACATAATCGGGGGCCTCAAAATGCTAAATACTTATTAGTCTATAGGCAAAATACACACCTTAGTAATGGACCGTCGTTGAGTATGGCCATTAGCGGTTTTTAGTTCGATGACACAAATCATGCCATCTGCCTCTGGGAAAACGTTAATTACTCGTGCCATTGGCCATTGCAATGGTGGTGCATTTTGCTCTCTTAGTATAACTAGAGAACCTATCTTAACATTGGGCATGACATTGTGCCATTTAGGACGGTTTTGCAACGTCGTTAGATAATTATTTTTCCAGAATTTCCAGAATGTTTGTTTCATATTGGAACAAATTGACCATAACTTTAATAAGTTGGTTGGAGTTTTACTGACGTCTTGTTCTGGATAGCAATTTAGTGGTGCACCAGTAAGAAAGTGACCAGGCGTGAGGTATGAGAAGTCTGTTGGATTGTCTAACACCGCAGTAATTGGGCGCGAATTTAACAAAGATTCATTCTCAATCAACACTGAATTTGTCTGTTCGTACGTCAGCAACGCTCTTCTCATCACATGCTTAAGGTGGTGTTTTACACTCTTAACTGATCTTTCCCATAATCCACCAAACACGGGGCTATAGCTGGGTATAAAGTGAAATCGAATACCACGCTCCGAGGCAAATGATTGTACTACAGCCTTGTGATCTTTATCACCGCCGTATAGTCGGTACAAATCACCTAATCGGGTCTTAGCTCCCTTGAAGGTGCTGGCATTATCACAATAGACATCACTGGGTAGATTCCTTCTAGCTATGAAACGCTTGAAGCAAGCTAGGAACGTGTCAGTTGTTAAGTCGGAAGCTAGTTCAAGGTGGATAGATTTAGTGACGAAGCATACTATAACAAGAATGTAACCTTTTCCCACGACAGCGCGTCTTATGCGGCTTTGCTTTACAGAAATCGGCAAAGCGAAGTCTATGCCAACCTTTTCAAAAGGATGGCACCGATTGACTCTGTCGGCCGGTAGCAAACCCATTAGCTGACTTGTAGCCGCGGCTTTTAATCTGGAACAGATTACGTATTTGTGTATAAATTTTTTAACACATCTTAATCCATCAACAATCCAATACTTTTGATTTATGCTCCTCAGAACTAGTTTTTGTCCCGCATGTAACAATCTAAGATGTTCCCTTCTTATAATCAGATCACTGACAGGTGAATTCTTTGGAAAAATAATTGGATATTTTTTGGTGAAGGGTAGTGAGGCATGGTAAAGGTGGCCTCCCAGTAGCAAAATAGAATCGGAACCCAAGAATGGGTGTAAAGGCTTTAGATTTCCATTGGTTTGTTTATCAGATTGAATACATTCTATTCCTTTTTTTATAGTATTTACTTTGTTCCGTCTTAATTAATAATATTTAGGCATTATTAAGTTCTTTAGTACACAGGTGTGCTTCTTTGCATTTTACAATATAAGATTTTAAATTATTACAATACCTTAGCACATATGCTAACACTCTAGTCATCTTGTTGATATCCGAGAACTTATTTATTGTATCTTGTAGGATATTAGTGTCTATGTTAGTAGTAACAGCACATAGTTCTGGTGGAGAGCGTTCATAATGGGATTGTGACCTAATCTCGGGTATGGATACAAAATTAATGTCCTGTAGATGAGAGGGTCCATTCCACCATATTTTATGACTTTTTAAGTCATGAGGCTGCAGACCCTTGCTGATACAATCAGCAGGGTTGTTGGCCGTATCTACATAGCCCCACTGATAACAGTTATTCGATGATAGTTCTTGGATAGCTCTGATCCTATTAGCAACATAAGTTTGTAACTTAGTCACTTCTGTGTTGACCCACGCTAAGACGATCTGTGAGTCGAGGAATAAATGTGTATGCTGTACGGTGTGTCTCAGTATTAATACTTTATATACCTTGCCAGCGAGCTTCGCGAGCAACAAGGCGGCGTTGAGCTCCAGCTTTGGAATAGTCAACTTTTTTTTGTGAGAGTTGATCCTTGATTTGGAGCAGAGGAGGTGAGTACTTAACTTTCCTCGTTGATCTATGACCCGCAGGTACAGACAGCAAACATGAGCTGCTACAGAAGCATCAGCATACCCTATTAGTTGAATGGTGTGACTGTTTGATGGCATGATGCAGCGTGGCACATGAATGGGTTCCATCTTGGACAGACTTGAGATAAATCCTGCCCACTGATCCCTTATATCATCTGGCAAGGTTTGATCCCAACCTATTTCCGCTGCCCACATAGATTGCATAATCAGTTTAGCACTAACAAAGATCGGTCCAATCAACCCTAAAGGATCGAAGAACTTGCTAATATAGCTGAGAATTTCCCGTTTTGTGTGCTGTGTGGCAGTGTAGGGTTCAACAGTCAGGGTTCTGAACGAGTCTGTTCGCATATTAAAGTTCACACCTAGAGTCTTTACAGATAAGTCATCCTTCTGCAAGTCTACATCGCCAAAGTATTGTTTGTCCTTAGGTACATTGTCAAGAATCTTGTCACAGTTGGACGACCATTTATGTAGCTGAAAGCCATCCAAAGACAACAACTCTATGAACTCTTTTTGCATGGCAATTAGGGACTCTTCTGACTGACTTGTTACAAGGGCATCATCAACATAGCTATTGTTTCTGAGTATGGATGCTGCTGAAGGCAGTTAGGATTCTTATCTTTGAGCAAGCTCAATGAGGCATCGGGTGGCCAGGTAAGATGATGTTTTTAGGCCAAAAGTGACTGTTTTTTATTGAATGCACTTGATTTCCTCACTGGACTGGTCTCTCCAAAGTAGGTTTAATAGAGACCTCTGTTTAGGATCGAGCATTATGAACCTAAACATCATTTTTATTTCAGTGTTGAAAAATATTTTCCCAACCGGAATGCTATCGAGATGTCAAATAGGTATTTTTGAACTACCGGACCATTCATCAGGATATCATTCAAAGACACCTTTTTGTTTGTCTTCATTGACCCATCGAAGACTACTCTCAGTTATGTCGTTTTGCTATCTTCTTGAAGTACCGGATGGTGAGGCAAAAAATAAACTGGATCTGTATGGAGATTATACTGGTTAATGTAACGTACAATACGTTAACGTATTGAGCATGATCTAGTTCTATATACTGGTCAATGATTTTTTTATATTCTATAAAGAGCTTATTATCCCTAAGGAATCTCTTCTCTAAGTTTAAAAATTTTCTGCGTACATTCGGTAGGTTTGAGAATAGGTATAGAAAAATTTACACCGGAATCTGAGCGGGTGAAGCCGCGGGAAACAGCTAGTGTATGTATCTAAGGTGATTTCGCAGTTTGGTTGATCACGCACGTTAACCGACCTGAAGTACAGTTATTACCTAGATGGGTGTGATCACAGAAGTTGTGATGTCACGGTGTGACTGTTAGTTGCAATTTTCTCTACCGTTTCCGTGCTTCGCAAGGCACTTTAGGGCGTTGGTGCTAGTTGCTATCACTAGATTGCAATCACTAAGCCGTGTCAAATGCCTAATAGGCGGCTTGAAAAACTTTTGACAGTGGGGTTGCCACGAGCTCTAGAGGCTCCACCAGCCCGGACTTGGCCCCCATGTGTGGAAAATGGCTTAAACTCCTAAGCTTGGGAAGAGATCCGACAGTGGGGACATTATGGGTTGTTCACACCAAATTTAATGTATTAATTAAAAGACAAACACGAACTTATAATTACTACTTTCTGAAAACTGATGGGCCGATTCTAATGAAACTTTATACACAGAAGCAAGTCACTAAATTTCAGTTTGTGGATAATACTGTTTTCCGAAATTTCTTAGAAGTGCGAGCGTATCATAACTTATGAATAATTTCAATAGCACGTTCTAAAACCTAACAGCGCCATCTATTGAAATTTTTCCGTAAAGTATAGGGTAAAAAGTCACCCACGTTAGAACTCGCAGAAAACTTCCGTTAGCGCGTTGTTAAAACGAACAGAGAACGATTCTTTAGTGTAGAATAGAACTAAAAAATACTTATTATTAAAATAATATCTCGTTTTTTAATCGATTTGAGAAATCCAGAAGGTCGGTTTGAGATTTTCACAGGTTACTAAATCTGTTCAAGTTCAGCCGGCCAAGGGTGTGTCAGGCCACGCATTAAATAGGGATCCATAGCAATTTTCTTTCCCACTGAATCCAGTCACTTTTCTTGGATTTATACTTAATTCGATCGGAAATATAAAGTATCAGCATAAGTTCTATGTACTAAGATGTCCAAGTTACTATGGTTTTTTAACTATCTCACGGAAACCCTTTAATTTTTCGGAATAAAAAGTATTTAAGATGTTAACCAGAGATATAAGGTATCGCCATGCAAAATTTCATTGAAATCGGTCCAGCCATTTCGGAGATTAGCCCGTACAAACAGACAAACAGACAGAGATTTGTTTCTGATTTCTGACCCTATGATTTTAGAAGTTTTCACAACCCTACTGAAATCCTTCGATTCTTTTGTTTTGATTGTCTGGCGACCAACAATAGCGGCATTTTTGTGGCTGGCTAAACTTCCGTTCAGTAATATGGGTCGGCAAGATGTCTGCAAGCTGTTATTATTGGGCCAGGCCATATTATCGTTAGTTTGCATTGTTACTGTCGTTTTACATTCAAAAGGGTACCTACATATTTTAAAGCAAAGGGGTTTGAAAATTATTGTGCACAGTCCATTTTAATTTTTTGACAACATTGTGTCGCACGATGTAACCTGTATATTTGGATATGGGACATATGGTCAAACAAAAAATGACATATAGCATAAGCTCCTAAAACGTCACATTACAGAGATAGCTGAACATAAAATTTCAGATTGACTAAAACTGTTTTTATTTTAGTCCTCTAAGTCCAATTATTTTCGTAACGTGACGTTTTAGGACATATTGCTAAATGACATTTTTTGTTTGTCTTAATGTCCTCTATTCAAATAAATAGGTTTAGATGTGCGACGGCGTTTTGAAAATAGCTGACCTGTTGGTATGCCAGTCTCCATATAAAAATTTTCAAACCCCTTTATTTTTCTCAAACATGCTTGGAAATATAAGCATAATTTTGACAACCTTATTTATTTAATAGTTTATTGTACACAGGATACACAAAATACAGGTTTTGAACATTAAGGTGTTACAAAGGGTACAGCTTATTTCTAAAGAAATTTCTTCCAGCAGACCCAGGAAAGAAGAAAGTTTTGACTGAGATAGCAGACGTGTACCCCACTTAATCAAACAAAAAATGGTAAGTAATTTCTTAACCTTCTTTAAGAAAAATCTAAATTGCTGTACCAGCCAAATACATGCGAGCAGCGGCCAGCAAAATTTGTATGAAAATCCATTATTTTAGCGGCTAAATAAATGACTATGTAAACACATATCTGTCGTGTAATTTAAAAATAGAACGATCTTTTACTCCGAAACATGGCAACCAAGGAGGTAACTTATGAAAGTTTTTAATTAAATTTCGAACTGGCTTGCAAATAGAAAGCAGTTCATTGAAAAAAAAAAACAACAAATGAACACTTTGGAGAGTGAAAAATTATTGTTGTTCGTTGTTCGTCATTGATTTTGAAAAGTAATTGTAGTTTTAATTTCCGCGCATTATTTGAGAAAAGTACTTTATAAGCCTAGGCCACATCTAGGCATCGATGAACTTACATATTGCGTCCATCAATGCAAATTTTTGCTGCCGCTGCAATAATGTACTATACTTCTGAAAGGTCGCAACCCGGCTGTACCGTGTAATGGATGTAAAATTCGTTTGCTAGCTGCACCTTTGACGGCTCGTGTCAAACAAAACGTGTAAAGCTATTAGAAACACGATTAAGCAGTTTTGGCTCGATAGAAAAAAATTCCAAAGATATGTCTACACCACAGAATAGATAAAAAAAACGAGATCTACAGTACTCGCATATGATGTGTAACATGTGACAAAATACTTATGAAATTAATTAATTATCGGGTCGTACATTCACGGGCCGAGCCTTCGAATAGTAGTATGTCATCTTTGCCTTTGCCATCACACTAGGCGGCATGGCTATGATAACCTTAGTTTTCGAGAATTAAAAAACGTTCGCATTTCCTGTTACACATTTCCGCCCCATTTCACGAAATCACTCCCACAAATTGCAGGAAAGCGAGAGCAAAGATGTTACACATCAAAAATAATTATCATCTGTGGTCTACACCGTTACTTTCAACTCTAGTTATGACTTATATTTTGAAGAATATTTGTTAGGATAATACAAAGTGAGTAATGTTATTATTGATGTGTAACATATTTGCTCTCGCTTTCCTGCAATTTGTGGGAGTGATTTCGTGAAATGGGACGGAAATGTGTAACATGGGACGGAAATGTGTAACAGGAAGTCGCGAAAGCGCGCGCTATTCGATCTGACGAATGAGCTTTGCTCTCGCTTTCCTGCAATTTGTGGGAGTGATTTCGTGAAACGGGACGGAAATGTGTAACAGTGATTTGTTAGTTGTTTGCGAGTACTGTAGGTCTGGTTTTTTTTTTAATTTCATTGTAGTTTTTGATTGAAACGAAACAAAATTAAACTTAAAGAGCATTTCCTTTCTTAAAGAAGAATTAAGTTTAACATAAACATAAAGGTGTAACAAAATTAGTGTAGGTTCCGTAAACTGGGGCTTCTACTCATTATACTGAACAACTTTTGTTCTACGACTTTGCTAAAATCGCAAAAAAAAAAACATTTATGCTCTTCATACAAAACGATCAGCTGATCGACCAATTTTGTGCATTTTAATAAGGAGGGTTAATTTTTTATGAGAATTGACTATGGGTTCCTTGGGGAAAGTTGTTGAGTATGATGAGTGGAACTCCCAGTTAACAGGTCCTACACCAATTTTGTTACAACTTGTACATTCATTTTACTTCAGGCATGAGATACCTATCTTTTATCCAAACCTCGCAGATCTAACGGAACTAGCTGGAAGGGCAGACCGCGCCTGAATCTAGTGGCCGTGTCCAGAACGAAATCTGGTGCCTGGTTACAGGCCCTACCCTCATCCCATATGGGGACGCTCTTAGACGAACACGCTCTAAGGAAAGCAGCTGCCCTTAGGTTCCGGTTGTCTGGTATGCGAACCCCACCACTGCATCTGTGGATCCGCAGTGGAAGCTGTCGTGCATCTCGAACGGGCTTGAAGAGTGCGGGTCGGTTTTCTATGCATCATTCGGCGAGCTGCTGTCTCCGCGGGAATACCTTGTATCCTGGGGCCTCCCGGCACACTCCGGACACTGCACACAAACGGTCGTGAAATGAAATTTATAAAAACAAATGACAGAGCCATCAAATTCGCAGCGAAATCCCATACGTTCGAGAACCAAAGTACAACCAATCTGTACCAATCTGGGTGACGAGGGGGTGAGGTCCCAATCTAGAGAGCGGCAGGGAGTGTCCATACTGTATGTTAGTATGCATATATACTTTGCTCCCGGTTTGTGTCGCACTAACGGGAAGCGGCCGGATGGGCTCACACTGATCCCTTGCAAGAAAGGTCGATGCCTGCTTTGGGACGTCACCTGAGTGAGCACATTCGCGCCCACTCACCTAAGGAGCACACAGCGGCCGCCCGGATCTGCGGTCGGAATATGCCTGCCTGGTGCACGAGTATGAATTCCTTCCGATTGCTCTCGAGACAGCGGGGCCATGGTGCTCTGAGGCCAACCCTGGGGATAAAAAAACAAATTTCCCACCCGGCTTCTACTCATGAAAATCAAAATTTCCGAACAGGAGAAATAAAAAAATAAAAAAACGAGACCTACAGTACTGGCATATGATGTGTAACATGTGACAAAATACTTATAAAATTAATTAATTATCGGGTCGTACATTCACGGGCCGACCCTTCGAATAGTAGTATGTCATCTTTGCCTTTGCCATCACACTAGGCGGCATGGCTATGACAACCTTAGTTTTCGAGAATTAAAAAACGTTCGCATTTCCTGTTACACATTTCCGTACCATTTCACGAAATCACTCCCACAAATTGCAGGAAAGCGATTTTTTGTAGAAATAAACTTAAGTATACTTATTTAGTTTGCAGGTTTTAAAACTTTTCAAAGGAAGGTCTGACCTATCCAATCTGTCGCATTTCCATGTAATAGTATGGTAACAGGAAAAGTTTGTTTTGATATTGTTCATCTTTATTTTATGGCCCTTTCGTGGCTGTGCAGTGTTCGGTTTCTAGTTTTAATGGTAGACAAAGTTGATGTAGCCACCGTTTTTGTGCTACGACATTTTGTGGGGTAAAATAAGTTTATTTGACCCTGCGGCCCGGTGGTCGGTTTCTAAAATAAAAATCAAAAATAATTTATTTTAAATACTTGTTAACACACACTTTTAAATAGTCAAAAAAAAACTTATTGTATATTACAAATAATGTCATGATTCAGATTACTTTAAGACTTTTCATAGGAGAATTTTAAAAGAGATTGGTTGTTCCTCCGTGAGGTTAGTTACATAACTCTAGCTGATTAGATTCTCTTTGGGTTATATCTTTGTGAAGAAAAGAGAATAAATATAAATGAAGGGCTTAGGTTACAACAAGGAATAGGTCATCTTTTAAAAGAAAGTTTTAATGCCTATAATAATAGTATCCCGAGCCTTATTGTAGTCAATTTATGATAATATAAAAAAAAACTTACGCATGCGTACGTGTGCTGGCTAAAATATGGCGCAATTTTCGTTTAACTAAATTGAGATGTTTTAGTTGTGAAAACTAATAATATTATGAATAGTTAATACTCGTGCATGTGTAATATAAATATTACTTAAGTGTATGTATAAGAAAAAACAAAGTGAGATGACCCGGAAATGAACCACAAGTCGCGAACTTTGGTTGCCGAAACCTTGTTAAGTGTGTATTTTGTTTTCCTGTCACGGTCATTTTTATTTAACTGATTTTCTCACAACTGTATTGAAAAACGTTGTATGATACATGGGTGTAAAAGAAAATAACAAACTCGTGACGATGGTAAACCCTCGCATGCGGCTCGGGCTCACAAATGTCACTCGTTTGTTAGTGACATTTTTACCACCCTTGTATTATAAATAACTATTACCAATCTACTTTTTAAGGAGTGCGTTACGAATACACTAATCTTAAGTATGTATTATTGGGCCTAATAAGGCTCGAAAGATGATTATCAGTCCCTGATTCCCATAGTATGTTTTACGGAAACTTAGTTTGGGGCCTATTTTCAATTGTCAACCGTCTTCCAAAAAGAAGGAGGTTAATTCGACTGTATGCTTTTTTGTGTTTGTTACGCAATATCTTCGCTTATTATGAACCTATTTTCGTGTTTTTTTTTAATTCGATAAGGTATGCACCTGAGTTGGTCCCATATTAGTTTTATCAAAATCAGTGTAGTACTTTTTTAAGAAAATTAACAAAATCCAAAAATAATAATGTAAAATTGTACTAAGTTGTTGCGATGGAAGTCGGTTTTTTAACATGTTTAGCGTTCCCATTAATGGCCTTCAAAATTGTGTCAATTTCTGACAAAAAATCGAAGGCGCTGCTCGAAAGTCTTATCTCAAAAATACGTCGCCCAAATTTAAAATTCAAATTTGCGATTTATACGGAGCATATGTAGATTAGCATACAATTTTACGTGTAGCATAGGGAATTGACAAAATGGAGCCTTCCAATTATGAAAATCGAGATGGTAATCAAAGTGCTTACTCAGTTGTCTGAGCGTTTTAAAATGGAAAATGGTATTTTATTTTCTGTATTGTAAGACGCCATTCTTTCTTTAGCTTATTCTACTGCGGGCCAAAAAAAATTTCCAGTTTCATTTAAGCTTCGGCCACGTGGACAACGTTTATATTACTGCCTTTGTGGGTGAATGGTGCGCGAGCTGCATAAAGAAATTACCAAAAAAACACAGATTTGAACAGAAGGATCCGCCCGTCTGCATATTTTAGTCAGATTTTCTTCATACATGCAAAAAGTAGCGCCATCTGACATAACTCGTACGAACTAGCGTGGGCAAGAGTTGACTGACGTGCCGAGTTAAAAGAACCTTGATAGAATTGTCGCTTTAAAAAATCGTTTTTTTTAATTTGTTTACAAGAAAAAATACAATGTAAGGTTATTTATCGATAATACGACATCCCATGTTTCTTTTTAGCCTTTCTTTTATAATATTTACGGCCTCTTACAACACATTAAGGCATTTTTATATGGAATATTTTTCCACCGCACTGAACAATGTCCCGCAGACGACTGAGTCGCGAGTGTGCGAAACTTTCGATTTTCGCACCAATTCGCTGGGCCCATTAGTCGCGCGCGTTGGCCGGGTCCTTACGCCAGTAATATATAAGTCATTGCAAAAAAAAGAGTATTTTTTCAGTTCCCTCAGCAACTGCATCGGACTATGCTACTTTCACGCAATAAAAAGTAGCCTGTGTCCTTCCACGCAACACAAGCTACTTGCATGCCAAATTTTATGAAAATTGGTCAGGTGTTGAAGCGCAAAAAGGTAACAAACAAACACATTTTCACATTTATAATTTTATAGTAAGGATACAGTTTGTAACAAAATTGGTGAAGGATCCGTTAATTGGTAAGTACTAAGAAACTTTTGATAATCCCTCGATGAAATAATTTAAAATTTGGTTCCAATTGGCAAAGTATATATTATATTAGTACTAACATACACTACATACAGTCACTCCCTGCCGCTCTCTAGATTGCGACCTCACCCCCTCGTTACCCAGATTGATGCAGATTGGTTACCGTTTGGTTTTCGAAAGTTTTGAATTTCGCCGTAATTTTGTTTGTTCTGTCATTCGATTTTTGAAATATCGTTTCTCGCCCGTTGTATGAAGTGTCCGGGGTGTGCAAAAACTATAGATATGCGTCCAGAGCAAGCGTGACGGATGGACGCACGGACAGAATTGAGATGTTTGGTTTTTCGGCATGTATTAATGATATAGAACACATTTTCACGAAAATTGGAAAACGTTTTTTTATTCGCGATAACAGTACTTCCTTTACCCTACGTGCGTAGTATCATACTACGGGGTCAAGAAAGAAAAAATTGAAAACCAGGCTTTTCAAAATGTAGTTATTTTACGACACTCGGAAAATCAATACCAATCTAATAACATCTTGCACTCTCAAAACAACTAAGCCGACGCTCTTACGGTGAAGGAAAACATCGTGAGGAAACCTGCAAACGCCTGCGAAGAAACTCGAAGATTGCGTGTGAAGTTGACCAACCCGCACTGGGCCCGCGTGGTCGACTAAGGCACGATCGCCCTAATTCAGGGTAGGCTCGAGCCCATCGGTGGGGACGTATATAAGAGCCGATGTGATGAAGAGGGTCGGATAAACGTACATAAGAAATCTAAATTCGAAAACACGTTGGTACGTGGCAGGATTCGAACCACGACCTCCCGGACAGGAGGTAGCGGCCCTTGCCATTACGGCACTGACGCTATGTTTTTTATACTGAATTCATAATCTCTTGGCATCGTTCAGTCAGACAGACATAAAGACAGACATAACATAATACTCCCGCAAAACAATTTCTACTTCTTTGGAAGTTTTATGATGGTAGACCACCAAGGAGTGCTTCAGCAGCCAGGACAGTAGGCGCTTGAGGGCTTCTCAGAAACTTTTCAGTGGATACCGATGCGGTTTTTTGCATTATACAGGGTGTAACATAAAGGTGCAGTAATACTTTAAGGTGGGCTTGTCCTCATCAAACTGAACAACTATTGCTTTAGAACTTGGCTGAAATCGCGATTTTTTTTTGGATGCTAGGATGGAATTTCAGGAAAAAAAACCCGCTCACTCTCGATATCCGCGAGGGCAAAGCCGCAGTCAACATCTAGTATTTCATATCATCACGTTATATGTTTATACGTCCCCGCCGAGGGGCTCGAGCCTACCCTATTTCATATAATGAAATACATGTCCATGGAAAAATATATTCAAACCATAGTGAAATAGTACATTAACTCTCCTCTTGTGCGTAGCAAGCGAGCGAGGCACTCGTAATAAATGGATTCTTAAAGACAGAGTTATATCACACGACAGAGCGAAGAGCAAAATTTGCTTCTCACGTCGGAAACACAAGAATTGTAAAGACTTTAGCAGTTTCAAGAAGCTAAATACGTGGTAGATATGTCACCGTAAGATTGTAAATTACATTAGATTATAATCTAACGGAGTTTAATTCGCGAGATTGTGAACTGTGTAAAGATTGTGAACTGTAACAAATTGTTTACAATTTCACTAGTGACATTGTAAACTCACTAGTGACATTACAATAACACTAAGAGAATTGAAAAACACTAAATAAATGAGCTCGCGAAGCGAGCGATGTTAGGTTCGGTCGGGTTTGATTTATTTAACAGTCAAATAACCTCGCCATCGGTTTTATAAGGAGGTACAAGAATAGGCCGTGATATTATGATCCGATTTACAATTTACCGTTTGTTAACAATTTCACTAGCGACATTGTAAACTCACTAGTGACATTACAATAACACTAAGCGAAGTGAAAAACACTAAATAAATGAGCTCGCGAAGCGAGCGATGTTAGGTTCGGTCGGGTTTGATTGATTTAATAGTCAAAGAGCCTCGCCATCGGTTTTATTAGGAGGTACAAGAATAGGCCGTGATATTGTGATCCGATTTACAATTTACCGTTACATAATAATCTAACTAGTGAGATTGTAATATCGCGGTTATCACAATATCCCGGTGACAGATATTTCCGTTTTGTCCATCTAGTCCTACTGGCAGTTCTACTGGTAGAACTATTTGGATTTAAAAACTACAGTCTGTTTCATCATGTCATACTTTGCATATTCTTCTTATCGTGTGTCACAATTAACCGTGCTATCCAAGGGATAGACGGTGGTTGTCTGGTGTTGCACTTAGCATCACCCGCGGTCACGTGTAGGGTATTTAGATTAACACCTACGGACGTGTGCAACGCGACCTTCGTACACATCTGGAATCAGATGTGAAGGTTTCTCACGATGTTTGCCTTCACCGTTAAAGCAATCGGTAAGTATATGTACGTAAGTTAAGAAAAACTCATTAGTACATTAGCCGTACGGATTTGAACCCGGTACTAGTACGAGGTACGAGGAGGTTAGGAGGACCAAGTCGTTACCGGTTGAGCCACCGACGCTTCTTTGCATATTGGTAGAACTATTTAGCCCGCTTCAATCTTAGGCATCATCAAAGGGCATCATCGTCACTTATCATCAGGTGAGATGATGCCAAGGGCTTACCAATTGTGATAAAAAAAGAGAAAGAGCAAGAAAACAGATAATAAGACAATGATACCAATTTACATTACAAACAAAAGACATAAACTCGAGTGACAGAATAATGCTTATTTTTGCCCGACTGCGCTAGAAGCGGGGTTATGTTTTTCTAGTATATTGATGTATGTACGTGTGTATGTACGTGTGTATGTATGTATACATTTATATAAGTATGCTTGTATGTATGTATAAAGGATCCACGGGCTTCTTCAATACTTCTTCGATAGCTCCGCCCGCGGATTCTTTATTAACATTTGAAACCGTGGACTGTGTCGGCGTCCGAATCCGTTCGGGATACCTCGTGCGAGGGGCACGCCCGAAATTACCAGGCGAACAACACCTCACGAGTACCTCGGCCAGCGGCCGCTCGTTTTCTCCTCGGTACCAGTGTTTCTTTCTTCCAAGACAGCTTACAACCTTTTTTTTTTCATAATTCATAATTCATTTATTCGCTTTGTACAGGGTTAAGATACAAAAATGCAAGATAACAAGGCACAAAAAAATCTCCTGGTACAACTATTAAAATAGCATGCAAACATAAATAAGTTAAATACAATTATAATTTTACTTGGCTACACTACATATGCAAGTCAATAGGTACATCTTATTATTCATTTATATTATTAAATTACATTTCCGAATTATATCACATGTCAAAGTTATATTAATTAGTCGTTAAATTTTCCGTCAAGAAATTCCTTAACGCTATAAAAATTATGCTCTAATAACCAATTTAATAGCCTCCTCTTAAACAGATTTATGGGCAGAATAATTATATTATGTGGTACTTTATTATAAATTTTGATGCACATATTGAAGCAATTATTTTGGTATAAGGTTGTTCGTGGACAATGATCTAGAACCAGTCTGTCTGGGTGTCTCGTGTTACGAGGGTAAATATCTTTGGCAGTTTTAAACAATTTATTGTTCTGTTTCACGAAAACACAAACTTCGTATATATACATACTAGGCATAGTTAAAATCTTTAACTTAGAGAATAGTGGTTTGCATGAGTCGAAAGGATGGGCACTGCACATTGCTCGAATACACTTTTTTTGTGCAATGAAAA
This sequence comes from Coleophora flavipennella, assembly GCA_947284805.1. Taxonomy (NCBI): domain Eukaryota; kingdom Metazoa; phylum Arthropoda; class Insecta; order Lepidoptera; family Coleophoridae; genus Coleophora; species Coleophora flavipennella. The sequence continues at coordinate 6,951,215 of OX369290.1, forward strand.
CCCTATTTGCCAATGAACAGTTCCCCCACAACAATAGACCATATCTTAATATAGAGCATACACACCCGTGATACGCCATCAAAGTAGTTTGTAGTGACGAAACCTTAGTCAATTTGCCTAAAACATATACAAAACTGTTAATTCGACCACAAATATTATTAACTTGTGCATTCCAATTAAAAAACTTATCGATAGTCAAGCCTAGAAACTTTACCTCTTCAGCTTCTATCAAAGATTGTTCTGCATATTTTATGTCCAAAGTAATTTGATTGCGATGTCTTGTAGAGAAATTAACATATTTAGTCTTAGTCAAATTTACAATTAAATTATTATTAGACAGCCAATTCACAATATTTTTTACAGTTTTATTTATTTCATATTCAAATATTTCAATGTCATTTACTTTAGATGTCACAATAACAGAAATGTCATCAGCAAAGAGAATGCATTTATATTTAGTCACTTCAGGCAGATCATTAATATAAAGTAGGAAAAGTAGTGGACCAAGTACACTACCTTGTGGTACACCCTTCCTGTTATACTTGAAAACTGACCTGTATGTAGTCATTACTTTATCACTATCTAGATTGCTGATTTCAACACATTGTTTTCTATTTTGTAAGTATGAACGAATCCAATCCAGTGTCAGGCCTCTTATGCCATACTTTTCCAGCTTATATAATAATATATTGTGATCTACATAATCAAATGCTTTTGACATGTCAAAAAACAGAACAGATGTCAGCACCTTACTGTCAATATTTTTTAAAACATTGTTTACTAAATCAAATATAGCAAGCGTAGTAGTTTTTCCTTTTTGGAACCCATATTGTTCTGGTCTAATGATACCAAATTTGTTACAAAAATCTACTAGTCTCTTAAGCATACATTTCTCAACTATCTTGGAGATAACTGAAATTAGTGCTACCGGTCGATAATTGTCAATGATTGCTCGCTCCCCTTTTTTAAAGAGAGGTTTTATAATAGAAACCTTCAGCTGGTCTGGGAAAGTACCGGTCTCAAATGACAAATTAATTAAATGTGTCAATACAGGTGCTAGATCATCTTTACATGTTTTAATTATTTTTGTGCATATTTCATCTGGACCTGTGGCATTCGAATTTTTTAATGACATAATAATATTTGTTACTTCAGCTACGGAAAGAGGAAACAGAAACAAAGAAGATGTCAAATTATGATTACATGTCATTTTTAAGTTAGATTTGTTAGTATGACTATGATTACTAAAAATGTCAATAAAATTATCATTGAATGTATTGGCAATGTCAACAGGGTTATTAATCATATTGTGATCAATTTTGATTTCATTAATATTTTGACATAAATATTTATTCTCTGTCACCTCTTTTATGACAGTCCAGGAAGCCTTGCTTAGATTTTTACTATTATTCATGTATCTTGTGTTACAATTTTTTTGGGCAGCATTTACACACCTTCTGAATATTTTTGTGTACGTGTTATAGTTGTTTTTGTGATCAATAGATTTGTGTTTATAGTAGTGAAATCTTAAGTGGCGTTTCGTTTTACTGCACACTTTTAAACCTTTCGTTATCCATTTAGGGCTCTTCATTGTATTTGTTATTTTAATTTTTATATTCGGAAAACAAAGTTGGTAAAAAAGGCAGATTGTGTTATGAAACAAATCAAATGCTTTGTTGAAGTCTGATTGCTCATAAATGTCACTAAATGAAAGGCTACTTAAACAGTCTCTGAATTTACGGATATTGTCTTCACTATAATCTTTTCTGTAAATATACCAATATAAAGGTGCCTCTATTTTACTTTTTACTTTAAAACTAATAATTTGAGCAGTGTTGTGGTCGGAAATATGTAAATGCAACAGTTCTGAAGTAGCCCTCTTAATATTACTCAAAATATGATCAATACACGATGACTTCCTAGTTGGTTCATTTATATGCAATATAAAATTGTAATTCTTACATAAGTCACGCAGATGATTAGTAGTGTTATTCGTTTCCATTGTGTTGATATTCAAATCCCCTGTCAGAATTATTTTATGTTTTTTATATTTCCGTGATAAGTCATAAAAAACAGCTTCTAATTTGTGCAGAAATAGTGAAACCATATTTTTTTTAGGAATTCGATATAGACACAATAGAATTAAGTTATATGCTGGAATCTCTATTCCGCAGCATTCAAAGTACCTTTCTGCAACATACTTTTTGAAAAAATAAATTTCCCTATAATTTAACCCTTTTTTAACAAAAATACAAGTTCCTCCCGATTTTGATTTCCTACAGTAACCAGTTGCCATTTCATAACCGTGTAATTTAATATTCTTTTCATCACCTAATTTAATGTGAGTTTCTGAAAGGCATATAACATCAAACTCTATATTTTTATCTTTTAATTCTGATAAACTAATCTCAAGAAATTCTTTTTTTGATCGTAAGCTATCGATGTTTTGATGCATCACTTTAAACTGTTTATTTTTTTTCTTTTTAGGGACGAAAAAATGTCTTCACTGGGGGGGAGCTATGATTTTTCAATGATTTATTTTTATTTATAACGGAAAAGTAATCGAGAATAGTATTCTTTTTTTGCTGTAAGCAATTTTTTGTAACACTTGTAGGAGAAGAAAAATAGTTTGTCTTTTCTGAATTACTATTTCTTCTTTCCATACGACTGAATAGATAGGGAATTGTGTACTGCCGTAATGTTTTTTTACATCCTTCATCTTTTTTGTGATTTGATTTGGGGTAGGAACGTGAAATTGTCTTGAAATTCAGGTACTTCCTATTGTAATCCATACAGTCAATGAGCATATTTATTTTAAAACACAATTTTTTCTTATACATTTTGTCATTTCTGCATAAGTCACATATATCTAAATATTTACAGTTTTCAAAGTTATTACAAAGTAGCCTCAAATCATGATTTAATTTTTTTTCACATAGATTTATATTTTGAAGAACGCTCAATACAATGACAGTGTTTTTTAAATGAGATTTCAGGAAATGGCTAAGTTCAGCAAATAGTTTTGTTGGGTTAATGTCGTTTTCCCCTACGCATATTATAAACTTATCCGTGTTATTTAATTTTCCAATATGAGAGAACTTCAGTATTTCTTCAGCAGGAGCCTCAGGTTTTATAAATGATGAGATCTTGTACACTTCATATGCGGTACCTTGGCGCGAATTCATCAGATCAGTTGCTAAACCAATGCACTGATTGCCTCCCAATATGTGAATTGTTTTTTCTTGGATTTCATCAGTAGCTCCCTCTGTGAGGAGCGAAGTGGAACTAATTAGATCGGTTTGTTGGTTCGATGTTGCGACCTTTGTGGTTATCGGTGAGTTCCTTTGAGTGTCGATAGGTTTAAATAAGTTTCCACCTCTACTCATAGATGGCATTTTATTTTCAGTAACATCTAATATTATGTTGGATTTGCTAATGTTCGTCTTATCTGTAGATATTTTTTTAGCTGCAGTAGGTGGCGCTGTGCGTGCTGAACTTGCCAAGGGTGAAGACGTCGACGAGCCGTTTTCCAAACATTGAGTCGGCATGGTTTTGTTATGTTTTGTGCGTTTTTTCTTTTTTCTCCCAGTACTAGAAATTGTACATGAATTAGTTAGCTGTTCAAATTTACTTTTGTACTTATTAATTTCTCCCTTTAATCGATAATTTTCAGACAACATGTTCTCTATTTCATTCTCCGCAGATTCAAGTTGTACTTCAAGTAAGGACACTTTTTCTCTGAGTTCTTCCAATTCACTATTAATAATCATTGTGCTTAGCTCTGGACAGCTTCTTCTCAAATTGTTAGAATCTGTGCTGCTGTCATCCTCGCTGTCGGACTCTAATGAGCATGATAATGACTGGAAAGAATTTTTTGTTTCAATATTTACTTTTACTTGTTTTTTACGTTCAGTGTTACAGTCCTTTAAATCAGGCGAACTTTTTGATTGTATTAATGACAATTGTAGAGTATGTAATGTGTCATCTGGTTTTGTTTCAGGTGATGTAAAAATTGTCGCGGAATTTGTGTTTTCAGAAGATTTGTTGTTTGTTCTCGCGTGTTCAATTAATTTGTTTGTCGGGACCTTAGGAGCATTTTCATGTTTCTGGGCCTCTTTCATATTGTGTTTCATGATCAATGGTGTGCTAGATTTTTTGATGCATTTGATACATCTCCATTTTGTTCGTTTTGCAAGTTCCATAAGGTTATAACGCTGACTTGATACGTTGGAGCAGTCGTCAATACATAAAATCTCTTTACATATGTTGCACACCAAGTAATCGTTTCGTTTGCATATTTTTTTACATCTTCCACAATTTAGGCCCTTTGGTGGCATTTTTATAAATTATTTAAATTAATGACTACAAAACACTAAAAAATGAAAAAATGAAAACAGCGCCCTCTAAGTGGAACTGCTGGAACCCGGTAACGATAACCTTGGCTTCGACTTTTGGTTAGTGTGCTTAGTCAAGCACACAGTTCAACTACTCGACGCCAGGTGGGGCGGTAACTCGAAACGCTATAGATATTTGCGTTATTCATTGGTATTGGATCCCAGTACAACTACTCGACGCAAGATGGCGATGTGACTCAGTACTTCTATCGCCCGGTGTAAGGCAACGACGGCGACGATATGAGCACAACTATGAGTCACCCCAGCTGATCTTTGTTTACACTGATAAATGTCTACTATTTTGAATATCGTAACGGAAACAAAAAAGGATTTTATAAAAATAATGTCATTTACTCACAGTTATCCGTTTATCGTGATTTAATATTGGTACTTGCCACTGTATGAAGTGCTAAAACACCGTTTTAAGGTTTGTTATGTTAACGAACACTCAGTTTACACCGCACGATTTATGAATCTCACAGTTTGGATAATCCTTGATTATTACACTGGAAAACATTCGCACAACTTTTTAATGCTAGTAGAGACTGAATTAGCTGCAAACAGCACAAAAACGAATCGAATAACTATTTTTTAGAGAAAATTGATATGTGGTTGATGTTAACTGCGCGACTGCAGCGCCCTCCCGAAATGTATTCGCCGCTCGTTTGCGCCACTCGATTCGGGAAGCTTCGCACTATATCGTGCAGCAGGGACCGAAGCAGGAACTTGCAAATAAAACGGCAGGAAATAGCTTCTATACACGCTCTTCAACGTAGAACTGTCTTCTCGCACTGGTTGTGTGCTGTCCGCTCTGCTCGCTTGTCTGTGACTGACTGAACTCGATTGAACGCGGAACCGCCCGAGCGCCCTTTATTTATATGATTCCGGAGATTATCGGGCGGGAGGGTAGGGGGGAGCGCAGTTGCGGGGAAGACAGTTAGCGTCTCAGAGCTTCTTTATTGTTTCTCTAAAAATCCCACGGTTATTTGACAAAGATTAATTATAATCTAACTTAACTTTAAGTACAACTAGAATTTACAGTTTATTTCAGTAAATTTTAGGTATAAAATCGGATATCTTTATTTTTGTATCTTGAGTCAGTTTTATGCGGGATTCTTTCCTAATATCTAGATCTTAACATTATAACAGCTTAATATACATGAAAAACTACATTTTCGCGAAGTTGTATGAAAATCTGATACAAAACAATGAAGCTAGGGTTTATGGAACTTCTATAATTTCCAACGAGTAAATCTAGGAATTAAACCCTGAGATTTTTATCTGTGTTATATCTGAGTTTATACATAAAGGTATCATATTGGATTTTATATGTATTCAAGGAATTTCACAATTATTTAAAGAAATAAGGATAAATACAGAGTTCAACACAATAATAATAATTTTGGTGATCTTATCTTAAGGCCCACTAGTTGCGAGCCATTCACTAGTCGGTTGCAAAAAACTTTAAGGTTTACAAGGTTTCGGGTAATTACAGTAGTAAAAAGGAATATAAGCGTAAGTATAACAAAAGTAATGGATTAAACCTAACCTAAAGCCTAACCTAACTATGTACATGGGAGTCGATCGCCGACATCCTCCCCCTTGTGCGCCAGCACCGAGTCTCTGGGCGGCGGCGACGAACTGGCGTGGCTGCGAGGATCTTGGAGGCTTTCACTGCAGTCGGGAGCTTTCTCGGAGTGAGGAGTGATCGGGTCGGGTCGGGTCAGGATCACCAGGCGTGATGTAGGTCGTCGTAGAATGCCCGTGTTTGTTCGGACTTCTACCACTCGCACCTTGTTGTCGGGGCCGGGTAATATATCAATGACTTCGCCACGTGGCCAAAGTCCTCTGGGCATTGTGCCATCTGAGATAAGGACTATGTCGCCGATTCTGGGTTCATTATGGTGCCGAGAACTGGCTATTTGCCGTGGTAGGAGTAGATGTAGGTATTCTTTTGTCCACCTTTGCCAGAACTGGTCTGCTAGTTGCTGTGCCGCCTTCCATGTATGGCTGTCTGCGTCCCGGGTGTCAAAGTTGCCGATGGGTGTAATCCCACAGGATCGTCCAATGAGAAAGTGGTTTGGCGTTAGCGCTTCTTTTTCCAGGTCTGGCTGTACCGGTGTCAATGGGTGGGAGTTCACGACGTGTTCCACTTCCAGCAACAGAGTATGAAGTATCTCTTCTCGTGGTGCCCTTTCTCTTAAAACGGCTGCTAGAGATGATTTTACTGTCCTTATCATCCTTTCCCATGCGCCACCCATGTGTGGAGCTCCTGGCGGTATGAACTTCCATACTATTCCACGGGCTGTTGCATACTGTGATACTTCGCTCGCGGCTTCTTGTAGTTCTTGGTTTGCTCTCACGAAGTTGGAGCCGTTGTCTGAGTACACACGGCGCCACATTAAGCTATACAAAACCAGTATACGCGGGCCTCGCGTATGTCGAAACGCACAGGCATCGCGCGGCCAGCTTACACTGGTTTTGTATAGCTTGATGTGTCGCTGTGTGTACATTACGCTCGGTGTGCCTCTTCTTGCCATGAAACGCCTTAACGCCATAATAGCTGAGGATGGTGTTACGCTTGGTGCGAGCTCTATGTGGATTGCTCGTGTCGTAAGGCATGTTACTAGAGCGCCCCATCGTTTCTCTGTTCTTCTTCCGACTGTCACGATCATAGGTCCGAAGTAGTCAATGGCGGAGCAGTTGAATGGGGGTGCGTGACTGTTCAGTCTTTCGAGTGGTAATACTCCCTCTTCTGGTTTCGTGGGTCTAAGTTTTCGCATTTTGCACCACTGGCACTTGTGGATCAATTTTCTGACTGCGTTTCTCAAGCCGACGATGTAGTATTTCTGGCGGAGTTCGTTTATGACAGTCTCGTGATTTCCGTGCATAAAAACTTCGTGCGTGTGCTGAATCAATAATTGCGTTATAGCGTTTTTTGCATGCAGCACTGCTGGTCGCTTGCCGCTACCATCCAGGTTTCGATAGAGGTCCAGACGGCCGATCACGCGCAAGATCTCGTCCTTGTCAATTTCTAGACAGAGCTTTCTGAGGTTCGAAGACTTTTGTATAGGTTGTTTCGTCCTTGTTCTGACTATCTCTTCAGCGAAGTCTTCTCTCTGCGCCTTTTGTAATATAAGATGCTCCGCCATCTTCAGGTATTTGATGTTGAGTGGCAATATCTGACCTCTTTTCTCTGTGTCTTGTGGTTCATATCTCTTGAGTAGGACTTCGACGCACTGGACGACTCTGGCAGTGGCTCTCAAGTATCTACTCCAGTTGCTGAACCTTTTTATAGCAGGTAGCGGATCGTTCTTAGGCTTAACTGTTGTAGCGTGTATGTGAGCTTGCTTCTTTTCGCTCTCATCGATCGGAGTGTTTGCGTCCTTCGTCGTTGGCCATTTACTTTTATCTTGGCGAAGAAACTCGGGTCCGACAAACCATCTATGTGTTGCAGAAAAGTCTTTTGGTGTTTCTCTCGTCGCATCATCGGCTACGTTGGTCTTTGTCGGAATCCATCGCCATTGAGAAGGAGTGGATTTCTCTTCAATTTCAGCCAGCCTATGTGCCACGAATGGTTTGAATTGTCTTGGGTCGGCTTTGATCCAGGCTAACACGGTGCGACTATCCGACCAATATGTTGTCATTGTGACTGTGCTGTTCATTTCCTTTTTTAACGATTCTGCTAGCCGCCATCCCATCACAGCCGCTTGTAGCTCTAGCCTCGGGACGGAGATCGGTTTCAGCGGTGTCACTCGTGCTTTAGCTGCTATTAGTGACACTTCTTTCGTCTCTTCATCTAGCCAATACACTACGCTTGCGTAGGCTTGCTCGCTCGCGTCCACGAAGACATGCATCTCCCCCTTGTTGGGTCGTGGTGTTATGCTTCTTGGTACTTCTAACCCTTCTAGCAATGCTAAGTCATCTAACCATTTCCTCCACTCCGCTTCGAGTTCTTTCGATATCTTCGTATCCCAATCGATTCCACTGCGCCATATGTTTTGAATTAGCTTCTTCCCTTGGACTGTTACAGGTGAGGCCAGTCCTAGCGGGTCGAAGACCGACATTACAGCGCTTGTGACTTCTCTCTTTGTGGGAGGTCTTTCGCCGTCTATTGTTTCCTTTGGAGTGTTGCGCAGGTTCAATGAAAAGCTCAGCGTGTCGTTACTTATCTTCCATATCATGCCCAGTGTGCGCTCTTCTTTATCGCCTAACGACGCCGTGCTGGGCGCCTCATGCTTTTCCTCTACGCTTTCGATTGCTTCCGCATTGTTGCTAGCCCAACCCCTGAGCTCGAACTTTGCTTCGCTATGTATAGCTCTCATTTCTTTCACAGCTTTTCTTGCCTTTTCTGCGCTTTCGAATGCCTGTAGATAGTCATCCATGTAGAAGTGCCTTTCTATTGCTTGTGCTGTATCTGGGAAGATTTCTTTAAATCTTTCAGCATTCTTGTTCTTCACGTAAATAGCTGTGCATGGTGACGATGCCGCCCCGAATATCAGTGAAGTCATACGATATTCTTTGATTGGTTCGTTCCTATTTTCTCTCCATAAGAATCGCAGGCTATCTCTATCCTCTTTTCTTATCTTTATTTGGAGGAACATTTCTTTGATATCTGCTATTACGGCGACGCGGCCTTCTCTGAACCTTGCCAGGACCCCAAACAGGCTTTGCAATAGGTCGGGTCCCGGTAATAGGGCGTCATTAAGACTGCGACCTCCTACTCTGGCCGCAGCGTCGAATACCAGCCGTATCTTCCCCTTTTGCGGATGTCGTACGGCAAAATGAGGTAAATACCACGTTCTAAGTGATGTCGGTTCCTCCGTCACTTGCTCTGCATATTCTAATAGGTTTAAGATTTGCTTGTTGTATTCCTTCTTCAACACACAGTCCTTTTCTAATTTCTTCTCGATGGAGTAAAGTCTCCTTTCTGCGTGTTGCCTGTTCTCTGGCATTGTCTCGTGGTCTGTCTTCCACAGCAAGCCTGTCTCATATCGTCCGTTCGGCAATTGTTTTGTCGTGTTTTCTAGTACAGTTAGTGCTCGTTTTTCAATGTCGTTTCAAGGCTTCTTTGCTTCTATTCCGAGATTCTCTAGGCTGAAATGTTCCTTTATCATAGTGTCTATGGCTTCTCCTTTTTTCTCGGTTGAGATGAAGTGAACTAGTCCTCCTTTCTTTCCTTTTTCTCTCCCGTGGAGGACCCAGCCTAAGCTCGTGTACGAAGCCACAGGTTGATTAACGTCTCCTTCTATGATCTCGCGCGATGAGATGAGGTGCCAATTATCTTGCCCTATCAAGATCGTTGGGCGAGCGCGTTCGTATATGAGTTGATCTTCAATTTCCTTCAGGTGTTCGCATTTAGACACGACCTCCTTTGTTACTGATTGCGTGGTTATGTTGAGCGGACCCATCGTGTAAGCTGTCATGTTTTCTAGCTTTCGCTCAAATCGCCCTTTTATCTTTACTGACAGCTTGAATGATTGTTTGAAGTCGGTGCGTTTTCCTCCGATGCCTTCTATGTTTAATGGTTCTGCCTTTCCTGCCGGTACTACCGCTAACGCTGTTGCTTCTTCTATTAGGGTGATTGTTGACCCTTCATTGAGCAATGCGAATGTTTCTTTCCTTCCCTTCGGGCCATACAGTTCTACAGGAACTATCTTGAGATAAGTCGTATGTTCTCCTATCACGGTGTTGACGGGGGAGACTACGTTGCCTTTCACTTCTTCCTCTTTGTGCAGAAGTCTATGGTGGCCCCATTTGCACCCATCTTTTCCGCATGGTTTAGCTCTGCATGAGAACCTTCGGTGCGTGTAGGTCAGGCATCTGAAGCACATCTTTGCGTCTTTAGCTTTCTCCCATCTCTCGTTTACCGATAGCGCTTTGAACTCTTCACAATCCTTCAGCGCGTGCTCCCTTTTACACAGTGGGCACACAACCCGTTTAGGTACGGTCACGCTTGGACGAGTTGGGGAAACTTCTTCCTTTTTTGTCTTCTTGTGCTTTTTCTCTATCTTGCCTACCGCAGCGACCATCCTTCCTGGCTCCTCATTTTCACTTTCGCTATCGCTGCTGTATACTTGTTCGTCGCTATCGTATTCTCTTGTCATGTGTATTGGTCTTCTTTTACCACTGTAGCGCGTCTGCCTTTTTTCTTCCTTTCTTGTCTCGTAAGCTGCCATTGCTCCACATTGTTCGCTCATCTCGGTGAGAAAATCGCTCATACGAACAAGATCGGCTTCCTCCGCATATCGCGCCGAGTATTCATACCATTTGAACTTCATAATCGTGCTCAACTTCCCGACGATCCGATTCGTGAGTTCCGGCGAGTATAGATATTGGGGTTTCCTTAGCGCTTTTATGGACGCCACACAGTTAGCGACGCGACTGGCAAACGATGCGATGTTCTTCCCGTCTTCCTGTAGACGTGGCATTTTCTTAACGTTATCTAGCTCGTTGAGAATCAGTATCTCTGGTTGACGGAATCTTCTCTCCAGTGATTCCATTATTTCCTCCGTGTGAGCACCGGAATATAATAACGCCTTTACCGCTTCTTTTGCATCCCCTTTAAGCGCTTTTCTTAACCGTGCAACATTTTGCGTTTCATTGAACAAGCGTCTTGTATCCACATAAACTGTCTTGAATGTAATCCATTCGCTTATATCTCCGTCGAAATTCGGTAGCTCGTGTAGATATTTCGGTGGGGGCGGTGCGCTCGACTTCTCTGATTCCGTTTTAAGAAATCTTAATGCGTTGGCCAAGGCAAACGTAAGGTCTTGCGTTCTCGCATCTTGCGGCTGAACTTCGTCTTGGAACCTTACTCTGTCTTCCATTTCTCTGTCTCGCTTCCTCCCGTACCCAGCCCCCCCGCGCGGGGGGCGGACCGGGTGGGCGGGGCCTGAGTGTGTTAGTGTAGGCATCTTATTGTCTTCACGTGGTGATATCTTGGCGAGTTCATATTTCGTTTCTGCTAGCGATCGCTGTAGCGCTACCTCTTTCATTTGTAGCTCGACTAGCAGCGCCTTAGCTTCTAACTCCCGCCTCCTTCTATCACTGATTGGCGACCCCTCCCTGGAGTGGCTTTTTCTATTTAATTCTTGTTGTCTTGACGCGACGTATTCTTAATTTTCGTTCTGAGATGCTGCGTTTTCGGTCTCATTTTCCGAGGCATCCTCTGTGCTACCTCTTAAGTTGCCAGGTGCGCTTCTGTTCGATGTAGTGCATGACGAGTCGTTGCCGCTTCCATTTTCTGTTGTCGGTTCGCTTGGAGTGACCTTCCCCGACCGCAACTTGCGACCCTCCTCCGTCGATGCTTCCTTCTCTGCGGGGTTCATCTTCTCTCTCGGCGTGTCTTCTTTCTTCTTGCCTATCGTCCCTACAACCCTAAGTCCCTACAACCCTAAGTCCCTACTTCCCTATCGGACCTACCGGATGACGTCCTACCGGAGAGTGTCACCCGCGGGAATCAAGTGTCAAGTGTCGTAAGTCGGTCAGTCCTAGGGACAAAGGGAACTGAACGCAAGTAGGAGTGCAATGCCGATTCGGCTTCTACAAGCGAACAGCCGGACTGTTTCTGTTCCGATAGGAACAGGCAGGCACGCCCGAATGCCCCGCACCGCAGTCTAGGCCACGGCTGGCTTTCGACCACGTTAATGCGTGAAGGTGAGCTTGGCACTGTTAGGGCCCGCCTTCACTATGCTGACGGTTGGCCTCTTCTGTCGGCTTCTTCTATTTTCAGACACGCTCCTCGTCTGGACGCGCGCCCCTCTGTGATGCCTCTTGACCCTCGCAGCCCTCTTGAACGTCTGCAGCCCAAGCTTGAATCTTCCTCGCGGCGCGCCCTTCAACCTCACGCGAAGTCCCAGCAGCAGTCCAGTGATCCGGCTTCCGAAGGACCATATGCAAAGGATCCACGGGCTTCTTCAATACTTCTTCGATAGCTCCGCCCGCGGATTCTTTATTAACATTTGAAACCGTGGACTGTGTCGGCGTCCGAATCCGTTCGGGATACCTCGTGCGAGGGGCACGCCCGAAATTACCAGGCGAACAACACCTCACGAGTACCTCGGCCAGCGGCCGCTCGTTTGCGCCACTCGATTCGGGAAGCTTCGCACTATATCGTGCAGCAGGGACCGAAGCAGGAACTTGCAAATAAAACGGCAGGAAATAGCTTCTATACACGCTCTTCAACGTAGAACTGTCTTTTTGCACTGGTTGTGTGCTGTCCGCTCTGCTCGCTTGTCTGTGACTGACTGAACTCGATTGAACGCGGAACCGCCCGAGCGCCCTTTATTTATATGATTCCGGAGATTATCGGGCGGGAGGGTAGGGGGGAGCGCAGTTGCGGGGAAGACAGTTAGCGTCTCAGAGCTTCTTTATTGTTTCTCTAAAAATCCCACGGTTATTTGACAAAGATTAATTATAATCTAACTTAACTTTAAGTACAACTAGAATTTACAGTTTATTTCAGTAAATTTTAGGTATAAAATCGGATATCTTTATTTTTGTATCTTGAGTCAGTTTTATGCGGGATTCTTTCCTAATATCTAGATCTTAACATTATAACAGCTTAATATACATGAAAAACTACATTTTCGCGAAGTTGTATGAAAATCTGATACAAAACAATGAAGCTAGGGTTTATGGAACTTCTATAATTTCCAACGAGTAAATCTAGGACTTAAACCCTGAGATTTTTATCTGTGTTATATCTGAGTTTATACATAAAGGTATCATATTGGATTTTATATGTATTCAAGGAATTTCACAATTATTTAAAGAAATAAGGATAAATACAGAGTTCAACACAATAATAATAATTTTGGTGATCTTATCTAAAGGCCCACTAGTTGCGAGCCATTCACTAGTCGGTTGCAAAAAACTTTAAGGTTTACAAGGTTTCGGGTAATTACAGTAGTAAAAAGGAATATAAGCGTAAGTATAACAAAAGTAATGGATTAAACCTAACCTAAAGCCTAACCTAACTATGTACATGGGAGTCGATCGCCGACAGTATGTATGTATAAATGTATGTATGTATGTTTATTTATTTCTTTGGCACGGCTTAAGAGATTTGGGAGTGCGAGGTGTCCTTAGATTCGTCATAATCGCATGAGTGACATAAGATACATTTTTACCCGATTGGCCAAAAATAGTGGTTAAGTTTTTGTGCAGTCGGGTTTTTAATTGTTTATTAGTTTCTTTCAGACCGGACGCCTTAGCGCGACTTACAATTGGCCGTTTTTTGTTATTTTGTTTAATTTCAGAATTATTACTATAATTACACCAAGTTTAACGCTTATATCTTTAACCGTTTTTGCGTTAGAGGAAAATCAACAATATCTCTAATGATGATATCAGCTCATATACGTCCCCACCTAGGGGCTTGAGTCTACCCGAATTAGGGCGATCGGGCCTTAGTCGACCACGCGGGCCCAGTACGGGTTGGTCGACTTTACACATCATCATAACAGCTCATATACGTCCCCACCGAGGGGCTCGAGCCTACCCTGAATTAGGGCGATCAGGCCTTAGTCGACCACGCGGGCCCAGTGCGGGTTGGTCAACTTCACACACAACCTTCGAGTTTCTTCGCAGGTGTGTGCAGGTTTCCTCACGATGTTTTCCTTCACCGTTAAAGCAATCGGTAAGTATGTACGTAAGTTTTTGAAAAACTCATTGGTACATTGGCCGTTCAGATTTGAACCCGGTACCTCTGGTTAGAAGAACCGAGTCGTTACCGGCTGAGCCACCGACGCTTTTTCTTTACACATACCTTCGAGTTTCTCGATGTTTTCCTTCTTTTTTTTTTCTTTTTTTTTATTCACAATTGGTAAACCTTCACCGTAAGAGCGTCGGATAAACGTACATATGAAATCGAAATTCGAAATCACATGGTCAGCAGGCGGCAGCTCTAGCCGTTACGCCACCGACGCTTTACCTCTAAATACCTCTACATGACGTATAAAAACACGTTTTTTTGATGTGTAACATCTTTGCTCTCGCTTTCCTGCAATTTGTGGGAGTGATTTCGTGAAATGGGACGGAAATGTGTAACATGGGACGGAAATGTGTAACAGGAAGTCGCGAAAGCGCGCGCTATTCGATCTGACGAATGAGCATTGCTCTCGCTTTCCTGCAATTTGTGGGAGTGATTTCGTGAAATTGGACGGAAATGTGTAAGAGTGATTTGTTACACATCATATGCGAGTACTGTAGGTCTCGCTCGGATTTTTTTTTTATTATTTGTTGTTACAGCAGCAATAGAAAAACACACTGTAAAAATTTTAACTACTATCTGTTACGGTTCATGAAATACAGCCCGCTGACAGACAGACAGACATAAGGACCGACAACGGAGGCTTACTAATGGCAAAGACTAGGGAAATATTTTAACAAGCCCTAAAAACCGGCCAATAAGTGTCGGACCTCGCATAGAGTCGGGTTCTGCAGTCATTTATTTGTTCAGATGATAACTCAAAACTGTATATCGCAGAGATAGGTAAGTGCCTACTTAGAATAAATTTCAAAAGCTTTCATCATCATCATCATATCAGCCGAAAAACGTCCACTACTGGACAAAGACAAAGGATTTCCACGACGACCGGTCCTGCGCTACCCGCATCCAGCGGTTTCCAGCGATCTTCACCAGGTCTTCGGTCCACCGCGTGGGAGGCCTGCCTACACTACTTTTTCCGCGGTCGCCACTCGAGAACTTTACTGCTCCAATGGCCATATGTTATACGAACTATGTGCCCTGCCCTTTGCCACTTCATTTTAGCGATTCTGTGAGCTATGTCGGTTACTTTAGTTCTCCTGCGGATCTCCTCATTTAAGATATATTACAAAAAAATAAAAATAAAATTATCTAATTTGCTACTTTAAGGAAAGTAAAATACATGAGTCCTTCTCAAATATATAACTATGATTGGGGCTTGCAATAATTGAACAGCAAAGACTAAGCTTAGTCAAAAGCTTTGCTGTTCAATTATTGCAAGCCCCAATCATCTTAATATACATAAATCTCGTGTCACAATGTGTGTCCTCAATGGACTCCTAAACCACTTAACCGATTATAATAAAATTCGCACACCATGTGCAGTTCGATCCAACTTGAGAGATAGGATAGGGTAGGGTAGGGTAGTGTAGGGTAGGGTAGTGTAGGGTAGGGTAGGGTAGTGTTATGTAGTGTAGGGTAGTGTAGAGTAGTGTAGGGTAGGGTAGTGTAGTGTAGTGTAGGTATGTAGGGTAGGGTAGTGTAGGGTAGGGTAGTGTAGTGTAGTGTAGGGTAGTGTAGGGTAGGGCAGGGCAGTGTAATGTAATGTAAGGCGGTACGAAGTTCGCCGGGACAGCTAGTAGTTATATATATTTTTTTTACTAAAAATTATTTGAGAAGGACTCAATTATTTTACTTTCCTTAAAGTAACAAATTGGACAATTTTATTTTTAACGAAAAGGCTGCCAAAATTTCGTTAAAAATAAAATTCTGCTATCGTGAGTCGGCTGCAAGCTTGCTGAACGTGATAACTACACAGCTGATTCTTGGAAATAAAATTGCAGTCAAGGCTCATTAATAACTAGGGCGCTGCTTGGTCAGCGGTATCATGTCCTCGTGACATGGTAACTGGGGGGGGGGGCACATTTTAAATTACTTTGACAGAACATATGAGTATCTCGCAAACGATACAACTGGTTTTTTTTTAGCTCGATGTGCCGTTGGCCTCTGTACCTCTGGTATATGCTCTTAACTGTAGATACAGCTGCTAATGAAAAACATGCAAAAATGCTTAAAAAAATGCGTCTTTCCTTAGTCACAAAAAAGCCATGCGATACGACAGAGACCCTTTGGAGACCTCCCAAGATCCATTTGAGGTCACTGGACCAGCGTATCATAAAAGTGATAGATATTTGGAGACCTCCCAAGACCCATTTGAGGTCTCTAGACCATAAAAGTGTGGATTCTCAATTCTAACACGAGATCCATAAATTGCAATCCAAAACGGAAATCCAACTTTTTCTCATAAAACTTTCGGGCCCCTTTAAATCTTACATAACATACTTTTAAAGTTTTTTAGTAGCAGAACTTTGGGTCACGTTATGAGAGGGACATTATAATCCGGCTTAACGGTAAAAGTTTGGTCGTTTCTGTCGAATGGAGATGATTGTGTGACCAGCCTAAAGGCTAAAAGCTAGACTAGATAGAATGTGATATGACTTTTTTTTTACAAGCATTTATTTAACTTGCAATGTATGTTTATTCGGGTGGAATCTTGCAACTCAATTTTGAAGCAGATATCTTCAATTGATTGAGCTGAAATTTAGTATACACGTTCAGTTTGGATGACGATGCATGGTTAACTGTTATTTAGTTATTTACTAGTTATTAACTAATTATTGTTTATTTCTTGATTCTTCACAAATGACATTGTTATTATTATTTTATGACTATCAGAAAAAGTGTAATTTGCACCTATTTTGAATTGAATTGAATTGACGTCATTCTAAATCCAACATGGCGGCACACCCAAAATGGTGGATTAGTTATTTTTAATTCACTCCTACAATAAGGGTATCAAATCAAAATCAAAAAAGAATACGAAAAATTTAAAAAATTGGGATCAGTTTTAAGCCTAAGTAATCTTGATTTATTGGTGATAGGTAAGTATTGAAAATAAATGCTTACCTCTTGTATTAATCCTTTGGTTGGCTTTAAACATCCAGAAATTTATCCTAAACTTTCACCTTTCACTGGCATAAAAATGCTTCGCATTTTTCACAAAGTATTTTAGAACTATTCCAAAAACTAATCGTTTACACATAACTATTTTCTTTTCTCAGTAATTTGATATAAGATCCTTCTCAGAAACTTACCTTTTTCTGATCGAAAACATTTTTGTACTTTACCACAGAACTGACACATACAGCGAAAATGGACGCTTGCGGAAACTCTATTTTTTTTTTTTATTCACAATTGGTAAACCCTTGAACCAATCTCACCTGGTGGTAAGTGACGATGTTGCCCAAGATGGAAGCGGGCTTACCAAGATTCCCCAACGCAATGGGGAACTGGCTATCTTATCTTCATGCCGGAACACACTAATGATATAAACATTGATATTTAACCCGGCGCCAATGACGTGTAAAAAATAACGCGGACAATGACGCTGGGTCAATATGAACCGAATGTTTTTTTCTTAATTATCTGGTTATCTGCTGAATTATAAAAAAATTAATACAAAGTAAGAACTATTGCATGACCATGAAGTCATTGTAGTACCAAGATGTTTAAGTTAATTTAGATATCAAGCTATAATTTAGTTTTAATGCAACAACCTCAAAAGGGCAACTAAAAGAATTTCTCTTCTGGAACTAAAAATGTATGGAGCTGTAGCCGTTTTATACCCGTTTTATTCAAGAAAAAGGATTTCACCATTCTTCACTGGCGCTTGCTCACTACACTATGGTACAAATCATATGAATTGAGGTCTTATATCCAGCTACTGAGAAAATCAATAACGATTATAATATGTTTTTTTCGAAATTTCCCGAATTGAAAATCGCTCGGGTCTATATGACCCAGCGTCATGGCGCCGGGTTAATTTATTATGCAAATTTAATGTTTTTACTAGCATTGGCATCAAGCAAATGCTCAATATTCCTACTAAAAACCGGGTCATCATCATATCAGCTCCCAAGTACATCGTCATACGTCCCCACCGAGGGGCTCGAGCCTACCCTGAATTGGGGCGATCGGACCTTATTCGACCACGCGGGCCCAGTGCGGGTTGGTCGACTTCACACACAACCTGCGAGTTTCTTCGCAGGCGTGTGTAGGTTTCCTCACAAAGTTTTCCTTCACCGTAAGAGCGTCGGATAAATGTACAAATGGAATCTATATTCGAAATCACATTGGTACATGGCAGGATTCGAACTACGACCTCCCGGACTGGAGGCGGCGGCCCTAGCCGTTACGCCATCGATGCTCTTTTTTAACCGGGTACGAAGACAAAAACTCGACATCAAGAAAGACTAAAGTTCTACTATCTTCATTGTTTTATCATAGATAATAATCAGTCACGAATAGGAGCGAAGCTTATGCGGCCTACCAGTAGTCCCCGCGACGCTCAAGAAGTAGGCACTAGGCACACTGCAAACCCTCACCAGTGACTCCAAGAAGCTGTAGTGCACCCAGCAGTGACACTCTGGTAAAAGTATATATATTTGTACTTACATACAGTATGTATGGTTCCCGGCTAAGAATAGGACCATCCCATCTCTTCCAATGGGTGTCATAAGAGACGACTAAGGGACTTAAAACCAGGGGAAGGGCAGCAGCGTCTCTCCGTGCGTTGCAACAAACCTGCAATCAACCTGCGATCACCAACCCGCCTGCCAAGCGTGGCGGTTACGGCAAAACCCCCCTATGAAAT
This sequence comes from Coleophora flavipennella, assembly GCA_947284805.1. Lineage (NCBI taxonomy): Eukaryota > Metazoa > Arthropoda > Insecta > Lepidoptera > Coleophoridae > Coleophora > Coleophora flavipennella. Next base: position 6,970,035 of record OX369290.1, read on the forward strand.
CCACACCCAAAAAACGGCCCCTAGTCCCCGGCGGCCCCGCTATTCCTGGCTCCGGTAGCAGTCATGGTAACGGTGGGGTGAGGGGTACAAAGAATCCCCGGCAGATGCCAGGCTACCAAACCCAACGGAGACATGGTCGCTTACTATGGGCCTCATAAGAAGGCTGAAGGTCACCCAAAGGGCAATGGAGCGTGCTATGCTCGGAGTTTCTCTGCGTGATCGAATAAGAAACGAGGAGATCCGTAGGAGAACTAAAGTAACTGACACAGCTCACAGAATCGCTAAACTGAAGTGGCAGTGGGCAGGGCACATAGCTCGTAGAACAGGTGGCCGATGGGGCAGTAAATTTCTCGAGTGGCGACCGCGCACCGGAAAACGTAGCGTAGGCAGGCCTCCCACGCGGTGGTCCGACGACCTGGTGAAGATCGCGGGAAGCCGATGGATGCGGGCAGCGCAGGACCGGTCGTCGTAGAAATCCTTGGGGGAGGCATTTGTCCAGCAGTGGACGATTTTTGGCTGATATGATGATACAGTATGGACACTCCCTGCCGCTCACTAGATTCTGACCTCACCCCCTCGTCACCCAGATTTATACAGATTGGTTACAGTATGGTTGTCAAACGTATAGGATTTCGCCGCCATTTTGTTTGTTCCGTCATTCTTTTTTTGAAATGTCATTTCTGGCCCGTTGTATGAAGTGTCCAGGGTGTGCTCTGGTAGACAAAGCCTGGCAGAGGGGGCCTACCACTTCGGTGAAATGGTCTTAAGCAGATTCCTCCCGCTCATAATGCATGAAGTCTGTCTCGGCGGGAAAGAAAACCCACCGCAGATATGCAACTGGCCTTGGCGGACCTGGCGAGACAGCAAAGCAAGGTGGATGGCCTAGGGCGATGGTAGAGGATATAGTTACCGTCGGCCAGATACATCATCGGATCTTCCCTCCGGTCGTAGCCTTCTCCGTTCCACTGGATGCAGAGAAGGGAGGACAAGTGTGTGAACTTGCGTTTGCGTGTACGCTTGTGTACCCTTGTATCTACTGTGCACCTGACTGCTTCCGATTAATGGACTCTAACGGCATTCTCACTTTCCTCAATGTGCGCGGGAGTTCACTGCTAAGATCGGTCATATTAGCCACATAAGGGCGCATCTACGCGAAAATTTAGTTTGAGAGTCGACAGCAGTCTTTGTGGCCGAAATCGGCTGAATAGTTATTATTATTGTAGTAAGTCCTATGGAGCGTCGGTGGCGTAACGGTTAAGACCACTACCTCCTGTCCGGGAGGTCGTGGTTCGAATCCTGCCACGTGTGTTTTCGAATTTCGATTTCATATATACGTTTATCCGACGCTCTTACGCTGAAGGAAAACAGCGTGAGAAAACCTGCATACGCCTGCAAAAAACTCGAAAGTTGTGTGTGAAGTCGACCAACCCGCACTGGGCCTGCGTGGTAGACTAAGGCCCGATCGCCCTAATTCAGGGTAGGCTCAAGCCTCTCGGTGGGCATATATATGAGCTGATAATATATCCCCTTGGTGGGGTAGAGGGCGTCCACAGAACAGAATTTGTCTTGGGCTAGGCGCTTCACTTCGGGCCTTGAAAACACGATCGCCTTCAGATCCGCTACCACTTAGTGCGCAAGGATTGTTTGGGACGGCCATGCTTTCTCTTTTCTTATAGGTCTAAGTATGTGAGTGGAGTTCCTTCTGAGAATGTGGTCAAGCCAAGTCCACGAAATATCCTCCATGGTAATAAAAGGAAAGTATAATGAGTATATTATTGGAATGTTTTGTTGCTATATGCATCGACAATCTATGAAATAGGAAGACGTAGCCTAGGCAGATATCTTACTCGATAGAACGATGACCTGGTGAAAGATGGCGGAAGCTGCTGGATGTGGGCAGCATGGACCGACTGTTGAAATACTTGAAAGTGGACGTTTTTTAAGTTTCGGTTTATATGGTGGACTTCACACACAACCTTTGAGTTTCTTTGCAGGCGTGTGCAGGTTTCCTCACGATGTTTTCCTGCGCTGTATTATGCAGGAGTGAAACTCCTTGCCTGCGCTATCGACAAGAGCATTGTAGGTACCTATTTCTATTATCATAGGTACACGACATCATTCCCCCATCTCCATTCCACTTTAAGATAATTAGTGGCAGGTAGGGTTTCCAATCATTTCTTATTTATGCACTTTTGAATTGATAAGTCTTTGAAATCATCTCACCTAATGGTAAGTACCGATGATGCCGTATATACAAGCGTTTTTACCAAGATTTCCCCCAAAAGCAATGGGGAACTAAATACCTTATATTCAAGCTGGAACACATCCATGGTGATGTTTGGCTACAAGATTTATTAGTACATAAGATAACGGTAGCTAGCTAGTCGGGCGGGCTTAGGAAATGTCCTACCACCAACCAAACAAATTTACGCTGGCAATCGAACCTACAACCTTCTGGTCTGAATCGAATGGACTAATCATTACGCCACAAAGGCGGTTATAAATGCGGTTGTTTGTATTCCTCCTGTCCACACGAAGCTCTTCGTTACCTTATAAGAGGTGTAGTTTTAATAAGCAACGCCGGACTTGGTGGTAGTAAATAACATACAGATGAAAAAAAAAACAGAAGTATAATTTTGGAATTTTTATACAATATCGGAAAACTTTATTTAAAAAGTTTAAAACTTGTAAAGATTTTTTTTTTAAATACATTTGGCATCAGTACATTGCATATTACACACTTGAATCAGGAGTTGCTAACCAGAATTACACCCTGTATATTATCATTATAAAACTCCTTTTCCGTCACAAATAAAACCTTTTTGGTTCGGTTTTTGATTAGCCGGATAAATGTGAGGAAAATTTTGAATTGATTTTCTTCGTAAATTTTATTATTGAAATTGTTTTGTGAAATTGATACTGTATCTTATTTTATAAATCGTGCCCTTGTTTTTTGTCAGAGGTAAGAAGCTTAATTTCGGTACTGCTACATGCTTTGTTTGGCTCTGTCGTGATCCTCAACTTTTATTTCATAGGGTATGAACTTCCGGGTAAACTGGGACGCAGCAGCCACACTGCCAAATACGTGTAAAATTTGCCGCACTACGCCAAGCGCCGTACCAGCCGCATAAAGGGGAAGTCTTTTATTTTACTATCTCATTGCCTTCTAACCGATACTTCCACTGATCACTGCTACTGCTGTACGGAGATCTCCTTTAAATTTCTTATCTGTGTTCTGTAGATATTTTTAGATTTTAATTAGCAACTGTTTGTGCCTCCGGGGTTATCCTTATAACCTCGGGGTAATTCCGTCTATATTCGATCCTAAGTTCTATTTCTGTATTTTAGTTGGTAATTTATTTGGATACTGGGAAAGCGACGATCGTTGTCTGATCGGCATTTAACTAAATTCTTAATCACTTAAATTTTAAATTCTACCTAAGAAACTTAAATTTTACCTAACATAAATTTTAATGTTAATTGTATATTCTTAGTTATACCTATCACGACCATCTCCTTTTAAAGCCTGTTTACCTTCTCTTTATTATTAAATATATATTCCGATTTACCCCACAAAATATTTTCTTTTCATACATCCGCATTTAGGCCTTTGATCAATATTCTACGTTTTATGTAGCGTAGCCATAGCTGGCATTTTAAATCAATTTATTTAATTTGCGCTACACTAGCCAATAAAACACATGGCTAAACACTTGAATGACAAAGCAACTTTCAGAGTCAGCTTGATGAAACTGACCGAAGACTAACAAACAACAACTAAAGTACTGACTTGCCTCGGCAATTAGTTCAACTATTCGGTAGAACTATCCCAATTAACAAGGGGTTAATAGACGCCAACCGGCCGTTTTAAGATGGACTTTATACTTTCCTAATTGGTCGCAATACTTCCCTAATTAGTCGCTATGTTTTCAAACGTTAAGAAGCTTTGGGTTCAATTTTTCTAAAGAAAACTATGTAAAACCAAAAAGATACTTTGAAATGGGGTTTCACAGTTTTTATTTATTTTTTATTTACACTTAGTAATAAGCCCTTGGCATCATCTCACCTGCTGATAAGTTACGATGATGTCGAAGATGGAAGCGGGCTTATCAAGATTCCCTTACGCAATGGGATTGTTGGCCTGGATGGTTAACAATGGTGCACGCATTGGCCTGGCAGAATCATCAGCGCTGCAAATCTAGGATTTCGCAGCTTTCAGGCTGAGCCTGGTGATTTTCCTAGCCCACCTTATATTTAATATTTATTAAGATTTTAAAATAAGTAGTTTTAATTATTATTATTTTTTCTTGCATTGTATTACCTGTTTTTTTTGCTTGTGTGGGCTCTGAATAAATGCTTATCTTATCTTATCAATGGGGTACTGGCTATCTTATTTTCATGCCGGAACACATAATGTGATGTGCTGATGATGTTTAGCAGCAAGATGGCAGTAGCCAGCCAGGCGGTCTTAGATAATGCCCCACCACCAACCAAACCGAGTCCGACAAAAATTAGACTCCGCCGATTAGTCGGACTAACCATTACGTCACAGAGGCAGATCATCATTATTATCATATCATATCAGCCGAAAGACGTCCACTGCTGGATAAAGGCCTCCCCCAAGAATTTCCACAGCGACTGGTCTTGCGCTGCCCGCATCTAGCGGCTTCCCTCAATCTTCACCAGAACGTTTCAAAGAGGTCTGATTATATTTACCTGCATATTTACGTCAAATCCCTATCCCTACTATAATATTATAAATGTGAAAGTAACTCTGTCTGTCTGTTACGCTTTCCCGCAAAAACTACTGAACGGATTTGGCTGAAATTTGGTAGGTAGACAGATTAGGACCTGGGTTAAGACATAAGCTACTTTTTACCACGCTCGCGAGCCGCTAGCGGCTCGCGAACTGCACACCCTCGAAAAGTCATAGAAATGTGGTCCACGCGGGTGAAGCCGCGGGAAACAGCTAGTTATATATATTACAAAAAGCGTCGGTGGCTCAACCGGTAACGACTCGGTCCATCTAACCAGAGGTACCGGGTTCAAATCTGGACGGCCAATGTACCAATGAGTTTTTCAAAAACTTACGTACATACTTACCGATTGCTTTAACGGTGAAGGAAATACATCGTGAGGAAACCTGCACACGCCTGCGAAGAAACTCGAAGGTTGTGTGTGAAGTCGACCAACCCGCACTGGGCCCGCGTGGTCGAATAAGGCCTAATCGCCCTGATTCAGGGTAGGCTCGAGCCCCTCGGTGGGGACGTATATGAGCTGTAATGATGATGATGATATAATTATATTAGTACTATCATACAGTATGGACATTCCCTGCCGTCTCTAGATTGCAATCTCAGCCCCTCGTCACCCAGATTGATACAGATTGGTTACAGTTTGGAAGTCGAACATATAGGATTTCGCCGCCATTTTGTTTCTTCCATCATTCCTTTTTTGAAATGTCATTTCTGGCCCATTGTATGAAGTGTCCAGGGTGTGCTTACATTGCTCGTTCACAACCAATAGCGTTCCTACTGCTGGGGCATGGGCTTTTTCCATATCGCGGAAAAGTTAGGTCACACACAGAGACCAACTCCGAAATGGTGGAGGTCATAGGGAATACCATTGTCAGTAGTTTCAAAGCCCTGCAATGGCGTAACAACCGACATCAAGTGGAACAACCAGCACCAACGACTTAACGTGACATTCAAATGAGCTTGTCTAGCACGGAAACGATCGGGATAGAAGCCAATTACAGTCCAACCCATTCAGGCAGTGACCGTGTGTTTGAAGTCAGCTGCAGCCTCGGTGCGCCTTCCGATTTGCGCCTAAGCTTACTCGCGCACTTAGGGTTGAGTTTTTGGCTGTGATAACGGTATTACTGAGAACGAACGGGAATCTTTTCTATTCGTCCCCAGTGGTAACAAGTGGGAATTTTTTTACACCACCGACCGAAGCACTTGTGCAAAGATGTTGAAATCAGCGTTTACACGAAAGTGTTTGATTAAAGAAGCGTCGGTGACCGGTAATGACTTAGTCCTCCTAACCAGAGGTTCTGGGTTCAAATCCGGACGGCCAATGTACCAATGTGTTTTTCGAAACTTACGTACATATACTCACCGATTGCTTTAACGGTGAAGGAAAAACATCGTGAGGAAACCCACACACACCTGCGAAGAAACTTGAAGGTTGTGTGTGAAGTCGACCAACCCGCACTGGGATTGCGTGGTCGACTAAGGCCCGATCGCCCTTATTCAGGGTAGGCTCGAGCCCCTCGGTGGGGACGTATTTAAGCTAATATGATGATGATGACAGGAAAGTGATAGTCCTATCATTTTAACAGTTCTCTTGGGTAATGAGAGTGGTCTGCTACCTCAGATTCCCCTTGTCGCCTACTGAGTTCAGCCAGAGGCAGGGAGGGAGGGCGGTGTTTGAGTCAATATATCGGCGCTGGCTGCCACAACTGTCGTTGGTCCTCCGTTATTTTTTTAGGTTTCCGTACCTCAAAAGAAAAAAACGAAACCCTTATAGAATCATTCGTGTGTATGTCTGTCCGTCCGTCTGTCACAGCCGATTTTCTCAGAAACTACCGGACCGTTTGAGTTTAAATTTTCTACACGTATGTGAATCGGAGACCCAAACACGGACATGTAACGTAAATAAATTTAGTTTAAATATGGGGACCACTTTTTGGGGGTAAATTGGAATATATGGAAAAAAAATGCAAACTACATTATGTGACATATCAAATGAAAGGGCTTGTTGTGAGAATTACAAATACTTTTTTAAAATTTTAGGATAAATAGTTTTGAAGTTATTTAAGAAAATGGGCGAAAATTAAACATCTCCCCCCCCCGCCCCCTTCCCTACAACTCCAAAACATGAAATTTGGAAAAAATCACAGAATATGATAGATAATTAAATGCATAGATTACAGGAAAATCTATTAAATCTATATTTTAAATTGTTCCGTTCATACAGGAAAAATAAAATTTGCAAAGTCCGATTGTTTAGTTAGAAACTAGCGACACCTAGTGGGATCTAGTAGTATCTTGATCATAGTTAATTTCCGTAGTAATACGACAACAGCAATAAGTTCCCTTTTACCTATATCTTTAAATGGCGCTGAAGATGAAAATTATTTTTTGATACGGAACCCTTAGTGTGCGAATTTGACTCGCACTTGGCCGTTTTTTTTTTAAAATCCCTTGATTACATGCTATAGTAAAAACAAATAATTATGGGATATAACCACAGATAAGAAAAAAAATTGCCGCTCCGATAGATTGCTGAAGGAGGCGTGGCAGATGCGTCAGCTTCTTGTACAACGCGACGTGTTGTCATTCGTAAATGATTGTACTGCGCAGAAATTGCACAATTTCATGGCAGGCTGAGCTCCGCATGTTTTGGTGGTAAAATTGCCGAGATGTGCAAGGATAAGCTGCAAAAATGCAACAACAATACAATACAGTACAGAACAATGCAACACAGTTTTAAGTCTAGTTTTATTTATTGATTCTAATAGGTTTGTTGTTTGTTTTTGGGGGAGGTTATTTAACAAAAATACCCAATAGAATCAGCCTGTTTGCAGTGTGCTGTATTTGTAAGGGCTCGCTAGGTGCTGGTACTACGATACCAATTCTTATATTCTGTGGATATAACAAAGTTTCCGCCTATGGTTTCCGAATAACTGACATACGACTTAAATCTACTTGGGTATCATGAAAATGTCCCGAAGCTAATCGCCTCCGTGGCGTAGAGGTTTTATTCGCTTCATATCAAGAGGTCTCGGTTCCGATCCTCAGCGAACCCCAACTTTATAAGATTCGGTTTGGTTGATGATACGGCTTTTTCTAAGCTCGCCTGGCTAGCTACCACCATCTTATTCCATCAGTTTTATACCATTGATGTGTTCCGGCATGAAGATAAGATAGCCAGTGTCCGATTGCGTTGAGTAATCTTGGCAAGCCCACTTATATCTTTGGCATCATCGTCACTCACCATCGGGTGAGATGATTCCAAGTTGTACCTGATTAGTAAAATACCTAAAAGTAATCAATGGCCGCGTAGATGCGATAAGGACTGTTGCAGTCAGGACTCAGGATGGCAAACCGGGAAGTAAACCAACAGGTGGAAACGAGTCAGCATATTAGAAGGAAGGGGTCAAAATTATCTACTTAACTGTATTTAAGAGGACTGTGAACCCACGGCGAAAATTCGACTTCATACAAACGGCGATAACCTCAATTTTCACCTCTGAAATGTTAACCGATTTGGACCAATTTTTGACAGGTTGTCAGTCAGAACGAAAGCACACCCCAGACACTGAAAACAACGGTCGTGAAATGACATTTCTAAAAGCAAATGACGGAGCAAACAAAATCACTGCGAAATCCTATACGTTCGAGAACCAAACTGTAACTAATCTGTATCAATCGTGGTGACGAGGGGGTGAGGTCGCAATCTAGAGTGTCCATACTGTATTTTAGTACTAATATATACACTTTGACGAAAGCTAGGCTTATATGTTTTCCGAATTAGTTTCGTACGAAAACACGTGAACGACAATAAAATTAAACTTATTGAATTTATCGAAAAAAAAACGCGTAAGCTTAAGCTTTGTTCTGACTAACAAACTACCAAAAATTGATCCAAATCGGTTAACATTTAAGAGGTGAAAATCGTAATCGCTGTTTGTATGAAAATTCGCACCTTCACAATCCTCTTAAGGCGGTAATATTACAGATTTACGTTATTTTTGACGTCAATTACTACTAAACGATAGAAAACCCAAGGATTAAAAAATTTCCTTATTGTTGATGATGTTCCTTAAATTCAAAAGCTAGAAACACGATTAAGCAGTTTTGGCTTGATAGAAAAAACCTCAAAGATAGGTCCGTTACTTTTAACTCTAGTTATGACTAATATTTTGAAGTATAAATTTTAAAAAATATACAACAATATTTGTTATGATAATACAAAGTGAGTAATGTTATTATTTTTTACCCCTTCTTTGTAGTTTTTGATTGAAACAAAAAACCATTGAAAATTTTGAAAAAAGTGGTTATTTTCTTTACTCTTTACACGTAAAGAAAAAGACAGAGACAACTGTTGCAATCAATACCTTTCCTTAAGTTATTTTCGTCACGTCCAATACAGATCGCCTAGTCATACCGCACGGCAGAAAATTGGCAAAGTTTGAATGGGCTGAGACCTTTCCGCACTCCAGGGTTGTGCCTAACTTACGTGAACTTTTCTTACCCTCTGCTTACATGATAAGTGGCAATTAAGGCTTTAAGATGAGATGCCTCAATCCGAGCAGGTTGATACGTGTTAAAATAATATCGAACATAAACCTTATACCAATCAATAAAATAATACAATTTTACAACCTAAATTAATCTAATCAATGAACAAGGTAGTAATTAGCGAACACTTGAAATGAATCACAGAACTTGCCGACAGATGTTTCCCTTAATAAATATACATATATAATATAATAAACCTTACACCAATCAATAAAAAAGCAAAAGGTAAACAAAAGTACCATAGAATTGACATTTTGAAACTGTCAAATCCCTACTAAGTTTGTTTACATTATTCGCCGAACACTTGCTAGCCTATTTTTCGATAGCTAGAACTGAAATGTATGTAAGTACGAGTATATCTCGATTGTTAATAATATCTTTATTTTTGCATCCTAACATTCTCTCTCCTGTACAAATAATTGTCAGTGTTGTTATTCACTTGTTGATAACGTTCTATTTTGGTCATAATTTTTTTTTTAAATTTGTGTTCATGAATATTTTTTTTATAAGTTAATCTCTGTTAATTACTTTAAATATCTATCGGTGGAAATTCGTAATTAGCATTGTTTTGCCTATTTTATGTTATTTAAGGAAATTATTTGTCTGTGAATTTTCCAACAACAAAATAAATAAATAAATGCTTTTTTGTGATTGGTTTAAAAGTCTATTCATTTTAAGTTCAAATCAATGCAGGCTGCAACGCGGCTGTTACGTTGAAACCGAACGCCCAATTCTCGATTTTTACATGTTTTTATTACTTTTCATCACATTCAAATAAGTTTAAAAAAAATGTGTTCAATTAAAATAAAAGGACTTAAAGTCACCGATTTTTTTGTGTTGGTTTCATTCAACATTAACTTTTTGTTTTTAGAGAAATTTTGCAATTAATGCCAAAAACAGGGTCTACAGTATGTTTTTTTTACTTTAAAAGTGGTAATATTTTTAACATTGTTTTCAATTAAATCATCATCATCTAGCCACCACCATTTTATCTAAGTCTTGCCGCCAAATATCAATGTTGATATCATTGGTGTGTTCCGGCATGAATATAAGATAGCCAGTTCCCCATTGCGTTGGAGAATCTTGGTAAGCCCGCTTCCATCTACGGCAACATCGTCACTTACCACCAGGTGAGATATTGTCAAGGGTTTACCAATTGTGAATAATAATAATAATGTTTTTTTTATTACTTTAAGTATATCATATAATGTTTTTCATAGTGATAGCTTCACACAGTCTTTCAATAATTTGAATTGAATATTGTCATTTGACCTATATTAAGGCCTTAAGGGGAGGGTCCAGTCAAGAGCATCGGATAGATAAATTAATATCAAATTGGGAACTCTGGAGACAGATTAGGTAATAATACTAATCTGAAGCCGTGTTAAGTTTACATTCTGTAATTGGGAACATTAATTTTAGAAAATGCAACCTTGATATTAAGGGTATACCAGCAAGGGAAGCTTTTTAACGGACCTTAAAAAAAGGAGGAATTTCTTAGCCGATGTTGACGATTCCCATTTTAATTTACGGAGATTAGATTAAATTCAGATGTATACATACTTCAGTTGTAGGCTCCATTTAAAATTCAAATTCGGTTAAATGTTTTTTTTTAAGAAAAAAACAAAAAAGTATTAACAAAATTGATTGTTGCGATTGAAGTCAGTTTTTGAGGGTTCTGTACCCTAAGGGTGCCAATGGGACCCCATTATACAAAGTTCCGCTGTCCGTCCGTCCGTTCATCTGTTAGCGGGCTGTATGTTTCATCCCTTAGCTTACGGATCACTGTGTCATTAAATTTAGGATGTATACCTACTTCAGTTGTAGGTTGTATAGCTAACTTACTATTTTCTGTTTTATTTTCCAAGAGGTGGGATATAAAACCCACTTTTAAAGCGCAAAACTGTGGTGTGTTAATAAAAAAATATTATAAATAACTGACTCGCTCAACTGAGTCAAAGCTACTGATTGCACGATGGAGATTGTACCCTCCCTCCCTCCCCCCACTTGGGTCTTCACGGTATCGGACCGACTCACTGGTATACGTATACTCACATACTCGTACGTGTCACTATTCCGACTCAGAAGCGGAAAGCACATTTTGTGTTACGCGTTCGTAGTGCGTCGACCGCAGCTGGGTTATAAGTTTACGCAATACGCTTTTTTTTTTTGTTTTTTTTTATTCATAATTGGTAAACCCTTGACAACATCTCACCTGGTGGTAAGTGACGATGTTGCCGAAGATGGAAGCAGGCTTACCAAGATTCCCCAACGCAATGGGGAACTGTTATTCGTTCTTCTTTCATTCGACCTTTTTTTCATTCCATCTATTCATTCTTTTACGCATGCGCTGACATTTGATTCCAAAAATATAAAAATTATTTCCACCATTCAACATATTTTTCAAAACCAAACTTGGGAACTTTATAAAATAATTATTTTAACCTGCTGCTTTTTTTTATAGACCCATCTCGGGTAAGATAAAATTATGTTTCTAATTTGTGATTATAATTTAAGTGTGTTACGTTTTTCTAATCCTTGTGTTCTTTTTAGGACTTTATTTCATCTTACTCATCTGTAAATAAATCTGAATACCTGTTAACACGTTATTACCTACCCTCGCCCTGCCTACCATACCCTACACCTACAATGACGTGTCACAATTGCGTACTATACTCTCGTAATGTTTTATTAAATACACAGTTATTAAGCCATTGACATCATCTCACCTGATGGTAAGTGACAATCATGTCAAAGATGAAAGCGGGCTTACCAAAATTCCCCAACACAATAAGGAAACTGACTATTAAATCTTACAAAGTTAGACCCGCCGGAAATCGAACCCGCAACCTGCGTGATCGACGTGACCACACAAGGCGCACTAAGCCACGACCGCTTCAAGGAAAATTATGTTGGCAAAGAAAGACAGGAAGATATTATTTCCAGTTACTTAGAACATTTAATACAGATCCAGTCTGCTGCAGTCCGGGCCGGGCTATTTAACAACATTGTTAAAGTGAAACTGCGAGATTAAGTTGATAGATGGCGCTGTTTGTTACTAGTCCACAGTATGTAGTATAACTAAAGCTTATTATTCTACTAGCTTTTGTCCGCGGCTTCACTCGCGTCGGAGGGTGATTGATGCGCTAGCCGCAAGCGTCTTGCGAGCGTAGACGGGAGTTTACTCCAGATCCTTTGGAAACTATATCGGGCTATTCTGATCAGCAGTCTATGTCACTTTCCACACCTTCAACTATTTCTATGCAAAAAATCACGTCTATCCGTTGCTCCGTTGTGACGCCGACATGCGTAAGCCTAGAAATGAGTTTTCCTCCTAACCCTTTGGACTATCTCGAGGTTTCTATCTCAGGCTATGCTAATTAGTAGTTTATTTTATTTACTACACCCTTAAAAAAATTACAAAAATCCCTTGCTCCGTTTCAATGTTAAGGAAATCAACCAAAAAAGTCTATTTTTCAGTTCCCTCGGGAACTGTATCAGAATATGCTATTTTCACGGGATAATAAGAAGTCTATGTCCTTCCCCATAGCACAAGCTATCTGCATGTCAAATTTCGTCAAGATTAGTTGAGGTCTTGAAGCGTGAAGAGGTAACAAAGAAACAAATAAACACATTTCACATTTATATAATGTAAGGATGTAATGTCAACTATGAACAGAGTAGAGAATAAGTAAGAGACTACTGAATGTATTTGAGTAATAGAACGAGTGATTTATTTCTCTCTTTAAAAATAGTCGAGAATCTTCAAGGTAAAATTGAAAATCCAGTACTTTTTGAGTTAGATTCAAGGTATTTTTTCACAATAGGTGCAAATTACACTCTTTCTGATAGTCATAAAATAATAATAAAATAATAAAAATCAAGAAATAAACAATCATTAGTTAATAATGTCAAAATGCAATCCTAGAAATAAAGCAGATTATGTCATTAGAACATGAAAACAATATGACGATATGCCCGCTTCCATCTTCGGCAACATCGTCACTTACCACCAGGTGAGATGTTGTCAAGGGTTTACCAACTGTGAATAAAAATTAAAAAAAAAAATGTCACGAAAAGTTATACATAAAAATCATTGAGTGTCACTGATGCCTTTGATAAGAGTAGACCAGTTTACACGGACAGCACCCGGTCACGAGTATAACGCAAGGGTCAGCCATCGCTCCCATCAACCATACTAGAGGGAAAGGAACGACCCGGCTCCAAAGACATTGCATTTACGCTACGTATCCTAAATCATACTTTTATGTAATTTTTTGTTATAGCGGCAACAGAAATACAAAATTTCAACTGTCTACCTATTACGGTTCATGAAATAAAGACGGACGGACAGACAGCGGAGGCTTAGTAATAGGGTCCCGTTGGGTGCACGGAACCTTAAAAAAATAATAAAAAGTTCATCATCATCATTATCATCATATCAACCAAAGGACGTCCACTGCTGGACATAGGCCTCCCCCAAGAATCTCCACGACGACCGGTTCTGCGCTGCCCACATCCAGCGGCTTCCCGCGACCTTCACCAGTTCGTCGGTCCACCGAGTGGGAGGTCTGCCTACACTACGTTTTCCGGTGCGTGGTCGCCACTCGAGAACTTTACTGCCCCAACGGCCATCTGTTCTAGGAGCAATGTGCCCCGCCCACTGCCACTTAAGTTTAGCAATTCTGAGAGCTATGTCGGTTACTTTGGTTCTCCTACGTTACTAAAAATTTTAAAAAAGTTAATAAAAAGTTACAATCATTGAATTACTAAAATGAAGTTATGACGAGCATTTTTTGTAAGTTTTACATGCGCCCACCGCACGAGCGCTCACGACGATACGATGAATACCATGTCGACATATTAGCTGACAGCTTTGTCACTGTGTGTAAAATTGATTAGATTAGATTAGATTCTAATTTTAGTAATATAATTTAAGTTTGACTAACATCTAAAATTAAATATGACGTTTTTCTTGTGTTATTTTAACTTGCAGGCGATTTGGATCAACTGTTAGCCTGTTATATGTTTTATTGAATAAATAAATAAATTTACATGAAATGAAACTCAAGTAAAGCTTACAAGGAGAACGTGTTCATGCTGGCAGACATATACATACATAAATAGGTACCTTTATACTTTCTATGGCCCATTGGGAAAATGACAGATAGACGAATAGGTACAGAAAACACTAGAACCTGATTACGGAAAAGTATGAAAACAAGTTTTCCGCCTGAAATCCTAGCATTTTTTCCCCTTCATCTGGGGTAAAATAATGAAAGGTACTTATAATACAAAATATTGATTACGATAGGGCTTGCGACCACGGCTATTACTAAAACTAAAATAAAATTACAAATAATAAAATCGGCCAAGTGCAAGTCGTACTAGCGCAAAGGAGTCCGAACTGAATGACAGAAATAGCATATTTTTGTCGCTTGCTTTGGTCTTTTGTTTTTGATTTAAAGTATGCTTGTGCTCTAGAAGATATTATAAAATAATAGATTATGTAAATGACAATAATGTTGATTCTATAACAAATACTATTACCTGGGACTGTAATCTGAATCATGACATTATTTGTAATATAAAATTGTTTTTTTTTACTTTTTTTTTATTCACAATTGGTAAGCCCTTGGCATCATCTCACCTGACGATGACGATGATGCTGAAGATAGAAGCGGGCTTACCAAGATTCCCCTACGCAATGGGGGTATTGGCTATTATTGGCTATCTTATCTTTATGCCGGAACACATCAATGCTGTCAACATTGATGTTTGGCTGCAAGACTTAGATAAGATGGTGGTAGCTAGCCAGGCGGGCAAAGAAAATGCCCTACAACCTACCAAACCGAGTCTTACAAGTTGACCACACCGGGAATCGAACCCGCGACCTCCTGGTGTAAAGCGAATGGACGAACCATTACGCCACGAAGGCGGTTAAAATTAAAGTGTGTGTAAAAACCTATTTAAAATAAATTATTTAGATTTTTTATAATTGTCATTATACTATGTAGTTGTGTGGAGAGGTGTGGGGTACGGAACCCTCGAAGTGCTAGTTCGACTCGCGTTTCGCCGGTTTTATATCCTTTCATCATATCAGCCGAAGGAAGTCCACTGCTGGACATAGGCCTCCACCAAGGATCTCCACGACGACCGGTTCTGCGCTGCCCGACGACCGGTTCTGCGCTGCCTATGCGTGCTATGCACGGAGTTTCTCTGCGTGATCGAATCAGAAACGAGGAGATCCGTAAGAGAACCAAAGTAACCGACATAGCTCTCAGAATTGCTAAACTTAAGTGGCAGTGGGCATTGCACATTGCTCGTAGAACAGATGGCCGTTGGGGCAGTAAAGTTCTCGAGTGGCGACCACGCACCGGAAAGCGTAATATATCCTTTACTTACTCTTTTTTCGCATCTTCCTTTTCATAGGCTTTTTTACCTTTATATTTCACAAGTTTAGTACCTGCCTATTTCTAAGAGATTTCTTGATAATTCTTAATCGAAACGATCTGTTGCATAATGTGAGTAACTTTGTATGTATGTATGTATGCGGCACTCCAAATGAACAAGTAACGAGAAAAATGTTTCGATTTTATAGTTCATGTCACTTGGGGAATCTTTCGCAAACCCTTAACCCTTTTTTCTGTATTGTTAAATAGAACATCTTACTTGTAGTACCTTGTTTAAAAGCGAATAAAGAATTACTTACTTACTTACTTACTTAGAGTTTAGAGAATACTTATATATCAACAAAACATGAATGTGAAATGGGGCCAAGTTCGATATAAAAAAAATCACAGCTATTTAAATGGGTAAGTACCAAGTTTTATATAGTGGTACCATGTGATACTGCCGTGTGTCTCGATAGAATACCTATATCTATAGAATAGTTCGCACTTAAGAGGAGTGCGAAGCCACGGCGAAAATTAGACTTTTCATTTGCTTTTCATACAAACGACGGAAGCGAATTTAGGCTATTTTGACAATTTTTTCATAAGTTGTCGATAAAAACAAAAGCTAGGTTTATAGGTCTCGTTTTTTTTAAATTAGTGATTAAAAATAAACAAATAATGACCGAAATTAGTTAACCCGGCTTGCGTAATGTTAAAATTTGTAACAGGGACCACAAGATTGGTGTGACAAACCCATATGAATCCACCCATGCCTATACATGTTAATATTATTATTATTTTTATTATTGTTCTTTAAACAATAGTTCGAAAACTGATTGATATAAAAAGTAAAATATGAGTAGATGTGCGCTGGTACCGACCTCAAAAAAAATGTATGGTCATAGATACCTTTGCCTTTTCCGCGCTTTTAAAGCCTGAAAAAACGCGACTCCCTGTTACACATTTCCGTCACATGGGACACTTTTCCGTCCCATTTCACGAAATCACTCCCACAAATTGCAGGAAAGCGAGAGCAAAGATGTTACACATCAAAAACAGGAGCAGTAAACTCCTGCTGCGCTTCGGAGCTGACACACACACTTTTTTGCTTCATCCGATACTCTTGGTAGATATTTTAATTTTGCCAATCCATAAAACTTTTACGTATAAATGTAAGTATTTTGTTCTCGCCTGTACAGTGTACACATTGGTTATTTATGTCTCATTATACTTTCTCGCTGTCGTATTTTGTTTTACGATTGGATTCCAGATTGGGTGTTTTTCTAAGGAATTGCATTTAATGTCTACAAAAAGGTACTTATTTTTACAGACTTTTATCATCAAATACCTAGTGTAGGTAGCTACATGTTGGAATAAGGTAATAATAATATAGGTTTAACCGCCTCTGTAGCTCAGAGGCAAAGTTCACTGGCTTTACACAGGAGGTCGCGGGTTCGATTCCCGGCGGGGTCAATTGTAAGACTCGGTTTGGTTGGTGGTAGGGCATTTTCTAAGCCCGCCTGGCTAGCTACCACCATCTTATCTAAGTCTTGCCGCCAAATATCAATGTTGATATCATTGGTGTGTTCCGGCATGAAGATAAGAAAGCCAGTTCCCCATTGCGTTGGGGAACCTTGGTAAGCCCGCTTCCATCTTCGGCAACATCGTCACTTACCACCAGGTGAGATGTTGTCAAGAGTTTACCAATTGTGAATAAAAAAAATAAAAAATAAATATATATTATATAAGGAACGACTTACTTGACAGGCTGAATTTTTTTAAATTGTATCTTTTTAAAGTTTTGTATTGCCAACGAGGAACTCTATTAGATCCTTCTGTCCGCCCGTCCGTTCATCACAGATAGTCACAACGCGACGTTTTTTTTTATCCACAATTAGTAAGCCTAAATGATTGCATAAAATTCATCCCCAGATATTATCAGGGAACTTGACCCTACTTACATCCTGCAGTCTATCAGAAATATTGGCCTTGTTGAAATTATACATCGTGTCGATATTGAAGTGGATATTGGCGAGATCATAAAATGAGCGAGCGAAGCGAGCGATAATAGGTTTGTTAAGTTCGATGATGATACTGTCGAAAAGCCTCCTAAATCGAGTCCTCTGGGTGGTGGAAGGCAGTTAAGGTAAGGTTTGTTTCGTATGATATGGCCGGCCAATTCATGATTTGGTCAATCCATTGCATGAAATGACCATTTCTACCACGACCATTTTATGAAATTGACAATTCTACCATGACCATTTTATGAAATTGACAAATCTAACACAACCATTTTATGAAATTGACAATTCTACCACGACCATTTTTTGAAATTGACAATTCTACCACGACCATTTTATGAAATTGACAATTCTACTACGCCATTTTATGAAATTGACAATTCTGTGATGTCGCTACGACATACAATATACAGGGTGAAAAGTTGAGATAGGTCAGTAGGGGCAGCTATTAGATCCGCTGCTGCCTCGCAAAAATGCTCAAACAATGCTAATACTGTACCTACGGACATGAAATCAATACCTAATAATATATCATTTATACGCAAATCTTGATATTTCGTAAAGAAACTTTTTTTTTTCATAAATGAACTCCTAGATAGATATTTTGACAATTAACATGACTATGACAAATGCGATTGTATCTATGGCTTTATTTTGTAGTATAGTTGGTAGTATAGGTATTAGCTGTGAGTTTTAAAAGTAATAAAAACAAAACAGCTGAAAAACCATGTCTAATGCAAATAAATTTTTATTATCAGATTTTGAAAACAAGTACAGTCGGCAAAAAAATTGTCGATTTACACAAACAACGTTTAATGACGCCAAACGATATTGTTTCTTATTAGAATCAAAACTTTCTATAAATTCAACTCAGGTAAGAGTACTTTAAAAGTCAGAAATCCCAAAAATCTATTCCCATACATATTCAGAATCAGAATCAGAATAATTTATTTGCAAGAATTCTTAAGTCGTAAATATACAGATCTTAAAAAGTACAATTCCAGTAAACATGTTCAGTCTTATGAAGGCATGCAAATTGAAACAAATAGAAAATAAACAGTTGATATTAATAATGATTAAATTAGGTATGCAACGTTAGTTTCAGATTTGTTATAAAATGTCACTGTATGTTATTTTTGTAGTCCATAAACTCCATAATACTACAAAAACAATAGTTCATTAGTCATTTTGTTAGTTTTGCCTTAAATAATGTCCCTTGTAATATTTTTAAATCATTAGGTAAGTAATTATTTATCATTATATACATGTTGTAGACTTTTTTTTATAAACATCTGTTTTAAAATGAGGTTGATGAAACATAGTTTTATACTACGCTCTTGGCTTTCTTACTGTGACGTTGACAAGTATTAAATAATATGATTAAAAATGTAATGTTCTACTGTGATGATCTTCAACTCTTAGTTAGTTAAGTCTCCTAAGAGTATTTTTGCGTGGCAGCAAGGGATCTAGTAGCTGCCCCTATATTAACCTATCTCAACTTTCCACCCTGTATAACAAGGCCCGTGATCACAATAGATAGATGATCTCCTTAGGTCACAGTGATCCATTAGTAGTTACATTTTGTCGTAATCCTTTTTACTTGTTTTATACTATGTAACACTCACAGAATTAGCTGTTGCAATTTATATGTCTATGATATAGACATATAAATTGCAACAGCTAATTCTGTGATACTCACAGAATTTTAAAAATAAAGCTATAGAAACCGAAATAACAACAAACAGACTATTGGCTGTTGCATTTATTTATATGACATTTTACTCACAGAATTTAAAACTAAAGCTATAGAAACCGAAATAACAACAAAGAGACTGTTAGCTGTTGTATTTATTTATATGACATTTTACTCACAGAATTTTAAAACTAAAGCTATAGAAACCGAAATAACAACAATCAGACTATTAGCTGTTGCATTTATTTAGATGACATTTTACTCACAGAATTTTAAAACTAAAGCTATAGAAACTGAAATAACAACAAAGAGACTATAAGCAGTTGCATTTATTTAGATGACATTTTACTCACAGAGTTTTAAAACTAAAGCTATAGAAACCGAAATAACAACAAAGAGACTATAAGCTGTTGCATTTATTTAGATGACATTTTACTCATAGAATTTTTAAACTAAAGCTATAGAAACTGAAATAACAACAAAGAGACTATAAGCAGTTGCATTTATTTAGATGACATTTTACTCACAGAGTTTCAAAACTAAAGCTATAGAAACCGAAATAACAACAAAGAGACTATAAGCTGTTGCATTTATTTAGATGACATTTTACTCACAGAATTTTTAAACTAAAGCTATAGAAACTGAAATAACAACAAAGAGACTATAAGCAGTTGCATTTATTTAGATGACATTTTACTCACAGAGTTTCAAAACTAAAGCTATAGAAACCGAAATAACAACAAAGAGACTATAAGCTGTTGCATTTATTTAGATGACATTTTACTCACAGAATTTTTAAACTAAAGCTATAGAAACTTAAATAACAACAAAGAGATCATTAGCAGTTGCATTTATTTAGATGACAATTTACTCACAGAATTTCAAAACTAAAGCTATAGAAACCGAAATAACAACAAAGAGACTATTAGCTGTTGCATTTATTTAGATGAAATTTTTAGGCTTCCGTAGTCAAACAGTGGTTTATTCGTCCAAAGTCAAACAGGAACACTTATAATTTTGCAATGTCTGTCTGTCCGCGGCTTAGCTCAGAGAATATTACTAGAAAGCTGTAATTTAGCATGATAATTTAGATGATGTAAATAACCCATCTCAGACTACTCATGTGCAAGAACTAAAAAGATTCTGTTGATATTTTCATTTTAGAAACGGTAGGCGGCAAAGCTACTCCTACGCACCTCAATTTTTGTTTTTCCAGAATTCATATCTCCAATCCCAAACTAAGTCATGAAACATTTATGTATTTACGAAGACTGACGGTAGTAGCCTGATACTGCCTACCCGCAATTTGAAAATAATACAAATAACCGAAAAACCGGAAACGTGAAAATAAATCCCGTTTTTTTTTTAATCAGAATCAGAATAAATTATTTTTTATGATAATAATTTTAAATATGCCAAAAAACACGGTTTTTCGGTTTTAGGTTAAACCGGTTTGCATTCCCTAGTTTTTATATAGCTTTGGTTATTAATTCTATGGTGACATAGCTTCGAGTATGTTGCAAATTCTGAGGCAAACAGCAAAGCAAACTCAACAGTGAGCACTTTGTAAATAGAATACGAGTACAATCGCTTACATTAATATATTGCAGCGCAGCACAGCTTCGCCAAGTGTCCCGAACAATTTTTAAATTGAATATTTTGTGGTCTTGTTTTCAGAAAATAATTTTAAAATTAAGAACACGACTACCATGTCAAAAAGTGAACTAAAAATTAAATAAATAAGTAGTGTTCAGATTGAAAGCCTTTGTGGCGTAATGTTCACTCCTTTCGCTTCACATTAGGAGGACGCAAATTCCCGGCGGAGTCAAACTTTTTAAGACTCGATTTTCTAAGGCCGGCTATCTAGCTACCATCATCCTTCTAAGCCTTACATCAGTGTTAGCAGCAGCATTGATGTGTGTTCTGGCATAAAAATAAGATAGACAGTTACCCATTGCGTTTGAGAATCTTGGTAAGCCCGCTCCTTTCTTCGACATCGTCGTGAGATGATGATCATGAGTCCGACTCGCACTTGGCCGTTTTTCCAGTCTCAGAATATTGAGACTCTCATTCAATCCTACGCTACCGTTTCTCAGCTCTTTAACCACTAAAAAAGAAATAAAACTGGCCAAGTGAGTTTAGGACCAAGTGTAGGATTCTGCAGTCAATTGTCGATAACTAACTCGAAAACTAACACAGGATACAATCGGAAAACTTTTCATAATGGGCTTATTGGCCAACTTATAAGTACATGGGCAATTTAAAGTAATTAGGGCAAAGAGTTTAGAAATAACAGGAGGGAAAGGAAATTTGGTTATGAATTTTTTCAAACTGTACCATGACAAAAATATGTTATTAGGAACACTTCTCAATTTAAAAAGACTTAAGTACTTAACAACATCCACACGAGAAGGTCCACTCAAAAAAAAAAAAAATGCCCATATAATATTCTTGGACTTTTATTGTATATTAATGACCTCCCGAACTCAACTTCACAAAAATGTCTACTCTTGCGGTTGATATCACTATTATCATCGAAGGCCATGATAAAAATACATATCATCCATCATCATAATATCAGCTAAGGATTTCCACGACGACAGGTCCTGCGCTGCCCGCATCCATCGGCTTTCCGCAATCTTCACCAGGTCTTCAGTCCACCTCGTGGGAAGCCTGCCTACGCTACGTTTACCGGTGCGCAGTTGCCACTCGAGAACTTTACTGCCTAAACGGCCATTTGTTCTACGAGCTATGTGCCCTGCCTACTGCCACTTCAGTTTAGCGATTCTGTGTGCTATGTCGGTTACTTTGGTTCTCCTGCGGATCTCCTCGTTTCTGATTCGATCACGCAGAGAAACTCCGAACATAGCACGCTCCATTGCCCTTTGGGTAACATAGAGCCTTCTTATGAGGCCCATAGTAAGCGACCATGTCTCAGTTCCGTAAGTTATCAGTTCATCACTGGCAATACACACTGGTCAAATACATATGAATCCACCATAAACACATCCTTATCTGACGTTATTACGATGGATGGAGGACAACTATCTTTCCATAAATATGAACAAAACCAAATATATGCAGTTTCATTCATATCAAACAGAGCCTCATTCACTAAAAAGAGAATAGAACAATTTTGAAATGCAGAAAACGGATGAGTTTATTTTTTTGGGATTAGTGTTTGTATGCAAAAGATTGGATCGTTTTTTGTTTGCCCTGCGACGTCTGCGGCAAAATGTTTCTGTTGAAGCCGCAATAACAGCTTACCATGGCCATGTTTCCTCAGTACTTAACTATGGACTGATGATGATATCAACTCATATAAGTCCCCACCTAGGGGCTCGAGCCTACCCTGAATTATCGCGAACGGGCCTTAGTCGACCACGTGGGCCCAGTGCGGGTTGGTAGACTTCACACACAACCTGCGAGTTTCTCCGCAGGCGTGTGCAGGTTTCCTCACGATGTTTTCATTCACCGTAAGAGCGTCGGATAAACGTACATCATCATGTCAGCTCATATACGTCCCCACCGAGGGGCTCGAGCCTACCCTGAATTAGGGCGATCAGGCCTTAGTCGACCACGCGGGCCCAGTGCGGGTTGGTCGACATCACACACAACCTGCGAGTTTCTTCGCAAGCGTGTGCAGGTTTCCTCACGATGTTTTCCTTCACCGTAAGAGCGTCGGATAAACGTACATATTATGAAATCTAAATTCGAAATTACATTGGTACGTGGCAGGATTCGAACAACGACTTCCCGGGTAGGAGGCGGCTAACCTAGCCGCTACGCCACCGACGCTCTAAACGTAACGTACATATGAAATCTAAATTCGAAATCACATTGGTACGTGGCAGGATTCGAACCACGACCTCCCGGATAGGAGGCGGCGGCCCTAGCCCATGGACTGATACTTTGGGGTGATTCTGAGGAAGTGGATAGAGTCCTCAGACTTCAAAAGAAATATATTCGTGCCATTTGTGATGCTTGGTTTTTAGATAGTTGCAAACTACTATTTAAAAAATTGAAATATCCTATCCCTGACTTGCATGTATATCAGAAACATTTGTTTATTCTCAAGGTCTCATCCAGATTTTTTTGAAAAACTTGTCAACGTCATAATGCTTCATCAACCTCCTTGTAAAGCAGATATTTATAAGAAAAATTTATATAACATGTGTGTATAAAGTTATATATGTATGTATGTATAACCTACGTAACGATTTAAAAATATTTTATGGAAAGAATTTAAGACAAAACTAACCAAACGGCTAATGAATTACTGTTCTTATATTAAAGAATTTATGGACTACAAAAATTACATACAGTGACATTTTATAACAAATCTGAAACTAATATTGCATACCTAATTTGATCATTATTAATATTCACAATTTATATTATCTTTGTTTTTAATTTGCATTTCTTTATAAGGCTTAATATATTTACTGGTATTTTACTTTTTAAGATCTGTATGACTTAACATAAAATAGGCTCAAGTTTCTATACAAACGTAGTTCCGCTTTATAACAAAAACTACATGCCGCATTGCATTCCAACTTTGCAAATATATTGACAAGACACATATCGATGTTTGTAATTAGTTTTCATCGCAGTAAATTAAAACATAACTTAACGAAGGCTTAAATTAGTTTTGTTCTGAAAGCTTGAAACTGCTCTTATTCTTAAACATCGATCTGTATCTATCTATATTCGCAAATTTTGGATTCAATGCAGCACGTAAGTAGTTTTTGTATTAAAGCCGAACTACCTTTGTATGGAAACTCGAGCCTCCTGGGAACCCATATATGGATTCTTGCAAATAAATTATTCTGATTCTGAATCTTACCTACAACTAAAAATCAAATCATTTTTTTTTTATATGTAACATCTTTGCTCTCGCTTTCCTGCAATTTGTGGGAGTGATTTCGTGAAATGGAACGGAAATGTGTCCCATGGGACGGAAATGTGTCCCATTGTAACAGGAAGTCGCGTTTTTTCAGACTTTAAAAGCGCGGAAAAGGCAAAGGTATCTATGACCATACAGCCTAGTCTGCCGTATCTTTGCCGTCCTTTTATAAAGTATTTTGTCACATGTTACACATCATATGCGAGTACTGTAGGTCTCGCTCAAATTTTTTATTCATCATCATATCAGCCGAAAGACGTCCACTGCTGGACAAAGGCCTCCCCCAAGGATATTATTTCCACGACGACCGGTCCTGCTCTTAAGCGTTTTTTTTAAATTCAAAATTAATATATTGGTGCAGCGGCTGTCCATAGTCATTCAGCGCGGAATCGCTACGAGTGTGATCTTTGGGCCGGGAATGACAAGAGGTGGGTTATTTTAACAAGCTTTTATTTAACTTGTTAAATAACTAAGTTAAATATAACTTGCAATGTATGGTATGTATGTTTGTTGGGGTGAAATCTTGCAAGTTAATTTTTTTCCCACTTGCCGGTTTCCGATTGAGCTGAAATTTTGCATGCACATGTATATCGCGTGACAATGCAATATTAAAACCTTTTACCTAAAAGTTTTTAGGTTTTTCGAAAGCTATTTTAGATAATGATAATGATTTAGATTGATAATTGTTGACTTTCTAATGTGAAAGGTATTTTAATATTAAATTTTTATTTTTATTAATGAATTTAATTTACTATGTAATTGTACTGTATTGAATTATTGTTTTCAATTATGTGTTTTGAAGTGTTGAAATAAAATGATGATTACTAAGAAAAATACATCCATATCACACTTATAATACTATAAACGCGAAAGTTTGTGAGTGTGTATGTTTGTTACTTCTTCACGCAAAAACTACTGAACGGATCCGGCTGAAATTTGCCAGGTATACAGATTATGATCTGGATTAACACATAGGCTACTTTGTTTCGCGCTCGCGAGCCGCTTGCGGCTTGCGCACTGCGCACCTTCGTAAAGTCATAGAATCGTTGTCCACGCGGGTGAAGCCGCGAGAAACAGCTAGTGAAAACTATACTGTTTTTTTGTTTATTTACAATTGGTGAGCCCTTGGCATCATCTCACCTGATGGTAAGTGACGATGATGCCAAAGATGGAAGCGGGTTTACCAAGATTCCCCAACGCAATGGAGTACTGGCTATCTTATCTTCAAGCCGAAACACATCAATGTTGTTAACACTGATGTTTGGCTGCAAGACTTAGATAAGATGGTGGTAGCTAGCCAGGCGGGCAAAGAAAATGCCCTACCACCAACCAAACCAAGTCTTACAAGTTGTCCCCACCGGGAATTAAACCCGCAACCTCCTGGTAAGAAGCGAATGGACTAACCATTACGCCACGTAAAAGTTTTGATGCTGTTACTGTTCGTGACAGACGTACGGACAGGAACGATGTTAAGGTTTCGCCGTGGAGACCACGGACCCCCAAAAACTACCCACATTACTTCTCCCCTTAAGCGTTGTCGGAGACGCGATCTGCTCTTTTCCAACGGTCCAATTTAAATATTTCACAGGGAAAGATTGAGCAAAACCTGCTTCCCTATTGAAAAGAAAAAGGATTATCTGGTGTGGAGAAAGCTTTTGTAAATACAAATTCTATTGGTCCCAAAAATCGATCACATCTATAATAGTTATTTATGATACAAGGGTGGTAAAAAGATCAATTTTCTTTGACATCCATGTATCATACGAAGTTTTGACGTGAATACGTCTTTAAAACTACCTCCATAGGGATGCAATCCAAAAAAACGAATGATAACAAAATCGGCGGATACAGTTTAGTGTTGTAGCTACATATCTATCATCTCCATCCAAATTTCGTTTACACCACTTGATAGCTAAAGAATCAAAGAATTTATTACGCTAAGTAAGGACTGTAACACATCGCGCGCGGGGGAGGGGGCAGCCCCGCCATTTTGAAGATCATTTTGCTGCGTATCGAGATTTCCATTTAGTATAACTTTCGACTCGGTGAAGCTACGACGTTCATTCAAGTTTCAATCGTCAGCTCTCGTCAAAATCTATCGATTATATTATATTATCTATGATTATGACATACATAAATAATAATATTTTAAACTACATATTACCCGTTACGAGACGTATTCACGTTAAAACCAACGGCCGTGTGCCCCGACACAGCCCCACCCGTTTTTTTTTCGATACAGTTGTGAGAAAACCGGTAAAATAAAACACGACCGTGACAGAAAAACAAAATATGTATATGGGTACATACCTATCAAGGTTTAGCCAACCAAAGTTCATTTTACGCGACTTGTGGCTCCGGGGAGTAATCTCACTTTGTATTTTCTTATACGAGTACACATAAGTATTTTTTTATTACAAATATATTAACTATACAAAATTAAATTCGTTTTCACAACTAAAACAACTCAATTCAGTTTTACGAAAATTGTGCCACATTTAATTTAGCTAAGCACACGTACGCATGCGTAAGTTTTTTAAATATTATCATAAATAGATTACAATAAGGCTAAGGATAATATTATTTTTAGCATTAAAACCTCCTTGGAAAAGATTGACCTATTCCTTGGTGTAACCTATGCGATTTATTCATATTATATATTCTCCTATCTTCACAAAGATATAACCTAAAGAGAATCTAATCTGTTAGCGTTATATAACCTCACGGCGGAACAACCAATCTCTTTCAAAATTTTGCTATCAAAAGTCTTAAAGAAGGTTTTTGTATCTTTTGCTAACAAAACTGGTAAAGCAAAACCAGTAAAATCAGTTTTGCGCACACTTGACTGGCATACAAAGGACCACTTTTCGAGCAACTGTATTGAAAATTTGTTTATTGTATAGTTTATTGAAGCAGTACTGTGTTAGGCCCAAGAATGATACCAGCTCATCTCTTCCTAAAGGTGTCATTAAAGGCAAGTAATGACCAAAACCCGGAGGATAAGTAGCAAGCTAATAAATTTAACAGCGTCCTTTCCGCGAACTTCAGGCATTAAGATCACTCAATCCGAGCAGGTTGATACGTGTTTAAATAATATCGAACGTAAGTCTATTAATTTTAAGTTCAAATCAATGCGGACTTCAACACGGCTGTTACGTTGAAACCGAACGCCCAATTCTCGGTTTTAACATGTTTTTATTACTTTTCATCACTTTCAAATAAGTTTTAAAAAAATGTATTCAATTAAAATATAAAGTCTTAAAGTAACCAATTATTGTGTATTGGTTTCATTTAACATTAATTATTTGTTTTCGAGAAACTTTGCAATTAATGCCAAAAACAGGATCTACAGTATATTTTTTACATGAAAAGTGGTAATATTTTATAATATTAAAATTGTATTCAATTAAATCGATGTTTTATTACTTTAAGTATATTATATATTTTCCCGTGGTGATAGCTTTACACAGTCTTTTAATAA
This sequence comes from Coleophora flavipennella, assembly GCA_947284805.1. NCBI lineage: Eukaryota > Metazoa > Arthropoda > Insecta > Lepidoptera > Coleophoridae > Coleophora > Coleophora flavipennella. The sequence goes on from OX369290.1 coordinate 6,997,839, forward strand.
TTTGAATTGAATATTGTCATTTGACCCATCTTAAGGTGACATCACACTTCACACTACGATCGTTAACTCGCCTGCCAAACGTGGCGATTGTGGAGATCCCCTTAATAAGGCAAAGGTAGTTGGAACCTTTTTAAATGACTAATGGTTCAACCAGAAGATGCGGCGGTCTTCTGCAGCTGACCTGGCTCGGCACGTTGGTATCGAATTGTTCTTCTTGCGGGTTTACTCATTTTGTTGCAATTTTTAAAACGTAACCTCTACCTCACTTGTTATCCTCATCATAACAGCTCATATACGTGCCCACCGAGGGGCTCGAGCCTGCCCTGAATTAGGGCGATCGGGCCTTAGTCGATCACGCGGGCCCAGTGCGGGTTGGTCGAATTCACACACAACCTTCGAGTTTCAGCAGGTGCAGGTTTCCACACGATGTTTTTCTTCACCGTAAGAGCATCGGATAAATGTACATATGTAATCGAAATTCAAAAACACGTTGGTATGTGTCAGGATTCGAACCGTGACCTCCCGGATAGGAGGTAGCGGTCCTAGCCATGACGCTACCGACGACGCTCAAATTATCCTGTCCGTTTTATGGTTAATTTTTTTTATGGTTAATTGAATCAATTTTAGTAAAAAGATATTGAATGGTGGATTGTTAAGGTTTCATGCAGTCCATTCAGTCGTATTCCATACGTTCTAATTCCTCGAAAATGAATTAGCCGGTTTGAATCAAACTTTATAAATGGTAAAACACGAAGTTGTTGTAAGTGTACCATTTAGATTTTCAACTTAATTCAGACGTAAAGAAGTTAAGCGCGTTTACAAAATAACTACTAAAAACTCAATATTTTTGTGAAGTTATTTTTTAAACGACTTCTTTTCATAAAAAAATCGTGCTCCTACCTACTGCAGTTTCTTTTTCGCTTAAAATGTATAAATTTACATTAGAATACGTATTTGCGGGCAGCACAGGTACGACTATCGTGGAAATCCTTGGGGGGAGGCCTTTGTCCCGCAGTGGATATCATTCAGCTTATATGACCCCAGCGCTCTTTTTACGTGATTCCAAGTCTTACCAAAACTCAATACCATTTTAACTTATTACAAGATTTATATTAGTTTGCCATGATAGGTGTTAGTTAGTTAGTTTGGTACAAATCTTGGGAGCTAAAATAGAACCGCTTCCGATTTGGCTGAAATTTTTCAAATACGTTAAGTTTGGAGCACATTGCACGGTAAGCTAAGTGACGCCAGTCTAAATCCAAGAAGGTGCACTCCCAAAGATGGCGGACAAATTTTTTTATGCACCTCCATGATAGGTTTTGCTGAGAAGGAAACGAAATAACTAAAATTATTTTAAAATCAAAGCTTGTAAGTACCTAAAGTTTTTTTAGGTTTATAGAAAATTATTAAATACTAGCTTTTGCCCGCGGCTTTGCCCGCGGAGACATCGTGTCTATGACTGTCTTTGAGGGTAAGTGGTGCGCTAGCTGCAAGCGGCTCGCGAGCGTGGATGTAATTTTTCTCCAGATCCCTCGAGAATATGCTTATGAGTAAATTGTGCCCATTCCGACCCCCTCAACAATTGCAACAATCAACAACGGCAAAAATCGCAACAATCCATTATTCCGTTGCGATTTTAAAGCAATTAACCGAAAAAAGAGTTTTTGTTTAGTTTCCTCAGGAACTGCATCGGACTATACTATTTTCACGGAATAAAAAGTAGCCTTTGTCCTTCCTAGTGATAGAGGGTACCTACATACCAAATTTCATTAAGATTGGTGAAGGCGTTGAAGCGTGAAAAGGTAACAAACAAAACATTTTCACATTTATAATATTACTAGCTGTCCCGGCGAACTACGTACCGCCTTACATTACATTACACTGCCCTACCCAACCCTACCCTACACTACACTACACTACCCTACACTACACTACACTACCCTACCCTACACTACCCTACCCTACACTACTCTACGCCACTACTCTACCCTACACTACACTACCCTACCCTACACTACCCTACCCTACACTACCCTACACTACCCTACATACACTACACTACACTACCGTACCCTACCCTACCCTACATAAGAACCTTCTCCTGACAATAACGAACTCGACAAAAAAAGAATTAGCGAAATCGGTCCAGCCGTTCTCGAGTTATGCGCTTACCAACACATTTTGCGATTCATTTTTATATATTAGATAAGTAAAGATTCCATTTCCATACTTTGCCCCTTATCGTAGGCAACATTCCCCCGCGATCGCTGTTACCGCTCTAAGCGATATTAACTCAAGATTACCTAATTGTGTATCGAAACTTTCAGGAAACTGGGTCAAGTGTGGGTGCTAGATGTTCTGATAAAGTTGATTACAGATATTTTAGAGTAAGGAATGGAGAAGTGGAAAAACAGTTTTTTTACCGAAAATAAAGTAGGTATGTATTTAATATTGTTGGAATAGGGATGACGACAGCATCAGAAATAAATTATGAACTCTTGATCACCAAATCTCCTACTTAAACTCCGGAAAACCTTACTCGTTTTGTTTTACATCAAGTCTTCGATTTTTAACTCACCAAAATCACAAGATTAGTACATATATGACACTGCTAAACTATGACGTCACGCGTAGGTATTTCTAACATTTTTAGAACAAAGTGTCGTTTTTGACAGATGATAAAAAGTAACTCAGATGACTAGCATTCGTCATCCTTACTGCACATTTTTTTGTATTTGTTACTATGATACAGGGGATGTTACAAAATTGTTGTAGGTCCTATAAACTAGGGGTTCTACTCATTGCGTTGGGGAATCTTGGTAAGCCCGCTTCCATCTGCGGCAACATCGTCACTTACCACCAGGTGAGATGTTGTCAAGGGTTTACCAATTGTTCATGAAAAAAAAATATATACTGAAAAATTTTCCCCATGGAACACATAGAAAAATCTAAAGGACCCTCCACACAAAATTACACAAAATTTGGTCGATCAGCTGATCGATTTGTATGAAGAGTTTAATTTTATTTTCACGATTTCTTGTTGTTGTATGTTGTTGTTATAAGTTGTTGAGTATGTTGAGTAAAACCCCTAGTTAAAGAGTCCTACACCAATGTTGTTACATCCTGTATAATAAGTGGGCTTCTAAACAGGTGTGCCAAATATTTTATGTATGTATGTTTGCCTACGTATTTCTTAGATACTAGAAATCAAAATGAAATAAATCTTTTTGATGTGTAACATTTTTGCTCACGCTTTCTTGCAATTTGTGGGAGTGATTTCGTGAAATGGGACGGAAATGTGTAACAGGAAATGCGAACGTTTTTTAATTCTCGAAAACTAAGGTTGTCATAGCCATGCCGCCTAGTGTGATGGCAAAGGCAAAGATGACATACTACTATTCGAAGGGTCGGCCCGTGAATGTACGACCCGATAATTAATTAATTTCATAAGTATTTTGTCACATGTTACACATCATATGCGAGTATTGTAGGTCTCGTTTTTTTATATTTTATTAAGTATCTTTCAACTTGGGAACAGTGCAAGTTTATCAAAATCGGTTCAGTAGTTTCCAGGATATGGACTGTGGGCGCCACGTTACTAAGCCGTTTTGACGAACGCGAATTTCTAAAACAATGCGGCGTACTTTATTTCAGCCGAATTTAATTCCGGCTCAACGTGAGGTAGTCGCATTACAAAACAGCGACGTTATTGAAAGCGACGCGCCGTTTTGTGAAATGGCTAATTCTACGATGGCTGCGACAGATATAGGTACTACATACAACAGAGAGTCAGCGGCCGTACTTAAAGAGTTACCATCTCGTCACTGAAAGAGCTCCAAAGCGCGACTTTACATACTTCACATCAGCTCATATACGTCCCCACCGAGGGGCTTGAGCCTACCCTGAATTAGGGCGATCGGGCCTTAGTCGACCACGCGGGCCCAGAGCGGATTGGTCGAGGTGAGTTTCTTCGCAGGTGTGCAGGTTTCCTCACGATGTTTTCCTTCACCGTATCAGAGCGTCGGATAAACGTACAATATGAAATCGAAATTCGAAATCACATTGGTACGTGGCAGGATCGAACCACGGCCTCCCGGACGGAAGGTAGCGGCTCTTGCCATTACGCCACCGACGCACATACTTAATTAATATAAAATTACAGATAATCTAGGTTGGAATTGTGGAATTATGTGGAATAATGAACTACCCCATTATAATAGGCCTTGTTCACAAAGTAACAACAAACTTTGTTGGTATGGGAGGTGCCTTAATACTATTTTTGGAATGACGAGCTACAGCGATTAGTATAGGCCATATAAAGTTATAGTAAACGTACATTATTTTTATATCAGCTCATATACGTCTCCACCGAGGGGCTCTAGCCTACCCTGAATTAGGGCGATCGGACCTTAGTCGACCACGCGGACCCATTCGAGTAAATAAGAAATTGAAGTTAACGTCGTCTTCACAAAAAACGGTTTATTCCTGGAAAAAAAAATACATTAAAATTATAACAATTTCTTAGAAGCAGCCAAATATGTTATCTTCTTGATGTAAGGGATCAATTTACGAGAAAAACCTACAGAAAAAATGTTATGTAAGAAGCTTTTGACTGAATAAATCCTTACCTTTCGTAGAAATTCAACCACTAAGAATTTTCTCGTAAAAAATGAATATCCGCAATATATTGAGTCCAAATATGTTCAAAACCTATACCTTAATATGGAATGGGTACCCTAGGACACTTAGAGATCGCGGGTTCGATTGCCGGCGGAGTCAACTTTGTAAGACTCGGTTTGGTGGGTGGTAGAGCATTTTCATAGCCCGCTTGACTAGCTACCACCATCTTATCTAAGTCTTGCCGTCAAACATTAGTGTTAAGAGCATTGATGGGTTCCGCCTTGAAGATAAGATAGCCAAATCCACATTGCGTGGGAGAATCTTGGTAAGCCCGCTTGCATCTTCGGCATCTTCGTCACTTACCATCAGGTGAGATGATGCCAAGGGCTTACCAATTGTCATCATATCAGCTCATATACTTATACCTAGGGGCTCAAGCCTACCCTGAATTAGGGCAATTGGGCCTGAGTCGGCCACGCGGGCTCAGTGCGGGTTGGTTGACTTCACACACAAGCTTCGAGTTTCTTTGCAGGCGTGTGCAGGTTTCCTCACGATGTTTTCTTTCCTCGTAAGAGCGTCGGATAAAAGTACATATGAAATCTAAATTCGAAAACACATTGTTACGTGGCAGGGTTCGAACCACGACCTCCCGGACAGGAGGTAGCAGCCCTTGCCATTGCACCACCGACACACCATACCAATTGTAAATAAATAAAATAAAAAAGTCATATTACGGAATTCGCTAAAATATGAAAATACAATTTATTGAAAACAGATATTTATACCAAAATATTGAAACCTGTCATCGTCATCGTATATAATGCCGAAAGACGTCCGTTCACTGCTAGACAAAGGAATTGCGCTGTCCGCATCGAGCAGTTTCCCGAGACCTTCACCAGGTCGCCTGCCTACGCTACGTCTTCTAGTGTGCGGTCACCACTCGAAGACTATACCACAGATTACTAAATAGTTACTTACTATACTGCCAAACGGCCATCTGCGAGCCTGATAGTGATAACTATGTAGGTTATTAAATGGGCCTGATTTTTTAAAATTATTTATTTTATATTCGCGCCTGACTCGCCTTCACACTCACACTGATCTGTCACACTAGTGTGACGGTGAGGAAGAAAAATCATTTTACTAGATTTAAGTAAGAAAACATTTACCACTGCTAAAACTATAATGTTTCCTTTGTAACAAACTAAGACACATTATTCCTACTTTGAGAGCCTAAAGGATTGTGTTTTATTCGATCCCGTAACTTAACCTGTGCGAATGCCTCCTTACGTGTAAAGTATGGGACCTATTTAGTGTACAGTAGAATTTATAGCACCAATGAAACTGTTCTGTGGCGCAAAGATCCTCTTTATTTTATTGTTGTTTCGGTTAGCGATGTGAAATTATCGATAGACCGTATCGATAGGTCATCGAAATCCGGCCTTGAAAATCAGTTTCAAATCGATAATATTTGCCAGTAAACTCTGGGTGACGCTAGACTTCAAAACATTTTCATAGTTTATAATATTTTATTTACATTAGTTTTATTATCACTATAATCTGACAATTCAACTGTCAGTTTGGTTTGACAGAAAAGACAGTCCTTGCTGTGCTGATGATTTTAATAATAATACTTTAATTTCTTACTTTAAATTCAACTTCTTGCATGGCCAGTCTCATCATATCAGCCGAAAAACGACCACTGTTGGGCAAAGGCCTCCCCAAGGATTTCCACGACGACCGGTCCTGCGCTGCCCGCATCCAGCGACGTGTGTCAGCGCCAGTGTGTTGGATTGCTACCAATATAAACTCCTTTTTAATCAACTCAAAGGACACCGTGCACACTTCTGTCACTATGTAAAAATCCATATAGTGGTCCAACGACTTTGGTGTTAGCGTCAATGCCGATATCACTAATAATTGGTAAATGAATAACGCGTATTGGTGACTAAGGCAATGGGGCTCAACCTCTCTCCTAACTCCCCGCACGATTAGATATCTCCGTTTGACGCCTGTATGGATTCTTAAAATTGTGCATCTGTAATTGTGGCGCCAATCACAATAAAATTTTGAGAAAAGAGATCCGTATCCATTAGTGATGCAAATGAGAAGTATCATAGCTGATCTTAAAATTGATTGTTTTATCCGTTTGCCAGTAAACTCACAAAGTTACAAAGTAGGTAGGTAGGTACAGAGACTCCGCAAATGTATGCACCGGCAAAAGCACCAGGGCTGTAAATTAGCAGCTACGTAGATCATCATCATTATATCAGCTGAAGGAAGTCCACTGCTGGACATAGGCGCAGATACTTACATAAAAATAAAACAAGGTTCAAAAAGAGGAACGTCGGTAGGTATTTTATGTAGGTACTTTTATCAATAAAAAAGCAGTCCTATTATTTGATTAAGACATATAATTACCTAAAAGTCTTACCTAAATCTATTACGTGTCAATCACAAAAAGACACTCTTAATATTATTTGTATAAGTATAATTATGTAGCACTAACCACGGATACTAAATAAGTAAGTATCTTAAACAAAATGATGTAATGTTAGGTACGCCTGCACGTGGCACTTGCAACTTATCTGCTTCCGTCATCCTGTAAGGCGTTATGAATGTGTGCTTGCGGCCTGTTTCGCCGCCTGAATCGGTCGCTCTGTACATACTTGAGTATTTTATGGTCTCGTGCCCTACTCCATGATGCCGAAGGAGGAAACGGGCTTATCAAGAATGCCTAACATAATGATTATCAGGCGGTCACATATCATTCAATGCCATTAGAACTGCCATTCCTTTTTTACGCATCGAATGTAAAGGCATTCATAAAAACAATGTCGATTATTTCAAAAAACTAAGAAATGAAAGAAAGAAAACGTAGCGTATAGGTAGGCCTCCCACTCGGTGGAACGATGACCTGATGAAGGTCGCGGGAAGCCGCTGGATGCGGGCAGCGCAGAACCGGTCGTCATGGAAATCCTTTAGGGAGGTCTATGTCCAGCTGTGGACGTCCGTCGGCTGCTATAATGATGATGATGAAGTAGTGAAAATTAGAATTACAAATCTATGAAATAAAAAATGTGTTCAAACATTGTGTTTTAAAGATTTTCTGTATACTCTTTTCGTATTTTATCGAAAACTATCGATAGAATGTATACACGTCACTAGTTCCGTTAAAACACTTTGTTCAGGATATGGGATCAAGATAGTACCTAACTACCTATTACGACTAAGGAAAACTTCATTGGCGTTGTTATTTTACTAAGAAATGTATGAATGTAAATGAGAAGAAGTAAAGCCAGTTGTAAACTAGGATTTTGATCTTATACAAGGTGTAACAAAATCGGTAGACTTCTACTCATCAAACTGAACAACTTTTGTTTTACAGGTTTGCTGTAATCGCATTTTATTTTAATTCTTCATACAAAACGATCAGTTGATTGAACAATTAGGTAGATATATGTGCATTTTTGTATGGAGCGTTATTTTTTTTTTTGCGAATTTGTAAAAGTTATTCAGTATTATGAGTATGACCCCCAGTATGAGCGTCGGTGGCGTAACGGCCAGGGCCGCCGCCTCCTTTCCGGGAGGTCATGGTTCGAATCCTGCCACATACCAATGTGATTTCGAACCTCTTACGGTGAAAGAAAACATCGTAAGTAAACCTGCACACGCCTGCGGAGAAACTCGTTGGGCCCGCGTGTTCGACTATGGCCCGATCGCCCTAATTAAGGGTATGCTCGGCCCCCCTCATCATTGTGCGTTGCTCTGTACTTTCCGACCCGTGTGATCCGCGGCACGCAGCGACGCTCAACTGATTTCGAATAATAATTTTGAACAAAGAAAACCGACTTCAAACATGAAACTAAGGTTCCCCTCGATTTCTCTGGGTTTCCATCATAAGATCCTGGTTTCCTTGTCATGGTACCACCTTTGGGATGTCTCCTTTCCAACAAAAAAAGAATCATTACGAAGTTATCAGCGAACTCACCAAAAAAAATATACAGTGTAAACTCTATATAGCGACACTCAAGGGACCGGGCATTTTGTGACGTTTTTGAGAGTTTTCGTTGTACAGAGAGAAATAAGCGTCAAAGTAAAACCAACTGGAGCCAAAAAATTTAAACGTTTCAAAGAGTGAATCGTTATATCGAGTGACGTTTTACAGAGTTTACACTGTATACGGTCAAATTGAGAAACCTCCTCCTATTTAGTCCGCTATTAGTTTAGTTAGTAAGTCCGCGAGTGGGCGCCCGCCACCTGCTGCGCGTATGCAAACCCGTCTCACGCGCCCGCGCCAGTTAGCGCTGCCCATACTATTTTTCGAAACAAGCACACACATACAAACCGCGCAATGTACTATTGTATGAAGATAACCTACTATTCTTTCTTTTACTATGCTTTCGCTGTGTTCATCATCCTAATTTAAGAGCTGTGCTCTTCTCGGTGTTACTCTTTCCAGGTCTCTCTCCCACACTACGTTTTGCTATGTAAGAACAATTTTCCAGAGCGCAGTTTCAATTACTCAATCAAACTCAGCTATACACGGTTCACACGCCGTTCACTTGCAACATTTTAATTAAATCCGTAGTTGGTTTAATAAAACTTTCCTCTAAGTCTCATTAGGCTTACGTTACGATCCGAAACATCTTTGGGGGTGGGCCGCTGTAAGGCTAGGTGTAAATGAGGATTAGAGGCCCTTAAGCCACCGACGCTCTTGGTCGGTGGCGTAACGGCTAGGGCCGCCGCCTCCTGTCCGGGAGGTCGTGGTTCGAACCTGCCACGTACCAATGTGATTTCGAATTTAGATTTCATATGTATACGTTTCTTCGACGCTCTTACGGTGAAGGAAAACATCGTGAGGAAACCTGCACACGCCTGCGGAGAAACTCGCAGGTTGTGTGTGAAGTCGACCAACCCGCACTGGGCTCGCGTGGTCGACTAAGGCCCGATCGCCCTAATTCAGGGTAGGCTCGAGCCCCTCGGTGGGGACGTAAATGAGCCGATATGATGAGAGGCCCTTAAGATCTGTGTTTTTTCCCCGTTTACGCCAGAAGGAGGGTTATTTTTTTCGAGTGTATGTATGTTTATTTATTTCTTTCTTTCTTTCTTTGGCACGCTCTGTAGCCTAAACGACTTGATGGATTTTGAAGTGCGAAGTGTCATTAGATTCGTCTTGATTCCGGGAGTGACATAAGAAACATGTTTACGCGACTGGCCAAAAAAGAGGTCATTAAGTCATTAAGAGAGGGCGCTGCTGTGCCAAGGTTAAGATCGAGTCTACATATAATTTGCATAAAAAAATAGAACAAACGTGTATTAGTAAAAAACAACAATGTAGAAGCTGCATTTAGTGAAAAGGTGTGCTAATAACTGAAGTTCGGTGTCAAAAGCCTTTTATTTTGGGTATAAAAATTGAAGTTTATTGAGATCATTTTTGTGCTTTTTTTGACTACAAAGGACTTTTTTCCAAGTGAGCTGGAATGTGATATCGGAAATCGGTAGTGAGAACTGTGCTCTGTGATAAAAACAATTGTGGAAAAACCTATATTAAGAAAGTGTATTGCTTAACCTAAAAATAAATTGATAATCATAGTTTTCTTTCAAATATTTACCTACCATTGGTGACATCCTGCGTCGAGAGGAAGAATTGACTCCTTGTGTATCGGTCTGCCTAGTCGTAGGATCTCAATAAAATGACCACTAATTGACTTCGTGACAAGTACTGCCCCACACCAATAGATAGCGGAACAAAATTTAGTGTGACTGTTAAACGATAGAGGGCACTTCTAATATAGTACAACTACCCAACGCTAGAGAGCGCTGAAAGCAATATTGCTGAATATTTATCAGTTAATAAATTCTAAATATGTCAAAGATGAATTGTTCTGCCTGTGCTAAGCATGTGACCGTAATAGAAAGACTACAGTGTAGTTTCTGCAAAAATTACTATCATTTCAAATGTGTCAGTTTGACCAAAGAATTTTTTACCAGTGAAAGGCATAACCTGGACAGAACATGGTCCTGTCCTGAATGTAAGAACACAAGATATATTAGAAGTGATGACACACCCATACGCAAACAGGACCCATTTCCTAAGGACCTACAGGCGCCAATCACTCCAACCACCCCTATCTCAACTTTGGACCAAAACTTAGATCATATTACCAATAAAACAATCACTATAACCACTCCTTTGGTAGACTTCTCTAGTATACTTGATACCTCGCCGCAATTTAAAAATGTAACTATAAGAAATAGACCTTTAGTGAGCACCTTTAATTGTGACAATTTACCACCTGCTGCTGATAAAGTCAACTGCAACTCTGAAACCGCTGTGGTAGACGCAAGATGCACCATCACATCAGCACCTGATTCTTCTGTCCTGCTGATTCCACCATTGTCACCTAACTATGAAGAAAAGGTTTTAACTGAACTGCTGACCTTCAGGAAGGAAGTTACCGAAGCTCTTCTTTTCAAGAATGACTGCATCAAAAATCTAGAGAAGGTCATACAGGAGCTTAAAAACGAAGTTAGACTAATGCAGGCTAATTATGGGAAGTTGAAGTACAGCATTAAAGACAACCAGGATAATGAAATGCAGCCGATTGAGGGTACTTTGAAACATACAGAAAATAGCAGGAAAAAAGAACGGAACAAGAAAAAGAAGAAAAAAGTACAGGAATCTGTTGAGAAACCTGGTGAGACTCTACCGCCACCTATTGGACCGAGAGTCTTGATCCCGGAAGTACGAAATATACAGGATGTATACAATGGTACATCAGGATGTGAATTAGTGGACAACGGTAAAGAGGAAGAAGGACCAGCTAATGTTAGCCAAAACACAGAAAGTGCTGGTAACGGTAGCGATGAACAGGGCTCCGGATGGACCGAAGTAAGTCGCAACAAGCGCGTACTGAGAACCAACGGGGTGGCGGGTCTCGGTGAGGTTTGCGTCGGCTACGGCGGTTGGCACGGTCGCCCCCTGGGCCGTGGCGCGAGCCGGGGTGCGGGTGGTGGCCATGACCGCGACGCATACGAAAGTAGAGTTGACAACCTGAAGGGTGTACGGGGCAACGCTCCGCCTGGCACCACCATACTATGTGCGGCAGAGTGCCGGCGCCAGCTGCATCTCTGCTTCCTACAGGTGGGCACTACGGCTGAACAGGTACGTACTCACCTCAATACTGTCTGTGGTGGCGACGATTGTACAGTTGAAGTGCTAAAATCTCGCGGTGATTATACGTCGTTTAAACTTGGTGTACCAGCTAAATTAAGTGATAGGGTGCTGTCACCCAATAGTTGGCCCGAGGGAATCTGTATTAAACCTTGGCAGCAGAAATTTCTTGGAGGTAAGGGGAGGAGGCGCTCCCCCTCGGACTAAAACTCTTCAATTCTACTATCAGAATGTGCGCGGTTTACGAACAAAGACTAATGTGTTTCATATGAATGTAACCCAGTGTAACTTTGATATTATTGCTCTAACGGAAACTTTCTTGACAAGCTCTGTGTGCGACGGCGAGCTCTTCCCCAGTGGGTGGCAAGTAGCGCGCCGCGATCGCGTGGGCGATGCTGGCTGGGGTGGGGTATTGCTGGCCACACGAGAGTGCTATTCTATGCGCGTACTTAATAACATTGACGGTCTTACACCTGATAAGGAATTGTTATTTGCCAAAATTACTTTTAAGAATATGAAATTTCTGTGTGTTACGGCTTACATGCCGCCAAGCTAAAACGATGAACAGTACTTGGGAGTTTTATCATGTATTGAAAATGCAATAAGCACATATCCAGATCTAGACGTAATATTGTTAGGAGATTTCAATCTTAATTCGTGTAGTGCTAATGTGAAACTTAACTTCGATACCTTTTGTAATTTTTGTAAATTAAGTCAGTTTAATAATGTATTAAATAAGCATGGAGGCATGTTGGACCTCGTGCTGAGTAGCCTAGATAAAAACAACGTGGTCGTATCCACTGGTGCTCTGTTGCTGGTGCCAATGGACGCGTACCACCCGCCTCTCGAGGTTGCGGTGCGCCTGGCGCGCGGCCCTCAGCCGCCGCCGGTGCTACCGCCGCTGCGTGTGCGGCCCGGCTCGTGCCCGGACTGGAACTGGCGCAAGGCTGACTATGAAGCCCTTTATCAAGCTCTCGCTGATATTGATTGGGCTGTACTGTTGGAGGAGACCGATATCGATTGTGCAACTGAGATCGTATATGCCAAGCTTTATTCCTGCATTAATCAGTTTGTACCTCTTAAGATCAAATCTGGGCCAAACTCTAAATATGTTTACCCTAAATGGTACACAGCTAGGATAATACAAAATCTTAAAAATAAACATTTTCATTTGAAGAGATTTAAACAAGAGGGTAAGGAATTTAATAAGGAAATGTTCAAATATTATAGGTGGCATACGAAGTGTCTAATTGGCGTAGCACACAAATCGCACATATCCAGTATACAAAAAAGTATCATTAGTTCTCCGGTAAAGTTCTGGGAGTACGTCAAGGACAAAAAAACGGAGAGGCAGAGCCGTTCCGATGTAGCGTTCTGTTTCGAGGGTGAGGAGGTCAGGGGACAGGACGCGGCGGACGCCTTTGCCACGTACTTTAGCTCCGTCTTCCAACAGAGTGAACCCCGCTTAGATGCTTCTGTGGCGGCTTGCGCTGCCCACTCCTTGGTAGACTCTAGGTCGGTCTCTATTCCTTCCATCAGTGCCACTGACTACTCTGAGGCAGTGAAACGACTCAAACCCAGATCATCTGGGGGACCTGACGGTATTCCCATCTTCTTGGTTAGAGATTGTATGTCTGTATTGCAGACTCCTCTGTTGTATCTTTACAATCTCTCACTTAGTCAATCCATTTACCCAAGACGTTGGAAAACCTCTAGAGTGACACCAGTCCCAAAAGGAGGATCTGATCCTGACGTAACTTCATTTAGGCCCATTGCAATACTATCAGTGTTAGGTAAGGTCTTCGAGACTATCCTCAACTGCCATATTATCCGGCAGATCTCAGATCGCTTCCACTCCAGTCAGCATGGCTTTCGACGGGCTCGCTCTACGACCACTAATCTTATTGCCCTTGCCGATTATGTTTGCAGGGAAATGGATGGGGGGCGCCAGGTCGATGCCGCCTACTTCGACTTCCAGAAAGCCTTCGATCTAGTCGATAACGACATCCTTCTGGAGAAACTGGCTAAAACAGGCTTTACACCTAAACTTCTGGAACTATTTGCCAGTTATTTGGGCAAACGTCAACAGTATGTTAGGGTGGGTTCCTACGAGTCAAATGATTACTGTACGCGATCCGGAGTGAGTCAGGGTAGTACACTAGGACCAACAATGTTCCTCTTAATGATCAATGACCTGCCCGACTCTATCCTCTCAGCTGAATGTCTGCTCTTCGCGGATGATCTCAAGCTGTTTCGTGGCATCAATAATGTAGCTGATAGTGCTGCCTTACAGGCTGACATAGATGCGGCGGCTAGATGGAGTGCTGTAAATAAATTGCCTTTTAATACCACTAAATGCAAAGCAATAACATTCACACGTAAGTCCTCCCCATTGCAGTTCGATTACAGTATAAATGAAGCGCCTATTGAGCGAGTTAATGAAATCCGTGATCTGGGTTTAGTGTTGGATCGTAAATTCGACTTCCACACTCATGTCACTAGCATCTGCAAACAGACTAGTAGAACTTTAGGATTCATCATAAGGACATCCGCTCCGTTTCATCCTGGAGTCGCCCAGATACTGTATAACGCCTATGTCCGTAGCAAGCTGGAGTTCGGAGCTGCTGTATGGGATCCTCATGAGGCTAAATATTCCCTTATGGTTGAAAAAATACAGAGAAAGTTTGCTCGTTGGCTCTATAAAAAAACCTACGGATACTATCCTTACCTCTACCCGTCCTTGTTCGTTTCCGGGATGTTGGGTTTGGACACACTTGGTTTGAGGCGCAGGCTTTTGTTGTTAGTACATTACCTGTCAATCATACATAATAAGGTGGATAGTCCGTCAGTGTTGGGGAGGGTCGGGTTGATAGTGCCGACACGCATCCCCTGCACCTCGGCGGGCTTGGTGACGCCACGCCGCAGACCGCCCCTACTGCAACGGCTGCCTGCGCGTACGCAATATGCCCGACACGCCCCTACTGTTAGAGCTCTTTCGCTTCTCCAAAAGATGCTCACTCGGCGCGAGGATATTGACATGTTCGCAGATCCATTGGCTCACTTATTTAATGCAGCTAAGTTATTCTTAAATGATTATGTGTAATATTTTTTTGTTGTCTATTATTTGTGGTGTTCTATTTTAAACTTGACATCTTATTAATTATTATCAATAACTTAATTTAATGTGTAAGTGCTTTGGTTTAAACTGTAAACTTACATTATGACTGAATAAATAAATAAATAAATAAATAAATAAATTAAATTGTTTGACTGGCTCTCTAGCCGACACAGGTTGATGGATTTTGTAATGCGAAGTTTCGTTAGAGTAGTCTGAATCCGTCCATTTTTACCCGACTGTACAAAAAAGTTGCATTGGCATGTAATGATGATGACCATCAACCGATAGACAACCACTATCTCCCCGAGTTGTGGGGAGGGGTGTTGGGAATTGCGTGCCCTTATCTCAACCCCCGATAATATGAGGATGAGCCAGTGACTAAAATTAGATGTCACCTTACTCGTATACGGGATGTAACGAATGGAGCAGACCTTACCGAAAAAAAACAAAATTATTACTGAAGTCATACCTCAGTTATCCTTGGAAAACTCCACGTCATTTACAAGTCCTTTAGTCTTCTCTACTATTCCAGAGCATATCTCATCCACCTGTTGATCCTTCACTCGGAGATCTGCACAGAATTAATATGATCGACACCGACTATCTTGCTGCCACTAATATTCAAGAACCTGATATTTTTATACAAGCCTTAACCTTTTGGTTTACAAGTTAAAAGAATAGTTTTAGACACAATTTAGATCAATTCCATCCCAGCCTCCAGTCCGGCTAGCACCCGGCGAGTTGTGAAATGCGTTTACCTTATGTTAGCCAGCGTTGCCACTTTAGTGATTTTCTCACTAGATTTGGTGATTTTTCGATGCAGTCTAGCGACAAAAATTTTGACGCTCCATACATTTTAGCAACGTTTTAAGCACAGTAAGGCAGTAAAACAATACATTTAGCTATAACATTGCCAATATTATATTGTTCTAGTGCCTTTTTAGACATTTGACGACTTTTAAAAAAGTCGTCTGGCAACACTGATGTTAGCAACCATGATCAGTTCTTAGTTGCTCATGCCACTGTTAGCATCTGTGCTGGCCCTTTCACATCATTACTACTGAGGCATAATATCGTTGCAGAAAAAACATATCTTAGCTGCCGACTTAAGATAGCATTTAGCATAGCAAACAACATTAAATAGCAACCGAAACATATCGTTGTCGCTATTATTACACTACAGCCGAAACATAGCTACTGTATTTGCCGTAATAGCCGATTGCTTTAACGGTGAAGGAAAACATCGTGTGGAAACCTGCGAGGAAACTCGAAGGTTGTGTATGAAGTCGACCAACCCGCACTGGGCCGAACAATACCCAAGTATAGGAATTGTCGATTTGGATAACTGAAATGACTATTTATTCCTGTAATATATTAATTAACATTAGGGACAAGAGGTAAAATGATAAATTACCCAGTTCTAGTAAGAAAAGTATTTATCTTTGTATAAAAAACAAAGTAGTATTTTTTTCACATAAAAATTAACAATATTTAGGAACTATGACTTTATATCCAAAAAAACTAAGATATTTTGACAACTGTGCACACAAAATTAAAAAATATATCTGTCGGAGGGGTGGTTAGGTTATGGATGACCTTATGGTTCACGTCCTTTACTATTTCGGTCGTGGGCGTCTAAATAACCGCTCGCGACCCGTGCACCCACTGACTTCACCCACTGGTGGGTGTAGGGGTAATTCCTGTTTCAGAGGTCCTCCTTCAGTAGTCTTGATCATTCGGCAATCGAAATTGTACAGGATGCCTTGGATAACAATGGATGCAAACGTGATGATCCCAGCGATACCGTGACACGTCCGTTCAGTTCGATGCTCCGTCAAAAAGTGTCTGCCCCGAGACTGACTGCCAGCTAATATGGCTTCTTAACTCAATGTTGCCACCTCAATCACAAACAGCCTACTGTTAATAGGTCATCTTTGCTCCCACATACGATTGGCTCACGAGTACAAGCGATTGTCACGCCACCACTGGTTTCACCCAGATACTAATACCTGACGTTTGATCCAAATAAAGTGTTACGATCTATGTAAACGTATCTCGAGCTGTTATTGGTCGTGTTTTCAATACCGCTCCGACATATCTGTCTTATATTATTTAGCTACGAGATAACATAGAATTAATGTAAAACATTCTGATATCTTTTTTTATTAGTTCGGATATTACGTACCCGCTGTGTGTTTTCGCACGTGTAGTTCACTAAAAATTAAAAAAAACACTTAAAATCACTCCTCGCGGCACCCCCTCCAGCCACCGAGCCAGCCGAGTTCCAGAAATCGCACAGTTCAGAAATATTTAGTGTTTTAAAAATTTGTGAGTATGAGATACCCAACCTCATTCACGCCGGGTTAACATTACACACATGTGGCAGTTCTTGGACCGGATGCATATAATTTTCCCACCATCTTTTGGAAAGAAAAGATACTGGGCTTCTACTTAGGTCTTTTCGAGACCCTAAATCTCAGTGCGTCCCCCTGCACCTTAGAACATTTATAGTTGAAACTTGGCTCACCACACCCGCTACTACTTTGTTGTTTTACGACTAATAAATTTGCGCATTGTTCTTTAACGTTACAGCCCGTAAGCTATCTGTAGCTTACATTGGTATGTTTATTAGATCGGTAAAGAAAACGGGCAGCTTCGCCTCCCTAAAAATGCTCGACAAACTGCAGAATCTTGGCATTATCGTGAGGATACGGAAACCATAGTCAGGTCAGTTGTCCTGCGTAATCGACCCAGCCACGCACTGAGCTACGACCAAAACTATTTCCATCTTAAGACATAGCCTATGTTTCGAGTACATTGTATTTTAATCCATGAACATCGGTATAATGTTTACAGAATGAGAGAAGCTTTTTAAACCATTTATAGATAGACTACGAGTATATCGTGTGCACAGCTGAATTTTTTTACACAAACAGTTGTAGAAAGACTATACTATCGTCTGCATAGCTGAGATTGTTTACACAAACATTTGTAGAAAGACTATAATATTATTATCGTCTGCAAAGCTGAGATTGTTTACACAAACAGTTGTAAAAAGACTATATTATAGTCTGCATAGCTGAGATTGTTTACACAAACAGTTGTAGAAAGACTGTTTTATCGTCCACATAGCTGAGATTGTTTACACAAACAGTTGTAGAAAGACTATATTATCGTCTGCATATCTGAGATTGTTTACAGAAACAGTTGTAGAAAGACTATAACATTGGCATAGCTGAAATTGTTTACACAAACAGTTGTTAACTTTTGGATCTTCATACAAAAATGGCCATCAGAAGGTCGCGGGTTCTACTACCGGCGAAGTCTAATTTTGTAAGACTTGGTTTAGTTGTTGGCAAGGCCTTTTCTAAGCCCTCCTGGCTAGCTACCACCACCTTATCTAAGTCTTGCCGCCAAACATCAATATTAACAGTATTAATGTGTTCAGGCTGGCAGATAAGATAACCATTTCTCCATTGCGATCAAGAATCTTGGTAAGCCCGCTTCCATCTTCTTACCATCAGGTGAGATGATGCCAAGGGCTTACCGATTATGTTTTTTTTAGTTCAAATTTTTGCTCTGATCGTAAAGAGTATGTATGGCAAAGTCTATATGGCTGAATTCCAAATCATTTCACATGTATATTGCTATGTTACTACCTAGATTAACTTTGGCTCAAAAGAAACAGTATCAGCCACAGATAAGAAAAAAAAATATGTTCTGTGGTGTCAGCTAATATAAAGTATCCAGACAAATAACGGCGCGCGCCGCTAGTTTTTTTTATTAATGAACTCGTTCTAGATAAATCAAAAAGTTTTTTAATCCACAATTGTTAAGCCCTTGGCATCTTCAAGTCAAGTCATTTATTGTGCAGGAATTTAAGTATATACAGATCGAACATATTTTATAGTAATAAAGTACAGTTAAATTCTACCTGAATCAGGTGTACACAATAAGTATAAATACATTAAGCAATCACAATGTCATACAGTATCATTATCAATATGTAAATAGACTAAAAAACAAAATAAGCACAAATAACATACAAAAAGAAAACCTTACTAAATAAATAATGTAAATCATATTATATTAAAAATGTAATAATCATATTTCTTTATCACTTAAAAACTCATCAATCGAATAGTAACATTTGCTTAATAGCCACTCTGTAATTTTCAACTTGAATTTGTATGTAGACATTTTTTTCAACCTACTAGGAAGGTTATTATATATGGTATATCACCTGATGGTAAGTAACGATGATGCCGAAGATGGAAGCGGGCTTATCAAGATTCCCCAATGCAATGGGGATCTGGCTACCTTATCTTTAAGCTGGAAAATATCAACGCTGGTAACAATGATGTTTGGCGGCAAGACTTAGATAAGATGGTGGTAGCTAGCCAGGCGGGCTATGAAAATGCCCTACCACAACCAAACCGAGTCTTACAAAGTTGACCCCGTCGGGAATCGAATCTAATGTGATAATCTGGTGTGAAGCGAATGGACTAACCATTACGCCACGGCAGCGGTTAAAAGTCTTTACAACTTGTAACTTCAAAGGTCAACATAAGGCGGACAGTATCGTCAATAATTCCGTATGAGACCCTTAATCTACTTAGTGAGGACTTACGAACAACAATACTCGTTCTAGGTGAGGACTATCATCATTACAGCTCATATACGTCCCCACCGAGGGGCTCGAGCCTACCCTGAATCAGGGCGATTAGGCCTTAGTCGACCACGCGGGCCCAGTGCGGGTTGGTCGACTTCACACACAACCTTCGAGTTTCTTCGCAGGCGTGTGCAGGTTTCCTCACGATGTTTTTCCTTCACCGTTAAAGCAATCGGTAAGTATGTACGTAAGTTTTTTTTTTTTTTTAAAAACTCATTGGTACATTGGCCGTCCAGATTTGAACCCGGTACCTCTGGTTAGATGGACCGAGTCGTTACCGGTTGAGCCACCGATGCTTTTTGAGGTGAGGACTATATTATCATATAAATGCCAAAGTAATGCTACATTTTAGTACCAATGCTCAATACTGATTAGTCACTTATGAATGTATCTTTGGCTCAAATACGTTTTCTGTCAAAATACAGCGAATTAAATGATCTGTAGATCAAACAGTAGCCATGGCTATAGAAACTTCTTAGTGGAGATCTATGAAAGTAGTATTCTCTTCTTTAATCCATGTTTACATATCCATAATACTATATTTTAATTTTAAAAAATCAAATACAACAAATTTTTGTTCTATGCCGAAATCTCAGTTTGATATTCGAACAATACTCAAAAAAAAATCGCAGAAAATCTCGAAAATTTCCTTGAAGTTAATCACTTCGGTTAATCATGAATATTTTTCACGTAGTAATAGGATTGTGCTTAATAAGTTTACAGTGTGCGATGGGCAATAACTGCACGGAATCCTTTGAAGACTGCTGTAAAAATATGACCAAGAAAAAACCATGTGACCAATTCGACTGCGAATATTATGAAAAGCATAAAGACAAAGAATATACGGATGATAGTTTGATGGCGCAGTACAACGACCCTATCCTCTTCTGGTTCGAACACAAGGAGTATAATGATCAGAAAAACAAGCGTAGTCGAAACTACGAGTGTATGTTGCCGGATCACTTACAAAAGAGATCAGAGTATGTAAGTGATGGATCACGATTTTTAAAACGAGGTAGTAACTGAGTGAGAATAGTTATATTACAGATTACAGAGGCTTTATTTAACTGTCTCTTCACAATCCAAATGATAATCAAACTTGATCCACTATTATAAAACCATCAAACACCTTCTTCTACAACGTGCTTCTTTCTTCGCGTTCGCACAAGTCGTCTGACATTTTTAGTGATGTTACTAAGTTTTATTAGTAAAGATAGTGCTGTGCCTGATCGTTAACACGATCTTGGCGTAATTTTGGTGTGATGTCTTCGATCTCCAATCATCTTGCCAGCCGGAAGACCTTCACTGCTGAACAAAGAATTTCCACATCGAGCGGTCCTGTGCTGCCTGCATCCAGCGGCTTTTCTCGACCATCACCAGGTCATCGATCCACCGAGTGGGAGGCCTGCCTAAGCTACGCTACGTCTTCCGGTGCGCAGTTGCTACTCGAGAACTTACCCACCTCAACGGCCGTCCGTTCTGCGAGCTATGTGTCCCGCCCACCGCCTCAGCGATTCTTTGAACGATGTCGATTACCTTCTTGATTTCTGATTCGATCACGTAGTAAAACTCCGAGCATAGCTTACTTCTTCGTATTTGAGTGACTTAGAGCCTTCTTATGATGTTTTCTATAATTAGTAGGTACAGACATCAGATATAAAATAGCCTCCCGCGATTTCGTCTGCGTGGAATTTTGTGCAGCCTTTTTTTAAATTTTTAGGGTTGCCACCATAGTAAAAAAAACACTAAGTAATTATTTTTTACTCAATAATGGCTTTAAATATTTCGATGAAACCCTGTACCAACGTTACTACTTTATATGGCCTACTTCACGCGGTAGTTCGTTGAAAATATCGGAATAAGGTACCTACCATTCAACCCTGGTTGTTTAATCATTTTAATGCATTTTGAATGTATTCCTGTGTGCTAAAAGTATAAATAAATAAATATATCAGTCATATCAGCTCATATACGTCCCCACCGAGGGGCTCGAGCCTACCCTGAATTAGGGCGATCAGGCCTTAGTCGACCACGCGGGCCCAGTGTGGGTTGGTCGACTTCACACACAACCTGCGAAGGCGTTTCCTCACGATGTTTTCCTTAACCGTTAAAGCAATCGTTAAGTATGCACGTAAGTTTTTTTTTTAATAAACTCATTGGTACATTGGCGGTCCAAGATTTGAACCCGGTACCTCTGGTTAGAAGGACCGAGTCGTTACCGGTTAAGCCACCGACGCTTTTAACTTTAACGCTGTAGTAATAAATAAATATATAAACTGTGTTAATAATGAGGACTTGTAAAAGGCCATTATTAATTTCTTTAAAATGTTTTTTTTCAATAGAAAGCAGCGATCTCTGTTAAAACTTTTTAGAACTAAAATAGCAAGACGCGTTGCAACCGGTATTTCGGGCAATTTTTTTTTTCTTTTTAAACAGTATAACAGAGATGAAGTTTCACTGTTGTCAATACTGTAACGCTATCTCTGTCAGATTGTATAGATAAGAAAGAGACTTGCATTTTTCGCGGCTTCATTATCGGTCCCCTGACCGCCACGTGTGCGACGTGTCTATTTTTTTAGGGTTCCGTACATGTGACCAACGGTATCTATTGCTAAACCTCTGCTGTCTGTCTGTTTGTCTGTCCGTCCGTCAACGGACTGTATTTCATGAACCGTAATAGGTAGACTGTTGAAATTTTCAAAGAATGTGTATTTCTGTCAATTTCTGTTGCCGCCATAACAACAAATACTAAAAATTAGAATAAGTGAAAAAATAAGGGGGGTCTCCATACAAATGTCGAGTTTTTTTAAAGGTCTTCAGAAGGATTTTTTATTTAGCTCTATCGTAAGAACGATAATACATACTGGCGTTGAAACTTGATGTGATACTTACACAGAAGTAAAACAACAAATACTAAAAATTGGCCACGTGTGAGTTTTACTCGTGCTAAGTATTCCGAACTGAATGACAAAAAAAGTATATATATATCGCTCGCATTGATGTCTTTGTTGAAAATGTGAAAGGTATCATTGCCGTGGAGAAGTGTAGTAGTACGGAACCCTCGGAATGTGAGTCCGCCCCGCACTTGACCGATTTAATTGTTTACGTTCTTATCCGACATTAAAAACTCACCCTTTAAGGCTTCCCTACTCGTAAATAACCGGGATCCCTAACTAGCACCGCAATCATTCAAAAAAATATATACTGGGTGAGAACACATTTCAACGTAAATTTTAAACTATAAATTATATAGTGTAGGTTTATTTTGAGACTATCAACTCAGTAGTTCGCTGTAGTTACAGATAGCCTAAGGGCTAAAGTGGCCACTTATTTCATTTATTTTTAATTTATCATGTGCGTATGTCCGCAGATACAAATAAAACAGTTTGTAAGGCTACCCACATAACTACAATAATATTGCGCAATGTTGATGATTGCACAATATTATTGAACATATAGGGGTAGTATTGAAGATTTAATTGTACCGGGAGCTCATCAAACATATTGTGCAATCATCAACATTGCACAATATTATTGTAGGTGTGTGGGTAGCCTTAAACTGAACGTTCTCCCTAGCTAATTAAAAGGTTTACTAGTGTAAATGTTCTGTAGTGTACCCTAACACAGGCTTAAGTCTTTTTGGGACACTACTGCGTTTCAACCACACGCTTAGCATAGGCTGTCTGTGGCGCTTATCTTGGTTTTTTGATCTTTTGTTTGCTTTTTGTACTTGGTGATGGTAAATGTGTACATACTTTTTATGTAACAATAATAAATAAATAAATATATCTTTAACTACAACGTAGAACTATGCAGGTTGTAAAAAAATGGTTTAGGACCCGTTAACTGGGGGTTCTACTCATCATACTAAACAACTTTTCCCAAGCAACCCATAGTCAATTCTCGAAAAAAAAATTGGACCCTCCATACTAAACTGCACAAAATTGGTCGATCAGCTGATCGATTTGTATGAAGAGTACACTTTTTTTTTCGATTTCTGCATAGTTGTAGAACAAACGCTGTTCAGTACGATGAGTAGAAGCCCAAGTTACGGTAACTACATCAATTTTTTTACACCATGTATTTCATTGAGTTCATAGTTTCTAAATAAACTGTGGAACATATTCTTAAAGTTCATTGTGTAACATTTTCGTCTGTGTGTCGCGTGACGGTCGGTATGATCGTTTCGTCCTCTGTACCGTAAGCTCCAAGACGAGAGCAGCCATGATCGTTTCGTGCTCTGTAAATGTCTATAATGTGAAAAAAAGTTTCACTTTTTCCGTGGTTTTATAAAACCACACACTCTTTTTTTTTGTTATAGTGTTTACTCAGCAGCAAGTAATTATTTTTGATGTGTAACATCTTTGCTCTCGCTTTCCTGCAATTTGTGGAAGTGATTTCGTGAAATGGGACGGAAATGTGTAACATGGGACGGAATTATGTAACAGGAAATGCGAACGTTTTTTAATTCTCGAAAACTAAGGTTGTCATAGCCATGCCGCCTAGTGTGATGGCAAAGGCAAAGATGACATACTACTATTCGAAGGGTCGGCCCGTGAATGTACGACCCGATAATAAATTAATTTCATAAGTATTTTGTCACATGTTACACATCATATGCGAGTACTGTAGGTCTCGTTTTTTTTTACAGATAGCGGCACTATTTAGCTTATGGTAGCCTCTTAAGCACACACTGGAGCCGGTAATGTTAACACCATCGTGCACTGACTTGCTGTTGTCTTCACGTAGGTATACATTTTGTTTCAGGACGCTTTACCAGGAATCATAGATAAAACGACAATATTTCTTGATTCCAATAATTGGATAACCAGGATATTTAACGATAAAGGTTATTCTTATGATGGAGTTAAAACGGTCGTGCACACAAACTTAATGGCCTTTATCAATTTTACACTGTTCACAAAGTATGGTGAACGCATTAATATAAAGGGCAATTTCATCTGGCTAGACAATGAGACTAACAATAATAGTTCACGACCTAGCAGTCACATGTTCTTAGAAGCACCCCTAGAAGCAGCCTACCCTAAGTATAAATGGCTACAGCAATTTGTCCTGCACAAGAACAGTAGCCCGCCGTGGGTGGACGCGCTTTATAACAAAGAGTACCACGCGTGGGCACGCGGCTCCCGGTATATTATGGCGCTGTCCGGTGAGTGTTGACGTCGCATTGTTCAAAATAACCGAATAAACGGGCGGACAGACAGTGGAGGCTTAGTATTAGCACAGTATATATACGTATATTAGTACTAGCGTACAGTATGGACACTCACTGCCGCTCTCTAGATTCGACCTCACCCCCCGTCACGCAGATTGGTTGCAAGTTTGGTTATCGAACGAAAGGGTTGTCACACACGGGAAAGATACTATAATATATATTTATCTGACCAGATATCTTACAATGTCACTCTTGTATTAAATCAGTGCGTTCTTCATACAAAATTTGAAAATTAATTTGGCTGTTACTTGAAAGCCGTTGATTTGCGACCCCTAGTTATTTAATCTTTTTTGTTTCAAATAAGATCCAGTTTACACCTTTAAAAGTAATACGTCACATTTACAATAACCCTGTCTGATTCATTTCGTACCGAAGTTGGTAAAATAAATATTCCAAATAACAAGTAAAATTTTATTTGTTTTAATGAATTAATTATACCAAGCTACACACAAAGAAGATACTTGGACGCATACAATACAACTAGACAGGGAATGATAAATGTCGGCGCTTCTATTTGCGTCTTGCTCAAACCATATAAATCTCTCGCTCACACGAACTACTAACAATGCTATTTATATTTCCAATCTTTAATTGTACGTGTATAAAAAAAAAACAAAATAAAAAATTACGTTACATCAACTTTTGAAAATACATTGAAAATTCGATTAAATATTTTTCGTGACCAATGCCGCCGGTGATCAGCCGTAAAAAAAATTTCTTATCTGTGGATCAGCCCTACTTGCATTCATGTCTACATTCGTAGATACGTCAGTTGTTTGTATATATGTATATCATTTCTCGCTCGTTAGTTGGCTTCCTTCTTCCGGCCACGAATCAGAGCGGACGTGTTTTTGTTGTGTTCTCTTATATAGTGGTTTAAACCTACATAGTACAAGTACCTACATAGAAATAAAAAATCTCAAAAGTTCTTAAATTCAACTTGTTCAGCTACTGGAAGTGCATACCTATATGTAAAAGGAGCTGCTAGAGAGCGAACTAGGCAAGAGACGACATCGTTATACAAGTAAGGCACCCAATTTTTATATCTACTCCCACAAAAATACCCGCACTTTTCGAAATGAACTGCGAGGCATGTAATGAACCTATCCGCAAGGATACGACCACACTGGCATTGGTATGCGCTACTTGTAAAAAAGCCTTCCACACACAATGCGTTAATATAACTCTAGCCCAATATAATAGACTGAAAGGAAAAAAGACTTGGAAATGCCCAAATTGCTGTGGCAAGCCAAAAAAGGGCGATGAGACTCCCGTACTCACACCTGATGGAAAGGATGAGCTTCCACCTGGAGAGTCGCAGGATGCCATGGTGAAGGGCAACGAGGCTGAGGTTTCTAATACCGCATGTCCCACTCATCAGTCGTGCATTTCTACCGATACAATTGAAGCCTACCTTGATAGACTTATGGTAAAAGTGACAAAAAAAATCACTACCGTCAAAAATGAAATTCTTACTAGAATGTCTGACTATAATAAGGAACACAGCGACGGTTTATCATCTATTAAAGCACAAATAAAAACAATAAAAACTGACCAAGAATCCATGAAAAAAGAATTAGAAAACTCGCTATCGAAATTAAGTACCTACTACGACACCGTCAAAGCGGATACAGAAGCTCTCAAAAAAGAAAACACACAGCTAAGTAAGCTCGTCAGTAAACTAGCCTCTCAGGTTAAAGACCTAGAAATCCAGACAGAGGAATCTCAGCGTATGTTGCTTTCCAGTTCAATTGAAATTCGGAATGTACCGCCCCAAAAGCAAGATAATCTAAATAACTACATTAAAAAAAATAGTTGTCTGTAAAGTCGGTTTACGGACGATAGTTTAACGTGACAACGTTATAAGAAAATAGTGATGGAATGGTTTCATAATATCGAAAGAATCATTACATTTATCGCCGCAATTATCGTAGCTGGGCATATTTACTTTTATTTGCTTTGTTACGTAATGGACTTCCAAAAAATCTCTGGAATATTTTGTTTTGAATTTATGTTACTTGGTAAAATAACATTCTGTAGAATGTACTGTTAAGTTTTTTCGTGAATCAAATAGAAATTTTTTACAAAAAATCAACTTTTAGTGAAACAGTATTGAGGAAAATGATCCATTACGTAACGAAATTCAAGGAGCTGTAAAGTTAGAACTATGCTGGATTATCAATATATATTAAAACCATCATCTTAAAGTAGCACTAATCTCTCATTATAACACCAAATAATATATTAAACCCCGTTTATTTAATTGTAATTAGCCTAATTTAGTCCATTACGTCATTTTCGTGTCTTTTGTCGTCTTAATTTTTTCTTTAATCCATTGTAAATATGAGTTTTCTCTCCAATTTATACATTTAAAGAAAAGTATAGCTGTTTAGCTATATTTTAAATGTAACATCTTTTAATTTATTTCAATTGAAATCAAAATATTTAAATTTTCTCAAACCACAATAATGGGACAGTTTCGTAATAGGAATTATCATGTTATGTAATGGACATGTAAAGGCATGTCTAAATGACTAGAAGAAATGGTTACTGCAACAAAATAGTAAAACAACTTTTTGCACTGAACTGTTTTATTACTAGTGAGACCACCGAAACGATTACTTAGTTACCCGTATTCGTTAACTGTATAATTATACCTTCTAAGTAAAAGATATTTTACACATGAAAACATGAAAAATAGGATACATTAATATGATATGGTAGCCATGTTAATACAGGCCCTAATCCAAAGCTATTCAGCCGTTGAGGTGTGAAGAAAACAAGCACACATACCACACACACATACGCACAAATCAAATCACATCGAAATCGTAAATTTTGTAAAAAAAATGGCTAATCAGTTGGTCGATTTGCATGAGAAGTCATTTTTTTTGCGATTTGGCAATGGGTTCCTTGGGGAAAGTTGTTCAGTATTACGAGTAGAAGCACTGACAAAAATATCCGCATCTAATAAAGTTGCATGTAATATACCATGTTTTGATCTAGATATATTTTTTGGAAAAACATAACCTCTTTTTCAAAGTCGGTTATTGCAATAGGAACTAGTCCTTATAGTTCCATTACGTCACTTTTTTTGTCCACTAATACATAACGTTCTGTAATGGACGTGACGTATTATGCCGGTAAGTATTTCATTCTAGATATTTAGTTTGTTTTTAACACTAATGGATAGGATATAGCAAGTTCACTAATGAAATAGTTAATTACGCATTATGCGAAATGACTAAGAATTATAAAACAAACCTTACCTTTGTTTCGCAGCAAACGTAGTGGACAGAATTTTTTGACCACTGAAAAACTGTCTTACCCACATCGCGTTTTAAGAGCAACTGACACTGTATTCAAATGATTGCGGCTTCCAGAGACAAAATAATGCTATTTATTAAAATCCGAAATGCTTTTGGTTTTTTTTGCGGCGTAGTATGAAAAATGAGGCCGTTACGTGTGATGGACAGTCCACTATACCAAATTTTGAAGACCACACAATATTATTGTTTAATCGGGTTTTTACTTTAAACGAAGGTTAATAAGGTTTGCAATTGAATGCCAATGTATAAAATCTTTCGAATGACATAATAAGTTCTCAGCAAAGAGCACGCATTGATATTATTATAGCTTTGCGAACTTGAGAAGATTTGATGGGACATGCTAAAAACGCACATTTTGAGTGTATTTATTTACATTATTTACTAGAAAATAATGTTATTCTACGGTTTCGTACGCTTTTCCTAGACAAAAATAGATACTTAAGTGTAAAATACCGTTTCCAAGCCGCCAGAAACATCAATGGCTTTGGTATAACCGCTCAAAGTTAGAGGACAAGGCGTTTTAGCCCTAAGCAAAAAAAAAATATATATGCCCAGCTATAAACAATTGACACCACATTCACTTTTCACTGCACTTCATACTTGACGAAAACATGTAAATGTATTAATGTATAGCAGCTGTCCACGCGGACGCATCGCTCACTCAAGTAGGAGAGAGACAGATGTCGAACGCTGCCGAACGCGGAGGCTGATTGTGCCTCTTTGTCGCTCATTGCGCGCTCTCGCTTGCACTTCAAGCCTTAAATGGAACGCCTCAAAGCGAGGTAACGCCGCATGCGTCATGTTTTTTCGTTGGAACGCCTCAAAGCGAGGTAACGCCGCATGCGTCATGTTTTTTCGTGCGTGCAGCCGGCTCCATCGAATTATAAGACGTTATCACGTCAAAACTTATTCAGCACTGTGGGGCTCCAATACAATGATTCTCTCGTATCAAATGTTTACCGAAAGCGCACTCCGAAAGAAGACGTGCAGCACATAATTGCCGAATTCACCAACAAATCGTCGAGAGCTAACCTACTAAAAGCGGCGCTCAGCACAAAACCAAAATAAACGCAAGTCACTTGGGAATCCCGAACAGTACAACCAAGATCTTCATTTCTGAACTACTGAGCACCAAAAACAAGTATATTTTTTACAAATCACGTGAATTTGCTAAAACCCACAACTTTAAATTCTGTTGGGTAAAAAATGGAAGCATTTTTTTGAGAAAGGAGACAGGAGAACGAGCTGTGTGTGTACGCAGTACGGACCAACTGTCCGCCAGTATCTACGAAGACGGCGACACTATGACTGCGCAGACGTCGGCGGTCGGTCGCCGCGAGCCCGATGCAGCTGCACGCTCCGCCCACTCCCCGCCACGAACACTGCCGGAGACGTACGAAACTTCTTCGCCGCTAGCATTTCTCGAATGACTAGACGATAACGAACCGCTTCATTACTACTATAGCTGTTTAAGTATAATATTCATATTACTCACAAATACACTACACAAACATCACACCTTATTCACTATCCTACGGGTCAGCCACTTCAAATCTACACTCACGTTGTATTCAACCTTTTTGACACAGTGCAGTTTGTATTATAGCTTTATGAACCTTAGCATTGAGAGAGGTATATTTCCTACCATCTTTAAAAAAGCTACTGTTGTGCCAGTGTTCAAATCAGGTGACCATAGTACAATATCTAATTATAGGCCTATATCCCTCCTTAGTTCCTTAAGCAAGGTTCTTGAAAAAGTCGTCAACAATAGACTGATCAACTACCTTGAAAACAACGCTCTTCTTTCTGGCAACCAATACGGGTTCCGCTCCGGGCTCTCCACCGAGGATGCTGTCTCACTCCTGTCCAACTATATTACTAGTTACTTGGATGCTGGAGAAAGATGTATTGGTGTTTTTCTGGACCTCCAGAAAGCATTTGACACTGTTTCAATACCACTTCTCCTCCGGAAACTGGAAAGTTTGGGAGTGCGTGGTAAGACAATGGACTGGTTTTCTGACTATCTGAGTGGACGTACGCAGGCTGTCAAGGTAGGCGACTACCTAAGTAGTGAAAGTACTGTAAATTTCGGCATCCCCCAGGGTAGTACGATAGGTCCGTCTCTTTTCCTCGCTTATATCAACAACCTGTGTAAACTAGACATTTCTAATGGGCACATCATTACCTTTGCAGACGATACAGTACTCCTATTTCGAGGAGTCTCTTGGGACGATGTGAGGATTAATGCCGAGGCTGGTATCAGGCGAGTCACAAAGTGGCTCGAACAAAACTTACTGACAGTAAATGTTTCAAAAACAAAGTTTATACCCTTTGCGATCTCGGAAAAATCATCGCCACCCCCAAACTTCGGAATTACTATTCACTCGTACCCATGTAACACTCTGGTTAGTCCTACGGCTGCCCCCTGTAAATGCTCCAAATTAACAAGAGCATCTACAATAAAATATTTAGGTATAAACATCGATGAAAGACTAAACTGGTCTTCGCACATATCTGCTCTTACAGGCAAGATAAGAAGACTTTTACCAATCTTTCGTAGCCTAAGAGATATTGCGGATGCTACACTCTTAAACCAAGTATACGTATCCCTCTGCCAATCCCTCTTGACATACGGTATTGGATCATGGGGTGGCGCTGCTACTACACATATGATTGAAATAGAAAGAGCTCAAAGAGCCATCATTAAGGTCATGTTGCGTAAGCCCTACAGGTACCCAACTAATTCTCTATACAAAG
The DNA here is from genome assembly GCA_947284805.1 of Coleophora flavipennella. Classification (NCBI taxonomy): domain Eukaryota; kingdom Metazoa; phylum Arthropoda; class Insecta; order Lepidoptera; family Coleophoridae; genus Coleophora; species Coleophora flavipennella. The sequence goes on from OX369290.1 coordinate 7,028,748, forward strand.
AGGCTAACTTATTGTCAGTTAGACAAATATTCGTCCTTAAATGTATCACTATCTATCTAAAGCATGAACGAAAGCCACCTTTCGATCCACCCAAACGACGAGATTATATTAATGTTCCTGCAACCAAAACTACCTTTGCTCAAAGACAGTCTGGGTTTCTAGGTCCGTTTCTTTGCAATAAGTTATTAAAGTTCAACAAAACTTTACTTTCCCAAGCTGTGATGAGAAGTTCTTTCAAAAAATCTACAACAGAGTGGCTTATTAGTCTAAACTACGAAGAAACTGAGCTGTTGCTAAAACCCATCCAATGACGTCCTTACAATTTTTACACAATCTGTTACCAACTCATACACGCACACTCGTACACACCCTCCCATACGCACACGCACACACACACACTCACTCACACACACACACACACACACACATATATGCACCCAAACCTTCACTCTCACGCCCAAGCATACAAGAATACACGCACGAACATTGCTTAGTTCTGATTAGTGACACTGACTCTCACTAACCCACAGTATAATGTTGTACCGAAGGGGTCTGGTTTCTGAAATACAGGGTTACCCTAGCTTAGAAACCAGCGCTACAAATTGATGCAAGCAAGTATTTTATTTTTAAAATTTCATATCTATCTACCCTAAGTATGAAGTGTCCGGGTAATAGCGTCCCATTGTTCACTCGTTGGGTGTATGAAACCCTAAAAACTTGATAATAAATAAAAAACCAGCCAAGTGCGAGTTGAACTCGCGCACCAAGGGTTCCTTACCACCACACCTCTCCACACAAGTAATACAATAATAATAAATGTTTTATTGTTAAGATAAAAAGGTACATTTGTAACAATTATAAAGCGGTAAACGTAGCGTAGACAGGCCTACCACTCGGTGGACCAATGACATGGTGAAGGTCGCGGGAAGCCGCTGGATGCGGGCAGCGCAGAACCGTTCGACGTGGAAATCCCTGGGGGAGGCCTATGTCAAGCAGTGGATGTCCTTTGGCTGATATGATGATCATGATGTTACAATTATAACAATTAACTAAAACAAAGGTAAATGACGAAAAAAATTGTATTTTTTCATTCAGTTCAGACTCCTTGCATGATTGCGACTCACACTGAACCGGTTTCTATTATTTGTTTTTTTTTACTTTAGAATTAGTACTAAAATCACACCAAATATCACGCACATCATACATACAATTACCATTTATTGGATGAAGCAGAAAAAAAACCTTCAAAAACGCCTTTTTATGTATTCTTGTACCCCTTCATTTTTTTCTTTTTTAGTTTTTATTATTCGTTGGTAAATTCCCCAAAATCATCCGTGTCGCACCTACTCCTCTGAATGTTGGAGGCTCTACACTCGAAGTGGTTGCCGGATATGTGAACCTGGGACAAACAGTCCAGTTAAGTAGGTTTAACTTCAGGAAAGAGGTCAATCGTCTAATCCAACTCGGCTGGGCAGCGTTCGGGAAACTTTGCAATATCTTCACATCCCACATATCGTAGTGTCTTAAGTAAGACCAAGGTCTTCGACCAGTGTGTGTTGCCAGTAATGACAACGGAACTGAGACATGGTTGCTTACTAAGGGCCTCATAAGAAGGCCCAAAGTCACCCAAAGGGCAATGGAATCAGAAACGAGGAGATCTATAGGAGAACCAAAGTAACCGACATAGCTCTCAGAATTGCTAAAATTAAATGGCAGTGGGCGGGGCACATAACTCGTTGGGGCATTATGGTTCTCGAGTGGCGACCGCGCACCGGAAAACGTAGCGTAGGCAGGCCTCCCACTGGTGGGCCGATGACCTGGTGAAGATCGCGGGAAGCCGCTGGATGCGGGTAGCGCATAACCGGTCGTCGTAGAAACCCTTGGGGGAGGCCTATGTACAGCAGTGGACGTTCTTCGGCTGATATGATGAAACCCAAAAAAACACAAATTTCATTTACCTGCCTATCTCGGTTCAAAAGTTACAGACTTTTAAAAGTCGGATTGACAGACAGATGGACAGTAGGCTGTTACCTGGTACGGAACCCTAAAAGAGAAAAAAAACTCGACTGCTTAAAATGCATCCTACATGTCACTCAGGGTATCGAGACGTATCTAAAGACACCTGACATACCAAAATCCATCAAAAATCATAAACACACCCCCAAACGGTTATGGTAATGAACTATTTTTTTTAATGGTAGGTATAAATTTACTATAACAGCCTCAAAGCAATAATTCGACTCTGCCAGGCCTCTATTTGTTAGTACCTAACTTATACATATGCCGGGAGGTCGTGGTTCGAATCCTGCCACATACCAATGTGTTTTCGGATTTCGATATCACGTCATGTACGTTTATCCGACGCTCTTACGGTGAAGGAGAACATCAAGACGAAACCTGCGCACGCCTGTAAGGAACTCGAAGGTTGTGTGTAAAGTCGACTAACACACACTGGGCCCGCGTGGTCGAAACTAAGGCGCGATCGCCCTAATTCAGGCAGGCTCGAGCCCCTCGGTAATATAAGCTGATAATATGATGAATACCTATTACAAACGTATTATGTTCTTTCACTTTCAGAACTAACTGTCAGTCGGAACGGGACAAATCATACATTGTCTCAAATAGATCATTATTCATTTGGATTGGAGGTCCCGGAAGAAGATAATAGTCGCTATATTCATATGGATTTCATGATTGAAGACGTTTACTTATGGGTTTCTTTAGAAATGATAAAATATGAAGGCCTATGGAAACCCGGTATGTGACTGACACTCGCACATCGCTCGACTTGTAACTGGCCATTCCGCTTAGAAAACACAGCGGCTGCCGCAATAATAAAGTTTTTATTGCATATAAATCGAAAATGAAACATTTAAAACAAAAACTGGTAATAGTGTCGCCTTTAAATGTTTTTGATTTTTCAGGTTTCATTTTTATATACGAGTTTTTCTATGAGTACATTATTAACATTACTGTAATTTTAGAGGCGATTTCTAGGTTTTTTTTTTGGTATCGAGGAAATTATAAGTCAGCCCTCAGCTCTCAGTCAGATGTAAGTAGGTATAAACGAAGCATGTAAGTAGGTATAAACGAAACATACTTCAGATCATGATCATATCAGCCGGAAGACGTCCACTCTGGTCAAAGGCCTCAAGAATTTCCACGACGACCGGTCCTGCGCTGTCCGCATCCAGCGGCTTCATGCTACCTTCACCAGGTCGTCAGTCCACCAAGTGGGAGGTCCATGTCTTCCGATGCGCGGTCGCCACTCGGAGAACCAAAGTAACTGACATAGCTCTCAGAATTGCTAAACTTAAGTGGAAGTGGGCTGGGCACATAGCTCGTAGAATAGACTGCCGTTGGGGCACTAAAGTTCTAGTACGACTTAACTGCTTCGAAATTCAAATTTTTCCTAATTTTTGCACGACTGTCCATGATGGAGAGTAAAGTTTTTCGATGTATGTATATGTATCTACATCTGTTTCTTTGGTTGGGCCTATAGCCTTAAGGGATTGATAGATTTTGGGGTGCGAAGCGTCGTTAGATTAGTCTTGATCCCCTGAATGATAAAGGATACATTTTACCCAACCGCTCAAGAAAGAGGGTTAATGTATTCTTAATTTTTTACAGAACTACTCTACGTTGACTTTGACGGAAGTAAAACTTATACGACAATCGAAACGATCCTTCCACACAAAACATACTATTCGGTTGAGCCAATAACGATGGAATTGGTGAATGGATCCCAGCTTAGGATAGGGAGACTTGGGGTAAGTCTTGGGCTTATTTATAGCTACTTACTGCGCTGGCTTAGGTCACACCCCGGACACTGCATACAAACGGTCGTGAAATGACATTTCTATAAACAAATGACGGAGCATACCAAACTATAACCAATCTGTATCAATCTAGGTGACGAGGGGGTGAGGTCGGAAACTAGAGCGCGGCAGGGAGTGTCCAAACTGTTTGTTAGTACTAATATATATACTTTGCATAGGTACCCTAAGAGGATCTACTTCGACACTTTTCAACGCCATCCGTCACGATCTGGCACCACTTTTTGTCAGTTGGCAATAGCTAAACAAGTATGGCGGGTGTCCAGGTCTTTTTCCACTTTATCTTTTCAGCGGTATCTGGGTCATCCAACCGAGCGTTTCCCACTTGGTCGCCCCACATACGCTGTTTTTCCTTTACTCTCAACGTGGCCGAGGCACCGCAGTCTGGCACCTTTAGTTTTGCAGACAATGTTGGGTTCGGAGACTAGGTTATTTCGGACTCTCCATGTCTCGTCTGACTGGTCCTAGAATCATCCGGAGGAGCGGTTACCAGCAGTGTGTGTTTTCTTCTCTTTGTCTGAGTGTCTCAGATTAAAAATAATGCAGATATTGAGTTTCATACAACAATCATAACAAAAAGTGGGGTAACGCTTTTCTATTATACACTTAGGCTCAATTCACACCGGGACGGCAGCGGCCGGCAGCGACGCGACGAGCACTTTCAGTGTAAAACAATTTTAAACTTTATCTTCATGCTTATAAATATTAGTATCGTTTGAAAAGTACGAAAACGCCGCGCGGCTGCCCGCGACGCCGCGAGCTACCGCGCGGCTGCGAGCGGCTGTCCGGTCCCTGCGCGCTCGCCCCCTGCCTAGGGTTGCAATGGTCGAAGAGGACTAGTCGGGAGGCCGCGTGCGGCTGCCAGCGGGCACGCGCGGCTGCCGGCGGCGGCTCGAACCTGTCGTGGCCGGCTCCGACGGTATCTACTCGCCGCTGCCGGCCTCTCCCAGCCGCTCCCAGTCGCTGCCGGCCGCTGCCGTCCCGGTGTGAATTGAGCCTTATGCATATTTACCTTAAGGCGGTAATATTACAGAGTTACGTTATTTTTGACTTCAACTAGTCTTAAACGAAAGAAAACTCAATGTTGAAAAAAAATACCCTTATTGTTGATGATTTTCCTTAAAGTGTAAAGGTATTAGAAACACGATTGAGCAGTTTTGGCTTGATATAATAAAATCCGAAAGATAGGTCTACACTGTTACTTTCAACAGGGGTGACGACAGCATCAGATATAAATTACTCTTGATCACTAAATTTCCCTCCTACTGAAACTTCGGAAAACCTTACTCGTTTTGTTTTCCATCAAGTCTTCCATTTTTAACTCACCAAAATCACAAAAAGAGTACATAAATGACGCTGCAAAACTATGACGTCCCGCCTAGGTATTTCAAACATTTTTAGAACAAAATGTCATTTTTGGCAGATGATAAAAAGTAAATCAGATGACTAGCATTCGTCACCCCTACTCTTGTTATGACTAATATTTTGAAGAATAAATTTTTAAAAAAAATTGTTGTGATAATACAAAGTGAGTAATTCTTAATACTTTTATTGTGGTTTTTGATTGAAACGAAAAACGATTGAAAAAGTGAAAAAGTGTGGTTATTTTCTTTACTCTTTACACGTAAATAAAAAGACAGACAACTGTTCCAATCAATACCTCGCCTTAAGTGGTGACCTTAAATAATATTCGATACGTGATATGCCCTCTCCTTCACTGTAATTGAGACAGATGCTTTTGAGACATGTCACAGCACATTTCGGCATGTTGACGGTAAGTCTGCCAACGCGTGTAAGCAAAACTCTGCTCCGTCGTGATTAGGGCAGAGTTTTTTTATACCCCGTTATCAAAGCGGCTTTATATACCTTTTATTACCTATATTTACCTTTTATTTTTGATCTGAGGCTAGTGTCACGGCTTCACATCCGTTAATAGTACATTTGACGTAAATATCGATCTGATGACCGTTTTACAAATTTGGGACGAGTAGTTTTTGACCATTTGGTAATATCATCTCACCTGATGGTACCAAAGCGAGCTTACCAAGATTCCCCAACGCAATGGGGAACTGGCTATCTTATCTTCAAGCTGGATCACATCAATGTTGTTAACATTGATGCTTGGCGGTAATACTTAGATACGATGGTGGTAGCTAGCCAGGCGGGCTTATGAAATGCCCTTCCACCTACCAAACTGAGTCATACTAAATTAGACTCCGCCAGGAATTGAACTCGCGACCTCCTAATGCGGAGCTAAAAACACTACGCCACGGAGGCGACAAAAAACAGAAAGACTCCCACTGGTGGATGAAGGCCACTCCCAAAGATTTCCATACCGACCGATCTTGCGTTGGCCGCGTCCAGCGGCTTCCAACGAATTCCACCAGGTCGTTGGTCCATCGAGCCTTCCTACGCTACGCCTTCCGGTGTGCGGTCGCCACTCGAGAACTTGACTTCCACTCAACTTTAACTTAACATCTGCCTACCCAAGGTTTTATTTTCAGGCGGAGCTGAATGAAGAAGGGGTGGGCTACTACTTCTCTGGAACAGACAAAACTCGAGAAGAAACTACCTCACAATTCCCACCTTCAACACTTTGCAATTCATTTGCATACGTTTTCATGAACTTTGCACATTAAATGGTTAACCTAGTACCTTTCTTTATTTATAATGATATTATCCGTCTATTCATGTCTTTTGTATTTTGACGAGGTTATATAATAACCATTTATGATACACGGGTGGTAAAAAGGTAAATAAAGAACGAATGACATATGTAAGCCCGAGCAGCAGGCGTGTATCGTCGTCACGAGTCTTTTTATAACCCATGTATCAAATCCCGAGAGCATTCAGCTCGAGTTGAATAATTGCTTCAAATCGCTAGTAGATTGCGATAATGTGGACGATTATAATGACAGACTCGTGGAAATTTTCTAAACGGTCGGGTCTTCGATTTTTAAAACCTTACCAGTCAAACACTCCACCAGGAAACTCACGGTAGATTGGTTTTGCAATCCTCTGAAGACCTGACTCGCGATTTGCGGCCAGTATAATACAAATTGTTCACGGTTAGTGACTCTCGATTTTAAAAACTTACCAGTCAAAAAGAACCAAAAAAATCTCGGACTCCACCAGCAAACTCATGGAAGAAAGACGTAGATTGGTTTTGCAATCCTCTGAAGACCTGACTCGCGATTTGCGGCCAGTATAATACAAATTTTTCACTAACCTTCTCACCTGATGTGAGATGATGCCAAGGGCTTACCAATTGTGAATAATAAATAAAAAAGAGGTATTGAGAATACAAGAAAGGCTCAAAATGTTCGCGAGAGATGTATCTGTTGGACAAAGCCAACTGACCAAGCTGAAGACTGAGAAGGATGACAGGATCATATCGTCTAAGACTGAGTTGTTGGAAGAAGCTGAGAAGTTGTACGGACAATTGAACACGACCACACATCTGCATGTCAGCGATCTGACTAAAAACCCAAGAGCCAGACTAACCCGACACTACATCGAAGATATCCCGGACGTCAGCCTGTATGAGATTAAAAAGGCTCTCAAACAGCTCAAGAACAATAAGGCACCGGGTAATGATAAAATTACGGCTGAGCTGCTGAAAATAGGTGGAACAACGGTACTTAAAGGTCTTCAGAAGTTCTTTAATTCCGTTATACTCGAGGAACAAACGCCTAAGGCATGGCACAGAAGTGTGGCCGTGCTTTTCTTCAAAAAGGGCGACAATACCCTACTGAAGAACTACAGATACATCTCACTTCTAAGCCATGTTTACAAGCTATTTCCGAGAGTCATTAAGAATTGTCTAGCACGCAGTTTTGAAGACTTCCAGCCTCCTGAACAAGCCTGTTTCCGACAAGGCTTTAGTACCATAGACAACATACATACGCTGCGGCAGATTATACAAACAAACCATTTTTTTTATTAAAAATTTGAGTGCGTTCTGGTTCAATGCTGCTAGATGAATGATTGTTTTGTATTTTGTTTTGAAGTTGGTAAATAAATAATGATAATACAGAAGACCGAAGAGTACAATCGGCCACTATGCTTAGCGTTCGTGGACTATGAGAAAACCTTTGATTCGGTCGAAACTTGGGTTGTGTTACAATCTCTCCAGCAGCGGTGCCAAATTGACTATCGATATATCTAAGTACTGAAGTATTTGTATGAAAACGCCACTATGCCGGTTCGCCTCCCGGATCAAAACTCGAAGCACATCACCCACCTTCGATTCGCTGACGATATCGTGGTCATGGCTGAGACTATGGAAGACTTAGGCAAAATGCTCGATGGCTTCAGTAGAGCCTCTCAAGAAGTAGGTCTTAGAATGAACACACATGATCTAAGAATGTAGGGATAAGACGAAAATTATGTCAAATGTCCGTGTAACACGTACTCTTCTGAAGGTTAGAGGCTCTACACTCGAAGTTGTTGCTGAATATGTGTACCTGAGACAAACAGTCCAGTTAGGTACGTTTAACTTCAGGAAAGAGATCAATCGCGAAGCGAAGCTCGCAATATCTTCAAATCCCACATACCGTAGTGTCTTAAGACCAAGGTCTTCGACCAGTGTGTGTTGACAGTGATGACATACGGAACTGAGACATAGTCGCTTACTACAACTTAATACAACATAAGAAGGCTCAAGGTCACCCAAAGGGCGATGGAGCGTATGTTATGCTCGGAGTTTCTCTATGTAATCGTATCAGAAACTAGGAGATCCGTAGGAGAACCAATTTAAAGACATAGCTCTCATAATTGCTAAACTAAAGTGGCAGTGGGCGGGCCATATAGCTCGTAGAACAGATGGCCGTTGGGGCATTAAAGTTCTCGAGTAGAACGTAGCGTAGAAGGCCTCTGACTCAGTGGACCGATGACCTGGTGAAGGTCACGGGAAGCCGCTGGATGCGGGCAGTGCAGAACCCTGTTGTGGAAATCCTAAGGGGAGGCCTATGTCCAACAGTGGACGTCCTTCGGCTGATATAATGATCATACGAAATTTTTCAATAGTGAGAAAATAGGTAAAATAAAAAGGACCTTAACAGAAAAGAAAATTACATGGGTATACATCGCCTATCTTATGGTAACTTAAGTTCATTTTACGCAGAATGTCCGGCGGAGTAATCTCACGTTATTTTGAAAGCTTCCAATGTTTGTATGTATTGTAACAAAAATTTTTTGCTACAAAATCAATCTCCTTGTTTCCCATTGCATCTCCCCGCTATTTGTTCGTTTCAGTTTGGTTTACTTGAACTTTTCGACTGTTTAAAAAGTTTTAAAAATTTAAATCCTTTGTTGACTCAGATTTTTATGACAGAAGTATTGTTGTCACCAAATGCACCAGATATTCTGCTGATTTATGATTGTTTACTAAATTAATTATTTTATCATTGCCCTATTTCCAAAAGTAGTTTTGTTGTGCTAATCGGAGCCCTTGCCGTATTTTTCAAGGTATGTATTTTTCTTTATTCTTTCGCCGTTCCTATTGTCACAGTATTACAATATAGGGAGCGGCTTACAGTAGCACAACGAATATAAAGAAGTAACTATTTAGTAATCTGTGTATAAAGCTCGTTCGCTTAGATAGCGTCGCTCGCCCTTTGTAAACACCGACACAGCGCGTGCCGCCGCAGGCCTCCGTCACTCCATGTACTTGCGCGCTATAATTACCTACCGCCCGGCCCAGCGTTCTCGGGCCGTTTGCGGACCCAATTCAGTGCGGTTTTCACAAACGAAGCGCACGCACGTATTTCAATTTAAATCGTTTCGTTCGTTCGTACGCGTACCTACGATGCCGTCTGGTGCCTTATGTGCTGTAGATGGGTGCAAATCAAGCAAAAGAAGAGATAAACACCTAACATTTTTCCATTTAATGTCAATGAAGAAAGTTAAGTGATAAACTATTACTATTTTTTGTCGTTTTAAAATTATTTTTAATACTAGGTATACTAAGCATTAGCTAGTTCTCTTTATTACACTGTGGCATTAGCTTGCCTTTCAGACACAGATTTACATTTTTTTGTTACATAGAAACGTCATACTTACCATAAACACTATTTTAACAACGTTTAAAAAGCTATATTTATTAAAATAAAATTGTGATAATATGTGAGTCGCAGGCGCGGCGACCTGTCTCAACTTGTCGTGCTGTTAGCGCACACAAACACTTGTGACATAACTATTTTTGTAATCTGTGCTTGTGATTCGGTTTTATGCGATTTGTAAAAAATATACATGGTGATTTTTTTCTATGAGGAATTTCTAAATTATGAGATAGAGCAAAGCGCTCTTAGGAACCGTGATCTCAATTTTAGAGAAAATAAAAATTGCGTGTTAAAAAAGAAAAAATGATAGGTCCTGGAGTATGTACTCCGGAGATATGACTTTGTCTTCAAACCTAAAAAATTCGTCAAACCTAGTCGTGTGGCATACCGTTGGTTAGAGCTTAATAAATTGTTGTGAGTCTTCTAACACCATTTTAAATTTTAGCGTTCCGTTTTTGATAAAATTGGCTTGAAAGTACTAAATTTTGTTAGAGTCGGGTGTCCCCATCCCCTAACAACTAAACCGCTGTATTTAAAAATTTGCAAAAAATCATGAAAGTAGTCTATATTATAATGAATTCAAAAGGAAAACTATCACGGCTAAGTAGGCTTTCTTAGTTTAGGAGTAAGATGAGCAGTTGGATTTGCAAAAAGTTCATAGATTTTCCATACATAATGGTCTTTTAACAACTGCAAATATAGTTATTTTTTTTTAAAATACACATTTATTTTTCGAAAAAACCTACCTTCTGTAAGTAAATGTTTTTGTAAAGAAAAATTAATTAAAAGATGTTTGAAGTTATAAAAAAATAAAATAATGCAAAGGGTTCATTTGATATCGTCAAACAATTCTTGAGCTTGCCCAGTGACAGATTACTAAATAGTTGCCCAGTGTTATAGCACACCCCGGACACTCCATACAAACGAGCGAGAAATGATATACATAATTATAACTGACGTATCTATAGGCAAGAATGCAGGTAGGGTTGAATCACACCGGCGGTATTGGTCACAAAATGTTTGTTAGTTATTTACTGAATGCTGTGTGAATACTAAACTCTTTTTTTTCATACTTTTCGTTGTAAACGATATTAATTTGTACATCTTTAAACACTTTTTCCTTGACCGAAAAAAGATGAAGTCAATTTGATCACCAAGATTCATGATATGGTGTCCAGGGGGCCCAGCCCCCTCCACCCATTTACAACCCCCAAATTTTATGGAAAAAGTGTTAGACCGTATAAAATAATAGCAGTTTTCAGTGTTAATTCATACGTCCACGTCGCAGTTACCATTTACAATGTTTTATAGTCTCATACTGTGTATGGTGTATTCGGAAAGTGGTGTTTTTTGTTCGAGCGGTGGTTGTTTACAACATGACAAGTATGAAAAAAAAAAGATTTCAGTTAGGCCTTTACGTTCGGTAACTGGTTGGTTTTTATGCTTGTGAACGAAATCACAGCGGCGCGCAAAGTGAATATAGTGAATAAAAGTGCTTGCGTAGCTCTTCCTTTACGTTTGGTACCCAATCTACACCCAATCTGAGTGACGGGGGGGTGAGGTCGAATTTAGAGAGGGGCAGGGAGTGTCCATACTGTACGTTAGTACTAATATATATACTGTGGTTATAGTAATAATAAATTGATAAATATGAATACCCTACCCTACCCTACACTACCCTAACCTACCCTACATACACTACACTACACTACCCTATACTACCCTACACTACACTACCCTACACTACACTACCCTACACTACACTACCCTACACTACACTACCCTACCCTACCCTACACTACACTACCCTACCCTACCCTACACTACCCTACCCTACTCTACACTACACTACACTACACTGCCCTACCCTACCGTACCCTACCCTACATAAGAACCTTCTCCTGACAATAACAAACTCGACAAAAAAGAATTAGCCAAATCGGTCCAGCCGTTCTCGAGTTATGCGCTTACCAACACATTTTGCGATTCATTTTTATATTATAGATAGATAGATAAATGATACAATTTTAAACTACCACCTATAAGTCAAAACATATTCACAGTTCTCAATAACATAGACACAAAAAGTTATGTTAATTTAATTTTATCGAAGAGGCAGCCCTGCGATCGCGCGGTGTGAAGCAAGTACTGCGGTTGCTGACGCGATGGAGTAGGCTATTATAGCAGTAGGTATTGGAAATTTACTACTGAGTGAAGTATCTGTTACGTAGTAACTATTTAGTAATCTGTGGCCGCCGCGTGTTAAAGAACGCCGCCTTGCCGCAAAAAAAATGCTGACACGTGTGTATTACTTGATTTGTATCTATCATCTGTAAATTGCCTTATAAAGTAGATTTAATTCTTGCATTTTGTTTAAACGAATGACGCTATCTAAGCGAACGGGCTATACTTACGCAGATAAAAGGAAGGGTACTTGCGGGGCAGTGGGCGGTGGGGCACAGCCTAGCAAACTCCGCCACTTGCCAGGCTGACTACAGGCTAGTATGGGCTAGTACCTACGCCGGTGGTGCATCGTGCGACATCGAAGGCGTTTCGCTACTGTAAGCCATAATATCATAATACTGTGCTATTGTGGTCTGGTGAGTTAATCTTGTGTCGTATTTTTTCAAGGGTTTCAACCACTTTTACAACCCTCGACCAAATTGTATTTAGGTAACATTTAATTTTCATTTCTAAAAATAAGGTCTTTTAGGTAATTAAATATCTAAAATGTTAAATAAAATGTTACCTAAAAACCGTTCTTTCGGTTTTTTGACTTGGAAATTAAAATCTGCCATTTACAAAATTAATGTTGAGAGTATAGGTTTTATGCATTTTTACAGGAAAACATGTGAAGAAAAGATGCACTTGGGAACAGAGGAGTTCGTGGAAAAATTCTGTTGTAAATCATCATCATTTCAGCTCATATACGTCGCCACCGAGGGGCTCGAGCCTACCCTGAATTAGGGCGATTGGGCCTTAGTCGACCACGCTGGCCCAGTGCGGGTTGGTCGACTTCACACACACCCTTCGACTTTCTTCGCAGGTGTGTGCAGGTTTCCTCACGATGTTTTTCTTCACAATTGTAAATAGTTGGTGTGGATTGTGATATCAGCATAAGAAAGAGATTTAAATGCTTCACCAGCTTTAGATGTTCAAGAATTATCTTTGGATACTAAATGTAATCATCGACAATTATTACATATTTTTATTTAGCTTGTAAGAATTATTTTTTTCTTTTCTTAAAACCTAAAAACTTTTAGGTACGAGCTTTTAATATTGCATTGTCACGTGATATACATAATAATAATAAAATAATAATAAAGCTTTATTTGATTCCATACAGATTACAATGATAAATTCATATTATACATATAGCCATTATAAAATTAATAAATTTATTAAACGTATAGCTCTTTCTGGTTATATAAGTTAAGTTTATGTATTTATTTCTAAAATTTTAATTGTTATTTAAATTTAATTTAATTCTTTATTGTTTGTATGGACCCCGTTTGGGTAAAAGCCTCCCTCCCCCAAGGAATGCCACGATTCTCTATCCTTGGCTTTGTCCATCCAACTTCCTTTTGTCACGTGATATACATAGTCGTGCAAAATTTCAGCTCAATCGGAAACCGGGAAGTAGGTCAAAATAAACTCGCAAGATTCCACCCAAACAAACATACGTACATTGCAAGTTAAATAAAAGCTTGTAATAACGTATATTTCATTGCAGATTCTAAAAATACGCGCGGTCGTCACTTGAAAACTTTACTAATCCAATAGTCATCTGTTCTACGATATATATGCCCCACCCACTGGCACTTAAGTAAAGTGATTGTGATAGGGCTATGTCGGTTCTTCTAGGTCTTCAAATCTGATTCGATCAGTGATGATGACATACGGAACTGATACATGGTTGCTTACAATGGGCCTCATAAGAAGGCTCAAGGTCATCCAAAAGGTAATAGAGCGCGCTATGCTTGGAGATGCTATGTGGTAAATTTCAATTTTAATCAATTATAATTCATTCCTTAAAAACAAAAACGACTACTTCCATCTGTTTTTAATTTTCATAAAAACAAAATAAACAGAGTGCCAAGTGAGACAGAGTAAAACCCGCATTCTTAACAAAAATATGCAGAACTTTTTGTTATCTTTCTGAATGTAATTTTTACTTTATGAAGCGGCCAAAACCTTCGGATTACGTTCCATTCGAATAAACGAAGACCTTAATCTCTTGGATTTGCTTTCTGATAAAAAAAAAATAATGGTTCGCTCTCCATGTACAATTTAACGCAAGATGTGCCTTCACTAACACATCATCATCATCATATCAGCTGAAGGACGTCCACTGCTGGACATAGGCCTCCCCCAAGGATTTCCACGATGACCGGTTCTGCGCTGCCCTCATTCAGCGGCTTCCCGCGACCTTCACCGGTCATCGGTCCTACCTACACGACGTTTTCCGGTGCGTGGTCGCTACTCGAGAACTTTCCTATCCCAACGGCCATCTTTTCTACGAGCAATGTGCCCCGCCCACTGCCACTTAAGTTTAGCAATTCTGAGAGCTATATCCGTACCTAGGGATCTCCTCGTTATGATTCGATCACGCAGAGAAACTCCGAGCATAGCACGCTCCATTGCCCTTTGGGTGACCTTGTTGAGCCTTCTTATGAGGCCCATAGTAATCGACAATGTCTCAGTTCCGTATGTCATCACTGGCAACACACACTGGTCGAAGATCTTGGTCTTAACACAAAAATTGAGAAAGAGGTGTCAATCTGTACCGTCATTATTTAAGTTCGAGGTAAAGCCAAATCAAGACAAATCCGAATCAGCAGGTTTTAATGAGGCTGATGTTTCGAAAATTCAAGGTTTATCTGGCTTAATACTTTATATTGAGCCTAACGATGTTGCTGATATTCTAAAGATTCGTGACAAATCTGACCTAAAAACAGTTTGTAGTAAGTCAAACTATGAGGCTCGTGCACCGTTAGGAGGAAGTCCTTAATTTAATAATGATTCAACTGAAGACAAAACATTTAAAATTATCTTTACATGAAAATACCAGCCAGTTTCCATTATATTATCATAAGAGTAAATTATCCAACATATTATCTCGTCCTTGCAGCCCTTCGCTCATGTTAACATCTGAAAAGATGTACTAGTTCCAGAAGATACCAACCGCCTCCGTAGCGTAATGGTTAGCCCATTCGCTTCACACCAGGACGTCGCGGGTTCGATTCCCGGTAGGGTCAGCTTGTGAGACTTGGTTTGGTTGGTGGTAGGACATTTTCTAAGCCCGCCTGGCTAGCTACCACCATCTTTTCTAACTCTTGCCGCTAAACATCAGTGTTAATAACATTGATGTGTTCCGGCTTGAAGATAAGATAGCCAATTCTCCATTGCGTTAGGGAATCTTGGTAAGCCCGCTTCCATCTTCGGCATCATCGTCACTTACCATCAGGTGAGATGACACCAAGGGCTTACCAATTGTGAATAAAAAAAATACTGATGAGGTTCAGGGGTGCTATTTGCTTAATCATAACAGTCCATCTAAAGATGCCGATAACGTCGATTTCGGAAATCCTTCTGAAGGTAGAAAACGTCGTGTTAAAGCTGATCCAACTAATTGGAAGAAAAACCGAGCCGAAAAGCAGGGTAAGCTAGGTGAAGCATATTTGGGCTACATCTTGGCCCATGGAGGTAAAGTTCATCAAGATACTATTAGACTTGCTCGAAAGTTAGAGTCGTCTGACTAGATTTCTGCAAAAAAAGCAAATTAAGAGGTTTTCATAGGTTCAAAGATCTTATTCGAAAAAATATCAAAAATGTTTTATTAACTGGAATACCCGTAAAATTTTCGTTATAAGTTTTGTGCCTCAGAAAACTACTTCGTGGAAAACTAAAGTCAAAGCGAGAAGAAACATTGACATACAAATACTAGACTTATTCTTTAAAAAACTTATTCATTAAAATTATGTGGTCATATTGTTCTGAACTATTAAATATGTAGGTTATGCAAAAATAAACGTCTCAAACTGCTTTTCTTTGATTTATACTTTTAAGTTTGAGTACCTACATAGTTGAGGTTTTGTTGCTGTCTGCTTCTGGTTGCTGTCGCCACTTCTGTGATGGTGCAGTCATGATCATCTTATCTTATCTTATTAATAGTGTTATTGTTACTTTTTAATATACTTTATACTTTATTTTTAATAGACTATAGGTCTTTATGTAATGTTGTAAGTTTATATCTGTAAATGACTGTTTGTCTCTAATAAAATAAAAAATAAATAAGTTATTTGATTTCAACACATATTAACTACTTACACTATTTTAATTTTTATTATATCCCTTAAAGTAAAACAACTACTGCTATCTACAAAAAATACATTAATCCGTTATTTTCAATCGAAAATAATATTACCGCTAGAAACGTATGGTTTTTTATAAGATAATTACACTAACATTGTTTTTTAAATCTCTAAAAATAAATTAATAAAACGTTTTTTTGCTCTCCTGTAAAGTTAACGTTTTGTTTAAAGCAGTGTTTAGTTCTTAAGGGTCGATATGTGAGTTGATATTTAAGTTAGGACAATAAAATAAAAAACAGAAAAACCCTAAGGTAAATTTGTTAGAGCAAAGACTTCGGAAGTCGACGCCGAAGTCTGTAAGCCAACAGGCGTTACCCAATAAAGAGACCGGCGATTCAATTACAAGTTTTTCTACTTTCTCTCCCTCGAATGGGAAATAAATTAAATATAAAATAAGATTACGTTGCGAGAGATGTCCGGCTCTCGTTTCGTCCTTCCAATTTTCTGGAGGAGGCTGTTACCTATGTACATAGCTCGGGCTATATAGAAGACTGGATGTTGCCCGCGGCTTCGCCCGCGTGGGATATCGAGTCGTCATATCGTTGACTGTAATCGAGGGTGCATGGTGCGCGTGCGTGGAATAAAAATTAGCCTATGTGTTGCCCTTAATCTTTTATAGATATATAACTTCTGGTCCACGGGGGAAATTTTATTGGAAATTTCCTTATGCTAGGCGATTTATGTATCGTTACTTCAGGACACAATAACAGAAAATTGTGTAACAATGTCAAAATGAAAATGAGATGAGAATCAAAGGAGATTCATAAGAAATACATAGACAAAATCACATACAATCTCCGTCCGTCAGGGGGCAATTAAGTATTACGTAACGCAGTTTTTGAATATTTTTTTAACTCCCTTCCCCCATGTAACGCGCCGTAACGTTTTTCTGTTTAGATTTTTATTTTAGATTACATAGTTAATATTTTTTAATTTTCCTGAAAGTGAAGAAATCGTATGCGGGGAATACCGAAAAATGACAATAGTAACTAAGAAACTGCTGCGATAACTCTAGAGCTTTAAAATTAATAGTTTGTATTTTTTGACACAGTAAAAGCGATTTTTCAGGTGAAAAAACCCGACTATAAGGGGTTAAAGCCACTGTTCTCTCAAAATATCTAGACAATAGGCATATTTTTACCACTATTTAATTTCTAATAGTCTAATGCTATTTTGAGAATAAATTTTGTTTTAATAAGTATTGTTCTTAATATTAATTTTCATCTTTAAACTTTTTAATACAGTCGGTAATTCCATAGGTTAAGACCTAATATTACTCGTATCAATCACATCAGCTCATATACGTCCCCACCGAGGGGCTCGAGCCTACCCTGAATTAGGGCGATCAGGCCATAGTCGACCACGCGGGCCCAGTGCGGGTTGGTTATACTCGTATATATAATGTACATTGTCAATAAAAAAAAGGCAAATTCAATTCAGGTGAGTTTTAAATAATCATGAATTAGTTTAAAAAACACGCTTTTAGTAAACACGTTAAGTAGTTATCTTTGATGTCCGCCATGTTGGATTTAAGTCACGTTACTATTTTTTCGTATTCCTGACAGCAAACCGTTTCATTTGATACCCATATCATGGGGGAGCATTTCAAATAGCCTGTCCGCCCTCTTGGACGTCCGCCATATTAGATTTAAGTCACGTGACTATTTTTTTCGTATTCCTGACAGCAAACCCTTTCATTTGATACCCATATCATGGGGGTGGATTTCAAACAGCCAGTCCGCCATCTTGGGGAGCCCGCCATATTGGATTTGTAATGATGTTTCTTAGCTAGTCATGTATTGTTATCAGAACTCAGAGCGTGTGCAAAATTTCATCCTAATCGAAGACCGGCAAGTGGGTCAAATTAAGATTCTAAGATTTTCTTACATACTCGTAGTTAATTACAAGTGAAGCTAGCCGCCTTTGTACGTAAAAGTGATAAGTAATGATAATCACTTGATACTTTTTCAGAGTAGGAAATATTATGTTGATAACATTTCCGCTCAAGAAAAAAAAAACATTTTTTGTACATTAGAATTTGTTGTGATTACGGATGTAACGAAACCGTAATGGAAGAGGAAACATAGAATTAAATTTTATTGCATTCACGGCCACCCTAATAAACAGGAAAAGTTATTATTTTCAGCAAGATATTGCATAAAAAGGAACTTTCTCGGAAATATTTTTCATCTCTCCTGTTCGAAAAATTTAATTTTCATGAGAAGTTAGCCGGGTGGAAAATTTATTTTTCATCCCTAGGGTGGAAAGTATTTTTTAATTGAGTTACGTCATACTATAAAATTAAATTAAAAGGAGGTTTTCATGTGTCTAAACTCAGCTATACATTAAACGACGTGTTTATTACGATCTACAGGTTGATATTACAGTTGGTCCATTTTTTTCACAATTACTGAATATCATTATTTATAATCATTCCTCTATTCTGCTGCCCGCCATAATGCCATGTTTTACCTTTTTTTTCACGTTTCAGCATGGCCATCTAGATGCACGTCGTGACCAACTCGATTATGTACAATCTAGTCGGCCGTGGCAAGTGGCCATTGCGAAAAGTTTATATTAATTTATTTATATCATATTAATATAATAATTCAAATTCAAATATATTTTATTTAAAAACGTACGATATACATACAAAATTGATACAGTGGTCCCCACACTAGGCTGAGCCTGTATCGTGGGAACCCATTACACATGAACATATAACTGATGCCGATTTAAAACGAACAAAGAGAATAATTTAGAATTTAGAGCATGCAATAAAATCTAGAGTGCAGAATAATTTATGTAGATAACAATGAATCAATAAAGAAAAAAAGAAAAAAAGAAAAACGATAATACATAACATAATTCTGTCTGTACCTACATTTTTTTTTTATTCACAATTGGTAAACCCTTGACAACAACATTTATTTATAGAATCGTAAATATACCTACAAAAAACAAAATAGAAACAATAGGCTACTTTATTTTAAAACTGTTTTAATGTTGGCAGTATGTGTATTTTCCTCACGGTGGAAATTAAAAGTAGAGCGTTTAACTCTGGTGAAATTACCCATATCTCCCTCAAACTATTGGCGCTCGAACGAAATGGGTCACTTTTACACTAGAAAGTCATTGGATCGTAATAATATAAATGCAGGTAGCGTTATTTTTGACAGGTAGGTACGTACATTTGAACCAAAATCTTAAGGATTAGATAGGTACCTAGGTCAAGTACTTATAAACCTTATAGCGAGATTTTATAAAGATTTTACAGCGAAATTTTATACTCAACATTCCCCAAGGGTCTAATAAAAATAATTAATTGATTTGCTAACTTTTTAAAGAGTATGAATTTTTTTTGCTCTAACAGAATAAATCAACGGAACAGTAAAATTGTTGAGTAGCGACCGCGCACCGGAAGACGTAGTGTAGCCAGCCCTCCCACTAGGTGACGACGACCTTGTGACTATCGTGGAAGCCTCTGGATGCAGACAGCGTACGACCGATCATGGTGGAAATACTTGGATGAGGCCTTTGTTTAGCAGTGGATGTATTTCGGCTGATATTATGATGATAATGATGATGATGATGACTAGAATAAATCTGTGTCCAGATGTGGACCGTGGTCGTTCAGTTTAACTTCGTGAATTTTACTACATATTCCGCTACGAAAGTACCTTGGTACCAAAAAACCTCGCTTAAAAAATCTCGCATTTTTTTATCCACAATTCATAAGCCCTTGGCTTCATCTCACCTGATGGTATGTGACGATGATGCCGAAGATGGAAGCGGGCTCACCAAGATTCTCCAAGTCAATGGAGATCTGGCTATCTTATCTTCAAGCCGGAACACATCAATGATGTTAAAATTGATGTTTGGCGGCAAGACTTAGATAAGATGGTGGAGCTAGCCAGGCTGTCTATAAAGGGCCCTACCACCAATCAAACCAAGTCTTACAAAGTTAACCCGCCGGGAATCGAACCCGCGACCTCCTTGTGTGAAGCGAATGGACTTACCATTACGCCACGGAGGCAGTTATAAAATATCACCCTGTAAAATCTTAATAGATTTATTGAGTGTGAATTTTTAGATGACTTCGACAGCTTGTATTATTGCCTACAGAATCAAAATATTAGTATGTAAGTACCTACCTTATATTTTATTTATTTCTAATAAAGTAATAACTTTGAAACACAGATTAAGAGGACTGTGAACCCAAGGGCGAAAATAAGACTTTTCATAATAACACAGAAAGCAATTTTAACGGAGGAAACGAGTTTCACCTGTTTGAAGTTAACCAATTTTGACCAATTTTCAATAAGTTGTTATTTAGAACATTTTAAAGGCGAAAATCGCTAACGCCGCCGCCGTTTGTATGAATGATCGCAGCTTCACAGTCCTCCACTAAGTTTAAGTGTAATTTGAGAGAAATAATGGTTTCATCTTCTGATTAGCCTATTCAACAAATATATGAAAAGACAAAGAGGGATTTTAAAGACATAGGCATGAAGACTATAATTTGTTTTTTTTTGTGAATATAAAATTCAAGAGATGATACAGCTCTTATTAATTAGTGTCGCAACACTATTTGTTGGGGGTATCGTTTGATTTTAAAAGATCCACGATACCACCAGGGGTATCGCCAGGGGTATCGTGGGTCCGCAATGGCTCCAACGATACATCTTTATTACTGTTACTAGCTTTTGCCAGCGGCTTTGCTCGCGTGAACATAGTTTCTATGACTGCTCGCGTGCGTGGAAAAAAGTAGCCTATATGTTAATCCAGGTCCAATCTGTCTACCTGCCAACACCTTCGGTCAACGAGTCGCAGGGGGAAGTTCCAGCCTTTTGTTGTTGAAAGAAAGAAAGAAAGAAAGAAATACGTTTATTGGTTTCAGTAACACCACACCAAAATATATAATACGTAACAAAAGTTGAGGTAAATATAAAATAATAATAATTACATATATTCATGAGGTGCCACTGCAACCACATTACGCTTCCTCATTTATTATGCGGACAGCGATGAAGTGGAACTCCTTGCCTGCATCTGTGTTTCCCGACTCCTTCAATTTGGGGATCTTTAAGGCGAGTGTGAGTCGGCACTATTTGAGTTTGTGTGTACCATCCTCGACTACATCTTCAGTTACAATCAGGTGATATATAGTCAATCGCACTCAATTTTTTTATTGAAAAAAATATTTAAATACGTTCAGTAGTTTTTGCGTGAAAGAGTAACAAACATCCATCCATCCATACTTACAAACTTTCGCGTTTATAATATTACTAAAAATAAACAGTGGTTTATAATTATAACAAGTAAATGTGTAAAGAAGTGTCTTTACACTTTAAATTGAGTGTGTTTGTTTTTGTCCGTCTTTCACGTCACAACAGAGCAACACATCAACGTTGTTTTTTGCTCAGAGATAGTTGACGAGGTGGGAAGTGACATAGCCATTTTTTTATCTCGTGAAAATGTTTTTTGTCTTCAAAAAAATCGCTCACATCCGTATACTACGTAGCGTACCTAGGTAGTGTGACGCATCCACGTCGTCTGGGGGTTTAGCTCAGTGGAGTTAAAAGAATAAGTAAATAATTTTCGAGACCTAAAAATTTTTAGGTACTTACAAGCTTTTATTTGAAAATTTTTAATTATTTCGTATTCTTCTCAGTAAACCCTTCTATTTGATGCCCACATTGTAGAGTGCATTAAAAATAACTAGTCCGCCATCTTGGGTGCGCTGCCATGTTGGATTTAGAATGAAGTTACAGGTTAACCATGCATTGTCATCCAAACTGAACGTGTATACATAATTTCAGCTCAATCGGTTGAAGATCGGCTTCAAGATTTATTCGCAATATTTCACCCGAACACTTTAAAGTAACATACATTGCAAGTTAAATAAAAGCTTGTAAAATACGTTTTTTTTAGGTTAGTGAAACTGATGAATTACAACATTTATTCACTTTAAAAGGGGCTTTGCCGGCTGGCTTATTATTGGATAGAATTTTAAATAGTAAGCTACGCTTTTGCAATCTTTCATTTAATAAAAATATATTTCAGTAATGAAAAGAGGGACGTCTGCCCCGGCTCGCGGCCTCTACTAGAATGAATCTCAACTGTTTAAAAGAACAATCGAACTCAAGCTACTCGTAAGTTTCAAACTTAGCTTTTTAAAATGACTCGCGGTTATAAAGATGGCAAAGGAGACGTTAATGAGTAAACGTGGAGTCATACGATCTCCTCAGTAGCATAGAGCTCTTTAAAAAATAGATTTGAAATAAAGCCTAGTCGAAGTCATACAAATACCTACTTGTGAAAAGATACTCAATACAATAAACAACTTTATTTCATTGATATCCACTATAGCTTTGTTCAGAACCCCTTAGTGATTTACTGAGTTCCCACTAAATAATAGACGAAATGATCCCCACTCGAGTGCCTCTTGGCAACTCCTGAAGGGAATGAAAGGCTCGAATCATATAATATAGGGGTTCGTTCAGAAATCTGCGTTTTATAGTCGAGTCTGGCGTTGTGTTTTATGAGGACACTCTCTGTATCTATTGCAGCCCTTGGTGTGTGGTGCAAGTTATAAACGTAACCCGTGACGCATAATTAGATTTTTTTCGCCAAAACGACATGAGCTGCATGGATGACTTAATTTTTTTTTTAAGTTTTTTGTAAATTAGATTTAAGTTATATACTATTGTTATATACTTTTGTACTCGTAATCAGTATGAAATTGTCTAATAGATAAAACTATTGTGAATAAATGCTACAACTTATTTGATGAAGACATTTTGTGGTTTTTATTATTAATTCAATCCAAAAATAACATCGAACTTTGTACTTAAAGACACTGAATGCACCCACTTATCACAAATTTTCTCAAAAACGAACACTGTTACACTTTCATAAGTATTTATAAACAAAATATTTCACTTTGAAACACATTAGTTTTACTACAAAATAAGATAAGTTTCCAACGATAACAAAACGAAGTACATCATTTTGCCGTGGTCCACAGTAAGTCGCATTTTTCACAAATTATTTTTTCAAGTATTTTAAAAACTAATCTTTTACACATAATGTACATTTTTTTCGAGTAATTTGATATGAGATTTATGTAAAAAAACCTACCATTTACGCCTAAAATTAAGTTTTTTTAAAGTAAATTCGGCATTTTTCCGTCATCAAAAGTTTGTCGCATTTTTCACTACTTATTTTGCAAGTATTTCAAAAACTAATCATAATTTTAATTTTTTTCCCAATAATTTAATATCAGATTTATATAGCAAAACGAACAGTATACGTCTGAAAACACTACGAATCTCACAAGACAAACGAAACGGCAAAATAGATGGCTGACTATCGCCGACCGGCTCGCTTCGTCTGTGAAATTATTTCTTTTTGAATGAATTTCCGAATGTCTGAGCGATAAAAAGTGGATAAAACAGTTCAAAACATCTTGATTGGTGGAGTATACAAATATTGGCTCAAAGTTTAGTCAGATCAGTTCAATTCCCAAGGGTGCCAACGTATAAGAGAGTTATTAGGACACCTGCTGTCCTAAACACCCTCTACGAAGGGGGAGACATTTTATTAGGACATTCGGTGTCCTAAAACATCGTGAGGAAACCTGCACACGCCTGCGAAGAAACTCGAAGGTTGTGTGTGAAGTCGACCAACCCGCACTGGGCCCGCGTGGTCGACTAAGGCCTAATCGCCCTGATTCAGGGTAGGCTCGAGCCCCTCGGTGGGGACGTATAGGAGCTGATATAATAATAATAATAATAATTCGGTGTCCTAATAATGCTCAAGGAGTTTATGGTTTTTTTTCGACACAGTTTTGTACCTATGGGTATTTTTTTTCTGACAGGGTTCAGTACTTAAGAGTAAGTAGTAACATAAACACCACACATAAACTACACATAGCACCCTGAATTCATTTATATCCGAGAGCTGAACATTCTTGGCTGTAAGATACAAATAATAAGAAAAATAACACATTACATCGCTGTTAAACTCTTTTGCAGTAGGGACTTTGCGTAAAACTTAAAGTGTATTTGGAGAATCTTTTTAACTGCCCATTATTTTAGTTCATCATCATCATATCAGCCACAAATCGTCCACTGCTGGACAAAGGCCTCCCCCAAGGATTTCCACGACGACCGGTCCTGCGCTGCCCGCATCCATCGGCTTCCCGCGACCTTCACCAGGTCATCGGTCCACCGCGTGGGAGGCCTGCCTACGCTACGTTTTCCGGTGCGCGGTCGCCACTCGAGAACTTTACTGCACCATCGGCCATCTGTTCTACGAGCTATGTGCCCTGCCCACTGCCACTTCAGTTTAGCGATTCTGTGAGCTATGTCGGTTACTTTAGTTCTCCTGCGGATCTCCTCGTTTCTGATTCGATCACGCAGAGAAACTCCGAGCGTAGCACGCTCCATTGCCCTTTAGGTGACCTTGAGCCTTCTTATGAGGCCCATAGTAAGCGACCATGTCTCAGTTCCGTAAGTCATCACTGGCAACACACACTGGTCAAAGACCTTAGTCTTGAGACACTGCGGTATTTGGGACGTGAAGATATTGCGAAGCTTCCCGAACGCTGCCTAGCCGAGTTGGATTCGTCGATTGATCTCTTTCTTGAAGTTGGAACTACCTAGCTGGACTGTTTGTCCCAGGTATACATATTCGTCAACAACTTCCAGTGTAGAGTCTCCAACCTTTAGAGGAGTGGGTGCGACGGGTGGGTGGGTGGGATCTATATGTACTCGCCGTTGATATTGATGCCGAGTCCACCCCAGTCCAGAAGCTTAAAAACATCTTCCAGGGCGGCGGTGAACAGTTTCGGAGATATAACGTCTCCCTGTCTCACCCCTCGCTGCAACTGGATAGGTTTTGAGTTCTGGTCCTGGAGGCGAACCGACATGGTGGCGTTTTCATACAGACACTTCAACACCTCGATGTATCGATGGTCAATTTGGCACCGCTGGAGAGACTGTAGCACAGCCCAGGTTTCGACTGAATCAAAGGCCTTCTCATAGTCCACAAACGCCAAGCATAGTGGCTGATTGTACTCTTCGGTCTTCTGTATAATCTGCCGCAGCGTATGTATGTGGTCTATGGTACTAAATCCTTTTCGGAAACCGGCTTGTTCGGGAGGCTGGAAGTCGTCAAACCTGCGTGCGAGACGATTCGTAATGACCCTCGAAAACAGTTTGTAGACATGGCTCAGAAGTGAGATGGGTCTGTAGTTCTTCAGCAGGGTATTGTCGCCCTTTTTGAAGAAAAGCACGACCACACTTCTGTGCCATGCCTTAGGCGTTTGTCCCTCGAGTATAACGGAATTAAATAACTTCTGGAGAGCTTTTAGTACCGGTGATCCACCTGCTTTCAGAAGTTCAGCCGTAATTCCATCATCACCCGGTGCCTTGTTGTTCTTGAGCTGTTTGAGAGCCATTCTAATCTCGTACAGGCTGACGTCCGGGATATCTTCGGTATAGTGTCGGGTTAGTCTGGCTCTTGGGTCTTCAGCCAGGTCGCTGACAGGCAAACGTGTGGTCTTGTACAATTGTCCATAGAACTTCTCAACTTCTTCCAGCAACTCAGTCTTAGACGATATGGTCCTGCCGTCCTCAGTCTTCAGCTTGGTCAGTTGGCTTTGTCCAACAGACAGATCTCTCGCGAACACTTTTGAGCCTTTGTTGTGCTCAATCGCCTCCTTAATACAATTTGTATTATATTGGCGTAAATCACGAGTTAGGGACTTAGAGATCTGCCTGTTTAGTTGCCGATACTGAGTAGCGTCTTCAGAGGACTGCAAAACCAATCTGCGTCTTTCTTCCATGAGGTTGCTGGTGAAGTCGGAGATTTTTTTGGTTCTGTTTGAACGGCGAGTTTTAAAAATCTTAGACCCGACCGTTTGAACAATTTCCACGAACCTGTCATTATAATCGTCCACATTCTCGCAGTCTCCTAGGCATTCGAAACGATTGTGCAACTCGAGCTGAAAGCTCTCGGGGTTTTGGAGCTGGATGGGCGCTGGTCGGAGCGTAGACTTCATCAGTCGACATCTTTCTAGCTTGGTCTTTAGATTCAATGTGCCTCTGACCATCCGGTGATCGCTTCCTGTTTTGACTGAATTGATCACGGAGACATCATTGAATATTTGCTTTCTTGTCGACAAGATGAAGTCTATCTCGTTTTTTGTTACGCCATTGGGATGCAACCATGTCCACTTCCGCTGTTTTGACTTTTTAAAGAAGGAGTTCATCATAAAGAGGCTCTCCTTCTCCATAAAGTCGGCCAGCATCTGGCCACGTGCATTTCTTACTCCATATCCAAATTACCCCACTCTCATTTTAGTTCATGAGGGAAAATTACTTGCCATTAATATGAAAACAAATCCACAATATTAAAACCCGATAGTCGAAAATTCAGTGTCCAGCCTACCAGTACGTTGTAGTAACGACTATTAAGTCGGTATTCTTTGCCAACATATTTAATTTATTTATTTATTTGAGATCAAGAGAAATTTAACGATACCATATATATAGGTAGAAATCAGTTCTGTCGCAGAAGCAATAACCGATGGACAAAGCGAGAAAGCGAGTTATGTAGCGCTGCCCAAGTTAAGGCAAGCGCAGGGTGTGACGCTCTCGGTTAGATGGAGCGATCATTTGCGCAAGTTGATAGTGAGAGCTGAATGCGCACAGCCGACGAATGGTTTAAAATATATATTTTAGTAATGGTTTATTTCAAACACCATGTCCAAATTCCACTTAAAATTAACTATGCGGGCTGTAATGTTCATTTGAACGCAAATTCGCCGCCAGCGCTCTATCTAGAGAGTAAATAATCAAAGAAAGCAAGTTATGTAGCGCTGCCCGAGTTAAGGCAAGCGCAGGGTGTGGAGCGATCATTTGCGCAATTTGCTAGTGATAGCTGGTTGCACACAGCCGACGAATGGTTTAAAATGTGTATCTTAATAATGGTTTATTTCAAACACCATGTCCGAATTCCACTTAAAAGATAACAATGTGGGCTGTAATGTTCATCTTTTGTTGTCTTATTATTTTAAAATGGACTATAAATACTATACTATGGAACGGTCTACGAGTAAGAGATATGTACGGATTGACGATAAAGGACTACTGAGGATAATGATTGTCGCAACGCAGAGTGCTCTTGAACTGGTTTTGTCGCTCGCTACGTGCACTACCCGATGAGGTTGCTTCATGCTAGTGTTGTTGACTTGGACGGGCCACTTATTAGTAGGAGGTCGGACTCGAGCTCTCGTGCCTTCTGTCTATAGGCATATAGGCGATGAATTCGTCCAATAAACCTCTTCGCTCTTGTAACTTACAGCCACGTTCACTTACTAAGACGTCCGTCTTATGCCCAAGCTGACCAATAAAAAGGGTTTTATGCGAAAACTCGAGAACTACTATACTTTGCTCTTGCGCAGTGTGTTTGCACTGTTTACAGACAGATATTATACCGACATGGTTCCGGTTATAAAAAGAAACACTCACATATTGGTTTTCATCAGACTCGCAAAACATTTGCCAAAAATTTTGTTAAATTTGTATAAATATACAGGGTGTAACAAAAGCGTGTAGGTCCCGTTAACTGGGGCTTCTACTCATCATACTGAACAACTTTTGTTCTACGACTTTGCTGAAATCGCAAAAAAAAAATTAGCACTTCATACAAATCGATCAGCTGGTCGACCAATTTTGTGCATTTTTGAGTCCAAAGTTTTTTTTGAGAATTGACTATGGGTTCCTTGGGGAAAGTTGTTCAGTATGACGTGTAAAACCCTCAGTTAACGGGACCTACACCAGTTTTGTTACACCCTGTATAGGTTCGTCACACACGGTCATCTGGACTAGAGATGAAACGGATAGTGGTTTGGCCGGATACCGGATACCGGATATCCGGCCATTTATCAAGCCGGATATCCGGCCACCGGATATTCGAACGAACATTGCCGTTTGGTGCATCGCAAGAAGCGAGCTTGTGTAGGTGGTGCACAAACGATCGGGCGGACTCGGTCGAATTCGGGTCTTTTCGTACAGCGAATGACTGTTTTCTGAAGCTGGCCTTGTTTATGAAAACAATCGGAGAGAAATTAATGGAGAGAAATTTATTCATTCACCATAATTTGCCCTAAGTGCAGTACGAGTACTAATTAATTAAATTAATTTTCTAAGTTGTCAAATGAAAAATCTGTGCTAGTTTTAGTAAAGTATTAAATAATTATAAATAAGTACTTGCCTAAATTTAATATTGCGTATTTATTAATATCCGGTATCCGGCCAAACCGGAGTGTCCTGTTATCCAGTATCCGGCCGAATAGTAAAATATTGCCGGATATGCCGGATACCGGATAGTAACCGGATATCCGTTTCATCTCTAATCTGGACCCAACTAGGATTCCCTGTTCTATGGAAACCAGAGACTGATTTACATACTTATATACGTTTTAATACATATACGAGTACATATAGATATTTAACACCCAGACACAGAGCAAACAATACTGTTCGCCACACGAATATTTGCCTTGACTGGGGATCGAACCCACGACTCTTGGCCCGAGCTTGGCCCAGAAGGCAGGAGCACTGCCACTGGACCAACGAGTCAATGAATTAATAGTAGGCAAGTACCTATGTACGAGAAAATAAACGATCAGTTTGAAAAGTAGAAATAAGAGACAAAAAAAATACGTTTAAAGATGACTAAAATGATGGATGTACAGTCAAGTTCAAACATATGTTTTTTTTATTTACAACTAGCTTTTTCCCGCGGCTTTGCCTGCGTGGACATCGTTTAAATGACTGTCTTTAAGGGTGATTAGTAAATTATGTCGTTTTCCACCTACTCAACCATCTCTGTGCAAAAAATCACAACAATCGAGTATTTTATTAGTTCCCTCAGGAACTGCATCAGATTATGCTATTTTCCCGGGATAAAAAGTAGCCTATGTCTTTCCCCGTGACACAGGCTACCTGCATGCCAAATTTCATAAAGATTGGTCAAGGCGTTGAAGCGTGAAAAGGTAACAAACAAACAAACAAACACATTTTTACATTTATAATATTATTAAGTAAGGATAAGGATTGGCATCATCTCACCTGATGGTAAGTGACGATGATGCCGAAGATGGAAGCGGGCTTACCAAGATTCCCCAACGCAATGGAGAACTGACTATCTTATCTTCAAGCCAGAACACATTAATGTTGTTAACACTGATGTTTGGCGGCAAGATTTAAATAAGATGGCGGTAGCTAGCCAGGCGTGCTTAGAAAATGCCCTACCACCAATCAAACCGAGTCTTACAAGTTGACCCCACCGGGAATCGAACCCGCGACCTCCTGGTGTGAAGTGAATGGACTAGCCATTACGCAACGGAGGCGGTTAAAATATTCATAACTAGCTGTTTCCCGCGGCCTCACGACTTTTCCAGGGTGCGCAGTGCGAGCGTGCAACAAAGTAGACTTACCGACTTTTCCAGGGTGCGCAGTGCGAGCGTGCAACAAAGTAGACTTACCATCAGGTGAGTTGCAGTCAAACGCACTCAAATTTTTAATTAAAAAAAAAAGATGTGTTATTCCAGGTCCTAATCTATCTACATAAAAAATTTCAGCCAGATCCGTTCAGTAGTTGTTGCGTGAAAGTGTAACAAACATACATCCATACATTCTTACAAACTTTCGCGTTTATAATATTAGTAGGATTGACCACGCTAAACACGTTAACAACCGATCAAGTGCGAGTTGAACTCGCCCACTGAGGGTTCCGTACCCAAAGACTAATTTTCATCTACAGCGCCATCTATAGCCATGATAGGGAACTAATCGTTTTTGGGTTTGTTGTAATACTACGTAAATCAACTATGTAGAATACTATTAGATCCTACTAGATGTCACTAGGTTCTAAGTAAATTGTAAAAAGATCTCGTTTCTTGTATGGAGTGCTTTAACTTATTTGTTGTTATTGATGTGTAACATCTTTGCTCTCGCTTTCCTGCAATTTGTGGGAGTGATTTCGTGAAATGGGACGGAAATGTGTAACATGGGACGGAAATGTGTAACAGGAAGTCGCGAAAGCGCGGAATTCTACTTTACGAGAGTCCGACTCGCACTTGGTCGGTTTTTTTCGTTACTGTCAGATCCGCCACCCAGGTACAATATCGTCATCAAATCTAACTAACCTAAAGTATTTTGTCACATGTTACACATCATATGCGAGTACTGTAGGTCTCGCTCGATTTTTTTTTTTTTTTTGTTATAATGGCAATAGAAACACCCACTGTGAAAATTTAAACTATATACATACCTATTAAGATTTATGAAATATAGCACGCTGACAGGCAGACAGACGAACAGACGGACAGCGGGTGCGGAGGCTTAGTAAAAGGGTACCGTAGGTCACTCTTTGAGAGTACGGAACACTAAAAACCGCCTTCAATCACAACAACCAAGTATAATTTAGTTCTTTTTTTTTTGTTTTGTTATTTAAAAAAGGTACTTAATTTTGGTAAAATTTATGTAACACCACCCTGGACGCATTAACTATCAATTTAAAAAATAATCATCAAAATCAATTCACCGTTATTGATCAAAAATAAACAAATAATGACTGAAATTAGTTACGTTTAACAACACTGAACGACAAATAAAATTTGACATCTTAATTGTATTGAAAAAACAAAAATCTAACTTTTATTCTGTCTGACTGACAAACTGTCAAAAATAGGTCAAAATCGGTGAGGTAACTTTCATGATGTGAAAATCGCTATCGCCGTTTTTATAATGTCGCAGGTTTACAATCCTTCCTCTTAAACTTTTCACTAATATTGTCTTCATACGAATCTTCAGATAAAAAAGGTAACTTAAGGTCCTATTAATATTAAAATGCGTTTATTTTTTTATTTGAAAACCCTAAGTATATAAACGTTCTTTGTTTCAGGATATTATCTAGTATCATAAAATTATTTTTATATCTGTGAAACACATCACTTTCAGTTCACGCATAGTGTTTGTAGTGAGTAGGTCCACTGGCAAAAATACGATAGTTTATTATATCTTATATATAAAATTCTCGTGTCACAATGTTCGTTCCCGTACTCCTCCGAAACGGCTTGACCGATTCTCATGAAATTTTGTGAGCATATTGAGTAGGTCTGAGAATCGGCCAACATCTATTTTATTTTAGGGTAGGGTACTGTAGGGTAGGATAGGGTAGTGTAGTGTAGGGTAGTGTAGGGTAGGGTAGTGTAGTGTAGTATATGTAGGGTAGGGTAGTGTAGGGTAGGGTAGGGTAGTGTAGTGTAGGGTAGTGTAGTGTAGGGTAGTGTAGGGTAGGGTAGTGTAGTGTAGTGTATGTAGGGTAGGGAAGTGTAGGTTAGGGTAGTGTAGGGTGGTGTAGTGTAGGGTAGGGTAGGGTAGTGTAGTGTGGTGTAGGGTAGGGTAGGGTAGGGTAGGGCAGTGTAATGTAATATAAGGCGGTACGTAGTTCGCCGGGACAGCTAGTATGTATATAAGGGTGCCGTAGTCAACAAGGAACCCTTATAGTTTAGCCATGTCCGTCTGTCTGTCTGTCCGTCCGTCTACGTCTGTCCACGGCTTAGCTCAGAGACCCTCAGTACTAGAAAGCTGTAATTTGGCATGGGTATACGAAGTAATCGCGGAAACAAAGGGTAAAATAAAACATTGAAAACAGTTTTTTAGGGTACCTCCCCTATATGTAAAGAGGGGTTGAATTTTTCTTCGTTGACATACCCTACCGTGTGGAATATCTTTGAATGGGTCTTTCAAAATTGCAGAAGGTTTTGAAAAAACATTTTTTTTTTATTAGGGATCCGTTTTGCGAAAAACATACTCGTATGTTAGAGTCAAGTTGCGATTTCAGCTCAACAGGACATCTGAAAAAAAAAATAGTAAATCTGTATTGAAAGGGAAAACTATTACGGCTAAATAGGCTTTCTTTTTTTTTAGAGTTAATAGTCGGCAGTTGCCAGTTGGACATGTAAAAAGTTCATATCATAAATAATCATCCATACAAAAAGTTGGAGGCAAAACTCAGATCTGGCCCCAAACTAGGATTCCCCCAACAGGCGAAAGCTCACATTTTTGGTATTATTCACTTACCCGTGAATTTCTTTTTTGTGATTGCATATGCTTTGTTATTAGTCTCCTGAATTAAAAATATTTTTTTTTTAAATTAAGGTTTTATATCGCCTGGTATGCAAATCTGGGTTAATAATCAAATCGCCAAGTCAACAAAGTACTGATAATGAGGTGTATCTCCTCAGACCAAGAATCATTTTTGCTTGTGCCCTGTATGCCCTAGTCACCTGCAAGCCGGAAGACCTTCTAATCGTTATTGGTACGCTGCAACGCGGTAACGCTGTTATATAACCTTTTTCCTTCAACCTATTTCATTTCATCTATTTGATCTATTTCGCATGCGCTGTCATCTATGTGACATTTGATTCAAAACCAAAATTCGATCATCTTTCAATATAATTCTCACCATCGCAAATTGTATATAAAATATTTATTTAACACTTGTACTCTCTAAAAGACCCATTTCGGGTAAGATTCATTTGTTTTTGTGAATTGTGTTTCCCGCGATCTTCACCAGGTCGTCGGTTCACCGCGTAGGAGGCCTGCCTACGCTACGCTTTCCGGTGCGCGGTTGCCACTCGAGAACTTTACTGCCCCATCGGCCATCTGTTCTATGAGCTATGCCCACTGCCACTTCAGTTTAGCGATTCAGTGAGATGCGGGCAGCACAGGACCGGTCGTCGTGGAAATCCTTGGGTGAGGCCTTTGTCCAGCAGTAGACGATTTTCGACTGATATGACGATGATGATTTTTTTCTAATTCTTATGTTCTTTTTAGGTCTTTCATTTCACCATTAATACTAATCGTCAGTAAGCACGCACGTTTTATTTTACCCACGCCCTGTCTATCGTATCTACCTCCTATTTGCCTGCGTCAGTGTTTCCCGATTCCTATAATTTGGAGATCTTCAAGGCAAGAGTGAATAGGCATTGTTTGGGTTTGCGTGTACCATTCTCGACTGCATCATCACTTCCCATCAGGTGAGTTGCAGACAAAAGCACCTTTCATTAAAAAAAAAAAGTTTGCCGTCAACATGATTAGAAGACGAATTGATCTGGCCCACCTAGCCCTTTACCAAAGTATAATATATTAGTACTAACTTACAGTATGGACACTCCCTGCCGCTCACCCTGATTGCGACCTCACCCCTTCGTCACCTTTATTCAGATTGGTTACAGTTTGGTTGTCGAACGTATAGGATTTCGCCGCCATTTTGTTTGTTCCGTCATTCCTTTTATGAAATGTCATTTCTGGCCCATTGTATGAAGTGTCCAGGGTGTGCCTTAACTAACTTCTTTAATCATCAACTGGCCCGCGGGCCTGTTTTGCAGTCAGGTCAGTCAGCAACAAAGACAAAAGAATTCTACGTCTTCAGTTATTTCTACAGGAATACCTTCCTTGATTTATAGTTATACTGTACGAAAAAGTAATAAAATATTCGGTGGACTCAAAGTAATTTTCATTTCGGCTCGAATACGCGATTGTTTATGGTCTCAATAAAGCCAAGAATATTGTTAGAATTATTGCCCCTTTTATTTTATACTAGCTAGAGCTCGCGACTTCCCCTGCATAGATCGTAGAGGTTGAAATCCCTTAAAAAACATATCTACTTAATAAGCTCTATATATCAGCAGTGAAAAAATGTTTTTTTAAGTTCAGGGTGCTCAATTTGACAATTTTAATAATAGATACTTTTATAAAACTTAACACTAAACAAAGTTTTTAATGTCAAGTGTATTATAATAATTACATTAAAACTATTCTAAAATACACATTAGATTTTCGACTAAACTTGAAACTTCTGGAGTAGAAATTGTAAATTCAAATACAAAATACACAACCATCGCTTTGATTTTGAAAATCAACATTGCTCTCAAAATAATGTTCCTTGAGACATAAATAAATAAACGAACTTACAGTTTCGAAAACTATTAGGTACTTGGGTAATCAAATTAAAGATATTATTTGCCTTATTTCAAGTATGGGTAGTTATTTGACAGAATAAAAAACAAACCATAAACAATTATTTACTAAATAGCTCTAAAACATACTCATTTAATATTTTTATTCATTTGCACTTTAAAGTTTATTCAAATTCGTCAAGGAAAATAACACGACCATTTTTTTTTTGGTAAAAGGCAATTTTCATGACTATACGGTACAGACAGTCCCACAAACTTATCTGACCTGGTGGCAAAAAATGGAACTAACGACGACACTTTGATATCGTCAGTTTATTTAATTAATTCATAGTTAGTAATTAAGATTGTAAAAAGTAATTGTTAAAAGTTAGTAGTAGGTAGTTTCTTATTTGAGTATTGTATTTTTAAACTAAATTATAAAACTTTTTTGTGTACTTTATTGTAAGAAGCATCAATTTTTCCCTGCGAAATTGAATGTTGGATATTTTTCCTAATTGTACATGCACCAATTGTAATGGTAATATATTTGTAATTCCTTTGCCGATTTTGGATTGTTGTACCTCATTCAAAACCTAGTAAAACGCAAATATTTTTAAAATGTTAAGCACGAAAGTTTATGTCAATTATGTGGCCCTAATTAATATAATGTATTAAAAAGAATGTTTTTAAAGCAAAACATAAAAAAACTTGTTCAAAAAGACATACTTTTTTTAATATGACACTTACGTATTTCTTAAAAAAAAACGAGACCTACAGTACTCGCATATGATGTGTAACATGTGACAAAATACTTATGAAATTAATTAATTATCGAGTCGTACATTCACGGGCCGACCCTTCGAATAGTAGTATGTCATCTTTGCCTTTACCTCACATTAGGCGGCATGGCTATGACAACCTTAGTTTTCGAGAATTAATAATTGAAAACGCTAAACACGTTAAAAAACCGACTTCCATCGCAACAAATTAGTACATTTTTGCATTATTATTTTTGGTTTTTGGTAATTTTCTACTAAAGTACTAGACCGATTTTGATAAAATTTATATGGGACCACACGGAAAGCACTAGCTTTCAAATATAAAAAGAATCATAAAAATCGGTTCACCCAGTCAAAAGTTCTGAGGTAACAAACATAAAAAAAAAACATACAGACAAATTGAAAACCTCCTCCTTTTTGGAAGTCGCTTGAAAAACGTTCGCATTTCCTGTTACACATTTCCGTCCCATTTCACGAAATCACTCCCACAAATTGCAGGAAAGCGAGAGCAAAGATATTACACATCAATAATAAAATTTGAAATATCATGGAAACGGTTCACTATTGGATAGGACATTTCAGGGTCAAATCGACTGGAATTGACCTCTAATATACCCCCTTTTCGTTTCCGCCACCAGTTTCCAATCACCCTGTATAGCGGGCAGGGTCAAGCGCGGTCAAGGCCACGCGCGCCATAATTTAGTAATGAAATATTTAACAAGTGAAGATTTATTTTTAATAAAACCGAGAAAAACTATCTACTCATGTGGTAGATTTTTTTCATTGTAGAATAATACACGTGAGGTTTCTTTATACCCCCCCCCTACCCCAACGAATAATCTGTAAATGTCATGCTATCTCGCTCACACATATATCTGTCTTTACTCACTCACACTGCGCGGTAATGTGAACAACAAAAATCGGCCGAGTGCGAGTCAGAACCGCTCACATAGGGTTCCGTACCATCATACTAGATGGCGCTAGTTTCTTCATATTTAAAAAAACACGTGTTTTTGTATGGAGATCCCCTATTTTTTCGTTTTTCTAGTTTTTTTTTGTATTTGTTGCTAAAGCGGCAACAGAAATACATCATCTGTGAAAATTTCAACTGTCTATCTATTACGGTTACGAATAAGCCGGAATATAGGGATCATCATCATCATCATCTTACCAGGCGAAAGACGTCCACTGCTGGACAAAGGCCGCCCCCAAAGATTTCCACAAAGACCGGTCCTGCGCAGCTCGCGTCCAGTGGCTTCTTCTTAATATAGGGCTATACCTAGAAAAAAAACTAACAAACATACATTTATGTTTATACTAGCTTTTGCCAGCGGCTTCGCTTGCGTAAATATAGTTTCTATGACTGTTTTCGAGGATGCGAAAACAGTAACCTATACGTTAATCCAGGTCCTAATCTGTTTACCTACCAAATATCAACCAGATACGTTCAGTAGTTTTTGCGTGACAGAGTAACAAACATCCACACATACAAAACATACAAACTTTCGCGTTTTTAATATTAGTAAGGATTGAATTTGACCCCAATCTAATAATTGTCAGGCGATTGATTTTTAACGGCCTATAAACTACGGAAAAGGAATATAATAAGTAAATTTCTTATTCGTAGCCCATAAAGTTTAAATACAGTCTATAACCTGTTTTACGTTCAATTTAATTGTCTTAGCTCTCTTGTTTTCCATTTGTTTACTTTTATTACCTACTAGCTGTCCCGGCGAAGTTCGTTCCACCTTACACTACACTACAATACCCTACCCTACCCTACACTACCCTACCCTATCCTACACTACCCTACCCTACACTACACCACCCTACCCTACCCTACCCTACACTACCCTACCCTACACTACCCTACCCTACACTACACTACCCTACACTACCCTACCCTACCCTACACTACCCTACCCTACCCTACACTACCCTACCTAACCCTCTACACTAAACCTACACTAAACTACACTATCCTACCCTACCCTAAAACCAATTATTTTTTGAATGATACTTTTTTTTTCATTGATGAATATCATATTTTTAATACTTATTATCCTATTCTCGACGAAATGCAAAAACACAAAAATCATAAAAATTGGTTCAGCCGTTCTTGAGTTATAAATGGTGTAACTAACACGACTATGTTGTAAAGTTATAAAGAGGAGATTTGATTGTTTGTTTGTTTGCATTGAATAGGCTCCGAAACTACTGAACCGATTTCAAAAATTCTTTTACCTCTGGGCACCTACACTATCCGCGGTTGCTATAGGCTATATCATATTTTTCAAAAAAAATAGGGATCCTTACTAAAACTCAAATAATGTAACCCAAGGTGTAAAAAAAATACCTAAAAATTATTTTTGTAGATATAAAAAGTAGTGTAGTGTAGTGCGGTGCGGTGCGGTGTAGTGTAGTACTATGAGGCGGTACGAAGTTCGCCGGGACAGCTAGTCAATGATATTCGTGATAAATTTTACAGTAACACGGGGGCAGTAAAAGTATACAATATGGGCAGTTATTAGTAGCGATCTGGGTCAAGATGGGGTCGAGGTGGGGGGTCGAAATGAGGGTCAAGGTTGGATAAGTAGCGAGGAGCGAAGTTAGATTGTGACGGACAACGCGCGAGCTGAGCGAGCGAAGAGAGAAACAGCAACAAATTCCCTCGTTGTCCTGGGTTACACACCCACTTGAAATATTTGTTGCCCAGTTGTTAACTTTACTACCCAATTTATAATATACTAGCCGTCCGCCCGCGGCTACGCCCGCGTTGTTTTCGATTTTCCCGTGAGAATAAGACGTTTTCCCGGGGTAAAAAGTAGCATAGGTTCCATTCCAGGATCTAACCTATATGTGTGCCAAGTTTCATCCCGATCCGTCCAGTGGCTGAAGCGTGATTGAGTAACAAACATCCATACTATACAACTTTATATTAGTACTTGTTTCGCTGTTCAAATCGAACTAACTCTGGCGGGCGACACCGGGCTCTTATATATTCAGAGAGCTAGGCTCTAGGATATTCGAAAAAGTTTGAGAATATTTTCTTTCTCACACCTTCTAGAATGTTCTCGACGTTATCGTCCGCCGTAACAATAGGTTCTGCTTTAACTCCAAAATATAAGTTAGCTACTGCTGTATAAATAAACAAAATTTAATAACTTTATTATAGTAACAAATGTAATTTAAGACTTTATTGAAACTGGAATTTTAAATTTCGCGCCATTATTGCTCGCAGCGCCTTTCGAAATGCAACCCAAGTAATCGTTGTTCTGAATCAAGTTCAAACAGATGGCGCCACTACACTTGATTTTTTTTTTTTATTTTTTTTTTTATTTGTATATAAGAACACATACAGTCGTATTTAAAGAATGCAAGTTACAAAATTTCATTTAGGTGGACCTGGAGGTTCCTTAATTAAGTACATAAGATAGTAACATTTGAGCACAATAATATGTTATTGTTCTTATTTTTAAATAATAATACCTATAATATGTCAACACATTTTTTCGCTATAAGTAATATGAAAACACAATTCTTACATTAATTTTTAGTATTGAAGGGCTACATAAACTACTTTAATTTACTCAAAGTTAAATTTTTGAAGGGTTGTATTGAATTACAAAAAGGGTCTATGTCTTGAAATAAATTATTATATAATTTTGGAACTCGTCTAAAAAACCTGTGTTGAGTATAATTTGTACGGGCAAAGCTGACATGGAAAAGCTCACGCTGTCGAGAGGAGGGGTGCGGAATTTTAAATAGAATCTTTTCTAGTAAATTAGGACACTTTACTAAATTTACAAGTATTTTATAAAAGAAAATAACATCTAGATATAATCTTCTATTATTTAATGATAGTAAATTGAAAAACCGTGCAGATTCAATTGTTTTTTCAAAATAAATACCAGTTCTATAGCATAATGATTTGAGAAATATGTTTTGTATTCTCTCTAAACGGTCTTTATGCAGTTGATATTGAGGGTTCCATATAACGCTACCAAATTCTAGTATACTTCTAACATAAGATGAATAAAGTATTTTATAAGTGAAAGGACGCCTAAAGGGCTTACCAATACGCAAAATCATGCCAAGACTTTTATATGCCCTAGTGCATATGTTATCTATATGCAGACTGTAATTTAGTTTCGAGTCGAGAGTTATCCCTAAATCTCTAATGCAATTCGCCCTATTTATCTGTGTGCCACCTATATTATAATTACATTGAATACTTGTGGCTTTACGCGAGAAGCTGATTACAAAACACTTACCAAGATTTAAGAAAAGGTCGTTAGTTTTACAGTACTCATAGAAGCGGTGCAGGTCGTTTTGCAAGTCTTGGCAGTCTGATTCAGAGGTTATTACCCTATAAATTTTGGTGTCATCTGCGTAAATAATATGGTTGGAAGTGTTAAAACATAAACTCATGTCATTGACATATAAAATAAAAAGCAAGGGCCCCAGGTGAGACCCTTGAGGCACTCCAGATGGAACTGGGAGGAAACTAGAGGTAAAGCCCTTTAGTGCTACAGCCTGGCTTCTGTTGCTTATGTATGATTTGATCCACCTCAAGAGGTCGCCATGTATACCGAGTCTCTGTAGTTTAGAAATTAGCTTTTTATGGTTTATTTTATCGAAACATTTGGAAAAATCAGTATACACGGCGTCCACTTGATGTCCCAATTCAAATTTTTCCAAGATAAAGTCTGTAAAAATTAGAAGGTTGGTTTCAACACTACGACCTCGACAGAAGCCATGCTGATTTAGAGAAATATGTTGATAGATAGCAGTAGTTATTTTATCAGTAATAATTTTTTCAAATATCTTTCCAAATATATTCAATTTAGAGATCGGTCTAAATTTGTAACTAGATGTGCATCTCCGCTTTTATAAACTGGTGTTATAAGTGCCGCTTTCCATTTTTCAGGAAAATGACCTTCAGAAAGTGATTTTTTAAATATTTTAGTGATTGGTGTGGCAAGTTCTGTTGCACAGTTTTTAATAAATAAGGGATGTATAAGGTCAGTGCCACCACCCTTATTAACATCGATCTGCCTTAGAAGCTTTACCACCTGTTCCTCACGGATATCAACTGAGCATAAGTCGATAGAACTTTTATGTTCACATTCTACCGGGGGGTAGTCAGATAAATTATTTATAAATACTGAGTTAAAATATTTATTAAAAAGATTGCTTATTTGTTCACCGTCATTTGAAGTTTGGCCATCGTAAGACATATGATTAGGTACACTATTTACTGGAAATTTAGATTTCATGAAAGACCAAAAATATTTAGGGTGGTGGCGGATTTTGTCTTCAGCCATAGAAATGAAATTTTTGTAACATTCTAACTCCAATTTGTGTTCTCAAGTTGAAAAGTTGGAAAAGCCCTTATATCTTTAAAAACACACCATTTAGGTTAAAACGGGAACTTTCTTGTTCGAGGGGAGATCATTATAGTAACAAATGTAATTTAAGACTTTATTGAAATTGGAATTTTAAATTTCGCGCCATTATTGCTCGCAGCGCCTTACGAAATAAAACCCAAACAATCGTTGTTTCTTAATGAAGTTCAAATACTCGACAACAGATGGCGCCACTACACTTGATTTCCAAGTTGAATGAATAGTTGGAAAAGCCCTTATATCTTTAAAAACACGCCCTTTAGTTTAAAACGGGAACTTTCTTGTTCGAGGGGGGATAAAGGGCTGTCACACTATATAAGTCTCTTAATCGTGCCGGGACTCCTTTTTAAGTTTTATCGGCACGCACATTTTATCAACTTAGTTTTATTATATATAATGATAATGATTACCGCTTATTGGCATTTATTTTATTGCCCACAGTTAACCATCCAATCAATTACTAAACTACCCAATTTGTATTTTTAAACTGCCATAAATCTATTTCCATATTTTACTACTCATTTAAATGATAAACAATATTTTTTGCAGACTGTAATCCTGACCAGCCAAGTCGGAGGGAGCCCCGCTTCGTTAGGTAGGTTAGGTTTGGTTAGCATGTCTTTTTTTTACCGTGAAAAGGAGCCCCGCGAAGCTCCGTCCGACTTGGCCTTATTCAGAGTTTTCTAGTCCATAATGTGCAATATTCCTAGGATTTTCGCGAAACAACGGATTTTTCTATTATCCTGCGACATAAATAACGCGTAAAGTTATATTTTGTTTCTGATTCCCGCCATCTAACAGAACTTCAGCAACTAGTTTTGTGCGATTTTAGAAGTCCGAGACGGACTTAAATAGGTACTCGTACTTATATCCTATGTCACTCACGGGATCAAGACGAATCCAACGACATCTCTCACTCCAAAATCCATCAAGCCGTTTATTTAGACTACAGGCTCACTCAACCAAAAAACAGACATGCATAATAAGTAAGGAATGCATGATCCAATAAGTAAATTTTTGTTATGTGCTCATTGACGTGGATCGATCGATTCGATCGCATAGGAAAACTCCGAGCTTAGCTCGCTCCATCGCCCTTTGGGTGACCTTGAGCCTTCTAATGAGGCCCATACTAAGCGACCATGTGTCAGTTCCGTATGTCATCACTAGCAGTGCACACTACTCAAAGACCTTGTCGTGAGACACTGCGGTATTTGGGACGTGAAGATATTGCGAAGCTTCCCGAACGCTGCCCAGCCGAGTTGGATTCGTCGATTGATCTAATGAACATAATTGTTAATTAGCCTGATTAATTTTTTATTATTATATCAGCTCATATACGTCCCCACCGAGGGGCTCGATCGAGCCTACCCTGAATCAGGGCGATTAGGCCTTAGTCGACCACGCGGGCCCAGTGCGGGTTGGTCGACTTCACACACAACCTTCGAGTTTCTTCGCAGGCGTATGCAGGTTTCCTCACGATGTTTTCCTTCACCGTTAAAGCAATCGGTAAGTATATGTACGTAAGTTTTTGAAAAACTCATTGGTACATTGGCCGTCCAGATTTGAACCCGGTACCTCTGGTTAGATGGACCGAGTCGTTACCGGTTGAGCCACCGACGCTTTTTCTGAATAAATACATATGCCAAATCCACATCAGACATCTATAGTTTGACGTAAGCCGCCTCCGAGTTGGGAATAGTTAGGATGCGGGATCCAAGCGTGACGATCGAGATAATACATTTACATTTTTCTTTCCACAAATAGTATCACTCCCATAGTGTTGTAGTTACAGTCAGGCATTTTTAATATCGATAGATTAGATTTGGTAGATATGCGAGTATGTATGTATTAAAAACATTTAATTTAAGGACGTTTGAACGATTTTACGCTCTCCAATTTTAGGTATTGTATAGCTCGCATACGAGCACGCGGCTCATGCTCACATAGATGATGCGATTTGCTGATTATCTAAACACAGTTGATACTTGGTTACAGTATGTGTCACATTCATTTCTTTTCTGATCAAAAACGTGAAGGGTATATAAAGGTATGCTTATATTTATGGTGGTTCTTCTGCTCCTTCAAGTTTGAGGGTCTGATGATGATCAGCTAGATATTACTGCGAAGTAATGGTTATAATTTGCAACTTGATTTTTTTACGCATTGTTTGGGTTCATGGTGGCGCTTCTGTTCAAGCTTGAACTTGAGGGTCTGGTGATGAACAATTAGATAGTAGGTCTATTACTGCAAGTTCGAATATTCACGTTTATTTTAGATTTATGGTGCGACGCTTCTACCTCCAGCTGGAGGGACTTTTTAGTTACTGAGCCCATTGCTTTTAAAATCGGTAAGTATATAAATATCGTTGAAAAATATCGACAATACCCTCGCACCAAATAGCAATAAAACAAAAATCAAAATTCGTATTCGTAACTATTGATTTTCATTTAAATTTTTCACTTACACGTGATAAAAAACTCTTCCATTTTTTGAAATTGCCACTTGCATTTTTTGCAACTAATTATTGCATAAAATACTTTCTAGTCGCACCTGAACTCTATGTTTGACTATGGTACTGTTCTTTTTTTGTCTTTGGTCTGGACGCCATTACATGAGTGTGTTCTTTTTTCTTTGTGTCCTGATAAACATTTTTCAACATTAAAAATACGTTGCCGTCATTAAAAGGATGTTTTTCTTTAAGTCCTAACAACAGGTTATGGGCCAAGGCGCTCTGCAGCACTCATAACCCTGTTTTAGGTGAAGACTGTGTTGACGGCATTTCGCTGGCGTGGGGTCTTGGCGGCATGTGGATTGTGGTGGGTCCAGGTTTTGCGGTAAGAGGAGTTCACTGCTTTGGGCATCGGCACGCAGCTATCATCGACAGCGAATAAATTGAAATCCGGGGAAATGGATCAACTGGGAGTTGGACGATTATCAGGAAGCGTCCTGAAGCTCGAAGGTCAAGGAAACTAGAGTGTATGGAAATTCCAGATAAGTGTGATACTGAAAGGGTTGGATGTATTTTCAGTAGTCGATGGGACAGAAAAAGAGACTATGGAAAAGAAAGAAGAATGGAGAAAAAGAGATGCCAAAGCACAGAGTGTTATAGTCACCCGACTCAGTGAAAATGTCATGGTGCATGTTCTAACTTGTGAGACGGCAGCAGATATGTGAACAAAATTATTAAGTATTTATGGGCAGAAGTCGAGCACAAGTGTCCACTTGCTTCAGCAAAGGTTTTTCAATTTCAAATATGAGAACGGAATTTACATGAACATATTCCTATCCAAGCTACAAGAAATGACTAGCCAACTAAAACATGCAGGGGAGGAGGTCTTTGAGAAGTTCATAATTACTAAAGTGCTCATGTCTTTACCAGAGAAATTTGCTCACTTTGTGTCTGCCTGGGAGTCGGTGGACCCAGTTAACCAAAAATATGATAATTTGGTCTCAGGAGTCTTGGTTGAAGAAGAAAGAATAAAATCGAAGAATAGAAGCGAAGAGGGTGAAAATGTTGCTATGTATGTGAAGAAGAAGGAGAATGTCAATTTTACAGGAAGTAAATGTTTCAAGTGTGGTTGGTCGCCTTAAACATTTGATTCAGGAATGCAGAAGTACAAAAGACATGCGTAAATGTTTCGTGTGCCATAAAACTGGTCACTTAAAGTATCAGTGCCCGAAACGAAGTGAGTGAAGAAGTGAATTTAGTGAGAAGAACAGTAATGCATTTTTAACTACATCAACAGTGAGTGCAATGACAGTCGGTCATTTTCATGAAAATTCTCGATTAAAGTATATAATCGATAGTGGAGCTAGTGAGCACATGACTTCCGAACGCACCCTGTTTACATCATTTCGCGAACTGTCAAATGTGTTTTGGTATGAAACCCTCAGTCCACGAGTCCGATTCGCACTTGGCCGGTTTTTATAATAACATGCACTGTACCTATTTATTTACATTAAATTTTGGACGTAACCGCCACTTTATTCGATGCACTTTAATGCGCTCCGTTGTACGTGTCTTTTTTTTTAAAGAATAGAAAGAATAGAAAATCATTTATTTGCCTTAAACACGGTATACAGAAATCTTTAAAGTTATATAGCACTCATGTTTAGCTATTAAAAACAGCATGCAAATATTAAGGTAATAATTACAATAATACTAGGTCAGTGATATTATGATATGTAAACATAAGGTATAAATTAGTCACAATATAATCAATTACAATTTTAAGTCAAAAAATTCATTTAAATTGTAGAAATTATGAGACAGTAACCACTTTTGCATTTTCTTAGTCATTAGAGGCAGTGGAAGACTTTTGAATTCATTTGGTAATTTATTGAATATTTTAATGCTCAAACTGTAGCAGGTTTATGGTACATAGTGGTTCTAGGGCAGCAGTTAAGGACAAGCTTTTCAGGATTTCTCGTGTTCCTAGGGAACACTTCGCTAG
Organism: Coleophora flavipennella; assembly: GCA_947284805.1. Lineage (NCBI taxonomy): Eukaryota > Metazoa > Arthropoda > Insecta > Lepidoptera > Coleophoridae > Coleophora > Coleophora flavipennella. The sequence continues at coordinate 7,073,704 of OX369290.1, forward strand.
CTTTGTGAAAGAAATGTGGATACAATTTTACAAATTTACTGCACTCGAGGATATACATGTCAGTGAGAGTGAGTATGCCAAGCTTTGGAAATAGCGTCCTACACGTATGGTACGGGCCAACATTACAGATATTGGCCAAATTGAACAAATACTGTTGAGATATGTATGTGTACGGCATTTTTACTATGGAACTTAACCACAAACTTAACTTACTCACAATCTGCGTAGGTTGCATCATGCATGCAACTCAATGAGTGCGCGAAAGCAACTGAGATAATTTTTAAATTTTCGAGCAGTGGCGCACTTGTAGGTAGTGAAACGCTAACTATCGTTTCGAGCCGATCTCTTTTGTTGCGTTTCATAATTAAATTCTTTTTTGATGTCGTCGCTCTATGGAATTTGAAAATAGTTGTTATTTTTTGACAAGAGAAAAACAAAGGTTGATCGTGATCCCGTCTACACTGATGTGAATTTAAATTTTTTGGATAAATTGTTTTATAAAGTTTTGTTGAGGCCCACTATTTTATTCAGTGGTAAGTAATTTGTATAAGGAAACCGCTTTGCGTGTATTTTTGGTACTGCGGCGTACTAGTTTTATTTATGTCCGTAGGGTTTCATCCACCCCCTGCGAGGTTGACGTCCCGACGGTTTTCCTCATTAAGGATTAATCCTGAGATGGAGCTGTGCTGACCACCAGCCAGTCCTTTCACTGCCCGCCCAGCTGCTTGCCAAGGGAAGTGAATATTTATTTTATCTTTTGTCCCGAGCGTCTCTCTAACTCTTTGACTTTTCTGCCTTCCTAGAAGATTTCCTGCTTCCAGTTTCTAACCATTAATTATTTATTTTAAATTTTAAAAGTGTTTTGTATCTGATACGTGTTATGTTAGAAGAATAGGGTAATTCAGACCAAAGTGAAATTTAATTATTTTAGAACTTAGTAACTTATTTAAGTACCAAAGGGACGGTAACGATCGTTGCCTACCGGCATTCTAAAAAATAACCTTTTTATATACTAATAAAATTGTAACTTTAAATTTATTTCCGGGAATTGCCCATAAATAAAGTAGGACATTGTTTTAAATTTTCAACACGGTCAACCAATGTAATCACAACTTTTTTTATACTCATATTGTTTATTGTTCCTTCCTTTTAAAATAATCATAAAATACATATATTCTAATTTACCCCATAACATTTTTTTTTCTTAAAACTCCGTTAGGCCCGAACCTCTAAATCTTACGTATCATATGTGGCAAACTCCGTAAGGGTTTTTATCCCCAGTTCCCATTATTTTTGTCACAGTAGGTAGTACCTACATTTCGCGTGGAGTAATATAGGTGGTAATAGGCAGCGGCGCCTTTGAATGCAGCTGCAAGCGACCTCAACAAACGCCTCAAAGAAGCCGCCTTGCCAAAAATACGTTGCATAGGTATAAGAAAACACGTTAGTTTTGTCACGTTTTGTGTTGACCACCGTTACGTAGAGGACACGAAGAACTTTAATTTCTTCTTTTTTGCGTAAAGTTAACATACCTGTTACGTTATATTTTATTAGATTGCCTACAGGTTAGAGGGACTTGAATGAGACTGTAAGGTTTTAAATAGGTAATATTAGTATTTTAAATAGGTAGGTACTGAATGAGAGAACTAACAAAGGTCAACGGCCAGACACAGTTTCGTGTTTCGTTTCGGCACGGCACGAATCCATCGATGTAAACAAAAGACAGGGCCGTACTACGAGAATATTATTTATTTATGTAGGCAATAATGGAAAGTGGTCATTTTCTTTAGAATTCGGTATGGTCGCTGAAGAAAAAGTTGTCCAGTCTCGTTTACTGAACTTGCCCTTAAAATAGTTTCAGTTAATTTTGTTAGACCTTGTATAGTTTTATGTTTATTTATAAAGACAGCAGAATGTTTTTGTAATTGCATGAAACGTTAGTAAAACGTGTACGTTCTATGGTCATTTCTACTTAAAAATAGTGATGTCACCACATGTAACCATTGATAACGTATTTGTAACTCTTATGAATATACAGTTAATATATATTAATTATAATATATATTAATTATATTACTTTTAATATATATTAATTATATTACTTTTAATATATATTAAAAGCGTCGGTGGCTCAACCGGTAATGACTCGGTCCATCTAACCAGAGGTACCGGGTTCAAATCTGGACGGCCAATGCGTCGGCTTACTGCAAGACATCATTAGCTGCAAAAAAGTGATTTCGAGATAATCGCAGTTTTATATTTTTCATTATCTTTGCAATTACTTCAAAAGTTGAGGACATAGAAAAAAAAATTAAACACCACCTTAAAGGTGAGCATCTTCTTTATACGATTTCAATATGTAAAACATCCCTAATGCTGCACTTTTTTTTAAAAGGCCGGAAAAAAAAGATAAGGACTTCTTGCGTTTGAGCAAAACAAGCAAAACGTGTAAATAATGATTTCTGTATGAAAATCGTTCAAAAAAAATCAATTATTACCATTAAAACAATGAATATAGTGTTATTTTTTTATTATTATTAAATAAGAAGCTCTTACAATATTATTTTTGATACTTCGGGTGACCTAAATCTAATTTAACAACTTAAATGAAAGTCGCTTAAATTTTTGGCAAAAAAAAACAAGTGATAATAAAGGTATAAGATCTACTTAATTGTAGACAGTAAAAACATATCATCTAATCAACCGAAAGAAGTCCACTGCTGGACAAAGGCCTTTCACAAGGAATTCCACAACGACCGGTCTTGCGCTACCCGCATCCAGCGGCTTCCCGCGATCTACACCAGGTCGTCGGTTCAACGCGTGGGAGACCTTCCTACGATACGTTTTCCGGTGCGCGGTCGCTAGTCAAGAACTTTACTGCCCCAAAAGCCATCTGTTCTACGAGCTATGTGCCCTGCCCACTGCCACTTCAGTTTAGCGATTCTGTGAGCTATGTCAGTTACTTTGGTTCTTCTGCGGATCACCTTATTTCTGATCCGATCGCGTAGGGAAATACCAAGCATAGCTTGCTCCATTACCCTTTGGGTGACCTTGACCCTTCTTATGAGGCCCATAGTAGGCGACCATGTCTCAGTTCTGTATGTCATCCATCACTGTAAACAAACACTGGTCAAAGACCTAAGTCTTGGAACACTGCGGTATTTAGGTACGCTGCCCAGCCGAGTTGTATTCGTCGATTGTTCTCTTTCTTGAAGTTGGACCTACCTAGCTGGACTCTTTGTCCATGGTGTACATATTCGTCAATAACTTCCAGTGTAGAGTCTCCAACCTTTAGAAGGGTGGGTGCAACACGGACATTTAACAATATTTTCGTCTTGTCCATGTTCATTTTAAGACCCACTTGTTGAGAGACTTTACTGAGGCTATCGAGCATTACACTTAGGTCTTCCATAGTCTCAGCCATGACCACGATATCGTCAGCAAATCGATGGTGGGTTATGTACTCGCCGTTGATACTGATGCCGAGTCCCCCCCAGTCTAGAAGTTTGAAAATATGTTCCAGGGCGGCGGTGAACAGTTTCGGATAACGTCTCGCTGTCTCACCCCTCGCTGCAATTGGAAGGTTTCGAGTTCTGGTGTGGTGATGAACTAAAGTGGTGCCGTTTTCATACAGATACTTCAACACCGTAATGTATCGATAGTCAATTTAGCACCGCTGGAGAGACTGTAGCACAGCCCAGGTTTCGACTGAATAAAAGGTTTTCTCATAGTCCAGAAACGCCAAGCATAGTGGCTGATTGTACTCTTCAGCCTTCTGTATAATCTACCGCAACATATCTATGTGATCTATGGTACCAAAGCCTTTTCGGAAACCGACTTGTTCGGGAGGCTGGAAGTCGTCAAACCTGCGTGCGAGACGATTCGTAATGAATCTCGAAAACAGGTTATAGACATAGCTCAGAAGAGAGATGGGTCTGTACTTCTTCAGTAAGGTGTTGTCACCCTTTTTGAAGAAAAGCAGGATCGACCAAACTTCTGTGCCATTCGTTAGGCGTTTGTCCCTCGAGTATAACGGAATTCAATAATTTCTGAAGAGCTTTGAGTACCGGTGATTCACCTGCTTTCAGAAGTACAGCCGTAATTCCATCGTCACTCGGTGCCTTGTTGTTCTTGAGCTGTTTGAGAGGCATTCCAGTCTCGTACAGGCTGACTTTCGGGATATTTTTTATTTCTTTATTAACTTGTCGCCAATTTCATAGACCATTACCTAATATATATACTGTGCCATTACACATGAATTTTACAATTATTGGTTTTACATTTTAAAAAGCAAATTATGAAATTCGACTAATTGAAATTTGAAAAAAGACAAAGTAGTCTTAAACGTAAATTATGTAATAGAAAATAATATTTATAAAGTAAAAATATATAAAACAAACAAAAAAGTACAATTAAAGAAATAAGAACAAGAAGTTTGAAATGGGCAGCGCAAAGTGTAATACGTTATATGTGTAGTGTGTTTGTGTGTATTGTGAGTGTTTGTATGAAGTCGTATAAAAATTAATTTCATGAATTGGTTACGTCGGAAGAAGAATATGTCGAATATCTATATAGCTTCGGTAAAGTGTCGGGTTAGTCTGGCTCTTGAGTCTTTAGCCAGATCGCTGACAGGCAGACGTGTGGTCTTGTACAATTGTCCGTAGAACTTTTTAACTTCTTCCAGCAACTCAATCTTAAAATTCTTAGACGATATGATCCTGCCACCTCAGTTTTCGGCTTGGTCAGTTGGCTTTGTCCTCTCGTTGGTTTGATGTCTCGCGAACACTTTTGAGCCTTTGTTGTGCTCAATCGCTTCTTTAATACAATTTGTATTATACTCGCGCTAATCGCGAGTCAGGAACTCAGAGATCTGCCTGTTTAGTTGTCGATACTAAGTAGCATCTTCAGAGGACTGCAAAACCAGTCTGCGTCTTTCTTCCATGAGGTTGCTGGTGAAGTCCGGTTTTTTTTTGTTCTGTTTGAACGGCGAGTTTTAAGAATCTTAGACCCGACCTTTTGGACCATTTCCACTAATTTGTCATTACAATCGTCTATATTCTCGCAGTATAATAGGCATTCGAAGCGATTGTGCAAATCAAGCTGAATGCTCTCGGGGTTTTGGAGTTGTATGGGCGCAGGTCGGAACGTAGACTTCATCAGTCGACATCTTTCTAGCTTAATCTTTAGATTCAGTGTGCCTCTTACCATTCGGTAATCGCTTCGTGTTTTTACTAAAATTGATCACAAAGACATAAATTGAATATTTGTCTTCTCGTCGATAAGATGAAATCAGTCTCGTTCTTCGTTATGCCATTGGGATACAACTATGTCCTCTTCCGCTGTTGTGACTCTTTGAAGAAGATGTTCATTATAAAGAGGCTCTCTTTCTTCATAAAGTCGGCCAGCATCTGACCACGTGCATTTATTACTCCATATAAAAATTGCCCCACTCTCAGCTCACCATCGCCTCGTTTGCCCAGTTTCACGTTGAAGTCCTCCATAACAATGGTATAATGGGTCTTGGTGCTACGTTTGGTGTAGAGATGTCCTCATGTCATTATCTCTACCTCATCGTCGGAGTGTTGCGTGGTCGGCGCGTATGCCCGTATGACTTATCGAATACCGTTTTGTGATTCCGAGTATAAAGTATGCTACCCTTGTCGAAAAGATCATGATCTGGACCACTTTGTTAATGAGGGACTTGTGGACGAGCAACCCGACACCACCCTGGGACAGTTGGTCACCCTTCCGGAATGAGAGCAGGTTTCCGGATTTAAGGATCATGGTGTCCTCTCCCTTTATTTGGACTTCACATAAACGTACGATATCCCACCGTAACCTGCTCAATCCTTCTTCGAGTTCTGTAAGCTTCTCGTCAGTCCGGAGTGTACGCGTGTTGTAAATTGCCAGGGCCAACGGTCGTTGGGTTTGGTAGCCTGGCATCTGCTGGAGATTCTTTGCACCTCTCGCCCCATCGTTACCAGGTCGGTTACCGGAGCCAGGAATAGCAGTGTCGCCGGGGACAAGGGGCCGTTTCCTGGGTGTGTAAGCAAGATGTAGAATTCTTATTTTTAGCAGATTATAAATTAATATGATGGTTAATAGTAGGTTGTAGCTCTAAGGGTTAATATTTATTGTAAATAATATAATAGATTATAAATTAATGAAGCAGAAACATACCGGTAGATTTAGATCAACTTCGAGACAAAATTTGTATTCTGGTCTTAATGTAGAAAGCAAACTGCGGCATCGGTTCCGCTCGCGGCTCGCTTCACCTATTCCCCTCGCTCGTCCACCGCCTTACAGCCAGCCTTCGCGCATCAAAGTGACAAATAAATCGAGTTTCTATTATCCTAAGTACTGTTCCCTATATTTTAATCTACAAATATCTACTCAATGAACTTCCGTTTAGTGTCATAAGGTAATAATCCGATGAAAAGAATGGAATTTGTTTGTCAGGACCAACAAAATTCATATTACTTTTGTATCCAGTTTAACTAAAAAACTAATTAATATGATTATAAAACCTTTTTATATTGTGTAGAACTAACTAAGTACTTTAAGACCCTAATTTTTTTAGTGTGTAGATTTGACAGAAATCATTATTGTGTAATTATTAGATTGAAGCCATATAGTTCTGCTACTCACGCTCCCAGAATTCATTAGAATTATATAATTTTATACTACAAAAACACTTAATATGGTCTAAAAAAATAAATCACAAAAATTTGTTTTTGTCAGATCTCTATAAGTATTAATTCAAGTGATCATTTTCTATTAAAAGTCATTTAAGTTTTTTAATTAGTTTAATAGACAAGTATAATGTGACTAAAAGACAATTAAAGGCATGTAATTATTTTTAACAAAATCATAACTTATATGGATTTCTGTCGTTTGTCGTTGCTCAGACGTCATTGAAACAATATAATGACTTTTAGCAAAACGTTATAAGACAATTTAAGTACTCTAGATGTCACTTATGAACTTTATCAACTTAACACAAAATTTAAAGATGTAATAAGCCATATTCGTGAAACCTCCTTAAGTAACAAAAATAATTTAATTATTTATAACGAAAATTGTAAGTAGTGAATCATACATTTTCAAATTTCGGATGAAGACACTAAGTATCATTAGTGTGTAGTTGTAATGAAAAAAATCTCAATACTAAATATTTTGCCTTAGACATAATGTTCAATTTCTTTAAAAGTATAACACATAGAGAAATAGTGATTTCTGATTATTGTAGAGCGTAGCGCGGCCTATACACTGGTATCACAAATGCAGTTAATGACTTTTTGCGGATAACGACTTATTGCAGTAAGCCGACGAATGTACCAATTAGTTTTTCAAAAACTTACGTACATATAATTACCGATTGCTTTAACGGTGAAGGAAAACATCGTGAGGAAAACTGCACACGCCTGCGAAGAAACTCGCAGGTTGTATGTGAAGTCGACCAACCCGCACTGGGCCCGCGTGGTCAACTAAGGCCTAATCGCCCTGATTCAGGGAAGGCTCGAGCCCCTCGGTGGGGACGTATATGAGCTGATATAATAATAATAATAATGATTATATTATGAATATTTCATTACAACACAAACAATTATTTCTTGTTGCGTCAATCAACCAACCATAAAAGTGATATGTTTAAGTAATAACAATAGTAGATTGTACAACAAGAGAATAAAACAAGCCATTTTACCCGAGACGTTCATTTAGGAAACCGAGCCGGTACGGCGAGGGTGGATAGTCACGTCGAGGGTAAAATGAGTTTCATGTTTGAGTTTTACACTCTGCTTTTCGCTTCGATTGCAAGGGAGTAATAAATATTTAACCGCAATACAACAAATTTGGTTAATTTTGACGAATAATTTGTTTCCCGACACACAATTTTTCTTATTTTCCACCCCCCTTCACCCATTACCACCACTAAAATCGACGTACCACAAAATACACTTTAGCCTAGGGTTTGGCAACAATATTTTGGTAATGGTTATTTTATTTCGTTATAATACATACTATGTTACATCTACATGATAAGTACAAAGTATTTAGGCAGTGCCTCTGCTGCCGGTGCCGGTTTCCAAAAAAAAAGAGGACGGGAACCGAGACGAAACAAAATGTGTCTATGGTCAGAAAAAAGTCCTTGTCTTTGGTTTTGGTTAGTCGTGTGGATTCTACGCTTTGAGGTTATTTCGTTGTTATTTTTATGTTTTATTCGTAAAATATTGAAAAATGAAAGTGGGAGACACGTTTGCGTCCTTCGAGGAATTCAATAAGTGTTTTGAAAAATACAAAAAAGACATATTCAATGAGTACTACATTCGAGATGCAAAAACAATAGAGGTTCAACGAAAAAGGTTTCCCGGAACAGTGTCGAATATAAACGAGAGCTTAAAATATTATTATGTTGTCATCACTTGTATTCGTGGAGGCCGTAAATTTGTTTCAAAAAATGGTAACTCTTCAAGAAACTGTGGCACTTTTAAGCAAGATTGTCCAGCGAGTATTCATTTAAATGTTACGAAATGTAAACAATACCTCACGATATCGAAGCTGAATGAAGCACATAATCACACGTGTGGTAAAAAATACTTTGAGAGTCTATCTCAGCAACGATTGAAACTGCCCAAAGATGTTAAAGAAAATGTGATTGAGGCTCTCCAGACAGGCGCGAATAAAAAATTAATAAGAGAAAAACTGCAAGCTACGACTGGATGCAGTTTAACTTTAAAAGACCTGACAAATTTAAAACGCTGCCAGAAGAAAAAGAGTTTTTCTGAATGTATCCAAATTCTACAAACAGTTTATGGATGCAAAGATGTTGAAATTCTTTTAGATAAAGATGGAACATTTAAAGCCTTGTTCTTTCAAGACGATAAAATGAAAAAATATTTGAAATCATTTCCAGAAGTTCTTTTTATTGATGGAACTTACTGTTTATTAGATATTAATGCAGCTACTTATTTGGTTTTGGTTGAAGACTCTAATGGCTTGAGTGAAGTTGTAGCTGTTGGGTTATTAGTTAATGAAAATGAAGACAGCATTGATTTTTTCATAAATACTCTTAAAGAACGCAATCCGGAGTGTGAAACAACTAAATTGATAATGTCAGATAAAGAAAGGACTGAAAGAAAAGTCTTCCAAAAGCATTTTCCACATGCCAAGTTAATGACTTGTTTGTTTCATGTGTTCCAAATATTTCACAGAGAAGTCTCAACAAAAAAAATGGATATTACTGCTGAAGATGTAAAAAAGAGTAAACATTTTTTGCAAAAACTAACATATGCTTCATCTGAAGCTGAATTTAAAAACACTGTTGAAGAGATGGAAAGAACTGTACCAGAAAAAGTGATGACATACTACACAGCTCACTGGGCAGACATAAAAGAGCAGTGGGTAAAATGCTTTACTTTTAAAAATTTGTGCTTATCCAATACTACTAACAATAGGTTGGAAAGTATAAATGGAAAGCTGAAAAGTGTAATAAACCGATACAGCACATTAGAGGACTTTATAAAAAAATTCTTTGCGCTTTTGAACAGTGTTAGGGCAGGAAATGATGTGAAAAATTTCCAAATGCTAATTTAAAAAACAGGAAATTATGAAAAAGGCTCATCTGAATATTTATATTGCAATTATTTGACTTCATTTGCCTTCGAAAAGGTTAAACTTCAAATGAAACTCTCAAAAAAATGCAAAGAGTTTATTTCAATTGAAGAAAATGCATACTTGGCAAATACATCTGAGGGACTGTTGCATGTTTCAGCAACGACTTGTGAATGCATGTTTAGAAATTCCACAATGCTACCGTGTCGACATATTTTTAAATGTAGACAAATACTTTCATTGCCTTTGTTTGATCCCTCTTTATGCTTAAAAAGATGGACAAAAGCAGAATGCGAGAGAGTATTAGAAGAATTCAATTCTAGAAATGAGGGTGAATTTGAACAAAACACATATGACCTAGCATGTGACGTGAAGGTTCTAAATGAACAAAAGCCAACTAAAAGGTTAACTAACCATCAAAAATTTAAACTAATGGATGAGCAAGGCAAAATAATGGCCAAACTGTGTAGTGAGGTTTCAACTCCGATTTTTTTCAAACGATTACAATTACTCAAAAGTATTATCCAAGACTGGAGTAATGGTTATGATGTGAATCCTAACTATGATGTAAACCAAATATCTAACAGTCAAAAAAGTCAGCAGTCAGCTGAAGAATTTAGTGACTCAGTACTGAATATTGCAGGGACTTCTAAAGATATTATCCAAGACTGGAGTAATGGTTATGATGTGAATCCTAACTATGATGTAAACCAAATATCTAACAGTCAAAAAAGTCAGCAGTCAGCTGAAGAATTTAGTGACTCAGTACTGAATATTGCAGGGACTTCTAAAGATGACAGTTAAAAGACATAAAAATGCCAACAAAAATTTTGAAAAGGGGTCGACCTAAAGGCTGTGGAACTACTGTCATAGGTCTTGCAAAGAAAAAAAACTTGAAATCTAAACAGACCCAAAAACAACCCGCTGCAGAAAAAAATGTGGCTTGCGACAAAGAAAACCAACAAACACAGCACAATATGTTAGTTAAAAAGTATCCAGATCAAATTGAGGACTATGTAGAAGAAGAATATTTAGAACAGGAAAGTCTGTACGAAAATTATATGGAATTAAAATATGACGAGGACATAATAAATCAGGATATGGTAGAAGAGGAGGAAATACATATGGAGGAGGAATATTTGGATGAAAGTATTGAAAATATTATTTAAGAACTATTCTATGCTTAGATAACAAGTTACTTTGTCCGAAAGTTATTTTTGTCAAAATCTGTACCAAGTAGTCAAAGGCATAAAGTAAGCATTAATTGTCACTTGATAGCCGCAACATTACATCACATTCATTATATTATTAAGTATAGTTGTGAAACTTTTGTTATGTACATAATATGTTTCTTATTTTCAAAGACTTGTAAATTTAAAAATACTTTTGTACAATATTGTAAATAAAATTTGTATTGTTTTGAAAGTTGTTTTGTATTGTAAAATAAACTAACTACAATTATAAAGATTCTATAAAGTTTTTCTTTTTATCTACAATGCAAAGTAGGAAGTATATAAATCAATTCGATCAGTATTATTTTGATACATAGACAGATCTTTATTGGTTTGCTTCAGATAAGTGGAAATATGGAAAACTAAGCGTTTAGATATAAAGTCTATATTATTTAAAAAAAACGGTCAAGTGCGAGTCGGACCCGCGCACGAAGGGTGCCTTACCATTATCTATAAAAACGGCAAAAAATCACGTTTGTTGTATGGGAGCCCCCTTATATACCTAATTATTTTATTCTGTTTTTAGTATTTGTTGTTATAGCGACAACTGAAATACATCATCTGTCTAGCCTAGCTATCACGGTTCATGAGATACAGCCTGGACCTGGAGACAGACGGACGCGCGGACAGCGAAGTTTTAGTAATAGGGTCCCGTTTTACCTTTTGGTACGGAATCATAAAAAAGGTATACTTAAAGACAAAAGTGACAGTATTGCAGCGAAAGTGGCGTGTCTGTCACGTTTCGTAGATCGAATTTTAAATTCCGGTAGTCTTTACAAGAACCGTTACCGGCAGCCGTCCTTGTTACGGTGGTGTTACCGGTACCGGCAACTGTTCTAGGAGTCGGTACCGGCAGTCTTTACAAGAACCGTTACCGGCAGCCGTCCTTGTTACGGTGATGTTACCGGTACCGGCAACTGTTCTAGGAGCCGGTACCGACAGCGGAGGCACTGCCAAGTATATTTATTATGGATGTCTATGGGCACATCACTAGTTACGTCAAACTAGCATACTTTGCTAGCAAATGTCATAATGTCAAAATTATCGAATCAGCATTCTCTGGACGGCCCACAGATCTACTAATTCAATAGATTAAACATTGATGACGTCAAACCGTACCACCCTAATTGTCAATTGGATAACTATGGATAACTGTCCAAGCTACCAAATAAAGAAGGCACTTTTAGCCCAAAGGGTAACAAGCATTCGGAGTCCTTTTAAATTTTGTTGCGTTGTCATTTACGTCGGTCATATGGTGCCTAGTCGGACGAAAAAGGTTTTAAACAATCTTAAAGAAACAGTTAAGTGTTTATTTTTGGTTGTGGAATAGTGAACAATACATGGAGAATGTCGTGCATTGTGCGTGGTTGCAAATCTCATTCGAGAAATAGAGAAAACTCGAGTGATAATAGCAGTTTCCACACGTGAGTAAAAGAAATACGTTTTCTCGTTAAATGAACCACGAAATGTTTCGATATCAATGAGACAAGACTTTCATGAAGGCTCATTTTACAAATCTAAATGAAACTATAATGTTAAGAGTGAAAATAAGAACAAAAAATATAAAAATAAACAAAACTGTTTTTAGGTTACTAGTGACGTGAAAATTATGGTCGATAAATGTGCGTCACTTAGTCATCATATCAGCTGAAAGGCGTCCACCGCTGGACAAAGGCCTACCTCACTTAGTAATAGTAATGGTATCTTACATTTTAATCAAAGTGATCAATTTCGCTAGCGGTGGTTTGACGCCATTAGCAAAAATGAGAAGCAGCATAAAAAATCTTTGAGATTGTGCTCAAGACACTTCAGCCCCGAGTGCTTTGTACGAGGAAACTTATTGCAAGTACGAGAAGATGCCGCACCCACTTTGAATTTACCCGATAAGACAGCAGTTGTGGTAAGGAACTTTATAGTATAAATTATAGATTACAATTTTAGTTTTTATTTGAACAGAGTTTTTTATGCTCAAATGAATATAAAATGTCAATTGCCATGACAGATATTTACAATATACGCTGTCCCCAACACTGAAGGACTTGTCACACTGGATGCGGTCTGTGGTCATGACGCTGTGTTCGCTTTGACCTGACTGCTGACCGCATACTAAGCAATGCCTGTCCTGTGAGGGATTGAAATAAAAATTTACCATTTGAATATGGCTATAGAAAACATACATTCAGCTCGGGGCTTTGCCATACAACTCCTAAGAATATACTAGGATGCCGGCTAAAATGTATGGATTGATACAACTCCTAAGAATATACTGGGATGCTGGCTAAAATGTATGAATTGATACAACTCCCAAGAATATACTGGGATGCCGGCTAAAATGTATGGATTGATACAACTCCTAAGAATATACTGGGATGCCGGCTAAAATGTATGGATTGATACAACCGCACACACGCACACACACACACACACACACACACACACACACACACACACACCAAAATCCACTTGCATCAATTCAACATCTTTGTTTTTCTGTTAGTTAAAGCTTTAGCATAGTTTTGTTCACATTTAGTAGATATACCATGTTCAGTTTAAATAGACTCTGTTAATTGCCAATAATTATATATACCATAGACTAAGCGATGGAAGAGTGAGATTTCCTAACACAGGTATTTTTTTACCTAAAAGGAGGTCTCAGCCTTAAAAAGCCGATAATTTTTGGTAACCAATAAACAATTTTCATTTTCATTTTTTCATTTTCAGTATTTCTTCCAAATTTTACCTTTGTTTATTTTAGAGATATTGCTCAAAATATCTGCCAAAACACTATTCGCACTGAAAACCGCTGAAGCCAAAATTTTGAAATTAATACAGTTTACTACAACTTAGATCACAGATTACTTGAAAACTGCCTGGAATATCGTTATTATCATAGATTTTCAAAAAATAAATAAAAGCATTGTCCAGTAAAAGCAGATCTCTGATTATGTGAGACAATGTATGTAATTAGAGGTCTTGTTATACCGGTCACAAAAATTTTGATACGGAACCCTGTTTGTGTGAGTCCTACTTGCGCTCTTGACCAGTTTTTCAATTAACACTACTTTTTTGTTTATTTTTAACTATGGTATCTCAATGTTAAATAAACTTTTTTCAGGATTTCCCGATGTTAAAAGCAAGCGAACCAAGAAGTTGTAGTGAGCCTTTTGTGCCTAGGCTACAATCAAACACAACCACGGTAAATTTCTTGACAATAATATAGCACATGCTTTCTATTTTTAGGGTTCCGTAGTCAACAAAGATTAACCCTTTAAGAAGAACCCTTATAGTTTCGCAATGTCCCCCCTGGCTTAACTGAGTCAGAGACTTTTAGTAGGTACTAGAAAGCTGTAATTTGGCAAGGGTATATAAATTAATGAAGTGGTAGAGTAAAAAATCGAAGGAAGTTTTCTCCACAATTCGAGCACTTACTGTATTATATAACTTTTTTTACAAAATTATAATAAATACTAGCTACACTTCTATTTCAGGACATGTGGAAAAAAATGTAAATAGTAGGATATATAATCAATTTAAAGGGAAAACTATCACAGCTAAGTTAGGGTTACCAGATCATAATTTGATAAAGGAGGACTAAAGGATCTAAAAAGGAGGATTTTCTGTAAAAAATGAGGACATTTACAAATTAGTAAAGTTTTTTAAATTATGATTTGCTTTATTTGCTGAGCTCCGAATTTTCATAAGCAGTTTTCGGGTTTTAAACAAATATTTATGAAAAAATATTTCCATGACATGTTTTTACCCGACTTCCCAATAAGAAGGGTAAAGTTAATGTTTTTGAATTTGTGTTAATAAAAGACTTAATTGAATCTACACTTAGTGTTTTCCTTTACTTACACCACGCACGGCGCACGACACATTACATTACGCATTATAAACGCACAACAAAAGGAGGACATACAGTAGGTAAGGGAGGACGGGAGGACAAAATATTGAAAAGTAGGACATGTCCTCCATTTGGATACCATCTGGCAACCCTAAGCTAAGTAGGCTTTTTTAGTTTAGGAGTAATAGTCGTCCAACTTAAGATTTATAAAAAGATTTGTTGGCATATTAAGCAGTTCGATTTATAAAAAGTTCATGGATTTTCCATACAAAATGTTATATCAGCAACTAAAAAAAATAAAAAAAAATACTTAAAATAAACATATTTTTTTTGAAAATAACTACGGAACCCTTTTTTACGCGAGTCCGACTCGCACTATGCCAGTTTTTTAATGTACACTTAACTTAAAGTTAGTTGTTTTCTGTTTATGTTTTATCGTATTTCAAAGTCTAATATATTTTTCAGGATATTAACCATGTCACATGTAGCTAACGAACTAAGTAGGACTAATGACACTTTGCTGCCTATGCCACAAGAAACCACAACCACGGTAAGCCTTTGACAACATCGCACGTGCTCGATTTTTCAGTCTACATACTCGTATAGTCATTAAAATTTCTGTTTTGTTTACATTTTATCGTACTTCAAAGTTTTTCTATATTCCATGTCACATGTAGCTAGCCAACCAAATGACAATAATGCCAATTTTCTTCCTACGCCACAACCAACTGCAACCACACTCACATACCTCAAAAGAAAAAGCAGAACCCTTACAAGATCACTTACGCGTCTATCCGTCCGTCTGTCACGCCCATTTTTCTCAGATACTTTTTAACATAGTAAGTTTGATTTTTTTTCAGCATTCCATGCCACATATAGCTGGCGATCCAAATAACATTAATGCCACTTGCCTGCCTACGCCACAAGCAACCGCAACAATGGTAAGCTAATGACTTTTAGGGTTGTATACTTTCCTTATGGAAAAACAGAACCCATACAAGGTTACTTACGCGTCCATTTGTCCGTTTGTCACGCCCGTTTTTCTCAGATACTGTTTTACGTAGAAAGTTTGAATTCGACATTGTTATATATTATACTAGCTTTTGCCAACGGCTTCGCTCGCGTGAACATAGTTTCATGACTGTGTTCGAAGGTGCGCAGTGTGCGAGCCACTCGTGACTCGCGAGCGTGGAAAAAAGTAGCCTATATGTTAATCCAGGTCCGCATCTGTCTACCTACCAAATTTCATCCAGATCCGTTTATCTGTTATGGCGTGAAAGAGTAACAAACATCCATACAAACTTTCGCTTTTATAATATTAGAAAGGATCATACTGGCTGTGCCCGCGATTTCGTCCGCGTGGAATAATGTCTTTGGGTAGCATTTTTAATTATTTAGGCTAATTATTTTACAAATAAGATACATACGTATAAATAATGAGCGATTTGCAGTGTTTCACTGCAAAGAGCTTATTAAATTATTTAAGTACATATATATGTATATTAAGGTGTAAAGTATTAATGTGAGTTTATTTAAGTACGTTTTTATGTCATAGTTTTCCCAAAAAACTAAAAACCATAGTCCAGCATAAGTAGTAGATAGTATATTAGACAATGTATTACCGAGAGGTCTTGTGAAATTGGTGTTACGATTAATTCGATAAACGCACATTCACATTTTTGCATTGATTGAAGTAATTGACAAGTTTAACTTTTGCCTTCAGGGATTATTAGATGAGACTACGACAACGAGTACCATCATTGCAGTGCAGGAAGGGCGCATTGCCAAACCAGAAAAAAAGATTTAAAAAATGGAGAAAATAAGGGGGTCTCCATACAAAGAAATGTGTTTTTTTATAGGTCTTTAGAGGTTTTTGATTTAGCTCTATTGTAAAAACGGTAATACATTAAAAGCGTGATACTTAGTGTGATTATAGTACTAATACTGAAGTAACACAACAAATAATAAAAATTGGGCAAGTGTGAGTCGTACGTGCGCTAAGAAGTCCGAACTGAGTGACAAAAAAATAAAAAATAAAAAAAAAAAAAAAAAATAAAATATTGTTTATTTCTTCATTAAGTTTACAAATAGTATACAGTTTCTGAATACTTCTTTTAAGCAATGTTAAACTGCTTGTGTCAGAAGTATTCGCTCTTCTTTACCAAAAACAAGGGTACATAAATAGTTACTCTAAGACAGATTCAAAGAATTAGTAATAATAATTGAAAAATAATAATTAAATTTAAAATTAGTAGTTTATAGAAGGCGCAAGCTCGCGGCTGTGTGTTTGTGTATGTGTATGTGTATATGTATGTGTGAGTGTGTGTGTGTGTATGTGTGGGTGGGTGGGTGTGTGTGTGTGTTAGTGTGTGCGACAGGGAAGGATATAGTGAGGGAGTAAATTTGCAAGTGTCATCAGGATTTGTGTGTAAGTAGGTCTTCTACCTCGTCATAGTTTAGACTTTTCAGCCATTCGATCACTGTTTTTTTTGCATTCTTTGTGAGTCGTAGGGTAGATATTAAGTTTTTTGTTCACAGTATTATATAAGAAGGTTGATAAAGTTTTGTACTGGTGCCTTGCAAAACTAGTTCTAATGGTCTTGGAATAGGCAACAATGTCCTTTCTTCTTTTACTTAGTAAATCCTGGGTAAAATTGAGAGATTTATGTTTTTTCAGTATGGTATTTATAACATACAATTTACGAACTGTCATTAGTTCGCATGTTGAGTATAGAGTTTCAGTTGGGAATCGAAAAGGTTTAAAATACATTACCTTGAGCAATGAACGCTGAGATCTTTCTAACTCTAAAAATTTAGTTTTTAGAGCACATCCCCAAATCGGGATACAGTAAGTTATAACAGATTGAGCCATAGCAATGTAAATTGTATTAAGTAGATTTATTTTAGTCGTATGATAAGTATTAAGTGTATATTTAGTTGGAACAATATGGCGTAGAATCTTAAAGATCCATATTAATTTACGTATACGGTTTGAAATATGTTCTATTTGACAGTGCCATTTTAGTCTATGGTCAATAAAAACACCCAGGTATTTAGTATTAGCAACCCTTTCAATTTCGGGACAGGAGCAATTATAATCAAGGGAATTCCCACATTTGTGTATCTTAATTTTGAAGTTAGTATCAGGTTGAGTACGATTATTGATGGTAAAGCAAATGTAATTAGTTTTTTTCGTATTTAGGGTGAGAAGGTTACAGTCAAGCCAATTCGCAATCTTTGCCATACCCTGTTCAACATCTGTCCGAAGAGTGTTCCAAGATTTACCAGAGAAAACAACAGCAGTGTCATCAGCATAAGAGAAAATGTGTGCATTCTCAAAATAAGGGGGTCTCCATACAAAGAAATGTGTTTTTTTATAGGTCTTTAGAGGTTTTTGATTTAGCTCTATTGTAAAAACGGTAATACATTAAAAGCGTGATACTTAGTGTGATTATAGTACTAATACTGAAGTAACACAACAAATAATAAAAATTGGGCAAGTGTGAGTCGTACGTGCGCTAAGAAGTCCGAACTGAGTGACAAAAAAAGCATACATTTGTCGCTCGCGTTGATGTCTTTTGATTGTAATGTGAATAGGTATCATTTCGTTATACTATGTAGTTGTGTGGAGACGTGGTGGTACGGAACCCTCAGAGTGCTTATCGGAATCGCACTTAGCCGGTTTTTTATCTTCATTTGGTTAAGCCCTTTGCATCATGGCAACCCGGCGTGGATGAGGTCGGGTATCTCATAACCATCAATTCATAAAACACTAAATATTTCTAAACTCCGCGATTCCTGGAACTCGGCTGGCTCGGTAGCCGGAAGGGGTGCCGCGAGGAGTGATTTTAAGGGATTTTTTAACATATTTAAACATTATCTAGTGAACTACACTTGCGAAAACACAGCGGGTACGTAATATGCGACCTCATAAATGAAGTTATTAGAATGTTTTATGTTGACTTTATGTTATATTGAAGCTAAATTATATTACACAGATATATTTTTTAATTTTGTGTGCACAGTTGTCAAAATATCTCAGTTTTTTAGATAGTAAGTCATAGTTCCTAAATACTTTTGATTTTTGTGTAAAAACACACTACTTTGTTTTTTTATAGAAATATAAATACTTTTATAACTAGAACTCGGTAATATTATCATTTTACCTCACGTACCTAATGTAAATTAATATATTACAGTAATAAGTAGTCATTTCAGTTATCAAAATCGACAACTTCTATATTATGTATTTGCGTATGTCACACCCACCTCACAGTTGGTGTAACTATTTTTCACCTCATTTACATTAATTTACATTCACTTGGCATGTACATAATGATAACGGTTGAATTATGTTTACAATAATTATTAATGACTAGGTTTTTCCAGCGGCTTCACCCGCGTGGACTCCGTTTTAATGACTGTCTTTAAGGGTAATTAGTAAATTATGTCGTTTCCAAACTACTTAACCATCTCTGTGCAAAAAAATCACAACAATCGAGTAATTTTTCAGTTCCCTCAGGAACTGCATCAGATTATGCTATTTTCCCGGGATAAAAAGTAGCCTATGTCCTTCCCCGTGACACAGGCTACCTGCATGCAAAATTTCGTAAAGATTGGTCAAGGCGTAGAAGCGTGAAAAGGTAACAAACAAACACATTTTCACAATTATAATATTACTAGCTTTTGCTCGTTTTTATGACTGTCTTAGAGGGTGCGCAGTGCGGGAGCCGCAAGCGGCTCGCGAGCGTGGACATGAGTCTTCTCCAGATCACTCGCGAACTATGTCAGGATATGCTTATTAGTAAATCACGTCATTTCCCATGTTAGATGGCGCTAAAGTAGCAAAATGTTGATATTTGTTGACAATTTTTTTTTAATAAAAAGTACCCTATGTTACTTCTAGTCCTCCCAGAATATGTGTACAAAATTTCATGATTATTCGTCAAGTAGTTTTTGCGTGAAAGCGTAACAAACATCCACGCTTTCACATTTATAATATATATATATATATATATATTTATACTAGCTTTTGCCCGCGGCTTCACCCGCGTGGACATTGTTTTTATGACTGTCTTAGAGGGTGCGCGGTGCGCGAGCCGCAAGCGGCTCGCGAGCGTGGACATGGATTTTCTCCAGTGCCACATATCCTGACATAGTTCCCGAGTGATCTGGAGAATACACATGTCCACGCTCGCGAGCCGCTTGCGGCTCGCGCACTGCGCACCCTCTAAGACAGTCATAAAAACGATGTCCACGCGGGCGAAGCCGCGGGCAAAAGCTAGTAATATTATAAATGTGAAAATGTGTTTGTTTGTTACCTTTTCACGCTTCAACACTTTACCAATCTTGATGAAATTTGGCATGCAGGTAGTCTGTGTCACTGAGACGGACATAGGCTACTTTTTATCCCGTGAAAATAGCATAGCATAGTCCGATGCAGTTCCTGAGGGAACTGAAAATATACTCTTTTATTTGTTAGTTTCTTTAACATTGCAACGGAACAATGGATTGCTGTGATTTTTTGCACAGAGATGGCTGAGGGGGTGAGAAATGAAATAATTTACTACTTAGCAAATCCTTACATGGTTCCCGAGGGATCTGGGGAAAACTCATTTCCGTGCTCGCGCACGTCAGCGTCGCAACGGAGCTACGGACTGAAGTGTTTTTTTTGTATAGAATTGGTTGAGGACTTCTAATCAGAATAGCCCTATTTATATATATATATATATATATATATATATATATATATATATATATATATATATATATATATATATATATATAATGGATTAAGGATAGTAAGGAATAGTACCAATGAGTTTTTCAAAAACATCTTGAGGAAACCTGCACAGGCCTGCGAAGAAACTCGAAGGTTGTGTGTGAAGTCAACCAACCCGCACTGGGCCCGCGTGGTCGACTAAGGCCTAATCGCCCTGATTCAGGGTAGGCTCGAGCCCCTCGGTGGGGACGTATATGAGCTGATATAATAAATAATAAGTAAGGAATAGTAAGGATAAAACATGCCCATAGCTAAATTATGGTAGCTGCCAGCTTTTGGGTTCTTTCGATATCGATTAAATCTGTACGGCGCATCCCTGGTGGCCAGAGTTTGACATTTAGGGCTGTACGGGGCATGAAATCGGCATACTGACAAGAATAGAGTCATCTCCTTTTCTCATATGGAGGGTTAGTTTGCGTAAGCAGCACAGCAATATCGTCGCAGTTTTATTTTAATTTGTGTTTAATCTATTGAATTAGTAGATCTGTGGGACGGCCGCATTAGAATAGGTTGACGTAGTTTATTATATTCTCTTTGTTAGGTTGCTTGCTACTAAAGAGAATATAACAAAACAAACTAAAGTTTTTAGTTTCTACAAGTTAGTGATCTTCGGATTTATTTTGAAAACCGTAGAAGCTCCCTTGTGGAGTAATAGTAGCAAAATATATAGATTAGTACTAACGTACTAATAGTAAAAAAAGTATACAGCAAATCGAATACCTACATTAAATAGTGTTTACCTATTGTTGTCGTTTCAAAAAGTACTGTCTGTCATTTTGTATGGTTTACTTGTAGAAGATCGAAGATGTTGTTTCGGTTTGTTTGTAAGTATTTAATAGTTGCATTTCTTTTTTCTTTATTTCCAAGATATTGCTTTATTTTGTTTTAGAGGTGCCACATGCTTGACAAACAACACCAAACAACCAACACGAGCCTCTAGCGTGTGAATGGGTGTTTGTGTTGGCCAGTGATCGGCGTCGGTGTCGGTTTTTGGCACAAACAAGGGATTTTATGAGATATACATACAAGCACGTTTGCCAAGTTTGGGGATGCCTGTTTGTGGTCGGTGTGGGGCATGTTTTTGGTGTTGGCGGCAAACAAAACAACAAGCGTGTGAAGGCAGCTTATGGTGCCTCCACACTACACCGAAGAAACCCAACCCCAACCGGCTGCTTTACAACTAGCTTTTGCCTGCATCCTCTAGACTGAAATTTTCGACGTTTCACTTTCCACACTTCCCTTGATGTAAAGTATGAGGATAAATATGGTTTTAGAAACTGAAGAGGCTTCGATGTTATAACGTACCTGGAATTGTATACCTAGCAGCTATAATTCAATTAATTTCTATAACCCATCTAGGTACTTCTAGTGTGCATGCTTCAAAGATGTCTGTTCACATGGAGATATTAAATTATCATAGATATATCTAGTACGTTGATGCTTTTGTTGGATATATTTTATAGTATGCTCTCAAAAATTATCATTGGGCTACATCTAGGATCATATTATGTCTATGATAGTGTAATATGCCTCTAATGGATCCAACCTTCCATCATCAGCTTACCTAAATAACCTGAAAGAGTACAACTATCGATCTATTTGTACCTATGCATCTATGTATAATATTTAAAGAATTATCCTCCAACTTCTATCCGTTAAGGAGTTTTTCCTTCCATCATTAACTCATCAATATGAGATGATGACTGCCAGATGCAAATACTTCAAAAGCTTTATGAAGTATATGAAACATATAATATGTGCCTATAAAATTTAAGGGTTTTTTTGAGTGCTTTAAAATTCCGAACTGATATGGCTGTCTTTGTTTTCAGATTAAAACGTCATGAAAAATAAAAAATTGGTGCATTGAAAAAAACTTATAAAATCAAGTTATTCGAGATTATGTGTTGGAAATTGCTGATATATTAAAGAAGTAAAAACCATAGGTACTTATCAAGATGGAATCGAAGGTGAAACAACCCCCGCCATTAGATTTGATGAAAATTTATGAAAATGATATAAAAAACGAAGCCATGTCCAGAAATATATTTTGGACTAGAAAAAAGAAAGAGGATGAAACTTTCGATGAGTTTGTTATGTCACTAAGAACTTTGAGCGCTGACTGCAACTTTGATAAATTGAAAGATAGTCAGATAAGAGACCAGATAGTCCTTGGAATAAGAAACAAACAATTCAAGGACAGAGTAATAAAAGAGAATTTAGATCTAAATGAATGTATAAATTTATATAAGTCTTTTGAACAAGAAGGGCAGAGGAAAGATAAGGAAACCTTGGAAATAAATGCTGTTAGCAATGGTAAGCAATACAAAAAATATCTTAAACATAAAGGTTACATAGCCTTACGAAATTGGGGACTCATATTCCCTATTGTTTTGAGGTTCACACAATTGTGATGCTCCTCTTTAGAATGACAAGGAATTACCACTACTGGATGTGGTTTTTAGTTGTTTTTTTATCCTTCTTTAGTAATATATATACTGTGCTTTAGTGCCATCTGCACATTTCGTGGTTAACTTAAGTTTCCTGTCAGTGTTCCATAGGAGTTGACAAAAAAATTGCTTGCATACATTTTTAACCGACTCCAAAAAAAGGAGGAGGTTTCTCAATTCGTATACAGGGTGTCCCGCGATAAAGTGCAACCCCGAAAGAGGGTGATGAAACTAGATCAAAAATTATCGTAAAAAAAATTGTTGAAAAAAATGATTAAATTTTTTATTGCAGATTTAATATTTTAATTTTTATAAGGACTCTAATATGCAAAAATATCAATTTCTTCCAAAGTAATAGGTCGATTTCGTTGAAATAACAAAAAATATTACGACAAATACTTGGAAAAGAGAATAAAGTAGCAAATAGCTTGCAAAAAAGTAGCTATCATGAATTAAACTTGACTTTTTGTAATAAAAATGCATTTTAATGACCTGTTTTTTTCAATCAAATCTTAATTTATCAAGATTTTGCCCATATTACCAGAAAATTGTATGGCTTACTATTGTTCTCTAATTTTTTATTATTAAAAATTAGAGTGCGTTTGACTATATCTCACCTGATGGTAAGTGACGATGTAGTGCGTTTGAATTCGTTTTTTTTTGCTCAAAATTAATGATTCACACAGTTCTGTTTCAGTACTTGTCTGGACCCTGAGATGGAACTGTGTGAAGAAGTTTCTTGTATGCAAACAATTTTGTCTCCATCTCCACGGAACACCCACCACCTCAAAAAGTAAAATACACTTTTGCAGCGCTAACTAGTTGTGACTAAGTCATTGATGGGTTAAATGGTTTATATTTTAACTATTGACCTGTTAACTGTGTGTTTCGCCGTGGTTCAAAATAGTTTATAGTTTAACCACGGCGAAACATAGTTCACAGGTCAATGACTTGGTCACGACTATTTAACGCATAGCCAAAGTATATATATTAGTACTCACATACAGTATGGACACTCAAGATTGCGGACTCAACCCCTCGTCTCCCAAATTGATTCAGATTGGTTACCGTTTGGTTGTCGAACATATAGGATTTCGCCGCCATTTTGTTTGTTCCCTCATTTGTTGTATGAAGTGTCCAGGGTGTGGCGTAGCTGCGACGGCTATTAATGGATACGAAATGTGCAATTGCTTGGTAAACAGCTGTGTTAAGGGCCGCCAGGAGGCTCGAGTTTCCATACAAACGTGGTTCTGCTTTAATACAAAAACTACATGCCAGATTGAATCATCCAAACTTTGCAAATATATTGAGGAGACATATATCGATGTTTGTAATTAGTTTTCGATGTACTAATATAAAACGGAAAAATAATTAGAGCAGTTTCAAACTTTCAGTACAAAACTAATTGCGGCCTTCGTTTAGTTACGTTTAAATTTACTATGATGAAAACTAATTACAAACATCGATGTTTGTCTACTCAATATATTTACAAAGTTTAGATTAAATCTTGCATGTAGTTTTTGTATTAAAACGGAACTACGTTTGTATGGAAACTCGAGCCTCCTCTTACTCGAGACTCTTAAGGTATTTCACTGACAGATGGACTATTAAATATGTAGATGGCTCTTTAAGTGCACCTCAAAACCCGAAATAGCCATAAAACTGTTAGGTATACAAATTTATATTCACTGTAGTTTGGTTACTATATATATTACATAGAATTGCGAAGTTCTACACGAGGACAAAAAACCATTTTTAGAGTTCCGTAGTCAAAAATTAAATTTCAAAATGTTTATTCAAAGTATGTGCATAGTGACTCGTTCTGGTGGTTATTGTATATAGTAATATCAAAGTATGTTAATAAATTAAAAACAAAAATAATAATTAGTTAATAACTTCAAAATACTATTCATGTTGCTGATCCCCTTCGATGATGGTACAGGAAATGCAGGGCGACGCGGAGGTTGTAGAGACAAGGAAAACAGCCGTGATATCTTCAGTCTTGAACAATTTCAGTGGTTGATTTGCTTATGGGAGCTCGAGGGAGGTCTCGTTGTTACTCGGTGGCTTGTCGAAAATGTTGAATTTGAATGAATGAATACGCTCTATGACGCCTACGCTATATTTATATTAAATTTCCAGAGCGGGATGGCGCCATAGGAGGAAGCGAGACGGAAGATGGTGCACTTACCCACCCCTTTGGAGCAATACCGTACAGAGAGCCGCCTACGACCAATTTCCGCGCCGCGCCGTTTTGAAATAACGGTCGCGGAGGCAGCTCGCTGCTTACCAAAAACCTTTTACCTCTCCTCAGGGGTTCTACCAGGCTTCCATCTCGCCACCTTTACCAAACTAATTACCTAGACCTCCCTCTAAGCCTCCCCAAGCAAAACACAGTTACAAAACACATTTATTTAGAAAACATACAAAAGGCTTATAAAACAAGATAACTTAAAACTACAACTTAACTATCTATATCTATGTACATATAACAATTCAAAAATATAACGTATCGCAACTTTAATACATTACACAAATTTACACACAAAATTTATCAACAAAGAAACTTTACGTTTTTAAGTGTCCATCGTGCACAATTCATATCCTTACTAATATTATAAATGTGAAAATTTATTTGTTTGTTTGTGTATTACTTTTCACGCTTTAACATTTCAACCAATCTTGATGAAATTTGGCATGATAGTAGCCTGTGTCATGGGAAAGGACATAAGCTACTTTTATCTCGTGAAAATAGCGTAGTCCGATGCAGTTCCTGAGGGAATTTAAAAAATACTCTTTTTTTAAAAGGTGGGAAATGACATAATTTACTGATTAGTATTTCCTGACATAGTTCCCGAGGGATCTGGGGAAAACTAATTTCCACGCTCATTCACGTTAGCGTCGCAAGGAAGCAACGGATTGAATTGATTTTGTGTATAGAATTGGTTGAGGGGGGTGAGAAATGACATGGACTTTTAATCTTAATAGCCCGATATAGTTCTTCTTTTTTTTTACTTTATTGTTACCAAAGTTTTACTTATTGTTTTTTTGTGCCTGGTCGGTGAATAAACGGTTTATCTATCTATCTATCTTCCTGAGGGATCTGGAGAAAAGTCATGTCGACGCTCGCGAGCAGCAATGCAGCTTGCGTACTTCTCATCCTCAAAGACAGTCATAAAAACGATGTCCACGCGGGCGAAGCCGCGGGCAAAAGCTAGTAATAAAAAAGAAGAATGATGAAGAGTAAGCCAGTTCACACAAATAGCACACGGTCACCAATATAACGCGAGTAGGGTTACCATCTGACGGAAATTTTCCGCATTTGACAGGCATTTTCTGGTTTAGACAGGCGTGCGGCCGGCGCTAGGCTCAGCCTTTTAGGCATTTTTTTATTTCGCGGGTCTCAGTGAAATCTAAAAGCTCGCATACGTGCTCTAATCACACAAGATGATGATATTGACAAAAATCGCGCCGCGCGGGCAGAGCGCTGCGTGCGAAAAAACTAGTTAAACCTAAACTAGTTAAGTTATTTATGACCAATCATTGTTAAGACTATTTATTGTATACTATTTATTTTAAGACTTTACAGCTTTGCTACTGTAGACAGGCATTTTTCTGAAAAATCAGGCGTTTCGTGCATCTTAGATGGTAACCCTAAACGCGAGGGCCACCTATATCTAAATATATAAAAATCAAAGCCACGTTTCGTTGTAATTTTATAACTCAAGAACTGCTGGACCGATTTCGCTAATTCATGTAAATCAGTTTAAATCTCATGAGTCTAGTTCACGGGGAAGTATTCTAGAATGGGAAGTTTATTGTTATTAAGTTGATTTAGTTGCGAGTGTTATACTGGACTGTTCATACAACGGGCCAGAAATGACATTTCAAAAAACGAATGATGGAACAAACAAAATGGCGGTAAAATCCTATACGTTCAACAACCAAACTGTAACCAATCTGAATCAATCTGGGAGACGAGGGAGTGAGTTCGGAGACGAGGGAGTGACTTCGCAATCTAGGGAGCGGCAGGGAGTGTCCATACTGTATGTTAGTACTAATATATTATACTTTGGTTAAACTATGCAGCACAGATTGCCATATTTTTGATTGATTTAATTTAGATGTTTTTTTTACAGCTCCAAGGGACTGTAGACCTACGAGTAAGTATTCGATATTAATTTTAATAACATACATACATGCATTCTTGATAAAAAGAGCTTTGCCAGTCAGACGAACAAAAAAGGGTTCCTTTTTTTACAAGCTTTATATTTACTTGCCATGTTATTTAGTTTGGTACAAATCTTGGAAGATAAATTAGAACCTCTTTCCAGTTTCCGATTGAGCAAAAATTTTGCATGCACTTTAGTTTGGAGATGCATGGTTAGCTAAGTGACGTCATTCTAAATACAATATGGCGGACTCCCAAAGATGGTGGACCAGATTTTTACATGCACCCCATGATATGGGTATCAAATGAAAGGGCTTACTGAGAAGAATTTGGTTTTTTTTTTTCAAATTTAAAGTTAAAATTTTTCGAAAATTATTTTCTTATGAGCTTTGACCAATTAACTGCTATGGACCGGCCCACGCGAACAACGGTTTTGATGCCTACAGAATGTGTGCATTCACTGATATCGTCTCAGTTGGTCTTTCTAAGGCCAAGAGGTCACACGTTCGTATGCTCCGATAAAGAATCATAGGAATAAAGGTTAAAGCATCTCTTTTCATTTTTAAGTAAATATTTTGTATTTTTTTTAAATACAATTCTTATTATATTTTCTAAAATACTGTTAAAAAATTCGCATGCTTTCATGATTAGGTATTTGACAAATTTTTCATGACATTAATGTATTTATAGGGCCGGTCCATAGCTGTTATATTGGTCGAAGCTTATGAGGTAAAAATGAAACCATGTCTCTATCAAGCACTTATTGTATCAAGGATTATGTAAATAAGAAAGAACATAAATGAACAAAACTGGTCTTACTGATGGGTCCAAAAGTGCGTAGACTGGGATAGATAAATTTATGGTGATGGATGATTTTGTCATAAAATCCCTGATTATCACATTGATGACTGACTATTATCACATTATTAACTAGTCTCAATAATCGGTTATTTTGCAGTATCAAAAATAAGTTTTAAAATATTATTCAGCCTTCTAAGGTATCATAAAATTTTACAATTTTAATCATTAATCATTAATTTTCAATTTTATATTGAACAAATCACAAAATTGGTCCGTCAAAAACTTTAAATGTTTGCGACGTCATATTTGTATAACACGATAGTTTTAGAACAAAAATAGCGTTTTTGTCAAACAGTAAAAAGTAACGATACTTAGGTACCGTAGTTTACTGGTCATTTCATTACATATTGTCTGGAAGAGATCGCTTTTAGCGATAAGACCGCCTTTGTACACTTAAGTCTGATAAAACCATTTTGTGATTATTCCTTGTGTGCAATAAAGAATTTATACATACATACATATTTCAACGAAACTTCATGTAACACCACAGATGGAGTCAGAGAAAAAAATA
Source organism: Coleophora flavipennella (assembly GCA_947284805.1). Lineage (NCBI taxonomy): Eukaryota > Metazoa > Arthropoda > Insecta > Lepidoptera > Coleophoridae > Coleophora > Coleophora flavipennella. The sequence continues at coordinate 7,102,164 of OX369290.1, forward strand.
TCATCCAAGGTTCTCTACAAGGAATTCATACGTCTTTGAAATGCCGGACAGTCAGAATTGGCTCGTACGATTATACTCCCAAAGAAAAGGTACACTTTAAATTATTTGAGAATTAATTTGAAAAATACTATGAAAGTATGACATTAATATTAACTTCTTGATTGTCCTGTTGCAGGTGCACATATCATTAAAGGGAATCGTAATCGTTGTTCCTTCACTTAAAACTGAATCTAGAGATGTTACACTACAAATACAATTAAATAAAGTTGTTCGAATATCAGTGTATTATGAAAGCGACTTACCTATGATAATTCTGTATACCAAGTTGAAGTGTGGTGCTTACGTAAGGAGAGCTCTGGAGATGTCGGAGGAATCAGGTTTGTTTGACTTTGCCGGTACAACATTATCTGGATTTTTTAGCTGAGTGGAACCTTTATTTAATTGTTTCTCTTTCTCAGGACTATATTACGATCCCGGATCTATACGTGATGCTTACCAAATGATAATTCTCTTTCCTACAATACTCTCTCAGGAAGCGAAGGTTGTTTTGCAGAGTATGTTTGGCACACTGCTCAGTGAGTTGAACCCCAGCGAGGCCAAAGAAATTTTAGATAAAATATATTGTCCCAAAGGAAATACACCTGCAACGAAAAGTACAACAATGTCTGCAAGTGCTTCCATTGCATCTGGGACTAAATGGTAGTTTTATTGTGTGATTCTGATTAGTGAATGTGACACACATATTCCTAATTCTCTTACTTATTTGTCTTATTTCTTTCAGTTCTAATCCAGCTGAAACAAAATGCATAGTAATCTGCCCTCCAGACAAAGGTGGAATACCAATTAACACAGAAGCCAACACGTGCCTAGCCCAAGATCACGGAGGCGGTAAAATTCTATAGCTATTGTACTTTATTGTTTAGGGTGACTTATTCTGACTCGCTATTATTGATTGATAAACACTTGTAATAAATCCTATCTCTTCCCAGCATGGATGGCCAGCAGCGTCTTTGCCGCATACTGTACATCGAACAATGAAATAGCCAAGTCGCCAACCCGCTTGCCAAGCGTGGCGATTACGGCAAAACCCCCAACTCGGGGGAGGCCTATGTCCTGCAGTGGACGTCTTTTGGTTGATGTGATGATTATGATGATGATGGTCCCCTAAAGTTCTCTATTACTAAGCCCCCCCTGTCCATCTGTCTGTCTGGTCTGTCAGCGGGCTGTGTTTCATGCACCGTAATAGGTAGACAGTTGATATTTTCAGAGTCAGTATTTCTATTGCCACTATATCACAAATGAATAAAAAAAATTGAAGAGGTCTACCATACAACGAACAAGGTTCTTAAAGGCTTTTTTTGTTCTGTCGCAAAAACCGTTACTTGTACATAAAAGCGTGAAACTTGGTTTTGTTATACAGGGTCTTCGGCAGATGGTTGAAAATACGAAAATGGGAGATAGGTGGGGTCGCCTCCCACCTATTTTGAGAATTTAAAAAAATCTAGGACTTGTAATTTTTTTTACAGGATTTTTTTTTAGAAATTTTGCCATTTTTATACCTTTGAACACATTTAACTTTTTGTTTTTTAAAGCTAGCTCCAAAATCCTTTTTTTAATAGACTTTTATAAGATTGTCGGCTCTAAAAAAAATTATGTTTGTTTCAAGTTATTGCTAAAAACAAAAATGTGGGCCCCCGAACTTAAAAAAAAAGTTGAACAAAAATTTAAAACTCAACTTTGCGATGCATTTAAAAAAAATAATGGGGCTGGAAGGCTTCTGTTTTTTTTAAAACATCTCTAAAGCTTAGGCTTTTGAATGGTATGTAATTTGTTTCGGTATCTTTTTTGTAACCGGAGTTGTTAATTTTTTTTACTCAATTGGACCATGTTGACGAAATTCCACTAGTTACATGTTTTGTGAAATGTATCAAATGCAAAGTTGAAAATAATGTAAATACTTACTGTTGGGACGGTTACAAAGAGCAGGTACGTTTTTTTACATTCTTGCACACACATAATGGCTATCTTTTGTCTCTTTTACTCGGTGTGAAACGCTTGCGTACGCAGGTAATAATGGTTGTGTTGTGTTTCACTCTAGCTCGCTCATATCGTATCTTTTCTCTCTTTCACCTTGCATCTCGAACGCACGCATGAATAAAAGAATCCCTTCTTATTTAGTTGAGACATAACTGCCTCCGCGACCTTTCGTGTTCATGCGCTTACTACCTTTGTTTTCGTTAATTTCACTTTGCTGTGTTTGTGATTTTGTTAAGTTAAGTTTTTTTGATTCTTTTATTCATGCGTGCGTTCGAGATGCAAGGTGAAAGAGAGAAATGAAATGAAATGAAATATAATTTATTTGCTTAGTTTTGAGTACAAAATTTGGTGTTAACAATAAATTAAAAAGTTCATTTCAAAACTTGCTCATAATTTAAGCGTGCAAATATTTAATTACATTATTATTCATATATTTTATGTCAAGGTATAAATTCTTTCATTGAGTAAAAACATTTATGTATTAACCATTTATGCAGGTTTTTTTTAAATATTCCGCCAGACAACATTCTTATTTCGTCAGGTAAAGCGTTGTATACTTTTGCTGCCATAAAACAAACATTTTTCTGTGCAATTATCAACTTATATTTGGGTATTAGTACTGTATTGGCTTTCCTAAGTCGCAATTGTCTTAAAGGTATGGGTGGGGGAGGGTAGTATTCAGGATGCTCCTTCACAAACAGACACAGTTGTTTTATATATAGGCTAAAGAGCGTAAGTAATTTATATTTTATAAAAAGCGGCCTGCAGGAGTCCAAAAAACCCGCGCCACAAAATGATCTTACACATTTATTTTGCATCCTAAAAACCATTTGTATGTCAGTGCAATTTCCCCAAATTATGAGGCCATATTGCAAAACTGATGCAACATGAGCGTGGTATGCCAGTAATGCACTTTCAATGGAAGTAATATTGCGGAGACGGCGAAGTGCAAAGGAAAACCTGCTGAGTCGGTCACATACTAATGTTACATGAAATTTCCAACTACAGTTTTCATCAATTACTATTCCTAAGAATTTGTTAAATTGTACTTCTTCTATTAATTGTCCATCGTAGCTTATTTTTAAATTGAACTTTTTGCTTCTGTTTGTGCCGAATTGCATAACTTTGGTCTTTGTGGTGTTTACTTTTAAATTATTCATGTTCATCCAGTTAATTGTATTTTTTATAGTCAAATTGATTTCATATTCTAAATCTGTTACATCTGTGTTTCTAGTCGTATTACTTGCCCTAACAAGAACAGTGGTGTCATCAGCAAAAAGTATTGATTCGTGGTTAGTACTTTTAGGTAGGTCATTTATATATATACTAAATAGCAACGGACCTAAAATTGTGCCCTGCGGAACACCACAGCCATTCAGTTTATAATCAGATCTGCAAACAATCCTTCTAAATTTATTCTTGGTCATTCTATTTGTCTTCGTTATTTGAACGCACTGATGTCTATTTTGTAAGTAACTGATGAACCAGTTATTTGCAACTCCTCTCACACCATATTTATGTAACTTATCGACTAGTCTATCATGATCAACAAAGTCAAAAGCTTTACTCATGTCAAAAAAGACAGCCACCACCGGAATTCCATTATCAACAGAGTCAATCACTGTCCTAACTAGATTAAAATTTGCTGACGTGGTGTTTTTCTTCTTCCTAAAGCCATGTTGTTTACAACTTAATACATTAAATTTCTCAATAAATTTGGTTAATCGTATGTGTACGGCTTTTTCAAAGATTTTGGCTAAAACAGGGATTAGAACTATAGGCCTGTAGTTGTTCATTTCTCTTTTTTCGCCTTCTTTATGAGAGGCTTTACAATGGAAAACTTCAGTTTCTCAGGGAAGATACTTTGGCTAAATGAAAGATTAATGACATGACTAAGTACGGGGACTATTTGTAACGCAACTAATTTTAATATGTTTGTTGGTATTTCATCATACCCTACTGCATTTGTGTTTCGCAGGGATTTGATTATTTTAAAAATTTCATATGCTGTAACAGGTCTAAGAAAAAAACTCGACTCACACGTATCAATTTTTATATATGTCCGTGCGGGTCACACGTTTTTTTAATATTTGTCAATTCAATAAAAAAATTATTAAAGCAATTAGCAATCTCTTTCGGGTCGTCATAAATATAATTATTTGTATAAATTTCATCAATGTCATTATTTTTAGTAATGTTGTATACATTTTTGTTTATTATGTCCCAGGTAGCTTTAGTCTTATTGTCAGCCTTAGGTATTTTATTTTTGTTGCATTGTTTTTGATGAGCCACTATACAGCGCCTTAACATTGATGAATATACCTTATATTTCTGTTTATACAGGGTCTTCGGCAGATGGTTGAAAATACGAAAATGGGGGATAGGTGGGGTCGCCTCCCACCTATTTTGAGAATTAAAAAAAATCTAGGACTTGTAATTTTTTTTACAGGATTTTTTTTCCTTTTTTTAGAAATTTTGCCATTTTTATACCTTTGAACACATGTAACTTTTTGTTTTTTAAAGCTAGCTCCAAAATCTTTTTTTTAATAGACTTTTATAAGATTATCGGCTCTAAAAAAAATTATGTTTGTTTCAAGTTATTGCTAAAAACAAAAATGTGGGCCCCCGAACTTAAAAAAAAAGTTGAACAAAAATTTAAAAGTCAACTTTGCGATGCATTTAAAAAAAAAATAATGGGGCTGGAAGGCTTCTGTTTTTTTTAAAACATCTCTAAAGCTTAGGCTTTTGAATGGTATGTAATTTGTTTCGGTGTCTTTTTTGTAACCGGAGTTGTTAATTTTTTTTACTCAATTGGACCATGTTGACGAAATTCCACTAGTTACATGTTTTGTGAAATGTATCAAATGCAAAGTTGAAAATAATGTAAATACTTACTGTTGGGACGGTTACAAAGAGCAGGTACGTTTTTTTACATTCTTGCACACACATAATGGCTATCTTTTGTCATTTATTGGCATATTGGAGTTAGCACTTCCATATGCCAATAAAATGTCCGCATATTCCGCATTGGTAAATTGAGCCATTTTAAACCACAACAAAGTCTTAACAAAACGTCTGATAATAACAAAAAGTGACAAACAACAAAAAAACTTAACAAAATCACAAACACAGCAAAGTGAAATTAACGAAAACAAAAAAAAAACGTTAACGTTATTAACGTTTGTGATTTTGTTAAGTTTTTTTGTTGTTTGTCACTTTTTGTTATTATCAGACGTTTTGTTAAGACTTTGTTGTGGTTTAAAATGGCTCAATTTACCAATGCGGAATATGCGGACATTTTATTGGCATATGGAAGTGCTAACTCCAATATGCCAATAAATGACAAAAGATAGCCATTATGTGTGTGCAAGAATGTAAAAAAACGTACCTGCTCTTTGTAACCGTCCCAACAGTAAGTATTTACATTATTTTCAACTTTGCATTTGATACATTTCACAAAACATGTAACTAGTGGAATTTCGTCAACATGGTCCAATTGAGTAAAAAAAATTAACAACTCCGGTTACAAAAAAGACACCGAAACAAATTACATACCATTCAAAAGCCTAAGCTTTAGAGATGTTTTAAAAAAAACAGAAGCCTTCCAGCCCCATTATTTTTTTTTTAAATGCATCGCAAAGTTGACTTTTAAATTTTTGTTCAACTTTTTTTTTAAGTTCGGGGGCCCACATTTTTGTTTTTAGCAATAACTTGAAACAAACATAATTTTTTTTAGAGCCGATAATCTTATAAAAGTCTATTAAAAAAAAGATTTTGGAGCTAGCTTTAAAAAACAAAAAGTTACATGTGTTCAAAGGTATAAAAATGGCCAAATTTCTAAAAAAAGGAAAAAAAATCCTGTAAAAAAAATTACAAGTCCTAGATTTTTTTTAATTCTCAAAATAGGTGGGAGGCGACCCCACCTATCCCCCATTTTCGTATTTTCAACCATCTGCCGAAGACCCTGTATATGTGTTTGTATTGTTTATCACTCAATTGGTAATTAAAAAAATAGTCTTCTTTTTTCAGTACATGACTTCTTGATACCTCTAGTAATCCATCTACAATTATTATATTTTTTTAATATTTTTACTGTTACCTTAGGAAAACATAGGTTGTAGAACAATAATATGGTGTCATGAAAAATTGAGAAAGCTTTATTTAAATCTACTTCATTTAGTACATCGCTAAAAGTGAGTGAGGATACGCAATTACAAAACTTATCTATGTTTTCAACGGAATAATCTCTCTTTTCTTCGAACCATTCTGATGGTACAGTTTTTATATTAAGATTCAGCTCTAGAGTTTGTCCACTGTGATCTGATATTCCTAGATTATGTACTTCGCCTTAAGCTCTAGGAATATTACTATAGAAGTGATCTCTACACGAGTTGAGTCTTGTTGCTGTAGTTATGTGTGTTTTCATGTTGTACAGTTTAAGCACAGTATATATATTAGTACTAACGTACAGTATGGACACTCCCTGCCGCTCTCTAGATTCGACCTCACCCCCCCGTCACTCAGATTGGATGTAGATTGGGTACCAAACGTAAAGGACGAGCTACGCAAGCACTTTTATTCACTATATTCACTTTGCGCGCCGCTGTGATTTCGTTCACAGGAATAAAAACCAACCAGTTACCGAACATAAAGGCCCAACTGAACTCTTTTTTTTTTCATACTTGTCTTATGTTGTAAACGAACACCGCTCGAACAAAAAACAACACTTTCCGAATACACCATACACATTATGAGACTAAAACATTGTAAATGGTAACTGCGACGTGGACGTATGAATTAACACTGAAAACTGCTATTATTTTATACATCTTTTAACACATTTTCCATAAAATTGCGAAATTGATAAGGGATTTTGTCACAGATTAAAAATCGACATGATAGTTTTGTTGCTTTGGTGTAGAGATGGGACGAAGTGAATGACTGAATGAATGATTTTGAACTGTTGTTGCGAGGTAAAAATTGGGTCATCTTTGGGCTCAACTGTACAATAGGGTACATCGATTTGGCAGTCCGCGATTTTTTGGTAAGAGATAGGCTTTAGCTGAACATCCATACCAAATTTCAAGGTTAGGAAACCAGCGGTTTTTGAGTTATGAGTTTTTGAAAATTGTATTTTAGGTACTCTTTGGTCTTTGTTTTGTGAGTTTATGTAGGACCAAAGATGACTTATTACTGATTGTATATTTCGGATCAAACCTGACCAAACAACACTGGCTGTAAACAAATCTACACGGAAACGACCAAATCATACGGTCGGCACCATGTTTTTCTTTGTTATAGCTTATGGTTAGTTAGTTTATGGTCAGTTAGTCTATGGTGGTTCCGAACCAAGGTGTCGTGTCGGCTCCGTACCGACATTGAGTCGTCAGACTAAAGAGTCGGACCATCAGCTGTCGTCAGTCTGTAGCATTGTCAATGGTAGTCGTGTACCTACTCAGTGCCTCTTAACTTGCACTGACGCAACAGATTTCTCTTTAATGAAAACTGCTCACCCGATGGAATTTCAGTATTGTGCATCAACCACGCAAAGGTTGACTCTCTTCTCCATCACTGGGGCAGCTTCGCAGGTGCTTCCCTCTTGGCTGCATCGCTTCAAGCAGCTAGACATGTAGTGGCCCTGCCCCTTGCCGATATGGGTCGTAGATACACAGATCCGTAATAGCAATCCATGCACGTGCATTCACATCCGATCTATAGGGGTTGAAATCGGGTAACCTCAATTCATGGGACGATGATGGCGTCCGCGTGGCTAGTATCAGAGTCAGAAAATTCTGATTTCGTTGTTCCAGAAGCACTTTCTATTTTGTGTTGCTCACATCACTATCTGGAACACGTTGGGCGTCCATGTCCTATCCCAATTCTGATTTCGGATCATCAGAAGGGTTTTGGCCGTATCTAAGAAATAAACTCGTCTTCGAGAAGTTTTGGAGTGTACAATTAATATTCACACACGTTTGCAACACGAGGCTTCTCGATGATTCGGATGAAAACCGATTATTTTATAGACTGCGATGAGTTCGGCACGGGGCTGGCTTCCCAAGTTGACAGTTCAGCTGCTCGATCAAAAGTGTTCGTAAAATAATTGGCGCCTCTGTCGTAGCCTCTGTAGGTAGGCTGCATTTGTCTTTAATGTTTCGATAATCACAACGATTCTGATTGGCTAACAAACAAGTACTAACACTACCAACTTCCGGGTTCCGGTCTCGCACAGACCATGCCTTGACCAAAGATGACTATTATTACTACCCTAGCTAACCGCTTGACGTTTCAAGATAAAAAACACGGTGCTTCGATGCATGCATAGATGGTGCCACGTCCTTGCGCTCCGACATATAATTTGATTCCTAAGATTCATAATATGGGGTTAAAACCCCCAACAAACCTTCGGGATCCGAGGGGGATGTGGGAGTATCAGGGCGGGGAAAGCACGCGGGGCCGACTTGAGGGCAGACAAACTTGGGGGTAACAAATCGAAAACCAGGGGGTAATCTGTTAAGGTCAAGGTCAATCAGTCAAGGTCATTTCAAGTTCAAGGTCTAAGTCAATTTGATCCCAAAGATTCATAATATGCGGTCCGCGAGTGAGGTACGGGGAGTTCTAAAGGTTCGGAGTGTTAGGTTTAACATGAGAATGCAGAAGTAGGAGCCCCGAGTTTGTCGGCCCCGTGTGCTTTCCCCGCCCTGATACTCCCACATCCCCTTCGGATCCCGAAGGTTTGTTGGGGGCTTTAAATGGGTGGCGGGGACTGGGCCCCCTGGACCCCATATCATGAATCTTGGTGATCAAATTGACTTACACCTTTTTGTGGAATAAGCGGTAGCGATTTTCGCCGTCAGAGAAGTGGATGACCTTTTTTTTTTACTAAGCGGCAGCGATTTTCGGCGTCATAGAAGTAGATGACTTTTTTTTAATAAGCGGTAGCGATTTGTCGATCAAAGACTACCTAACAAAAAAGATTACCCCCTAGTTTTCGATTTGTCACCCCCAAGTTTCCCCTCCCTCAAGTCCCTCATATTATGAATCTTTGGAATCTAATTATACAATCAGTAATAAGTCATCTTTGGTCCTACAAAAACTCACAAAACAAAGACCAAAGAGTGAACGAAATCACAGCGGCGCGCAAAGTGAATATAGTGAATAAAAGTGCTTGCGTAGCTCGTCCTTTATGTTTGGTACCCAATCTACATCCAATCTGAGTGACGGGGCGGCAGGGAGTGTCAAAAAACACTGTTGTTTGGTCAGGTTTGATCCGAAATATACAATCAGTAATAAGTCATCTTTGGTCCTACATAAACTCACAAAACAAAGACCAAAGAGTACCTAAAAATAATTTTTTTTTTAAATTCATAACTCAAAAACCGCTGGTTTCCTAACCTTGAAATTTGGCATGGATGTTCAGCTAAAGCCTATCTCTTACCAAAAAATCGCGGACTGCCAAATCGATGTACCCTATAGAACAGTTGAGCCCAAAGATTAACCAATTTTTACCTCGCAACAACAGTTCAAAATCATTCATTCAGACATTCACTTCGTCCCATCTCTACACCAAAGCAACAAAACTAGCATGTCGATTTTTAATCTGTGACAAAATCCTTTATCAATTTCGCAATTTTATGGAAAAAGTGTTTAAAGATGTACAAAATAATAGCAGTTTTCAGTGTTAATTCATACGTTTCATCGCAGTTACCATTTACAATGTTTTTTAGTCTCATAATGTGTATGGTGTATTCGGAAAGTGGTGTTTTTTGTTCGAACGGTGTTGTTTACAACGAAAAGTATGAAAAAAAAGAGTTTAGTATTCACACTGTTGCATTTAGTAAATAACTAACAAACATTTCGTGACCAATACCGCCGGTGTGATTCAACCCTACCTGCATTCTTGCCTATAGATACGTCAGTTATATATATGTATATCATTTCTCGCTCGTTTGTATGGAGTGTCCGGGGTGTGGTTTAAGCATGTGGTTCAGTCTATTACTAAAAGGATTTACTTTTAGTGTATCGATGTTTATGTCATACGATATGAGCGAGCTAGAGTGAAACACAACACAACCATTATTACCTGCGTACGCAAGCGTTTCACACCGAGTAAAAGAGACAAAAGATAGCCATTATGTGTGTGCAAGAATGTAAAAAAACGTACCTGCTCTTTGTAACCGTCCCAAGAGTAAGTATTTACATTATTTTCAACTTTGCATTTGATACATTTCACAAAACATGTAACTAGTGGAATTTCGTCAACATGGTCCAATTGAGTAAAAAAAATTAACAACTCCGGTTACAAAAAAGATACCGAAACAAATTACATACCATTCAAAAGCCTAAGCTTTAGAGATGTTTTAAAAAAAAACAGAAGCCTTCCAGCCCCATTATTAAGTTCGGGGGCCCACATTTTTGTTTTTAGCAATAACTTGAAACAAACATAATTTTTTTTAGAGCCGTCAATCTTATAAAAGTCTATTAAAAAAAAGATTTTGGAGCTAGCTTTAAAAAACAAAAAGTTACATGTGTTCAAAGGTATAAAAATGGCAAAATTTCTAAAAAAAGGAAAAAAAATCCTGTAAAAAAAATTACAAGTCCTAGATTTTTTTTTATTCTCAAAATAGGTGGGAGGCGACCCCACCTATCCCCCATTTTCGTATTTTCAACCATCTGCCGAAGACCCTGTATTATTTATTTTACAGAATAACAACTATTATTACATAATAAGAATAACACCATAATAAAAACTGGCCAAGTGTGAGACGTACTCGCGCTAAGGAATCTGAACTGAATAAAAAAAACATTTTTCTGTCGCTTGCGTATCAATTAAAAAATGATGACATCAGTCTTATGCATTCAACCTCATATACTGTGATTTTTCAAGATTTTAGGCCCAATAGTTTCGGAGATAAGGGAAGAGAGGATGAGGGGGAAAAAATATATTTGATGACTTGGTGAAGGTCGCGGGAAGCCGCTGGATGCAGGCAGTCGTCGTGGAGATCCTTGGGGGAGGCCTATGTCCAGCAGTGGACGTCCTTCGACAGATATGGTGATGATGATGATATTTGAGATTCTCACAGTAATCCCTTTTATTTGATATGTCACACGATATAGTTTTCAAAACTTTTTTACAAAGCATACTGAGAAGTCTTGTTCTGTTTGTAGTTAAAGTTTTCAAGACTTCAACATGTTTATTCAAAGTAGGTGCAAATCACGCTCTTTCTGATGTTATTATAATTATACATGTCATTTGTGAAAAATAAAAAATAATTAGTAAATTTAGTTAGTACGTCAAAACTCAAAATACTATCATTGATATAAAACAAATTATGTCATTAGAACATGAAAACAATATGACACGAAAAGTTATACATTAAAATAATTGAATGTCAGTAGCGCTTTTTACAAGAGTAGGCCAGTTCACAGGGACAGCATCCGGTCACGAGCATAACGCGAGATTCAGCCATCGCTCCCCTCAACCATATTAGAGGGAAAGGAACAACGAAGGTTTTGTGCGGAACCCTTTTTGTGTGACCTTGAGTCGCACTGGTCCTTTTGTTTATCTGTATGTTAGATATACCTACCTAAAGAAACCAACCCACTTAGCATTTTTCATAAACATTCGGCATCGAGGTCGCTAGGTACGAGGCGCTGAATAATTTTTCAGACCAGCGTGATGAAACCGCTTTGTACAATGACCTCTCTTTAGCGAGGCAGGGTAATAAGACGCCACAGGAATTTTATGACCAATGCCAGACTATGTTTAGTACGATAATGACCTATGTGAAGCTACATGAAACCTTGCCTACTATCTACCGTAGAAGCCAAACGCGCTCTTTATAGAAAAGTTACCGTACAGTCCTTTTTAAGAGGGTTGAAGGAAGCCTTAGGTTCCAGAATAAGATTTATGCGCCCCGAAACTATAGAAAAGGCCCTAGAGTTCGTACAAGAGGAACTCAATGTTATGTACCTTCAGCAGCGCAATGAACACCCCAAGCCTCAATATTCAATCCGGATTCCAACCCAGATGCCATCGTTTAATTTCAATGCCCCAAGACCTCAGGCCTTCCAGGCCCCTGTACCTAGTTGGCCTGCCTCAAGTGACCTTTGCAACTTGTACCCCAGGCTTTTAAATTCAACTAACCCCAAGGGCAACCCCAATTGCAACCCCTATTTAGAATGCCCACCCGCACTCAACAAATGTTCCGAGCAACACCCCCTAATTATAACCCCCAGAGCAATGTTTTCCGTATTCCACCCAGGAATAATCGACCCGTTAATACCACCCCTAAACCTATGAGTGGTGTCCAGCATTTCACCCCTTAAGCTCTACCCCCAACCATGATGAGTGCAGATCATAACTGGCAAAAGTCAGGCAACCCTCCGCCGACTAATTATTTTTAAAGTCGCGAAATGAACCTTAACGAGTGCGCGACGTACGACGACTCATATTACGCCACTGATTCATATTACGACCCCGATTATGACTACTACGCTGACTTTACCGACTATAGTACTTATGCATATGATTTAGAATGTGAACAACCTGATACGACATATTATAATGAGACATCTGACGATCAGATGACTATTGAGACTCAACCGCAACCTGGTGCTAGTTATGCAAATAACGCAAGTCAGGATTTTCATTTGAGACAGACGTTAAAAAAATCAAAATAGAGGTTAATCTCCAAACTCAACGGCAATTGCTTTAACCCTCCATTAAAACTTCTCATTGACACAGTTGCAAACCAGTCCCTTATAAGTCCCGATGCAGTTAGAACTCTTTTTTCCGATTATCCACTGAACTATGACCCCTTTGAAGTAACAAATCTACACGCGACTACTCGCATTGATTATTCTATCACGTTACCTTGTTTCCCCGAATTCAAGAGCCCAAATGAGTCAAAATTTTTCGTCTACCGATTTCACAATTATTTTGATGGCTTGATAGACTTAGATCTGTTAACCAAGTGAGAGGCTAAGATAGGCCTTAAAAATCAGTCCCTAATAACCCAATTTGCTTCCAATCCCATCAAAATGTATAATTCATGCAATGTTAATTTATATGTGGCATAATACCCGCCGGAACCTCTAAGTTAGTTAGAATTCCTAGATAGACAAGTCTGAGTTCCTAAAACTAGAAACAGCGTATCTTGGCCACATTATCAGTTACAAAGGTATTAGACCTAACCCAGACAAAATAACAGCTATAGAAAAATACACCATCCCAAGAACATCTAAACAGATCAAACAGTTTCTAGGACTTCTCGGTTATTACCGAAAATTCATTCCACACTTGGCACGTATAACCTATGACATCGTGTCTGAAATAAGACAGGAAGGTTATCCTAGACCCACAATACGTAAACGCCTTTGAGAAATGCAAGACACTCTTGACAAATGCCCCATACTGCAGTACTCCGACTTCTACTAGAGAGTTTATACTCACCACTGACGCTGCTTACGTAGCAATAGAAGCTGTCCTATCTCAGGGACCTATCGGGTCTGACAAACCGGTAGCATACGCATCACGTACGCTTAACGATAGTGAGTTAAACTATAGCACCATTAAAAAGGAGCTACTCGCAATCTACTGGGCAACTAAGTACTTCAGACCTTACCTCTTCGGGCGTAAGTTCAAGATCGTGACGGACCATAAGCCCTTACAATGTATGATGAATCTTAAAGAACCCAATACTCGTTTGACCAGATGGAGTTTAAGACTGAGTGAATATGACTTCACAGTAGTATATAAGAAAGGTAAAAATAACACTAACGCAGATGCTCTCTCTAGGATAGAAATCCACAACGAGAAGATAGATAACGTTATTAAACAAATTAATGAGTTGAGTTCCTTAATTGGAAACCCTTCAGAGATACCACCTACTCTAGCTGATTTTATGACAGAGACTGCACCTACTGAACAGCCTGTTATAGGTACTTCGACTGAGACTGCACACAAGTATTAAACACCCGTACTTGAAATACCCATTACAGACGGCCATCTTAACAAGTACCATAGATAGCTTTGCTTGACTCGTAGACGACGTTAAACGAAAACAGACAGTTACCAAACCATTTGAAACCCAGACACGTATAGTCATTCAACTATCTGAATCCAACTTAGATAACGATGTAGTCAATTCCATCAAAGATTATGTTAACCCTAAGGTTAAAACTGACCTCTTGCAATGTATAACATTAATCCAATCATACAAGAGAAATTTAAAAGTTCCGCAATGAACCTGGTTCTAAGTTAACATGAACTTGAGAACGTAAAGTAGTATCTTCGACAACAAGAGATCATTCGTCATTACCATGATGGTAAAACTAACCACCGTGACATTAACAAATGTTATATGGCCCTCTCACGTAGATACTACTGGCCCAAGATGACAGACAACATAACAAAGTTCATTAACGAATGTACAATTTGTGGACAAGTCAAATATGATAGAAACCCTATAAGACCGCAGTTTAATGTAGTACCCCCAGCGACAAAACCATTCGAAATCGTGCTTATGGACTTGTTTACAGTACATAATGAGAAATATGTGACTATCGTTGATGTCTTCACGAAGTACGGACAAGCATACCATTTGCTTGACGGAACAACTGTTAGCATACTTCAGGCCCTGCTTCACTATTGCACCTATCACGGTGTTTCCATTTCCTTAGTGACTGACAACAGAACGGAGTAAACGAACCAACTTTTTTCCGAGTTCACCCGTCTTCACAAAATAAACCATCACCGAATCCTAGTTCATTCCCCAAACTATAATGGCAATGTAGAACGCTTTTATTCGACTTTGCTCGAACACCTCCGAATCCTGACATTGCAGCACAAAGACGACCATAATTAACCTAATGCCTTACGCGATTATAGCTTACAATAGCTCCATCCGTAGCTTCACTAAATGCAGGCCCTTTGACCTGCTTACTGGTCACATTGACCCTCGAGATGCTCTAGATCTTGATCTCACCCAGCACCTGCTGCAGTAGTACATCGCGAACCACAAAGAACAAATGAAGAAGGTCTACGATAACATAAATGAGTCCTCACTTGCCAACTATACAGCAATAATAGACAGTAGGAACAAAGACACTCCTTAACAGCAGGTATTCATTAAGAACCCCGTTGCAAGCAGAGACAAAACTGCTCCCCGGTACACTCAAGATACTGTCTTGGCTGATCTACTCGTATACCTCTATATACCTATACCTCAAAGAAACGAGGACCCGTTGCGAAGTCTCCGCTGAAACAAGGTTCCTGAAACGGCTAAATTGTAATTGACTGTCCACGTGACACAGCCTCCGGAAATAAGACTTAGCAGACGGACCTAGACTTCTACCTTATAACCTTGGAGAGATGAGACTAACAACACACCACCATACCTTCTTACAATATGTTCAACTTAATGACATCGAAGACAAAGTCAACTTCTTACAGGCCCAACTACAAACATTTAAGGCGAGACTTAGTAACGAAACTTACTAACTTTATGAACTCCAAATCGATTATCTTACTAACAAACTTGGCAAAGTACTCGTTCAGTTAAGATCCTTGGAACCTAGTCGTGCTAAAAGAGGTCTTGTAGATTGCCTCGGTTCAGTAATAAAGAGTATCACTGACAATTTAGATTATTTGGATGCTTTAAAATACAATGAAGCAATCAAAACCTTAGAAAATAACCAAGACAAGTTAGTTTCAGAATTTAATAACCATGTAAGTCTCAATAAAGAATGAGAATCAAAATAAGGTAAACGTTACCTTAGAACTTTTATTAGAGAAAGAAGCATGTATAATAAGTGAAAATGTAGAAGAATCAATGTTAAAGTTAATAAGGATAGAAAATTCCCTAGCTTTTATTCGTGCATCAAGCACAAAACCATGCTACATAAGTTAAAGACAATTTACAATAGAGAAAAAATCTTAAATTTAGAATTGATGATTTATAACCTGGTTCTTTTTATATTGGCAAGCAAATGTTATAGTATTTAGATTTCCAATAGTTTCTGAAGATACATATGATTTATATAGACTCTCTGTAGTACCCAATAAACACAACCAAGCTCATATCCCATCCCACCCTTTCCTCGCAACTAACGAAAAAATGTTCGTGTACATAGAGGCTGAATGCCCGCAGTTGAGTAACTGGTATCTCTGTGAGAAAAAAATCGGTCAATTTCGTACTAAACCTGATTGATTGATGCATTCAAAAACTCGTCGTTAATCACATTCAAAAACTCATCGTTAATCAAGATTTGGAAAATTCCTGTCATTTTACTACAGTTTCTTTAGCAAAGGAGGCGATGAAGAAGCTGGATGATCAACACTACGTTCTATCTTTCCCACAACTTACGGAAGTACAGCTGGTCTGCGGAAGAGAAGACTTCACTTCACTACAGGGAAGTTATCTTATCACTATACTTGTTGACTGTTACCTACGTACTAACGAATTTACCCTTACTAACGATGACGACGAAATCAAAGGCCAGCCGCTAAATTTAATGCAGATACCCTATGATGCTGCGAAGCAGAGCACTGGTTCAACACTTATCAATTTGAATTCCATCAATCTAAAAGGTCTTCATGATGTCCAGGACAAAATCATGGTGGAAGCTCCTGTACAACTAGAACGAGCACAACCAGATATCTTTTATCATACCACGATACCATTTTATGTGACCAAGCAAAATCCCGAAACAATAAGTATCCGGAGAAAGCGAGAGCCCCAGCACTACGAGAAAAGACTTCAGTTCCAGCAACTTTATCACTAAACGTTGGAAAATAGTTGCTGATCTGCGGGTGGAGATGTTAGATATACCTACCTAAGGAAACCAACCCCCTTAGCATTTTTCATAAACATTCGGCATCGAGGTCGCCAGCTACGAGGCGCTGACTATGTGAAACGTATCGTGTTGGAAGTGCTTGTGAACCTACCTTTTTTGGTCATTCTATTTCCATACTTCGGACTGAATAGTAGCATAGCTAGCTCATAAGTTAATTTAATTCTTTGTAATTACCATAAATCAGTAATTAAAGTACCTTTAAGAAGTCTTTTGGTTTTTTTTTGAGCTACCTTTAAGAAGTCTTTTGGTTTTTTTAAGCTTCTCTGCGCAGCGTAACGTAATTTGTATTATTTTTTTATGTGTAAACAATGAGTTTACAAACAAACTTACTCAATAGTCTAAACAATTTTACTGGTCATTTCATTACACTAAAGAAACTATGTGTTGCACCACAGATGGAAGCAAAGAAGAAATCGTCGGTACTGTACAAGAAGTAGAAACTTCCTTGAGCTGCCGAAAAATCAGAATTGACTCGTACCAATATATACCCAAAGAAAAGGTACCTACTCTTTAAATTATTTGAGAAATGTGAAAAATATTCTCTAACTTTAACTTTGAGAATGCTTTTCGATCGCCAACCCGCCTGTCCAGCGTGGCGATTATCGCAAAACTCCCCAAAATGAATAAATCCTAGGGGGAGGCCTTTGTCCAGAAATGGACGTCTTTCGGCTGGTATGATGATTACCTTAACATGTTGTAACTTCTTAATGTTCCTATTGCAGGTGCACATATCAACAGAGGGAATAAAAATTGTGGCTCCTTCACTTAATAATGAATCTAGAGGTGTTGATCTTCAAATAAAATTAAATGAAATTGTTCAAATATCATTGCATGGTGGGAAAGGGTTACCTGTAATATTTCTGTATACACAGTGGAAGTATAGTGCTTACATAAGAAGAGCTCTGGAGATGTCTGAGGATTCAGGTTTGTTTGACTATGCCGGTACAACATTATCTGTAACAACTGATAACTAAGTACAATCTTAATTTATTTGTTTCTCTTTCTCAGGACTATATTTCGATCCCGAATCAAAAAATTATTCTTACATAACGATAATTCTCTTCCCTACACAAATCTCTGAGGAAGTGGACGTTGTTTTACGTTGCTTATTTGGTAAAATTCTTAATTACTTGTCATCTGAAGAGGCCAACGAAATTTTATTCAGGGCTTATGGTCGTAGAGAACATGCACCTGTCATTAAAATCACAAAAAGATATATAAGTAGGACTAAATGGTTAGTTTTACTGTGTGATTATGAATAGTAAGTGTGTCTTATATTTTTTCCTAATCGTTTTACATATTTGTGTTATTTCTTTCAGTTCTACTTCAGTTAAAAAAGCACCAAAACCAATCTGCCCTCCGGATAAAGTTACTCCATTTATAAAAGCACCGAAACCAATCTGCCCTCCGGATAAAGTTACTCCATTTAAAATAGCACCGAAACCAATCTGCACTCCGGATAAAGTTACTTCATTTATAATAGCACCGAAACCAATCTGCTCTCCGGATAAAGTTACTCCATTTAAAATACCACCGAAACCAATCTGCACTCCGTATAAAGTTACTTCATTTAAAATATTACCGAAACCAATCTGCACTCCGGATAAAGTTACTCCATTTAAAATAGCAAAGAAACCAATCTGCACTCCTGATAAATTTACTCTATTTAAAATAGCACCAAAAACAATTTGCACTCTGGATAAAGTTACTCCATTTAAAATAGCACCGAAACCAATCTGCTCTCCGGATAAAGTTACTTCATTTAAAATAGCACCGAAACCAATCTGCACTCCGGATAAAGTTACTCCATTTAATATAGCACCGAAACCAATCTGCCCTCCAGATAAAGTTACTCCATTTAAAATAGCACCGAAACCAATCTGCACTCCGGATAAAGTTACTTCATTTCAAATAGCAACGAAACCAATCTGCACTCCGGATAAAGTTATTCCATTTAAAATAGCACCGAAACCAATCTGCACTCCGGATAAAGTTACTCCATTTATAATAGCACCGAAACCAATCTGCCCTCCGGATAAAGTTACTCCATTTAAAATAGCACCGAAACCAATCTGCACTCCGTATAAAGTTACTTCATTTATAATAGCACCGAAACCAATCTGCTCTCCGGATAAAGTTACTCCATTTAAAATAGCACCGAAGCCAATCTGCACTCCGTATAAAGTTACTTCATTTAAAATATTACCGAAACCAATCTGCACTCCGGATAAAGTTACTCCATTTAAAATAGCAAAGAAACCAATCTGCACTCCTGATAAATTTACTCTATTTAAAATAGCACCAAAAACAATTTGCACTCCGGATAAAGTTACTCCATTTAAAATAGCACCGAAACCAATCTGCTCTCCGGATAAAGTTACTTCATTTAAAATAGCACCGAAATCAATCTGCCCTCCGGATAAAGTTACTCCATTTAAAATAGCACCGAAACCAATCTGCACTCCGGATAAAGTTACTCCATTTAAAATAGCAAAGAAACCAATCTGCACTCCTGATAAGTTTACTCTATTTAAAATAGCAGCAAAAACAATTTGCACTCCGGATAAAGTTACTCCATTTAAAATAGCACCGAAACCAATCTGCCCTCCGGATAAAGTTACTCCATTTAAAATAGCACCGAAACCAACCTGCACTCCTGATGAAGTTGGCATACCGATTACCACAGAAACCTACCCGCGCCCAGACCCAGCCCAAGATCACGGAAGCGGTAACATGCAATAGCTATTGTACCTTTTATTTGGTCACTTTTTGTTCGCAAACATAGGCAAATGGTAGATCTACTCATGAAACTGAACAACTTTCTCCAAGGAACACGTACAATATTTGTACTCCCATACTAATTCTCATTGATTGATCAGTCGATTTACAATCGGATTCCGAAATCGATTAAAAAAAAAAATTCTAAATTTAGATCAGCCTGTCATAGTCCAGTAGTGGATACATGGTAACCTGGAACGACGATGACACAATATGATTTTCTTCGAAATATATAGAACGTGGGGGACACAGGAAAAAAAAATAGAGCCAAGTTAGATACAAAAAATAAATATAGTGGGCTAACGGTGAGCGCGTAGGCTTCGTAGTTTTGTGTGCTCCTCATAAACGCGAATGGCATAATTTATAAAAATCAATAATAACTGGATTCTCAGTTATTTATGACAATAGATGAGCAAATCTGCAGACACCAATGGGAGCTTCGTATGGAAAATATGCGAACCTCATTCTGACTTCTGATATATATAAGTTCGTCATCCCAGGCTTTCATATCAGTGTACCTAATGCAGCTCGGCGTGCCCTTCAACCCACGGATTAGATAAATAAGGTGTCTTTTCAAGTTAAAGTTTCATAATCTGTATATGAGGTCTAACAAAATTAGCTGAAACTATTTTAACTGGTGCTTCTACCCCTTAAACTGAACAACTTTCCCCATGGAACCCATAGTCAAATCGCAAAAAAAAAGCTCTCCCATACTAACTCGATCAGCTGATCAGCCAACTTAGTATGGGAAGTTCAAATTTTTTTTTGAGATTTGGCTATGGGTTTCATGGGAAAAGTTGTTCAGTTTCATGGGTAGAAGCACCAGTTAAAATAGTTTCAGCTAATTTTGTTAGACCTTATATAAGGTCTAACAAAATTAGCTGAAACTATTTTAAGGGCAAGTTCAGCAAACGAAACTGAACAACTTTTTCTTCAGCGACCATACCGAATTCTAAAAAAAAATCGCCACATTCCATTACTGCCTACTTAAATAAATAATATTCTCGTAGTACGGTCCTGGTTTTTGTTTACATCGCTGGACTCGTGACGTGTCGCAACAAAACTGTGCACTGTGCCCGGCCGTTGACCTTTGCTAGTTCACTCAATCAATTCTTATTTAAAATACTTAAAACCTTACAGTTCCTTTTTGCTGTAGGTAGTAAAATACAACCTAACAGGTATTTACACTACGAAAAAGAAGAAATTGCAATTGAAGGCGGCGGCTACTTCTTTTAAGGCGTTTAAGGTCGTTGAACGAACCACGCGAAATGTACCTACGGGCAAGCGCCTACAAGCAACTGTGATGTAAATAAATATCTCAGTTACTCTCGCGCACTCATTGAGTTACGTTGCTCAAAGCCTAACCTATGACATTTTGTGACCTAAGTGCCTAAGTCACAATACAATTTTTGTATTGTGCCTAAGTTAAGTGTTTCGTAGTGAAAATGCCGTACAAAAGTATTTGGACATGGTGGTGTGCTATGAAGTTTGTAACCACAAGTTTGGGATGTAAGAAGGAAGGCTGCGGGTAAAGAATCGGAATGATCGGAGCGGAGGCTTGTGCTACTATTATCATCTGTGGCGGAGGCGCGTGGGCTGCGGCTGCTACGGTACGATGGCCAGTGCCGCATTCATTAAGATTTCTTATTTTTTTATTGTAGATTTTTTTTCTTAGATTTCAGTATGGTCGCTGAAGAAAAAGTTGTTCAGTTTCGTTTGCTGAACTTGCCCTTAAAATAGTTTCAGCTAATTTTGTTAGACCTTATATATAGGGTGTAACTTTGCATTCTTGCAATATTTACGGTGGTTAATATTTAGCTGATACTAAATACAAATCATTAATAAAATCGTAACTTTTTTTGTTGTTGTTTTAAATGATTTCATTTTTTTTATCGATAATACTAATTTCACACCTCTTCAATTAATCGATCGCGCTCCTGGGATCCTACACAAAAATGGTTTATTCTTACTTGAACTCCAAAACAATTTCATCTAAAAACTTGTTATCTTTCTAATATCAAACTTTGTGCTTAAGCTGATGTGATTTGTATTATTGTAAACTACCACCTCCATTAATATTGCAACAGTGCAAATGTAATACCCTGTATAAAAAGGAATAGGTGACTGACTGGTATATCAACGCACAGCTGAAACCACTGGACGGAATCCCCTGAAAGGAATACAGACAGTTATGAAGACGTAGGCAATCGCTAAGAAAGGATTTCAGGAAAATTCCCACGGGAACACCAAATAACGGGATCTGCGCGGACGAAGCCGCGGGCACCTACTAGTTTATTATATTTTGTTAACAAAATTGACTATAAAACAGAGATTTTAACTAGCCGGTGAAAAGAAATTCCTCCTTTTTTGATGCTTGATGATGTCCCTTTTCTTAACAATAAATAATCACACAACACGGTATTTTATATGATTTTTGCAGAGCTCCGTACTCTGACGCCATCTACAAGCGACTGTGAAGTATGAACGAGTAGTTTGGCTTAAGTATGATTGTCCCATCATCCACATTGCTCGCTCCCTCCACATTGCCCATCCAACCATACTTATCTAATCCGTGCTTTAACCCTATGCCGAAAGAAGTGGTGAAAGTCTTGGAGGGCATGAGGAGGGAGTAGGGTTCTTATTATATAAATTACCCACCAATACTGCTTAAGGTGATCCCCCTACCTAACTATCGCTGCCATCAGTAAAAATATAATTACTAGGGTGGGTCAAAAATATATTTTTTTTAACTTATTTATTCTAATAGCGACCAAAGGGTGCAAAATGGACTAAAAATGACGTGTGCAAAATATTATTACTTTCGCATATGATTAACTGCCTCCGGATTTACTTCAAAATTTCTGAAAATATGGTTATTGGAGGTAATTTCGAGAGCCTATTAGTTATTAATTACACTAAGGTTTTAAAATATATTAAACGCTATTTGACAGGAAATATAGTCAATTTGCTAAATAAAGTCAAGAAATCTCTTGTTCCTATCAATTAGAGGCATGAGGTAAGGGGGCGGAGGTCACCGATCACACTGCGCAACACAATTCACGCGTCAGTAACACTAAAGCTAATGAAGTGGTAGGTAGTTTTTTGGTTGTTGTTACTATGTACTCGAAACTAGACTAAAATTCCCTTGTTTAGCGAAACTTGTGATCTAAAAGACAATAAGACCTTCTTATGATGATGTAATTAAGTTTTATGATTGGACGAGGAGGCTATTAAAATTCAATCAAGGCACAAAAAAATTGTCATCTTTTCAAGAAATCGCGAGTGTAGTATCATACAGAACTGAAAAAAATCTGAAAACAGCATCAATACGTACCATTTCACATATCAAAGTGATACAAATGCTAAAGTAGTATAATTTAAAATGCAAAAATATACTTATGTCCTCAAATTCCAGACAAACGTCTCCAAGAGTTCCGGCTTGGTAGGAAAGCTCTTTTCGACATTTTCT
The DNA here is from genome assembly GCA_947284805.1 of Coleophora flavipennella. NCBI lineage: Eukaryota > Metazoa > Arthropoda > Insecta > Lepidoptera > Coleophoridae > Coleophora > Coleophora flavipennella. Next base: position 7,125,307 of record OX369290.1, read on the forward strand.
CATGCTAGGTTTGAACACCTGTACTTGTCCCAAATATCTTAAACTACCTACAAGTGAACACAGTTTCTTAATCGATCAACGTACCTCATGAAAAATGATTGTAGGAAATTTTGATATCACTACTACAAGTCAAGCTAGGAAATCTTTGAAAAGAAAAAACATAAAGTAAGAATTATTTCGAAAAAATCAGTAAGTACGCAATAATAAGTCATATTCAGTAAAAATTGATTTGCTTTTTGCGATTCCATCGAGTCCAATCAGAGCGACAGCGAACTCGTGCTAGACACAAAAACTGATACAGCTCTGCGGACTGCCACCGTTACCATGAATTGTTTTTCAATCTCCAATACTTGTGACAGGTATGGAGTATCTAACAGAGCAGGGGCATTAGTAGTTCTTCAAGCCACTAAATTGACTGTAGGTACCAGTAATTGATCTAAACAAGCAACGCAGATAACGAATGAAGCTTCGTGAGTAAGATGCGCGATTATACTGAAAGCTCGTACCATCATACAGACCAAACTCCGCCCATTTCAAGTTCTGCAGATAAACCTAAATGCTCATTCCTGGATCTGATTGATTGACAGCAAAATGTCACCGAACCACCGATTCTAAAGGGAATAAGTCACGAAAATTTTCATATATTTGGTGTATAAAAAGGTGAGGGTGAATTGCCTCCGCTACGCCTGCTCTGCCATACCCAAGCAGTGGAAAGGGCAGTCTAGACTGTGACAGAAGCCTCAAGTACTTTGTGCATTAAATTTGCAAGAGAAGGCTATATAAAAGGTTAGATAACGTCTCGAAAAAAATATTCCAAAATTCCACAGTAAAAATGGATTTTGTGGTAATTTAAAAACAATAAATCTCGTAATTGAAAAACAATAAATTAGATATACTTAGCTATATTATTTTTGGCATTTTTTTAAATGTTTAACAAGTAGGATGTTCTATAAAACTCGTGTTTAATTACAACATACTATATTTTAAACCATATTTAATACTCCTTGAAGAGATTTCCCAAAAGCCTTCTTTGGTTATTTTTTTGAAATTTCATCGTCAATCCGGAGGCTAAAGATGATATCTGATCGTAACCATTTTTTGCATATTTATGAATAACGTACTAAAACGTAGTAAAATAACTAGTATCTCATCTGTGCTAGCTAATGCACCTTTTTATCACTACTACGTTTCAATATAAGACAATTTTTTTTCTTCGTACATTCGTGACCCATCCTAATAATTACTCGCTGAGTACATACTTATCGAAAATTTTAGACGATGAATCTGAAGAAAAGGTACTGTTTTTTATTTAGAAATAAATAAATGTTAATAAATTGTGTAAGCGAGTAAATAGTAATTACTTTGGATTACTTTGGAACTTGTAGCGGCGGTGCTAGTTAGCTGGGGAAAGGCCCTTAATGGAACTGCACTTACCATTAAACAATATACAAAACATGAAGAAAATAGGAAAAAAACGTAGAAAGATATACAAAGAGAAATGAGATCAGGAAAATATAATGAGAAAAACAAAATGTCTTGACAAAAGCAAATTAAAAAATGATATAAAAATCGACCAATTGTGAGTAGGACACGCGCTTCGAGGGATCCGTATCACCACACCAGCTTTCCACATAACTATGAAAATTATACCTATTCACATTACAAACGAAAGATATAAACGCGAGCGACAGAATATCCTTTTTTATTACATTCATTTCGGACTTGTTAGCGCGAGTACAACTCACACTTGGCCGGTTTTAATTATTTGTTGTTTTACTTCAATCACACCAAGTTTCACGCTTAAAGTACCAAATATTACCATTTTTGCATAGTTAGAGCCAAATCAAAAATACCTCTAAAATACATTTAAGAACTTGATTTTTGGTGACCACAATATCTGTGAACCATACATACAGCCATAAAATAATCTCTCGTTTTAAATAAAGTTCCAAGGCCTACAATCATCAATGGCAACATCAGTCAAGGATGAAAACACCACAGAAGTCAGAAGGCGGTCCGCTTCGCATATTTTGAATACGAAACTGAGCTGAAACAGCCACAAAACTGTTGGTATATACATTATTATTTATATAGGCTGGCGACTTGGCAAGTTGGTCCCATAATAAATTTTAACATAATCGGTGTAGTATTTTTTAGAAAATTAACAAAAATATACTAAGTTGTTGTGACGGAAGTCGGTTTTTAAACGACTTCAAAAAAAGAAGGAGCTTTCTCAATTCGGATAACTTCGTCGTTTATGAACCAATTTTGATGATTCTTTTTTTTTTGTTGGAAAGGAGATATTCCAAGGGTGGTACCATGATAAGAAAACCAGGATCTGATGATGGAATCCCAGAGAAATCGAGCGGAACCTTCAAAATCTTACTGGCGTCTAGTGCGTTTGAAGTAGTTTTTTTTTGTTTAAAATTATTAATCCAATTATTAAAAATCCGTAGGCGAAATAGAAACCCTTATAGTTTCGTCACGCCTGTCTGTCCGTCCGTCCGTCGGAATCTCACTGCCGTTTTACTTAGTAAAGATTAAAATTGCATATACAGGGTGTAAAAAATTGGCGTGGGACCCGTTAACTGGGGTTTCTACTCATCATACTGAACAACTTTCTTCAAGGAATCCATAATCAGTTCGCAAAAAAAAATTCGACACTCCATACAAAAATGCACAAATTTGGTCAAACAGCTGATCATTTTGTATGAAGAGATCAACTTTTTTTTGCGATTTCAACAAAGTAGAACAAAAGTTGTTCATTATGACGAGTAGGAGCCCCAGCTAACGGGACCTATTCCAGTTTTGTTATACCCTGTATAAAAGGAAACCATGACTGACTGGCTGATCTATCAACGCACAGCTCAAACTACTGTACGAATCAGGTTAAAATTTGGCATACAGATAGCAGTTATAACGTGGCGTAGGCATCCGCTAAAAAAGGATTTTGGGAAATTCCACGTGAACTGCAAAAATAGGATCTGCGCGGTTGAAGCTGCATATGTTCTTTATTTCTTGATTTCTTTCGATGACCTGGTGAAGGTCGCGGGAAGCCGATGGATGCGGGCAGCGCAGGACCGGTCGTCGTGGAAATCCTTGGGGGAGGCCTTTGTCCAGCAGTGGACGATTTGTGGCTGATATGATGATGATGATGAAATGTTTTCTTATAGGGCTGCAAGACTGTGTGGCTGGCTTGTTCACATACACCCGAGATTTCAAATAACCCCAAAGAAAGAGGTCTGGACTAGTCCGATCGGGTGATCTTGCAGGCCAAGGAAAATCGCCAAAACGAGAGATAACGCGGCCTGGAAAAGCGTCCCTCACTAAGTCGATAGTGTCGCCCGCTGTGTGGGCCGTGGCACCGTCTTGTTGAAACCAAATATGCTCCAGCCCCAAGTCATCCAAACTGGGTATCAAGAACTCACGTAACATGATTCTGTAGCGTTCGCAAGTTACAGTTGGGGGACTATGGGGAAAGTTGTTCAGTTTCATGGGTAGAAGCACCAGTTAAAATAGTTTCAGCTAATTTTGTTAGGCCTTATATAAAGTTCTAGTTATGGGTTGTTAACGCAATAAATTAAACTTTTCAGAAGAAGAAAAGGATGGAGATATTAAATCTGAGAACACTGACGATGTCTCCACTGATGGTGTTGTAAAAACTGAAGTATTTTTCGTAGATGGTGCTAATGAAGGCGGTATGTTATTCTCTATAGTATGAACTCTTTCAATAAGAAATTATCCAAGGGTGGAATTCAATTCAATTCAAGATGCATATTCAAAATAGGTTCAATTTACATTCTTTCTGATATTCATAAAATAGTAATTACATATAAAACAAATTATCATTAGAACATTAAAACAATATGACACGAGAAGTTATACATTAGAATCATTTAACGTCATTAATAGCCTTTGACAAGAGTATGCCAGTTCACACGGTCAGCACCCGGTCACGAGTGTAACTCGAGAGTCAGCCATGAAAACTTTATATCACGCGATACGCGTAATAATTTTTATTGGGAGTTCTATCCACTTCAAGGGTGATTTCCATTCTGAACTGACACTAAACTGGTTGGTGATTTTGGATACAATTGATAAAAATATTTTCTTTAAAGAAACATTATTTAATAAGGACTTTTTCTCCACACGAGGGGGCGCACTATAAAAGCAATTTTTATCCCCCTTTACGTGTAGGGGTGTTTTAAGAGTTCTGTACGCAAAACTTATCAATAGGACAGATTAAGAGGAAACGCGGGCGCCATTTTTTTCATACAAACGTAGTCCCCTGTTTCCTCCCTGGATAATGACAATAGAGCAAAAATGTTTTACCATCAAACCCGTGGCCATGCCCCTATGTTTTGTTTTTTCTCATATTTTAATTATAATAGGAAGTAGGATCCTTCAAAAACTGAGAAAATTGCCCAATTGAAACGTCATTTTCAAACACCCACCAAAAAAATAATACGTATACTAACAATAGAATGAAAACATAGAGGCATAGGTAAAGCGTTTTTTAAATTATTTTTGAAAAAAAAAATATTTGCTCAAGTTTTGGAGGAGGAAATAGGGGACTACGAGATGCCGTTTTGGTCAATTTTAGTGCCTATTATCGGTCGGCGCTGCAGTTCTCCCTTTCTTGCTGTATACGGAGAGGTTTGGGGGAGGTAGACAGCAACATTTTATACAAATACCTATTCTTTTTCACCGCGTTTTTCGTTTTTTCGTTTTTCATACGCTGCTGTCCGCCTGTCCGACTTTTACAGGGCCGCACCTTTTGGTTACCGTAATTGGTTGAAATTTGGCGGATTTCCTAACAAAAAAAAGAAAAACCAACATTGTTAAAGCAGAGGGGGGTCACCATACAAGAAACTTAATGAAGGAAAACGTTTAATTACTCAAAATAAACACATAAAAGTTTATAGAAAAAATACATAAAACCGTGTTTTATTCAAGGTTTTTGCTCTTTCGTAATAACGTAATACCACAGATTACTAAATAGTTACTTCGTAAGTAATACGTAAAATCGTCATACTTGGTGTAATTATAGTAAAACAGCTAATCACAAAAACCGGCCAATTAAAGTGTGACTCGTGCTAAAAAATCCGAACTAAATAATCTTTGACTTCCCATACTAAGTCTCAATAATTGATCAGTAGATTTGCAAAAAAAAAATTGACTAGGTCCGGCTGTCGATTTTAAAAGTTACGTCTAAAAAGACAGCAGATCCAGTAGGTACCCAGTAGTTACGAAGTAACTATTTAGTAATCTGTGCCAGTAGTGGATATCGCAAAGCGTCACAACATGATTTTCTTTTAAATATTTAAGATAATTGTATAGTAACAAACTTCAATGGTTTTCAGATGAACGAACCGTTGCCACATTAGATATTGTGAAGTCTGAATCCGACGATGACGTCATAATAAGTAAGTGTTTCCTAAAGTACGTCGAAATGAATAAATATTTCTCTACAAACAATTAATGAACCGTTTAATGATAACATTTTATTGATATTTACATATGTTTGTATAGATCTTTATATTCATTTCGATGGTTACGATGTTTTGAAATATTGGCCCTGCCAATATATTAATGAACTCGACTGTACCTACACTGCTCAACATTGTCTACATGAATGGATATTTCTTTAAAATATACAATTTTAAACTTGCATGAAATTGACAAAAAATATTTTCATCCAATTTCTAACCTTGCAGCAAAGTTAAATGTTTATTTATGTTTATTTGCTACAAACGCACTCAAAATATTATGACAAATAAAATAGTTATTTGTTATACAAGGCTGCAAAGTTGTTATTTGCCGCTAGTTACCTCTATTGGAACCTGAGCAAGCCAAGGATTCTAGGATTGAACCAGCGGGTAGTTACAAGATACAATAGCGTAGCGAGGGTTGCAAGCGTACGAGAGGCAAAATAACTTTTCTGCCGAGCGAAACTCTCAATTTTTCACCTCAATACAGCGAGGAAAATTTTTAGGTGTATGAAAAACAGCTTAATAGTTATTTGGTTCTAATTTTAAAAAAGCTATTTCCACGCTAACGGATAAAACGCAATTTATATTTAAAAAGTAATTTATATTTTTTATATTTCTGTATCATTGTCATCATATAACAGCCGGAAGACATGCACTGCTGGACAAATGGAATGGCAAACAAACAAAACCTTTCCGAGCGTGTGAGGTGAAAAATATACTTAAGAAGAAAAATTTTTATTATCAGGTGAATTGAATCAGCCCCTCTATCTGCTATCTCGAGACTTGAAATTTTGCATACGTTGCAGTTTTATGCTCAAGTAAGATAAAAAGCGGTCATTGTCATCTCCAGTTAGCAAATATGTCGCCTGCCTGCCTTTATAATTAGTTATAGTTATAAATGGAATGGAATAATCTGTATTTTTATTTTTTTTACAAATAAGATTACGCGAAATACGTTACCTACTTGAAAGTTATTAGAAAGTTGCCAGGAAAAACATTAGTTCCATTTTTAGAGTTTTTGCCAGACTTTACGAGTATGGAGACTATGAATCTATTGCGATGATGCCAAGGGCTTACTTATTGCGGATTTTTTTTTAAATACATGATATCTGACAATTTCGCCACGATTCCTCAGATTCACTTGCAAAAATGAACTTATTCTAGATCCATGGGATCTATACATTTTTTCGTGATACAGAGTGTAATATGTTGCTCTCTGCCCTTTACTTAACTCTGTACTAAATTTCAGCAAAATCGGTTCAGTAGGTAATTTAATTTTGGGAGAGTAAAAAACAGATAGGGAGACTCACTTTCGGATTTATATACTTACTAGTCGGTGGCTCAGCCGGTAACGACACGGTTCTTCTAACCAGAGGTACCGGGTTCAAATCTGGACGGCCAATGTACCAATGAGTTTTTCAAAAACTTACGTACATACTTACCGATTGCTTTAACGGTGAAGGAAAACATCGTGAGGAAACCTGCACACGCCTGCGATGAAACTCGAAGGTTGTGTGTGAAGTTGACCAACCCGCACTGGGCCCACGTGGTCGACTAAGGCCTGATCGCCCTAATTCAGGGTAGGCTCGAGCCCCTCGGTGGGGACGTATATGAGCTGTTATGATGATGATGATACTTACTAGTAGTAAGGATAATGTGTTCATGTTGCAGGTGGCGTCAGTGGCGGACAAACCACGTCGCAGGCCTGGCGCAGCAACATGGAACTGAATTCCTCATGCCCGTTTCGTTTTGGTAGGTGAACTACTATTGCCTTTCCTGCTTTATAAAATAAGAACATATCTTCAGTTGTTATTATTATTACAAATCCTGTCTATATTTACTTACTTATTAATATGGACAAGATGTAAAGTTCTCGTTATTGGTTGTTAACGCAATAAATTAATCTTAGCAGAGAAAGTAAAAGATGAGGATATTAAATCTGAGAACCCAGACGTGAACGCTAGCGACGTCAGGGTTGATGATGTCAACACTGACAAGGTCACCACTGGTGGTGGTATCGATATAACTGAAGAATACTTCAAAGAAGGTGCTAAAGAAGGCGGTATGTTATTGTACTGGCTATGTTTATTGGTTGAGTTAATTTCAACTATTTGTGCGGGCAGCGCAAGACTGGTCGTCGTGGAAATCCTTGGGGGAGGCCTTTGTCCAGCTGTGGACGTCTTTCGACTGATATGATGAACTATTTTAATGTGTTATTATCCAACGGTCAATAACTTAACTTGATATTAAGTGATAGATACCCGGAATAATTTTCACTGAGGGTGTATTTACTGCTCGATCGACGCAACGGTCAGCGCTGACATCGCTCGAACAAACTTATTGAAGTGAAACTTTTTCGTCTGTGTGTTGCATGTCGCGTGACGGTCGGTCGCGGAGTAGGGATAAAGTGAAAGGCGATCGTCAGAGCAGCCATGATCGTTTCGTCCTCTGTACCGTAGCAGAGCAGCCATGATCGTTTCGTCCTCAGTACCGTAAAGTAAAGTTTCACTTTTACCGTGGTTTCATAAAACCACACAATCCTTTTAAAATGAAACTTTTTTTATCTTCTTCTTCTTTGCGTGTCGATGACAAATTAAATCATTCCGGCCCAGAACTTAGCCACTTCGACTGCACTATTTGTGGCGTCCATTAAGTCCTGCTGCGAACAGGTGACAGGGCAGGCAACCACGATGACAAATCCCAATCATCCATTTTTTTATCTAGTAGGAGATCTTAAGTCCACCACCTTGCATTTTTGAGACAAATCAAACCGCTTGGAACAGGAGGAAGAGTGCGTCTGGCGCGCCTTACTCTTATGTTTTTAGGTTATCATAATTATTCATGTTTTAAAAAGAGGCAATTTATAGTTTTACAGTTTTTTTAGTGTGTCACTGTTGGTTCAATTTGAGATTATTATGATTATACTAATGTTGGTCATAAGTCCGTTTTTTTAAAATACTAGTTGTGACAAGACCACGAGGAAGTGGGGTGCACTGATTCGGATCTGCAACTCATAGGGACTTAAATCGACCCAAAGTATATCAAAACACTAGCGACGCTTATACAAAAAAAAACGCTAAAAGGGTTCACTTACGCTTACGACCTACTAACCTACCCCCATTTACATAATATTAAAAATCCTGTGAACGATATCTATAGCCAACCCCTGTAAACCACTTTTGACTGCAAAAATCAGTCAAAACTGTTTTTGACTACGGGTCATCCGTCAAAACCACTTTTGACTGCAAAAATCAGTCAAAAGTGGTTTTAACTAAGGCCATTACTCCAAACCACTTTTGCCTGATTTTTGCAGTCAAAATGGTTTTGACTGGTTATGAGTTCTGACTGTAACATATATACAAGAATTGCTCACTTATAGTGTAGGATAGCCGACCAAATTAAGATGTGCAAAAAGATCAAATTTTCTCGTCAAAATGTTGTATTATGCCAATTGCAAAAAAAATAATTAAAATTAATTACATATTTTCTTTTTCCCCAGTATTTTCTATTTTATTATGTGTAAAAATGAATTTTCAAAGAAACAAACATTAGTCCAAATAATTTAACGGTTATGTGTTTCACTACAGATGGAACCAGAGAAGACATCGTACATGGTTCTCCACAAGAAATGGTAACGTGTTTGAGCTGCAGTACAGTCAGAATTGGTTCATACAGATTTAAACCCAACGAACAGGTACACTTTAAATTATTTATGTAATGTGAAAAATATTATCAAAGTATTAGCTTTTGAACGCGGCTCCCCCGCATGGCATAGACATCGACAGAGCCGATCGATGTTGCGCGGTGTGCGCGAATGTGCGCGTTGAATGTTCACACCTAACTTCCCTCCAACTCAACCAGTTTAAGTGGGCAATAGCTCAAGTGAAAGAGCTTATTCTTTGCCCAAAACGACCCGTGTTCAATTGGAACCCGAGATGTTAGAAAGAGGAAGTTATAAAAATCGTGTTTGATTGTAACTTGAGAAGGTTGAAACTTAGGTGATGTGATGGATGACACATCTGTGATGACAAAAATTGAAATTATCAGTACCATGAGCAAATTGGTTGGATAGAACGGCCGGACGACATATTTCTTTTTATATACATGGTGAAACAAAATTGGTGTAGGTCCCGTTAACTGGGGCTTCTGCTCTTTATACTGAACAACTTTTGTTCTACGACTGCTGAAATCGCAAAAAAAATGGTTAACTCTTAATACAAATGGATCAGTGGATCCACCAATTTTGTGCATTTTTGTATGGAGGATCCAAAAATTTTTGTCAAGCCAGATTACCCTACTAATCATTAAGAAATCAAAATTGCTTGTATTTTTTTATATTTATTAATCTACTTTTACCAAGTCAGGAAAAAGATAACAATGCACATAAAATAAAATAAAACAGTGTTAAGTGGGTAGAATGGATTTAGGAGTTCCTTGGAAAAAGTTGTTCAGTATGATGTAACCCCCAGTCAACGGGATCTACACCAATTTTTTACACCCTGTGTAGATAACATTATGTGAAGGCCCCCACGGCCAACAAGAAGCTTGTCCTTTCGAGAAAAAAAATGATTTTCTTATTGCAGGTAGTCGTGTCATCAAATGGAATAAAAATTGTAGCTCCTTCGCTTAAAAATGAATCTGATGTTACACTTCAAATACAATTAAAGGATGTTGTTAAAATATCGGTGCGTTATACGAGTGGGTTTCGTATAATATTTCTGGATACACAGTTCAAGTGTGGCGCTTACATAAGAAAAGCTCTGGAGATGTCGGAGGAATCAGGTTTGTTTGACTAATCCTTAGTAATATTATAAATGTGAAAATGTGTTTGTTTGTTCGTTACCTTTTCACGCTTCAACACCTTGACCAATCTTTATGAAATTTGGCATGCAGGTAGCCTGTGTCACGGGGAAGGATATAGGCTACTTTTTATCCCGGGAAAATAGCATAGTCCGATGTAGTTCCTGAGGGAACTGAAAAAATACTCTTTTTTTGTTAATTTATTTAACATCGCCACGGAACAATGGATTGTTGGAAATTAATTAAGTAATTAACTAATTAGTATATCGTGATATAGTTCCCGGAGGATCTATGTCAAACACTAACAAACAAACGTTGGGTAATCTGGGTAATCCTGCTTCTATCTTCGGCATCATCGTCACCATCAGGTGAGATGATGCCAAGGGCTTACAATTGCGAATAAAAAAAAACATTTTCAAATTTATAATATTAGTAAGAATAAGGATGTGCTTTGTTATAGTTTTTCTGATATAAAAAAAATGTTTTTAAAAATTTATATTTTAGCCATTTTAACGGCCAGTAGGGAAATCTAGCTTAATTTATTTGTTTGTTTCTCTTTCTCAGGACTATATTACGATCCCGAGTCTAAACATGATCCTTACCAAAAGATAATTCTCAGCCCTGAAAAAATCTCTCAGGAAGCGAAGGTTGCTTTACAGAGTTTGTTTGGTGAACTACTTACTGAGTTGACTATTAAAGAGACCAATAAAATTTTATTCAAGACATTTTGTCCTCAAATAATTACACCTGTCACAAAAATGAGTTCAAGATCTGCAAGTGCTTCCATTGCATTTGGGACTAAACGGTTAGTTTTATTATAAGACTAGATTTTGCCCGCAGCTTTGCCCGCATGGACTCCAATCATCATCACATCAGCTGATAATGACGTCTACTGACGGACAAATCCCTCCCCTAAGGATCTCCACAACGACCGGTTAGCGGCGCTGCCCGCATCTAGCTGCTTTCCGTAACTTCACCAGTTCGTCACACTAATTTAGACGGTGGCGTAATGGCAAGCGCCGCTACCTCCTGTCTGGGAGGTCTTGATTCGAATTCGGCCACGTACCAATGTGTTTTCGAATTTAGATTTCATATGTACGTTTATCCGACGCTCTTATGGTGAAGAAAAGATCGTAAGGAAACCTGCACACGCCTGCGAAGAAACTCGAAGGTTGTGTGTGAAGTCGACCAACCCGCACTGGGCCCGAGTGTTCGACTAACTGAGCCTCCGTTAGTGCAGGTTGAGAGGCTCTGCGGGCATTGTTGAGGTGTTTAGTGGACTGCACCTGCCCACAATTGCAGTCCGTACTGATGTGGGGCGGCAGGATACCCCATCGTTGTAAGTTTGCTTTGCTCCTTCCAACTCCAGCCCTCAACCGGTTCAGACCCTTCCATATAGCTTTCATTGGCCCCAGCGGGTAGATGCTCTGCGGGAGTTATGTTCACGTCCTTTCCGGACAGTTGGTCTTTCCACAGGTTGAGGCGTGCTTCTTGAGGGGCTTCTTTTAGCAGGTGATCCAAAAAGATTATGGTAAAAAATGCTAATTTAAGGCTTCTACTCGTAATTCTTAATAACTTTCTACAAGCTGATTCTGGCATATTTCTTTTATTCACAATTGGTAAGCCCTTGGCATCATCTCACCTGATGGTAAGTGATGATGATGCCGAAGATGGTAGCGGGCTTACCAAGATTTTCCAATGCAATGGAGAACTGGCTATCTTATCTTCAAGCCGGAATACATCAATGCTGTTAACACTGATGTTTGGCGGCAAGACTTAGATAAGATGGTGGTAGCTAGCCAGGCGGGCTTAGAAAATGCCCTACCACTAACCAAACCGAAACCAACCAATTCGATATTCGAAAAAAAAACGATCTGCTGCTGACAGGCCAACTTAGTACGGCAAATCCATTTTTTGCAATTTGACTTTCTACGAGCTATGTGCCCCGCCCAATGCTACTTAAGTTGAGCAACTCTGAGAGCTATGTCGGCTTCTTTGATTCTCCTACTGATCTCTCGTTTCTGATTCGATCTCATATGTACGTACGTTTATCCGACGCTCTTACGGTGAAGGAAAACATCGTGAGGAAACCTGCACACGCCTGCGAAGAAAGTCGAAGGTTGTGTGTGAAGTGAAGTCGACCAACCCGCACTGGGGCCTCGTAGTCGACTAAGGCCCGATCGCCCCAATTCAGGGTAGGCTCGAGCCCCTTGGTGGGGACTTATATGAGCTGGTATGATGATGATGCCTCAGTAACCTATGCCGACTGTTTTTTCTGGAATATCTCCAAACTGACGTTTTTTCAGTTTTATAATAGTAAACAGGGTGTAAAAAAATTGGGGTAGGTCCCGTCAATTGGAACTTCTACTCATCATACTGAACAACTGACTGCTGAAATCGCAAAAAAAATAAATCCTTCATACTTCATACTGTAAAAAAATTGGGGTAGGTCCCGTCAACTGGAACTTCTATTCATCATACTGAACAACTGACTGCTGAAATCGCAAAAAAAATTTAGTCCTTCATACAAATCGATCAACTGATCGACCAATTTTGTGCATTTTTGTATGGAGGGTCCATTTTTTGTTTTTTATAAGTATGTATTCTTTGGAAAAAGTTGTTCAGTATGATGAGTAGCACCACCAGTTAACTAGTTCTACACCAATTTTGTTACACCCTGTATAGATACCGAATAGAAAAAGTGTCTTGTACATATTCCTAATTCTCTTACATAATATTATTTGTGTTATTTCTTTCAGTTCCACTCCAGCTGAAACAAAACGGATAATGATCTGCCCTGCGGACCAAGGTGGCATACCGGTTGCCACAGAAGCCAACACGCGCCTGGCCCAAGATCAACGAGGCGGTAAAATGCAATAGCTACTGCACATTTTATTCAGAGTGACTTTATTGTTAAATAATAGAGTCTTCTCCAGAGATTTGTTACCATAGATGGGATAAGCACTAACAAACGACATTTGAAAATCGAATCTATTTACACACACAATATGATAGGTTGTTCGCTTCCATTGCACCGAATGCTACTAAGAAAAAAGATGCCAATTGGCAATTGGCAACTTTTTTTTGCTTCACTTTTTGGACGCATGTAACTATCTACCACCCCATATATATAGCATATCTCTGGTCTTCTCGTGGAACTGAACATTTTTCCTCAATAATTGATCAGTCGATTTGCTATTAGACTTTTAACCCGTCTATGAAAAAGGAGGGTTATGTTTTTGACAGTCTATGTATGTATGTTATATAAAGGATCAGATGAACATCCATACATACTTATAAGTATGTATGGATGTTCATCCGTTCCCTCGTATTTCCTCAATCACTTAACCGATCTTCACAAATGTGGTGTCTTTGGATTCGTGCCATCACTCCGCGTGTCATAGGAAATATAGCATTTAAAACATGGCACATTTTATAGGTGAATTAAACAACAAAAAATTTTTTTAGATAATCATATGTTTGGTATCGAAAGAAAGATCCTGACGAGCACATTCTAAATATATCTATATTATATTTGCAAATATTTTAAATTTCTTGGCAAATGGTCTCACAAGCGAAATTATGAGACCGCTCAATGGTTGCGCGCTACAATCAAGCGACACGACACGCGGCCGCAGGTAGCGAAGTGGGGTTGTGTACTCTGAGCACATAAAATATGAAAATAAATTAAAAGTTAAAAAAAAACTAAAATCCGACTACGGAAAAGTACGAAAACAAGAGTTTCCCCGCCTGAAATCATAGCTATTATAGACCACGGCTATTACCCCAGATGAAGGGAAAAATAAAGGCTATGATTTTATGCGGGAAACTTTGGTTTCATATTTTTTCGTAGTCGGATTTTAGTTTTTTAAATTAGGGGGTCCCGAAATCGATTTAAAATACAGCGTAAACTCTATATAGCGACACTCAAGGGACCGGGAATTTTGTGACGTTATTGAGAGTTTTCGTTATACAGAGAGAAATTAGCGTTAAAGTAAACCAACTGGAGCCAGAAAAATTTTACGCTTCGAAGAGTGAATATCGAGTGACGCAATACAGAGTTCACACTGTATATTGTACAGCCACGCTGTGAATACTTTTTCGCGAAGCCTTCACCGTCTGTCGTAGTCGAGCATACACAAATCAACTGTAAACATTACACTTACTTAGTAGCAAAGAATACAGTAAGGTATATCAGACTTGATGAAATATTTAAGAACCCAGTGCAGTAGGCTTTAATAAGTCCTAGTTATTCACAAAGTTTCATTAAAATCATTAGAGCCATTTTTGACAAAAAGTAACTAAACTACCTTAATTTTTATGGGAAGTACGATTTCGATTTTTCTTGGAATAACAAACTACTGCGTGCTGTAAGTCATGTAAAGTTATGGTAACGTACCGAGTTTCATTAAAATCGTTGGAGCCATTTTTGAGTAAAAAAAATAGTAAGTGATTTTTTACTATGATGGTAACCCTAAAAAATCAAGATAGGGGAAAAAACGGCTGAAGATATAGAAATAAGATAAGATGAGATTTTTATTTTGCAATTATACAGGTACACATTAAACAGATGATGATATTTAAATACGTCTCTTCTGTATAGCTAATATTAAAACAAGCATGCAAAATTTAAATTAAAAAAACATAAATTTATGATTTTCATGGTCACATTATTTGCTGGTCGAATAATTCATTACCTTAACCCAAATCCGTCCGGTAGTTTAGGAACTATAGCACCGGACGGACGTACATACACACACACACTCACAAACACGTCATGTTTTATTTTTAAAGTGAAACTTTTCAAATTTTCTCAATTTTTTCGTCTGTGTGTTGCATGTCGCGTGACGGTCGCTTTCGTCTGACGGCATGATCGTTTCGTCCTCTGTAAAGTTTCACTTTTACCGTGGTTTCATAAAACCACACACTTACTTATTTTTTTTTTTTTTTGTATGACAATCGATTGCCATCAAAATCTTAACTTTGATTTTTTTTGCTATCACAATACCTTCTTCTCTCCTTCGTCGCTCGCTCCTCAATCGCTCGAAAGTAAAAACCGACCTCGTGTGAGTCGGACTAGCACACGAAGGGTTCCGCACCATCGTACAAGATTTAACAAGTACATATTTTTTAATAATTTTCACGTTTCTTTCTTTCTATGCGACTACACCATCCCCTTTAATTTTTAGTTTAATTTTATTTTAAAAGTGAAACTTTTATTATATCGTCTCACATTTTTTGGTCTGTGTGTTGCATGTCGGTCGCTTTCGTTTGACGGTATGATCGTTTCGTCCTCTGTACCGTAGCGAGAGCAGCCATGATCGTGTCGTCCTCTGTAAAGTTTCACTTTTACCGTGGTTTCATAAAACCACACACTTACTTTTTTATTATTGTTAGAGTGTCTATCTACCTATTACAGTTCATGAAATACAGCTCGCTGATAGGTTGACGGACGGACGGATGGACAGCGAGGCTTAGTATATAAGTATGTATGGATGTTCATCTGTTCCCACGTATTTCCTAACCACTTAACCGATCAATTAATAATATTATTAGATACAGGCCTGTCGGCACCCTTTGGGTCGGAACTCTAAAAAATATGTAAATTTAGATATTTGTGTGATTTAACTAATGTTTTATTTGAGTTTACTAATAACTCTAGTCCATGACACGAGCTATCGGCCGGCCATTATCGGGCTTTACGTTCATGGGTCGTACATTATCTATATATCAAAAGAGTTTGTGAAATCTAAGTAATGCGAGTCCGTCCGGGCGTTCTATTCAACAAGTATCCAACCCATTTACTTTTTATTTTAAATGAAAGGTATTAATGCAAAAATTTGTCATCAAGCATCGGAAATCACCTAACTTTAGCCCTTCTCAAATAAATTAAAAAATATATAATCTATTTCGCGGTCCGTCCGTTCTATCAAACCGATTTGCTTAGTTTTTTTTTAAAGAAAAGTTTGTCATCAAGCATTAAAAATTACCAAACTTTCACACCCTTCTCAAGTTACACTTAAACTCGATTTTGATAGCTTTCTTTATCAATATCTCCGGTTCTAATGTATGAAAGAATTGCTCACATAAAGTGTAGACCGACTTGAATTGTGCAGTTGGATTTGTCAAAATATCATAGGTCTTCCTGACAATGTTTAATATTGTGCCAACTGCAAAAATAACTTTGTTTTTAAAATATACCTCCATTTACATTTTGAACCTTACTTTGTTCGTGGTCCGACATGTACTTGGCAACTTTATTATTTTTACTTGGGAAAATTTTATACCAAGTATCAATTATTCCTATAACGTTTATTTTTTTGTATATTTTACATCTAATTATTGAATTATAATTAGTCAGTAGGTTTTCATCAAAGACATTGGATTTGGAGGGAGCGAAATAAGTATTTAGTGTCTGTAACTTAGCTTTTTTGTTTAAAATTCGTTTATAGGGTTCCAAAGTCAACACGGAACCCTTATAGTTTTACTAAGTCTGTCTATCCGTCTAGCGGCCCTCACTATATGACAAATGGTCGGTGAGTGCGGAGTTGGGGACGCTATATCATAAACCTGGTAGTTTAGCGTATCTGGTAGAGGAAGTGAAGGTAATTTGGAATACTGTTGGTAATTCTGAATACCACTGTATAAAATTATATAGCTATGCCATCTATGAAAAAACCCTAGCATTAAGTAGGCCATAGGACAGGAAACAAACATTGTGTCACGTGGGAGATGTACGGGAGGGCATGTCTGTTCGTCTGTCCGCGGCTTAGGTCAGAGACTATTAGCACCAAAAAGCTGTCATTTGGCATGGGTATACATATTAATCACGCCGACAGTGGTATGATAAAGATTTTTTTAAGGTACCTCCCTTACATGTAAAGGGTTGATTTTTTTTCGTTGACTCACCTATCGTGTGGGGTATCGTTGAATAGATCTTTCAAAACTACTGAGGATCTACTAGAACCATTTTGCTAATTTGTGATAGAGTCAAATGTGTGTGTCCCTGTCCTCCTCTCCCCCCCCCCCCCCCCCACCATATTAACCGTTATTTAAGGACATATGTAAAAATTGAAAATAATATTACAGATTATCAGTTTAAAAGGGGAGCTATCTAGTAGACTTTCTTAGGTGTGTAGTAAAAAAAAAAACCGGTAAAGTGCGAGTCAGAATCGCGCAGAAAGGGTTCCGTACCATTGTACTAGATGTCACTAGTTTCTTCACTTTTTACAAAAAAATACGTTTGATGTATGGGAGCCGCCCTCAAATATTTATTTTCTTCTGTTTTTAGTATTTGTTGTTATAGCGGCACAGAAATACTATCTGTGAAAATATTAACTGTCTAGCTATTACGGTTTATGAAATACAGCCTGGTGACAGACAGACAGATGGACGGACGGACGGACAGTGAAGTCTTAGTAATAGGGTCCCGTTTTTACCCTTTGGCTATGCAACCCTAAAAAGTTCATAGATTTTTCATACAAAATGTTCTTTTACTAACTTCAAAAAAAAATTTTTTTTTTTTAATATACTTTTAGTTTTCAAAAGACTAAGGAACCCCACTTTGCGCGAGTCCGACTCGCACTTGTCCGGTCTTTATACAGGGTGGCTGGTTGAACAACGGACCCATTAAAGGAGGTGTATAAGAAGCCGATACCCATTCCATTAAGCAAAAAAAAACCATCTATTTTTATTTTTTTAAGGTCCATCTTTTTTACCGTTTACTACGCTCGCTGTGACGCATTTCAACTGTGAAATTTCTGTAATTTTGCTTATACTATGCGGAGCGCATGTTATCTTCCTATCAGAGTCGTTGCCAGCTGTTGCGTACGCGTCACAGCGAGCGTAGTAAACGGCAAATTTACAAACAAAAATATAGTCTGAAAATTTTTAACTGATCATCATCTCATTACGTATTTCAAAGAAACTATTTCTTTCATCACAGATAGAAGCAGCAAAAAAATCATCCAAGCGTCTGTACAAGAAATGGTTGTTACTTTGAACTGCCATACAGTCAGAATTGGCTCGTACAAATATGCACCCAAAGAAAAGGTACATCATCATCTTCATCATATCAGCCGAAAGATGTCCACTGCTGGACAAAGGCCTCCCTTAAAGATTTCCACGACTACAGGTCCTGCGTTGCCCGCATCCAGCGGCTTCCCGCGACCTTCACCAGAACGTCGGTCCACCGCGTGGGAGGCCTGCCTACGCTACGTCTTCCGGTGCGCGGTCGCCACTCGAGAACTTTACTGTCCAAACGGCTATCTGTTCTACGAGCTATGTGCCCTGCTCACTGCCACATCAGTTTAGCGATTCTGTGAGCTATGTCGGTTACTTTGTTTCTCCTACGGATCTCATTTCTGATCGGAAAAGTTACACTTTAAATTGTTTGAGAAATGTGAAAAATATTCTCAAAGTATAACATTAATATTACCTACTTTTTGATTTTCTTATTGCAGGTACACATATCAACAGATGGAATACAAATTGTGGCTCCTTCACTTAAAAATGGATGTAGAGATGTTGCAATTCAAATACAATTGAAGGAAGTTGTTAAAATATCAGTGCATTATGGGAAAGGGTTGCTTGTAGTGTTTCTGGATACACTGATCAGGTGTGGTGCTTACATACGAGAGGCTCTGGGGATGTCGGAGGAATCAGGTTTGTTTGACTGTACCGGTACAACATTATCTGGAAATCTTTTAACTAAGTGGAACCTTAATTTATTTGCCTCTTTCAGGTTTATATTTCGATCCCGGATCTAAACATGATCCTTACAAAAGAATAATTTTCTTCGCCAAAGAAATATCTGAGAAAGCGCAGGTTGTTTTAAAGAGTTTGTTTGGTAAACTGCTTGAAGCGTTGCACTTTGGCGAGGCCATTAGAAATTCAGTCAAGACAGTTGTTGAGAAAAAGACAACAATATATTTAAGTGCTAACATTGAATCTGGGACTAAATGGTTAGTTTTATCGTGAGATTCTGAATAGTAAATGTGTCTTGTACCTATTCCTAATCCTGTTTTTTATTTGTGATATTTCTTCCAGTTCTGCCAAAGGAGGCGTACCAATTAACACAGATACCTACACGTGCCCAACCCAAGAACATGGAGACGGTAAATGCTACAGCATTTATTTCTTTTGTTCAGGATGACCAATTCGTTAAAAAAAACATACAGTCGAATTTAAAACCTCCTCCTTTTTTTAAGTCGTTTAAAAATCAGCAAATACAATCAAACACTAATTTCGAAAATATTTCGTTTATAAAATGAAGACATACCCTCATGGTCTTTAACCGCCTCCGTAGCCCAGCGGCAAAGTTCACTGGCTTTACACAGGAGGTCGCGGGTTCGATTCCCGGCGGAGTCAATTGTAAGACTCGGTTTGGTTGGTGGTAGGGCATTTTCTAAGCCCGCCTGGCTAGCTACCACCATCTTATCTAAGTCTTGCCGCCAAACATCAATGTTAATATCATTGGTGTGTTCCGGCATGAAGATAAGATAGCCAGTTCCCCATTGCGTTGGGGAATCTTGGTAAGCCCGCTTCCATCTTCGGCAACATCGTCACTTACCACCAGGTGAGATGTTGTCAAGGGTTTACCAATTGTGAATAAAAAAAAATAAAAAAATGGCCAAGATGGAAATAGCGGTTTAGCTGTAGGGGGGGGACACATGACTCTTAACAAAAATAAGCACTTTAAAGCTTAATATTTCGTAAACCAATACCTGAATCGAGAAATGGACAAACAATAAACGATATCTCACACGATAGGGTTGAATTGTACGAAAAGTGAACTTTAGGAAATAGAAATCAAATGCCAAAATAACAGAAATTACGTTTTAAGTTATATGCAATCAAGCCAATAAATTTTACAACAGACACTTCAAAAACATACCATGACAACACCAACAAAACAAAAAAAACAAATTATATAAAAAAGACTTAACCAAAGATAGAAAAGGCAAGGAGTTTGCAACAAGGGTATATCAACGAAAAAAAAATCACCCCTCTTTACATTATAGGAGAGGTACCCTCGAAATATTTTTTTAAGATTTTATTGTACCACTTTGTCGGCGTGATTAATATGTATACCCATGCCAAATTACAGCTTTCTAGTTATAATAGTCTCTGAGTTAAGCCACGGACAGACAGACATGGCGAAACTATAGTCTGAATTTAGGACAGCGCCCAGTAGTAGCGGTAACCTAGGACGATATCACAACATGTAATGAATCTTTAATCTTAATATATAAAAATTTATCTCTATTTCCCTTGGTCATCGGATCACGCGTGAACGGCTTGACCGATTTTGCTAATTATTTTTTTGTTGTGTTTATTATTGTCAGGAGAAGGTTCTTATGAAAGAAAAAAAAAAGAAAGTGTCAAAAATCGGGTACTGCGCGGGCATAGCCGCGGGCAACAGGCGGACAAATGAACAGTTATTTACTCGTAAAATATATTCATACTAGCGATTGCCCGCGGCTTCGCCAACGCAGATCCCTTTTTTACCATTCCCGTGGAGATTCCCCTTAATACCTACGTCTTATCTCATAACTGCTATCTGTATGCCAAATTTCAACTCAACCCGTCCAGTGGTTTGAACTCTGCGTTAATAGGTAAGTCAGTCAGTCTGTCACGGTTTCCTTTTATATATACAGATTTCTTTACATATGTTTATATTTATATTTTGTACTGAGAGACGGAGTACTTATTTCCGTCAAACGTGTCTCGTGTATGATCGCGCGATGAGGCAGGCTTCATTTATACAAAGTTTTAGTTATTGATTTTTAAGGGTCAATTTTCCATACAAACGTAGTTCCGTTTCAGTACAAAAACTACATGCCGAATTGAATCCAAACTTTTCGAATATATCAAGAAACACATTTCGATGTTTGTAATTAGTTTTCATCATAGTAAATTAGAACATAACTAAACAAAGGCTTAAATTAGTTTTGTACTGAAAGTTTGAAACTGTTCTTATTTTTTCCGTTCTATATCGGTACGTCGAAAACTAATTAATCGTCGATATATGTCTACTCAATATATTTCCAAAGTTTGGATTCAATCCGCCATGTAGTTTTTGTATTAAAGCGGAACTACGTTTGTATGGAAACTTGAGCCGCCTGGCAACCCTTAACGCAATAAATTAATCTTTGCAGAGGAAGAAAAGGATGAAGATATTAAATCAGAGAGCACAGACGTCAACGCTGGCGACGTTAACACTGATGACGTGAACACTGACGATATCACCACCAGTGATGTCTTAAAAACTGAAGAATGTTTCTTTTTTGCTGATGAAGGCGGTATGTTATTTATTCTCTTTAGTATGAACACTTTCAATATGAAATTATCCAAAGGTTGAATTCAATTCAATTCAAGATGGTTATTCAAAATAGGTGCAACTTACACTTTTTCTGATAGTCATAAAATAGTAATAACATATACATATTTTCATTTGTGATAAACAAAGAAATAAACAATCATTAGTTAATAACGTTAAAATACAATCATTGATATAAAACAAATTATGTCATTAGAACATGAAAACAATATGACACGATAATTTATACATTAAAATCGTTGAAAGTCATTAATACCTTTGACAAGAGTAGGCCAGTTCACACGGACAGCACCCGGTCACGAGTTTTATTCAAGGTTTTTGCTCTTTCGTAATAACGCGTAATAATAGTAAAACAGCAAGTCACAAAAACGGCTCCCGATAAAAATCGACCAAGTATGAGTGTGACTTGTGCTATAAAAACTCGAACTGAACAATCTTTGACTTCATATAATAATTCTCAATAATTTATCAGTAGCTTTGCAAAAAAAAAATTAACTGGGTCCTGACATCGATTTTCAAAATGATGTCTAAAAAGACAGCAGATCCAATAGGAATATCGGTAGTGGATATCGCAAAACGTCAAAAAAATATTTTCTTCTAAATATTTAAGATAGTAACAAACTTCAATGGTTTTCAGATGAGCAATCCGATGTCACATTAGATAATGTGAAATCTGAATCCGAAGAAGACGTCATAATAAGTAAGTGTTTCTTCCTAAAGTACGTACCTACACTGCTCAACATTATCTAGGTACGTTTGCGGATACTTTAAAAAATTTCATACATTTTTAAACTTGCATAAAATGGTCAAAAATTGTTTTCATCCAATGTCTAACCTTGGAGCAAAGTAAAATGTTTTTTTTATAATTATTTTATATTCACAATTGGTAAACCCTTGACAACATCTCACCTCATCTCACACACTCAAAATATGACAAATAAAATAGTTATAAGGCTGAAAAGTTGTTATTTGGGGCTAGTTACCTCTATTAAAACCTGTGCAAGCGAAGAATTCCAGGATTGAACCAGCGATTATCGAATCGAAAGTATAGATATGAGTAAAGTATCGGATCCGATACCGTGTCCCTAGGCGGCAGGCGGTGGTAGTATTCGCCGCGGTCGCATATTCGATTTGTGACATACCACTAGGGAATGCAATCCCGATCTCGCGAGATCTCGTAATATTTTTCGGGATTAATCCCAAAGCATAATATGACGGGATCTCGCTCACTCGTCTTCTTCTTCGTCACGACGCTCTTTTAAATGCCTCACTCAACTTCTGGTAATGAGATGAATACCACAGTAGCAAACATAAAAAAACGAGGTGAATTTCCTCTTTCAATGAAAACAGAGGACTTGAATTTACGTGCTGTTGCTGCAAAAACTAACTCGAATCTTCAAGAGGAATTAGAAGAGACTTAGAGCATCTAAAAGTCCTTTTTTGCGTGTATCTAAGACGAGTTTAGATAGGATAGAGTCACTTATAAAGAAAGAGATGATCTATATGAGTGTCGAGGAACAAGGGGTATTTTTTTACAGTTCGCTTATAATAGGCTTGTTTCCACTAAGAATAAATCGGATGGCTTTGAGTTTCTAATGATTAACCATCATAATTAGTAAACAAAAAAACAACTTTTCTATTAAAATAATAAAAGATTAATAATATTTTTGGAAAATAAAATCGACGAAATGAGGCGTTTAATCACGTGACATTAAACGCCAATCACAGAAACGCATGGAAACGTGACGTCACGCCTCGCGAAATGAGCGCGAAACGCTATGTTGTATCTGTCATTTTCGTATAAAGTGAACAGGTTACTTCGAGTTTTCAGCAATTATTGTTAAATTAATACAGTTCGTTTTTAGTTTCATCTTGAAAGACAGGTATAATTTGCCATGGAATCAGGATTTAACAAAGCAAACAGCAGTAATTTGCCCAAAATTGACACCGTTATGCTTGGCAAATTTTTTGCAATGAACACCGACTTTTGGTCATCGGAGTTTCGCAATGTTAAAACTTCTATGTAAGTATTATGTGAAGAACAAACAATTTATTTAATTAGCAGTTACCAGTCCCTATGTTAGTACCCAGTCCCCAATCTACGTATTGTAGATTTGTTATGGTGCAAAAACCTATTTTATAAATAGATACATCACGTTGTGTTCAATACTTACATCAAAATGATCTTCACAGAAATAAATTGTGGAATCAATTGATAAAGTAAGAGCATCTTGCCTCTTTGCCATTTTTAACCACTTTCTTCGTATTTGTTTATTGTTTGGAACGTATATGAATAATTTGTTTGGCGTTTTATCATTGTACTTTTACATTGGGGCACTATACAGTATTTATAATACGAGGAATTCATTATTTATTAGAAAACACAATTGACTGACATATACAAACACGGCTGTTTCGCGAGGTGTGACGTCATTCAAGACGCCATGACAGTCTTGGCCTTTTTCGCGGTAAATTTCAAGTTCATTTCTAAAAACTCAAAATACTAATGTAAAACACCTATTTTTCTTAATATAATATATTTTTGGGGTGAAATAGATGCTTAGCTATAGTTTTAAAATAATTTCCAAATATTGTCAACTAGCCTATTGTTTACTCACGCTGGTGCCAACCAGTGTTGAATCAGAGAGGGCATTTTCAGCTGCTGGTTACATATCGACTGTCATAAGGTGCCGTTTATCAGACAGCACCCTCAATACTCATCCTTACTAATATTATAAATGTGAAAATGTGTTTGTTTGTTACTTTTTCACGCTTTAACGCCTTGACCAATCTTTATCAAATTTGGCATGCAGGTAGCATGTGTCACGGAGAAGGACATAGGCTACTTTTATCCCGGGAAAATAGCATAATCTGATGCAGTTCCTGAGGGAACATAAAAAATACTTGATTGTTGGGATTTTTTGCACAGAGATGGTTGAGTAGGTGGGAAACGACATAATTTACTAATCACCCTTAAAGACAGTCATAAAAACGATGTCCACGCGGGCGGAGCCGCGGGAAAAAGCTAGTTGTTTTATAAGAAGCTATTTCCAAAACCAACTCTAGAACTAGACTTTTGCCGCATTTGACTGACAGTGTTCCTTAATTGTTTTTTAAATGTAAAAAAAATCGGGTAATTAGTGAGTGAGTTATGTTATATCACGCCACAGACACTTCATTCCAACGAGCGACAAATGATATATATACAAACAACTGACGTATCTATAGACATGAATGCAAGTAGGGCTGATCACCGGCGGCATTGGTCACGAAAAATATTTAATCGAATTTTCAAAAGGTGAGGTAACTTGATTTTTTTCTTTTGTTTTTTTATATACGGACAATTAAGAATTGTTTCCATAGGTTTGGTAGTTCGTGTGAGCGAGAGATTTATATTGTTTGAGCAAGACGCAAATAGAAGTGCCGCCATTTATCATTCCCAGTCTAATTGTATTGTATCATTGTATTGTATGCGTAGAAGTATCTTATTTATGTGTAGCTTGGTATAATCAATTCAATAAAACAAATAAAATTATACTTGTTATTTGGATTATTTATTTTACCAACTTCGGTACGAAATGAATCAGACAGGGTTATTGGAAATGTGACGTATTTGTTTTAAAGGTGTAAACTAAAACTAAATTGAAACAAAAAAGGTCAAATAACTAGGGATCGGAAATCAACGGCTTTCAAGTAACAGCCAAATTAATTTTCAAATTTTGTATGAGAACGCATTAATTAAATTTTTCGTAATTTTGTTGAAAAAATGTATTCAAAACACCTGAAAAACGGCACCGTGTGTTTATATTCATTGATTTCTATAAAGAGAGATATTGTAAGATATCTGGTCAGATAGATATCTTACAGTATCTTTCCCGTGTGTGACAACCCTTACGTTCGGTAACCAGTCTAGTAACCAATCTGAGTGACGGGGGGGATAAGGTCGAATCTAGAGAGCGGTAGGGAGTGTCCATACTGTACGCTAGTACTAATATATATACTGTGGTTATATTAAAGAATAAAGATTTTTCTTTCAGTTAATATTTTATCTTAATTAACCTCATAATCACAATTTCACAACCAAGTAGTTTCATCGCTTTATAAAAAAAATATATTAGAAGCGATAGATCAAACACGAGCATCGAGCTAAGAGTGGATTTATATTCATGCACCAACTACCTACCCTCATCATATTATATTATTTATTTATTTAAACAATACCCACAACCCTCTTACTCAATTAAATATGAACAATGAGTCTAATAAACTTCATAAACAGAATATATTCTTATAAGAAATGAATTAAAATTATTATATGGCTGCTCTTAATTTGATTTACAAATTGTAAAAATAGATAATCATTATTATATTTTTTCAAACTGAACATGATTTATGATTACTATTTATATCCCAACAAAGAGAAAAAAAATATTGCAAAAAATATTAGATAAAAAAATCTGCATTTTATTATACATATTATAAAAATATATATGGTGTCGAACGGCGGCGTGAACATTGTAAGGTACCTTTTATTTTAACGTTTAGCCGTTCTTACAACCCTACCCATCGTTTGTTATAACTCTAAATATATAATATTTAAATTTACTAAGTATTTAGTGGAAGTTTGATGAATGCATGTGTTACTATTTTTGTTTGTGACTGTTTGTTCCTTTAGAAAATAAATTAAAAAAATAATAATAAATGATTGGCCTTCAAATTTACTTGCAATTTTTTGATTTATTTTGGTTCGATCCCCACCCAGGGCAAGCATTTGTGTGATGAGCAGATTTGTTTGCTCTGTGTCTGGGTGGTAAATTATATCTACACTCGAGAGCGATGAATCCGGGTCACTTAAAGAATCCTAAAAATCTCGGAAACTAAGAAGGCTAGCTTCATGAAATAAATTGTGTTTAATAGACACTTTAATACCCCTTAAAGGAAAGTAATCAAATTTACGAGTCACTACATTTTATTTACAAAAAATTACAAAAATAAAAAAAAATGCTGATTTCGCCTTAAAACAAAAATAGGAAACATGACATTTTTGAATAACATTACGATTTACTTGAATTTTAATACTTCGTATTGCCTCCTCGTGCTTCCATCACTGTGTTTACGCGGTTTGGCATGCTGTACACCAAGTTCCTTATACGATTTTGGGGAATATTCTCCCATTCCTCTGTGAGAGCAATTTTGAGCTCACGAAGCGTGAGTGGGGGAGGGCTTCTTTGTTTTACGCATCTCCCTAGCTCGTCCCAAGCATGCTCGATCGGGTTGATATCCGGGATGCGTGCTGGCCACTCCATACGAGTAATATTCATCTCTTGAAGGTAGTCATTCACAATCCAACCCGTATGAGGCCGGGCATTGTCATGCATAAAAATAGCATCCTCACCCAAATTGACCATAAATGGACCAACGTGTTCATTGAGGATTTCTTCCACATATCTTTCGCTAGTTAAAGAGCCGTTTTCTATGAACACCAGTTTTGTGCGACTCTCAGAAGAAATTCCGGCCCACACATGTACAGACCCACCACCGTAGGCTTCTTTTTCTTCGATGCATGCTTGATTGAATCTTTCCCCTGGTCTTTAATACACTCTGTGTCTTCCATCGTGCTTGTAGAGCATAAATTTTGATTCGTCGGAGAACATAATTTTTGACCAATCTCCAATACTCCAATTTAAGTGGTTCTGGGCATATCTTAGTCTTGAAATACGATGCCCACGCTCCAGTTTAGAGCCGTTTGCAGGTCTAAGTGGTTTCAAGTTAGCTTCAGCAAGTCGTCGCCTTACTGTCCATGCGCTTGGGTTACTTCCTCCGAGGCGTCGCAACTGATTTGTAAGTTCAGTTCCTGTGAGAAAGCGATTACGAAGCATTGTGTTCACCAAGTATCGATCTTCTCGTGCTGTGGTACACTTGGTTCTGCCTGTTCCTGGTCTGCGTAAGTTAGAGCCAGTTTCCTCGTAACGTTAGAGAACTCTTTGTACTGTTGAGAGCGACACACCGACAGTCGTGGCTGTATCGCGCTGACCCCGGCCGTTTTCCAGCATTGTGAGTATTCTGGTGCATTCTTCAGGTGTAAGCGACATGATTACTGCTTGAATAATAAATATTGAACACTTTCGAAGATGGAACTACGAAATTACTACATTTGTTTTTGCTTTTGTTTCCCTCCCTTTTTCAAATTTGATTTTTTTATGACATAACTTTACAATAACTAAGAATTTTTAATGACTTCATTTAAAAAGTATTAAATTGTCTATTAAACACAATTTATTTCATGAAGCTAGCCTTCTTAGTTTCCGAGATTTTTAGGATTCTTTAAGTGACCCGGATTCATTGCTCTCGAGTGTATATATGTATGTATTTAATCGTATATAAGTATGTATATCAGTCTCTGGTTCCCATAACACAGGGAATCCTACTTTGGGGCCAGATGACCATGTGTGATTTGTCCCAGAATATTTATTTATTTATTTATGCATTTTTCCGTGATGCAGAGCATAAAATGTTGCTCTCCGTATTTTACATAACTATGTGCCAAATTTCAGCGAAATCGGTTCAGTAATTTAATTTTGGGAGCGTAAGAAACAAACAGGAAGACTTACTTTCTGATTTATATACTTACTAGTAGTAAGGATAATGTGTTCATGTTGCAGGTAGCGTCAGTGGCGGACAAACCACGTCGCAGGCCTGGCGCAGCAACATGGAACTGAATTCCTCATGCCCGAACAACATGAATTTTGGTAGGAGAACCACTGTTGCCTTTCCTGCTTTATATAATAAGAACATATCTTCAGTTTTTAGGGACAAGATGGAAAGTTCTCATTATAGATTGTTAACGCAATAAATTAATCTTTGCAGATGAAGAAAAAGATGAGAATATTAAATCTGAAAACACAGACGTGAACGCTAGCGACGTCAGGGCTGATGATGTCAACACTGACGAGGTCACCACAGGTGGTGGTGTCGTTATAACTGAAGAATGCTGCGAGGATGGTGCTGATGAAGGCGGTATGTTATTGTACTGACTATGTTTATTGGTTGAGTTACGTACTAGGTAACTATTTCAGTGTAATGTCCAATGGTCAATAACTAAACTTGATATTAAATGATAGGTACCGAAATAATTTTCAATAAAGTGTGTATTTAGTGCTCGACCGACGGTCAGCGCTTACATCGTCCAGACGTAGCTATATCAAGGAAAATGTATTAACGACTTCAGTGCAGCGCTGATGAACAGAACGCGTGTACAGCTTGTCAGCGCTGACGGGAACCATCGGTCAAGCGCGCAGTACGCGCGTACTTCAGTCGACTGGCGCGATATGGATGTGTTCAGTGCGGCCGATGGTACGCGCGTCTGTGCAATTGAGAAGAGAAGTCGAGTAGAAGAAGAGCGTGTAATAACTAAGATACATGTACTTCCGCCGTTGTGAGACCTCTCTTGTGAATTAAATGAAATAATAAAATGAAACTAAATTAATTGAATTAATTATTCTTTAACTAGCTTTTTCCCGCGGCTTCGCCCGCGTGGACATCGTTTTATGACTGCCTTTGAGGGTGAGTAGTGCGCGAGCCGCAAGCGGCTCGCGAGCGTAGGAATGAATTTTCTCCAGATTCCTATCCCAGATCGGGCTATTGTGATTAGCAATCTATGACACTCCTCAACCAGCTGTGCAAAAAATCACAAAAATCCATTGTTCCGTTGCAATTTAAAAAAAATATGCCAAAAAAAATACTTTTTTCAGTTTCCTTAGGAACTGCATCGGACTTTGCTATTTTCACGGGATAAAAAGTAGCCTATGTCCTTCCCCGTGACACAGGCTACCTGCGTAACAAATTTCATCAAGATTGGTCAAGGTGTTGAAGCGTGAAAAGGTAACAAACAAATAAACAAACAAACACATTTTCACATTTATAATATTAGTAAGGATGGGTTCATTTTTAAAGCTTTTATTTAACTTGCAATGTTTATGCATATATGATCGATTTTAGTGCGACTTCCAGGGGTTCGATTGATCTGAAATTAGGAATGAAGCCGTATTCCTGGTGAAAATAGATGCTTTTGCTATCTTGAAATTGATCTGATGATAAAATTTGGAGGTGAAACATGGCCCAAAATCGAAAATTATTTCTTTTTTATTCTCGCCGTCGGTCAACATTTAACACAGATTCACAGCCTCGTCAGCGTACTGTCAGCGCTGACGGTACGCACTGACCGACGCGTCGGTCGAGCACTAAATCCAGCCTAAGAATGTTTCTGTGCTAAAAAGTTAAAAGTAAACTTGTTGATGATTTTAGATGCCTATATCTGAACTGAAAAGAAAAAAATAGACAGTTGAATGATGAGTGATTCATAATCAGTATGCCTTACTCCTAACGTTATCGGTAATGTCTTTTATATTAAAAAAATATCGCTGTTTTACTCGTTGCATACACAACACAAATATAATAATAACATAAATATATTAACTATTATCTTGTTATTATCTTAAGACCAAGATGATCTGTGGTACGATACCCTCGTCGAGCGATTCCGACTTGGTTTTACCGTTTTTTTTTTTAATTAATGTAGAAATGTGTAGGGTTGAAATGAAGCTGTTTAGTTTTTTTTTTTTTTTTTTAGCTTGACTACGGGTTCCTTGAGAAAATTTGTTCAGTATGCTGAGTAAAAGCTCCAGATAACGGTTTACAACAATTTTGTTACACCAGTTTAGCACTCCACACAAAAACAAAATATCGTCATCCTGTAGAAAATGCCCCATATGACAAAAGTCTCCAAGTCCTTTTAATCCCTAATAGGAACCGAAGAGACACTGAGAGTAGTAAATGTTGGCCTGTTTCTGTTTCAGAGGAACCCGAGCCTCGTCCTGAAAATCCTCATCAGAATAACACGTCGGGTTTACCTGTAAGTTATTTACTGTAACTTCTTAACATTTCGAAAATGGTGCGTCACCCGTGAAAGGTGGCTAGGCATTCGAAACGGTTATGCAACTCGAGCTAAAAGTCTCTGGGTTTAAAGCTAGATAGGCGCTGGTCGAAACGTAGACTTCATCAGTCGAAATCAAGCGATTCGATGTGCCTTTTACCATTCCTATCTATATCTTGCCCTATACGCCCATCCGAGGAAGTCTCGATTTGTTTCATCTATCTTGTACAGTTCGAGGATCCTCTTCAACAAAAGTGGAGAACTTGCGTCGATTGCGGTTCGCCAATTTACCCAAAACCTCATAAATCACGAGTAGCTCCTTCGTACCGCGACTACCGCCCCGACAGCCATTCTGAATTACCACCATGATACCATTTGATTTGATTCGATGAAGGCGTCAATTTTGGCCCTCAGAATAGATATCAGTTTCTTGTAGGTTGTGCAAAGACACGTGATTGGGCGGTATTGACTACGATCAGCGGTATTACTCGACTTAGTAGCTAAATAAGTGATCCCAGTAGTTAAGAAGTTCAAGACCTGACGCTGCTCGAGTGCTTATTGAAACTGTCTAGCTAAGGTCTCGTCACAGTATATATATTAGTACTAACGTAGTCTCGTGACCCGCATGGAATGCCTTGAGCGAATAGCGGTGCAGTCCATTGCTCCCTGGAGTATTCCAGTTCGGAGCTTTACGTACCGCTTGCAGCACATCATCGGCAAAATGGTCACGGGGTTCATAGGTTCGATGCGAGCACACGCCTCCTCTAGCTCAGCCGTCCATTACCCTTCATTATTGCACAGGCCGGGACCACAGGTTACGCCAAAAGGCTACAATACCCGCATAATTCGGTTATCGTCTGTGTCTAACACAGCAGGTCGGTCCAGTGACCTGTAGAACTTCTTCTAATCACTCATGAAGAGGCGATTCTGACGAAACTGGTCTACCCGCTCCGCGTATCGCCGAATACGGTTTGCCCATGAAGGTATCCGTTGCTTTCGATCGTCGATGAGCTCTGTCACTAACAGCATGACATTAATACGTCCTGCGGGATCAAAGTCCGATCCCACAAATGTGAGCCTGACAAAGCGCATTACTCGGGGCCTACTGTTGCCCGAACTGAAGCAATCAGTTTGCCAATGAGGGCTCTAGCCTCAGAAATACGATGCTCTATCCTTTTTTTGTCATGCCGGTTTTTCCCGCGGACGGGATGTGCGTGCCGGTTCCGGCAATTTAGCACGTTAAAAATGGCAGACTGCCATTGCAGTGCCCAAAAGGATTGAGTTCGTAACACTGAGGTCGCTGTTGTTTCCCAGATTTCAATGACATCCCGATTTGGGACGCTAAGGGGCAATTATTATTATTAAACGGTTATCTCGGCTTTTTCAAAGGTCGGTACTTTGGAAGGCGTACATGGGAACCTGTGTCCAACACTGTTATGACATTTACGCTTCCAACCTGGAGCATAGGTTCCGCTCTTGCTTTCTCCACTCTTGGCCGGCCAATTAAGTCAAACACAAGAGGCGCGGGCCAAATGTTATTTTTATTATTTCTTGCCTTCTCTGTGCTTTTTCACTTTATTTAACTCAAGTAAAGGCTTTTCCAGTATATTTTTCTCGGTTTAAATGAACAAAACTTGTTTTTGACTTTTTAGTTCAATTTTGGTCTTGCAGTTTTCGTTTTCTAATTTTTTTTATTTATTTTGTTATTTTACTCTCGCATTTATAATATTCATGTGATCTCCAGACTACTATGTGTGTTTTTTAAAACTTCTGACAAATTCAATTAATCAGTTTATTACAAAATTTGCTTCAGATGAGCTGCATGGAATCCCTCCCCGATAAGTTGCTGCTGAGCAACAACGTGCCTGCGCGCCGGCTCGTGGGCACGCATTCGCTCGACGCCATAGACTCCTCCGACTCGTTTTGGAAAACGCTGTGCAGCAAAGACTTTGGGAACATTGAAGAAGACAAAAAGTTCTCCAAGCTCAGCTACCGCGACTTGTACGAGTCGCTGTCACTGTGGGACAAAGTAGAGGAAGCGCAGGTGATAGAGAAAGAGCTGCCGCTTGATCCGGCCTGCGCAGTGGGGAGTTTCAAACTAATCGGCGACAAACTATTGGGAGTTGCGACTATTCAAACGTATCGTCTAAAAGGCGAAATCAAATATTTTGACACAATAATGTATTTCGATTCGGATTCTTTGGAATTAATATCCCAGGAAACCTACGCGTTCCTATTCGATCAGTACGATGAAAATGATAAACTGATCGTATTGTTTGAACAAAGAATAAGACTGCACGTCATCATAAAATCAAACAAAAACAATTTTGTTTATGACATTAAGAAGCAGTACGATTACGACGTACTGTCAGACAATGAGATATTTTTTGTAAATACGAACGGCGTCGTGTGTACAGCACGGCTTAAAGTTGTTGATGGAGAAGAAACCATGGAGACAGAAAAGCTTTCACTAGCAAAAATGTTTCCCCGCTCATATATTGTAGCATTTGCTAGAGTTAACGAAAATGTAGTAAACATACTGGTAGATGGTGGCACAAAACTGTTGATATATTGCTGTGAACTAAAGAACTTAAATATTTGTGGCGAAATAAATCACAGTACACAATGTGATGTCGTATCGAAACTGAGGGAGTACGGGTTTAATTGGTGCAATCCGTATGTCTTCCGTACTCTCAGATGTTCAACGTTTACAACCAACAACCAAATGTACTTTACTGAAAGTGTAAGCCCCCGCAACCGTGTAGCATTAGTGTGCACAAATGAAGGGTCTGTGAATATATTTAAGCGTCCTTACTTGGACAGTGGAGAACTTTACTTGTCCAATATAAGACCGACTACAACCATTAAAATAGTAAATGAAAGTCTAGTCATGCAACAGCTAGATGTTGTTGAAATATTAAATGGTCATAGAATATTCGTGAGAGCTGGATACAATATTTTTATTTTTGATTTAATTCATGATCAAGACAGAAGGGCCAACAAGAGGAAGGCAGACACTGGCATCAGCACCAGCGCTACGAAGAAAGCACGAAGTGCGGACGAACAGTAGAATGTAGCGTTAGCACCAGCTTCACTCTTCTTCTGGGTCATTTGGTAACAAAATTTAAAAACGGAACTACTTCTGTGACCGTTGCGCGGAGACATTATTACTTAAAAAAAAATACGCAAAGTATTCGTTGTTATATTACATTTGGGTACATACGAAGAATAATAGTTATTTGTGTAACAAGAGGACGAAAGTAATATTTTGTTTCGAGGGCGTTTTTTTAATTCTGAGCTCAGCGAAGGATTCTATAATGGATTTCCGAGCGCAGCTCAGCAATCTCGAGTAAAGTAAAAAACTGAGCTTGACGAGGAATTCAATATACTTCGCTCGAGAATAAAACATTTTAGTCTTTCATTTTCAATTTTTCATCACAACCTATGAGAAAAAGGAACTATACTACCTATAGACATTGATTTGAGCGTTCTGTCTTCACGCAATTTTTGTAATAATAATTGTTCCACAATATTAGCTGCATCATTTAGGTTATGTTTACAGGGTTAATTCCATTATCACTACTCAAATTCATTTTTAATTATTATTGCAATAACTATATGAAGGCTAGCGTTGAAATTTCTGGAAAAAAAAGAAACGAAAGAAAGAAGAATGCACCTTTCAACTGTCAAGCTATAATTACCCCTACCCCCACCCTCCCTGTCTGTCGCAACCGCCAGATGGACTGTGACACAGACAGGGGTTTTTTTTTAATATTTTTTTTATTCACAATTGGTAAGCGCTTGGCATCATCTCACCTGATGGTAAATGACGATGATGCCGATGGGCGCGCTATTGTTTACTTTTATTGGATTTTCTGTGAATCTAAATGGAATATTGTTTATTTCCATATAAAATATAATTCTAAATTAGAGTGTTTATAACATAAAAATAAAAGAACGATAACCCTCTACTTAAGATTTAGAGAAATTAAGTAACAAAAAAAATGCCACAAAAAAGTCACAAAAAAAGGCCATAGTTTGAAGGACAAGTTTACACAGAAAATCAAAGTAATTAAAATAAATGATTACGTACCCTGGTATAGTTTTCACCGCAAATTTTTTTCAGAAACAACAACGTAAATTGTGCGCACATTCCCTCGCGATTTGAAGTACGAGAAATGAATTTTGAGTGAAGTTTCTTTGAATATTTTTGTACTGTAAGTGTGGCTAATGATTGGCCACAGAGGTAGTCAACTTCACTCCCATTCATTTCCTAAGATTTCTATTGGTTCAAGCCACCTTTAACGTAGTTTAGGCGCTAATTTGGACCGCCGCAAACCATGCCGCCTAGCGGCACGTGACAAACACGGGATTTTTTTTGCCGCCAGGCGGTATGTGACAGTCAAGTGGGACCGTTGTTTTTGTCAGCGCGCATTGCCGTCAAATCCTTACAGACTATTATTATCTTCTTCATACATTATACCTATGACCTCTTTGGTTAACTTCACATACTAACCAACAAGGAGTTAGTATTTTAATACAAACACCTTGCTAATTACCATAAGGAATTTAATGTCAGTTTTTGATATTTACATTTTTTTTACATTCAACCTTCACGAACTTGACCAATCAGAAGAGAGAAATTAAAATTCCCTAGGAAGCAAACTTGAATTTTGTTCGCACTTATTGAGAAACCAATCATAGTTTTTCGAATAGATGTTATGAAATAATTGTTTGTGTAATAAGGGGACAAAGTAATATTTTTCCGAGTGCGTTAGTTTTAATTCTATACTTTAGTAATATTCCCTACTGTTTGGCTAAGCGAAGGAGTCTAAAGTAGTGTCCTGGGCTTAGCGAATTCAGTATCTATACGTCACCCGAAAATAAAAAAATTTGGCCCCGAGTTACACACACAATCATCACGACCTATGAGAAAACAGAAGCACGAACGCGGACCAATCAGAAGACAGATGGCTCAAACTCCAGCTCAAACGCGGATCAATCAGAAGACAGATGGCTCAAACGCGGATCAATCAGAAGACAGATGGCTCAAACTCCAGCTCAAACGCGGATCAATCAGAAGACAGATGGCTCAAACTCCAGCTCAAACGCGGATCAATCAGAAGACAGATGGCTCAAACTCAGCTCAAACGCGGACCAATCAGAAGACAGATGGCTCAAACTCCAGCTCAAACGCGGATCAATCACAAGAGAGAAACCAAAACTCCCTAGGGACAAAGTAGAATTTTGTTCGCACTTATTGAGGAGCCCACCGTAGTTTTTCAAATAGGTGTGATGAGATGAAAAGACTATTTACTAGGTACGTAAGTACAGAGCAAAAACCTCTATGATATGTGCAGTGTAAATATGTCCCTTTTTAAGTAAAAGTTTGTATACTCGAAGGTTGTGTGTGAAGTCGACCAACCCGCACTGGGCCCGCGTGGTCGACTAAGGCCTAATCGCCCTGATTCAGGGTAGGCTCGAGCCCCTCGGTGGGGACGTATATGAGCTGATATAATAAAAAAAAAAAGTTTGTATAAAGTAATAAGCTAAATACAGGAAGATTTTTCTTTTTTGATGTGTAACATCTTTGCTCTCGCTTTCCTGCAATTTGTGGGAGTGATTTCGTGAAATGGGACGGAAATGTGTTAACAGGAAGTCGCGAAAGCGCGGAATTCTACTTTACGAGAGTCCGACTCGCACTTGGTCGGTTTTTTTCGTTACTGTCAGATCCGCGACCCAGGTACAATATCGTCATCAAATCTAACTAACCTAAAGTATTTTGTCACATGTTACACATCATATGCGAGTACTGTAGGTCTCGCTCGAATTTTTTTTTTATAATTACGGCCACCTTTTTCCAAACTACGATTCCTTGTACACAGGCCCCACATCAAGCTACACACTTTGGACTTTGTACCTTTCTTGTGCCGAATGCGTATGGATAAAAATCGCACTACGAGTGTATAGCTTGATGTGCTGGTCTCTGTACACTATAGGAACCAAAAAGTGATATTGAACACCCAGACACAGACCAAACAAACCTGTTCGTCACACGAAATTTTGCCCTGAGCGGGGACCGAACCCACGACACTCGCCCAGCTGACAGGAACGCTGCCACAGTACCAACAGGTCAGTCTGATCATCATCATACCAGCCACAAGACGTCCACTGCTGGAGGCCTCTCTCAAGGATCTCCAAAACAACCAGTCCTGCGCTACCCGCATCCAGCGGCTTTCCGCGACCTTCACCAGATCGTCGGTCCACGTCGTCCAGTGCGCAATCGTCACTCAAGAACTTTACTCTCACTTTAGTCTCATCATGTAAACTATGAACTTTATGCAAATACCTACAGTGCAATCAGAAAAAATATACCTACTAAGTTTAGTTAAGTTAATCGAGCAATTTTTGATAACAAAGTTCGTGCGAGCGTAGCACATCATAAGAGTTACTTTATAATATTGTCACCTATTTTTACCCGACTGGTAGAGCTGTTGAAGCGTGAAGACGTAACAGTATATATGTATGTATGCAAGTTTGAATATAAGAAATCTCAAAAGCTACTCATCCAATTTTAAAAATTATATATTCTACGTTTGTTGGACCTTCAGGATAAACAAAAGGCTTTGAAAAGATATCCTCTTCTCGTCTAGCCGCACGCGGGCAATGTCGCCGGTAACTGCTGGTTTTTTACGTATATAATTAACTAATGATGACCAACATCACATTAGCTAAAAGACGTCCACTGCTGGACATAGGCCTCTCCCAATTTGGGGGTTTTTCCGTAATCGCCAGCTTGGCAGTCGGGTTGGCGATCACAGTGAGCAGTTTGGTGGCACAGTACGCAGAAGTGACGCTGCTACCCATTCTTCGGCTTTGGATCCAATAGTCGC
Organism: Coleophora flavipennella; assembly: GCA_947284805.1. Classification (NCBI taxonomy): domain Eukaryota; kingdom Metazoa; phylum Arthropoda; class Insecta; order Lepidoptera; family Coleophoridae; genus Coleophora; species Coleophora flavipennella. The sequence continues at coordinate 7,162,765 of OX369290.1, forward strand.
CTCCTCGAAAAGAAATAGGGTGGTTCGAAAAGAAATGACATTTCAAAACACGAATGACGAAACAAACAAAATGGCGGCGAAATCCTATACGTTCGACAACCAAACTGTAACCAATCTTTGTGACGAGGGGGTGAGGTCGCAATCTAGAGAGCGGCAGGGAGTGTCCATACTGTATGTTAGTACTAATATATATACTTTGCCATAGGTCTATTTTGAAAACCTAAGGAATTTCACCTTATCGAGACACGCGGCAGTGTGTCTGCCAAGTTCGAAAAGAAAAAAGCGACACCGGCCGTGGGTGTCAACCATTTCGGGCCACTTTCGACCTACCTACCTGTAACTTAAAATCTATTTGACCTACACACTTGCGATTTTGTGTGTCTAGTAAGACCCCTCGATCATCTAGAATCCCTATTTTTATAAATATATCTTGCCACTAACTTATCAAAATTATAGATCACTTCCAGGTGACTTAGAAACTTGAAATTTGGCACCGAGGTAGGTAATTAGACGTACTTCATCATATCAGCCCATATACGTCCCCACCGAGGGGCTCGAGACTACCCTGAATTAGGGCGATCGGGCCTTAGTCGACCACGCGGGCCCAGTGCGGGTTGGTCCAACCTTCGAGTTTCTTCGCAGGTGTGTGTGCAGGTTTCCTCATGATGTTTTCCTTCACCGTTAAAGCAGTCGGTGAGTATACGAGTATGTACGTAAGTTTCGAAAAACTCATTGGTACATTGGCCGTCCGGATTTGAACCCGGTACCTCTGGTTAGGAGGACCGAGTCGTTACCGGTTGAGCCACCGACGCTTACAAAGAAAAAAATTCAAAAAATGGCCAAGTGTGAGTCGTACTTGCACACCAAGGGTTCCGTATCACCACTACTCATCAAATATAATGTAGACCACTTCCAGGTGACTTAGAAACTTAAAATTTGGCACCTAGGTAGGTTACTAGACGTATATAAAGGGAAAATTCGAAAAATGGGTAAGTGTGAGTCGTACTCGCGCAATGAGGACAGAATATATAGACAACTTATAAACTTGAAATTTGGCATCAAGGTAGGTTTTTAGACGCATGTAAAGAAAATTTCGAAAAACAGCCAAGTGTGAGTCGTACTCGTGCATCAAGGGTTCTGTGTCACCTCTATTCAGCAAAATATGTAAACGACTTCCAGGTAACTTTATAAACTTGTAATTTGGCATCGAGATAAGTTATTCGGCGTATACACACAAAAAAATCTAAAAACTGGCCAAGTGCGAGTCGGACTTGCGAAGTTGCCAAGTTCGATATAAAAAAATAAGCGTCTAAATGGATAGGTACCAAGTTCTATAGTGGTTCCTAAATCGTAGCTACGGAACTTCAAATACAGTGAAACCTGGCTTAGTGGAACCTGGATAAGTGAAATACCTCTTTTAGTGGTACAGAATTGCCGGTCCCGGCACCTGCGAACGTAGTTACCTCTATTAGTGGAATTCATAAACCTCTTTTAGTGAAATTTAAAATCTAGAATATTTTTGACAGGAACCTCTGTAAATGGAATAGCAAGAATAGATTACCTCTATATGTGAAACTATTTTTAATATTCAAAAATAAAATCGTGTGTTTATTTAAATGTATTAAATAAAAACCTCTGTAAGTGGAACAACTATGAAGATTACCTCTATTAGTGAAACGATAGGTACTTTCAATTGAATATAAAAAAAAAAAACATTTGTTATTTTAAATGTGGGTATTTGCACATTTTTTCTCGTTCCGTTCTGGATTTGATCACCTCAGAATGTTTAGTGCATTGGGAGATAACTGTTGCAAGTTAACGTAAAAATGCCCAAACAAAACGTTACAGTTTTAACAGCTCTTGAAAAACAAAAGATATTACTGGCTTAAAAAAGTGGGAAGTCGCGTGATGACATTTTTAAAGAAGTTCACGTGCCAAAGGCCACCCTTTGCCGAATTATCAAAAGCAAAGAAAAGATACAGGCACAGTGCGTTGATGCACAAGGAAAACTAATATATGTATAAGCTTAAATGTTATTGTAAAGCCTATGTTGATGTTCTATTATTTCAGTTTTGATTTACATACTTACAACTTGTGTTGATTTTATGTAACTAAGTATGTGAATACGATTCATTTCTACCTAAAATGTGTCTTTTAATTAAAAAAAATCACACCTCTATTACCGAAATCTGTCATGTTTGAGCCTCTGTTAGTGAAACCCTCTATTAGTGGAATATTTTTTTTTGAACCTGGATATGTTGAACCCTGCATTAGTGAAATACCTCTTTATATGAAATTAAATTGCCAGTCCCTTGAAATTCCACTAATCCAGGTTTCACTGTATAAATATTTATTTTAGACTTCTCCAAATAATAGAAATTGTACAACGGTTTTCAGTTGTTTAAAAAAAAAAATATGTTCTGTGCAGTAGCAAAATGAAAAAATTTTATAATACAAATTTTACTATTTAGTAAAATGGTGTAACTTGGCAAGTTTAAATAGTCAGGGCGCCAAGAAAGCAATTAAATTAAATATCAATAGACAATAAAATTGGATAGTGAAAACTTGCCAAGTTACACCATGTAGTATAGCACAGAACATATCATTTTTTTATACAACTGAAAACCACTGTACAGAGGCCAGCACATCAAGCTAGACACTCGAAGTGTGATTTTGATCCATACGCATACGGCTTAAGAACGGTACAAAGTACAAAGTGTTAAGCTTGATGTGCTGGCCTCTGTACATTCTCTATTATTTGGAGAAGTCTTAAAAAAAATTATATTTGAAGTTCCGTAGCTATGATTTAGGATCCACTATAGAACTTGGTACCTACCCATTTAGATCGCTGTATTTTTTTAATATCGAATAGGCCCCCTTTTACTTTCACATTTATGTTATGTTGGGATATTTTTTACAAGAGTGGATAGGTGGGGCAGGCGGATTAACGAGTTTTTTTATCGTTTGAGGCTCTACTGAAAGGTATTACCAGGCGTCATATAAGCACAGAGAGTCAGAGGTTCTAAAGACTCCTCTCTTACGCGCGTTGCCATAATATGCCAAATCGATCAATCGAATAGAAATTTGTTAAAATCTGTATGAGAACAATAAGCTTGGTAAGCCCTTGGCATCATCTCACCTGATGGTAAGTGATAATGATGCCAAAGATGGAAGCGGGATTACCAAGATTCCCCAACGCAATGGGAATATGGCTATCTTATCTTCAAGCCGGAACACATCAATGATGTTTGGCAACAAGAATTAGATAAGATTGTGGTAACTATTAGCCAGGCGGGCTTAGAAAATGTCCTTCCACCAAACAAACCAAGTCTTACATAATTAGACTCTGCCGGGAATCGAAACACTGACTATATGTAACTATTACGCCACTGAGGTAGAGACCCTGGCGGCACGTGGACGCTGGCGTCGTCGTGGGCGAGCCAAGGTGGCGCGTGGACCAGGCCCTGCGTGGAGACCATGGCGCCGCGGGCGTAGTGATTGAAATACACTGATAGTGCACAAACTTTAATTTTAGGTAGTGCGGGACGATAGTGACAGAGACACAATTTACATTTCGGACAGCTCGGACATGGAGGACTAATAAGTATGTGCTTTTTTTTATTTTAGTTTAGGTCATAAGGTGTTTTATTTAGTGTTTTTGATTTTAAGTAGGTAAGTAGAATTTTGGTTTTTAATTGTAGTTTTGTGTTTAACTCCCAACTTTATTAAAATTTACTTTATCAATTATTTTTTATAACAACATTTTTCCTCAATCAGATCCAAAGTTTGCAAAAGCAGACCCTAAATTAGAGGAACAAGGTGAAAATTGCCAACAACTTAGTGATGATGGATGGAAAAATATAAGGTACGCTGATGTACAAAAATCAATCCACGCCACTCCAGTGTTTTGCTCGCATAAAACTAATAGTCAACTCGCCAGTGCTACACCAAATTGGCAAACCCTAGCGCTTCTGAAAAAATTCAACCTAGGGGGTATCAAACACGGCCTGCTTCAGCAAAGAAAGATTTTCCAAGCAATCTGTGTCAAATTTTATCCATCCGTACAGAAAATTCTCATCATAGTTTTTCTGTCTGGTTTTTTTCAGTCCCCTCAAAGCCCGCGATAAAAGCTATACTTACAATAGCTTAAAATACGAGTGTGCTTTAGACCACACGACTGAAGTAAAACTTCTTTAGCATGGAGCTATGTTTGAAAGTAAATACTTAGTCTTCAGAAAATAATCAAATCTTTTTTGTCATATGGAGGTATATACAGTTTATGAAAAGAGTTTTATTATTCTCCGAAAATGATCAAATCTTCTTATATGTTTGTTTTGACAACCGATATTGTTGCCATGGCAACCACGAAGGTTATACAGTTTATGAAAAGAGTTTTATTATTCTCCGAAAATGATCAAATCTTCTTATATGTTTGATTTGACAACCGATATTGTTGCCATGGCAACCACGAGCGTGAGGTTTTTTTCGTTACGGAATTTCTGGATTCGGTCCCCGCGCTCAAGGCCCGCGATAGAAGCTATGCAATAGCTTAAAAAAGCACAATATAAACAAACGGATTTGACAGTTTCAAATGTCAATTCCTAGTACTTTTGTTTACCTTTTGCTTTTTTGATTGGTATTGGCTCTGTGCACGAGTTCAGCGCCACCTAGCGTCCGCAACTTTTTTGGCTCTGACGTTTTGACATTTTATCACGATGTTGTGACAAAATATTGTTATAATCAAAAATTATCTATTAATTTATTTCCAAAATAACTGTGATACCTTGATTTGGGTGGGGAAAGGGTTATGAAATCATTTTTGGTCATTCAAACCAAATGAGAAAGTAAAATGTATTCAAAAAGTGCGTTTTATTTATAATATGTCAGGGTTTGTTTAATTTATTTTTAGTTGTAGTTTTACTGTAAAACAAGAAGATAGCTACTTTAATGGTTTCATTTAATAATAATAAACATATTAAATTGTTCCTGTATCGCTAGTGTTAGGTAAGCTTGCGGCTCACTAGCCGCGCTCAGTTCGACTTCCTCATTTTCTTAAACTTGTCTTTTTTCTAAATTGTCACTTTCCTAACTCGTCACCTTTTTAACTGGTCTCGTTTTCAAACTTGACACTTTCCTAACTCGTCACCTTTTTAACTCGCCTTTTTCTGCTACCCGTGGGGAGGAGCCTCGCTTCGCGAGGCTCTTTGACTGTATAATCAATCAAACCTGACCGAACCTAATATCGCTCGCTTCGCTCGCTCATTTACAGTTTTTTTACTAAGTTTTATCTTAAAAAACTGTAAATGAGCGAGCGAAGATTTATGAATCTAAATCCTTTAACGACGTAAATTCAGTCATTATAATGTTTTCTAATAAACCACACATTCAAAACAATGCCAATCAAGCCGGTAACCTAACCTCAACAAGTCAACACACAAGCATAAAATAACAAATGATGGTGCTATGCAATACAAACTTTACGGCTCTTTAAACGGTCGCGATATTTCGCCATGCATACTCCAATGAGTATAGAAATCACTAGCATACTCCTTACGGCAGATTAGACGGTGTCACTATTATACTGTAAAACTTACGGTTCCAGAACCGAGTGCGATACAGTGCCGCTTGCTATACACTTCCTTAAAATTAGGTAACCAAATCCAAACAGATTAACTGTACCTACTATGAGATATGACAGATGACAGCGCCAACATTATTTTTACTTTTGGTCACTATGAGCGCTGCGATCGATTATATTACCCTTGCCTAGTACTTCGCACTAAGCTTGCCACTCGTACTATATAATATAGTATCGTGCTATATTTTAGTCAATTGTACTATATATGATAAAGAAAAAATGTATAGTACGAAAAATACTATATTTTTGTTGGTAATTCAACTGCCGGACTTTTTATATATTAACTTTACTGTAACTGGAAGTTGGAAGGAAGATGGAACGCACGCGTAACGTAGCATACGGAATTTCAGAATGAAACGGCAAGTAAACGTCGACTCTGTGATAAAACTACTCACTGTCATTCCATTCATCGTCAATTTGTCGGTGAACGCCCTGATTTTATACTTTTACTACCATTTCAAATTAATAAAATTAAAGAAAAATCACCCGAACTTTCAAGTAGAATATTAGGAACCTGTTATTATTTAATGAGAAAAGTTTAAATAAATGGTTTGATTTTAACTCAACTAATTGGCATACCTAACCAATGCCAATTTCTGAATTCAAACATGAAAATTTACTTTAAGGTCTCTTTCTTTGCTCTGAACCAATCTAGAGCGATTCCTGAAAGAAGGTCAAAGATATGTTTGAAAAGTGTGCTCTCTGGTATGTTACGAACAGAAGCAAACTCTTCTATTCTTTGTATAAAATCTCTTGGGCCGCTATCGCCTTTAAACTTGAAACGTTTGAGGTCGCTAGTGTATTTGTGCTCTCCAATAGAAATTAATTTTTGCGTTAGAGCATCAAAGTAAGAAAGGGGAGGTATGTTGTTGTAAGAAATGGAAGGTGTGTTGTTTATTACAGATTCTGTTGAGTGATATACAGATTGTTGGGGTGTGTTGATAAGTGTGTTGTATCTGATTTTTAGTTGTGTAAATTCACTGGATAGTGAATTAAGTGTAGTTAGTTGTTCTATTGTCAAGTCTTGGTTTATGTCAATCAGGCATATTCTTTTTTGAATATGCGAAATGTATACTGGGATCTTGTTTTTACGCATGGGGTAAGTATTCATGCAAGATTCCAATATTTTCAAACATTTAGTAATGTCCGTCATATCTGTAGTGAAGTCATTCGGACTGGTATCTGTAGGTGTGGGACAGTCAGGTAAGTAAGACTAAAAGGTTATTTTATTTAATTGAGCACGGAGCTCCTCTGCCGTTTGAGTGGCGTTTGGATTTTGTCCTCTCAATCTTAATTCATAAATCACTTCTGGTTTGTTCAGTTCATTTGTATCCATGTTTATGAATTTTAAAAAAAATATTTGGTTTAAACTGTGTTAAAATATTTTCCAATAATTGATAATAATGTAAAATATTATAAGAAAAATCTTTTTTGTCTTAAAGAGGTAGGTATAGACAATTTATTGAAATGATCCAATCTTTTTGATCTTATATGTTTGTTTTGAAAGTCATGTCAAGCAATATTTTCAGTAAACAAAAAGAAATAATATTTTGTAATGAAATGGAATGAAAACTAATAATTGTGCCGAAAATACATATCATGGAATCATGGAATGGCTTACTATGATATGCACATGAGTGTGCTGATTTTGTGAAATTGATGTTCTGTTTACAAAATCAAATAAATTAAAAATTAACGGAATTAAACTAAGGAAGAAATAAAATTTAAGTAGGCTTGAACTGGTGACGAAGGTAGGGCTCGGAGATGGTACTGCTCACGTCGGTAGGTACAAGGATGAAAACTTGATGTCGGAGATCTTGCGGAAATGTAGTGGTTTCAGGTTAATAATGTTTAAAAAAACCGGTAATTTAAAAAACTAAAAAACCCGCCTGCGTTTCTGTGTAATTTGGAAATGAAAAACCCTAAAACAAGAAAGTCGCCATACCCGATTGCACTTAACTTGAGAAAAATTGTAGCAGTCGGGACCCATTCTAGAAAGTCAGCCGTCTAGTCAGTATATTGGAGTAATCTGCAATGTAATATAGGTATGTGCTCTTAATTCACTATGCCTCCATTTCTAGAATGGGTCCCGACTGCTACAATTTTTCTCAAGTTAAGTGCAATCGGGTATGGCGACTTTCTTGTTTTAGGGTTTTTCATTTCCAAATTACACAGAAACGCAGGCGGGTTTTTTAGTTTTTTAAATTACCGGTTTTTTATTTTATTCATTTTTTTAGTTTTATTATTGAATGCGTTCATTTGAATTTGGCGCCAAAAATCCGCCATTTGTTTTTTTATTTGGATATACCCAGTGTCATTCTCACAGTAAAAACGTATCTAACGACAACCCTCAAGCTATAATTCATCGAGCCGTTCAGGCTGCAGAGCGTGTCAAACATTTGAATTTTGCGCCAAAAATCCGCCATTTTGTTTTTTTTTTTTCATTTTGATATACCCAGTGTCACTCTCACAGTAAATACGAATCTAACGACACATCTCAAGCTAAAATCCATCCAGCCGTTCAGGCTGCAGAGCGTGCCAAACAATTATACATACAAACATACATACATACATACATACTCTCGAAAAACATAACCCTCCTTCTGGCGCAGTCGGGTAAAAACTTACAGATCTTCGGTTTATTTACAAATTACCACGTTTAGGCGCCAGTGTCGCACGGCAGGTAGTTAGTTAGGTAGGGCGTAGGGAGTGGGTTCTTAAAAGATGCCGTACGTGTTCAGATAATTTAATGAGGATAAAATATAAGACCTAAAAAGAACATAAGAATTAGAAAATGACAAACACTTAAATTTAAAATAGAAATCACAGAACATAAATAAATCTTACCCGAAATGGGTCTTTTAGGAAGTACAGTACTTAATTAAATAAATATAAATTAATAATTTGTGCTGGTTAGGACGAACGATGATGGTTTTCGGTTTTTAAATCAAATGTCACATGGTTTGACAGCGCATGCGCGGAAAATAAGAAATAGATAGGATGAATAGAGATCGAATGAAAGATTATATAACTGCGCACCACGCTACAGGTGGAACGAAGTTCGCCAGGACAGCTAGTAATAACTAAAAACTAAACTCGTCCTATCAGCATCACGAAAAATAAGTGTAGGTATTTACATATAACTCACAGTTTACATATTAGCATGATGAGACTAAAGTGAGAGTAAAGTTCTTGAATGACGACTGCGCACTGGAAGATGTGGATCGACGATCTGGTGAAGGTCGCTGGAAGCCGCTGGATGCGGGTAGCGCAGGACCGGTCGTTTTGGAGATCCTTGAGAGAGACCTCCAGCAGTGGACGTCTTGTGGCTGATATGATGATGATCAGACTGACCAGTTGGTCCAGTGGCAGCGTTCCTGTCAGCTGGGCGAGAGTCGTGGGTTCGATCCCCACTCAGGGCAAACATTCGTGTGACGAACAGATTTGTTTGCTCTGTGTCAGGGTGTACAATATCACTTTTTGGTTCCCATAGTGTATACAAGTAATTATAAAAAAAAGAAAAATGCTCCTGTATTTAACTTATTACTTTATATAAACTTTTACCGCATGCTATTTCATCCAACATCATTGCTTTTGTCCTGAATTAAAAAGATATACATTCAACATACTTAGAGGTTTTTGCTCTGTAATTACGTACCTAGTAAATAGTCTTTTCATCACACCTATTTGAAAAACGACGATTGGTTCCTTAATAAGTGCGAACAAAATTCTACTTTGTCCCTAGGGAGTTTTGGTTTGTGTCTTCTGATTAATCCGGATTGAGCTATCTCTCTTTTGATTGGTCGCGTCGTGCTTCTGTTTTCTCATAGGTCGTGATGATTGTGTGTGTGACTCGGGGCCAAAATATTTTATTCTCGGGCGACGTATAGATACTGAATTCCTCGCTAAGCTCAGGATTCTACTTTAGAACTCTGAGCTTAGCCAAACAATAGGGAATATTACTAAAGTACTTACAGCATTAAAACTAACGCACTCGGAACAAAATATTACTTTGTCCCCATAATACACAAACAATTATTTCATAACATCAATTCGAAAAACTATGATTGGTTTCTCAATAAGTGCGAACAAAATTCGAGTTTGCTTCCTAGGGAATTTTCAATTCTCTCTTCTGATTGGTCCAAGCTCGTGAAGGTTGAATGTAAAAAAAATGAAAATATCACAAACTGTCTACACTACGCTTTCCGGTGCGTGGTCGCCACTCGAGAACTTTACTGCCCCAACGGCCATCTGTTCTACGAGCAATGTGCCCCGCCCACTGCCACTTAAGTTTAGCAATTCTGAGAGCTATGTCGGTTACTTTGGTTCTCCTACGGATCTCCTCGTTTCTGATTCGATCACGCAGAGAAACTCCCAGTATAGCACGCTCCATTGCCCTTTGAATGACCTTGAGCCTTCTTATGAGGTCCATAGTAAGCGACCATGTCTCAGTTCCGTATGTCCTCACTGGCAACACACACTGCTCGATGACCTTGGTCTTGACACTGCGGTATCTGGGACGTAAAGATATTGCGAAGCTTCCCGAACGCTGGTGGTGATGGTCGCGGGAAGCCGCTGGATGCGGACAGCGCAGAATCGGTCGTCGTGGAGATCCTTGGGGGAGGCCTACGTCCAGCAGTGGACGTCCTTCGGCTGATATGATGATGATGATCACAAACTGACATTAAATTCTCTATGGTAATTAGCAAGGTGTTTGTATTAAAATACTAACTCCTTGTTGAACGGCGATCGTATAATGTATGAAGAAGTTAAAAGTCGGTTAGGATTTGGCGACAAAGCTGTGCCCGCGTCGGTCAGGCAGCGGGGTGCCGCTTGCGCGCATGCGCGGACAACGAAACCGGTATTCTGCCGTCTATTACGTGCAGCAGGATTTAGCTCGAGACTAAACAGTGTCTATATGTACCTAGTAGTTCCTTTTTCTCATAGGTTGTGATGAAAAATTGTTTGTGTTTTATTTTCGGGCGAAGTATGAATTCCCCGCTAAGCTCAGGATTTTACTCGATTCCTGAGCTGCGCTTGGAAATCTATTATAGAATCCTTCGCTGAGCTCAGAATTCAAATAAACGCTCTCGGAAGAAAATATCACTTTGTCCTCTTGTTACACAAATAACTATTATTCTGTGTATGTACCCAAATGTAATATACCAACTAATACTTTGCGTATTGTAAGAAAAACTGTTTTCGTCACAAAATAAAAACTGTTTGGTTCGGTTTCCTTCTAGACGTATATTTTTAGAATGATAGAAAGTTTTAAAAGCGGCTTCTGACATATTTTAATAGAAAAGAGAAAAAGTGATGGTCGCAGGTTTATTTTTAAGTTTTTTTTTTATATTTTTGGCAAATTATGGTTTAAAATTTTATTTAATGTTATGGAAATAGTGTAAGTTTGTGAGCAGTGCCCTCGATTTTTGCCAGAGGTGAGTAGTTTAATTCCTGTTCTCTTACGTGCTTTGTACGGCTTTGTTGTAGCCGCCGGTCGTAGAGCTGCCTTTGAACGCTGCAGCCGGGCAGAATACATCGTGTTTGGACCTCCGTTTGCTGCCAGGCACTATCCAGTCCCAGCCGCCTTAAGGGAAGTGATACGTTCATCTCGCCGGTACCTTCGCCGACCGGTGTTACAGCAGCACAGAGTTTCATTCCAAGTATTCGGCCACTCAATTTGCCAGTGATAACAGGATTTTTTTAAATTAAATAACTGTTTAGGGTGCCTCGAGGCTACTTTTTCAACCACACGTTTTAAATAGTGTGTAGACTGCCTCGGGGTAATTCCATCAAACGCTAGTTATTTTGAAGATGTGTTCTGTACTTTAGTAGGTGATTTTATTGGGATCCTGGGGAAAGCGACGATTGTTGTTTTTTCGGACTTCAACAAAATCTATTTTCAGCAGATTTTAAATTTGTTCCTATTTACCCTAACAATTTTACATGTTGTATGTTTAATCATAGACTTGTTAATCACGAACATCACCTTTTATAGCCCTTTTAACTGTTTTCCATTTAAAAATATGTTCCTTTTTACCCCATAAATAATTCTTTTTTTAAACTCCGTTTAGGCCCAATTCCACTGAATGTTACGTATTATGCAGCGAAACCACAGCAGGTAATTTAATCCATTTATTTTCGCTACAGTATACTTTTTTTTAAAGTAGTAATGTTTCCAATCAGTAATACAACGTTCATAGAAGTAGTTCCGTTTTTATTTTATTTTTACCAAGTGACCCAGAAGAAGAGTGAATCTGGTGCTAACGCTACATTCTACTGTTCGTCCGCACTTCGCGCTTTCTTCGTAGTGCTACTGCTGGTGCCAGTGTCTGCCCTCCTCTTGGTGGCCCTTCTGTCTTGATCATGAAATAAATCTAAAATAAAAATTGTGCCAGTGGCTGCCTTCCTCTGGGTGGCACTTCTGTCTTGTTCATGAATTAAATCGAAAATAAAAATATTGTATCCAGCTCTCACGAATATTCTATGACCATTTAATATTTCAACAACATCTAGCTGTTGCATGACTAGACTTTCATTTACTATTTTAATGGTTGTAGTCGGTCTTATATTGGACAAGTAAAGTTCTCCACTGTCCAAGTAAGGACGCTTAAATATATTCACAGACCCTTCATTTGTGCACACTAATGCTACACGGTTGCGGGGGCTTACACTTTCAGTAAAGTACATTTGGTTGTTGGTTGTAAACGTTGAACATCTGAGAGTACGGAAGACATACGGATTGCACCAATTAAACCCGAACTCCCTCAGTTTCGATACGACATCACATTGTGTACTGTGATCTATTTCGCCACAAATATTTAGGTTTTTAAGTTCACAGCAATATATCAACAGTTTTGTGCCACCATCTACCAGTACGTTTACTACATTTTCGTTAACTCTAGCAAATGCTACAATATATGAGCGGGGAAACATTTTTGCTAGTGTAAGCTTTTCTGTCTCCATGGTTTCGTCTCCATCAACAAGTTTTAGCCGTGCTGTACACACGACGCTGTTAGTATTTACAAAAAATATCTCATTGTCTAACAGTACGTCGTAATCATACTGCTTCTTAATGTCATAAACAAAACTGTTTTTGTTTGATTTTATGATGACGTGCAGTCTTATTCTTTGTTCAAACAATACGATCAGTTTATCATTTTCATCGTACTGATCGAATAGGAACGGGTAGGTTTCCTGGGATATTAATTCCAAAGAATCCGAGTCGTAATACATGATTGTGTCAAAATATCTGGTTTCGCCTTTTAGACGATACGTTTGAATAGTCGCAACTCCCAATAGTTTGTCGCCGATTAGTTTGAAACTTCCCACTGCGCAGGCCGGATCAAGCGGCAGCTCTTTCTCAATCACCTTCGCTTCCTCTACTTTGTCCCACAGTGATAGCGACTTGTACAAATCGCGGTAGCTGAGCTTGGAGAACTTTTTATCTTCTTCAATGTTCCCAAAGTCTTTGTTGCACAGCGTTTTCCAAAACGAGTCCGAGAAGTCTATGGCGTCGAGCGAGCGCGTGCCCACGAGCTGGCACGCAGGCGCGTTGTTGCTCAGCAGCATCTCATCGGGGATTGATTCCATTGAGCTCATCTGAAGCAAATTTTGTACTAAACTGATTAATTGAATTTGTCAGAAGTTTTAAAATACGCACATAGCTAGATTGATAAATAGGTACTAAAACTAGTCTAGAGATCACATGAATATTATAAACGCGAGAGTATAATAATGTTACTCTAATTATTTCTCAAATAACAAAATAACTAAAAAATAAAATAATACGACTGCAAGACCAAAATTGAACTAAAAAGTCAAATACAAGTTTTGTTAATTTAAAGCGAGAAAAAGATAATGGAAAAGCCTTTCATTCATTCATCCATATCAGCTGATATACGTCCCCACCGAGGGGCTCGAGCCTACCCTGAATTAGGGCGATCGGGCTTTAGTCGACCACGCGGGCGCAGTGCGGGTTGGTCGACTTCACACACAACTTGCGAGGAAAAGCCTTTACTTGAGTTTAATAAAGTGATAAATCACAGAGAAGGCAAGAACTAATAATAATATTAACATTTGGCCCTCGCCTCTTGTGTTTGATTTAATTGGCCGGCCAAGAGTGGAGAAATCAAGAGCGAAACCTATGCTCCAGGTTGGAAGTGTAAAATGTCATAACAGTGTTGGATCTGTATCCCCACGTACGTCTTCCAAAGAACCGACCTTTGAAAAAGCCGAGTTAACCTTATAATAATAATATTTGCCCCTTAGCGTCCCAAATTGGGATGTCATTGAGGCCGTAAACCGCATGCTGCCAGAAAATCTTGCGAACAGCCGCGACCTCAGTGTTACGAACTCAATCCTTTTGGACGCTGCAATGGCAGTCTGCCGTTTTATTGGTGCCAAATTGCTGGAACCAGCACGCACATATCGTCCGCGGGAAAAGCCGGCATGGCAGAAAAGGATTAAGCGTCGTATTTCTGAGGCTAGAGCCCTCATTGGCAAACTGATTGCTTTCAAGTCGGTCAACAGTAGGCCCCGAGTAATGCGCTTTGTCAGGCTCGTATTTTTGGGATCGGACTTTGATCCCGCAGGACGTAATGCTATGCGGTCAGTGACTGAGTGCATCGACGACCTGAAGCAACGGATAGCTTCGTGGGCAAACCGTTTTCGGCCATACTCGGAGCGAGTTGACCAGTTTTGTTAGAATCGCCTCTTCATGAGTGATCAAAAGAGGTTCTACAGGTGACTGTACCGACCTGCTGTGTTGTACTCAGACGAGAGACCGGATCATGCGGGTTGTAGCCTTTTGGCGTAACCTGTGGTCCCGGCCTGTGCAACACAACAAAGGGCAATGGACGGCTGAGCTGGAGGAGGCGTGTGCTCGCATCAAACCTATGAACCCCGTGACCATTAGTTCCGATGATGTGCTGCAAGCGGTCCGTAAAGCTCCAAACTGGAATACTCCAGGGAGCCATGGACTGCACCACTATTGGCACGAGGCATTCCGTGCGGGTCACGAGACCCTAGCTAGCCAGTTCCAGCAAGCACTCGAGCAGCTTCAGGTCTCGAACTTCTTAACTACTGGGATCACTTATTTAGCTACTAAGTCGAGTAACACCGCTGATTCTAGTCAATACCGCCCAAATACGTGTCTGCACTACCTACAAGACACTGATATCTATTCTTGAGGCCAAAATTGACGCCTTAATTGATGCGATTGGTATCATGGCGGTAATTCAGAATGGCTGTCGGGGCAGTAGTCGCGGTACGAAGGAGCTACTCCTGATTTATGAGGTTGTAGGTAAATTGGTGAACCACAATCGACGCAATTTCTCCGCTTTCGACTCGGTCCCCCATACATTGTTGAAGAGGGTACTCGAACTGTACAAGATAGATGAAACAGTTCGAGACTTCCTCGGATGGCGTATGGGGCAATGGAGTACGATCCTTAGTCTCCATGGTAAGCGGTTTTCAAATGCGGAGGACCGGATTTGGATTGAAGGGGGAATATTCCAGGGCGACTGTATGAGTCCACTTTGATTTTGCCTGTCCCTGAATTTACTCAGTTTTCTGCTCGAGAAATCAGGGACGGGATTTCAGTTACGGAGAGGTGATTCACGCATGATCCACCTTTTCTACATGGATGATCACAAACTCTTCGCTCGAAATGCATCACGGTTGGAAGAACTGTTAAAATCGCTTGTGATTATATCAGTTTCATCAACATGGAGCCTGGAGTGGATAAGTACGCGATCCTTCATCCTATGATGATGATGATGATGATATGATGATGGTCCTAGCCGTTTTCGGCTACAGCGACCGCAGCGTTGTCCGGCTCAGCTGCAAGCGTCCCGCTGCTCCGCCTTCTCGTGCACATAGTCACTATACAAACTGATACATACCGGTATCTGGGTATGTCGCAGAATATTGGTGTTCACGAGGCGTGGGTGAAACAGGCGGTTTGTGACGTGTTTTGGGAGCGCCTGATAAAAGTTCTTGGGGGCTATTTGTCGGGCGTTAACAAGATACAAGCTTTCAACGCCTGGATCATGCCTGTTCTTTTGTAAACCTTCGGCATACTCAGATGGTCACATACCGAACTGGACGCCCTGGATCGAAAAGTCCGCACTACTATGACACTTCATAGGATGCATCACCCGAAGTCGTCAATGATTAGGCTGTATATCCCGCGGAAGAGAGGTGGTCATGGCCTATTAAGTGCGAAACAAATGCACAACCGCTAGATATGCAGCCTCTGAAGTTACTTCCTGACGAAATCGATGGTGACTTGCATAGAGTTGTCATAGCGTGTGATAAAGGACTAGCCATAGCCCAAGAGAACTGGCAGGCGTAGGCTGTACTTAGCATTACTGAGCGAGAGGCCATATGGAAAGACAAAAAGCTGCAAGGTAGGTTCTTTAAGGCCCTTTGTGGATCCTTCGTACATCAGAAGACCTGCGTGCATTGGCTGCGCTTCGGAAACCTTTTTGCGGAGACCGAGGATTTTGTCTGTGCAATACAGGATCAGGTTGTCAAGACGAACAACTATAAGAGGTTCAAATTAAAAGACCGTGGACGTCTGGACGTGAACGGTTGTGACGTCAACCAGGGGAGACTCTGCGTCCGTTGTTCCATGTTTGCCTACACTGAGTATTTGCACAGACACAACAAAGCAGCCATGATCCTACATCAAGAGCTCGCATTAAAATATGGCCTCATATCTCGACCTACGTTTCGTCCTTTCGAGTTCCACAATACGGAAATTCAAATTATATCATTTTGGTTACAGTAAATAACTTACAGGTACAACCGACGTGTTGTTCTGATGAGGATTTTCAGGACGAGACTCGGGTTCCTCTGAAACAGAAACAGGCCAAAAATTACGTGAAGAACACTGCCCAACATTAACTACTTAATTAAAAGGACTTGGGAGACTTCTGTCATATGGAGCATTTTCTACAGGACGACGACACTTTGTTATTGTGGGCAGTTATATACAGGTGGAACAAGCGCGATAAACAGACACAGCTGTTCACAAGGAAACGACGCAGCCGACAAACTAGCCAGGAGAGGGTCAGAACTCGTAGCTGTGGAACCGGAACCCATCTTACCCCTCCCCGCAGGCTGGTTCAGATCAACTCTGCGACAGCGCACAAGGTCAGAACATAACCGGTATTGGACAGGACTTGATGCCTGCCGTCAGGCGAGACTGGCACTACCATGGACTAACCCTGGCCTGGCCAGGAAGGTCCTGAAGTTAGGCAGACTCCAGCTCCGACAGGTAACAGCAGTCATCACTGGCCACGGTTACTTTAACAAACATCTTTTCACCCTAGGAATTACGGACAGCCCACTGTGCCGCGCGTGCATGGAGGCTGCCGATATCCTTCTAGATTGCAAAGAGGTGGCAGCATACAGGGCCGAGTATCTCGATGACCTGAGGACACTCCCGGAAGTCGTCGGCAACCTGCGGGGGCTACTGGACTTCCTGGAGGAGCTGAGCTGGCAGTGATGCCAGCTAACCACGCAAAATGGGCGCATCGGGCGCCTGGTTGCGGAAACCAACCCGTCCTTACCATTACCATTACAATTACAGGTGGAACAAAATTGTTGTACACCGTTCGCCGTTCGACCGTCGAAATCGTACAACGAAGGTTTCATACCACCATACTTATATTTATGTTATTATTATATTTGTGTTGTGTATGCAACGAGTAAAACAGCGATAATTTTTCAATATAAAAGACATCACCGATAATGTCGTTTAAGTTATGAGTAAGGCATACTGATTATGAATCACTCACGTTTTTAACTGTCGGTCTCGGAAAAGGTAAAAACGGGACCCTATTACTAAGACTTCGCTGTTCGTCTGTCTGTCTGTCTGTCTGTCCATCCGTCCGTCCGTCTGTCACCAGACTGTATTTCATGAACCGTGATAGCTAGACAGTTGAAATTTTCACAGATGATCATTTCTGTTGCCGCTATAACAACAAATACTAAAAATTAGAAAAAGTAAAAAAGTAAGGGGTTGTCAATCGTGATCTTTTTTGCTTGTTTTTGCTCGATATTGATAACCCCTTGATGACCTGGTGAAGGTCGCGGGAAGCCGCTGGATACGGGCAGCGCAGAACCGGTCGTCATGGAAATCCTTGGGGGAGGCCTATGTCCAGCAGTGGTCGTCCTTCGGCTGATATGATGATGATGATTGATAACGGCAACAGTAAGACGCTTGAAATATTCACAGAATATTAATTTATATATTCACTTTAAAATAAACATTTAAATTTAAATAAAACAAATATTTAAGGGGGGCTCCCATACAACAAACGTGATTTTTTTGCTCGTTTTTGCTCGCTATTGATAACGGCAACAGGTAGACACTTGAAATAATTATAGAATATTTAGTTATATTTTCACTTTAAAAATAAATAATTAAATTAAAATAAAACAAATAATTAAGGGGATCTCCCATACAACACACGTGTTTATTTTGCTCGATATTGATAACGGAACAGGTAGACGCTTGAGATATTCACAGAATATTGAGTTGTATTATTCACTTTAAAAATAAATAATTAAATTAAAATTAAATTAATATTTAATTGAATTAAAATAAAATTTATATTTAAGGTGAGCTTCCATACAACAAACGTGATTTTTATAGATAATTGTACGGAACCCTTCATGCGCGAGTCCGACTCGCACTTGGCCGGTTTTTTTTTTCTTTTCTGTTCAGATATAGGCTGCTAAAATCATCAACAGAAAAATTTTTAGGCTGGATTTAGTGCTCGACCGACGGTCAGCGCCGATAGTACGCGCCGAGCGTCAGCGGTGACGCGGCTGTGAATTTGTGTTCAGTGCTCAACCGACGGTCATTGCTGACAGTACGCGCCGTTTAGTCAGCGCTGACGCTCGGCGCGTCTTGTCAGCGCTGGCGCTCGGCGCATACTGTCAGCACTGACCGTCGGTTGAGCGTACTAATATATATACTGTGGTTGAGCACTGAACACAAATTCATAGCCGCGTCAGCGCTTACGCTCGGCGCCAGGCCTCCGTCACTGCATGTACTTGCGCGCTATAATTACCTACCGCCCGGCCCAGCGTTCTCGGGCCGTTTGCGGACCCAATTCAGTGCGGTTTTCACAAACGAAGCGCACGCACGTAGTTCAATTTAAATCGTTTCGTTCGTTCGTACGCGTACCTACGATGCCGTCTGGTGCCTTATGTGCTGTAGATGGGTGCAAATAAAGCAAAAGAAGAGATAAACACCTAACATTTTTCCATTTACCTTTCAATGAAGAAAGGTAAGTGATAAACTATTACTATTTTTTGTCGTTTTAAAATTATTTTTAATACTAGGTATACTAAGCATTAGCTAGTACTCTTTATTACACTGTGGCATTAGCTTGCCTTTCAAACACAGATTTACATTTTTTTGTTACATAGAAGCGTCATACTTATCTTAAATACTATTTTAACAACGTTTAAAAAGCTATTTTTATTAAAATAAAATTGTGATAATATGTGAGTCGCAGGCGCGGCGACCTGTCTCAACTTGTCGTGCTGTTAGCGCACACAAACACTTGTGACATAACTATTTAGTAATCTGTGCTTGTGATTCGGTTTTATGCGATTTATAACCGAGAATTTAGAAAGGGTAAGAAATTAATAAAAAATTATATCAAAATAAAACACATGTAACTCTTAAAGATTTTTTTTCATTTTACTTACACACTGACCTCTAAAATTATGTGTTATATAGATGTATTGCACAATCAGCACCTTTTTAAAAAAAAATATATTTTACTAGCTGTTGCCCGCGGCTTCGCCCGCGTAGGGGTATGAAAAATAGATAAGAACCTATTCTCAGACCTACCCGATATGCACACAAAATTTCATAAAAATAGGTCGAGCCGTTTCGGAGAAGTATGGTTACTAACACTGTGACACGAGAATTATATATATATATACTAGCTGTCCCGGCAAACTACGTACCGCCTTACATTACACTACACTACCCTACCCTACACTACCCTACCCTACCCTACACTACCCTACCCTACCCTACACTACACTACCCTACCCTACCCTACACTACCCTACCCTACCCTACACTACACTACACTACACTACCCTACCCTACCCTACCCTACATAAGAACCTTCTCCTGACAATAACGAACTCGACAAAAAAAGAATTAGCCAAATCGGTCCAGCCGTTCTCGAGTTATGCGCTTACCAACACATTTTGCGATTCATTTTTATATATTAGATATATAGATAGATAAATGATACAATTTTAAACAACCACCTATAAGTCAAAACATAATCACAGTTCTCAATAACATAGACACAAAAAGTTATGTTAATTTAATTTTATCGAAGAGGCAGCCCTGCGATTGCTGTGGGATCGCGTGGTGTGAAGCAAGCTGACGCGATGGAGTAGGCTATTATAGCAGTAGGTATTGGAAATTTACTACTGAGTGAAGTATCTGTTACGTAGTAACTAATTAGTAATCTGTGTCGGCGCGTACTGTCATCGATATTTATTTTCTTCTACTCGACTTCTCTACTCAATTGTACAGACGCGCGTACCATCGGCCGCACTGAACACACCCATATACCGACATACGCGTCAATCGAACGACGTACGCTCGTACGGCGCGCTCGACCGATGGTCTCCGTCAGCGGCTGACAAGCTGTACACGCGTATCAGTTCATCAGCGCTGCACTGAAGTCGTCAATACATTTTCGTTGATATAGTTACGTCCGAGCGACGATGTGAGCGCGTGTAGGTCGAGCACGAAATACATCCTTAATGAAAAATTAATTATTCCGGGTACCTATCACTTAATATCAAATTTAGTTGACCGTTGGATATTACACATTGAAACAGTTCATTATATCAGCCGAAAAAATCTAAGAAATCAAATTAAGAAATCTTACGGTGAAGGAAAACATCGTGAGGAAACCTGTACACGCCTGCGAAGAAACTTGAACGTTGTGTGTGAAGTCGACCAACCCGCACTGAGCCCGCGTGGTCGACAAAGGCCCGATCGCCCTAATTCAGGGTAGAGTCCCTCAGTGGGGACGTATATGAGCTGATATAAATCAGCCGAAAGACGTCCACTGCTAGGAAAAGGCCTCCCCTAAGGATTTCCACGACGATCGGTTCTGCGCTTCCCGCAGAAATTAACTTAACCAATAAACATCGAGTACAATAACATACCGCCCTCATCAGCACCATCTTTGAAGTAATCTTCAGTTATAACGACACCACCACCAGTGGTTACCTCGTCAGTGTTGACATCATCAGCCCTGACGTCGCTAGCGTTCACGTCTGTGTTTTCAGATTTAATATCCTCTTTTTCTTCATCTGCAAAGATTAATTTGTTGCGTTAACAACCCATAACGAGAACTTTCCATCTTGTCCATAATAAATAACTAGAGATGGGCAGACTAAATGTTGTGAACCACTGTCCACTGTATCAATCCGTGGCATTCTTTAATAGACTTCGGACAGAAATAAAAGTAGAAACTAGGGTTGGCATTTTCAAGAATAAATTATAATTGGTTTTGTTGGAGAAAATTGTTTATTCTTTTGATGACTTTTAAAATTATGACATTAAAATTTTACTTTATTTAATTTTAAATTTGACATTAAAATTGTTTTTATTAAATGTTAGCATAGAATTAAAAATTGTGTTATTATGTGGCTAAAATTAAATGTCTAAAATTGTTTCGTACACAGATTGTCTGTTCTTGAAAATAAATGATGATGATGACTATGAATTTGGTCGATTAGCCGACTGGCCGACTAGTCGTTTGCAAAAAGGTCAACTAGTCGGCCAAGCCGATCATAGCTTTCGGTGGAGTTCAGGTGACATCGGCAAGTACCGGCCGGCGACTGAGTGTTATTTATTAAAAAAAAGTCAAGTAAATTACTTAAGCTTACATAGTTTCAATTGCTCATACTGAAAGTGTTTAATTGAACTTTAATCATGTCGAAAAAGAAATCGCTTACATGGACTTTCTTCGACGAAATGATGATGACTTTGATTATCCCCGTAAAGTGAAGTTTAACCAATTCCAAATAGTTATTTGTCTTGGTATTATTAATAATAACAGATACTTCGAGTGTGACCAATAATATTAAATATAGACCATTCACGTCAATTGGGTTCTGTGATTAAAAGTAGTTGACCAAGTGCTGATGATCCCTGAGCACGTCGCAGTAACAGACAGAAAATCTACCTTTAATATTGTCTCTAAAATTGTAAGACTCATTCTGCTAAAGTAAAAATTATTTACTCTAAAGGTTACGATTTCATTTCAATAACTCTATTTTAAATCTTTTAAGCATAAATATATGAATAAAGTAATGGGCCGAGTAGTCGGCGCTTTTTGCCAACTACTCACCGACTACAAATGTGACCGGATAATCGGATTTCCCGACTAGTCAGTACATCTCTAATAATAATTGAAGATATGTTCTCATTTTCATCATATCAGCCGAAGGACCTCCACTGCTGGACATAGGCCTCCCCCAAGGATTTCCATGACGACCGGTTCTGCGCTGCCCGTATCCAGCGGCTTCCCGCCTCATTTTATGAAGCAGGAAAGACAACAGTAGTTCTCCTACCAAAACCAAAGGAGCATGTGGAATTTAGTTTGATGTTGCCGCGCCAGGCCTGCGACGTGGTTTGTCCGCCACTGACACCACCTGCAACATGAACACATTATCCTTATTACTAGTACTAGTAAGTATATAAATCAGAAAGTGAGTCTCCCTGTCTGTTTGTTACTCTCCCAAAATTAAATTACTGGACCGATTTTGACGAAATTTGACACGGACTTAAGTAAAGACGGAGAGCAACATTTTATACTCTGTAATCACGGAAAATGCATAGATCTCAAGGGGTTTAGCATAAATTCATTTTTGCAAGTGAATTTAAGGACCAATCATAGCCTGATTGTCAGTTATCATGACATTTTTTTTAATCCGCAAATAATAAGCCCTTGGCATCATCGTAATAGATTCATAGTGTCCATACTCGTACGGTCTGGAAAAAACTCTAGAAATGTAACTAATATTTTTCCCGGCAAAATTCTTATAACTTTCAATTAGGTATCTGTCAGTTTCGATCATTTTCTTAGACCTAAACCTACTTGATACTTGCACCATATTTGATTAATAAACAACTTGTTCATAATATTTGATTAATAATTTTATTCTTATGATGTATGCTACTAGATAAGAAAACGAAACAAATCAGGTCGCTGGAGGCACAACCCTAGGTATGATATAAATAAAAACTTTACAAGACGAATACACTCTGTATAACGTCACTCGATATAACGATTCACTCTTTGAAACGTCAAAATTTTCTGGCTTCAGTAGGTTTACTTTAACGCTAATTTCTCTCTGTATAACGAAAACTTTCAATAACGTCACAAAATGCCCGGTCCCTTGAGTGTCGCTATATAGAATTTACACTGTATTCTGAAAGAAGAACCTCCTAGGACCCGGCCACAGCTTCTGGCTCTAATATGCGACCACGGCGAATACTTCCACCGCCTGCCACCGCGGGCGCCGCTCTGACCTGTGGCCGCCTCACGCCTCGAAACTAACTAGTACTTTTGTTTCATTCGCTCACCGCCGCCGCGAATCGCTCGGCTCTCGCCGCGCCACAGTTTGCGTCGCAATTCGCGTCGCCGGTAGCTGTAGCACACTTCATACAATTACCTACAATAATTCGGCTGCCCCATTTTAAAACACAGTAAGTGCAAAATTTTTATACCTGATTTTTTCGGTATTATTGAATTTTTCATTACTTTTAGAACTTAATTCCAAGTAATTTTTTCTTCCAAATATTTTAATTGCAGTATTTTCTGTTCATAAATCACATTTTTTATCAATTTGTTCCAAATATTTTAATTGCAGTATTTTCTGTTCATAAATCACATTTTTTATCAATTTGGCGCACATTTTTTTTTTTAATAAGGCAAATTTAAAAATATTGAGAATTGTCAGTTACCGTGTTTATAAATTGGGCAGCCGAATTGTTTTCGCCGCTCGCCGCTTGTCGCGCTGCAAATCGCGTCGCAATTCACGCCGCTAATGGGTGTAGCCAGGCCCTTCGCGAGTCACATTATCAAGGGTTACATTTATAGTTACCTAATCAAAGGGTTATATTTGATACCAATTTGAATCCCTAGAGAAAAACTATAAAATATTGATTGTATTGTATTAAAAGCAACTATTTTTCTGATTTATTTTTTAGTTTTCTTAAAAATTATATAGAGAAATATAATAACTTTAATTTATTGAATAGTTATTACAGCTGCTGAGACAGAAATTAAAACAATTACCTAGGGATAAGATGAATAGGTATGATAGCGATCGATATTGACTTTATATTATATTTATTTTTAGACATTCTTATTCTATTCTATCGTTTCTTTTTTGGCTAATCTTTAAGAACTCTGCCAAGTCATGTCAGTCATGTGATTGACACTTCAGCAGATGGCCGGTTTTGCGGAGTTTAGATGTTTATTTAAGTTTTCATGATGATGGGCTAAAACAAATACAACACAAATACCATCACCAACACATAATGATTATTTACTTATTGGATAGTGTAACGTAATCGTTTTGGTTTCGTTACAAAATAAAACCTTTTTGGGGTTCAGAATCTTATTCATGCGAAATTCTAAAAAAGGCGTTTTCTGACAGAGTTGGATTGATTGAAGAAAAGAAAAAATTAATGTTGGTCACCGGAGGAGAACATTTTTTGATATTGTGTGTTTTTATCTGGAAATTTTATTGTGAATCAACGTATACAACTTGAATTAAATTTATACAACGGAACGGATTTTTCCTTGGCGAATGGCGCTATACTAAATTCGTTTTCTCTCATATTTCTAGGGTTTTTAGCATACCCCTTAACGTGTCCAGTGGGGAGGGATTTATTTCCAACAAGGTCGTTCCAAGTCGATAAAATCCACCACCATTGTGTCATCTGCGAAACAGATATACCATCAGTCAGCGAAAGGAATATACCATCTTCTCGTCAGCTGATAAGGGAAGTACACGCCTTTGTTATCTAATTCTCCTATTTCCCGGACAAGATTCCTTCTGCTTATATTGAACTTTATAAATTTAACAGTGTGAATAGTTTATAAGTAATTCGAGGTATTTTCACTAAAATAACTGGAAACAATCTATACGTATAGATCTTCATTGCTACTTTTGATAAAATTTCTAAATGGACTAAAGGTGTAATCACACGTGATAATTTTCTATTCAATTTTAGTCATAGTTTTAGAACTACTAAATTTAATGTTATTACGTGTGCGTATAAAAAGGTGACCAACATATACAACTTTACAAATTTTAAATTATATTTTTATTTATTACCACAAAATTTCCTTTTCTATTTTTCAACATTGGCCATATAACCCCCTAAATTCTACGTATAATGTAACGGAATTTTTAAGGGTATTTAACCCAATTTTCAATCATTTTCGTTACAATAGTTAAAATTATTATATTATGTACTTATTTAAGTGAGGGCCAGATTATATTTCAAACGTCAAGTGCAACTTAAGTCCTCAATGACAAGTCAATAATAATAGACAATGATATCAACATTGGCCATATAACCCCCTAAATTCTACGTATAATGTAACGGAATTTTAAAGGGTATTTAACCCAATTTTCAATCATTTTCGTTACAATAGTTAAAATTATTATATTATGTACTTATTTAAGTGAGGGCCAGATTATATTTCAAACGTCAAGTGCAACTTAAGTCCTCAATGACAAGTCAATAATAATAGACAATGATACATTTCACACGGCCAAAGATGACCTATACACTGCAACTATCTGTTTACTATAATGAGTATAAGTCATGAAGTATACTATAATGTTCTTGAAAGTTTGGTAGGAGGATTCCAAGTATTCGAACAGTCTTTTTAGTGTTCTGAACCCGAAGGGTCACCAACGGGACCTTAATACTCTGGTTATTGCGACACGTCAATCAGTATTGTTGAACGAGCGATGTTAGGTTAGGTCAGGTTTGATTGGTTATACTGTCGAAAGGCCTCGCCAATTGGACCTTAATATTCTGGTTATAACGACACGTCGATCAGTATTGTTGAATGACCGAGGTTAAGTTCGGTCAGGTTTGATTGGTTATTCTTTCGAAGGGCCTCGCTACCTGGACCTTAATATTCTGGTTATTACGACACGTCAATCAGTATTGTTGAATGAGCGATGTTAGGTTCGGTCAGGTTTGATTGGTTATACTGTCGAAGGGCCTCGCCAAATGGACCTTAATACTCTGGTTATTACGACACATCAATGAGTATTGTTAAATGAGCGATGTTATGTTGGGTCAGGTTTGATTGGTTATACTGTCGAAGGGCCTCGCCAAATGGACCTTAATACTCTGGTTATTACGACACATCAATGAGTATTGTTAAATGAGCGATGTTATGTTGGGTCAGGTTTGATTAGTTATACTGTCGAAGGGCCTCACCAACTGGACCTTAATATTCTGGTTATTACAACACGTCAATCAGTATTGTTGAATGAGCGATGTTAGGTTCGGTCAGGTGTGATTGGTTATACTGTCGAAGGGCCTCGCCAACTGGACCTTAATACTCTGGTTATTACGACATGTCAATCAGTATTTTTGAATGAGCGATGTTAGGTTCGGTCAGGTTTGATTGGTTATACTGTCGAAGGGCCTCGCCAACGAGACCTTAATACTCTGGTTATTACGACACGTCAATCAGTATTGTTGAATGAGCGATGTTAGGTTCGGTCAGGTTTGATTGATTATACTGTTGAAGGGCCTCGCCAACTGGACCTTAATACTTTGGTTATTACGACACGTCAATCAGTATTCTAAAGACGTAAACTCGTACTCTTACGATAAGATTGTGACGTCCTCCGTAATTTAGGTTGATGCACACATTGGTTGATTTTACCTTACCTAATCGTTATTAATCAATTAGATAAACATCTTGTTACTTAACAATGACTGAAGACAGTAAACAGTTCCAAGATGCAAGTAAGAAACACAGATCAATTAAAGGTGAAAGGTGCGCAAGTTACGTTGCACAGAAGAACGTAACGCTTCTAGTTAACGTTTTAATAAATTTTACTCCTCATTAAATTTCCATACCGGGTTTCATCATCATCATCATCATATCAGCTCATATACGTCCCCACCGAGGGGCTCGGGCCTACCCTGAATTAGGGCGATCGGGCCTTAGTCAACCACGCGGGCCCAGTGCGGGTTGGTCGACTTCACACACAACCTTCGAGTTTTTTCGCAGGCGTGTGCAGGTTTCCTCACGATGTTTTCCTTCACCGTAAGAGCGTCGAATAAACGTACATATGAAATCGAAATTCGAAAACACGTACGTGGCAGGATGCGAACCACGACATCCCAGACAGGAGGTAGTGGCTCTTTGCCATTGCGCCAACATTATTCCTCTCTTATATGAAAATCGATTCTTGAGGAGTAAACTTCAATTAACTCCAAAATATACCTATATACATAGCTCGTAGAACAGATGACCGTCGTTGGGGTAAAGTGCTTGAGAGGCAACTACGCACATATCAGCCGAAAATAGCGTAGGCAGGCCTTGTGAAAATCGCGGGAAACCACTGGATGCGGGCAGCGCAGGACGGGTCGTTGTGGAAATCCCTCAGGGCAGCCTTTGTCCAGCAGTGAATGTCTTTCGTCTGTTAGGATGATAATGATACAAAAATATGGAAAATATAAATTACTTTACTGCTGTTGTTATTATTATTTTTCTAGTTAAGGCTCCTCCGTCCCTAAAATTAGCAACTCGGTTCTCGATGTTTCAAACATCGAACTAAATAGCTTAGAAATAAAGTTCTAGTCAGCTCGTACTGACTGCAACGTGGCTGTTACTCAATCGATGCGGACGAATCGTGCGAAAATTTTGGTTTTTAATTAATTTTACATAAAATAAGAACTTCCAAAAAGAAGGAAAACAAAATCATTTTATATTGTTTTGTTAAGAATTTCATAAGTTATCATAATGTTTCGATTAAAATTGCAGCAGTTCTATGGTTACAACTAGAAAAAAGGGGTGCATTACGATATTTGTTCTTTAGTTCTGTGGAAATAAAAATCACTCCTCATATCCTGTAAATTAGAAAACATTTTTTATCGATAAAAGTAAGGTAAGATAAAAACTGGTTACAAAGTTGGTCGTTAGCGGCGGTACGTATAAGCCTTAAAATGTTTTTGACCTCAAACGCTCGGAAAGGTTTTGTTTGCCATTCCATTTTAGCGCGCAAAACTGTTTTTTATCCGCTAGCGTGGAAAGAGTTTTTATTAAATTAGAACCAAATAGCTGTGTTTCTTGCACCTAAAATTTTCCTCGCTGTAGTGAGGTGAAAAATTGTGTGTTTCGCTCGGCAGAAAAGTTATTTTGCGTCTCATACGTTTGAAACCCTCGCTACGCTCAGGATTCTAGTTTGGAACTACTCGCTGGTTTAATCCTAAAATCCTTCGCCAAAGAATAAAGACTATTTACTACGTAAAAGAAGGTTAACTCCGCAAAATTATTTGAATGAATGGCGACTCTTGCTACGACACAATAAAGTGCAAATTCAGGTCGCACAACGCTAATTACCTACCTACAGTTATATTCGCCTACAAGTTGCGTCTCTTTCTATCGCTTAAGTCTTATCTCTTCTGACTACTGAATTTGCCCCATTCAGGGGGCCGCGCGGCGTAGAGCGTGGCGTAGGTACATTTTCATGCCTACAGCGCGAATTACGACAGGCCTGCCTTGGCTTGCTCAGGTTTCAATGGAAGTAACTAGCGCCAAATAACAACTTTGCAGCCTTATATAACAAATAACTATTTTATTTGTCATATTTTGAGTGTGTTTGCAGCAAATAAACATTTTACTTGGCTAGAAGGTTAGAAATCGGATGAAAATAATTTTCGACCATTCTATGCAAGTTTAAAAATGTATGATAAATTTTAAAATACTCGTACACGTAGACAATGTTGAGCAGAGTGTACGTGTACGTACTTTAGGAAACACTTACTTATAATGACGTCATCTTCGGATTCAGACTTCAAAACATCTAATGTGACATCGAATGGCTCATCTGAAAACCATTGAAGTTTGTTACTAAACAATTATCTTAAATATATAGAAGAAAATCATGTTGTGACGTTTTTCGATATCCACTACTTATATACATACTGGATCCGCTGTCTTTTTAGAATCAATTTTTAAAATCAAAGTCTGGACCTAATACTAATCAAGCCGATGGATGCGCGCAGCGCAGGACCGGTCGTCATGGAAATCCTTGGGCCCTGGTCCAGCAGTGGACGTTTTTCGTCTGATATGATGATGATGATGAAATAAACATTTTTATTACTTACTAACGTTTCCTGTAAATTCACATCCCCCCCCCCCCCAATCGCCCCCTTTGCTTTAAAAATTTTGCTTCTCTTTTTTTTGTTACAGATCCGTCTAATTTTAACCAACTACCTATTACGGTTCAAAAGGTGCGGCCCTATTAAGGTCCGATAGGTGGACCGCAGCGTACGCTGATTAAGCCGTCCCGTTGGTAATCTTTCCGTACAGAACCCTTAAAACACCCATAAACGCAATGGCCTTATTAAATAATGTTTCCCTAAAGAAAATATTTTTATCAATGTTATCCAAAATCACCCAACAGTTGAGTGTCAGTCTAGAATTGAAAGAACCCATGACAAAGTATATATATTAGTACTAACATACAGTATGGACACTCCCTGCCGCTCTCTAGATTCCCACCTCACCCCGTCGTCACCCAGATTGATTCAGATTGGTTACAGTTTGGTTGTCGAACGTATAGGATTTCGCCGCCATGTTTTTTGAAATGTCGTTTCTGGCCCTTTGTATGAAGTGTCCAGGGTGTGCCTATGATGTGGATAGAACTCCCAATAAAAATTATTACGTGTATCGCGTGACAAAGTTTTTTGCACCTATTTTGAATAAACATCTGGAATTAAATTGAATTCAACCTTTGGATAATTTCATATTGAAAGAGTTCATACTGTTGAGAATAACATACCGCCTCCATAAGCACCATCTACAAAAAATTCTTCAGTTTTTACAACATCACCAGTGGTGACATCGTCAGTGTTGATGTCATCAGTGTTGACGTCGCCAGCGTTGACGTCTGTGCTCTCTGATTTAATATCTTCATCCATTTCTTCCTCTGCAAAGATTAATTTATTGCGGTAACAACCATAAGTAGAACTTTGTATAAATGAAGCCTGCTTCAACGCGCGATCTTAATATTAACGTGTTTAAAGATATCTGTATATATAAAAGGAAACCGTGAGAGATTGACTGACTGATTGATTTCGTCCGGCTTGAAGATAAGATAGCCAGATCCCCATTGCGTTGAGGAATCTTGGTAAGCCCGCTTCCATCTTTGGCATCATCGTCACTTACCATCAGGTGAGATAATGTCAAGGACTTACCAATTGTGAAAAAAAAATAACTTAAGAATTACCACAGAGCTTTAACCACTGAACGGATTGAGTAGCAATTTGGCATACAGATAGCAGTTATGAGTTAAAACGTAGGCAATTTGGGGAATTCCCACGGGAATGGCAAAAACCTACTGGGCGCTGTCCTAAAGTTAAGACTACAGTTTCGCCATGTCTATTAGTACTAGAAAGCTGTAATTTGGCATGGGTATACATATTAATCACGCCGACAGTGGTAGAATAAAATCTTTAAAAATATATTTTTAGGGTACCTCCACGAATTTTTTTCGTTGATGTACTCTATCGTGTGGGGTATCGTTGAATAGGGCTTTTAAAACTACAATTTCTCGATTCGGGGATTAGTTTACGAAATATTAAGCTTTAAAGTGCAAATTTTTGTTAGAGTCAAGTGTCCCCCCCCCCTTCTAAATACTCAATACTCAATACTCAATAATTTATTGCTGTCATATACAGGGTACAGAAGATCTTAAGTGTACTTAGTTACATATTATAGTATGTATATGACACCCGGCTAGGGCACTGCAACTTAAGGTAAGTAAAGTCGACCTATATACATATTGTGAAACATTTGTAATTTATGTAGTACATACTTTAATACTTAATAAACAATAAAATGCATGCATAAGAAATAAATCATCAATTCATTAATTGTTTCATTTTATAAGAAATTTATAAATTAAAATCACAAGTATCTACAATGTCATTGTTCATTTTATAAAATCTTGCAAGCTATAATAACAACTTTCGATTAGCATTTCCTTTAACTTTCTTTGAAAGATGTTTGTCTTTTGCTCATCTTTAATATGTTCAGGAATCTTATTATAATATATTCTTATCGTTTTGCAATGGGGGCTGTCATTGAACATTTTTAAATTAAATTGGGGTTGGACTAGCTTGTTTTTATTTCGAAGATTAAAGGAGTGAGTATCTTTAGCTTGTATGAACCAATGTAATTTTTTTTTTGCAAGGAGGCCACATTCCAATATGTATAAAGAAGGAAGAGTCAAAAGGTTGTTTTTTATGAAGAACGGTTTACAACTAGTTCTAGAGTCGATATTTTCCAAAATACGCAAACACTTTTTTTGAAGAATAAATAAATCAATCGCATCAGTACTATCGCCCCATAACACTACGCCGTACCTCAGCCATGCGTATGCATAGGCATAATATGCTGACAAAGCTGTTTGAAAATTGGTATTTCTTTTTAAGATACTCAAGGCATACGTGAAACGTGACAACTTCGATCTAATATTCTGTACGTGCGTTTTCCAGTTTAAGTGGGTGTCTATAGTAAGGCCCAAGAGTTGGTAATTATTCACTTCATCTATGTTTTGGTTTTTTATTTTAAGTGTGAGGTTAATTTTTTTCTTTTGAACGGGTCTGAATAGAATAATTTTAATTTTTTGGTGATTAATTTCAAGGTTGTGGTCCGCTAGCCAATCCTCTACGGATTCAAGTGTAGCTTTAAGCCGCATATTACATTCCGGAGCATTTGAACCTTCGCACAGTATGGAGATGTCTTCGGCGAACATTACGCAGGTGTCGTTTATAGCAGTGGGTAAGTCGTTTATGTATAATAAGAACATAACACAACCGACCACACTCCCCTGTGGGATGGAGCAGTTTACAAATCGAGATTTTGACGTTATTTTTTCCAGGTAACCCGACTGATGGTTATAATGTTCTACTTGTACACATTGTTGTCGGTTTGTTAGGTATGAACTAAACCAGTCGTACATCTTACCGCGTATCCCGCAGTCGCGCAATTTGGACAAAAGTATTTTATGTGATACCCTATCATATGCTTTTGTGAGGTCGAGCAAAATACCTACAGCGTATTGCCTATTGTTTAATACATTCTACACCTTCTGTATATATTTCAGAACTGCGAGGGTTGTGGAGTATTTTTTTTCTAAATCCGTGTTGACATTCATTTAAAACTTTGTATTTTTCTATAAAGTTGTTTAATCTGTTTGTAACCGCTTTCTCGAAAATTTTAGATACTACCGGAAGAAGTGCAATTGGCCTGTAATGACTCGGATTATACTCATCCCCGCCTTTTTTTAGCAAGGGTATAATTTTTGAAATTTTTAATTTATCCAGGAACACGCCTTCCCTAAATGATTTATTAATTAGTATGCAAATCGGTTCAGTTAATTCTTCGGCGCAAGTTTTTAACAAATTTTGTGGAATTCCATCAATATATATATTCTAGCTAAACCGCTATAACAAAACATTTGAAAAAATTCATAAATAGTATTTATATATTCAATTTAAAGTAAAACTATCACGGCTAAATAGGTTTTCTTAGTTTAGGAGTAATAGTTGACCAACTTAATATGTGCAGTTGTATTTATAAAAAGTTCATAAATTTTCAATACAAAATGTTCTATTACCAACTGTCAAATAATTTTGTTTTTCAAAATATATATTTATTTTTTGAAAAGACTACGGAATAGTACTTTGCGTGAGTCCGGCTCGCACTTGGTCGGTTTTTTTGTTTGCAAATCGACTGATCGGATTCATAAACTATTTGCCGATTTTTAGCCAAAAAAAAGTCAAAACAAGATAAATAATAACATACCAATAGAAGCACTATCCCTGAAGCATTCTTCAGTTTTCATGACATAAGCGGTGACATCGTCTGTATTGACGTTATCATCGTTGACGTCATCTGTGTTCTTAGATTTTTCTTCCTCTGCAAAGATTAATTACAGCGTTAACAACCAACCCATAACCAGAACATTCCATCTTGGTCATAGTAATGAGGCGTCAGTGGCGTAATGGCAAGGGCCGCTACCTCCTGTCCGGGAGGAAGTGGTTCGAATCCTGCTACGTACAAATGTGTTTTAGAATTTCGATTTCTTATGTACGTTTATCCGACGCTCTTACGGTTAAGGAAAACATCGTGAGGAAACCTGCACACGCCTGCGAAGAAACTCGAAGTCGACCAACCCGCACTGGACCCGCGTGGTCGACTATGGCCCGATCGCCGTAATTCAAAGTAGGCTCGGTGGGGACGTAAATGAGCTAATGAGATGAGATGAATAATGAGGGCGTGTCTTCATTTTATAAACGAAACATTTTCGAATTTAGTGAATTGATTGTATTTGCCGATTTTTAAACGACTTCAAAAAGGAGGAGGTTCTATGTTCGACTGTATGTTTTTTTTCAACGAATTTTTATTTTTTTACATTAATAATTGGTACGCCCTTGGCATCATCTCAACTGATGGTAAGTGACGATGATACCAAAGATGGAAGCGGGCTTACCAAGATTCCCCAACACAATGGAGAACTGGCTATCTTATCTTCAAGCCGGAACACATTAATGTTGCTAACACTGATGTTTGGCGGCAAGACTTCGATAAGATGGTGGTAGCTAGCCAGGCGGGCTTATAAAATGCCCCACCACCAACCGAACCAAGTCTTACAAGTTGACCCCACCGGGTATCGAACCCGCGACCTCCTGGTGTGAAGCGAACGGACTAACGATTACGCCACGGAGGCGGTTAAAAAGAATAAAATATAATAGAATTGGTCACCCTGAACAAAAGAAATAATAGCTATAGCATTTTACCGTCTCCGTGATCTTGGGCTGGGCACGTGTAGATGTCTGTATTAATTGGTACGCCATCTTTGCCAGAACTGGAAGAAATACCACAAATAAGTAACAGGATTAGGAACATGTACAAGACACATTTACTGTTCAGAATCTCACGATAAAACTCACCATTTAGTCCTAGATTCAATGGTAGCACTTGAATATGTTGTTGTATTTTTCTTAAAAGCTGTCTTGAATAAAATTTCAATGGCCTCGCTAGAGTGCAACTCTTCAAGCAGTTCACCAAACAAACTCTCTAAAACAACCTGCGCTTCCTCAGATATTTCTTTCGGGAAGAAAATTATTCTTTTGTAAACATCATGTTTTGATCCCGGATCGAAATATAAACCTGAAAAAACAGGCAAATATAATATTAAGATCCCACTTAGCTAACAGTTTTTTTTTATTTACAATTGGTAAGCCCTTGGCATTATCTCACCTAATGGTAAGTAACGATGATGCCGAAGATGGAAGCGGGCTTACCAAGATTCCCCAACGCAATGGGGATCTGGCTATCTTATCTTCAAGCTGGAACACATGAATGCTGTTAACACTGATGTTTGGCGGCAAGACTTAGATAAGATGGTGGTAGCTAGCCAGGCGGGCTATGAAAATGCCCTACCACCAACCAAACCGAGTCTTACATAATTACGCCACGGATAATGAATTTAAATTCCAGTGAATGTTGTACCGGCTTAGTCAAACAAACCTGATTCCTCCGACATCCCCAGAGCCTCTCGTATGTAAGCTCCACACCTGATCAGTGTATCCAGAAACATTACAAGCAACCCTTTCCCATAGTGCACTGATATTTTAACAACTTCCTTCAATTGTATATGAAGTGCAACGTCTCTACATCCATTTTTAAGTGAAGGAGCCTCAATTTGTATTCCATCTGTTGATATATGTACCTGCAATAGGACAAATATAAAGTAAAAAAATGTTACACTGAAAATATTTTTCACATTTCTCAAATAATTTAAAGAGTAACTTTTCTGATTAGAAATGAGATCCGTAGGAGAACCAAAGTAACTGACAAAGCTCACAGAATCGCTAAACTGATGTGGCAGTGGGCAGGGCACATAGCACGTAAAATAGATAGCCGTTTGGACAGTGAAGTTCTCAAATGGCGACCGCGCAGGCCTCCTACGCGGTAAACTGACGACCTGGTGAAGGTCTCGGCAATCCGCTGGATGCGGGCAGCGCAGAACCGGTCTTCGTGGAAATCTTTGGGCGAGGCCTTTGTCCAGCAGTGGGTCTTTCGGCTGATGATGATGATGATGTACCTTTTCTTTGGGTGCATATTTGTACGAGCCAATTCTGACTGTATGGCAGCTCAAAGACGCAACCATTCCTTGTACAGACAAACAGATGATTTCTTCTCTGCTTCTATCTGTGATGAAACAAATAGTTTCTTTGAAATATGTAATGAGATGACCAGTAAAACTGTTCAGGCTATATTTTTGTTTGTAAATTCATTATTTACATTTTATATAAATAATAGATAATATTGAACAAAAAAAAAACCGACTTCAAACAGGAAACTAGGTTCTCCTCGATTTCTCTGGGATGCCATAATCAGATCCTGGTTTCACTCCCTTGGGATATCTCCTTTCCAACAAAAAAAGAGTCATCAAAATCGGTTCATAAACGACGAAGTTATCCGCGAACACACATAAAAAAAATATACGGTCGAATTGAGAAACCTTCTCCTTTTTTGAAGTCGGTTAAAAATAGGAAATACTGGGGAAAAAGAAAATATGTACAAAGGTCGACTTATCCCTTACGGGATCTCTGTCAACCTAGAATTTAAAAACCGGCAAGTGCGAGTCGGACTCGTGCAAATTAGAATTCCGTAGTCTATAGAAAAAATAAAAGTATATTTTAAAAAACAAAATTATGTTTGCAGTTGGTTACAGAATAATTTGTATGAAAAATCTACACACTTTAAGTTGGCCGACTATTACTCCTAAACTAAGAAAGTCTACTTCGCCGTGATAGTTTTCTTTTTAAATTAATTATAATATGTCCTTACAATTTTTTCAGATGTTCTTGAATAGCGGTTTAGCTGGTAGGGGTGGGGAGACACTTGACTCCAACACAAATTAGAACTTTAAAGCTTAATATTTTACAAACAGATCCCTGAATAGCAAATTGGTTTTAGCAGACCCTCAGCAGTTTTGAAAGACCTATTCAACGATACCCCACACGATAGGATATGTCAACGAAAAAAAACGAGACCTACAGTACTCGCATATGATGTGTAACATGTGACAAAATACTTATGAAATTAATTAATTATCGGGTCGTACATTCACGGGCCGACCCTTCGAATAGTAGTATGTCATCTTTGCCTTTGCCATCACACTAGGCTGCATGGCTATGACAACCTTAGTTTTCGAGAATTAAAAAACGTTCGCATTTCCTGTTACACATTTCCGTCCCATTTCACGAAATCACTCCCACAAATTGCAGGAAAGCGAGAGCAAAGATGTTACACATCAAACAAAATCACCCCCTCTTTACATGTAATCAAATCAAATCATTTATTCGCTGGAAACATGGTGGTTAAGATGAACAAATATATATATAAGGTACGTCATGTTTCGCTTATAAAAATAAGCATGCAAAATAGTGTCAGTTCAGGTAGACATAAATCAAATTGTAAACAATATTGTCAGTTTGAATAATAAAGTAGTACATAAAATGAATTACATTATTGCAAGAATTCTTTTACATTATAATAGTTTTTATCGTTAAGCCATTTGTACAATTTTGTCTTGAATATTTTAATAGGTAAATCATTAATATTATTCGGTAGTTTATTGTAAAGTCTAATACACATACATAGACAACTCCGGTTGTATTTTTCTGTCAGTGGAGTTTCAAAAAAAACTAGTCAGTGAGGGTTTCGTCGACATCTAGGGTTAACGTCAATTGCCTTAACAAATAAATGTGAGTGCTGTTTCACGAAAATGCAGGCCTCATAAATATAAAGGCAAGGCAGGGGTAACAAACCAAGATCTCCAAACAAAGGTTTACACGAATCTAAAGGTGACATTCCGGTCATTGCGCGTAGGCATTTCTTTTGTGCTAATAGAACTCTCTCTACGTCCGTGCCATTCCCCCAGATAAGAAGTCCATATCGCAGGGTTGAAGCTACATAAGCGTGGTAAGTATAGTTAGAAGGGTTGGTTTATCAGCTAGGTTTCGCAAGCATTTTAGTGCATAAGCAAATTTGTTAATCTTTTCAGTAATGCTTTTGATATGAGGTAGGGGAGGTACCTTGAAAAAGTTTCTTTATTGTACCACTTTGTCGGCGTGATTAATATGTACATATACCCATTCCAAATTAAAGCTTTCTAGTGCTAATAATCTGTGAGCTAAGCCGCGGTCAGGCATACCTCTCGTACATCTACCAGATACGCTAAACTACCAGTTATAGGATATAGCGTCCCCACTCACCGATCGCGATCGTTTGTCATATAGTGAGGGCCGCTAGACGAAAAGACAGACGGACTGAAATAATGGCATGATTCAGATTACAGTTTAGGTAATAGTATTTGTTAAAGAATCAACGTATATATATTTGTCATTTACATAATCTATATTATAAAAATGAATCCCTATTTCCCTTGGTCGTTGCATCACGCGTGAACGGCTGGTTTTTCTACCCTACCCTACCCTACCCTACCCTACACTACCCTACCCTACCCTAGCCTGCCCTACACTAAACTACACTACCCTACCCTACCATACCCTACTCTACATAAGAACCTTTTCCTGACAATAACGAACTCGACAAAAAAAGAATTAGCGAAATCGGTCCAGCAGTTCTTGAGTTATAAAATTACAACGAAAAGTGGCATTGATTTTTAAATATTTAGATAAGAAATCTTTGCATCAATACCTTTATTAAAAAAAGTCCCGTTAACTGGGGCTTCTACTCATCAAACTGAACAACTTTTTTCTACAAATTTGCTAAAATCGCAAAAAAAATTGAACCTTTCATACAAAACGATCAGCTGATTGACCAATTTTGTGCATTTTTGTATGGAGCGTCGATTTTTTTTGTTTGCGATTTGACTATGAGTTTCTTTGAGAAAGTTGTTCAGTATGATGAGTAGAAGCCCTAGTTAACAGGTCCTACACCAATAGGGGATCGGACTGCTAGTCATTTGAGTTACTTTTTATGATCTGTCAAAAACGAAATTTTGTTCTACAAATGTTTGAAATACCCACAAGTGACGTCATAGATTTTGGGCGTCATTGACGAACTTATTTTGTGAATTTGATCAATTTAAAATTGAAGACGTGATGGAAAAACAAAACAAGTAAAGTTTTTTGAAATTTCAAGAGGAGAGCAATTTAGGAAATCATATTTCAGATTTTATTTTTTATGCAGTCCGATCCCCTATTTTGTTACAGCCTGTACAGATAATGTACGAGTTGTACGACCCATGAATGTGAACCCCGATAGTGGCCGGCCGATAGCTCGTGTCATGGACTTGAATTATTAGTAGACTCAAATAAAACATATCGAAGCCTGGGATGACTCCAACACATATGAGAAGTCAGAATGCGGTTCGCATATTTGTGCATCCGAACCTCCCAGTGGCGCTTACATATTTTCACTTCTATTGTAATAAATAACTATCTAAATTTAGACATATTTTTAAGGGTTCCGATCCCAACGGTTGCCAACAGGACCCTATCACCACAACCTGGACACTTCATACAACGGGCCCGAAATGACATTTCAAAAAAGGATTGATTGATTGAAAACACTTTATTGCACAACATAAGAGAAAAAAATATTAATAAGATACAATGATTAAGGAAGTTGTACATATAGGCGGTCTTATCGCTAACAAGGAATGACGGAACACACAAAATGGCGGCGAAATTCTATACGTTCGACAACCAAACTGTAACCAATCTGTATCAATCTGGGTGTCGAGGGGGTGAGGTCGAAATCTAGAGAGCAGCAGGGAGTGTACATACTTTATGTTAGTACTAATATTTAAACTTTGCTATCACTAAGCCTCCGCTGTCAATCCATCCGTCCGTCTATCAGCGAGCTGTATTTCATGTATTTTAATAGGTAGATCATCAACTAATGAGGTAGATAGACACTCTAACAAATATTAAAAATTAAATTAAATTAAAATTAAAGGGGAGGGGTGTAGTAGCATAGAAAGAAAGAAACGTGAAAAGTATTAAAAAGTACGTAGTGTTAAATCTTGTACGATGGTGCGGAACCCTTCGTGATGGAGTCCGATTCACAAGAGGTCGGTTTTTACTTTCGAGCGACTGAGCAGCGAGCGTTAGCGGGTGACGACTGACGAAGGAGTGAAGAAGGTATTGTGATGACAAAAAAATCGAAGTTGTGATTTTGATGGGGATCGATTGTCTTACACTAAGAGAGTCTAAAAAACAAAACATGTGTGTGTACGTCCGTCCGGTGCTCTAGATTCCAAACTACTGGACGGATTTGGGTAAAATTTGGGTTAGGGCAAAATTATTTTTATATCCGCAGACGTCTTTTTTTTAATTTTCCTCTATCTTTTTTTTTAGGGTTGCCACCATAGTAAAAAATCACTTATTATTTTTTTAGTTCAAAAATGGTTCAACGATTTTGATGAAACTCGGTAAGTTACCATAACTTTACATGACTAACGGCAAGCAGAAGTTTGTTATTCCAAGAAAAATCTAAATCATTAAAATCTCCTTAAAATCCAGGTAATTTGTTACTTTTTCTCAAAAATGGCTCTAATGATTTTAATGAAACTTTGTGTATAACTAGTACTTATTAAGGCCTACTGCACTGGGTACTTAAGAATTCCATGAAAAATCGGAGTAAAGTACTTCCTATACAAACCGAAATTATTTGGAAATATTTCATCAAGTCTGATATACCTTACTGTATTCTTTGCTACAGTTCAAATCTGGATGGCCAATGTACCAATGAGTTTTTCAAAAAACTTACGTACATACTTACCGATTGCTTTAACGGTGAAGGAAAACATCGTGAGGAAACCTGCACACGCCTGCGAAGAAACTCGAAGGTTGTGTGTGAAGTCGACCAACCCGCACTGGGCCCGCGTGGTCGACTAAGGCCTAATCGCCCTGATTCAGGGTAGGCTCGAGCCCCTCGTTGGGGACGTATATGAGCTGTAATGATGATGATGATTCTTTGCTACTAAGTAAGTGTAATGGTTATAGTTGATTTGTGTATGCTCGACTACGACAGATGGTTAAGGCTTCGCGAAAAAGTATGCACAGCGTGGCTGTACAATATATTTTAAATCCCACACACCCACACATACACACACACAAGCAAACACACATCAATACTATAGTTAAAACGTTAGTAGTACTGTGGCTTAAAAGCTAAGCCTCATGTCGTCGGGGAAGCGTACTGTATACTGAAATACAAGTTTAAACAAACCTAGCTCAATTACATATGCTCTTATAATAGTTTTTGTACAATAACTAGCCCTAAATTAGATGTGATGTATTGTTAACATTAATTAGTCAAATAAACTTATTATTATTATTATTAATCGATTT
The DNA here is from genome assembly GCA_947284805.1 of Coleophora flavipennella. Lineage (NCBI taxonomy): Eukaryota > Metazoa > Arthropoda > Insecta > Lepidoptera > Coleophoridae > Coleophora > Coleophora flavipennella. Next base: position 7,203,156 of record OX369290.1, read on the forward strand.
CGGTACCCTTAATGCGATAAGGCCGCCTTTGCACTCTATGTATATTACAAATTCCAATTACAAAGTCCTGTATTGTTTTTTTGGCGTGTAATAAAGTATATTTACTTACTTACTTACTTTAATTAAAAAAAATGCAAATCGACTGATCAATTATTGAAGAAAGTTGTTCAGTTTCATGAGTAAACTATTATTTGCCATTTTTAAGCGAATAAAAGTCACTCTGAATAAAAGGTGCAGAGGCCAGCACATCAAGCTATACACTCGTAGTGCGATTCTGATCCATAAGCATTCGGCATAAGAACTGTACAAAGTGCAAGTGAGTAGCTTGATGTGCCAGTGTACAATAGCCATTGCATTTTACCGCCTCGTTGATCTTGGGCCAGGCGCGTGTTGGCTTCTGTGGCAATCGGTATGCCACCTTTGTCCGCAGGGCAGATCACTATCCGTTTTATTTCAGCTAGAGTGGAACTGAAAGAAATAACACAAATAATATTATGTAAGAGAATTAGGAATATGTACAAGACACTTTTTCTATTCGGAATCTATACAGGGTGTAGCAAAATTGGTATTGGACCCGTTAACTGGAGGTTCTACTCATCATACTGAACAACTTTCTCCATACAAAACTTAAGTCAATGCTCCAAAAAAATTGGGCCCTTCATACAAAAATGCACAAAATTGGTGAATCAGCTGATTGATTTGTATGAAGGTTTTTTTTTGAGATTTCAGAAGTCAGAGCAAATTGGTGTAGGACCCATGAACTGGGGGTTCTACTCATCATACTGAACAACTTTCTCCAAAAAATACATAGACAATTATAAAAATCAAAAAAATGCCCCCTCCATACAAAAATGCACAAAATTGGTCGATCAGCTGATCGATTTGTATAAGGATTAAACATTTTTTTTTCGATTTCAGCAGTCATTGAGAAAAAGCTGTTCAGTATGATGAGTAGAAGCCCCAGTTAACGGGACCTACACCAATTTTGTTACACCTGTATACTATTATAAAACTGAAAAAAAGCCGTGTCAGTTTGGAGATATTCCAGAAAAAACAGTCGGCATAGGTTATCGAGGTGTCATCATCATACCAGCTCACATACGTCCCCACTGAGGGGCTTGAGCCTACTCTGAATTGAGGCGATCGGGCCTTAGTCGACCACACAGGCCCAGTGCGGGTTGGTCGACTTCACACACAACTTTCGAGTTTCTTCGCAGGCGTGTGCAGGTTTCCTCACGATGTTTTCCTTCACCGTAAGAGCGTCGGATAAACGTACATATAAAATCGAAATTCGAAAATACATTGGTACGTGGCAGGATTCGAACCACGACCTCCCAGACAGAAGGTAGTGGCGGCACTTGCCATTACATTACCGTCTAAATTAGTGTAGGAGTTGCTAACTGGGGTTTCCACTCGTCATACTGAACAACTTTTGCAAAGATACTCAAGCGAATTTGAAAAATAAATAAATATAAGAAGTCTTCATAGAAATCGATCAGCTGAAGAGACTCAAGCGAATTTGAAAAATAAATAAATATAAGAAGTCTTCATAGAAATCGATCAGCTGAAGAGACTCAAGCGAATTTGAAAAATAAATAAATATAAGAAGTCTTCATAGAAATCGATCAGCTGAAGAGACTCAAGCGAATTTGAAAAATAAATAAATATAAGAAGTCTTCATAGAAATCGATCAGCTGAAGAGACTCAAGCGAATTTGAAAAATAAATAAATATAAGAAGTCTTCATAGAAATCGATCAGCTGAAGAGACTCAAGCGAATTTGAAAAATAAATAAATATAAGAAGTCTTCATAGAAATCGATCAGCTGAAGAGACTCAAGCGAATTTGAAAAATAAATAAATATAAGAAGTCTTCATAGAAATCGATCAGCTGAAGAGACTCAAGCGAATTTGAAAAATAAATAAATATAAGAAGTCTTCATAGAAATCGATCAGCTGAAGAGACTCAAGCGAATTTGAAAAATAAATAAATATAAGAAGTCTTCATAGAAATCGATCAGCTGAAGAGACTCAAGCGAATTTGGAAAATAAATAAATATAAGAAGTCTTCATAGAAATCGATCAGCTGAAGAGACTCAAGCGAATTTGAAAAATAAATAAATATAAGAAGTCTTCATAGAAATCGATCAGCTGAAGAGACTCAAGCGAATTTGAAAAATAAATAAATATAAGAAGTCTTCATAGAAATCGATCAGCTGAAGAGACTCAAGCGAATTTGAAAAATAAATAAATATAAGAAGTCTTCATAGAAATCGATCAGCTGAAGAGACTCAAGCGAATTTGAAAAATAAATAAATATAAGAAGTCTTCATAGAAATCGATCAGCTGAAGAGACTCAAGCGAATTTGAAAAATAAATAAATATAAGAAGTCTTCATAGAAATCGATCAGCTGAAGAGACTCAAGCGAATTTGAAAAATAAATAAATATAAGAAGTCTTCATAGAAATCGATCAGCTGAAGAGACTCAAGCGAATTTGAAAAATAAATAAATATAAGAAGTCTTCATAGAAATCGATCAGCTGATTGAGCAATTTTGTGCAAAGAAAGTAGTGTGGCGTAGTGGTTAGTTCACTTGGTTCACATCAGGAGGTCACAGTTTAGATTCCCTTCAAATATTTGTTTGTTGTTTGATTTTGATGTGGTTTTCACAGTTTGGTAGCTTTGGGTCCGACTTAAAATCCAAGCCACGTTTCATCTACTTCAGGACCGTAGTGAAATAACATATGGTCGTTGAGGTAGTAAAGTTCTCGAGTGGCGACCGCGCACCGGAAGACTCAGCCTTCTACTCGATGGACCGACAAACTGCTGAAGATCACGGGAAGCCGCTAGATGCAGGCAGCCCCGCTAACCGGTCGTTGTGGAAATCCTTGGGGGAGGCATTTCTCCATCAGTGGACGTCAGTGTCAGCTGATATGATGATGATAATTGTAGTCCACGCGGGCGATGCTGCGGGCAAAAGGTAGTGTCATAAAAAAACTAACCTTTTAGTCCCAAATACAATGGAAGTACTTGCAGATCTTGAACTCATTTTTGTGACAGGTGTAATTATTTGAGGACAAAATGTCTTGATTAACATTTCATTGGCCTCTTTAGTAGTCAACTCAGTGAGTAGTTCACCAAACAAACTCTGTAAAGCAACCTTTGCTTCCTGAGAGATTTTTTCAGGGCTGAGAATTATCTTTTGGTAAGGATCATGTTTAGACCCGGGATCGTAATGTAGTCCTGAGAAAGAGAAACAAATAAATAAATTAAGCCAGCTTCCCTACTGGCCGTTAAATCGGGCAAAAATTATCACTTTGAATATATATTTTTTTAAGTCAAGAGAACGATAGCAAAGCACGTCCTTATCCTTACTAAAATTATAAATGTGAAAATGTGAAAATGTGTTTGTTTGTTTGTTACCTTTTAACGCTTCAACACCTACACCAAATTTGGCTTGCGGGTACCCTGTGTCACGGGGAAGGACATGGGCTACTTTTTATTCCGTGAAAATAACATAGTCCAATGCAGTTCCCGAGGGAACTGAAAAAATGCTGTTTGGTTAATTTCTGGATTGTTGTGATTTTTTGCACAGATGATTGAAGGGGTGGGAAATGACATAATTAACTAGTTAGCATATCCTGACATAGTTCCCGAGGGATGTGGGGAAAACTCAATTCCACGCTCGCGCACGTCGGCGTCGCAACGGAGCAATGGATTGAATAGATTTTTTTGTATAGAATTGGTTTGGGGGGTGGGAAGTAACATTGACTGCTAATCAGAAAAGCCCGATATAGTTCTTCAGGGATCCGGAAAAAATTCATGTCTAGCTGCTCGCGCACCATTCACCCTCAAAGCCAAAAAAAAAAAAAAAAAAAAAAAAAACGATGTCCACGCGGGCGAAGAATTCAGGGGTAAGTGTGGGTAGGTCCCACTTTGCATTAGTTTTTTAAAGATAATGTTGTACCGGCAGAGATTTGTTACCATAGATGGGTTATGCACTAACAAACAACATTTGAAAATCGAAGCCATTTACACACACAACATTACAAGGAGTTCGCTTCCGTTGCACCGATGCTACTAAGAAAAGAGATGCCAATTGGCATCTTTTTTTTGCTTCACTTTTTGGATGCACGTAACCTATCTACCTCCCCTTATATATAGCATATCTCTGTGTACCGGCATAGTCAAACAAACCTGATTCCTCCGACATCTCCAGAGCCTCTCGTATGTAAGCACCACACTTGATCAGTGTATCCAGAAATATTATATGAAACCGTTTCCTATAATGCACTGATATTTTAACAACATCCTTTAATTGTATTTGAAGTGTAACATCAGATTCATTTTTAAGTGAAGGAGCCACAATTTTTATTCCATTAGATGACACGACTACCTGCAATAAGAACAAAAAGTAATTTTTTTTCAAGCAATTTTGATTTTTTAACTATCAGTAGGGTAATCAATCAATCAGGCTTAAGAAAAAATGTTGGACCCTCCATACAAAAATGCACAAAATTGGCTGATATGGCAACCCAGCAACAAATGCTCCCCGAACGCCACTTTCGCGGTCGTGTGCCATCTCGATACAGAATGTAGGAGGCGCTCGCGCTGCTTGTCCATCCATTCTAATTTCCGCCCGGCTGGCCTGCGTGCGGCCGCCGCAGTGTTATACGGTATTTTTAAAAGTTTTAATCATATTGTTAGGCGGAAACCGTAATTTGAACCTACTAACACCGTATTTTGACCGAATGGTTTGGAAACACTGGGCCGCCGTTCAGTCAACTCAACCAGGCAACGCGTGCGCGCTCCGCCGCCTCGGATAGCAGTAACTTGTTTAATTTTGTGTACAATTCTTTTAGCATTTTCATGGCCACGTTAAATGATAAATTTTGATAATTAAAGGTGATTCATTGAGTCCAACCAAGTCTCTTTTTGCTCTGCAGCTAGTTAGTCACCCTATACTGATCAACTGATCGATTTGTATGAAGAGATAACCTTTTTTTTCAGTTTCAACCAATTCTTAGAACAAAAGTTGGTCAGTATGATGAGTAGAAGCCCCAGTTAACGGGACCTACATCAATTTTGTTACACCTGTACATTAAAAAAAAGAAATCTAATGCGAGACCGTCCGGCCGTTCTATCCAACCAATTTGCTCAATATGGTATTGATCATTTCGATTTTGGTCATCATAGATTTGTCATCTATCACATCACCTAAGTTTCCCCCTTCTTAAGTTACAATCAAACACGATTTTCATAACTTCCTTTCTCTAATATCTCGGATTCCAATTAAACAAGGGTCCTATTGGCCAAAGAATAAGCTCTTTCACTTGAGCTATTGCCCACTTAAACTGGTTGAGTTGGAGGGAAGTTAGCTGTGAACATTCGACGCGCACATTCTCGCACACCGCGCAACATCGATCGGCTCTGTCGATGTCTATGCCATAAATGTCCATTGATAAAAAATTTCACTTTTTAATTACATATATAATTATTTATATTATATTATTTATAATTATTTATCGCCCTAATTCAGGGTAGGCACGAGTCCCTCGATGGGTACGTATATTAGCTGATATGATGATGATGATATATAATTTAAAGTGTACCTGTTCATTGGGTTTAAATCTGTATGAGCCAATTCTGACTGTACTGCAGCTCAAAGACGCTACCATTTCTTGTGGAGAACCACGTATGATGTCTTCTCTGCTTCCATCTGTGGTGAAACACATTTTTTTTAAATACGTAATGAAATAACCGTAAAATTATTTTACTAATATTTGTTTTTTTGTGCAAATTCATTTTTACGCATAATAAATTAGAAAATACTGAGGAAAAAGAAAATATGTACAAAGGCGGACTTATCCCTTACGGGATCTCATCCAGTCAACCTAGAATATAAAAATGAATTTTAAACAAATAGTTAAGGCCGACAGATACAGAGACACTAAATACTTTAAAGAATATCTACTAACTAATTAAAACTTAATACGAGTAGTTAGAAGATGTAAAATATACAAAACTAGCTGTTGCACGCGGCTTTCCGTGGCAATTTCCCGATATCCTTTCTTAGCAGATGCCTACATCATAGTTTCTATCTGCATGCCAAATTTCAACCCGATCCGTCCAGTGGTTTGAGCTGTGCGTTCGTTGATAGATCAGTCAGTCAGTCATGGTTTCCTTTGATATATACAGACTAGCTGTTTCCCGCGGCTTCACCCGCGTGGACAACGTTTCTATGACTTCTCGAGGATGCGCAGTGTAATGCTTTTTTGGTATGCAATAAAGGATAATAATTATTATTATTACATTTTTGCCGATTTAATAATTTGTAATGTGACGAGGACCAAATTTTTGTTTTCTTTTTTGACATATTATAGTTTTTTTTTGCTGGACTGATCAATTATTGAGAATTAGTATGGAAGTACAAATATTGTATGTGTTCCTTGAAAAAAGTTGTTCAGTTTCATGAGTTAGATTTACCATTTGGCATTTTTGCGAACAAAAAGTAACTGAATAAAAGGTTGCATGTTACCGCCTCCGTGATCTTGGGCTGGGCGCGTGTAGGTTTCTGTGGTAATTGGTATGCCAACTTTATCTGGAAGGCAGGTTGGTTTCGGTGCTATTTTAAATGTAGTAAGTTTATCCGGTGGGCAGATTGGTTTCGGTGCTATTTTACACAGAGTAAGTTTATCCAGAGGGCAGATTGGTTTCGGTGCTATATTAAATGGAGTAACTTTATCCGGAGAGTAGATTGGTTTCGGTGCTATTTTAACTGGAGTAGAACTGAAAGAAATAACACAAATATGTAAGACGATTAGGAAAACTTATAAAACACACTTTACTATTCATATTCACACAATAAAACTTACCATTTAGTCCAAGATTCAATGAAACCACTTATATATCTTTTTGTTTTTTTAATGACAGGTCCATTTTCTTCACGACCGTCAGCCCTGACTAAAATTTCGTTGGCCTCTTCAGATGACAAGTGATTAAGCAGTTTACCAAATAAACAACGTAAAACAACCTCCACTTCCTCAGATATTTCTGCAGGGAAGAGAATTATCATTTTGCAAGGCTCATGCTTAGATTCGGGATCGAAATGTAGTCCTGAGAAAGAGAAACAAATAAATTAAGGCTACACTATGTTATCAGTTGATACAGATAATGTTTTACCGGTACAGTCAAACAAACCTGATTCCACCGACATCCCCAGAGCCTTTCTTATGTAAGCACTATACTTGCACTTTGTATACAGAAATATTACAGGTAATCCTTTCCCACAATGCACTGATATTAGAACAAGTTCATTTAATTCTATTTGAAGTTCAAATTCTGTAGATTCATTTTTAAGAGAAGAAGCCACTATTTTTATTCCCTCTGTTGATATGTGCACCTGCAATAGGAACTTATAGAAGTTATCACATGTTAAGGTTATATTTGAGCACAGATTTGGACAAAAGGATCCACCCGTCTCCATATTTTACTCAGATTTTCTTCATACAAGTAAAAAGTAGCGCCATCTGACATAACTCGTACGAACTAGCGTGGGCGAGAGTTGACGTCAGTGCCACGCTAAAAGGCCCTTGGTAGAATTGTCGCTTTAAAAATGTGTTTATTTAATTTGTTTACAAGAAAAAATACTATATAAGGTTACTTAACGATGATACGATATCCCATGTTTCTCTTTAGCCTTTCTTTCATGATTTTTATAGCCTCTAAAAACACAAAGTCATTTTTATATAGAATATCTTTCCACCGCACTCTGCAATTTCCCGCAGACGACAGAGTCGCGAGTGTGCGAAACTTTTGATTTTCGCACCGATTCACTGGGAGCATTACTCGCGCGCGTTGGCCGGGTCCTTACGCTAGTAAGTTATTGACTGAGAATATTTTTCACATTTCTCAAATAATTTAATGTGTAGGTACCTTTTCTTTAGGTATATATTCGTACGAGCCAATTCTAATTTTCCGGCAGCTCAAGGAAATTTCAACAGCTTCTTGTACAGTACCGACGATTTGTTCTTTGCTTCCATCTGTGGTGCAAAACATTCTTTCTTTAGTGCAACGAAATGACCAGTAAATTGTTTAGACTATTTTTTAGTAAGTTAACTTATTGATGACACATAATAAAATAGAAAATACAGATAAACAAAAGGACCAGTGCCACTCAAGGTCACACAAAAAGGGTTCCGCACCAAACCTGCGTCGTTCCTTTCATTCTAATATGGTTGAGGGGAGCGATGGCTGATTCTCGCGTTATACTCGTGACCGGGTGCTGCCCGTGTGAACTGGCCTACTCTGGTAAGAGGCATTAATGACATTAAATGATTTTAATGTATAAATTCTCGTGTCATATTGTTTTCATGTTCTAATGACATAATTTGTTTTATATCAATGATTGTATTTTGACGTTATTAACTAATGATTGTTGATTTTTTTATTTTTCACAAATGTCATGTATAATTATGTAATTACTATTTTATGTCTATCAGAAAGATTGTAATTTGCACCTATTTTGAATAAACATCTTGAAAACTTTAAATACCAACAGAACAAGACCTCTCAGTACATGCTTTGTAAAAAAAAGGTTTGCAAACTATATCAAAAGAAAGGGCTTGGTGTGAGAATTTTAAATATATATTTTTATAATTTTAAGATAAATAGTTTTGAAGTTATTTAAGAAAATTGGTCCTGAAACCTTGAAAAAACTACACTATATGTGGTTTAATTCATGATGTCATAATTTTTTAGTTAATACGCGAGCGACAGAAAAATTATGTTTTTTTTTATTCATTTCATATTCCTTAGCGCGAGGACGTCTCACACTTGGCCAGTTTTTATTATTTGTTGTTATTCTTTAAAATAAGTACTATAACCACACCAAGTTTTGATGGAGCAAAAGCCTTTAAGAACCTTTTTTGTTGTATGGTAGACCCTTTAATATATTTTTAATTATTTGTGTTATAATGGCAATAGACATACTATTTGAAAATTTCAACTGTCTACCTATTACGGCTCATGAAATACAGCCCCCCGCTGACAGACAGACGGACGGACAGATGGACAGCGGGGGCTTAGTAACAGGGGACTTTGGGTGTATGGAACCCTAAAAATCAAATTACTGTTCCTACCGAAGCGACCATCATCATCATCATCATCACTTTGCTGTACATAGGCCCGAGTTGGGGGTTTTGCCGTAATCGCCACGCTTGGCAGGCGGGTTGGCGTCTTGGCGATTTCATTGTACGATGTAGTGGCACAGTACGAGGAAAGGATGCTGCTGCCCATCCTCCGGTTTAGTCTATTGTATATCTATCCAATTATCTATCCCAGTCTATGCACTTGTGGACCCATCAGTTAGACCAGTTTAGTCCTTTAGTCATCGCTGGACACTTCATACAACGGGCCAGAAATTAAATTTCAAAAAAAGAATGACGGAACAAACAAAATGGTGGCGAAATCCCATACGTTCGACAACCAAACTATAACCAATCTGTATCAATCTGGGTGACGAGGGGGTAAGGTCGCAATCTAGAGAGCGACAGGATGTGTCCATACTGTATGTTAGTACTAATAATACTTTTCCTACGGGAAGAGATGGGATTTATTACATTACAAGTATACCGGGTGTAACAAAATCAGTGTAGGTCCCGTTAATTGGGGCTTCTACTCATCATACTGAACAACTTTTGTTCTACGAGTTTGCTGAAATCTCAAAAAAAATATTGACTCTTCATACAAATCGATCAGCTGATCGGCCAATTTTGTGCATTTTATTAGTATGGAGGGTCCATTTTTTTTTTCGAGAATTGACTATTTCCTGACGGTTCCTTGGGAAAAGTTGTTCAGTATGATGAGTAAAACCTCTAGTTAACGGGTGCTACACCAAATTTTTACACCCAATATATCAATCAATAATAACGAGTCAGAATAAATGACCCTAAACAAAAGGTACAATAGCTATAGAATTTTACCGCCTCCATGATCTTGGGCTAGACACGTGTTGGCTTCTGTGTTAATTGGTATTCCACCTTTGTCCGGAGGGCAGATTACTATGCATTCTGTTTCAGCTGGATTCGAACTGAAAGAAATAAGACAAATAAGTAAGAGAATTAGGAATATGTATGTGACATTCACTAATCACAATCACACAGTACAACTACCATTTAGTCTCAGATGCAATGGAATCACTTGCAGACATTGTTGCAGACGTTGCAGGTGTAATTTTTTTGGCCAACTTTTTGAGCAGTTTACCAAACAAAATCTGTAAAACATCCTTCGCTTCCTGAGAGAGTTTTTCAGGAAAGAGAATTATCATTTGGTAAGCATCACGTTTGGATCCAGGATCGTAATATAGTCCTGAGAAAGAGAAACATTTAAATAAAGGTTCCACTCAGCTAACAAATTTTCCAGATAATGTTGTACCGGCATAGTCAAACATACCTGATTCCTCCGACATCTCCAGAGCTCTCCTTACGTAAGCACCACACTTCAACTTGGTATACAGAATTATCATAGGTAACTCGCTTCCATAATACACTGATATTCGAACAACTTCATTCAATTGTATTTGTAGTGTAACATCTGGAGATTCAGTTTTAAGTGAAGGAGCCACGATTACGATTCCCTTTGATGATATGTGCACCTGCAACAGGACAATCAAGAAGTTCATATGAATGTTATACTTTGATAACATTTTTCAAATAATTTAAAGTGTACCTTTTCTTTGGGAGTATATTCGTACGAGCCAATTCTGACTGTCCGGCATTTCAAAGACGTATTAATTCCTTGTAGAGAACCTTGGATGATCATTTTTTCTCTGATTCCATCTGTGGTGTTACATTGAAATATGTAATGAAATGACCAGTAAAATACGGTACCTAAATATTATTTGTAAAAAAACGCTATTGCTATTCTAAAATTATCGTGTTACACAAAATATATGACGTCACAACGATTTAGATTTTAGATTTTGACGGGCTAATTTTGGGTATTTGTGCAATATAAAATTGAAAATTAATGAAAGAGCCAAATATGTAAAATTGTATGATATATAAATATCATAGAAGACTGAAAATATTTTAGATGATCAGGGATTTTATGACAACATCATCTACCGCCATAAAAATTATCTATCCCAGTCTACAAGTTTTGTTTATTTATGTTCGTGTTGAGATATATCTCTGATACAATAAGTGCTTGATAGAGACATGGTTGCATTTTTACCTTATAAGCTTCGACCAATTATACATTATATACAAATATACATAATGTGTCATAAAAAATGAGTCAAAAAATCATGAAATTTTAAGATAATGCGATATTTAACAGTATTTTAGAAAATATAATTAGAATTTACAAAACATTTACTTACGAATGAAAAGTGATGCCTAAACCTTCATTCCTCTGATTATCGGAGCATACGAGCGTGTGACCTCTTGGCCTCCGAAAGACCGACTGAGACGATATCAGTGAATGCACACATTCTGTAGGCATCAAAACCGTTGTTCGCGTGAGACGGTCCGTAGCAGTTAATTGGTCGAAGCTCGTAAGGAAATAATTTACGAAAAACTTAAAAACTTTTAGGTACTTACAAGTTTAAATTTGAAAAAAAAAATACATTTTTTTTCAGCAATCCCTTTTATTTGATAACCATTTCACAGTATTACAATATAGCGGCTTACAGTAGCGCAACGAATGTACTTACGCAGAGCAACGGAAGGGTACTCGCGGGGCGGCGGGCGGCGGGGCACAGCCTGGCAAACTCCGCGAGTTTGCCAGGCTGACTACAGGCTAGTATGGCCTTGTACCTACGCTGGTGGCGCATCGTGCGACATCAAAGGCGTTGCGCTACTGTAAACCATATCGTAATACTGTGCCCATATCATGGGGTGCATGTAAAAAATAACAGCTGGTTCGCCATGTTTGGGAGTCCGCCATATTGGATTTAGAATGACGTCACTTAGCGAACCATGCAATTTAACTTCCAATATTTGTCTCAAACTAAATAACAGGGCAAGTAAAAATATAAAGTTTGTAAAAAAGGAACCTATATAGGATCGCTTCTTTGTCCGTCTCGTCTGTTCGACAAGGCTCTTTTTATCAAGAATGCATGAAGTTATGTATTTAAATTAATATCAGATACTTACTCGTAGGTCTACAGTCCTTTGGAGCTGTAAAAAAAAATCAAAATAAATCAAAATAAAAAATTATGGCATTTTATGCTGCATATTTTAACACTCGCAAATAAATCAACTTATTAACAATAAACTTCCCATTCTAGTATACTTCCCCATGAACTAGACTCATGCGAATTAGCACAGCACAAGTAAATGAAAAAATCCGAAAATACTTTTTTTTTTGCAATTACAAACTTACGTTTGCAGTTGGAGAATTGACCGTGATGTATTGTATGTATACTTATATGGGAGTTTTTTTTTCTCAAATACAAAGTTAAGTTTGTAGAGTTTTAGACATAAAGGTTTGGTTATGGTACCGAGTCCAGCTTGCACTTTATCGGTTTTTTGATAAGTGTATTTGTATTCTAGTACTGAGAGATAGACCGCTCCATTGCCCTTTGGGTGACCTTGAGCCTTCTTATGAGGCCCATAGTAAGCAACCATGTCTCAGTTCCGTATGTCATCACTGGCAACACACCTTGGTGTCTTAAGACTGCGGTATTTGAGAGAGATATATTAAGTAGGTATGCGTATGTTACCTAGCTGAAATGATCATTGTATTAATTTTTTTACTAGCTGTATCCCGCGGCTTCACCCGCGTGGACGTTTCTATGACTTTTCGAGGGTGCGCAGTGCGCGAGCCACAAGCGGCTCGCGAGCGTGAAAAGATAGTAGCCTATGTGTTAATCCAGATCTTAATCTGTCTGCCTACCAAATTTCAGCCAGATCCGTTCAGTAGTTTTTGCGTGAGGTAGTAACAAACATACACACTCACAAACTTTCGCCATTATAATATTAGTGTGATGTAGGTATGTAGCATGTAGAAGACTGTGAGCACCCAGACAAACAAATCATGTTTTTACGGATTTTGTTCCTTTTGTCAGAGATTTGTACAATCTTATCAAGCTGTAAATAAGTTTTCAAATAATTTAAATATTTCGTTATTTTAATTATTTGAAAACTTGTAAATTCCAAAATTTACTGTTAAGTTCCTTCTTTTACCAATCAGCGATGTCATCCCTATTTTATAATCTTCTAATCTATTCCTTTGATTATATTTCTATATTTACCATACAATTTTCTTTTTCTTTCATAGGTTTCAACTATTAGGCAATCTTTCAAAATTATATGTATCATGTATCATTGTTCATAAATTTATTTAAATTTATTTATGCTACAATATTTAATTCCAGCAAAAAAAAATGTATTGTGATTTAAATGTTTGTTTGGAAGTAATTAAGAATGGGTCCATATTAGAGAAAATGACATTATAACCCGCGTAGATAAAGAAACAATCTGTAAATGGCGGCCGGCTGTCATGTTATCTTGGTCACACATATGTCTGTCCCTACTCACACAGTGCGGTACCAGCAGTACTGTGAACAACAAAAAATCAGTCACTCTGGATTAGCATTTACAGTGTCTTGATTCACTGTTTCTTGTTTTTTTTAAATTCTGTTACCATTATTTTGTTATTGATTATAATTATTTCTTGTTTTTGTTACGTTTTTATATGGTAAGTTGTTGGTTTTCTAAAATGAATATAAATTAGACTTTACAATCTAGTTTGCTGACTACCGGAAGTAGCCGCCGCCATTTAAAGATTGTTTCTTTATGTATGGGGGTTTTACATATATGTGCGCAGTATTCTGGTAAGTACTTACAGAATTATAGTCGAGTGAAAAGGACCATGAAATATCTAGTGTGACAGGCGGGAACTCTTGTCAAAGGTATAAATGATAAATTCGATATTTTTTATGTATAACTTCTCTAGTCATATTATTTTGACACTAGCTGATTCCCGCGGCTTCACCCGCGTGGACCACATTTCTATGACTTTTCGAGGGTGCGCAGTGCGCGAGCCGCAAGCGGCTCGCGAGCGTGGTAAAAATTAGCCTATGTCTTAACCCAGGTCCTAATCTGTCTACCTACCAAATTTCCCCGCACACTGAGCTCCTGCACGATATCATCGCGGAGGAGCCACTGTTCGCAGCGACGAATGATAGAATCCCTAAACGGTTTGTCTTTGACATGAAATACAAGGTACAGCTACATGAGGAGCCCTGGGAGGGTCAGAACCTGAAAGAACTTCGGGTATTTACCGATGGTTCCAAAACAGGCACTGGCACCGGGTATGGGGTCTTCTCCGAGGATCTGAACATCAGGATAGCCAATCCCCTGGGTGCGCATAACACGGTCTTTCAGGCTGAGTGTATGGGCATCATCAAGGCAGCTGAGGCGATTGCTGCAAGGGAGGTGCGTGAGTACCCCATCCGCATCCTCTCTGACAGCAGAGCCGTATTACAGGCCCTGCAGAGCAGCATGATCACATCGGGGCTCATACTGGAGTGCCAACAAAAATTGACAGAGGTATGTAACCGCGGCGGCGTAACTCTGCAGTGGATTAAAGGGCACAGTAACTCACGCGGCAACGATGCGGCGGATGAGCTTGCCAGGAGAGGGTCAGAGCTAATGGCCGTGGGACCGGAACCTATAATACCCCTCCCATATGGCTGGCTACGGTCCACCCTGAGGAATCGCACAAGAAATGAACACAATTTGTACTGGTCCGGTCTGGAAACCTGCATGCAAGCGAGGATGGCCCTTCCGGCTACTAACCCTGGTCTGTCCAGAAAGCTTCTGAGACTTGGGAGAGCTCAGCTCCGCAAGGTAACAGCCGCTATTACTGGACATGGCCATTTTAACAAACACCTATTCGCTCTAGGTATTACCGACAGCCCCCTATGCAGAGCGTGTATGGAGGCTGAGGAGACTGCTGCCCACATCCTACTGGATTGCAAGGAGCTAGCACAGTACAGGGTCGTGCACCTCGGTGACCCGAGGTCACTCCAGGAAGTCGTCGGCAACCTACGGGGGCTACTGGGCTTCTTGGAGGAGCTGGGCTGGCAGTGATGCCGGCCAATCACGCAAAATGGGCGCAGTGGTCGCCTGGTTGCGGAAATCAGCCCGCCCCTAACTTCAACTTCAACCTACCAAATTTCAGCCAAATCCGTTCAGTAGTTTTTGCGGGAAAGCGTAACAGACAGACAGAGTTACTTTCACATTTATAATATTAGTACGGATTATTTGCTTTATATCAATGACTAGTTTTATCCCGCGGGTCCGCTGGCGTCGGCAACGTTTATATGACTGTCTGTGAGGGTGAGTGGTGCACGAAGAAATCAATCAATGCGTTTTTCATACAGAATTTGAAATTTAAACGGGCTATTACTCGAGAACCGTTGATTTGCGACCGCTATTTGAAATTACTTTTTTTGTTACAAATTAGACGTATTTTATCCCCTTAAAAGGATCACGTCGAATTTTCAGTCATCCTATATAGTAACAAAACTACAGTGAATATAAATATGTATATCTAACAGTTTTATGGCTCTTTCGGGTTTTGGGTGCACTTAATGGGCCATCCACATATTTACGAGTCACTTCGCTGTCAGTGAAATACCTTTACACAGCTATCTACCAAGCAATTGCACATTTTGTGCCCATTAATAGCCGTCGCAGCTAGGTGTTAACTAGTCGTGACCAAGTCATTGACCTAGGAACTGTTTTTCGCCGTGGTTAAACTGTAAACTATTTTAAACCACGGTGGAACACACAGTTCACAGGTCAATGACTTAGTCACAACTACTTAGCGCTTATATGCATCGGCTACTAATGGGGACAATACCTATGTTTAAGTGCTTTGCAGACAGCTGCACAAGGGTATTTTACTTTTTGTATTTTACAGGGTGTTCTGTGGAGTTGGAGACAAAATTGTTTTCATACAAGAAACTTCTTCACACAATTCCATCTCCAGGCCAAACAAGTACTGCAACCGAACTGTATGAACAAGTATGCAAGCGGTTTTTTTTATGGAACGCTGACAGGGCCCTGACCAGGAAATGTGTGGATAACACTAAATGATGCCTCATAAAAAAAACTAAGAAACCACATCCAGTAGGTAATTCCTTGTCATCCTAAAGAGAAGCATCACAAATGTGTGAACCTCAAACCAATAGGGAATATGAGTCCCTAATTTCGTATGGCTATGTAACTCTTATGTTTATTTTTTGTATTGCTTACCATTGCTAATGGCATTTACTTCCAAGCTTTCTTTATCTTTCATCTGCTCTTCTTTTTCAAGAGATTTATATAAATTTATACATTCATTTAGACCTAAATTCTCTTTTAATACTCTGTCCTTGAATTGTTTGTTTCTTATTCCAAGGACTATCTGGTCTCGTATCAGACTATCCTTCAATTCATTAAAGTTGCAGTCAGCGCTCAAAGTTCTAAGTGACCTAACAAACTCATCGAAAGTTTCATCCCCTTCCTGTTTTCTAGTCCAAAATATATTTCTAGACATTGCTTCGTTTTTTATATCATTTTCATGAATCTTCCCTATCAAATCCAATTGCGGGGGTTGTTTCACCTTTGCTTCCATCTTGATAAGTATGGTTTTTACTTCAATAATATATCAGCAATCTCCAACACCGACTCTCAAATAACTTGATCTTATAATTTCTAAATTCTATAACTATAATTCTCATGATCTTTTAATCTGAAATCAAAGACAGCCATATTACTTTGGAATTTTTGAGCACCAACAACTTCATGATTAAACAGTGCCACTCAAGACTTAGGCTCAGTAGACTCTTAAGTTATTTCCCAGATGTGGCGCCTAGACCCACCGCCCACCCTCCGTGGTCTCCCTTTTTTCCCTTTGGAAGTGTCCCATGCCAAAGTTTTTTTTTTCCGTTTTACAGTGAAATGGTAAAAGATAGGAGCAAACTATCAAAAAACTTTAGCTGAGATCAAAAAGGAGGAGGTTCTATGATCCACTTTATGTATATTTTTTTCACCAATTTGTCACCGATTTCTCTGTCAATTGTTGAATGATTTTCTCTTTTTTTATTCCCAAGTCAGGATCTGATGATGGGATTTCAGGGAAATCAAAAGCAACCCTTAAATTTTAAAGGCACATATTACATGTTTCATGTATTTTCTAAAGCTATTCAAGTATTTGAGTCTGGTAGTACATCTCATGTTGTTGAGTTAATGATGGAAGGTACAACAGGAACAGATGGGAGTTGGAGGATAATTCTTTAAATATTATATGTAGATATACTATAGGTACATATAGATTTCAGGTTATTCAGGTAAGCTGATGATGGAAGGTTTGACTCCTTAACTTTCATTTTGCTGAGATGATGGAAGCCACAGGACTCAGTATTGGTTAATTAATTGTTCCACTGCGATCTTACATAAAACTGGTTTATTCTTACATGAACTCCAAAAGAGTTTCATACCATAACTCGTAGTCCTTCAAATATCAGATTTTTTTGTATATGCTGAAACAATTTGTAGTATTATAAACTACTACTTCTGTAAATATGGCGGGAATGCACATTTACACCCTGTATAAGGTCTAATAAAATTAACTGAAACTATTTTAACTGGCGCTTCTACGTAACAAGTATCTCATCTGTGCTTCTACCCATGTAACTAAACTAAACTTTCTCCATGAAACCCATAGTCAAATCTCAAAAAAAAAAATTGAACTCTCCATACTAAGTTGAATGATCAGCTGATTGAGTTAGTATGGGAGAGCCAAATTTTTTTTTGCGATTTGACTATGGGTTTCATGGGGAAAGTAGTTCAGTTTCATGGGTAGAAGCACCAGTTAAAATAGTTTCAGCTAATTTTGTTACACCTTAAATAAATCAGAGATGTTATTAGCAAATTTTTGTCATTCGCGAATGGGAATGTATTGAAGTTAGTAGTAGTTGGTTTGGTGCCAGAAATGTAATTTCAAAAAAGGAATGACGGAACAAACAAAATGGCAGTGAAATCCTATACATTCGACAACCAAACTGTAACCAATCTGTATCAATCTGGGTGATGTGGGGGTGAGTTTCCAATGTAGATAGCGGCAGGTAGTGTCCATACTGTATGTTAGTACTAATATATATACTTAGGTAACACTGCCGGCAGAACCTTCGTATTTGCACATTGGCATTGTTTGATTGGAATGTGAATGTTTAAAATTACGCTATTGTTTAGAACTTCCATGATATAAATACACTTACTTTAAAGAAATTTGTAGGTTTCTTGTTTGATTCATACCTACCTTCGATTTCGTTATTGTTGGTTAATTTCATGTATTTAGTATAAAAATATTAAAGTAAATTTCTTTTTGAAGTTGGTTTTTAGTTTCGTAATAGCACACTCTCTCTGCTTACATTCAATAGCACACTTAGAGGCATATTACAATATCATAGACATAATATGATTCTAGATCTAGCCCAATGATCATTATTGAGAGCATACTGTAAATTTCAGTCTGTAGGGTGCAGGCTAGTTGTAAAGCTGCTGCCAGTTGGGTTGGGTTTCTTTGCCAAGCATGTGGAGGCACTGCATCCACACGCTTGTTGTTTTGTTTGCCGCAAACACTAAAAACACCGACTACAAATTGACAACACAAACAGGCAGGCATCCCCACGCTTGGCGAATGTGGTAGTATATCTCAGGTTTGTGCCAAAAACCGACACCGACGCCGATCACTCGGCAACACATACACCAAAAAACAAACACCCATCTGCACACTCGTGTTGGTTGTTTGGTGTTGATTGCCAAGCCTTTTTTTTTCGAAAGGACAAGCTTGTTGTTGGCCGTTGGGGCCTTTACAACTTCACCGGGCAGGGGAGGCGAGTATGGAAGGCACTCAACCTAGTGCAAAGCAAAATGATGCAACTGCCTACGGGTGCCCAGGTGGGCACGGATCTCGGCTTAGGTCGTTGCTTGGACGTGGGAGGATCGGAGAGAAGCGGCCTGGTATATGGCGATAGCGCTGGTAAGCGCCAGAAGCAGGGGGACGCCGCCCTCGCCGGCGAGGGCAGAATGTCGGTGCAGTGTATCTCTGTGAGTTAGGGGGCGAGGTCAAGGCAGCTACGGCTAGCGTGGTCGGGTCGTCGGGGTCAGTGAGTACATGTCTGGGGCGTCGGATTACGCGAATGGGGTTCACGGATAGCTCGTAAACGGCGGCGTTTACGAGTAGGGGGTTGTGGTGGTTGGCAGACTTAAAGTATCGGATGGATGCCTGCTTCAGGTATTGAGCTATGGTAGGGAGCTCTAAATCGCAATGGAGTATGTTTGCCAAGCATGTGGTGGCAACTCTAATACAAAATAAAACAATATCTCTTAAAAAAGAAATGCAACTATAATACTTACAAACAAACCGAAACGACATCGCCTACAAACCATACTCTATATAAAACAATTAATAACGATGACAGACATTGCTTCTTTCAAAGGAAAACTTTATTTCGTGCTTTATTTAATGTATTCGATTTGCTTTATAATACACTCTTTCTACGGCTACAAAATAATCCCACCATCATTCATATTGTAATTTGTTTACCACACACACACACAACACCAAAGCGAAGCAAATATGTCCAAAGTAGCTATTCCTACGGGGCACAGATAATTTTTACCCATAAAAAATTATTTTTTTTGTTGCTCTGGGTACAAAATATATCAATTTTTTCAACAATTTCGGTGGTTTTTTTGTGAATCGGTAACTTCCAACTCTACAATATTTTTTCCTGAATGTTGGCTATTTTGACAATTTTAGACAACTAAGAAACAAACAAAAGTCAACCCTAATGACGTTTGTTGTGGCTATTCTCACGGGTTGCTATGCGTTACCAGACAGAGTATCGTGACGTCATCACACCGGCCAGCTAGCCAGACGGGGTTGATTTTAAGCTTCACAAAACATAAATGTGAAAGGGAGCCAAGTTCGATATCAACAAATTACGACTGAATGGGTAGGTTTGGTACCAAGTTCTATAGTGGTTCTTAAATCATCATTAAATAGAAAGATTAATTTTAGACTTCTCCAAATAATAAGGAATGTACAGCGGTTTTCAGTTGCTTAAAAAAATGTGTTCTGTGCTACTACATGGTGTAACTTGGCAAGTTTTCACTATTCAGTTTTATTTTACACACAGAACATAACACATTTTTCTAACCAACTGAAAACCGTTGTACATTCTCTATTATTTGGAGAAGTCTAAAATTAATATCCATAGCCATTATTCAGGAGCCACTATAAAACTTGGTACCTAGTCATTAAGAACGCTGTGTTTTTTTATATCAAACTTGGCTCCATTTCACATTTATATTTTGTTGGTAGGTATATCAATTTATGAATTTAATTTTTACACGACTTCATACAAACACTCTCAACACACACACATAATATTTACACATTCCTTAAACACACTACACACATAACGTATAACACTTTGCGCTGCCCGTTTCATACTTAATTTTTTTTCTTTATTTCATTGTACTTTTTTTGTTATATAATTTTTGGTTTATTATTGTTATTTTACATTATTTGTGTTTAAGCCTACTTCGTCCATTTTTAAATTTTAATTAGTTGAATTTCTTAATTTGCTTTCTAAAATGTAAAACTAACAGTTGTAATATTTATGTGTAATAAGCTGTGAAATTTGCGAAAAATAAATAAATAAATAAAAAATAAAAAAATCATTATTTTTTGTAAAATATTAATACAAAATCGTTATTCAAGTAATACACATACATATAAGATATTTTTGGTGGTACCGAACCCTCGGTGCGCAAGCCCAGAGTTTTTTGAACAATGCCAGTTTTTTGAATTTTTACTCAATGCGCCCAATTAACCTATTTCAATTCCAAACCTCAAATTAAAAAGTCACCTGGAAGTGGTCTATATCATTATTCCCATGTGTTCTGCACCACCACTGTACGGAAAACAAATTTCGTGATTCCGACTCGCACTTGGCTGGTTTCTCTTTTTTCTTTGTATACGCCTATTAACCTACCAAAATGCCAAACTAGTATCTAAGTCACCTGGAAATGGTCTATAATGTGGTCGGTAATGGAAGGAACCCTAATTACGCATTTTTTTTTGTATACGCCTAATGTAATAACTTACCTCGATGCCAAATTTCAAGTTTCTAAGTTACGTGGAACTCGTGGAAGTGGTCTATAATTTTGATACGTCAGTCAGTCAGTGAGTGAGTTATAAAAATAGTGATTTTCGGACGTCATTAACTCAAAAATGGTAAAAGATGTATTTATGAAAATTGGGATTTTAGGTGATAGCGTGGGTCTTACTAGACACGCGAAATCGCAAGTGTGTAAGTCAAACAGATTTTAAGTTACTGGTATGTAGGTCAAAAGTTGCCCGAAATGGTTTGTGTAATAAAACTCACGGCCGGTGTCGCCTTGTTCTTTTCGAACTTGGCGGACACACTGCCGTGTGTCTCGATATTATTAGTTTTGATTAAACTTAGTGATATCTATACTCTTTGGTTTCTTTAGTCGCCCAGACGCTAAGATAATAAAATAAAAACAGAATACAACTGTTTTACTTTACTACAACTAATTACTAATAATTTCACAACTTAGCGGACCTACCAGACTAGGGTTGCCAGATCTACTATATAATATAGTATCTTACTATATTTTGGGCCAAGATACTATATACTGTTGAAAAAATATATAGTAGACAAATCTACTATATTTTAGCCATACAGCGACGTGTCTGTCATACATACTTAAATCGAGTTAAAAAACACGCGTTCAGAAACGAACCCCGAAATCCTAAACAAAACTGAGCAGATCATATCATAAGTAAAAATCACATTGTTTGTGTTTCTGATTGCAACTTTTAAGAGTCATGTCATGTCACTGTCAAGTGTCAATGTCAAATATCATTCTGTCTGTATGATGTCCTAGCACCAGTTCTTTGTACCTTTATTGTTCGGTTCGCCTTTTTTGTGTGAAATATACTTACAAAATGAGTGATTTAAATGCTGAAAGTGGAAGTGAAGAAGATACTGATCATAGTTAACTGGGCCTACCCGGCGGTAAAAGCGATTAATAATAAACTCATTAAAATGGCCCAAAGTTCCCAAAAATATAATTACATGAAAAAATAAAGTCTACTATATATTTTAACTGGATACTGTTTTCTTTTGACCCCCTAAATGGAAATCTCCTATATTCTTCTTGAATTTTTCTGGCAACCCTATACCAGACACGCCTAGATCTGTCTGTGCTGTCGTGGCAATAGCAAACAAACAGCTTTGGGCGCATTAAATTAATAAATTAAGGTAATTAATTATCAGATTGCTGCAAGCAAGTGTAAGTAGTAAACTCTTAAACTTTGCTGCTTGCAGTAAAGTACTTACTGTAAGCAGCAATTTTCTCATTTGTCTGTGTTTAAGTTTCAACTACATGGTCCTAATGGGCCAGTGATAACTCGAGCCTAAACCATCCTTTATGTATGACAGACGGCTTGATAAATTAGTAGTTTAGAACGCTCTGTCATGTAAAATCTTAACTGAGAAAACAGTTAAGATTTTACATGAAATTTCTCTTCCATTTCAGGTATACTGTCGATAGGATTAAGGAAGAGGAACTATGCAACCTGGAAATCAGTCGCATAACGGAGTACTGTAGAAGGAGTTCAAGGTTTGAGGGTGGGATGCCACTGGGGTCACAGTAACCATCGTACCACCATGGGAATAGGATGTAATGATTCCACTTAGACATGAACACTCGCCTGTACCCCGCAGGCGTCCCACCCAACAATAATAATATTTATAGTGTGACTGCAAGTTGGACCTGGAATTGGTGTTGGTACAGTAACGGCAGAATGAAATGATTGTGAGTGGACAAGAACAAGCAACAATATTGTACATTAGAGTGGAACTGTTATTTTCAGAACAGAATTCTAACCAAACGAGGAACTGGAAGTCAATGTGAGCCACTTCATCTGCCCACAGAGTACTAGGACCTAATAGGTTTTGCCGAACCAGTACCTAAAAATCCATCATTTTCTGTTAAATTTAAAAGCTCAAACTGATGGTGCCTTAATTTCAAACTGCATGAAGATCTGTAACATGTATTTCCAACCAATGAAATGAGATGCTCCTCTTTTAGGGGCGTAGATCCAAGTATATATTCCTTGTATTCTTTTACCATTATCAACTAGCCATCTTTGTGAATACTACTTGGAGATGTAGCATAGGCAGGCCTCCCACTCAGTTGACCGACGACCTGGTGAAGGCCACTGGAAGCCTCTGGATGGGGGCAGCGCAGGACCGGTCATTGTGGAAATCCTTGGGGGAGGCCTTTGTCCAGCAGTGGACATCTTTCGGCTGATACAATCTTTGTGAATTCCAAGTATATATTCCTTGTATTCTTTTACCATTATCAACTACCTACCTATCTTTGTGAAAGTGGTATTACAATGCTGTTGGGAATAAAAACGAAACAAAGAAAGGGACTACAAATGTTGAAAATGATCTCCGTTGTGCACTGAGAAGCCAAGGAATCACTTATGTACTGTATGTTTTACTTTTGTTAATTGATTACTTACGAGTGCTTGTCATTTCAATAAAAATGCCCATTTTTATTTTTTCATTTGTTTTTTACTTATTTTGACACCCCATTTCGGCTCCTCTTGCAAAGTAAATTATTGAGGGCATATGGGCATAGTATTTTAGCAGAGAGGTGGGTGAGCCGCATAGGGTATAAGGTTGACGCCTGTATCCCTGATCTTGAAGAAGAAAATTATTAACCAATGTGTAAGTATAAAGTTGTGTGCATACAACTTTACCACAACCACCACCGTGGCGTATTGGTTAAACATATAGAAGATAAATGCGAAAATGTGTTTGTTTGTTACCTTTTCACGCTTCAACACCTAAACCAACCGCCTCCTTGGCGTAATGGTTAGTCCATTCGCATTAAACCAGGAGGTCGCGGGTTCGATTCCCGGTGGGTTCATCTTGTAACTCGGTTTGGTTGGTGGTAGGGCATTTTCTAAGCCCGCCTGGCTAGCTACCACCATCTTATCTAAGTCTTGCCGCCAAACATCAGTGTTCACAACATTGATGTGTTCCGGCTTGAAGATATGATATCCAGTTCTCCATTGCGTTGGGCCAGTATAATAAAGAGTACTGCGTTGGGGAATCTAGGTAAGCCTGCATCCATCTTCGGCATCATCGTCACTTACCATCAGGTGAGATGATGCCAAGGGCTTACCAATTGTGAATAAAAAAAAGTGAAGTCAGTGATTCAACACGGACCTACTTTTGTCCCTTTGTTCATAATGGAATTGTAAGTAAGTGCTAAGTATTAAACTTTTAAGGACATGTCAAATTTTCCGCCCTTAAGTCAGCCCCACATGCTTTCCCCGCCTTGATACTCCCACATTCCCATCGGATCCCGGAGGTTTGTTGATCAAAATTAATGGCGGGGGCTACGCTTATTATAAATCTTTCGGAACGAAGTTGGAGGGTTCGGTCATCTTTAGTCTCATATAATACACTCCAAAGATGACATACACTGCATTTTTTCCAGATAATTTTATTTAAAGGAAGTAAGGGGTAACGTACTCCCTTCTCGTTGGGACCTCCTCCCCAGCCTCCCCCTAAACTCAATACTTTTTCAAAAACAAACAATTTAGTGTATGTCATCTTTGGTGGTGTGTATTATATGAGACTAAAGATGACCTAACCCACTAACTTCGGTCCGAATTTTTTAAATTCTGTAATGTCTATGCTTTCTTCTTTTCTGCTCGTTATTAAAATGGACAAGCGTTTCCTTGTCGATTGGCACAATAAATTAGTTAAAAAGGAAAAAGAGTCTTTTAACTTTCTCTATCATTATTAAGTTTTCTCATTTTTAACTTGAAATATCTCGGTACATATAACCATCGAAGTATTATGCACCACAACACAGTAGCAAAGTATATTATATATTAGTACTGACGTAACAGTAGGTAGAGCAATAGATTAATGCCCGCCGATTAAGGGTGGAGTGCGGATAAACACTAGGAAACGTAGAGAGGTGCACGCGCAACAGGGGGGGGGGGGGGGGGAAGGGAGCGAGCCTCACTTCGCGGGGCTCTTGACAGTATAATCATTCAAACCTAACTGAAACTAATATCGCTCTCAAGTCGGACCTGCATGCTTTTCCCGCCGTGATCGGATCCCGAAGGTTTTTTGGTGATCGAAACGGATACCTCGACCCTGATCTTGGTATTGAAATTACCTTGACAGATTATCTGCCAATATTTCAATTTGTTACCCCCACGTTTTCCTGTAGCGGACCCTTAATTAAAAATCTTTCGGAACGAAGTTGGTGAGTTAGGTCATCTTTAGTCTCATATAATACACTACCAAAGATGACGTATACACTGCATTGTTTCCAGATTTTAAAAAAATATTTTTCAAAAAGTATTGGGTTTTGGGGGGAGGACGTTGAGAGGGGTTAGGGGGAGAGTAAACCAGATGTAAACTAAGAAGGGGAAGTACGCTATTTCCCTCCCTTATTTAAATTGAATTTTGAAAATATTCTATATGGTCATCTTTGACAAGAAATCTGGTACGGCTATAGATTAACGCCCTAGAATTTAGGGGGGTAGGATCCGGGAGAATGGGATAAAGCTCTCCCATGGGAGAAGGGTGAGAGCGTGAATGATCCCCATTTAGAGAAAATGAATTTTCAAAATTTAAACTATAAGGTAATCTTTGACCAGAACTTCGTTATTACCTACCGAAATCTTAATCATTGCCTTCGTGATCCGAGGGGGACGTGGAAGTACTAGAGCTGGGAAAATATAGGGGTTCCTTTGCTCAGGGTGGATTGCGGAAAACACAGTTTCACAAACACAGGTTTCGACATACTGATCTTTCTAAATTTATAGGTTATGCTACTTTTCATCTACTTTTAAGCGATTTAGGAATGCGACTGCTCCGGGACTGCGGGAATGGCAGCTCCTTTGCCCTTGCGTAATAAAGAGCAGGTACTCAGGCGAACCGTAGTGGCTGAGGCTGGTCGCCGAAAGCGGGGCTGCCCTCCCTCCGAGCCCCCAATTTAAAAAAAAAACACTAGAGAACTTCAAGAAGTGGACTCGTCCTACCTAACCAGCCAGAGTCCTACATTTTGACTTTTAGGTCAACAATGGAGGGGGGGGAGGCTCTTGATAGTATCATCAATCAAATCTGACAGAATCTAATATCGCTCGCTTCGCACGCTCAAGTTTTTTTTTCCAATTTCAAGTCGAACTCTCAAGCTTTCCCCGCCCTAATACACCCTCATCCCCCTTGGATCCCGAAGGTTTGTTGGGGCTCGAAACGGTAAGATGGGGCTTCGCCTTCGGAATGAGTCATTTAACCCTCACTGAACTCTGAATCTAACCTAACCTTGACCCTGACCTTGACCATGAAATGACCTTGACGCAGTTTACACAGTTTTTGTGACAATGATTTTTGAAATTTTATCGGATATGCTACTTTTCAACCAATTAGCGATTTAGGAATGCGACTGCTCTGGCGCTGCAGGAATGGCAGCCCCTTCGCCCATGCGTACTAAACCTCAGGTACCCGGTCGAATCGTAGCAGCTGAGGCTGGTCGTCGAAGGCGGGGACTGCCCTCTATCCGCGCCAACTGATAAAAAAAAAGACAAGGGATCGTAGGTGAACGTGTGCTAAGCAGCGAGAGCTATAAATTTATACTTTCGTAACTGGTAGATCTGCGATCTACGCTGCCTTAGCCGAGCACGGCTTTGACGCGGAGCACGGAAAGGCCATCCGGGCGCGCGCAGGACGCCGTGGATGCCTCTTTTATGTGAGATCCGGCGGACCTCCAACATTGCCGCCCTCTACACCATCACGGAGCTCCTGCACATGCCGGGCGTCACCATCGATGCCTGGCGTGGCAAGCGAGGACCCGCGCAGTGCCACCGATGTCAAGGATTTCGTCACTCCTCCCACGGCTGCCACCGCCCGCTGGCCTGCGTCCGATGCGGTGACTCTCACGCTGCCAAGGACTGCCCACGGCCGCGGGAGGACCTAGCGACCTGCGCCAACTGCGCGGGCCCGCACCCTGCCAATCACGTCTCGTGCCCGGTGTTCCGCAGGGAGCTCCGGAACATGGGGGCCCGGGACAGTCGCCCGGATAACCACCACCCCTCACCCTGAAGTGCCCGCCGCCGCCACCGCTGAGCGCGCCGCACCAGCAGCGACCGCCGTGCTGAGCGGCTCGGCCGCCGCAGACGCTCTCAGCCGAAAAAAGTGACGTAACCGCCGGAGGAGGAAGAGGCCCCTAGCCCCTGCTTCCGCCGCCCCCACTGCCGCCTTCACCACCGCCGTGCCCTCCCAGAGCGACCTCCTGCAAGCTCTGGGAGTACTCCAGCAGTTACTCGCCCCAGCTGGGGCTGAAGCGGCTGCCAAGGCCCCTGCGCCCACCCAAGGACCCGCTAATCGTGATGCGCTAAGGAGGCCTCGCCTCGGGAACCTTTCCCCGTAGCCCCCTTCGGGGGCAACGAGAAGAAAACCACGGTAGATCTGCCACAGGAGGGGTGGTATATTCAATCAAACCAGACTGAACCAATCGGCGGGGGCTACGCATTATGTATACGTGTAATAAATCTTTCAATAGTTAGTGGGTAAGGTTATCTTTAATACTATATGGTATAATATACTACCATACTACCAAAGATGACCTATACTCTATAATGTTACCAGATTTAGAAAATATAATTTTCAAAAAGTATTGTTTAGGAGGAGTGCGGTAAGGGGAGAGTGCATTACCTCGCTCCCATAATATATAAAATTAATTTTGAAAATATTCTATGTGGTCATCTTTGACAAGAAATCTAGTACGACATTAGCTTAATGCCCTTAAATGGGGGGGGGGGAGCGGGAGAATCCGGGAGAGTGGTATAAACCCCTCTCTAGAAGGGGGGAGTGTGAATCCTCCCTTTTAGAGAAAATGAATTTTCAAATTTAAACTATAAGGTCATCTTTGATTAGAAATTCTCTTTACCTACCAAAATCTAATCATACTATCGGGATTCGAGGGGGATGTGGAAGTACTAGAGTTGGGGGACTCCTTCGTTTAGGGTAGATTGCGAAAACGCAGTTTACGTAGTTTTAGTTATTGGTTTTTAAAAATTTATATGTAAGTAGCTTTTTCCCGCGGCTCCGCCCGCGTGGACATCGTTTTTATGACTGTCTTTAAGGGTGCTTAGTAAGATATGTCGTGACCACCTACTCCACCATCTCTGTGCAAAAAATCACAACAATCGAGTATTTTTTTAGTTTCCTCCGGAACTGCATCAGATTATGCTATTTTCCCGGTATAAAAAATAGCCTATGTCCTTCGCCGCCCGTGACACAGGCTACCTACATGCCAAATTTCATAAAGATTGGTCAAGGCGTTGAAGCGTGAAAAGGTAACAAACTAACACATTTTCACATTTATAATATCAGTAAGGATGCTACTTTTTAGAATGCAAATGCAGCAATGGCAGCTCCTTTGCCCTTGCATAACAAATCGCATGTTGTAAAACCCGGGCGAATCGTAGATGAATGTCCTTAAAGTTCCGGTTTTTTCAGCTCTAGTGACAAGTATACCAACATTAAAACAACTGTTTGTTGAGTGTTTACATTCTTTTTGCAAGAGTGTTTACATTCGCTTTGTTAGAGTGTTTACATTCGCTTTGTTAGAGTGTTTACATTGATTTTGCGCCGTACGAATAGGCCCCGCCAAATATGTCACTATGTTTTACTCACCAAAGAGAATATAATACACAACGTTTTATAGTGGTTTTATCACAGCCGGAGAGAAGAAACCAAAAAAAATAAAATAGTAATCTTATCGACTTTTTGGCGGGAATTTGTAGCGTTCAGTTTGTCATTTTTCTTTTATTATCCGAAAAATTACATTTAGTAGTTTTCGATGTGTAATATTGATAGTGTATTTATCAGCGAAGTATCATTTATGTGTTTCTTGTGTAGGATAATGAAATAAAAGTGTGTATACTGTGTTTCGAGTTCCCACAAGAAGTCCGAGCAAGCTTTAGCAAAAGTGCTATCATTTTGATAGAGTATGTAGGTTAGGTTAGTTTATAGACAATGATATGATGTGAACGTGAAGAAACAGTGACCTTGAAGACTGAAAAGGAGAAAAATACTACATAATCTAAAAAATATACTAAAAATTACTGAAGACGTGAATTCAACAAATTAATACTGCTGAAAAACATATACTGAAGACTAGGCGGTATGGCCAATGAGCCTTAGCCTGCCCTAAGAGGGCGAAGAAAAAAAAATCAAATGGTTTGTTTTTTGTTTGAATTAAAATAAACTACAAAAGATTTGAGTGTTTTGCAATGTGTGGTGTCCAATTGATTCTTTGCTTTGATGGTGTCTTTGTAGGTAAATTTATTGTTGTTTAGTGATTGCTTAATTTGTGTGAAAATATCCCTCCCGCTTAAGTTATTCGTAGCTCCCGCTCCTTACATCATTCACGTAGCTCTAGTAGTACGTAAAGGACATGGATGTTTCGCATCTAAAAGAAACCGAGAATCTGTTGTCTCAGCCCCGGATTTCTCATCTCTTGAATTCTATAGCATCTCTTCCGTTGCTAACACACCAAGGGAAACAATTTGGAAGGGGGTTCGCATTAGATTCCAGGGAAGTCCCGTGCTCGCGTGATCCTACTTGCCACTTGCCACTTGCAACTTTCACTATTTGATTTCGGTACACAGCAAATACACTATGGTTAGTAAACTTTGTTTACACAGACATAAAAGACATAAAAAATATATTTTCGAAGTTAGCATAACCAATACAGGCTAACTGTGACCCCACCCTATGTGTACCCTATTTGGTACATACAAGATAAATTCACCTTCTGTTTTAAGTATAAGAGATCAAAATAATATTGTCTTTGATTTCAGAATAAGCAAACAAAAGATGTTTTCGTAGAGGAAAGAAGACTCAAGTCATTGGTGAAACATTGTTGATAAGTACTATAGAAGTAAAAACCACACTAAGATGGAAAGTTTGGAATATTTTGGTTGTTTCAAATACGAAGCCAAGTGCAGAAACATATTTTTCTCTAGAAAAATGAAGGAGAATGAAGCATTTGATGAGTTTGTTTTAATACTTAGAGCATTGAGCGCTGACTGCAACTTTGATAAATTAAAGGACAGTCTGATAAGAGACCAGATTATTCTTGGTATTAGAAACAAACAATTTGTGGACACACTATTAGATGAAGAGAATTTAGACTTAAATAAATGTATAAATATGTATAAAAAGCTTGAAATAGCAGCAGAGCTGAGGAAAGAATTGGTGGGGGAGGAAGGCTTGGAGGTGAATGCAGTTCAGATTAGTGGTACAAGGAGTAAGCAGTACAAGTATTATAAAGTTACACAGTAATACAAAATTTTCAGAGTATTTTTTTTACTAAAAATTTGAGTGCGTTTGACTATATCTCA
Organism: Coleophora flavipennella; assembly: GCA_947284805.1. Lineage (NCBI taxonomy): Eukaryota > Metazoa > Arthropoda > Insecta > Lepidoptera > Coleophoridae > Coleophora > Coleophora flavipennella. Next base: position 7,233,704 of record OX369290.1, read on the forward strand.
CCCGATGGTAAGTGACGATGTAAAAAAATAGTAAACATTATGAATAAGGACAGAATATTATTTTCAACTAACTGTTTCCCGCGTCTTCAACCGCGTGGACAAGGTTTCTATGACTTTTCAAGGGTGCATAGTGCGCGGGCCGCAAGTGGCTCACGAGTGTGGAAAAAAGTAGCCTTTGTGTTAATCTAGGTCCTAATCTGTCTACCTACCAAATTCAGCCAGATCTATTCAGTAGTTATTGCATGAAAGAGTAACAAACATATAATCCATAAATTCTTACAAACTTTCGCATTATTAATATAAGTAGGATACAGTTACATCCATAAATTGGTAAATGAAGCGTCGGTGGCTCAACCGGTAACGACTCAGTCCATCTAACCAGAGGTACCGGGTTCAAATCTGGACGGCCAATGTACCAATGAGTTTTTCAAAAACTTACGTACATATCATTACCGATTGCTTTAACGGTGAAGGAAAACATCGTGAGGAAACCTGCACACGCCTGCGAAGAAACTCGAAGGTTGTGTGTGAAGTCGACCAATCCGCACTGGGCCCGCGTGGTCGACTAAGGCCTAATCGCCCTGATTCAGGGTAGGCTCGAGCCCCTCGGTGGGGACGTATATGAGCTGATATAATAATAATTGGTACAAACTTTTGCGTTTATAATATTAGTAGGATACAGTTACTTGAAAAGTGGTAAGTGTCAGTATACTGTGTGGAAAATTAATTTTACCGCACAGTCTGTTTACTCATGTATATTTTAATTTGCCACTGTGTGCAACATTGATTTTACTGCACGGTGCTACTTTAAAAAAAAATTAGACTACATTCTCTTGACTAATACTTCAACTTTACAACAGGCCTAACCTCACTCTATTTTCTACTTTTACTATACTCTTAGTTGTCTTAGCGTCTTCTAGTTGGTCGGAGGGCATTTTCTAAACCCGCCTGGCTAGCTAACACCATCTTATCTAAGTCTTGTCGCCAAACATCATTGTAGACAGCATAAATGTGTTCTGGTTTGAAGATAACCAGTTCCTCATTGTATTTGGGAATCTTGGTAAGTCAACTTCCATCGCGGCATAATTGTCACTTACCATTGACTTTTTACGTCACATTCAACAATTTCATAAACTTTTATATTAAAACAATAAACCCAACCCGCACTGGGCCTGCGTGGTTGACTAAGGTCCGATCGCCCTTATTCAGGGTAGGCTCAAGCCCCTCCGTGGGGATGTATATGAAATATCATGATGATGAATACCATAAACAAAACCTTGCTGTTTTGAACATTAAACAAACAAACAAATATAATTATCTTCTTACTCAACGTCAACCGTCGCAAGTCACCACCCTTACAATAATTAATCTTTACAGCAGAGGAAGAAAAAGATGAGGATATTAAATCTGAGAAGACATGTGACGTCAACGCTGATGACGTCACCACTGGTGTCGTAAATACTGAAGAATGTGAGGATGGTGCTGATGAAGGCGGTATGTTATTGTCTATCTAGTGTAAACTCTTTCAATATATTTTTTTGCAAACATATGGGTATTTTCCTAAAACTATATTTTTATCAAGCATAACATGACATACAATGAACATAGCTCACTTAGAAGGAAGCGTAATGTTCCTCTTAAAAATATTGCAAAGGCTAAAAAAAGGCTATTCTTAGGTAAAACCAAAAATATTAAAAAAACTTTGGTGCACACACAATTCAAGTAAAGATCTTCGCCAAGGAAAAGCTTTTCGCAAAGGGGGGGGGGGGGGGGGGGCGTCGCTCCGATTAGCTTTTAAGGCGGCTTAGCTGCCAAGGCTATAGGGGGTTGTTAGTGGGTAGTGTGGTCTTGGGCCTGTGCATATTTATTTATATATGACATACCTTATGTATATAATGGGAATGTATGCATGTAGGCGCAGGGCTGTGAGTCCCACATAACCCATACAGCCAGCTGTATTGGTATGCGTAAATGCATATTACCCCTTCCCTCCTCCGCAGTCCAAGGGAAAAACAAAAGGAAAACTTTAGATCTGACATTAGGTACATGGCACCTGCGCGACCAAGCAATGCTCGGAGTCTCCTAGGCATGTCAACAATATTTTTTTTGTGTAAAACCGGATTATCAGAATCAATTAAACCTATAACATGAAAAATTAGTTAAATTCACGCCTCTAGTGAGGTTTTGAACATTTTCAATCAAATTGGTAGAGCTGTTTCCCAGAAACCAATTATATTCGATACCGGTCAAACCCGATTTTAGAACAAATTGGTTTGTCCTAGGCCAAACCAGTTCATCACAGAAGCGACTCCTCTCATGTTACAAAATTTTGACTAAAAACCGGTAGGTTAGGTTAGGTTAGGTTCTCTTTTTAAGTCAACGCGCGAGGCGACGCTCGCTCGCGTACCGCGGCAGCGGCCGGCGAAGCGCCATTAGCCATATTACAAATAAAGGATGAACTGGTTTGGCCTAGGAAAAACAACTTTGTCCTAAAATCGGGTTTGGCCAGTAACATATATACCAGAATTGCCCATTTCAAGTAATAAGTTGCATATTTCAAAGACACTATGTAATTCACCACAGATGGAAGCAAAAAAGAAATCATCCAAGGTTCTGTAATGGTTATGTCTTTGAGCTGCCGGACAGTCAGAATTGGCTCGTACAGATATACTCCCAAACAAAAGGTACACTTCAAATTATTTGAGAATTGTGAAGAATTTTCTCATGGTATGATATTAATATTAAATAACTTCTTGATGTTCCTATTGCAGGTACACATATCTTCAAAAGGAATTATAATTGTGGCTCCTTCGCTTAAAAATGAATCTAGAGATGTTGCACTGGAAATACAATTGAAGGAAGTTGTTGGAGTATTAGTGCATTATGGGAAAGGGTTACCTGTGATATTTCTGTATACAAAGTTCAAGTGTGGTGCTTATATAAGAAAAGCTCTGGAGATGTCGGAGGAATCAGGTTTGTTTGACTATGCCGGTACAATACTACTGTTAGCTAAGTGGGACCCTTATTTATTTATTTCTCTTTCTCAGGACCACATTTCGATCCCATGTCTAAACATGATCCTTACAAAAGGATAATTCTCTTTCCTGGCGAAATCTCTGAAGAAGCAAAGGTTTTTATACAGAGTTTGTTTGGTAAACAGCATGATGAGTTGGCCTCCAAAGAGGCCAATGCAATTTTAATCAGGATACGTAATATAGAAAATACACCTGTCACAAAAATGAAAATAAGTTCTGCAAGTGATTCCATTACATCTGGCACTAAATGGTTAGTTTGATTACGAGATTCTCGATAATAAATGTGTACATTTAGCTAAACCTCTTATGTTTCTTATTTTTCAGTTCTAATCCAGTTGAAATAAGAACGTTACTTTTCTACCCTCCGGACAAAGTTCGAATACCAATAAACACAGAAGCCAACACATGCCTAGCCCAAGACCATGGAGGCGGTAAAATGCTTTAGCTATTTTTCGTTTTATTAAATGTTATTTTGGGTGACTTTTGTAGTGGACGGGGCACATAGCTAGTAGAACAGATGGCTGTTGGGGCAGTAAAGTCCTCGAGTGGCGACCGCGCACCGGAAAACGTGGCGTAGGCAGGCCTCCCAGGCAGGGATGAAGGTCGCGGGAAGCAGCTGGACGCGGGCAGCGCAGAACCGGTCGTTGTGGAAATCCTTGGAGGAGGCCTATGTCTTACAGTGGACGTCCTTCGGCTGATATGATGGTGATGATGATTTTATGCTGCTTTGAAAATTGCCATGGGGGCTGGAGATTGATTTAAAACATTATGCCTAAATTTAGGACAGCAGGTCTTTGCCGTATTTGTAGGATATATGTTAACCTGGGACGATATCGCATTTGTTGTGTAATTAAATTAATCTTTAATCCATTGTTTCATCGCGTATAGATATAAATAGTAATTTGGATTTTTTAGGGTTCCATTCCTCAAAAAAAAAAAGGAACCTTTAAAGGATCACCTCTTCGTCTGTCTGTCAAGACCCTTTTTCTCAAGAACGCATGGAGGTATCAAGTTGAAATCAATGTTATCTTATCAAGCTGTACCATGTCAAATAATTTTCGAAAAACCTTAAAACTTTTAGGTACAAGCTTTAATTTGAAATGAATTTTAATTATTTTGTATTCTCAGCGAACCCTTTCATTTGATACGTACATAATAGGGGTGCATAAAAAAATACTAAATGCATTGTTCTCCAAACTTAACGTGTATGCAAAATTTCAGCTCAATCGGAAACCGGGAAGTGGTTCTAATTTAGTTTCCAAATTTTTCCCCAAACTAACTAACAGACAGACTAACTGACTTACACGGCAAGCTAATGTACAGCTTGTAAAATATGGCCATTTATGTTATGCCACATATTTTGACACTCGCAAGTAAATTAAAACCTGTAGAGGTACTTCCCGTTGATCTGGAATCAAGAAATTGGACAAAGGCAAGGTCTTACAGAACAAGTAAAGTAAAAAAGTCATCATCTCACCTAATGGTAAGTACAATTAGGGGCCTAATTTTTTTGAGGATGGTACCAGCACACAGCTACTTACCTATCAAATGTTTTAGATTCGATGGCTTTGCTGGCACTGACCTGAAAAAATACAGGTCCCTCATTTGATTCGTACCCACCGTTGATTTCGTTATTGTTGGTCAATTTCGTGTATTTATATTTAAAAATATTATTTCACACTTGAAGGAATTTCTTTTTGAAGTCGGTTTTTAGTTTTTAAATTATTTTTTTTTGTGTTTATGCTATATCTCTCTTACAACTTTAAACCCAATCACCTACTTGCCAATATGAATCATCAAATCATAATGCATGTGTTTCAATAACCGATACAGAGTCCTGTGACTTCCATTGTCATCTCAGCAGCATGAAAATTAAGGAGTCAAACCTTCCATCATCAGCTCACCTTAATAAGCTGAAAGAATACAACTATCAGTCTATACGTACCTTCGTATCTATAAATAATATTTAAGGAATTATCCTCCAACTCCTAACCGTTAAGGAGTTGTATCTTCCATTATCAGCTCATCAACATGGGATGATGGCTACTAGACGTAAATACTTTAATAGCTTTAGAAAATACATGAAACACATAATACGTGCCTATTAAATTTGAGGGTTGCCCTCAATTTCCCTGACATCCCATCATCAGATCCTAACTTGGTGACAATGGGACCACCTCGAATAAAAAAGTATTTTGATAATTGGTTCACAATTGACAGAGGAATTGGTGAACATATTTAAAAAAATACATACAGTGGAACATAGACCCTCTTTATTTTTTGAAGTCTGTTAAAAATGAGGACAGGTCTTCAGCTACTTACTATTGAAAAATAGGGATGACGACAGCATCAGAAATAAATTATGAACTCTTGATCATTAAATTGCCCTTCTACTTAAACTTCGGAAACCTAACTCTTTTTGTTTTCCATTAGATTTTTAATTCATCAAAATCACAAAATGAGTACATAAATGACGCTGCAAAACTATGACGTCACGCCTAGGTACAGTGAATACTCTATATAGCGACACTCAAGGGACCGGGCATTTTGTGACGTTATTGAGAGTTTTTGTTATACAGAGAGAAATTAGAATCAAAGTAAACCAACTGGAGCCAGAAAATTTTGACGTTTCAAAGAGTGAATCGTTATATCGAGTGATGTTTTACAGAGTTTACACTGTATAATTCAAACATTTTTAGAACAAAATGTCGTTTTTAACAGATGATAAAATGTAACTCAGATGGCTAGCATTCGTCATTCCTATTCTGATTACGGGTTGTTAATGCAATAAATTAATCTTTGCAGAGAAAAAAGGAGACGAAGAAACTAAATCTGAGAGCAGCACAGACGTCACTGCTGACGACGTCACCGCTGACGACGTCGCCACCGGTGGTGTTGTAATAACTGAAGAATGCTTCGAGGATGGTGCTGATGAAGGCGGTATGTATCTGAGTTATGTATCAACTCTTTATGATATTATCCAACGGTCAAAACCAAACTAAAAAAAAAAGTTTTTAGGTATCACGCGATACCCAAAATAGTTTTCATTTATAAGTCCACCCACTTACATGGGTGATTGGGTGATTTCAAGTTTGATAGCATAAATAGTGTCTATTCACTCTCGTCTTGAAGATTCCTAAATGGGTGTCAATTAAATGGTTAGCATAGTATTGTTATTTCTGTGAGCAGAAAAATATAATCGGTGAGCAGAAATAGCTAATTGGTCAGCAACTCATGGTCAGCAAACATTTCAAAATCAATCAGCAATTTATGTCATTCTGGATGGCTGTAATTATTTTAAACATCCCCGTACTACACTCTTCCTACAGTGTTGAGTGGTCGACGGAGCCCCTTCGGGGCTCCTACTTCTGTGTTCTCATGTTAAACCTAACACTACGACTGTGCGGGGAGGCGAGCTTAGCTCGCCTCCCCGCACAGTCTCCGAACCTAACGGATCCGAGTCGGGGTGCTCCGCAAGTCCGAGCTCGCTTCGCTCGCTCCCGCTTCCATTTAGAACTCCCCGTACCACACTCTTCCTACAGTGTTGAGTTGTCGACGAAGTCGGACCCGCGTGCTTTCCCCGCCCTGATACTCCCACATCCCCCTGGGATCCCGAAGGTTTGTTGGGGGTTTAAATGGGTGGCGGGGGCTACGCCCCTTTTTCAACAAAAACGCAATCCAAGTAGTTATTTTTCTCACCATGTTTTAAATATGCATACCAATCAAATATACTGCTTATAGACATGTTTTTCTGCCGCTCAATCATGAAATCTTGCCGCTCAAGTAGTTATTTTGCGGACTGAATGTTTATTATGCATTTGAAATAAAGACATGTTTTTCTGCCGCTCAATCATGAAATCTTGCCGCTCAAGTAGTTATTTTGCGGACTGAATGTTTATTATGCATTTGAAATAATTTTATATCTTCCTAAATTATACGAATCGAGGAATACAGACGCCGGCAGAGAATTCCACTCCCTGGCCGTTCGCTTAATGAACAGAGAAGCAAAACGCTTCGTGCTTAAAGGTGGAACATTAACGTCAAAGGGGTGAAATCGCCCTCCGCGCCTGGTCGTCCGATGATGAAATGGAGAGGGGGGAATGAGGTCGTGAAGCTCCAGGGCACACTCCGAAATGAATCCTGTAGAACCCCGTAGAGAATCCTGTAGAGATAAAAGTAAGTTTGTAATTGCAAAAACAATCTGATAAATAAAACTGCAACAAAACGATTTTCGTTTTTTTTCCATTTTCGATTTGATATGTAAGTTTTTCCGACGCTCATACGGTGAAGGAAAACATCGTAAGGAAACCTGCACATGCCTGCGAAGAAACTCGAAGGTTGTGTGTGAAGTCGAGCAACCCGCACAGGGCCCTCGTGGTCGACTAAGGCCTAAATTCAGGGTAGGCTCGAGCCTCTCGGTGAGGACGTACATGAACTAATATGATGAAACGGCCGTAGCTTTTGTTAGCGTTGACAGCTCCAAGGGCCGTAACCGTTAAGGATTTGTATCTTCCATTATCAGCTCATCAACATGGGACGATGACTACCAGACGTAAATGCTTTAATAGCTTTAGTAATAAATACATGAAACACATAATACGTACCTATAAAATTTGAAGTTTGCCCTCGATTTCCCTGAGATCCCATCATCAGATCCTTGACTTGTTGACCATGGGACTGACCACCTCGGGAGTTTACTCTTTCGAATAAAAAAAGAATTTTGAAAAGTGGTTCACAATTGACAGAGAAATCGGTTAACATACATGAAAATATATTTAAAAAATAAACATGCAGTGGAACATAGATCCTCCTCCTTTTTTGAATTGAGTCGGTTAAAAATGAGTACATGTCTTCAGCTACTTAGCGAAAATGAAACTTTAACTTGGTTAAATGGATTTAAAATGGCAGCTATGGATTCGCCACATAACACGTAGAGTTTGGATCAATGGCCTACATACAGATTTTGGAAAGAAAATCTTTTGTGGGGTAATTTAGAATACACTTATTTAATAAATAAAAAAGGGTAAATTGGTTAAAAAAAGAATGACTGTGAAAGTACAGAAAAAGTATATGGTTTATATCGAAACTAAACCTAAGAACATAAGCTTTGACTGGTAAAATTAAATTGACTAAATTTAATTAAATGCCGGACAGGCAACGATCGTCGCTCCCCCAGTATTAAAATAAACAACTAAGAAAAATATAAAAATAGAACTTAACATAAGGTTGGAATTACCCCAAGGTTATAAATATAACTCTGGGGGCACACAAAACTCTTATTAATTTTAAAATAAATAAATAAAAGGTTTAGGTTATCGCAGGTAAGAATTTCGCAGGACAGGAGCAGCGCTCAGTAGCAACTTCGTTCAGAATTTTCAAATATTAATTAAAATTTAACTTCCCTTTGAGCTGCCAGTAGGACGCGCAGTGAGGCAAAAATGAACACAGGTAGAGAGAACTGCTGCGTACCAGCGCTGGCTATGATTGGCGGTTCGATTCAGGAGCAATGGGAAGCTCGGGAGCAGCAAACCCGAGTGTAAGGTGAAAAACCTACGAAAATAAGTGTATATGAAGCTCGCACCAGCACCGATCAAAAACACATAGCGGTTTTTAAACATAAACATAAATTACTTACCTCTGATAAACAAGGAGGGCTTTATTGAAATACAATTAAAACTTAAAATAATTTTCCAAAACACAACTCGTTTCACGGTCATCATTTATTTTCCTCACACTGTCAGAAAGGTTACACTTACTTCATTTGAAATTTTCGTAAAAGAGCAGAACCAAAGAGATTTTATTTGTAACGGGAAAGAAGATTCCGTTACACTACTTACTATGGAAAATTCTGATTAGTGGTTGTGAATGCAATAAATTAATATTTGCAGAGAAAGAAGAAGATGAAGATACTAAATCTGAGAGCACAGACGTTACCACTGACGACGTTGCCACTGGTGGTGTTGTAATAACTGAAGAATGCTTCGAGGATGTTGCTGATGAAGGCGGTATGTATCTGAGCTATGTATCAACTGTTTATGATATTATCCAACGGTCAAACCAAACTAAAATAAAACTTTATAGGTATCACGCGATACCCAAAACAGTTTTCATTTATAGGTCCACCCACTTACATGGGTGATTGGGTGATTTCAAGTTTCTGGGCTTAAAAGTAAACTTTTTTGATGTTTTTGGCGGCCTATATCTTGCAATGGGTATGTAATGGTCCAGACACACGAATTGCATTCCAGCTGCAAGTTCGCAGCTTTAACTGCATCTAAACTGCAAATTTACTCCCGCACTATCTCTTTCCTCGACTCACACACACACACACTTACACATACATATACACAAACACACAGACGCGAGCTCGCGCCTTCTTTATTATTACCATAATTTAAATTTAATTATTATTATTTTTTAATCTGTCTGAGTGTATCAAAAAACTATTTATGCAATCCACGTTTTTGGTAAAGAAGAGCGAATACTTCTGACCCAAGCAGTTATTAACATTGCTTCAAAGAAGTATTCAGAAACTGTAAACTATTTTGTAAATTGAATGATGAAATAAACAATATTTATTTATTATATATTTATTTATTTAATGTAGTCCGTGTGTTTGGACCCTATTATAAATACTTACTTTATTTTAATAGCATTATTTAAGAACTAGCTTTTGCCCGCGGCTTCGCCCACGTGGACATAGCTTTTATGACTCTTTTTGAGGGTGAGTGGTGCGCGAGTCGCAATCAGCTCGCAAGCGTGGACATGAGTTTTTTCCAGGTACCTCAGGAACTGTATCGGGCTATTCGGATTAGCAGCCTTTGTCACTTCCCACCCCCTCAACAAATTCTATACAAAAAATCACTTCAATCCGTTGCTCCGTTGCGACGCCACCGACGTGCGCGAGCGTAGAAAACAGTTGTCCCCAGATTCCTTTGGGAACTATGTCAGGATATACTTATTAGTTACGATTTTAAATAAAACGAACAAAGAGTATTGTTGTAGTTTCCTCAGGAACTGCATCGGGCTATGATAATTTCCACAGATAAAAGGTTGACTATTTTATTCCCAGTGATACAGGCTACCTGCATGCCAAATTTCATCAAGATTGGTAGAGGTGTTGAAGTGTGAATAGGTAACAAACAAACAAACACATTTTTACATTTACACTTTAAAAGTAAGGATTTCTAAATCTTAAATAAAATATAGAGCGTCGGTGGCAAAACGGTTAGGGCCACTACCTCCTGTCCGGAAGGCCGTGGTTCGAATCCTGCCACTTACCAATATCTATACGAATATCGATTTCATACTGGTATGTACGTTTATCCGACGCTCTTACGGTGAGAAAAACATCGTGAGGAAACCTGCACACGCCTGCGAAGAAATTCGAAGCTTATGTGTGAAGTCAATCAACCCGCAATGGGCCCGCGTGATCGTCTAAGGCCCTAACTCAGGGCAGGTCGAGCCCCTTGGTGGGCACGTATTTAAACTGATATGATGAAATGTTATCAAAAAACTAATTCAAATCATTATAGGTATCAATCTAGTAATAAAATTTCCTTACAATATTAATATGGGTCAAATCCTCGAGTCGTATCAGCTCCAAAGGAGCCCAAGACGCACTTCTCGTTGCCGCGCTGGATGGCAATAGACAACCTTAGCAGCAGGTAGGACCTCACGTCACATCTCCTCTCTCGAAGGCGAAGGCCAATCTTTTTTGTGAAGGCAAAGGCCTCTGAGGGTTCAGCAGCCGGTTGTCTCACAGACCAGCGGCACAAAGCAGTAATTTGCCTCCAAGACCGAGTACATATTATGCTTCTTTCTCACCGCAAATTGAGCAGCAGTACCGTACGTGTGAGGAGTGAGGCAGAAAAAGTGGCTTCCCAAAGCAGACACGTTCCTCTCTGCCATAGCACCTGTTTAAACGGCTGCATAAAAGATGGAATATTCTATCTAGCCGAGACCAGTACCCTCCGAGTGAGGTTATTAAGGAATTGGTGACGTGATAATCTTCACAAACACGACTGCAACTCAGTGAGTGATGGCCAATTGCCTCCACCGAGGACCCGCAAATACATTGATGAGTGATATTGATATTGCAGGCGGAGAGCAACTGCCACACGCAAATAGTCGCCGTCAGAACAGTCCCCATATCTGTGCCTCCTGTTAAAAGACGTTAAACTCGATTTATGTGTTTTTATTTTTTTACACGATTGGAATCTGTAAAAAAATACCTCTCTGTTCGTCTATGAAACACATCGCTACGTACCATAGTTCCAGAGTTTAAAGTAGCGTATGCTGAAAAATACATAAAAGAAATCCACTCAAAAGTATGAAATAATATTTTAATGTTGTAATACAACTTAAGCGCTTTCTATTATCCCTGCAGTGCCATCTATTGACATTCTGCTGCTATGATTATAATGTGTGGTATGTGTAGCTAATATGGGGAAAAGTACTCTATTGTTATTATTGTAAGTATCTATAGATAATTTCCCACGGGACCTCTTTAGTTTTCCGGGATAAAGAATACCCGACTATACAATGATGGTCAAAACACCCCATCCCAATGTAAAGGTTTCATATTGTTACGATGAGTCATTCTAAAGATACATTTTTTTGCATTCCTGTAGGAATCCTAATTTTTTTGGGATTCACAATGTCCGACTTTTAGTTCGCGATAAGGGTATCAACGTGTAAAATTTGATTATAATAGGTCAAGCCAGATTTGCGAGGTGAGCCATTCTAAAAAAGAATACTTTTGATTTTCCCACGGGATCCCTTGAATTTTCCGGGATAAAAAGTATCCTATATGTTAACCCGGGCTATAAGGAACCACCATACAAAATTTCATCAAAATCGGCCTGGTAGTTTTTGCGTGATGCGCGAACATACAGACAGACAGACAGACAGACAGACAGACAAAAATTCCAAAAGTTGTTGTTTTGGCCTCTGTATCGTTAGTAATGTCCACCACAGTTATTATTTTCCAAAAATATTTCATGTACAGACACGGCCCCGTTACAGTTTTATTATATTTTCATGTACAGACACGGCCCCGTTACAGTTTTATTATATTATAGATATCTACTCAACTTTTCTTCGCACGAGGGAGCGCACTAGAAAATCGTTAGGAATCCCGAACAGAACACAAGAAAAAAATATTTTCAGTGATTTTATAGTAATTTTTAGATGTGTGGTGCGCGAGATGCAAGCTGCTCGCGAACGTGGAATTGTGTTTTTTTAAGATCCGCGGGGACTATGTCGGGCTATGCTAATCAGTAGTCTTTGTGTATCCAATTCTTGGTGCTAATTTTATTGTAAATTGTAGGTAAATCTCTGAGATTATTATCTAAGAGTGAATGTAGAATACATTTATTGTTTTTGTAAAATATAGTAATTCATACTCAATAGTATATATGTCGCCGGGATATTGTCAAACCCCCGATATTACAATCTCAATACACTAAATTCAGTTAGATTATAATATGACGGAAAATTGTCAATCGACTTCACGGCTCATCCGAATAAAACCGATGATTTCTTCTTCTGCAAAGCATTCTGCTACCCAGGCCCCCGCTTCGCTTTTGACTGTTTAATCAATCAAACCTGACCGAACCTGACATCGTTCGCTTCGCTCGTTCATTTATTTAATGTTATTCACTTCGCTTAGTGTTATTGTAATGTCACTAGTGAGATTACAATGACTCTTACAACCTATCTTTCGACAGTTCACAATCTCGCAAGATAGATCCCATTAGATTATAATCTAACGTTTTTTATAATTTTACGGTGACATATACACAAACCAAAACTAAACAAGTTTGACGCCTTAAAAACGCCTTTCGATTTTCATTTAGTTCAGACACCTTAACGCGAGTACGATTCACACTTGGTCAGTTTTTATTATTTGTTGTTTTACTTCAGTGTTAGTACTGTAATCACACTAAGTTTCAAGCTTGTGTGTATTACCGTTTTTACAATAAGTAGAGCTAAATCAAAAAGTTCAACTTTCTGCCTATTTCGGTTCATGAAATATAAGCCCGCTGACAGACGGACAGACAGCAGAGGCTTACACATTATTACGATATGGCTTACAGTTGCGCAACGCCTTTGAAGTCGCACGATGCGGCAAAGGAGTAGGTACTAGCCCATACTAGCCTGTAAAAGGCTAGCAAACTCGCCGAGCTCCGTTGCTCTGCGTAATTACATTCGTTGCACTACTGTAAGCAGCTATATTGTAATACTGTGGTAATAGGGTCCCGTTGGTCACCCTTTGGTACACCCAAATCCTAAAAATAAGTCAGATTAAAAGACAAACTTAACTTTGTAGTTGAAAAAATGTTCTCACATTCATCGATATATGTAGAGGTCAATTTTCCACCAGCAAATGTAAGTTTGTAATTATTGCAAAAAAAATGTGAAAGCTGAAACTTAACGATTTTCTGATTTTTTCCTTTACTTGTGCCTTTTATCTTGTGAAAATAGCAAAGTCCGATACAGTTCCTGAGGGAACTGAAAAAAGTACACTTTTTTAACGTAGCCTGCGTGCCCCTACATGCAGGAAGACCTCATGACAGCGGCTGATAATGCTGGTAACGTGGCCAAATTCTGGGTTGCTACAGTGTAGTGTCTGCAATCGACACGCTAAGAAGAACATAGCCTATGATTATAACGTATAACCTATGTCCTAACAAACAAACATTTTCACATTTATAATATTAGTAAGAATAAGGGTAGAATGGATTAAAATCCGTTTATCTGTTACTGAACTAGATAAGTTCAAAATCACATAGCTACATATATTTTATGCACAATTGGTAAGCCCTTGGCATCATATCACATGATGGTAAGTGACGATGATGCTGAAGATGGTGGCGGGCTTACCAAGATTCAGCAAATTAATGGGGATCTGGATATCTCATCTTCAAGCTGGAACACATCATAAACTTAGATAAAATGGTGGTATCGAGCTAGGCGTGCTTAGAAAATGCCTTTTCACAAACCAAACCGAGTCTTACATACAAGTTACAGTCCGCCGGGAATCGAACCCGCGACCTCCTGATGTGAAGCTAAATGGACTATTATGCCACGGAGGCAGTTATCTTTGCTTGATGAGGACGTTTTTAAATATTTTGTTAAATTAAAAAGCCACTTCAGTATTAAATTAAATTCAGTTTATTTTTAGACAATTACAGTCCATAATAAGTTAGTTACAATTTTACTTAAATAACTATGTTAGTATTGATTGTCCATTAGCTACCTCACATGATAGAGGATTTGAAAAAATATACATCACTGCATACAAAACATCCTTTTTCTGAAGGTGGGTAAAAATAAAATGTCGTGTAGAAAATGTCCCATTTGACAAATGTCTACCCAAATCCCTTTGTCCTTTGTGTAATCCCTATTAAGGCATAAGAAACATAACCCTCCTTTTTCTGAAGGTGGGTAAAAATAAAATGACATCGTGTAGAAAATGTCCCATTTGACAGATGTCTACCCAAATCCCTTTGTCCTTTGTGTAATCCCTATTAAGGCATACGAAATATTACCCTCCTTTTTCTGAAGGTGGGTAAGAACAAAATAACGTGTAGAAAATATCCCAATTGACAGATGTCTACCCAAATCCCTTGGTCCTTTGTGTAATCCCTAAGGCATACGAAACATAACCCTCCTTTTTCTGAAGGTGGATAAGAACAAAATAATGTCGTGTAGAAAATGTCCCATTTGACAGATGTCTACCCAAATCCCTTGGTCCTTTGTGTAATCCCTAAGGCATACGAAACATAATGCTCCTTTTTCTGAAGGAGGGTAAAAATAAAATGACGTCGTGTAGAAAATGTCCCATTTGACAGATGTCTACTCAAATCCCTTTGTCCTTTGTGTAATCCCTCAGGCATACGAAACATAACCCCCCTTTTTCTGAAGGTGGGTAAAAATAAAATGACGTCGTTTAGAAAATGTCCCATTTGACAGATGTCTACTCAAATCCCTTTGTCCTTTGTGTAATCCCTCAGGCATACGAAACATAACCCCCCTTTTTCTGAAGGTGGGTAAAAATAAAATGACGTCGTTTAGAAAATGTCCCATTTGACAGGTGTCTACCCAAATCCCTTTGTCCTTTATGTAATCCCTAAGGCATACGCCCTAAGAGAAACCGAAGAGAAATTGGAAGTAGCAATGTGGGACAGTGTAGTTTGTGTGCGTTAATGTTTGGCCTGTCCCTATTTCAGACGAACCCGAGCCTAGTCCTGAGAGTCCTCATCGGAACAACACGTCGGTTGTACCTGTAAGTTTTGTTTAGAATAATTACTTGACGTTTCGAAAAAATCGTATCGAAAATAGAGCGTCGGCGGCGTAACGGCTAGGACCGCTACCTCCTGTACGGGAGATCGTGGTTCGAATCCAGCCAAGTACCAATGTGTTTTCGAATTTAACAATAATATATAAAATTATAAATGTATACATAAACAAACAAAAACGTATACAGGATGTAAAATAATTGGTGTAGGAGCCGTTAACTGGAGCTTCTACTCATCATACTGAATTTCCCCCAAGGAACCTATAGTCAATTGTCAAAAAAAAAAATTGGACCCTCCATACTAAAATGCACAAAATTGGTCGATCAGCTGATCGATTTGTATGAAGAGTAAAATATTTTTTTTGCGATTTCAGCAAAGTCGTAGAACTAAAGTTGTTCAGTATGATGAGTAGTAGCCCCAGTTAACGGGACCTACACCAATTTTGTTACATCAAAACTAACTAAAACTTTTAACTGGTGCTTCTACCCATGAAACTGAACAACTTTCCCCATGAAACCCAGTCAAATAAAAAAAAATTTTGAACTTCACATACTAAGTTGGCTGAACAGCTGATCGAGTTAGCATGGGAGACCCAATTTTTTTTTTGCGATTTGACTATGGGTTCCATGGGGAAAGTTGTTCAGTTTCATGGGTAGAAGCACCAGTTAAAATAGTTTCAGCGAATTTTGTTACACCTTATATACATAAATATTCTATCTATTAGATGTCATATGTACGTTTATCCGACGCTCTTACGATGAAGGAAAACATCGTGACGAAACCTGCACATGCCTGCGAAAAAACTCGAGGGTTTTGTATGAAGTGGACCAACCTGCACTGTGCTTGCGTAGTCGACTAAGGCCCGATCGCCCTTATTCAGGGTACGCTAAAACGAAAAAAAAAACACTCCATACAAAAATGCACAAAATAAGTCAATCAGCTGATTTTTATATAAAGAGGAAGAATAAAAAATTGCGAATTGACAATGGGTTCCATTGAGAAAGTTGTTCAGTATGAAGAATATAAACCCCACTTAAAAGCTTCTACACTAGTCTTGATGAAATTTGGCATGCAGATAGCTTGTGTCAAAAGGATATAATAATATGCTACTTTTTATCCTGTGAAAACAGCATATTCCCATACTGTTCCTGAGGGAACTGAAAAAAGCCTTTTTTATTCACAATTGGTAAGCCCTTGGCATCATCTAACCTGATGGTAAGTGACGATGATGCCGCAGATGGAAGCGGGCTTACCAAGATTCCCCAACGCAATGGAGAACTGGCTATCTTATTTTCAAGTCGGAACACATCAATGTTGTTAACACTGATGTTTGGCGACATGACTTCGATAAGATGGTCGTAGCTAGCCAGGCGGGCTTAGATAATGCCCTACTACCAACCAAACCGAGTCTTACTAGTTGACCCCAACGGGAGTCGAACCCGCGACCTCCTGTGAAGCGAATGGACTAACCATTACGCCACGGGACCGCCTCTTAAGACCTCAAGTCTTTTTGGTTAATTTCTTTAACATCGCAACGGAGAAACGGATTGTTGTAATTTTTTACATTGACATGGTTGAGAGAGTCGGGCTACGAGTCGAGTTTACTCCAGATCACTTCCCACCCCCACAACTACGAAGTGTACTTTGATTCAATAAAAAAATGGAAAGAAAAATATGCGTTTTCAATGTAATTCAAATCTTGCGTACATTTTAGGACACCTTTAGTCCTTTATGTACTCGTATTATCGTTTGTAGGGTATAGCAAAAATGAAAACTCGTTTCTCGTGTGGTAATTTAACCTTTTTTTTTGGTAAATTCACATATTCTGTAAAAAAAATAGACATCTACTCTATTACGGTTTCAAAGATAGGTCGGACAGACAGACAGACAGACAGACAGACAGACAGACAGACGGACGACAGCTTTGGCTTTAATAGTCCCGTTACCTAGTACGGAACCCTAAAAACAGGTTTCTTGTATGAGGCCCCCTCGCTAGCCTTAATTTTTCGCTGTTTTTATTTTATTTTAAGTGTTTGTTAAATCCTCTATAAAGGCACACCCTGGATACTTCATACAACGGGCCAGAAATAACATTTCAAAAAGCGAATGACGGAACAAACAAAATGGCGGCGAAATCCTATACGTTACCAAACTATACGTTAAAACTGTAACCAATCTGTATCAATCTGGGTGACTAGGGGGGTGAGGTCGCAATCTAGAGAGCGGCAGGGAGTGTCCATACTGTATGTTATGTAGCAAAAATTAAATAAACGGGGTAAAAATACCCTTTGGGAATTTGCCACATATGATACTTGGAATTTTAAATCAAAGCCTAAACGGAGTTTTTAAGAAAAATAATTTTAGGGTAAATCAGAATACCTTTAATATAATAAACAATTTAAAGTAAAAGAAAAGGGTAAAACATACTAAAAAGATAACGAGATGACGATGTAGGAAAGTTTTTACATAAATTAGCTCAATGCAACGGTATACCTAAATTTACAAAATTTACCTGAATTAAAGATTACCAAATAGATTAATTTTAGTAGTAGACCGGTTAGGCAACGATCGTCCCCTTCCCTAGGTATTAAAACGATAAAACCTAATAGTGAGATATAAATAATAATAATAAATTTTACTTGGGGTCAAAATTACCCCAAGGTTGTAAGTTACACCAGAATAGAACACAATACTCATAAGTAACTAAAAATTTACAGTCCGTTAAAATAGAAAGAGGTGAAGGAATTTGAAGGTTGAAAGTAGCACTTCATGTAGGAAAACAGAATTCCGCAGGGCAGCAACTATACTTGACATCGCACGGCCTCGAAGGCCGCACACGGTTAAAATAATGAAAAAGAAATCACTTCCCTTGGAGCAAGAAGTCGGACGTGCCCCACAGCAATAAAGGGTGGCCGGCAGAACGCACAGCTCCTTCCCGGGATCCAACTACTCTTCAACCAAGTTCTGCACCGTGCGGCGCAGCAAAAGAAAGGGGCAGCAGGCAAAACGTCGTAATAAATTGTATCGTATCGTATCTTGCCGCTATAACTCCGTCTCAGGCTCTTCAGAAGCGGAATATCCTCGGGATTCCAAAAATGCGGCCGGAGTGAAAAGGCCCTCGGAAAACCTCAAAATATAACAATGAGATAACTAAAAATTTAAATATTTACAACCCAAAATAAATCAAACAAAATTCCATCGTCATCTCTTTTTTCTCCAACTTGTCAATTCTCTAGTTAATCAAAAAATCAATACTATGACCAACAGCGGAACCCAAAAATAATTTAATATGAAACAGCAAGAAAGGAGCGCAATGTATATACTTTGATAAGGGATTGTAACCAAAACCTACATTTTATGAAGGAGACCAAAAAAATCAATGATGTTCTTGTGTGTCTGGATACAAAGACACATATTTAAATGTTTTTTGATGCTTGTGTTTAATTTTGTTTGTTTGTAAACTCTTTATTGTACAAAATATACACTTAAAATAATATTTAAAAAAACTTAAGTAACTAACTTAACTTTTATTATTTAGTTTGTTTGAATCTTTAAACAGGTTGTATTATTTATTTCAGGTTGAACCTATTGAATCAATTGCGACTGCTGCTTCTGACGCCCCGGCATCGGTAAACAGAAATCCAAACGGTGAAAAACGAAGACGACAAAGGGATTTTTGTTTTTTCTGTGAAAATTCCGTTTTGAATTTTGCGAGGCATGTTATACGAAACCATTATGTGGAGAGCGAAGTCCAAAGAGCTTTGTCAGCTCCAAAAAATAGTAAGCTTCGTAAAAAGATTTTAACTGACTTGCGTAAAAAGGGCAACTATATTAATAATACAAAAAATCACTCATTCAAACCAATGAAAAAAAATAAAATTTCAAAAAATGAGGACTACCTACCATGTACCAAATGCTTTGGATTTTATGTCAGAAAACAACTTTGGAAGCACAAAAAAAAATGTGACAAAACATTTTCAAATTCAAAAGTCCAAGCTGATGCACAAAACTTTTTATTGCGCGATATTAAAGTGAACCAGAAGTTGAAAGACGATGTTTTTCCACGTATGTTAGCTGATAGAGTGTCACTGGAAGCAAAAAGGGATCCTTTAATTTGCTCCTTTGGATTACAGTATCTAAGAACACATCGCGAGGAACATTTCACAAATGTTACCTCTAGGAAAATGCGAGAGCTTGCCAAATTATTATTAGAAATTAAAAAAATAAAGCCTATTATAAAAAACCTTTTAGACGCATTGAAGCCTGAAAATTATGACACACTAGTCTTAGCTACGAAAAATGCAGCCAATTTCGATAGTTCAAAAGAGCGTTATAATTCACCAACTTACGCTATGAATATTGCCTCTTCAATTAAACAATGTTGCAGGATAGCCTTACATGAATCTCACAAGTCAAAAATCAGTGTCAGCAGTGCGAAAACTCAAGTAGACCTTAAAACTCTTATAAATTTGATTCAAAATCGCTGGAAATTTGATATCTCCAGTAAGGCAGCTGACGATTTAAATGTGAAAAAATATAACAAAGCAATTGTACCCTTGGCAAAAGATTTAAAATGTTTAAAAGATAATTTATGTAAAACAGCTGCAAGTTCAGCAGCTACGCTGACCCAGTCTGAAAATACGGTTACAAAGAAGAAACGGTTGTTGGTTCCGTGGACATCAGACCAAAAAAGTGTGGTGTTAAAATTCTTTGCGAAACATATAAAAACTAAAACGCCTCCAAAGCGACGTGAATGCGACAATTTAAAAGATCAACATACGGATCTATTGAGAAACAAAGATTGGCTAAAGATTAAGGTTTTTGTTCAAAACACATATACCAAAATTAAATAGCCTTTTTTAACCGACTTCAAAAAAGGAGGTTTCTCAATTCGACCGAATATATATATTTTTTTATGTGTGTTCGTGGATAACTTCGTCGTTTATGAACCGATTTTGTTGATTCTTTTTTGTTATAAAGGAGATATCCCAAGGGTGGCACCATGGTATGGTCACCAGGATCTGATGATGGCATCCTAGATAAATCGAGGGGAACCTAAGTTTCGTGTTTGAAGTCGGTTTTTTTGTTCAAAATTATTTGTCAACAAGTGTAGGAACAAATTGAGAAATGTGTTTTAGGGCTCCGGACCCCGTACCCAAAGGGTTCCAACGAGACCCTAGTAGTAAACCTTCGCTGTCTGTCCGTCCATCCGTCTGTTTGTTAGCGGCGGGCTGTATTTAAAGAACCGTAATAGGTAGACAGTTGAAGTTTTTACAGAGTATGTATTTCTATTGCCGCTATAACAACAAATTATAATATTAAAAAGGACCTAGAAACTTGTTTTGTTTTAAGGTTAAACCTGAAAAGTATTTGAAAACTGACCAAGTGCGAATCGTACTCGCACAAGAAGGGTTCCGTATTATCGTACAAGATTTAACTTTATATACTTTTTAAATACTTTTCACGTTTTAAAAAAACACGTTTCTTGTATTTTTCATTTTATTTAATTATTTATTTCTTGTTAAAGCGGCAATAGACACACTATGAAAATTTAAACTGACTATGAAATACAGCCCGCTGACAGACAGACGGACGAACAGTCGGACAGCGGAGGCTTAGTATTAGTGTCCTGTGTAGTTTTTTTTTTAAACGGGACCGTATGACAATAAATGACGGACGGGCAGTGAAGTCTTAGTCCGTCATTTTTTTATTTTATTTTTTACTAAAAATTTGAGTGCGTTTGGCTGCACCTCACCTCTGCCGATGCAGCCGAGGAATTTATGTCACCAGGCTGTATTTCATGAACCGTGATAGCTATAAAGTTGAAATTTTCACAGATGATGTATTTCTGTGGCTGCTATAACAGCAAATAATAAAAATTAGAAAAAGTTAAAATTACAAAAACACGTGTTTTTTTTAAACGTTAAGAAACTAGCGCCATCTAGTATGATGGTACGGAACCCTTTGTGTGCGGTTCTGACTTGCACTTGGCCGTTTTTTTTTAAATCTGACAATCCGAGCAAAAATTTGAGAATTGTAATGCGAACTTAACAAACTATTGCAGGTGTTGGGTATCTAATCTACTAAATTTCTACAAAAAAATTGCAGCTAAAATAATAACTGTATTATCGCCATGTACTATGGCGATAATACAGTTATTATTTTAAACTCAAACAATTTTTATTACGTATACTCAAAAATGCTTGTAATTTGGTTATTACTGTTACAACCTTCTTAGAGTAAAGTCGGCCTTGACATACTACTCGGAAAATAGAATCGGAATCCTAGGACTAACTGTACAACAAGATTTTATTTTTTTATTTTTTTTATTTTGATTTTATTTTATTCAGAATTAGGCTGTATCTGCTGTATGTATTCTACTTGGCTCTCTTCCACGAGGCACTCGCCTTGCAGAGTACCAGGACAAGCGTCTTGGTGGCAAGATCTACCGCAACTGGTCCTTGCCTTCGCCTTATGGTGTTGGCAGGAATAGCCGCCCTCACTGTTATACCCTAAGGGTCGGTAAGTGGGGACGCTATATAATAAACGTGGTAGTTTAGCGTATCTGGTAGATATACGAGAGGAAATGTATCTATCAGTCTATATCTCACAAGAAAGGAGGTCGCATAGATACAACAAGCGTCATTTACCCTGGAAAAGTCGTCATGAATACTGTAAATGAACTTTTAATAAAATCCTTACTATTCATATCTAAACTGAACTGGTTTTATTTAAATTATTCGCATAATTTGAGTAAAACACTGTACAAGCATTGGTCCGTAATGACCTGCACTGCTGGCCACAATATGATGACCTCGAGCTTAGGTACTTTCAGTCATCATTAACCTCGCAACGCAGTCATTACAGACCACGGGGCAGTAATGTGTTATTACACCTACGTATCTCATAATGTTACGATAAAGGTCCGGACGGATGCCGGTGTGCCATCATCATCAGCATATCAGCCGCATCACGGCCACTGCTGGACAAAGGCCTCTCCCAAGAATAGGTTCTCATTTCACCTCTAAGGAAGTTAATAAGTAGATCTTCATTTAGAAGGTATGATTAAACCGCTCTTTGTTGTGGTCCAGCTCCGCTCCGCAATTCTTTCTTTCTATCCAATTGACCTCGGGCTCAGGTGACCTTAGTCAGTATGTCTTTAGTAAAGTCCGGACGGATGCCGGCGTGCCATCATCATATCAACCGCATCACGGCCACTGCTGGTCAAAGGCCTCTCCCAAGAATAGATTCTTATTTCACCTCTAAGGAAGTCAATAAGTAGATCTTCATTTAGAAGGTAGTGATTAAACCGCTTTTTGTTGTCCAGCTCCGCTCCGCAATTCTTTCTTTCTAACCAATTGACCTCGGGCTCGAGTGACCTTAGTCAGTCTGTCTTTAGTAAAGTCCGGACGGATGCCGGCGTGCCATCATCATTAGCATATCAGCCGCATCACGGCCACTGCTGGTCAAAGGCCTCTCCCAAGTATGGGTTCTCATTCCATCTCTAAGGAAGTCAATAAGTAGATCTTCATTTAGAAGGTAGTGTTTAAATCGCTTTTTGTTGTCCAGCTCCGCTCCGCAATTCTTTCTTTCTAACCAATTGAGCTCGAGTGACCTTAGTCAGTCTGTTTTTAGTAATGTCCGGACGGATGCCGGCGTGCCATCATCATTAGCATATCAGCCGCATCACGGCCGCTGCTGATCAAAGGCCTCTCCCAAGTATGGGTTCTCATTCCATCTCTAAGGAAGTCAATAAGTAGATCTTCATTTAGAAGGTAGTGATTAAACCGCTCTTTGTTGTGGTCCAGCTCCGCCCCACAATTTTTTCTTTGTAATAAACCAATTGACCTCGGGGCTCGGGTGACCTTGGGCAGTCTGTCTTTCGTAAAGTCCGGATGGATGCCGGCGGCGTGCCATCATCATCAGCATATCAGCCGCATCATGTACACAGGACACTGCTGGACAAAGGCCTCTCCCAAGAATAGGTTCTCATTTCACCTCTAAGGAAGTCAATAAGTAGATCTCAGAAGTAGATCTTCATTTAGAAGGTAGTGATTAAACCGCTCTTTGTTGTGGTCCAGCTCCGCCCCGCGATTTTTTCTTTGTTATAAACCAATTGACCTCGGGCTCGGGTGACCTTAGTCAGTCTGTCTTTCGTAAAGTCCGGATGGATGCCGGCGTGCCATGATCATCAGCATATCAGCCGCATCACGGACACAGGACACTGCTGGACAAAGGTCTCTCCCAAGAATAGGTTCTCATTTCACCTCTAAGGAAGTCAATAAGTAGATCTTCAATTATTCATTTAGAAGGTAGTGATTATACCGCTCTTTGTTGTGGTTCAGCTCCGCCCCACAATTTTTCTTTGTAATAAACCAATTGACCTCGGGCTCGGGTGACCTTAGTCAGTCTGTCTTTCGTAATTACCCTAATATCGCCTTTGTGGCGCCATGATTAAGTCCATTAGCTTCACATCAGCAGTTTGCGGATTCTATTCCCGGCGGAGTCTAACTTTGTATGACCCGGTATGTTTTTCCACTTTGAAGAGGTTGGAGACCGTATTAGTACGGTAATAGTGAATAAATTGAAAAACAAAGCACAACAGATGTGTATTAATTATAGATATACGGTAATTTAGGGTTGTATTTTTGGCGGGATTTGTAGTGAACGCATTCGTAGTTTTATTTTATTGTTTTTGCATTGTTTTCTGCTAGAGTTTTGTTTCAAAAAGTGGTGCGTCTTGAAGAAAATTGTCTGGTGCACGTGAGCAATGTGGAGAACAAGAAAATAAAATGAAGAAGGACGTGAAGACCTGACTTCTGACTTGCACTGGGTGCAGTTTTATAGACGCTCTACTGCGACCGGGTGTTCCACCTCAGAATGAGGCTGCTGCAAATACTGTCAAGAACTCCAGAGAAGATTTTTATTGCACTGGCACTATCATTTCAAATCTAAGAAATGAAGACTGTCTTAAAAGGGCTATTACCCAGAGAAGTTAATATGTTCTAACCAACAAAAATCGCACTATGACGTTTCACGTTCGAGTCTGAGACAGTTCATGTTCGAGACTGGCGGGAATTTGTAGCGTTCAGTTTGTCATTTTTCTTTTATTATCCGAAAAATTACATTTAGTGGTTTTTGATGTATAATATTGATAGTGTATTTATCAGCGAAGTATCATTTATGTGTTTCTTGTGTAGGGTAATGAAATAAAAGTGTGTATACTGTGTTTCGAGTTCCCACAAGAAGTCCGAGCAAGCTTTAGCAAAAGTGCTATCATTTTGCTAGAGTATGTAGGTTAGGTTAGTTTATAGACAATTATATGATTTGAACGTGAAGAAACAGTGGTCTTGAAGACTGAAAAGTTACTGAACACTTACAAAGATTGACAGGAGAAAAATGTGAGGAAACAATGATATTGAAAACAAAAAACAATGGACTGGACATCTGGATTTGACCAATATAATGAGCTTTTGACTACGTGAACTGAAAAATATACTGAAAATTACTGAAGACGTGAATTCTACAAATTAATACTACTGAAAAACATATACTGAAGACTAGGCGGTATGGCCAATGAGCCTTAGCCTGACCTAAAAGGGCGAAGGAAAAAAAAACCTGTTCATGTTCACAGATCAAGCTAATACGACTTTTTGGCAGGAATTTGTAGCGTTCAGTTTGTCATTTTTCTTTTATTATCCGAAAAATTACATTTAGTGGTTTTCGATGTGTAATATTGATAGTGTATTTATCAGCGAAGTATCATTTATGTGTTTCTTGTGTAGGATAATGAAATAAAAGTGTGTATACTGTGTTTCGAGTTCCCACAAGAAGTCCGAGCAAGCTTTAGCAAAAGTGCTATCATTTTGCTAGAGTATGTAGGTTAGGTTAGTTTATAGACAATGATATGATGTGAACGTGAAGAAACTACTGAAAATTACTGAAGACGTGAATTCTACAAGTAAATACTACTGAAAAACATATACTGAAGACTAGGCGGTATGGCCAATGAGCCTTAGCCTGCCCTAAAAGGGCGAAGAAACAAAAAAAAAAATCAAGCTAATACTGGACTTTTTGGCGGGAATTTGTAGCGTTCAGTTTGTCATTTTTCTTTTATTATCCGAAAAATTACATTTAGTGGTTTTTGATGTATAATATTGATAGTGTATTTATCAGCAAAGTATCATTTATGTGTTTCTTGTGTAGGATAATGAAATAAAAGTGTGTATACTGTGTTTCGAGTTCCCACAAGAAGTCCGAGCAAGCTTTAGCAAAAGTGCTATCATTTTGCTAGAGTATTTAGGTTAGGTTAGTTTATAGACAATGATGTGAACGTGAAGAAACAGTGATCTTGAAGACTGAAAAGGAGAAAAATACTACATAATCTGAATAATATACTGAAAATCACTGAAGACGCGAATTCTACAAATTAATACTACTGAAAAACATATACTGAAGACTAGGCGGTATGGCCAATGAGCCTTAGCCTGCCCTAAAAGGGCGAAGGAAAAAAAAATCAAGCTAATACTGTTTGTGGCCGTTTGCAATAGTTTATTATATTCTCTTTGGTTTGCAAAATACAGTGGAAAAACAGGGACACGATAATGCACGACACGATATTGTTCAACACGAGATTAGCCGGCCCGTGAATGTACGACACGATAATTCAAGTCCTGGTACATGAATTATCAGCCTGTACATTCCCGTGTCGTGTATTATCGGCTGTACATTATCTGCTCGTGTCGATACTTCGCGGCCAGTATTAATTCAAGTCACTCGGTACACGTATTATTGGGTTGCGTATTCACGGGACGCGTATTATCGTGTCGTGTATTATCTGTACGTGCAGATAATACACGACACGATAATACAAATCCCATGAATTTCAACCATAGACTAAATATAGAAAACCGTCTGCTGATAAATCTAATGCCTCGTTTACATTGTCTAGGATTGTTCTGCTACGTCCACACTTTGGTCCAAATTATTCGTTATATTAGGTAATCTTTGGTAGTGGCAAGGATTATATATATGGTTCTCTTTTGACTTTGTTAGAAATGCCGTAAATTTTTATACATTTTGTGTAACAACTACCCGCTACCATTTTTCGTAAAGTATAATACTTGAAAATTTCTTAAACACTGCATCGTATTCCCTAAGAAATTACGAATCGCGGCCACTGCTATTTGACAGTTTTTAAAAATATATTTTAAAATTTACATTGGTTTATTTTAAACCTTTGAAAATAATCTCTTTTTTTAAAGTGTTATTTACTAGGAAAAAAATAATAATTATAATAATTAATTTGAAATTCCCGCGAAAACAGCCTTTCACGTGACATTTGCGAGCTGTGACGTCATATTTTAGTAAATCAAACAAAGCTTACTAAGACGCTATAACTCAATGTATTTGAAAGGAAAGTTTGTAGCTTCTTGAATTCCGACCTTATTTCGAATGAAAAAAATGTTTAACATCGAAGAAAGTTATAATAAACAAAATAATAAGGTGTATGCCCACAGCAGTGAAGAAGCCAGCACGCGTATTCCGAGAGTTCAACGAGGATATTATCCTTCGTCACTCATGGATTGGCTTGGAGTCTCATATTTCAGGCTTAACTGAGGTGTTTTTTTTGTGAAAAAGGTGTAAAAACCAGTGCCGAGGTGTAATAAAATACCGTCCTAACAAACATAGTGGAACCTCTTTCTCAAAAATTTTTCAAAAACAGGCATTGGATGTTCCAACAGGACTCTGCACCAGCACATAGGGCACGAAGCACGCAAAACTGGTTAACCGTGTCGCACGGCAGGTATTTAGGTAGGTAGGGAGTGGGTTCCATAAATGATGCCGTGTGTATTCAGATAATTTAATGATATAATATAAGATATAAGACCTGAAAATAACATACAGATTATAAAAACGTTAGAACACTGAAATTTTAAATATAAATAACAAACGTATAAAAACATAAATTATTCTTACCCGTAATGGGTCTTTTAGAAAATATTAAAGTATGAATTTATTAAATTTATTGTGATGAGAGCTGATGATCGAGTGTTGTTTTTTAAGGAAATTGTCAGATAGTTTGACAGCGCAGGCGCGAAAAAAAAGAAATAGATGGATGAATAAAGATCGAATGAAAGAAGATTAAATAACTGCGCACCACGCTACAGTACCGGGGGGGCCGGTTGAAAAAAAAGTCTAAGGCTTTTTTTTCTTAAAATTTTAAATGATATGAAGAATAATTCAGTACAAATGTGTAAATAAATATTTTGAAATATTTTTGTTGTTTATCCTAAAAATATAAACGAAAAAAAATGATCTGGATGAAAAAATATACATAGTAAAATTAAGTTAAAGTGTAGAGTAAAGAGGAAATAATAGATATAATAAATTAGATGGATGAAGCGAAAGTTAATTTGGAGTAAGCAAATGAAATTAAGATGAGTATATACAGTAAGACAGTTCCAAAATTCATTCTACCTATTAAAAATCTATCATACATCACCTTCCAAAGTCATAATCCATTTCTGGATTGATGACTATACCACAAGAGAGAAAGCTTATATATATATAAAAAGCGTTTCTCAAGGAACTGGCTTATGAATAGTGTAGGCTTAATTAAAGGGTTAGTCACCAACCGCTAACTTGAAAAATAGCATAAGGCTTCTTTAACGTGTTGCTAAAAACCGCACGTTGATAATTATTTACAAGTAAGTACCTTAAAGAGGTAGGGCGCAATGAAATTGCGATGCGTGAAACGCAAAAAAAAAGAAAAATAAACGTCATGTCCACTCAGACTTACAGACGTAACTGATTAATTAAATAGTTAATATATATGACAAAGTCATAAATTAAGAAAGAGAACAATAATTGAAGAAAATTTAAGTCATCAATTAAAATTAATTGACTTAGGTAGTTAAAGTTAGTAAGTTACGATATTGGCCTATTTAATGAGTTATCATCCGCTCTGAAAGGTAAGATAAAATAAT
Organism: Coleophora flavipennella; assembly: GCA_947284805.1. Classification (NCBI taxonomy): domain Eukaryota; kingdom Metazoa; phylum Arthropoda; class Insecta; order Lepidoptera; family Coleophoridae; genus Coleophora; species Coleophora flavipennella. The sequence continues at coordinate 7,262,033 of OX369290.1, forward strand.
ACATAAAAAGAAAAACTAAACTGAAATGACAATTGTCGTATGAAATGAAATCAAAAAGTTAATGAGGTGAGTAAAAAGCTTGAAGTATTTGAGTATGTATTTAGTCAGTATGTCCCTATGTAGAGATCGGTTTAAGGTCTTTTATGTGCCACCGGCCCAAAGGTTTATGATTTAAATCTGACAAATCATAAATCAGTGGCGAAATTTTGTGTGTAATTAAGCATTTAATAAATTTAGGGGCTAATTTAGCAGAAAAATGTTTGTCGGAAGAGCTAAGTGGGTAATTACGCTTCCAAACTATGTCATCTATATTAAATTCCATGTATTGTCGATGCTTGTCGTAAAGTTTGGCGTTAACTTGGTGCGATTTAAAAAGTCGTGATTGTACTTGTGAAAATACTGGAATTAAATGTCCCAAATTTTCTGCGTAAATATCGCGAGGAGCAAAAATAAGGTCATCAGTACTGTCTTTATCTGAATAAATTGAACCACAAGTAACTAATTCACGGCCAAAAACGAGGAAAGAAGGGGTAAATTTAGTTGTTTCGTTAACTGATGAGTTAATGGCGAATTTAATATGGTTCAAATGTAAGTCCCAAGTACGGTGGTCGTCGTCAACAAAGGAAGCTATCGCTGTAATTATAGTTTTGTTGTATCGTTCGACAGGGTTTACTTGAGGGCAGTAGAGTGGGTTGTAATGAATGTGAGGTATTTTGTATGTATTAAATAAGTCTTTGAGTTCATTACTTATCATTTGGGGGCCATTGTCAAGTATTATGGTTTCCGGTATACCATAATTCATGAAAACTAAGTTTTCAAGGATATGTTTGATGATAGAAGATGTTGCTCTCTTAATGGGGTAAATAAGGCAATATTTAGAGAAACAACAAGTAACGACTAATATATCCGTACCTGGCGTGAATACGTTGATAAGTCGACATACAAGTTTTTTTTTTATTAGCTTATACGCTTCACATGCCTATGAAGTTGCATGTATCAAAGACACAACTTGAAATATACATATTTGTTCGAGATATGTTCTTTGGTCATAAGTAGATATCTCAATTTTTGCCGTCCATTAATTGATAAAAAGAGTTATCGAAGAATAATATTACGAGCTGTTGTGTAAAAATATTTGCATGTCGTTTTATTAATTTATTCATAAAACTACATGAACATGCGTAACGTGATATTTTAATTTATGCGTATGTGTTTTTTTGATATTTAGAGTGCATAACTTGATAAGTTGATTAATACTTAAATGTATTATAAAACTATCAAAACTGTAACTTGATAAGTCAATTTATTCATTTAAGTTTTTTGAACCTATATTTGTAATAATTGATATAATCAGATATCACTTAATTGACCATGCGTAGTTCGTGAGTCCAAACCTGATATACAATACAATACAGTATACAAAATTCTTTATTACACTTTGTAAGTAGGTTATACAGTATATTATGGTAATCTTCAAAACTTCTTATGTTTAGAATTATGTTTAGAAATTGATGAATAGTAATAGGAAGGCAAATACGAAGCAATAAGCCACAAATGTTTATTTTTCAGTTTAATTTAACTACTTTTTTATCAGATCTGTTATTTATTTTTTTTGTTAAAATTTTATGAAGCCATGACCTTTGATTTAGCAATTTATTCAATTGCAGTCGGTAATTTCGTATAAGGTAATTTAAAGCTATTGAATGTCCCTAGATATCAAGTTAATACCAACGGAAGTTTTCAATTCTAAACGCGGTATGTATATTTGTGCAAATTAAATATTTCAGCACTGTTGTATATCTTTACTTATCAAATTATCGCCCACGAAAGTTTCAAATTTCAGGCATGGTATATACAGATGTTTAATAGAGGACGCTCGTTAAATTTCACCATTATTGAATACGTTGAGTTATCAAGTTATCTACCAACTAAAGCGAATATCACAAATAGTGATATTTGTAGTTGCCCAGTTTAGGATTCATTTCATCAAAATTGAATATGTGTATTTTTGAACCGAAGTTTGCCTTATAACTAACTAGCTACTATTAATAAAGCTGCAACTAGTTCAGGTGTTCAGGTAGTCTCTTCCGAGAAATCTGTTCACCTTGCAAAATACCCTAACAACATAGCATATTTATTTTACATAATATTTTGTCGTTTTTAAATTATTTTACACTTTGTAAAGTGTAAAATAAACTTCATTAAGAATATAAATATATCGGGAAGAGGAGACTTATATGTTATTACCAACGGAAGTTTTTGATTCTAAACGTGATATGTATATTTGTCCAAATATAATATTTTAGCATTGTTGTATATCTTTACTTAACAAGTTATTGCCTCCCAAAGTCTCAAATTCCAAGCGTGTTATATACAGATGTTTAATAGAAGACGCCCTTAAAATTTAACCATTATTGAATACGTTGAGCTAGAGCAAACTAAAGTAAGTTAGACAAATAGTGATATCTATATTTGTCCAGGTAGGATAAATTTCATTATAATTAAACATTTTTATAAACCGAACCGAATTAGGAAACGAAGTTTGCCTGTCAGCTTAGTTTATAAAGACAAAAGCTTGACTATTCTTAAAACGGGTAATTTATTTTGACTGCCGGCAACACTGCGTTCGTGAACGCAACCAACGCAGCTCACGTCACGTCACTTGCTCACGACCTCGAGGCAAGCGGGCACACACTCCGCGAAAACATAAAACACAGCTTAATAAGTGAAACAGAAGAAGAAAGTTACGATGATGATAATAATACTAATGAAAAACCACAGGAGCAAGAGACGACCACAGAAAATACTAAAAGTAGACAAATTGAAACAGAGACACGAAGCATGACAGCCAGAATTAACTTACAAGAGAATACAGAAGATGAAGACGTAGTATCTAATTCAAATAATACAGGAACATACAAAATGACACCCGAAAATAAAAAAACAAACAAAGAACATAAAAAAGTCATCATTAGTAAGACAGAAAGTGATGATAACTATGTTAGTGGAAACGAGACCATTGAAAAAGAAAAATCACAAGAAATGATATCTGACCAAAATAGCAGCGACAGCAAGAGAACCAAAAATTTTACACCTGTCAAAAAAAAACACATGGGAAGGCGAGATAAATACAATCAAAAAACTAGGCTTCGATAATACAACTATTAAAGAGTCGGTAATTTCAAAACCACTGAAAGATAAAAATATTACCGACACTGTAGAAAACGAGTCACAAAACTCACAAAGCTTAATTTCTGACCTGGTTGATGTGACTATGAACATTAGAGAAAACCGACACATACCTGATATAAGCATTGAAGATGATCCTTCAAACGCTTCATTAATTTCTAACAATTACGAAGAAGAAGATAAAAATAATGAAGAAAATTCAAAAAAAATGGTATTGAAAAAAATATCCACAGAAAATGTTATAAATAAACAAACAGGCAACTTTATCAGTTCAGATTCAACAGAGAAGTGTAGCATACCACCTACAGTAAACTTAGAAGATAATGAAATAGACGAAAGCGTAGCATCTACTTCGAATCATAATATGGGAGCACAAAGAGTGATACGTGAAAGAAAATTTACAGCCAAGGATAATGAGAGCCTAACACCAACAATAAACGAAATAAACACGCAAAGCTTGGTACTTGAAGTGAATACTGAAGATGATATTAGAAATGGGAATGCAGCGATTATTGTAGGTGAAACAAGGTCAAGTGAGACAGGAACGAAAAAAAAAGATCAAGAAAAGAGAGACAAGAATCTAAAATTCTTAGAAACACAGGCAAGAGCTACGTAACGGAAAAAGGTAAAGTAGTTGCTGAGAGACGACAAGAAGATTTAAGAAATTGCCGATTAAAATGTGCTAACAGAATCACTGTTGATGAACAAAAGCAGTGTTTCGAAAATTACTGGCAACTGGGAAATAGGGACAGAAGAGCAGCCTTTGTATCTAAATCAGTGAATATTTTTCCGAAATAGACGCAAAAAACTGACACCCGAACAAAGAATAGGGATTGCTATTGTGTGTATAAGCTTTTTGTTTCTAACGAGGAGAAACCAGTTTGCAAAGAATGTTTTTGTCGAATAATAGGAGAAACCAAAGGATTTGTCAATATTGTTGTTGAAAAAAAGAAACTGTCTCCTACAGGACTTATAGATACCGATCAGAGAGGGCTTCAACCTCCCAAAAGTAAGAAAACGTTTTAAGACTTATCATGTGCCATAAACCACATTTCCTCATTTCCGAGCTATGAGAGCCACTATTGTAGACAAAGAACCGGTAAAAAATTTCTACCTGCTGATCTTTCAATAGCCAAAATGTACCGAGAGTACAAAAAAACAGTTTCAAATCCTATCTCGCTTAAATTATATGCTAAATGCTTTCATGATCTGAAATTGTCGTTTAAACAACCGTCCAAAGACATGTGTAACACGTGTGATGTTCTGAATACAAAAATTAAAACTGCAGACGAGTATCGCAAAATAAATTTAACAGCAGAATTAACCGACCATCAATCTCAAGCGGAAATAGCATATGGTGAAAAACGTGCTGATAAAGCCATTGCCAAGATGGACCCGTCTGTTAGAGCAGTTACGTTTGATCTGCAGCAATGCTTGCCAACGCCTTATTTAAAAACTTCTGTATCTTTTTATAAACGGCAACTTTGGTCATTTAATTTAACCATCCATGATTTAGCAAATAATGAGGCTACATGTTATATGTGGGATGAGACAATTGGAGCTCGGGGAGCTAATCAAATAGCTTCATGTTTGTGGCACTTTTGTAATAATTTGCCATCTGAAGTAAAGGAGGTTATTTTCTACTCGGACACGTGTGGCGGTCAAAACAAAAACAACATTGTAGCAATGATGTTTATGTATTTACTAAACAATCACCCAACTTTGCAAACAATACACCATAAATTTCTCATTAGTGGGCACACTCACATGGAGTGCGACTCCGACCACGCAATAATAGAAAAAACGAAGAAAAAAACCCAGATGAAGATAAATCATTTGAACGACTGGGTGCAGCTGGTGAGAACCTGCAAAATTGATAAAAATTTCAATGTTGTGGTGATGACTTTAAGAGATTTCTTGGATTTTTCTGAGTTAAAATCCAAAAAAGCACCTTTTTCTATCAAAAAGCAAGATGAACCAGGAGATAAGTTTCTTTGGCAACCAATAAAATGGTTGAAATATAGCAAAACAAGTGTTGGTAAAATTTTATTCAAACACAACCTGGACCGAGACACTCCATTTAAATCGGTCAACTTTAAAAAAAGAGGTAAAATTGGTATAGACTCTTTCAGATTGAACCCAATATCACAGGAACCTTTGCCTATTAGTGCAGAAAAGAAAAAAGACCTGATGGATCTTCTTGAATTGATAGATGGGGTGTTCCATGATTTTTATTTACAAATAAAAACTGTTGGTTGTCAGCCAACTGACCCAGACTTGGATGAAGAGGACCCTGACTTAGAAGATTAGGAGAATGATAAATATGATAAAATAACTTTACTTACCTATGTAAACATACATATACATATACCTCGGATATACACACATTCCACACACACACAGACACAAAATAGGGAAATTATCAAAACTTTAAGTAGGTATACCCATACGCTCATAGAACATGACATAAAACACACGCACACACATACACACACCCATACACACACACACACACACAATACACAATTCTTGTAGATGTTAAGTAAAAATAAGATTAAACATTTTTAGTACGAATTTTGTTATATTTGTGTACTGCATAAAAATAAAATGATCTCTCCCTACTAACACAGTGAATATATTGATAAGTCGTCGGTGAACAAGTGGATAAGTCGATTATTTTAAGGCGTAAGCTAATTTACGGTAATTTCTCATTACCATTTACTTTATTGCTGAAAATGATGATGATATAAAGTTAAACTTTTAAAATTAACAAAAAAATAGATTTTACAGACAAGGTCAAACTTTAAAATCGCTCCCCTGTAAAATCACTGTTTTGGACTTATCAACGTATTCACGCCAGGTACGGATATATCTATTTAATTTACGAGTTAAGGGTAAGGGACCAATTAAATCAATAGCGATTGTCTGAAAAGGTCGTGAGCAATTTTTAGGCTTGCCCATTAAACCGATGATGTTTTGATTTTGATGTTTGTAGGCTAGACAAGTATCACATTTAGAGATGAAAAATGCTACGTCTTTGTACATACCAGGCCAATAATAATTAAGTTTTAGACGATGGTAAGTTTTGAATATACCGAAGTGAGCTGCAGTGGGTGAACTATGATTTTCTGACATAATTGACTCTCTGAGTTCTAATGGAATTACAAGTTTCCAGTTGTATTCAGAATTTAACTCAGAAACAGCGCGACCATATTTAAATAATTTATTATTTTTAATAATGTAATCTGGAGTCGAACTCGGATTAATTTTACACTTGTCAAATATAGTGTTGTACCAAGTATCTTTAGACTTTTCAAATTTTGTATTAATAGCATTAAGATGAGCGATACGAGATAACTGATCGGGTACCACATGTTCAGAGCCACGTTTATGTTTTATTTCAAAATTAAACATAGAGAGACGGATGCACCATCGTGCTAGTCGACCTGTAGGGTTATCGAGACGTAAGAACCATTGTAAAGAAGAGTGGTCAGTGTATATTATAATTTTTTTACCATTGTCCAGGTAACAACGCCAATGTTCTAAGGATGTAATCACACTTAGTAACTCACGTTCAGTAATTGAATAGTTCTTTTGAGCATTTGTTAAGGATTTGCTCATGTAAGCTATAGGTTTTTCGATACCTTCGAAATCTTGGGTAAGCATTGCTCCTATACTGTAGGCTGATGCATCACAATGTACAGCAAATGGTTTGGTAAAATCAGGACAGGCGAGTATTGGGGTACTAACCAACGCTTGTTTAATAGCTTTGAAAGCTTCATCGGCTTCGGCGGACCATTTAAAAGGTGGAGCTTTCTTTTTAGTAGATGTAAGTTTATTGAGTGGAGCTGATAAAGTACTAAGATTAGGAACAAAACGTCTATACCAACTGGCAGTTCCAAGAAATCTTTTAACATCTTTAACAGTTTTAGGGGTTTGTATATTCAAAATTGCTTGAACCTTAGAAGGGTCAGTATGTAAGCCGTCTTGGTTTACTATGTAACCTAAATAATATTTGAGTTCATTTCTAAAGAAGGAACATTTAGGGAATTTAACAGTTATGTTAGCCTGAGAAAGTTTAGAGATTAATTTCGTCAGTAATTCGACGTGCTGTTCGAATGTTGGTGTAGCTATAACAATATCATCTAAGTAACAAAAGATATTGTTATCCAGCATAAGGTCTGATAGAAGATTATCTAAAAATCTTTGCTGAGTTGCAGGAGCGTTAGTTAAACCGAATGGCATTACCTTAAATTGATACATTCCACGTCCAGGAACATGAAAAGCCGTTTCAGGACGGTCTTCTTTTCTTAATGGAATTTCCCAAAACGCTTTGACTATGTCAATTGAGGATAAATATTTACAATCTTTTAAATTATCTAAAATATCTGAAATCAAAGGTAATTTGTAAGCATCTTTACGAGTTATGCTATTTAATTTTCGGCTATCCACACAGAAGCGCCATGTGCCATCTTTTTTAGGAGTTACAATGACAGGACTAAGCCATGGGCTTTCGCAAGGCTCAATTACATCTAGTTTAAGCATTTCATCTACCTCTGTTTTTAGTGCTTTTTGTTTTTCGGGCGATAAACGGTAGCATCGCTGACGAATGGGAGGGTGGTCACCGGTATCGATATGATGTTCAGCAAGGTGAGTTTTTCCTAAAGGTTTAATTACGGTAGAAATTTGTTTGAACTTTTCTATTATTAAATTAGATAATTCTTGTTGCGTTTTAGTTAAATTCTCATAAGTGTGAAGGTTAGTAGAAGTTGAATGAACTAGAAAGTTGTCATTTTGTGAGTTAAATTGATTATTAATGTTGCGAAGTACGCTGGGAGCAATGTTAAATGTTTTCCAGAAATCAATGCCAAGAATTAAAGATTCTTGAATATCTGGAATTACGTGGGCAGTAATTATGGAAAATTTATTATTGTAAATTACCGGAAGTAAAATAGTTCCGATAGATTTGATTGGTTGACCGTTAGATACGGTACCTAAGATACGTTGGTCCTTCCGTAGTGAGAGACCTGACCTTAGTAAAATTTTGTGTGAGTCCTTACCAAGTATGGTAATGGAACTACCACTATCTAATAAACCGTTTAAAATAAGATTATTAACTTTAATATTTAAATATGGTCGAATTGAATCTTGTTTGTTTTCAAAAAGGAGAGTATTCACATTATTTGAGTTAAAAAAAAGTTTTATATAGTTAAGCCAATCAGTCCAATCTTTTTGATCATAATTAATTGAATATTTAATGTGTTTAATCTCCTTCTTTATTAGTTTTTTGAATTCGACTTATGACAGTTAGGGCAATGGGGAAATGTGACGTCTTTTAAGCCACATCTATAACAAACTTTTTGTGTATTTTTACACACAGCAAGGAGATGTGAATTTGTTCTACATCTTGGGCAGGCGAAGGTAGTTAACTTTTGGGGTATTGGTTGGTTTTTTACTGCATAGATAGTTTTATTAAGTGGGTATTCGGGTATATGTGGTGTAGTTTGATTGTAGTACGTTGTAGTAGTGTGAGATGGTTGTTCGAATGAGGTTGACGGTTGAGAAAACTTCGGGTTATAGTAGGTGGATTGATTATTGAGATTTAAAAGTTTTTCCGTAAATTTACATGATTCGATTAATGAATCGAGAGAAATTAGATCGGTTCGTGAGATGCGTAAGTTAAATTCTGGTCTGATGTTTCGTAATATTATTTCTATTTTTTCTTTTTCAGAAATTTTTTCGTGTAATTTAGAAAATAAAGATTCCATGTGAGATATATAGATAATAACTCTCTCATTAGGGTTTTGTTTGCGATTATCGATTTGTTTTTTAAGTAAATAATCATGGTTACTTATTTCAAAATCTTTTATTAAAAAGGTTCGTAATGTTTGCCAATCTGTTATGGTCTCTTTCTTTGCCCTGAACCAATCTAGAGCGATTCCTGAAAGAAGGTCAAAGATATGTTTGAAAAGTGTGCTCTCTGGTATGTTATGAACAGAAGCAAACTCTTCTATTCTTTGTATAAAATCTCTTGGGCAGCTATCGCCTTTGAACTTGAAGCGTTTGAGGTCGCTAGTGTATTTGTGCTCTCCAATAGAAATTAATTTTTGTGTTAGAGCATCAAAGTAAGAAAGGGGAGGTATGTTGTTGTAAGAAATGGATGGTGTGCTGTTTATTACAGATTCTGTTGAGTGATATACAGATTGTTGGGGTGTGTTGATAAGCGTGCTGTATCTGTTTTTAGTTCTGTAAATTCACTGGATAGTGAATTTAGTGTAGATAGTTGTTCTATTGTCAAGTCTTGGTTTATGTCAATCAGGCATATTCTTTTTTGAATATGTGAAATGTATGCTGGGATCTTGTTTTTACGCATTGGATAAGTATTTATGCAAGATTCCATTATTTTCAAACATTTAGTAATGTCCGTCATATCTGTAGTGAAGTCATTCGGACTGGTATCTGTAGGTGTGGGACAGTCAGGTAAGACTAAAAGGTTATTTAATTGAGTACGGAGCTCCTCTGCCGTTTGAGTGGCGTTTGGATTTTGTCCTCTCAATCTTAATTCATAAATCACTTCCGGTTTGTTCAGTTCATTAGTATCCATGTTTATGAAACTGTGTTAAAATATTTTTAAATAATTGATAAAAATGTAAAATATTATAAGCAAAATCTTTTTTGTCTTAAAGAGGTAGGTATAGACAATTTATGGAAATGATCCAATCTTTTTTGATCCTATTTGTTTGTTTTGAAAGTTATGTCAAGCAATATTGTTAGTAAACAAAAAGAAATAATATTTTGTTATGAAATGGAATGAAAACTAATAATTGTGCCGAAAGTACATGTAAAATATAATGTGGTATTATCTATGATAATAATGAAATGGCTTACTATGATATGCACATGAATGTGGTGATTTTGTGAAATTGTTGCTCTGTTTTACAAAATCAAATAAATTAAAAATTAACGGAATTAAACTAAGGAAGAAATAAAATTGAAGTAGGCTTGAACTGGTGACGAAGGTAGGGCTCGGAGATGGTACTGCTCACGTCGGTAGGTACAAGGATGAAAACTGGTGACGAAGGTAGGGCTCGGAGATGGTACTGCTCACGTCGGTAGGTATAAGGATGAAAACTTGATGTCGGAGATCTTGCGGAGATGTAGTGGTTTCAGGTTAATAATGTTCAAAAACTTACAGATCTTCGGTTTATTTACAAATTACCACGTTTAGGCGCCAGTGTCGCACGGCAGGTATTTAGGTAGGTAGGGAGTGGGTTCCATAAATGATGCCGTGTGTATTCAGATAATTTAATGATATAATATAAGATATAAGATATAAGATCTGAAAATAACATACAGATTATAAAAACGTTAGAACACTGAAATTTTAAATATAAATAACAAACGTATAAAAACATAAATTATTCTTACCCGTAATGGGTCTTTTAGAAAATATTAAAGTATGAATTTATTAAATTTATTGTGATGAGAGCTGATGATCGAGTGTTGTTTTTTAAGGAAATTGTCAGATAGTTTGACAGCGCAGGCGCGAAAAAAAAGAAATAGATGGATGAATAAAGATCGAATGAAAGAAGATTAAATAACTGCGCACCACGCTACAACCGTCCGTGGAATTGACTTTATCGGACATGAAGACTGGCCCTCTTCTAGTCAAGATTTAAACCCACTGGATTAAAAGATATGGCAACATTTGGAGGTGAGTGTCTGCGCTAAACCTCATCAGAATTTGGAATCTCTCCGAGCATAAAGAAAAAAGCAGCGGCAGAAATAGATATGAATGTAGTGCGTGCTACGATTGATGATTGGCCGCGTCGATTAAGGGCATGTTTTCAAAATAGGGGAGGGTATTTTGAATACTGTAAATAAAATTGTATTGCAAATTAAATTACCTTTCATTTCATATATAATTTCTATATAATTATCAAAAAGTGTATCATTAATTTTATAAAAAGTTTTTGGCAGAACTTATGACCTGACTAAGTAACTGGGTAGATTTTCAAATTAGTCGTATAAAAAGAGACCAAGTGTGACCATTTGACAATTTTGGAGTGTCCAAATAGCTATAAGTATAAACTGATCTTATATATTTATCTTTTTTTACCGTACAATGTTTGATAATAAGAGAGAAGAGTAAAGATATATTGTAATTTTGACGCTCCCTCTATGCTTTAGTTATTGCTCTGAGCGTATAATATAGGTTATGTATGACGTAAGTAGGTTACATTGGCTCACATTATTTTCCAAGTATAGACTTGGTATTTTGTATGGTATTTAATTGATAACCTTAGAACTAAGGTGCACTTTAATTTCCAACTAGGTATTGATAATTAATCTCCTTCTACAACTGGAAGCTTACTTTACATTCTCTATGGTTAAAATATACTTATGTGACAAGTGTCATAGAGATTTCGAAAGTCTTTTCATTTCTCGTTGTATGTTTACTTCTAAGCTAATAAAAGCCTAGTTTTTGAAGGTTTATCGTATAAATGTATCAGGTATCTCCCTTAGTATTTTGTTGGAATCACTAAGTATTTCAGTTAGTATTCTCATGTATATTATAGTTTATGGTTGAGATGAACATTTTAAGCCTTCTTAGGTACTCTTTGCGTCACACCAAAGCTACCTACCTTCATGAATGGGATACGTTTTATCTGTCCCTGTTGTTTTTAAGTAAATAACTAATATCTTACATAATTCTAATATAAAATATTGGATAAATATGTTTAAAATATATCTCAATCAGAAACAAAAACTCGAAATCATTTGAATTTCGCGCCGTGATCCCTTTACGACTGATAAACCCTAATTGAATTTACGCACAACATGCAAACGTGTAAAAGTGTATCTGTGGTGTAGTTACTTATCTCTGGTCCAAAGTACGAAGTGTGTCATAGGTGAATAGGTGTGGTAGAGTCAAGATAACCTTACAATTCTAGCTAACATATGTCATCTTGGCACTACTGGCATAAAAAAAAATATTGTCTAAAAGCATTTCTAGAAACATTAGTAACATTTGTCTTCTTAGTTACATTAGTTATCTTTGCTTTTAAGGTAGGTGGGTTGGGTACTCATTAGCTTGCTACAAATAGCTGTGATCTGTAGTACTAATTTTGCTGGATTAGGTAGGTAGGTTAGGTTAGATTAGATATAAGAAGAATATTACAGAAATGACAAAAACATTCATTCAGGATGCACCTTCAACTGCTAAAAACTCTTTATCCTAGAAGAAATCGCTGAAAGCGATAAGGCCGCCTTTGCATATCGTTGTATGTTTTGCTACTTCATATGTATTTTATTTCTGTGTATTTGGTGTGCAATAAAGAATATTTATCTTATCTTTATCTTGTCTTAACCAAAACTGCAAATTGAATGCCAACTTTTTTTCCACGTCACTCTATTACCAACTTCATAGGCCGTTTTTCTATTCATTTTGTTTGAATTGACATTTAGTTATCAATGCCATGTAAAAATTAGGTATTGGCAATATTAGAAAAAATAGGCCACGTGCGAGTCGGACTCTTAACTATTTATTTTTAAAGTGAATATACCACTAAATATTCTGTGAATATTTCAAGCATCTACCTATTGCCGTTAATAATATCGAGCAAAAAACAGCAAAAAAATCACGTTTCTTGTATGGGAGCCCCTTAACATATTTGTATTATTATGTTTTTAGTATTTGTTGTTATAACGGGAACAGAAATACAGCATCTGTGAAAATTTTTGATTATTAGTTTTACTGATTTTTTTATTCTCTAATAGTTATGTATTCTCTTTACTTCTATTTTTATAATTGCTGTTGTTTTCTAAATTTATTTAATAGTTTTTTAAAAACAAATATGACAGCTTTGTGGCTGTTTATAGCGGTAGATTGATAAGTAGGCTTATATTTTTAAATAATTGTGGAACTCGTTGTTAGAATGTAGACTTACCTTTCTATTTATATTTCATCCCTTAAATATCAATGTTTGTGTTCTCCTAAGAAAAATAAAATAAAAAATAAAATGAAATTTCAACTGTCTATTTATTATGGTTCATGAAATACAGCCTGGTGACAGACAAATAGAAGGACGGACGGTCAGTGAAGTTTAAGTAATGAAGTCCCGTTTTTACCCTTTGGGTACGGAATCCTAACAAAGTTACTTTTATTGATGTTCATAAATCGAAGCGGTGGTAGCATTGAAAATTTATTTAATTTTTTTCTTCGAATCACCCCGAGATTTCTATTCTTCTCAATTTACGGTATTACGAGATCTATATCATTAATCTTTTTTGAAAGCTGGCAAATTTTCTCCACCCACTCTTCTTAATTTGATTTTTACTATTCCTTTTTGTTTTTTTACATGTCTTTAGAAAATTCCTTATTTATATACTGCCTAACTGAACATGAGAAAACATTGTTTGTGATATTTTTTGCAGTACGACTGTATGTGTTTAACGGGAAATTACATTACAGCCATACAATTATCAATAATATCTACGTATTAATAGGTATTCAGCTAGAACGAATGTAGAGGAAACGATAGTGTAGACGTAACACTAGTATCAACTCGCCTTGCCACTTGACCGAATGTGTAAATGGACCTTCCATATCTAAACGAGGCTTAGACATTGACTAACCATAAACGCTTTATGAATAATCGACCAATCAGCGACGGGAGTTCCTTAGCCAATAGGAAGAGGCCTCGAATTATCAGGCCGTGCATTCCCGTGTCGGACAATATCAGTACGTGTAGATAATAGCCGACACGTTACTACGCAGCCGTTAATGCACAGCATGATAATACATGTACCTAGGACTTGAATTATCGTGTCGGACATTCTCGGCCGTGTAATATCGTTCCGTGCTGATATCTCCCGACACGATAATAGCCGGCCCGTGAATATACAACATGATAATTCAAGTACCAGGGACTTGTATTATCGTGTCGTACATTCACGGGCCGTGTATTATCGTGTCGGCTATTATATGGACCCGAAAAACACAGCCTTGTGTAGTAATAGTGTTCTGACTTTTTGGCGGGAATTTGTAGCGTTCAGTTTGTCATTTTTCTTTTATTATCCGAAAAATTACATTTAGTGGTTTTCGATGTGTAATATTGATAGTGTATTTATCAGCGAAGTATCATTTATGTGTTTCTTGTGTAGGATAATGAAATAAAAGTGTGTATACTGTGTTTCGAGTTCCCACAAGAAGTCCGAGCAAGCTTTAGCAAAAGTGCTATCATTTTGCTAGAGTATGTAGGTTAGGTTAGTATATAGACAATGACATGATGTGAACGTAAAGAACAGTGACCTAGAAAACTGAAAAGGAGAAAATTACTACATTATCTGAAAAATATACTACAAAATTACTGAAGACGTGAATTCTACAAATTAATACTGCTGAATAACATATACTGAAGACTAGGCGGTATGGCCAATGAGCCTTAGCCTGCCCTAAAAGGGCTAAGTAAAAAAAAAAAAAAAAGTAATAGTGTTCTGTGAACACAGCAATGTAAACAATTTATTTAGTTCCAGTCAAATTTCATATTACTGACAAGACCCGTTTTTAGTTCATGTTAAGATTGAAGGCTGACCCAGCAGCAGAAACAACAACAGGACTTTGTTCAATATGTAAGGTAAGGTTCTTTAAATATTTAGGGGGTAGCCCTGTGTGATCGATCATCAAACAAAGCAACTGTAAGTCCACCTGCACAATGTTATCCACACCGCCGCTGATATAGAAAGATGGAAGTACCTAACTTGCCCCCTATCTACGCTCTGCGTCTATACTTTTGTCTTGACTGGGGTTACGACATAGAAGAAGCAGAAAGTGTAAATATGTGTAAGCGTATGTATGTGGTCTATGGTACTAAAGCCTTTTCGGAAACCGGCCTGTTTGGGAGGCTGGAAGTCGTCAAACCTGCGTGTGAGACGATTCGTAATGACTCTCGAAAACAGCTTGTAGACATGGCTCAGAAGTGAGATGGGTCTGTAGTTCTTCAGCAGGGTGTTGTCACCCTTTTTGAAGAAAAGCACGACCACACTTCTGTGCCATGCCTTAGCACACGTACCCTCGAGTATAACGGAATTAAATAACTTCTGAAGAGCTTTTAGTACCGGTGATCCACCTGCTTTCAGAAGTTCAGCCGTAATTCCATCATCACCTGGTGTTTTGTTGTTCTTGAGCTGTTTGAGAGCCATTCTAATCTCGTACAGGCTAACGTCCGGGATATCTTCGGTATAGTGTCGGGTTAGTCTGGCTCTTGGGTCTTCAGCCAGATCGCTGACAGGCAAACGTGTGGTCTTGTACAATTGTCCATAGAACTTCTCAACTTCTTCCAGCAACTCAGTCTTAGACGATATGGTCCTGCCGTCCTCAGTCTTCAGCTTGGTCAGTTGGCTTTGTCCAACAAACAGATCTCTCGCGAACACTTTTGAGCCCTTGTTGTACTCAATGGCCTCTTTAATACAATTTGTATTATATTGGCGTAAATCGCGAGTTAGGGACTTAGAGATCTGCCTGTTTAGTTGCCGATACTGAGTAGCGTCTTCAGAGGACTGTAAAACCAATCTGCGTCTTTCTTCCATGAGGTTGCTGGTAAAGTCGGAGATTTTTTGGGTTCTGTTTGAACGGGAAGTTTTAAAAATCTTAGACCCGACCGTTTGAACAATTTCTACGAACCTGTCATTATAATCGTCCACATTCTCGCAGTCTCCTAGGCATTCGAAACGATTGTGCAACTCGAGCTGAAAGCTCTCGGGGTTTTGGAGCTGGATGGGCGCTGGTCGGAGCGTAGACTTCATCAGTCGACATCTTTCTAGCTTGGTCTTTAGATAAAATGTGCCTCTGACCATCCGGTGATCGCTTCCTGTTTTGACTGAATTGATCACGGACACATCATTGAATATTCGCCTCCTTGTCGACAAGATGAAGTCTATCTCGTTTTTTGTTACGCCATTGGGATGCAACCATGTCCACTTCTGCTGTTTTGACTTTTTAAAGAAGGAGTTCATCATAAAAAGGCTCTCCTTCTCCATAAAGTCGGCCAGCATCTGGCCACGTGCATTTCTTACTCCATATCCAAATTGCCCCACTCTCAGCTCACCATCGCTTCGTTTGCCCAGTTTCGCGTTAAAGTCCCCCATAACAACGGTATAATGGGTCCTGGTGCTATGTAAGGCTGTAGAGATGTCCTCATACATAGTCTACCTCGTCGTCGGAGCGTTCCGTAGTCGGCGCGTATACCTGTATGACCTTCATCGAATACCGTTTGGTGATTCTGAGTATCAGGTATGCTACCCTTGTCGAAACGCTCACGATTTGGACCACATTGTTAATGAGGGACTTGTGGACGAGAAACCCGACACCACCCTGGGACTGTTGGTCGCCCTCCCGGAAATAGAGCAGGTTTCCGAATTTAAGGATCATGGTGTCCTCTCCCTCTCTTCGGACTTCACATAAACCTACGATATCCCACCGTAACCTGTAGTTAACGTGTATCCAACTATCAAAGTTTGGTTGATGGCGGCGCCAAGAAAAAAAAACGCACCACCTTCCATACAAAATCAGGCATACCCTTTGCCTATTATCGCTAAGGGATTGTAAATTGATGATTTGAAGGTCTAACATAGTATGGCTGTCTTTGGTTTCAGAATGAAGCTTCCATAATAAAAATATTCTTGCAGTGGAAAAAAGTTATTTGTAAAACTGTGTTGTAGATATCTGATATAAAGAAGTAAATACCATATCAAGATGGAATTGCAGCTGAAACAACCCCCACCATTGTGCTTGACAGGGAATGTAAATGAGAATTATAAAAAATGGAAACAACGTTTTCAAATTTACATAACGGCGTCGGGTGCTGATAGCAAAGGGGAGGATAATGTGAAAGTTGCACTGTTTTTACATACCATTGGTGAAGAAGCCTATCAGATATACAACACTTTTGAGTTTGCAAGAGAACCGACGTACAAGGAGGTTGTTAATAGTTTCGACAATTATTTTGATCGTATAAAGTATGAAGCCAAGTGCAGAAACAAGTTTTTCACTAGAAAGATGAAGGAGAATGAAACTTTCGATGAGTTTGTTTCATCACTGAGAACTTTGAGCGCTGACTGCAACTTTGATAAATTAAAGGATAGTCTGATACGAGACCAGATAGTTCTTGGAATAAGAAACAGACAATTTGTGGATAGACTATTAGACGAAGAGAATTTAGACTTAAATAAATGTATAAATATATACAAAAGACTTGAAATGGCAGCAGAGCTGAGAAAAGAATTGGCGAGTGAGGAAAGCTTAGAAAATGTGAATGCTGTTCAGATTAATGGTACATCTATAATATTATACAGTTGTAAAGTAATACAAACCTTTCAGAGTATTATTTTATAAATAGTAGTTAACATTATGAAAATAGTTTCTCAAAAAGTTGTAGTTTATGTTAGTTTACTGTGCGCAAAATTGATTAAACCGCACAGTGCATTTTCCTTGGCCACTATACACAATTTTTTTTTATCATTATGACACAATTATAATATTACTTGTATATTTCTTAAACATATTTATATGTGTATTTTTTTAATAATTATATTTTGTAGCAAAGTACCAATATCGGAAGAAAAAATCTTATCATGTTCCTTATGATCATGTGATAAAGCTTTATTTAACTCCTTGAGCGTTTTAGGACTACTGTTAGGCCTAAAAAAATATCTCCGTTGAGCATTTTTAGGACTACTGATAGGCCTAAACAACTTTTGGGCCTACATATGCTTACCAACCATGCAATATTTTTCTAGTCCACCAATCAGATGTCGTGAAATGAAATGAAATGATAATTTATTTGCATCAAACATGGTAGTAGCACAGTACAATAAAGAGTACTAGCGTAGTAGTAGGATGTTTAGTATATTTTATAGTGCAATCATGTTTTGCCTGTGCAAGGCATGCAAATGTTTAACATAGATTAAAATTATAATCATAATGTCACGCAAATCTAAAAAAAAAAAAACAAATGTCAACAAGTTTGTTTTTTGTCAGAGAGATATTCAACAACATTATAATAATTTTTGTCACTAAGCCATTTAAACAATTTTGTCTTGAATGTTTTAGATTGTAGCTTTCTTAGTGACCTGTTTTATTCTCTTTTTATCGTACAGCCATTTGAAATTCATTCAAAAATAAATAATTTCCAAGCCGGGCGGCCATAGTCAGCCATATTGTTTTGCCGTGTCGTTTGTTTTTTGAGATTCGTGAAGTGTGTAAATGAGGTTCATTTTGTTATATAAATCTCATATCAAATTACTGGGAAAAAACTGAAGATTATGTTTAAATGATTAGTTTTTGAAATACTTGCAAAATAATTAGTTAAAACTGGGACCAAGTTTTGGTAACGGCAAAATGGCGAATTTTAAAGAATTGAAAAATCAATTTCAGACGTAAATAGTACGTTTTATTTTATAAATTTCATATCAAATTACTCGGAAAACAATGTAGATTAAGTGGAAGTGATCAAGTTTTGAAATGCTTGCAAAAATAATTTGTGAAAAATATGAAGTACTGTGCAAAACGGCACAGTGGTGAACTCAGTTTTTTTTGTAGTTGGAAACTTATCCTAATTTTATAGTTGAACTCTGTTAAACTATTGTGTTTTGAAGTGAAATATTTAGTTTATACTAGCTTTTGCCCGCGGCTTCGTCCGCGTCATCGTTTTTGTGACTGACTTAGAGGGTGCGCGGTGCGCGAGCCGCAAGCGGCTCGCGAGCGTGGACATAACTTTTCTCCACATCCCTCGGGAAGTATGTCAGGATATGCTTATTAGTAAATCGTGTAATTTCCCGCCCCCTCAACCATCTCGGCGCAAAAAATCACACAATCCATTGTTCCGTTGCGATGTTAATTAACCAAAAAAGAGTATATTTTCAGTTCCCTCGGGAACTGCATCGGGCTATGCTATTTTCACGGGATAAAAAGTAGCCTATGTCCTTCCTTGTGACACAGGCTACCTGCATGCCAAATACCATCAAGATTGGTCAAGGCGTTGAAGCGTGAAAAGGTAACAAACAAACAAACACATTTTCACATTTATAATATTAAGTAAGGATACACTTATGAAAGTGTATTATGCTATGATAGTGTTAGTTTTTGTGAAAAAGTTTAATAATTTTGTGATAAGTGGGTGCACACAGTGTCTAAAAGTGCAAGACAAAGATGTTTTTTTTTCAATGATGATGAAAACCACATAATGTCTTCATGAAGTGAGTTACTTTTACTAATTTTAATAGTTTTAATATGTAGAAAATTTATTAATCTTTAAAAAAGTATATAACAATAGTATATAGCTTTATTCTATATTTACAAAAAACTTAAAATAGGTGCTAGTCGAGTGTGAATTACGTCATCCATGACTCAATTACGCTCAAGGCACTTTTGCGGAAAAAATCGAATTAAGCTCCACGGGTTAAGGGGTCATGTAGCTTTTGAAATAAATACACATGAAATACGCTTTTTTATGGTAGGAGATTCACTGTTCCCTTTCCTGATTTATAAAATTTGGACATGTTTCAGTTATTGATTATTATGGACAAGATGGAAAGTTCTGGTTATGGGTTTTTAAAGCAATAATTAATCTTTGCAGAGGAAGAAAAGGATGAGGCATATATTAAATCTGAGAAGACATATGATGTCAATACTGATGACGTCAGTACCACTGCTGTCCTAAATGCTGAAGAATGCTCCGAGGATGAGGCTAATGAAGGTGGTATGTTATTCTATATCTAGTCTGAACCCTTGTGATATGATAATTTTTGTGAATGTGGGTACACTCCTAAAAATCATCATCGTCATTCTCATATCAGCCGAAAGATGTCCACTGCTGGACAAAGGCCTCCTCTAAGGATTTCCACGACGACTGGTCCTGCACTGCTGCTGTCCTAAAAATAATTTTAATCAATCGTTACATACAATGAACACAGCTCACTTGGAAGGAAGCGTAATATTCTGTAGCGCGGTGCGCAGTTATTCAATCTTCTTTCATTCGATCTTTTTTCATTACATCTATTTCTTTTCACCACATTTCTTGTCACCCATCTGACAACATCATTAAAAATCAAAACTATCTTCATCATACTTATATTAATTTTTTTTTCAATAAATTTCGATATTTACGGGAAAGAAAACCCATTAACCATACTTTTTTATATCTTTTTATTAATCCTCATCTAAAATTATCTGTCTAATAAAAAAATTGTAACATTCTATCTTCAAGACAATAAAATGAAGCGCCTGCGTAAGCGTTGCATATCAGCGCTCGTTTAAAATTACTTAGTCAGGTAGAAACCCTCAGATGGGAAGAGAATTTAATTTTATTAAGACTTTATTACTGTCATGTAGTCACTCTGACTATATTTTGTATTTTGATTCGAACAGTTTTGTTCGTTACTTTACTTTAACAAATGATAGACTATTTCTATCTAATAGACAAAAGCGACAGCTAGCTAAGTCACTAGCATATAGTATTCTATACCGTACCGATTGTGTTCAGTCGGTAATAACATGTATAACGACGGAGGAACGAACCGTCGACTGTGGTGCCACAGGCATAGCGCGGTCGCTAGCCGTACCAGTGAGTACTACCTGCGGGGCTGCAGTTTCGCGATCTCTCGATTTAAATTAAAGTTTAAGACAACGGGAAAGTCAACTTTTTCATTAGTACATCAAAATATTCAAAGCTTTTCCGGCAAAGAACTAGAAATAGAAATGTTTTTGGATAAATATATGGTTGATATATTTTGTATCACTGAACACTGCCTTAAAGAAAATCAAATGATGTTTAGCTTCGATAATTATTATATGGCCAGTTCCTTCAATCGAAAGGTTGCCCAATGTGGAGGCTCACTTATTATTAATCGCAATAACTTAAAAGCCAAAGAACGAAAAGACATGGTCAAACTTTCGGCTGAGAGAAACGTTGAATTATCCTGTGTTGAATTGGAGAAACATGTCATATTATGTGTGTACAGACCCCAAGGATGAAAACTTCTTAATGTTTTAGAAGATGCCTTAAGCATATTAAGTAAAGGTAACAAATCTATCATTGTTTGCGGCGATTTCAATGTAAATATCCTGGAAAAGACAAGTTTAACAACAAGATTAATAAGCTTATTTAAGTCGTTTGATCTAGATTTTTTGTTTCACTAACCTACTCGAGTGACAGCAACATCAGCTACGTGTTTAGATAATGTTTTCTGTAATTGCGAACACAAGTTTCATAAACTGTATAAAATCTGATCACAGTGGTCAGCTTGTACTATTTTCATGTGAAAGAAGTAGAGAAATAATTACAGTCCAAACGAGACCTGTCACTAGTCAAACATTAGAAATGTACAAAGATTTACTTGTCCAAAAGCTATTTCCGCTACCCAAATTTAAAAATATATATCTTTTACAGGGGTGAGCCATTTTTTAAATTTTAGTTTTGAATACTTAAAAGTGTTGAATACTTTATAGTGGTTCAATTTAATTTGTTTTAGTACCACCCTCCATATAAAATTAATGTTGTCTTTTCCTAATCTCGTGGGTGTACCTTAAACACAAAAAGTTTGCGAAACACTGTTCTAATCTCTGGCTATTATTTTCAGTCTTTACAATAGGCCTAACTTCACTATTTTGCTTAATTTCAAGTTCAATTTCGCATACATGCCTCTTGTACGCTAGTAATAATGAATGAATGAATTTATTATTCTATTGCTTAGGTACACAAACAAAAATAAAAAAGAGAAGAGAAGATAAACATAAAAAAATATTTTTTTTTACCTATAAATACCTACTGCTAACATCAAAGGATTTTTTTAAAAAAAGGGAAATCAATACAAAAGGCATTAAAGCTCAGCGTAATTTTTACCCTAAGGCAAAACGCAGTTATTCTGCTATCGCCCGGACTAAGTTGCGAGAGATGTTGCTAAAAAAATATATTTATGTATGTGTGCATGAGTGTGAGTGATGTGTGTGTGAGCGTGTGAGCATGTGCGTAGACTAATGTGACATGATTTTTAATAGTAAGTATGGATGTGATACGAGTACCTACCTAAGAAGATAAAGAGATAGGTACATAGAAGAATAATCCAAACGAAGAAGAAAGAAAGAAGGAAAGAAAATAGATTCCTTTACGCAACAAGTTTACATTGCTTTTCCAATAGCCACTCTTTCATAATTGTGATTAAAAAAAATGAAAAAATCTTTTAAATGCGAACTTTGACGGTAAATCACTAAAAGCCGGAGGAATATTGTTCCATCACTTTGTTGCTGTAATGTGTCATCTTTGCCTCTTGGTTGTGAATTTCACATAGCAACCACCCAACTAAATTGAATTCGATGTTGACAACTGTAGCACACCCTGGACACTTCATACAAAACGGGCCAGAAATGACATTTCTAAAAAGGAATGACTGTACAAATCCTATCCTTTCGACAACCAAACGGTAACCAATCAGCATCCATCTGGGTGACGAGGGGGTGAGGTCGCAATCTAGAGACTGGCAGGGAGTGTCCATACTGTATGTTAGTACTAATATATATACTTTGACAAGTAACTATTTAGTAATCTGTGCTTTGACTGTAGTAAGGGTTGAACCGCACTACCTAGGCGCAGCGCGGCCTAACATATATTATTTATATGACCCAAACCGCACTTGCGAGGCGCGCCGCGGCGAATTCCTCATATAGTTCACGTTCTACCCACGACCAAGCAAGGCCAAAAACCGTGTTGTCTGTCTGAGCGTCGCATTGCTAATGTGAAGAAAAGGCCACGCCGCTCCGCTGCAGTGTAGCGCCGCGCTTCTATTACGGTTCCA
The DNA here is from genome assembly GCA_947284805.1 of Coleophora flavipennella. Taxonomy (NCBI): domain Eukaryota; kingdom Metazoa; phylum Arthropoda; class Insecta; order Lepidoptera; family Coleophoridae; genus Coleophora; species Coleophora flavipennella. Next base: position 7,285,073 of record OX369290.1, read on the forward strand.
CCTTAAGAGTCTCCAGGAGGCTCGAGTTTTCGTACAAACGTAGTTCCGCTTTAATACCAAAACTACATGCAGGATTGAATCCAAACTTTGTAAATATGTTGAGTAGACACATATCGATGTTTGTAATTAGTTTTCATCGTAGTAAATTTTAACGTAAGTAAACGAAGGCTTAAATTAGTTTTGTATTGAAAGTTTGAAACTGCTCTTATTTTTTTCCGTTTTATATTAGTACATCGAAAACTAATTGCAAACATCGATATGTGTCTCCTCAATATATTCGCAAAGTTTGGATTCAATCTGGCATGTAGATTTTGTATTAAAGCGGAACTACGTTTGTATAGAAACTCGAGCTTCCTGGCGGCCCTTATGACGTATATCCGAGCGAGAGGGAGAACGATATAGTGTTTGTTGCTATAGTTATCCTCCTCACATAGAAAACTTACGCATGCGCACTGCGTGGTACGCAACTAATTCATGGTATCGTCACAAATGAGAATTATTAGTACTCACGTAGTATAGTTGGAGCAACCAAATTCGCGCCATTTACAATTTACAGTGTCACGTCAGTGGCACGTGTTTGTTTGTGGAAAGTAATTTGCAATGCAATTTATGATTTTACCTGTTTTCTCACAACTGTATTGAAAAACTTCGTATGATACACGGGTGTAAAATGTAAATGACAAACTCGTGAAGATGGTACAAAGTCACAAGTTTGTTATTTACCTTTTTACCACCCTTGTAGGCATCATAAATACTATTACCACACATTGTAAAAATAAGCAAAACTGCTATTCTGGACACATGAGTCCAGACGGTCCCGCTGATGGGTCCACAAGTGCGTAGGCTAGAATGGATATCGTGGTGATGTGATGATGTTATCACTATTATCAGTTATCATATAATCTCTGATTTGATTATCTTTCAGTGACTGGCGTTAACACATTAAACGGTCTACATAATTTCACGGGTCATTTCATTACATTATTTTAAAGAAACTTATGTATTCTCCACAGATGGAAGCAGAGAAGAAATCATTCAAAGTTCTGTACAAGACATTGTTACGTATTTGAGGTGCCGGACAGTCAGAATTGGCTCGTACCGATATACACCCAAAGAAAAGGTACACTTTAATTATTTAAGAATTGTAAAAAAAAAATTGATGTGTAACATCTTTGCTCTCGCTTTCCTGCAATTTGTGGGAGTGATTTCGTGAAATGGAACGGAAATGTGTAACATGGGAAGGAAATGTGTAACAGGAAGTCGCGAAAGCGCGCGCTATTCGATCTGACGAATGAGCTTTGCTCTCGCTTTCCTGCAATTTGTGGGAATGATTTCGTGAAATGGGACGGAAATGTGTAACAGGAAATGCGAACGTTTTTTAATTCTCGAAAACTAAGGTTGTCATAGCCATGCCGCCTAGTGTGATGGCAAAGGCAAAGATGACATACTACTATTCGAAGGGTCGGCCCGTGAATGTACGACCCGATAATTAATTAATTTCATAAGTATTTTGTCACATGTTACACATCATATGCGAGTACTGTAGGTCTCGTTTTTTTTAATTTATAACATTACTAGCTTTTTCCCGCGGCTTCGCCCGCGTGGACATCGTTTTTATGACTGTCTTTGAGGGTGAGTGGGGCGCGAGCCACTTGCGGGGCGCGAGCCGCTTGCGGTTCGCGAGCGTGGGCATTCTCCAGATCCCTCAAAAAACCTATCGGGCTATTCTGATTAGCAGTCTATGTCACTTCCCACCCCCTCAACCAATTCTATACAACAATAAAAGCATTTCAATCCGTTGCTCCCTTGCGATGCCGACGTGCGCGAGCGTGGAAATGAGTTTTCCCCAGATCCCGCGGGAACTATGTCAGGATATGCTAATCAGTAAATTATTTACTTTCCCTCCCCCTCAACCATCTCTGTGCAAAAAATCACAACAATCCATTGTTCCGTTGCCATAAGGTAAGTGGGGACGCTATATCATAAACCTGGTAGTCTAGCGTATCTGGTAGATATACGAGAGGGGATGTTCCGTTGCCATGTTAAAGAAATTAACAAAAAAGTTTTTTTCAGTTCCTTTAGGAACTGCATCGGACTATGCTATTCTCACGGGATAAAAAATAGCCTATGTCCTTCCCAGTGACACAGGCTACCTGCATGCCAAATTTCAACACGATCGGTCGAGATGTTGAAGCATGAAAAGTTAACAAGCAAACACACACATTTTCACATTTATAATATTAGTAACTTCGTGATGTTCCTATTACAGGTACACATATCATCAAAGGGAATAAAAATTATGGCTCCTTCACTTAAAAATGCGTTTAGAGATGTTGCACTTGAAATAGAATTGAAGGAAGTTGTTCGAATATTAGTGCATTATGGGATAGGGTTACCTGTAATATTTCTGTATACAAGGTTCAAGTGTGGTGCTTACATAAGAGAAGCTCTGGAGATGTCGGAGGGATCAGGTTTGTTTGACTATGCTGGTACAACACTACTGTTAGCTAATTGAGACCTTTATTTATTTATTTTTCTTTCTCAGGACTACATTTCGATCCCATGTCTAAACATGATCCTTACAAAAGGATAATACTCTTTCCTGACGAAATCTCTGAAGAAGCAAAGGTTTTGATACAGAGTTTGTTTGGTAAACAGCTTGATGAGTTGTCGTCTAGAGAGGCCAATCAAATTTTAATTAGGGTATGTCCTAAAGAAAATACACCTGTCACAAAAATGAAAATAAGTTCTGCAAGTGCTACCATTACATCTGGAACTAAATGGTGAGTTTTATTATGAGATACTGGATAGTAATTGTGTCTTTTTCCTAATCCTCGTATGTGTCACACATATTGGTATATATTTACACTAATTATATGCCTGAAAGTGGTGTTCGAAACCGGTCGCTGACAAATTATAAACGCAGTATTATAGGTCTGCCTGAAGATGGTGTTCGAAACCGGTCGCTGACAAATTATAAACGCAGTTTTATTTCTTTCATGTGGAATTAGTGTAAATATATAACAATATGTGTGACATAAAGTTCCACCAGGAACCTACAATCAAAAGTATCAACTACCTCGTATGTGTGTTATTTTTTCAGTTCTAATCCCGTTGAAATGAGACATATATTAATCAACTCTCCGGACAAAGGTGGCATTCCAATTTACACAGAAGCCAACACGTCCCCAGCTCACGATCACGGAGGCGGTAAAATGCTTTAGCTATTGTTCCTTTTATTCAAGTGGACTTATTATTGTTTAAAAATTGGCATGGGGCCAGAGATCGATTTAAAATATTTTGTCTTAATTTAGGACAGCAAGTCCAGTAGTGGATATATGCTATATACAGGGTGTAAAAAAATTGGTGTAGGACCCGTTAACTGGGGGTTCTACTCATCATACTGAACAGATTTCCCCTAGGAACCCATAGTCAATTCTCAAAAAAAATTGGATCCTCCATACTAAAATGCACTAATTTGGTCGAAAGCAGTATTATGGTATACTAGCTGTTTCCCGCGGCTTCACCCGCGTGGAACACGTTTCTATGACTTTTCGAGGGTGCGCAGTGCGCGAGCCGCAAGCGGCTCGCGAGCGTGGTAAAAAGTAGCCTATGTCTTAATCCGGGTCCTAATCTGTCTACCTACCAAATTTCAGCCAAAACCGTTCAGTAGTTTTTGCGGGAAAGCGTAACAGACAGACAGAGTTACTTTCGCATTTATAATATTAGTAGGGATTGTCTCTTAGAGCTGTCAAATCAAGCTTCTAAGTTAAACTTAATCAAAAGAAATGGCCATTTATCTAGAATCTAGGTACTTCCCGTTGATCTAGAATCATGAAATTGGGCAAAAGCAAGGTCTACAGAAAGAGTAAAGGAAAAAATTGTTCATTTGTTCATAAATTATTTTTTTTTCGATTATAAATTTACATTTGCAGTTGGAAAATTGACCATCTCCATCGATGTTTGTCCTTCAATTTGTGTTGTGTAAATACGCAACAGAAATATATTGTGTAGTATACGGATCCCTCGATGCGCGAATCCGACTCGCACTTGACCGGTTTTTTTTACATTTCTTTATACATATTTATATTCTTTTTAGGGTTCCGTACCTCAAAAGGAAAATGGAATCCTTAAAGGATCACTCTGTTGTCCGTCTCTTTGTCTAACAAGACCCTTTATCTCTGGAACTTGTGGAGTTATCGAGTTGAAATTAAAACCATATACTCCGGTTAACAGTTCAAACTTCTAAGTTAACGTTAAAAATGGCCGTTTATGCCGAAAAACAACGCAAATTTCGAAACTCTCAAGGGAATCATTTATAGGGTATTTTCCATTGACCTAGAACTATGAAATATGGCGAGTAATACCGTCTTATACTACGAGTATAGGAAAAATCTGAAAACTATACTATTGAATCATAAAAAATATAGTCTTAATTTAAAGTACGTAATCAATCAATTATGCAAGGAACGGCGATCCAAATTTTGAATTGAGTTAACCGTGTCATGTGGCGTATTGTATGAAAGGGCTTAATTGGCACAAGCTTAAACAGATTTTTAACTATTTTTATGACATACAGTTTTCGATTTATGAAGAATAAAAAAAAAAAAACGAGCGAGACCTACAGTACTCGCATATGATGTGTAACATGTGACAAAATACTTCACACTAGGCTGCATGGCTATGACAACCTTAGTTTTCGAGAATTAAAAAACGTTCGCATTTCCTGTTACACATTTCCGTCCCATTTCACGAAATCACTCCCACAAATTGCAGGAAAGCGAGAGCAAAGATGTTACACATCAAAAAACAATTCCTTTTTTTATGAATAGGTAGGTATTTAATAATTTTGGTGTATGTAGTACCTATCAGAACACAAGAAAGCAGACAATAAACGTTAATACAGCCCAAGATTCAATCAATTTGTATGTACAAATTTGTACGGAACCCTCGGTGGGCGAGTCCGACTCGCACTTGTCCGGTTTTTTTTACATTTCGTAGCGAGGGAGTACCTTACTATTTCCGAAAAAAACCTATCTCATTCCGTGAGATCGCGTGATGAGTATTCATCTAAGCGATTCACCGGCTTTTCGTGTAAATTTGCGATTTAATACACATTTCAGGCACACCCTGGACCCTTCATACAAAGGTCGTGAAATGACATTTCTAAAAAACAAATGACTGAGCAAACAAAACCACGGCGAAATCCTATACGTTCGAGAACCAAACTGTAACCAATCTTGGTGACGAAGTGGTTAGGTCGCTATATAGAGACCGGCAGGGAGTGTCCATACTGTATGTTAATACTAATATATACTTTTTTTCAGGTGACCTCAGTGGCGGACAAAGCACGTCGCAGGCCTGGTGCGACATCAACAAACCAAGTTCATCACGCCCACCCTTTCTGCATGGTAGGAAAACTGCCATACCCTTTCCTGTTTTATAAAAAAAATGAGGACATGTCTTCAGCTACTTATTATGGACCAAATGTAGATATATAGTAATGAGTTGTTAACACAATAAATTAATCTTTGCAGAGGAAGAAAAAGATAAGGCATATATTATTATTGAATCTGATAACACAGACGTCCACGCTGACGACGTCATCACTGGTGATGTTAAAACTGAACAATGCTTCGAGGAGTGTGCTGATGAAGGCGGTATGCTATTCTCTATCGATGTCTGAGCTATTTATTTATTCATTGTTATGCATGAACTCTTTCTTTAGGGTATTATCTAACTGTGTTAAAACAAACTTTATTTCACGCCATACTCAAAATAATTTTCATATGGAGTTCCACCGCAGATGAGATATTAGTTAGTTTGGTTCACCCACTTACATAGGTGATTTCAAGTTTCTTAGCTAAAAGTAAATTTGTTGATTTTGGCGGCCTATATCTTGTCGGTTATTCATTAATTGGGTCATTCAACGTTTTTTTGCCAAAACCTGTCTCGTGCAATTTTTTTACAGTTTTAAACACAAAAAATGCCTTTTTTGTTAATTTTGTCGTTTAAATAACAAATAGGAACCATTGTCGTATTGTACAATCACTAAAATACCATATTGATTTTTAAAGTTATGCAAAAAAGCTATGTGACCCAGAATCTTCAACTGAATTACGATACTCTGTAAAAATATTCCTAGACGACCCTTATTTTTTACTTAAGCGTTCAACACTGGAACACTATTAAAGTCATAAAACGCAATAAAAGGTTTATTTACAGAAAATATTATACAAAAGTTGGATTTTCAAACATTTGTCCCCACTGATGAAATAAAATCCATTTCTACTGTGTCGCTATGTACACGTGTCCATAAGAGCGATGGAGATGTATGTGCGAATGCCACAATACCTACTTCCACAGCAATGGCGCTTCAATCTCCTAGGAGGGCGTCGTGGATTGATCGGCAGGTAGATATGGTTCACAATAACTCGATTCATCAACCACGAAGTACATACATTTATTCACAGTCCGATAAACACAATGCGGTCAGTTAAGGTACAAAGCCGGGTCTGTGCTAAACAAAGTACATAATCAAAGAACGAAACCACGGCACTTATAACTGAGACATTCTACGCGGTATGTCAGTACTCACATAAATTCCATAGTCCGTTTTATATCACAATGCCTACACTAAATATCTATCGTCCGTATTCGATTGGTAGGGCTTATGGGGACACTCCGAAATACTAGAGTACGTGTCCTGGTGTACTGTCTCTCGAGCCGCGACGTGCATGTCGCTCGACAGTTCGCTAGCACACCGCCATACAGCCAGGCTGCGCTCGGAGTCCTACAGACCGGCCGCGCTACCACAAAACCGGCTCATACTTGTTCAGCGCGCAGTTCGCCCATGCATGGCGCGAATCGTAGTTTGGTTCTAAACATACGAGTAAAGCTCGTCTAAAATTATAGAATTAGACCTTCATGTATGTATGTTTTTTTAACACTAATTTCCTGATTAAATTCGTCGATTAGGTCTCGTCCCTTCTTTCTCCTTTTGACATGTTTAAATGCTTTCATTTGTTTCCCATTTTTTTCATACAATTCGTCTACTCTTCCCCATTCCTTTCAGGTGATGTTTCCTGTGTCTCTTCCAGTAATAGGTTCAATTTTCAAGTCTCAACATAAGGTGCAAGTTCCATACATAGAAGCTTGAACTTTCGGATCACGGACAGTTGCAGCAATCAAAGCGTTAATGTCGCTGGTATCGATGACGCCCTTATATTTTAATTAACGCGCCTTGTATGTCAGGTTTGTGTGCACTTTGCACAAACACATTTCGCGTCCACTTATAGATGGCTTCACAACATAACAGGTCTATTCTTGGTAAAATAGAAGTATAAGCATTTGATATCTGGGTTTTCTTGCTTGAAAATTTTGTTTTATTCTCATAAAAAGCAAATATCTCGTTGTGACTCAGTGGACTTATTTCAGCTCGATTTCTTTTTTGGAAAGCAATCAAAAATTTTATAAAATATGGTGCTTAAAGCATTGTAGAAAAATTCAATGTATAGTTTATTAGTACAAAACAGAAGATTTGTAAAATTTGGTATTTTTTTTCCAATTTTATTTTACTGAAAGCAAAGAATAGTTGATTCACCCAATTACGTAAGGGTCCTGGAAGTTTAAAAAAATATCTACATGACCTTATATCAGCAAAAGCTATTCTTATGTTAGTAGATTGTTAACCAAGGGTAGAAAGTGACCCTTTTACCCGAGATTCTAATCGAGAGCCAATAGTTCGAGGGTGAAATGGGTAATTTAACCCGAGTTAAAAACACAACTTTTCATTTCGACTGTAAGGAAAACTAAGTTTACCTATATCCAACCTCCAACAACCTTTTCGCAATGGCTACTTGCCACGGCCGACTAGATTTTCCCTAATCGAGTTGGTCACGACGTGCATCTAGATAGCTATGCCAAAACGTAAAAAAAAGTGTCATGCTATCATGATTTTTACTTTCTGTTTTTTTGTTACTTGTCAGCGAAACATTTTTGCTTTTTGGTCAACTTTGGCCACTATACAGGGTGCCAAGTGTAGCTTTTTGGTCAGGTTTGGCCACTATACAGGGTCCAAGTGTAGCTTTTTGGTCAACACTGGCCACTGTATAGGGTGCCAAGTGTAGCTTTTTGTCAACTTTGGTCACTATACAGGATGACAAGTGTAGCTTTTTGGTCAACTTTGGCCACTATACAGGGTGCCAAGTGTAGATTTTTGGTCAACTTTGGCCACTGTACAGGGGCCAAGTGCAGCTTTTTGGTCAACTTTGGCCACTATACAGGGTGTAATAAAATTAGTGTAGGTCCCGTTAACTGGGGCTTCTACTCATCGTACTAAACAACTTCTTTTCTATGACTTTACGGAAATCACAAAAAAAAAAAGATTTTAACTCTTTATAAAAATCGATCAGCTGATCAACCAATTTTGTGCATTTTTGCATGGAGGGTCCAAATATTTTTTTGAGAATTGACAATGGGTTACATGGAGAAAGTTGTTCAGTATGATGAGTAGAACCCCCAGTTAACGGGTCCTACACTAATTTTGTTACACCTTGTATACTATGGAAACTAACTCGTATCAAAATAATTGTAAGTAATTATTTGTAGGGAATTAATTAATTACCCTCGATCTCCTTCTGACCTATCTTGTAGCGTTTTTCTGGAAAATGTATCCACTCATAGGTATAATAATAATTTAGCAGCAGTTTGGAAAAACTATAACTGGTGCTTGGAAAAAATCTAAAGAATGTGCTATTTGCCCAATGTAATGAGGATGTATTTGTTTATTTTTTATTAACTTAACAAGCCAGTTCAATGCTTAAGTTTGTTATGTTTTAGAACTCCCATGGGAAGACCTTTCATATTTGATATTTCACATGATAGAGGATTAGAAAAAAATATAAATCCCTCTATACTAAAACAAAGTTTCGTCATAGAGTTGCAACGAATAGTGATTTGGCCGAATATTGGATATCGTATATTCGGCGGCGCTCTCAGCCGAATAGGCGAATATTCAGCGGCCGAATATTTGTTTCTGGCGAGTGACAGATCCGTGTATTTCTCGCATTGCAATATATTTACGTTACACGGCTGCAGAAACGTTACTTTACATTACTTTTCGGAATAAGGGGCTATAATAAAACATATAACATCACAAAAGAGCCCCATGCTGTTTCTGAGATATGGGATATTATATTCCTCAACAGAAGTGACATTTACTTGTCCATGAAAGTGGAGCCAATATGAAAAAAGGCAGACCCTTACAAGTGGTAGTTTGCAAACTCATCCCAAGTTAATAAAATTTGTTAAAATATATCTGTCGTCACCTTGCAGTAGTATCTACAGTCTATTTTCGGAGGCAGGTCTTGTGAATGAAGAAAAACGAAATCGGATTTTACCAGCTAATGCAGAGAAACTGGTGGTTATGTACCACAATCTGCCACTAATTAATTTTAAATATTAAAATTACTTTATTATCTTTATAATTGAATATTTTTTGAATGAAACATGTCTTTGTTTCCATATTTTTTGGAATTCGGTATTCGGCCGAATATCGTCACTCTTCGGAATATCTAAAAAAAGCCGAATAGCGAATATTTTCCGAATATTCGTTGCAACTTTTATCCTGTAGAATGCCCCATAATAATATAACAGATGTCTAGCCTATTCAAGTATACTTTTTATCCCTATTAACGCATGACTTAATTAGGAACCGAAGAAAAACTTAGAGTAGTAAGTGTTGGCAGTGCCGCCGTTTGTGTAAGTTAATGATTGGCCTATTCCTGTTTCAGAGGAACCCGAGCCTCATCTTGAGAGTCCTCATTTGAATGACACGTCGGGTGTACCTGTAAGTTATCCCTACTAATATTATAAATGTGAAAGTAACTCTGTCTGTCTGTTACGCTTTCCCGCAAAAACTACTGAACGGATTTGGCTGAAATTTGGTAGGTAGACAGATTAGGACCTGGATTCAGACATAGGCTACTTTTTACCACGCTCGCACTGCGCACCCTCGAAAAGTCATAGAAACGTTGTCCACTTGGGTGAAACCGCGGGAAACAGCTAGTTTACTATAATTAGGAGTACTTGACGTATCGATAAAAGTTAAATCTCTTAACGTGTGGCACAATAACTGTATTTAAGATTTCAAGTACTATATTGAGGTTGCCTGGTTTGCACTTAGCGTCACCCTTGGTCTGTTGTTATAAATTTATAACATCCCTCTCCTATCGGGCCTTTAAAATACAAACAATTTTGAACCTTACCCTTATCATACACTCAATGTATTTCTTATATCCTTCATCATCATATCAGCCGAAGGACGTCCACTGCTGGACATAGGCCTCCTCCAAGGATCTCCACGACGACCGGTTCTGCGCTGCCCGCATCCAGCGGCTTCCCGCGACCTTCACCAGCTCATCGGCCCACCGAGTGGGAGACCTGCCTACACTACGCTTTCCGGTGCGTGGTAGCCAATCGAGAACTTTACTGCCCCAACGGCCATCTGTTCTACGAGCAATGTGCCCCTAAGGCCCCTAACACTGCCACTTAAGTTTAGCAATTCTGAGAGCTTATGTCGGTTACTTTGGTTCTCCTACGGATCTCCTTGTTTCTTATATCCTTAGTTTGATTAAAATCTGATTTTTGTACTATTTTTCCAGGCTCTTGAGAAAGTATTAAAAGGGTCATTGGTCGCATCTGTTCTTTTAAATTACAAGGGAAGCAAATTAAACGGAGATAGCTCAAGAAATCTCCTTACGTCAGAGATAGCTAAAGAAATTTTACGTCTTAACCAAAATAAAGATGTAATAAGATGCGAAACATATCATCGATGGGCAAATGCAATTCAGTCGCTTTTTCCAGGCGAAAGCACTACAACATACTATGTACCAGCGTGCGCCATGGCGAATGGTACAGTACTACAGGCCAGGGGAAAACTTTTGTATCAAGTTATGAATTTGAGAAGACGTTTACAAAAACTGGGAGCGCTAACAAAGAAAAAGCGAAAAATTAGTACGGAAACTTCCTGTCGAGCAAGACCGGCGCCGTCACTTCTCAAAAATGTTGAAGAGGCACCTACTGTTGATGAAGACTTGAACTGGCTACGGAATTGTTCACATCCATGGTCTTTAGTTCTGGTCAAATGGAAAAACACTACTAAAGAACGAATGCGTAGGTTACATGAGGATAACTTACAATTGGCACAAACCATAGAATCTTATTTTCAAGAGTACCCGGCGTTGAAAAAACCTCAAGGATATACCTTAGTAAGAAAACCTCGTATTTTACACCACAGCTAGATACTTTTTTTTTAGGGTCCCGTACACAGATAGACAAAACGGAGTCCTATTGCTCTTGCTCCATTTGTCTGCCCGAGAACTTATAAACAGTTGGACTTTCTAAAAAAGATTAATACTTATTTAACTATTACATATGAAGCGTCTCGGTGACTCAGCAGGTAACGACTCGGTCCTCCTAACCAGAGGTACCGGGTTCGAATCCGGACGGCCAATGTTCCAATGAGTTTTTCGAAACTTACGTACATACAGGGTGTTTTTTTAATACAGGTGTTATGTAGACACGTGAAAAAAAATAAGAATTTTTTTTCAAATAAAAATCTTTACTAGTTTTCCCACAATCATTAGTTAAGTTTGTCTAAAAAAGTCCACATCGCAAAGCTACCGTCGTACAGCTGGCTGGGGTCAGTAAATTTGCGCGTGACGTTCGGATCTTGCAACAAGACGGCAACGTCGCATGATTTCTACCTACTTACCTCGTCACGATCGTGAATAACTTTGGATTTCAGTAAATAAGTGTTTTTTAATAAATTAATTTTTAACTAATTAAGCTGACTGGCAACAACACAATAAAAAAAACGAAGCGCGAGTCAGAGTTTCACATGAAGGGTTCCTTACCTTCCTACTTAGATTTTTTTTGTAAATAACTACAAATTTACGTTTTATTTTATTTTTGTCTTCACGTGTACTGGCCAAATTTCATGATTCTAGGTCACCAGGAAATTTATTCCCTTGTGAACGTCAAAACGGCTATTTTTAAATAACGTTAACTTAGAAGTTTGATTTTTTCACAGCTTCAAGGGATTACAGATTTGATTCATTTCATCTTGACACCTCCACGCGTTCCTGACAAAAAGGGCAGACATACAGACGGACAACAAAGTGATTTAAAAAAGGACCCTTTTTTTCTTTTAAAGTACGGAACCCTAAAAATTAGGAAGGTAATTTTTTTGTTACGTAATTAGGTGTTTTACTTAAAAAACTGAATCAACTTATTTACAAATGATTAAACGAATTTAAGATTTACAATGATTTTTAAAAAAATGTTCACTTACGTTAATCGCATTAAATGTTCAAAGTGTTTGCTCGTTTTGAAAGTATTCAAGAATTCTTTCTTCGAGATGTACTGATATTTCGGGCTAGCCTTGACCTCTGGCATGTCGAGGTGTCTCGAATTGTCCGTGATCTAGTAGATTCTGTACAGTGAGAGAGATTCTGGCGCTTGTTGGTACACGGCGGTTTGGATATCGGCGCATCCACTCTCTTCGAGTCATTGGCACGTTACCATTACACTCGTGGTACAAACAAACCAAGTCCAAGAAATCCGCATTCGAAAATAAACTGCGACGTGGCATTTTCGCGTAGCGCGCCGGGCGTATTACGAAAGCACAAACACAACCTGCACCAAGCGCGAGCAGGACGTTACTGTCGATTGTCGGTCGGTGGGGCCGAGCGGGAGGCCGGGCGGGCCGCGGGAGCGCCCGCGCGGGAATTTCCCTTCTTTGTGGCGGCATGGCAACGTCGCGTGCGTCACGTGGAACAGACGGTGCATTCAACTTTTCAAGTCATGCATTATTTTTGGAAATGAAAGATTTTTTTATAAAAAGTTAAGGTACACTTTTTTTTGTGAAATGTGTTTAGAATCATGTCAGGATTCACCCCCTTAAGGCTTGCTCGGTATTAAAAAAACACCCTGTATACTCACCGATTGCTTTAACTGTGAAGGAAAACATCGTGAGGAAAACTGCACACACCTGCGAAGAAACTCGAAGGTTGTGTGTGAAGTCGAACAACCCGCACTGGGCCCGCGTGGTCGACTAAGGCCCGATCGCCCTAATTCAGGGTAGGCTCGAGCCCCTCGGTGGGGACGTATATGAGCTGATATGATGAACTTATTACAAACCAACTTAACTTTGCGGTCGGGAACTGTTTTTTTTTAGTAGGGAATCCTTAATTTGCGAACTTCGACACGCAATGGCCGCTTATTAAGTTAAGAGATGTTAAGTGGCAAGCAGGAAAAGTTTGTGTTTTAACTTTTTTAATTTCTCTTGCAGCTAATTAATGACTTCGAACAGGCATACGGAGAGTATAAGGACAATTTGTTCATCAATTTTCCGATTGTTAAAAAACTTCTATGTGAAATCCTTACTAAACGTAAAAAGGATAAAGATGCACTATGCGCTGAAGTACTAGAATTAGCACAATGTAAGTGTATCATACTAGCTGGGGCCTGCGTAGTTTTGCAACGCGCATATCATCAAGAAGATCCGTAGGAGAACCAAAGTTACCGATATAGCTCTCAGAATTGCTAAACTTAGTGGCAGTGGGCGGGGCACATAGCTCGTAGAACAGTAAAGTTCTCGAGTGACGACCGCGCACCGGAAAACGCAGCGTAGGGAGGCCTCCCACCCGGTGGACCGATGACCTGGTGAAGGTTGCGGGAAGCCGCTGGATGCGGGTAGCGCAGAACCGGTCGTCGTGGAAATCCTTGGAGGAGGCCTATGTCCAGCAGTGGACGTCCTACGGACGATATGATGATGATATCATGTTTACGATATCCCCATCAAACAACTTTGTTCTGAAAGAGGCACAGATTTTTTAAATCATAGGTATAGATTCTTTTCATATACAATTGATTTGATTTTGAATCTCACCTATGTTGGGCCAAGTTTTAATAGGGTTGCAAATTTTTTTTTTCATCGCATTTCTTAATAAAATATGAAAACTCCGTAAAACAGTGTCAAAAATTGGCCAAGAAATACGGAAGATAAAAGAATTTTCAACTACTAATTAGATTCGTTATGTAAATGTGACGACATAAAACACACGGTCCATATAAACTATGCTACATTCCGTTTTGCTAGGAAGTGATAAATCTTTAATGGCTTATATTATCTTGGTTATTTTTATAGTTATTCATAAATATGGTTTGTATAATACCGTTTCTTTTATGAAAGGTTCGATCCCGGCGGGGTCAACTTGTAAGACTCGGTTTGGTTGGTGGTAGGGCATTTTCTAAGTCCGCCTAGGTGGCTACCACCATCTTATCTAAGTCTTGCCGCCAAACATCAGTGTTAACAACATTGATGTGTTCCGGCTTGAAGATAAGATAGCCAGTTCTCCATTGCATTGGGGAATCTTGATAAGCCCGCTTCCATCTTCGGCATCATCGTCACTTACCATCATGTGTGATGATGCCAAGGGCTTACCAATGATGAATACAAAAAAAAAAGAATGAGCTTTTATTAAATCAATAAAGTAATAATCATGCATATTCCCCATTTGATGCACAGCAAAAATACATAATTCTTGTGACTTGTATTTAACTGACGTACCTATTTTGTTATTATTATATTACAGCAGGTGCTGAAGAGGATATCAACCTTGCGGGGTTTCTAGCCATTGCGCACCTATTAAGTTTTTCAGCAGCAATTTCAAGCCAGAAAAAGAAAAGATTTAAGACTGATAAGACAAACTGCTGGAAACCGTCGAAGATCGATGCTCAAAACGCATTTATCAAACACGTCAAAGCAGATATAGAAATCAACGACGCAATTGAATCCCAATATGAAAATTTTATGAAAAGAGGTGGTAGTTCCCAACCGTTCATTATAATAGTAGGAGAGACATTGAACAATATAGAAAGGTACTTTGTTATAGCCAACAGAAACGTACTCTATGAACGGTGTAACATTTTGCAAACAGTTGATACGTGCTACAAAATTTTTTGGGCATTAAATGCACTTTATAGTATCGAATCGTACCCTATATGGTTATTTATACAAAAAGGGATGTACAGAATGACATCTAAATTCGACAAGAGCTCAACTTCAGTTGATTCCCTTTTAACTGACTGTAATTTAAATTTGTAAAAGCTTTTTATAATCTGTGGATTTTAACTTTTTTTATAATGGTTATTATATGTTTCATGTGTAAAATACAATTTGTAGATGTCGAAATTCTGAAATCACATTTTAATCTAATACACAATCCTAAAGAACTAAGTGTATTTAATTGCGTAGAAAATAATTGTGGACGTGAGTTCCACATAATTAATTCTTTTAGAAACATTGTAGCAGATTAAAAAACAAATTTAAAAGATGAAGTTTCCGTAGAAGAAACAAGACCTTCAAAATTACCTCAAAATAACGACACTCTTTTAAAAATTACATCTGAGTTAATTGCTGACTTAAAAGAAATGTTTATCAGTTTTCATACAAATCTACCCCCGCCCACGTGGCCGCATTGTGGTAGCCTTGTGGTCGTGGTGTGGTTCGTTTAAATAAAACTATTTTCATACAAATCTACCCCCGCCACCGCAGTGAAGATAGCACCCCACTTTGCCGGACCCCTTTTTGTTGTGTATGCTGTGAACACGCCCTTACTATAAGGGGGTTAGCACCCTTAATCTTACTTAATTTACCAATAATCGACACTACCGTACAAATAAAAGAATTTCAACTGTCATAAGCCTTTCTTTTCATCTTTGTCCATATCCTACCTTGATTAATAGTTCAGTCAATCTATAATATATAGCTGAGGTACCTACCTAAATAAACAAACGCACAGCACAGACGAATTATTGTAAAGTGGATAACTGAATATCAGCGTAAGTATCTACCTACCTATCAAGCAATAACGGAAGGATTTCACTACGAAAACAAAGCTTACTTTTGATCACGCACGATTAAACAACAGTTTCCTCAAATCGTTACTCAAGTGAATTGTACCTACTTTGAAAGAGATAAATAAGTACGGCTCCCTATTCAAATACATGAGGTGAAGTTGGTAAGACACATGTCGGCATGTTGAACAGGCTCTGCTGAATCGTTTAAAGTACAGAGCGACTCCAGTTAATGTTCATATTTTTAAGATATTTACGTCTAAACTTTATTTGTGTAGTCGATTTTCAAAAAAATTGAACTCCTCTTTTAGGTACTTTGCATGAGGTGAAGTGGGTAAGACACATGTCGGCATGTTAAACAGGCTCTGCTTCATCGTATAAGAGACAGAGCGACTCCAGTTAATGTTCATATTATTAAGATATTTACGTCTAAACTTTATTTGTGTAGTCGATTTTCAAAAAAATTGAACTCCTCTTTTAGGTACTTTGCATGAGGTGAAGTGGGTAAGACACATGTCGGCATGTTAAACAGGCTCTGCTTCATCGTATAAGAGACAGAGCGACTCCAGTTAATGTTCATATTATTAAGATATTTACGTCTAAACTTTATTTGTGTAGTCGATTTTCAAAAAAATTGAACTCCACTTTTAGGTACTTTGCATGAGGTGAAGTGGGTAAGACACATGTCGGCATGTTAAACAGGCTCTGCTGAATCGTTTAAGACACAGAGCGACTCCAGTTAATGTTCATATTTTTAAGATATTTACGTTTAAACTTTATTTGTGTAGTCGATTTTCCAAAAAATTGAACTCCTCTTTTAGGTACTTTGCATGAGGTGAAGTTGGTAAGACATATGTCGGCATGTTGAAGAGGCTCTGCTGAATCGTATAATTGACAGAGCGACTCCAGTTAATGTTCATATTTTTGAGATATTTGCGTCTGAAATTTCTATATGAAGTCGAATTTTTCAAAATTTTGAACTACACATTTAGGTACTTTGCAAGAGGTGAAGTGGGTGAGACACATGTCGGCATGTTGAAAAGGCTCTGCTGAATCGTTTAAAGTACAGAGCGACTCCAGTTAATGTTCATATTTTTAAGATATTTACGTCTAAACTTTATTTGTGTAGTCGATTTTCAAAAAAATTGAACTCCTCTTTTAGGTACTTTGCATGAGGTGAAGTGGGTAAGACACATGTCGGCATGTTAAACAGGCTCTGCTTCATCGTATAAGAGACAGAGCGACTCCAGTTAATGTTCATATTTTTGAGATATTTGCGTCTGAAGTTTCTATATGAAGTCGAATTTTTCAAAAAATTTAACTCCACTTTTAGGTCCTTTGCAAGAGGTGAAGTGGGTAAGACACATGTCGGCATGTTGAACAGGCTCTGCTGAATCGTTTAAGAGACAGAGCGACTCCAGTTAATGTTCATATTTTTGATTTATTTAAGTATAAACTTTGTTTGTGTAGTCGATTTTCCAAAAAATTTAACTCCTCTTTTAGGTACTTCGCAGGAGGTGAAGTGGGTAAGACACATGTCGGCATGTTAAACATGATCTGCTGAATCGTATAAGAGACAGAGCGACTCCAGTTAATGTTCATATTTTTGAGATATTTGCGTCTGAAGTTTCTATATGAAGTCGAATTTTTCAAAATTTTGAACTACACATTTAGGTACTTTGCAAGAGGTGAAGTGGGTGAGACACATGTCGGCATGTTGAACAGGCTCTGCTGAATCGTTTAAAGTACAGAACGACTCCAGTTAATGTTCATATTTTTAAGATATTTACGTCTAAACTTTATTTGTGTAGTCGATTTTCATAAAATTGAACTCCTCTTTTAGGTACTTTGCATGAGGTGAAGTGGGTAAGACACATGTCGGCATGTTGAACAGGCTCTGCAGAATCGTTTAAAAGACAGAGCGACTCCAGTTAATGTTCATATTTTTGATTTATTTACGTATAAACGTTGTTTCTGTAGTCGATTTTCCAAAAAATTGAACTCCTCTTTTAGGTACTTTGCATGAGGTGAAGTTGGTAAGACACATGTCGGCATGTTAAACAGGTTCTGTGGAATCGTATAAGAGACAGAACGACTCCAGTTAATGTTCATATTTTTGAGATATTTGCGTCTGAAGTTTCTATATGAAGTCGAATTTTTCAAAAAATTGAACTCCACATTTAGGTACTTTGCAAGAGGTGAAGTGGGTAAGACACATATCGGCATGTTGAACAGGCTTTGCTGAATCGTTTAAAGTACAGAGCGACTCCAGTTAATGTTCATATTTTTAAGATATTTACGTCTAAACTTTATTTGTGTAGTCGATTTTCAAAAAAATTGAACTCCTCTTTTAGGTACTTTGCATGAGGTGAAGTGGGTAAGACACATGTCGGCATGTTGAACAGGCTCTGCAGAATCGTTTTAAAGACAGAGCGACTCCAGTTAATGTTCATATTTTTGATTTATTTACGTATAAACGTTGTTTCTGTAGTCGATTTTCCAAAAAATTGAACTCCTCTTCTAGGTACTTTGCATGAGGTGAAGTGGGTAAGACACATGTCGGCATGTTAAACAGGCTCTGCTAAATCGTTTAAGACACAGAGCGACTCCAGTTAATGTTCATATTTTTAAGATATTTACGTCTAAACTTTATTTGTGTAGTCGATTTTCAAAAAAATTGAACTCCTCTTTTAGGTACTTTGCATGAGGTGAAGTTGGTAAGACATATGTCGGCATGTTGAAGAGGCTCTGCTGAATCGTATAATTGACAGAGCGACTCCAGTTAATGTTCATATTTTTGAGATATTTGCGTCTGAAATTTCTATATGAAGTCGAATTTTTCAAAATTTTGAACTACACATTTAGGTACTTTGCAAGAGGTGAAATGGGTGAGACACATGTCGGCATGTTGAAAAGGCTCTGCTGAATCGTTTAAAGTACAGAGCGACTCCAGTTAATGTTCATATTTTTAAGATATTTACGTCTAAACTTTATTTGTGTAGTCGATTTTCAAAAAAATTGAACTCCTCTTTTAGGTACTTTGCATGAGGTGAAGTGGGTAAGACACATGTCGGCATGTTAAACAGGCTCTGCTTCATCGTATAAGAGACAGAGCGACTCCAGTTAATGTTCATATTTTTGAGATATTTGCGTCTGAAGTTTCTATATGAAGTCGAATTTTTCAAAAAATTTAACTCCACTTTTAGGTACTTTGCAAGAGGTGAAGTGGGTAAGACACATGTCGGCATGTTGAACAGGCTCTGCTGAATCGTTTAAGAGACAGAGCGACTCCAGTTAATGTTCATATTTTTGATTTATTTACGTATAAACTTTGTTTGTGTAGTCGATTTTCCAAAAAATTGAACTCCTCTTTTAGGTACTTCGCATGAGGTGAAGTGGGTAAGACACATGTCGGCATGTTAAACATGATCTGCTGAATCGTTTAAGACACAGAGCGACTCCAGTTAATGTTCATATTTTTAAGATATTTACGTTTAAACTTTATTTGTGTAGTCGATTTTCCAAAAAATTGAATTCCTCTTTTAGGTACTTTGCATGAGGTGAAGTGGGTAAGACACATGTCGGCATGTTAAACAGGCTCTGCTTCATCGTATAAGAGACAGAGCGACTCCAGTTAATGTTCATATTTTTGAGATATTTGCGTCTGAAGTTTCTATATGAAGTCGAATTTTTCAAAATTTTGAACTACACATTTAGGTACTTTGCAAGAGGTGAAGTGGGTGAGACACATGTCGGCATGTTGAACAGGCTCGGCTGAATCGTTTAAAGTACAGAACGACTCCAGTTAATGTTCATATTTTTAAGATATTTACGTCAAAACTTTATTTGTGTAGTCGATTTTCAAAAAATTGAACTCCTCTTTTAGGTACTTTGCATGAGGTGAAGTGGGTAAGACACATGTCGGCATGTTGAACAGGCTCTGCAGAATCGTTTAAAAGACAGAGCGACTCCAGTTAATGTTCATATTTTTGATTTATTTACGTATAAACGTTGTTTCTGTAGTCGATTTTCCAAAAAATTGAACTCCTCTTTTAGGTACTTTGCATGAGGTGAAGTTGGTAAGATACATGTCGGCATGTTAAACAGGTTCTGTGGAATCGTATAAGAGACAGAACGACTCCAGTTAATGTTCATATTTTTGAGATATTTGCGTCTGAAGTTTCTATATGAAGTCGAATTTTTCAAAAAATTGAACCCCACATTTAGGTACTTTGCAAGAGGTGAAGTGGGTAAGACACATGTCGGCATGTTGAACAGGCTTTGCTGAATCGTTTAAAGTACAGAGCGACTCCAGTTAATGTTCATATTTTTAAGATATTTACGTCTAAACTTTATTTGTGTAGTCGATTTTCAAAAAAATTGAACTCCTCTTTTAGGTACTTTGCATGAGGTGAAGTGGGTAAGACACATGTCGGCATGTTAAACAGGCTCTGCTTCATCGTATAAGAGACAGAGCGACTCCAGTTAATGTTCATATTTTTGAGATATTTGCGTCTGAAGTTTCTATATGAAGTCGAATTTTTCAAAAAATTGAACTCCACATTTAGGTACTTTGCAAGAGGTGAAGTGGGTAAGACACATATCGGCATGTTGAACAGGCTTTGCTGAATCGTTTAAAGTACAGAGCGACTCCAGTTAATGTTCATATTTTTAAGATATTTACGTCTAAACTTTATTTGTGTAGTCGATTTTCAAAAAAAATGAACTCCACTTTTAGGTACTTTGCATGAGGTGAAGTGGGTAAGACATATGTCGGCATGTTGAACAGGCTCTGCTGAATCGTTTAAAGTACAAAGCGACTCCAGTTAATGTTCATATTTTTGAGATATTTGCGTCTGAAATTTATATATGAAGTCGAATTTTTCAAAAAATTGAACTCCACATTTAGGTACTTTGCAAGAGGTGAAGTGGGTAAGACACATGTCGGCATGTTGAACAGGCTCTGCTGAATCGTTTAAGAGACAGAGCGACTCCAGTTAATGTTCATATTTTTGATTTATTTACGTATAAACTTTGTTTGTGTAGTCAATTTTCCAAAAAATTGAACTCCTCTTTTAGGTACTTCGCATGAGGTGAAGTGGGTAAGACACATGTCGGCATGTTAAACAGGCTCTGTGGAATCGTATAAGAGACAGAACGACTCCAGTTAATGTTCATATTTTTGAGATATTTGCGTCTGAAGTTTCTATATGAAGTCGAATTTTTCAAAAAATTGAACTCCACATTTAAGTACTTTGCAAGAGGTGAAGTGGGTAAGACACATGTCGGCATGTTGAACAGGCTCCGCTTAATCGTATAAGAGACAGAGCGACTCCAGTTAATGTTCATATTTTTAAGATATTTACGTTTAAACTTTATTTGTGTAGTCGATTTTCCAAAAAATTGAACTCCTCTTTTAGGTACTTTGCATGAGGTGAAGTTGGTAAGACACATGTCGGCATGTTAAACAGGCTCTGTGGAATCGTATAAGAGACAGAACGACTCCAGTTAATGTTCATATTTTTGAGATATTTGCGTCTGAAGTTTTTATATGAAGTCGAATTTTTCAAAAAATTGAACTCCACATTTAGGTACTTTGCAAGAGGTGAAGTGGGTAAGACACATGTCGTCATGTTGAACAGGCTCTGCTTAATCGTATAAGATACAGAGCGACTCCAGTTAATGTTCATATTATTAAGATATTTACGTCTAAACTTTATTTGTGTAGTCGATTTTCAAAAAAATTGAACTCCACTTTTAGGTACTTTGCATGAGGTGAAGTGGGTAAGACACATGTCGGCATGTTGAACAGGCTCTGCTGAATCGTTTAAAGTACAGAGCGACTCCAGTTAATGTTCATATCTTTAAGATATTTACGTCTAAACTTTATTTGTGTAGTCGATTTTCAAAAAAATTGAACTCCTCTTTTAGGTACTTTGCATGAGGTGAAGTGGGTAAGACATATGTCGGCATGTTGAACAGGCTCTGCTGAATCGTTTAAGACACAGAGCGACTCCAGTTAATGTTCATATTTTTAAGATATTTACGTTTAAACTTTATTTGTGTAGTCGATTTTCCAAAAAATTGAACTCCTCTTTTAGGTACTTTGCATGAGGTGAAGTTGGTAAGACATATGTCGGCATGTTGAAGAGGCTCTGCTGAATCGTATTATTGACAGAGCGACTCCAGTTAATGTTCATATTTTTGAGGTATTTGCGTCTGAAATTTCTATATGAAGTCGAATTTTTCAAAATTTTGAACTACACATTTAGGTACTTTGCAAGAGGTGAAGTGGGTGAGACACATGTCGGCATGTTGAAAAGGCTCTGCTGAATCGTTAAAAGTACAGAGCGACTCCAGTTAATGTTCATATCTTTAAGATATTTACGTCTAAACTTTATTTGTGTAGTCGATTTTAAAAAAAATTGAACTCCTCTTTTAGGTACTTTGCATGAGGTGAAGTGGGTAAGACATATGTCGGCATGTTAAACAGGCTCTGCTGAATCGTTTAAGACACAGAGCGACTCCAGTTAATGTTCATATTTTTAAGATATTTACGTCTAAACTTTATTTGTGTAGTCGATTTTCAAAAAAATCATCCTCACCTGAATAACCTGAAAGAATACAACTATCGGTCTTTAAGTACCTACGTTTAAGATATAGGTAAAGAATAATTCTCCAAACCATTAAGAAGTTGTACCTTCCATCATCAGCTCATCAACAAGAGATGATGAATACCAGATGCAAAACTTATATAGCTTTAGAAAATACATGAAACACGTAGTAATACGTGGTTATAAAATTTACGGGTTGCAAGTTTCAGCTTTATAGGTCAAGTAGTTTTCGACATTCAGTGAGTGAATGGACCTCCTCTCCAACCTCCCCAACTGCACCAAAAATCCACTTCTGAAAACCATCTTAGGAACCACTTATGAACACAAAGATTAGTTATTCTGCCAAAGGAAATATTTGATTCAGAAAATCCGCCTTTTTATATCGTGTACAAAACGAAAATACTCACCGTAACAGCAGTTTTACTGTTGTAGTTGTAACACGTACGAAAAGTTTTGGTAGCAATAAAACCACAATAAAACAATCCTATACAATTCAGAAACTTTTAAACAAACTGATAACTTAGTGCTCTTTGATCTCGAACTATTTGAATTCCAACCAAAGAGATATAAAAAAACAATAATCGTTACGTGGTCTGGTCCATAGTTCCAGCAAACTGAAAAATTTTGCAGTGCAATTTCAACTCGCAACATTCGTGACGTATTCTGTAAAGAATAATTGACTAATGAACATGTTCGTTGGCATGTTCAACATGCCGACATAATATTATGTCTTACCCACTTCAACTCATGCAAAGTACCTTAAAGTGATCTTTAATTTTTGAAAAAATCGCCTGTACATAGAAAGTTCAGACGCAAATATCTTAAAAATATGAACATTAACTGGAGTCGCTCTGTACTTTAAACGATTCAGCAGAGCCTTTTCAACATGCCGACATGTGTCTCACCCACTTCACCTCTTGCAAAGTACCTAAATGTGAAGTTCAAAATTTTGAAAAATTCGACTTCATATAGAAATTTCAGACGCAAATACCTCAAAAATATGAACATTAACTGGAGTCGCTCTGTCAATTATACGATTCAGCAGAGCCTCTTCAACATGCCGACATATGTCTTACCAACTTCACCTCATGCAAAGTACCTAAAAGAGGAGTTCAATTTTTTGGAAAATCGACTACACAAATAAAGTTTAAACGTAAATATCTTAAAAATATGAACATTAACTGGAGTCGCTCTGTGTCTTAAACGATTCAGCAGAGCCTGTTTAACATGCCGACATATGTCTTACCCACTTCACCTCATGCAAAGTACCTAAAAGAGGAGTTCAATTTTTTTGAAAATCGACTACACAAATAAAGTTTAGACGTAAATATCTTAAAGATATGAACATTAACTGGAGTCGCTCTGTACTTTAAACGATTCAGCAGAGCCTGTTCAACATGCCGACATGTGTCTTACCCACTTCACCTCATGCAAAGTACCTAAAATGGAGTTCAATTTTTTTGAAAATCGACTACACAAATAAAGTTTAGACGTAAATATCTTAATAATATGAACATTAACTGGAGTCGCTCTGTCTCTTATACGATTAAGCAGAGCCTGTTCAACATGCCGACATGTGTCTTACCCACTTCACCTCTTGCTAAGTACCTAAATGTGGAGTTCAATTTTTTGAAAAATTCGACTTCATATAGAAACTTCAGACGCAAATATCTCAAAAATATGAACATTAACTGGAGTCGTTCTGTCTCTTATACGATTCCACAGAGCCTGTTTAACATGCCGACATGTGTCTTACCAACTTCACCTCATGCAAAGTACCTAAAAGAGGAGTTCAATTTTTTGGAAAATCGACTACACAAATAAAGTTTAAACGTAAATATCTTAAAAATATGAACATTAACTGGAGTCGCTCTGTCTCTTATACGATTAAGCGGAGCCTGTTCAACATGCCGACATGTGTCTTACCCACTTCACCTCTTGCAAAGTACCTAAATGTGGAGTTCAATTTTTTGAAAAATTCGACTTCATATAGAAACTTCAGACGCAAATATCTCAAAAATATGAACATTAACTGGAGTCGTTCTGTCTCTTATACGATTCCACAGAGCCTGTTTAACATGCCGACATGTGTCTTACCCACTTCACCTCATGCGAAGTACCTAAAAGAGGAGTTCAATTTTTTGGAAAATCGACTACACAAACAAAGTTTATACGTAAATAAATCAAAAATATGAACATTAACTGGAGTCGCTCTGTCTCTTAAACGATTAAGCAGAGCCTGTTCAACATGCCGACATGTGTCTTACCCACTTCACCTCTTGCAAAGTACCTAAATGTGGAGTTCAATTTTTTAAAAAATTCGACTTCATATATAAATTTCAGACGCAAATATCTCAAAAATATGAACATTAACTGGAGTCGCTTTGTACTTTAAACGATTCAGCAGAGCCTGTTCAACATGCCGACATATGTCTTACCCACTTCACCTCATGCAAAGTACCTAAAAGTGGAGTTCATTTTTTTTTGAAAATCGACTACACAAATAAAGTTTAGACGTAAATATCTTAAAAATATGAACATTAACTGGAGTCGCTCTGTGTCTTAAACGATTCAGCAGAGCCTGTTTAACATGCCGACATGTGTCTTACCCACTTCACCTCATGCAAAGTACCTAGAAGAGGAGTTCAATTTTTTGGAAAATCGACTACAGAAACAACGTTTATACGTAAATAAATCAAAAATATGAACATTAACTGGAGTCGCTCTGTCTTTAAAACGATTCTGCAGAGCCTGTTCAACATGCCGACATGTGTTTTACCCACTTCACCTCATGCAAAGTACCTAAAAGAGGAGTTCAATTTTTTTGAAAATCGACTACACAAATAAAGTTTAGACGTAAATATCTTAAAAATATGAACATTAACTGGAGTCGCTCTGTACTTTAAACGATTCAGCAAAGCCTGTTCAACATGCCGACATGTGTCTTACCCACTTCACCTCTTGCAAAGTACCTAAATGTGGGGTTCAATTTTTTGAAAAATTCGACTTCATATAGAAACTTCAGACGCAAATATCTCAAAAATATGAACATTAACTGGAGTCGTTCTGTCTCTTATACGATTCCACAGAACCTGTTTAACATGCCGACATGTGTCTTACCAACTTCACCTCATGCAAAGTACCTAAAAGAGGAGTTCAATTTTTTGGAAAATCGACTACAGAAACAACGTTTATACGTAAATAAATCAAAAATATGAACATTAACTGGAGTCGCTCTGTCT
The DNA here is from genome assembly GCA_947284805.1 of Coleophora flavipennella. Taxonomy (NCBI): domain Eukaryota; kingdom Metazoa; phylum Arthropoda; class Insecta; order Lepidoptera; family Coleophoridae; genus Coleophora; species Coleophora flavipennella. The sequence goes on from OX369290.1 coordinate 7,310,853, forward strand.
TTTAAACGATTCTGCAGAGCCTGTTCAACATGCCGACATGTGTCTTACCCACTTCACCTCATGCAAAGTACCTAAAAGAGGAGTTCAATTTTTTGAAAATCGACTACACAAATAAAGTTTAGACGTAAATATCTTAAAAATATGAACATTAACTGAAGTCGTTCTGTACTATAAACGATTCAGCAGAGCCTGTTCAACATGCCGACATGTGTCTCACCCACTTCACCTCTTGCAAAGTACCTAAATGTGTAGTTCAAAATTTTGAAAAATTCGACTTCATATAGAAACTTCAGACGCAAATATCTCAAAAATATGAACATTAACTGGAGTCGCTCTGTCTCTTATACGATGAAGCAGAGCCTGTTTAACATGCCGACATGTGTCTTACCCACTTCACCTCATGCAAAGTACCTAAAAGAGGAATTCAATTTTTTGGAAAATCGACTACACAAATAAAGTTTAAACGTAAATATCTTAAAAATATGAACATTAACTGGAGTCGCTCTGTGTCTTAAACGATTCAGCAGATCATGTTTAACATGCCGACATGTGTCTTACCCACTTCACCTCATGCGAAGTACCTAAAAGAGGAGTTCAATTTTTTGGAAAATCGACTACTCAAACAAAGTTTATACGTAAATAAATCAAAAATATGAACATTAACTGGAGTCGCTCTGTCTCTTAAACGATTTAGCAGAGCCTGTTCAACATGCCGACATGTGTCTTACCCACTTCACCTCTTGCAAAGTACCTAAAAGTGGAGTTAAATTTTTTGAAAAATTCGACTTCATATAGAAACTTCAGACGCAAATATCTCAAAAATATGAACATTAACTGGAGTCGCTCTGTCTCTTATACGATGAAGCAGAGCCTGTTTAACATGCCGACATGTGTCTTACCCACTTCACCTCATGCAAAGTACCTAAAAGAGGAGTTCAATTTTTTTGAAAATCGACTACACAAATAAAGTTTAGACGTAAATATCTTAAAAATTTGAACATTAACTGGAGTCGCTCTGTACTTTAAACGATTCAGCAGAGCCTTTTCAACATGCCGACATGTGTCTCACCCACTTCACCTCTTGCAAAGTACCTAAATGTGTAGTTCAAAATTTTGAAAAATTCGACTTCATATAGAAATTTCAGACGCAAATATCTCAAAAATATGAACATTAACTGGAGTCGCTCTGTCAATTATACGATTCAGCAGCGCCTCTTCAACATGCCGACATATGTCTTACCAACTTCACCTCATGCAAAGTACCTAAAAGAGGAGTTCAATTTTTTTGAAAATCGACTACACAAATAAAGTTTAGACGTAAATATCTTAAAAATATGAACATTAACTGGAGTCGCTCTGTGTCTTAAACGATTCAGCAGAGCCTGTTTAACATGCCGACATGTGTCTTACCCACTTCACCTCATGCAAAGTACCTAGAAGAGGAGTTCAATTTTTTGGAAAATCGACTACAGAAACAACGTTTATACGTAAATAAATCAAAAATATGAACATTAACTGGAGTCGCTCTGTCTTTAAAACGATTCTGCAGAGCCTGTTCAACATGCCGACATGTGTCTTACCCACTTCACCTCATGCAAAGTACCTAAAAGAGTTCAATTTTTTTGAAAATCGACTACACAAATAAAGTTTAGACGTAAATATCTTAAAAATATGAACATTAACTGGAGTCGCTCTGTACTTTAAACGATTCAGCAGAGCCTGTTCAACATGCCGACATGTGTCTTACCCACTTCACCTCTTGGAAAGTACCTAAAAGTGGAGTTCAATTTTTTGAAAAATTCGACTTCATATAGAATCTTCAGACGCAAATATCTCAAAAATATGAACATTAACTGGAGTCGCTCTGTACTTTAAACGATTCAGCAGAGCCTGTTCAACATGCCGACATGTGTCTTACCCACTTCACCTCATGCAAAGTACCTAAAAGAGGAGTTCAATTTTTTGAAAATCGACTACACAAATAAAGTTTAGACGTAAATATCTTAAAAATATGAACATTAACTGGAGTCGTTCTGTACTTTAAACGATTCAGCAGAGCCTGTTCAACATGCCGACATGTGTCTCACCCACTTCACCTCTTGCAAAGTACCTAAATGTGTAGTTCAAAATTTTGAAAAATTCGACTTCATATAGAAACTTCAGACGCAAATATCTCAAAAATATGAACATTAACTGGAGTCGCTCTGTCTCTTATACGATGAAGCAGAGCCTGTTTAACATGCCGACATGTGTCTTACCCACTTCACCTCATGCAAAGTACCTAAAAGAGGAATTCAATTTTTTGGAAAATCGACTACACAAATAAAGTTTAAACGTAAATATCTTAAAAATATGAACATTAACTGGAGTCGCTCTGTGTCTTAAACGATTCAGCAGATCATGTTTAACATGCCGACATGTGTCTTACCCACTTCACCTCATGCGAAGTACCTAAAAGAGGAGTTCAATTTTTTGGAAAATCGACTACACAAACAAAGTTTATACGTAAATAAATCAAAAATATGAACATTAAATGGAGTCGCTCTGTCTCTTAAACGATTCAGCAGAGCCTGTTCAACATGCCGACATGTGTCTTACCCACTTCACCTCTTGCAAAGGACCTAAAAGTGGAGTTAAATTTTTTGAAAAATTCGACTTCATATAGAAACTTCAGACGCAAATATCTCAAAAATATGAACATTAACTGGAGTCGCTCTGTCTCTTATACGATGAAGCAGAGCCTGTTTAACATGCCGACATGTGTCTTACCCACTTCACCTCATGCAAAGTACCTAAAAGAGGAGTTCAATTTTTTTGAAAATCGACTACACAAATAAAGTTTAGACGTAAATATCTTAAAAATATGAACATTAACTGGAGTCGCTCTGTACTTTAAACGATTCAGCAGAGCCTTTTCAACATGCCGACATGTGTCTCACCCACTTCACCTCTTGCAAAGTACCTAAATGTATAGTTCAAAATTTTGAAAAATTCGACTTCATATAGGAATTTCAGACGCAAATATCTCAAAAATATGAACATTAACTGGAGTCGCTCTGTCAATTATACGATTCAGCAGAGCCTCTTCAACATGCCGACATATGTCTTACCAACTTCACCTCATGCAAAGTACCTAAAAGAGGAGTTCAATTTTTTGGAAAATCGACTACACAAATAAAGTTTAAACGTAAATATCTTAAAAATATGAACATTAACTGGAGTCGCTCTGTGTCTTAAACGATTCAGCAGAGCCTGTTCAACATGCCGACATATGTCTTACCCACTTCACCTCATGCAAAGTACCTAAAAGAGTTCAATTTTTTTGAAAATCGACTACACAAATAAAGTTTAGACGTAAATATCTTAAAAATATGAACATTAACTGGAGTCGCTCTGTACTTTAAACGATTCAGCAGAGCCTGTTCAACATGCCGACATGTGTCTTACCCACTTCACCTCTTGCAAAGTACCTAAATGTGGAGTTAAATTTTTTGAAAAATTCGACTTCATATATAAATTTCAGACTCAAATATCTCAAAAATGTGAACATTAACGGAGTCGCTTTGTACTTTAAACGATTCAGCAGAGCCTGTTCAACATGCCGTTATATGTCTTACCCACTTCACCTCATGCAAAGTACCTAAAAGTGGAGCTCAATTTTTTTGAAAATCGACTACACAAATAAAGTTTAGACGTAAATATCTTAAAAATATGAACATTAATTGGAGTCGCTCTGTGTCTTAAACGATTCAGCAGAGCCTGTTTAACATGCCGACATGTGTCTTACCCACTTCACCTCATGCAAAGTACCTAGAAGAGGAGTTAAATTTTTTGGAAAATCGACTACAGAAACAACGTTTATACGTAAATAAATCAAAAATATGAACATTAACTGGAGTCGCTCTGTCTTTTAAACGATTCTGCAGAGCCTGTTCAACATGCCGACATGTCTTACCCACTTCACCTCATGCAAAGTACCTAAAAGTGGAGTTCAATTTTTTTGAAAATCGACTACACGTATAAAGTTTAGACGTAAATATCTTAAAAATATGAACATTAACTGGAGTCGCTCTGTACTTTAAACGATTCAGCAGAGCCTGTTCAACATGTCGACATGTGTCTTACCCACTTCACCTCTTGGAAAGTACCTAAAAGTGGAGTTCAATTTTTTGAAAAATTCGACTTCATATAGAATCTTCAGACGCAAATATCTCAAAAATATGAACATTAACTGGAGTCGTTCTGTCTCTTATACGATTCAGCAGAGCCTGTTTAACATGCCGACATGTGTCTTACCCACTTCACCTCATGCAAAGTACCTAAAAGTGGAGTTCAATTTTTTTGAAAATCGACTACACAAATAAAGTTTAGACGTAAATATCTTAAAAATATGAACATTAACTGGAGTCGCTCTGTACTTTAAACGATTCTGCAGAGCCTGTTCAACATGCCGACATGTGTCTTACCAACTTCACCTCATGTATTTGAATAGGGAGTAGACATGTGCGCCGCGCCGCGCCGGTGACCGCCGCCGCCGATAAGGACTTGACGCCGCTGACCATTTAGAAAAATCGGCGTAATCGGCGCAAATGATGCGAACGACGAAACGTTCAACGCTCGGCCTAGTCGCAAGGTTGCATGTATCGCCTTCGGATAAATTTCAATATCATCACTGCTGAAGGTTTTGGAAAAAATGGTCGACAACTACTTAAAGGAGGGTTCCCTTGCGGGAAAAAAAAACACTTCATGTATTACAATGTGCATATCAGTCTGGTAAAATGACTGAAACAGCACTTCATCTTGTAGTATCCCGTACTGAAAGTGCGTTAGAAAACCAGGAAGTATGTGCTGCTGCATTCCTCGATATCGAAGGAGCCTTTGATAGCACTACTTTGGAGGCAATCAAGATTGCAGCTATCTCCCATGGTATAGACCGAACGCTAAGTAAATGGATAGATAGCATGCTTAGGAAGAGAATCATAACATCTTTACTATTGGGGGACAAGGTTACTATCAATTCAAAAAGATGCCCACAAGGTGGCTTTCTGTAGGCGGCTTCTGAAGCAGCTGAACACCGGATCTTTCTACACGTTTGGTTATGCTGACGATCTAGTTATACTAATCAATGGAAAATTTCCGAACATAGTATCACGAATAATGTACTCGTAAAAGGCCTTGCGTAAAGATGAAAGGTGGTGTGATAAATATCACCTAACGATTAACCTTCGCAAGACCACAGTTGTACCATTCACAAGAAAAAGAAACCTACAAGGTTTAAAAACTCTCAAACTGTATATTACAGTCCATGAGCGTTAAGTATCTAGGCATAACTCTATATATACTTTCTGCACATAGAAAGGACAATGGCCAAGGCCACAAAAGTCTTCGGTATGCTAAAATCTGTGTACGGTAAGAACTTGGGGTTTAAAACCCAGTCATATACTAGCTGTACACAATAATAGTAAGCCCCATTCTTTCTAATGGTAGCATTTTGTGGTGGCCTACAACGGTTCTAGGCACATTAAGCAAACACTAACAAAACTTCAGCGGTTGACTTGCCTGGGAATTACTGGAGTATTTCCAACAACACCTACTGTATCTATAGAAATGCTACTGAATCTCAAGCCGCTTCAAATAGATCCAAACAGAGGCGGCTAAGGCCCTACAAGGTCGACTCTGGGCTGGTGTTAAATTGTCTTAAGGTCCTCAATAAGGTGAGCGAACACAACAAACTGCAACTGGTCTGGGTCCCTGGATACGTAGAAATGGAAGGCAACGAAGAAACAGACAAAGTGGCTAGAATAGGGTCACAGTCAACAATATACGGTCCAGAAACAGGAATAAGGCTCCCTAGAAGCACTATTATCAGGGCGTTGAAGGAACAGACCGAAGGAAGACTGAACTGACATGTCTTAGACTCAAAGATTCCAAGCTCTTCATCGGTAAGGTTACCACAGGTGCAATCAAGTACAGTTGGAGAAACAGCAGGACACGTGTCAGAGTGGTAACAGGAGCGTTGACGGGTCACTTTGCTACAAACGCACACTAGAAAAAATCAGCCTCATAAATGACCCGACCTGCAATTGTGGATACAGATTCAATGGAACACTTACTGTGTTAAAGCAATAATCTGGCCAGTAGCGCATGTGTCTCCTTGGAGATGACTATCCGAAACCAGAAGGCTACAAGCACCTTTTACTCAGCAGGAATTGTTGCATTGAAGCAGTACTCCTTCGAGTAGGCTAAAGAACAAAGGTTATAGGGTAGCCACAAAAACTCCCATCAGCTCAAATTGTCACTGCGACCGCAGCCACTACTCATAAAAGTCATAAATATAAGGTAAGATTGTAAGTACGTTATTTGTAACCAAATTACCAAACTTAACTATATTTGATTGCGACTTTAACGTTTTATTTCTTTTCATACGAGTACCTTTCATTAATTTTATGACAACGTATTTTTTATTAATCTAACTTTTGATTGTTTTGACTGTTATTTGTGTAATTTATGCCGCCATTGACGACGCCGTTTACGCCGCCATTTACGCCGCCGCCGACCAAATTTTACCTCTACGCCGCCGCCGAATATTTCGGCATCGGCGCACATGTCTAATAGGTAGGTAGATACTTACGCTGATATTCAGTTATCCACTTTACAATAATTCGTCTGTGCTGTGCGTTTGTTTATTTAGGTAGGTACCTCAGCTATATATTATAGATTGACTGAACTATTAATCAAGGTAGGATATGGACAAAGATGAAAAGAAAGGCTTATGACAGTTGAAATTCTTTTATTTGTACGGTAGTGTCGATTATTGGTAAATTAAGTAAGATTAAGGGTGCTAACCCCCTTATAGTAAGGGCGTGTTCACAGCATACACAACAAAAAGGGGTCCGGCAAAGTGGGGTGCTATCTTCACTGCGGTACCCCCGCCCACGTGGTTGTGTTGTGGTCGCATTGTGGTCGTGGTGTGGATCGTTTAAATAAAACTATTTTTATACAAATCTACCCCCGCCCACGTGGTTGCGTTGTGGTCGCATTGTGGTAGCCTTGTGGTCGTGGTGTGGATCGTTTAAATAAAACTATTTTCATACAAATCTACCCTCGCCCACGTGGTTGCGTTGTGGTCGCATTGTGGTGGTGGTGTGGTTCGTTTAAATAAAACTATGCGTTTTCGTACAAATCTACCCCCGCCCACGTGGTTGTGTGGTGGTAGCGTTGTGGTTCGTTTAAATAAAACTATTTTCATACAAATATACCCCCGCCCACGTGGTTGCGTTGTGGTCGCATTGTGGTAGCGTTGTGGTCGTTTTAAGATAAGATAAGATAAAGATAAATACTCTTTATTGTACCCAAAAATATAAAAAAAAAAAAAAAAAAAAAATAAACACAATGTAAAACTTAGAAACTTCGTTTTGTGGTTCGTTTAAATAAAACTGTGCGTTTTCGTACAAATCTACCCCCGCCCATGTGATTGCGTTGTGGTCGCATTGTGGTTCGTTTAAATAAAACTATGCGTTTTCGTACAAATCTACCCTTGCCCACGTAGTCGCGTTGTGGTCGCATTGTGGTAGCGTTGTGGTTCGTTTAAATAAAACTATTTTCATACAAATATACCCCCGCCCACGTGGTTGCGTTGTGGTCGCATCGTGGTAGCGTTGTGGTTGTGGTGTGGTTCGTTTAAATAAAACTATTTTCATACAAATCTACCCCCGCCCACGTGGTTGCGTTGTGGTCGCATTGTGGTAGCCTTGTGGTCGTGGTGTGGTTCGTTTAAATAAAACTGCGTTTTCATACAAATCTACCCCCGCCCATGTGATTGCGTTGTGGTCGCATTGTGGTAGCGTTGTGGTCGTAGTTCGTTTAAATAAAACTGTGCGTTTTCATACAAATCTACCCCGCCCACGTGGTTTCGTTGTGGTCACATTGTGGTAGCGTCGTGGTCGTGGAGTGGTTCGTTTAAATAAAACTGTGTTTTCATACAAATCTACTTCCGCCCATATGATTGCGTTGTGGTTCGTTTAAATAAAAGTATGCGTTTTCCTACAAATCTACCCCCGCCCACGTGGTTGCGTTGTGGTCGCATTGTGGTAGCGTTGTGGTTCGTTTAAACAAAACTGTTTTCATACAAATCTACCCCCGCCCACGTGGTTGTGTTGTGGTCGCATTGTGGTAGCGTTGTGGTCGTGGTGTGGATCGTTTAAATCAATAGCGGGGCCCAAATCGACGCTGGCGAAGCTCTAGCAAAGAGAATGTAAACACCTAGCAAAGCCAATGTAAACACCTAGAAAAAAGAATGTAAACACTAGAAAAAGTTATTTTAATGTTGGTTACTTGTCACTAGAGCTGAAAAAACCGGAACTTTAAGGACATTCATCTATGGTTCGCCCGGGTACCTACGCTTAGTTACGCAAGGGCGAAGGAGTTGCCACTCCCGCAGCGCCGGAACAGAAGCATTCCTAAATCACAAAAGTAGATGAAAAGTATCATAACCTATAAATTTACAAATATCAAATCAAAATGTGTTTCCGCAATCCACCCTGAGCGAAGGAACCCTCTCACATTTTCCCTACTTTAGTACTTCCATATCCCCCTCGGATCCCGAAGGTATGATAAGATTTCGTAGGTAAAGCGAATTTCTGGTCAAAGATGACCTTATAGTAAAAATTTAAAAATCATTTTCTTTAGATGGGTGGATCCACGATCCCCCTTTCTAGGGAGGGGTTTATCCCACTCTCCTTTTTAACCCCCCCACCCCAAATTTCAAGTACAATAATCTATAGCTGTACCAGATTTCTTGTCAAAGATGATCTTATAGTAAAATTTTCATAATTAATTTTATTTGGGGAGGGGGGTTAACGCACTCCCCCTCAACTAAATATTTTTTAAATCTGAAAAAATATAGACTATAGGCCAATTTTGGTAGTGTAATAAATCGGCTGTTCCAAAATAAAACACTGAATATGACATCCTTAGTAAAAACTGTTTTTCTTTAAATTAGGATATACCGTGTTTAAATCTGCATGAAACAAAGATCCTTTTGCCGTTAACATTTAAAATGGCTGAGATACTGAGGTATGAAAACACAGAATACGCCACGAATTTTGATATTTCAAGCATATTACACAGAATATCCAATCACAAATTTAAAACACAGAATATGCCTGGATAATCAGTGTTTAAGGCTGGTTATTGGATATTCAGTGACATTATGTGTTGAAGAAAAACGAAATAGAAGAAAGAGTTTGCTTGAGTTTTTTTTTAAAAACACTTGGCTATACTTCGGATTCCGTCATCACCGAGTTAAGAAGAGCTAACCAACGGGGTCCACTTCTGAGCCAAGTGAAAGAAAATAGAGGAAGAAAGAAAAACACCAGAAAATGCAACTACCCCTTGATTGAGGCTCACATTAATTCCTATAATCCATGCGTAGCGCATTATAGAAGGCATAATACCCCAATTGCTAGATATTTACCTATGGGCTTGACATTAAAAGACTTATACACTGACTTTACATCAAAGCATCCAGGCGTATGCAGCAAGGAAACTTACAGAAAAGTAATGATAGATGTGGGGGTTTCTTTGCATACTCCAGAAAACGATGTATGCGGAGACTGTGGCTATTATGCTAAGATAAAAACTGACTGTCAGTCTGCAGGAAATGAAATTCCAGAAGATATAGCTCGAAATTATGAAGAACATTCTACAAAAGCGAAATTGGCTACAGCAGCATACAATAAAGACAAGGAGGCTGAAGAAGGAAGAACTTTAAAAATTTATTCTATGGATTTGGAAAAAGTTATTTTGCTACCTATCATGCCTAAGGTTAAAGATACTTTCTTTGTTAGTCGACTCGTAGTGTTTAATATGACTTTTGCTGCACTCAAACCAGGAGCAAAGAACTATTGTTGTGTCTGGCACGAAGCGATAGCTGGAAGAGATGCACCGCAGATAATAGATGCTATATTAGCATTTATAAGAGAAGAAAGGGATACGGAAAACTTCATTTTTTGGTCAGACAATTGCTGTAGCCAAAACAAGAATTGGTTTCTGTTCACGGCGTTAGTTGTATTTGTTAATTCAAATATAGCCAGCCAATTTCTGCAAACAGTTACCATAAAATATCTCACTAAAGGTCACACTCATATGACCGCTGATGCGATACACGGCAATATTGAACAGGCCTTAAAGAAAAAGGGTGATACATACGACTACAAAGATTTAGTAGATACAATAAAAACTGCACGCAAACATTTGCAAGTTGTTGAACTTCAAGATTTTCATAAATGGCAAAAAAAGAAGCGACAGCCTAGACGTCAAAACGACGATTTACAAAAAATTAAATTGAGGGATATCGTAGAAGTCAAATTTACGCGAGGATCGAGAAAAATGTGTTACAAAGAAAGCTTTCAAAATGACGAGTACAAGGAAATAAATTTTCTTCAAGCGAGATTTGATGAGAGTGTTGAACCAGAGAAAGAGAATACACCTAGGGGGATAGACAAAACAAAAAAGATCAAAATTGTAAGTAAATTGTGCAGGACAATGCCTAAAAACCGAGAATTATTTTGGATTGATTTACCAGAAAAAGAAAACACTTTGGATTTAGTAACTGAAGGCTAGTATAATGAAAGTGATGAAGATTAACCAAACACAAAAATATTTTCTTACTTTCTGCCTTGTAAAGGCAATTTTTAACTAACATTTATAACGGATTATGTGAATTTGATTGTGTCTGAAAAACTTACCTAATCTAAAATAAATAACTTGATTCGATTTGTAGTTTATTGTTTATTATTTTCCAAATAGCAATTAATAGTTTACATTGAAAAGTGTATTTCTGTGTTTCAAATTAGATTTCCAGTTCTGAATAGTACTATGTAACAAATATTTACACCGAATATCCGTAAAAGATTAAATATTTTTTGTATCATAACAACAATTGCAGTAAAAATCTTTAATTCTAGTCTGTTGGATCATTATTTTTAACTCTCATACAAAAAAACATCGTAAAATACAACAGAAAACACATGTAAAATCTAATTCTCAAAAGTCGTGCTAGTGTAAAATTTATTTTACGGCGTATTCAGTGTTTTATTTTGGAACAGCCGAAATATATGAGACTAAAGATGACCTATCCCACTAACATCGATCTGAAAGATTTATAATAGGGTAGAGCGTAGGGCGTAGCCCACGCCAACTACTTTGATCCCCAACATACAAACCTTCGGAATCCGATGGGGATGTAGCAGTATCAGGGCGAGGAAAGCATGCGGGTCCGACTTGAGAGCGGAAAAACTTGAGCAAGTGAAACAAGCGATATTATGTACGGTCAGGTTTGATTGAATACACCTCCCCATCTGTGGCAGATCTACCAGTTACGAAAGTAAAAATTTAGGGCTCTCGCTTGTTAGAACGCGTTCACCTCCCTACGTTCCCAGTCTTTTTTTTTTATTAGAAGGCGCGAAAACAGGGCAGCCCCTGCCTTCGGCGACCAGCATCAGCCACTACGGTTCGCCTGGGTGCCGGAGCTTTGTAACGCAAGGGCGAAGGGGCTGTCATTCCCGTGGCGCCGGAGCAGTCGCACTCCTAATTGCTTAAAAGTTAAAGCTATAGTGGAAGTAAATATAGCATAACATATAAATTTACAATGATCAATGTCTCGAAAACTACGTTTTTGCAATGCACCCTGACCGAAGGAACCCTCACATTTTCCCTAATCTAATACGCTTACATCACCCTCGGATCCCGAAGGTATGATAAAGATTTAAGTAGGTACCTAATCGCGAATTTCTGGTCAAAACTTCCATATCCCCCTAGGATCCCGAAGGTATGATTAGATTTCGATAGAAAAAGCGAATTTCTGGTCAAAGATGATCTTATAGTAAAAATTCGAAATTCATTTTTTTAAATGGGTGGATCCACGTTCCCCCTTTCTAGGAAGGGATTTATCCCACTCTCCTAGATTATCCCCCCCCCATAATTCAAGGGCATTAATCTATAGCTGTAACAGATTTCTTGTCAAAGATGACCTTATAGTTAAAATTTCATAACTAATTATACCTGAAGAGGGGGGGTTAACGCACCCCCCCTCACCGCCCTCACTCCTCGACTTATTAATTTTTAAAAATCTGAAACAATGTAGAGCATAGGCCAACTTTGGTAGTGTATTATATATATATGAGACTAAAGATGACCTATCCCACTAACATCTATCTGAAAGATTTATAATAGCGTAGAGCGTAGGGCGTAGCCCACGCCAACTACTTTGATCCCCAACATACAAACCTTCGGAATCCGATGGGGATGTGGGAGTATCAGGGCGAGGAAAGCATGCTGGTCCGACTTGAGAGCGGAAAAACTTAAGCAAATGAAACAAGCGATATTATGTTCTGTCAGGTTTGATTGAATATACCTCCCCATCTGTGATAGATCTAACAGTTACGAAAGTAAAAATTTAGGGCTCTCGCTTGTTAGAACGCGTTCACCTCCCTACGTTCCCAGTCTTTTTTTTTATTAGAAGGCGCGAAAACAGGGCAGCCCCTGCCTTCGGCGACCAGCATCAGCCACTACGGTTCGTCCAGGTACCTGAGCTTTGTTACGCAAGGGCGAAGGGGCTGCCATTCCCGTGGCGCCGGAGCAGTCGCACTCCTAAATTGCTTAAAAGTGAAAGCATATAGTGGAAGTAAATATAGCATAACATATAATTTTACAATGATCATTCTCGAAAACAGCGTTTTTGCAATGCACCCTGACCGAAGGAACCCCCACATTATCCCTAATCTAACACGCTTACATCACCGTCGGATCCCGAAGGTATGATTAGATTTCGGTAGGTAAAGCGAATTTCTGGTCAAAGATGACCTTATAGTAAAAATTCGAAATTCATTTTCTTTAAATGGGTGGATCCACGTTCCTCCTTTCCAGGGAGGGATTTATCCCACTCTCCCAGATCCCCCCCCATAATTTCAAGGGTATTAATCTATAGCTGTACCAGTTTTCTTGTCAAAGATGACCTTATAGTTGAAATTTCATAATTAATTTTATCTGGAGGGGGATTAACGCACTCCCCCCTCAACTTAATAATTTAAAAAAATCTGAAACAATGTAGAGCATAGGCAAACTTTGGTAGTGTATTATATATATGAGACTAAAGATGACCTATCCCACTAACATCGATCTGAAAGATTTATAATAGCGTAGAGCGTAGGGCGTAGCCCACGCCAACTACTTTGATCCCCAACATACAAACCTTCGGAATCCGATGGGGATGTGGGAGTATCAGGGTGAGGAAAGCATGCGGGTCCCCATCTGTGGCAGATCTACCAGTTACGAAAGTAAAAATTTAGGGCTCTCGCTTGTTAGAACGCGTTCACCTCCCTACGTTCCCAGTCTTTTTTTTTATTCTAAGGCGCGAAAAAAGGGTAGCCCCTGCCTTCGGCGACCAGCATCAGCCATTACGGTTCGCCCGGGTGCCTGAGCTTTGTTACGCAAGGGCGAAGGGGCTGCCATTCCCGTGCTGCCGGGGCAGTCGCACTCCTAAATCGCTTATAAGTGAAAGCATATAGTGGAAGTAAATACCGAAGGAAAATATATAGAGTATGTTATCCGTAAAACCCTCGAAAACTGGGAAAGAGGTGTTGTTGTGGGAGGAAAAACCATCTTCAACTTCCGATACGCTGATGACACTGTTCTCCTCACCACATCCATTGAAGACATGAAGAGCATTCTGAATAGGTTAGACTTTGAAAGTGGCATTCTGGGACTCGCAGTCAACCGACAGAAAACAAAATTAATGGTGATTGATCGTGCTGAGAAACTAACAAGGAGCCATAACATCCAAAGCATGGAAACAGTACAGGAATTCACTTACCTGGGTTCTCGGATATGCAATGACGGCAACTGCGCTCCGGAGATTAAACGTCGCATAGGAATGGCCAAATATGCGATGACAAGACTCTAGAACATATGGAGAAACCGGGGCATTAGTTTTAAAACCAAAGCCCGCCTAGTAAGAGCTTTAGTCTTTCCTATTTACATACGGAGTGGAAACATGGACTATACGGGCTAGAGAAAGGCAGAGAATAGATGCATTTGAAATGTGGTGTTGGAGGCAGATGCTAAGGATTCCTTGGACAGCTAGGCGAACAAAAGCGTCTATTCTCTCGCAACTCAAAGTTCAAACACGGTTGTCTACCATCTGCCTGCAGCGCATACTTACCTATTTCGGCCACGTAATGAGAAAGAGTGGTGACAACCTTGAAAAACTGATTGTTGTTGGCAACATTGAAGGAAAATATCCAGAGGCCATTTGCCAACATGATGGAGTGATCAGATAAAGGAAGGCACCGCATCTAACAAGCTTTTATCAAGCGGTGAGGGCGACTATGCACCGCAGTCGATGGAGACAAATTACGCGTCTCAAGGCCAATTTGGACCACGATCCTCAGTAATGAGGGACCGACCAGAGAGAGACAGGTACCGAATCGCGAATTTCTGGTCAAAGATGACCATATAGTATCCTGTATAATGTCATCTTTGACCCGAAATTCGCGTTGGTGTAGTGTATACAGGCTGACTTTTAATTAGTTCTTGATAACATATGATATGCATGTACTCGTGATTACAAACGAGTTTCTTTTAGAAACTCTATGTCAAATCAGAAAAAAAATATGTCATCGATACATAGTAAGTTATCAAATGGGCAAAAATGTAGAGGCTCAAAAAGTAGTTTGTAATCATGAGTACTTTCATATCCTTTACTATCAAGAACTAATTAAAAGTCACCCTATATATTTTGAAAATTAACTTTCTCTAAAAGGGGAAGATTCACGCTCTCCCTTCTCCCGGATCCTCTCCCCCTAATTTAAAGGGCATTTATCTAAAGACCTATCAGATATCTAATCTAAGATGACCTTTAAAAAAATTCAGTGTTCATTTTATCTCAGGAAGGAATCTGGTAACAATTCAGTGTATAGGTAATCTTTGGTAGTGTATTATTTGAGACTAAAGATGACCTAACTAACCTATCCAACTTCGATCCCAACCCCCCATCCATTTTGATACCAACAAACCAGATCCGATGAGGATGTAGGAGTGTCAGGGCGGGGAAAGCATGCGGGTCCGACTTAAGTGCGGAAAACTTAACGTGTCCTTGAAAGTTGTCCGCCGCCCTGAAAGATGTTTTTAAGCTTCTGGGCAGGGGTGGACTCGGCATCAATATCAACGGCGTGTACATATTCCACCTCCGATTCGCTGACGATATCGTGGTCATGGCTGAGACTATGGAAGATTTAAGCACAATGCTCGACATCCTCAGTAAAGTCTCTCAACAAGTGGGTCTTAAAATGAACATGGACCATATAAAGAAATAATAGGAAGTCTTACTTACCTGACCATCAGTAAACCAGATATAACCTATGCACCTTCATATGTAAGCCGATACATAAATAAACCTACGAAGACTACCTTCGAAGCTGCCAAGATGATTTTAGGATAACTGGAGGGTGGGTACTTACCTATAAGAAAGAAAGAAAAGAAAACGTGATCAATGCTTACTGTGAAGCAGTCTGGGGACAATGAAAACCCGATATCCTGGTATAGTATCATTGTCTTAAGCGGAGGCAGAATATGTCAGCTGCGACGTGTGAGAGAACTGTTGTAATTTTCGGATTGGCCGTATTGTGCAAAATATGGTGATGTATTGTGACAGTGAAAACGCGATTAAAATGATGGATAACAGTGAGAACACAAAACGAGCAAAGCCGACATCAAATATCACTTTGTAAAGACATTGTGATTATGAAACGTTTATCAGTGAGTGAAGAGAATTTGATAGACATTATGGCTCAACTGTACAATAGGGTCCATCGCTTTGGCAGTCCGCGATTTTTTTGGTAAGAGATATGCTTTAGCTGAACATCCATACCAAATTTCAAGGTTAGGAAACCAGCGGTTTTTGAGTTATGAAAAAGGTGGAAGTCAATTTGAAACGCGTGATTCATAATTTGGTCATAGCAACCCGTTTCCAACCCCCAACAAACCTTCGGGATGTGGGAGTGGGAGTATAAGGGCGGGAGGAAAAGAACTCCCCGTTCTACACTCTTCCTTGTGTTGAGTGGTCGACGGAGCCCCTTCGGGGCTCCTACTTCTGTGTTCTCATGTCAAACCTAACACTACGACTGTGCGGGGAGGCGAGCTAAGCTCGCCTCCCCGCACAGTCTCCGAACCTAACGGATCCGAGTCGGGGTGCTCCGCGAGTCCGAGCTCGCTTCGCTCGCTCCCGCTTCCATTTAGCACTCCCCGTACTACACTCTTCCTACAGTGTTGAGTGGTCGACGGAGCCCCTTCGGGGCTCCTACTTCTGTGTTCTCATGTCAAACCTAACACTACGACTAGCTAAGCTCGCCTCCCCGCACAGTCTCCGAACCTAACGGATCCGAGTCGGGGTGCTCCAAAGTCCGAGCTCGCTTCGCTCGCTCCCGCTTCCATTTAGAACTCCCCGTACCACACTCTTCCTACAGTGTTGAGTTGTCGACGAAGTCGGACCCACATGCTTTCCCCGCCCTGATACTCCCACATCCCCCTGGGATCCCGAAGGTTTGTTGAGGGTTTTAAATGGGTGGCGGGGGCTACGCCCCCGTTAGGGGTCCGCTTCGCGGACCCCATATTATGAATCTTTGGGATTCAATTTACTTAGACCTTGACCTTGAAATGACCTTGTATGATTGACCTTGACCTTGACGGATTACCCCCTGGTTTTCGATTTGTTACCCCAGAGTTTGTCCGCCCTCAAGTCGGCCCCGCGTGCTTTCCCCCGCCCTTATACTCCCACATCCCCTCGGATCCCGAAGGTTTGTTGGGTGTTTTAAATGGGTGGCGGGGGCTACGCCCCCGTTAGGGGTCCGCTTCGCGGACCCCATATTATGAATGTCGGGGTTTCAATTGACTAACACCTTTTTGTAATAAGCGGTAGCGAATTTCCGATCAAAGAGTATGTAAAAATACCGATTTCCAAAGGACCAAAGAGTACCTAAAATTACAATTTTCAAAAATTCATAACTCAAAAACCGCTGGTTTCCTAACCTTGAAATTTGGTATGGATGTTCAGCTAAAGCATATCTCTTACCAAAAAAATCGCGGACTGCCAAAGCGATGGACCCTATTGTACAGTTGAGCCATAATGTCTATCAAATTCTCTTCACTCACTGATAAACGTTTCATAATCACAATGTCTTTACAAAGTGATATTTGATGTCGGCTTTGCTCGTTTTGTGTTCTCACTGTTATCCATCATTTTAATCGCGTTTTCACTGTCACAATACATCACCATATTTTGCACAATACGGCCAATCCGAAAATTACAACAGTTCTCTCACACGTCGCAGCTGACATATTCTGCCTCCGCTTAAGACAATGATACTATACCAGGATATCGGGTTTTCATTGTCCCCAGACTGCTTCACAGTAAGCATTGATCACGTTTTCTTTTCTTTCTTTCTTATAGGTAAGTACCCACCCTCCAGTTATCCTAAAATCATCTTGGCAGCTTCGCAGGTAGTCTTCGTAGGTTTATTTATGTATCGGCTTACATATGAAGGTGCATAGGTTATATCTGGTTTACTGATGGTCAGGTAAGTAAGACTTCCTATTATTTCTTTATATGGTACATTAATTATTATTTCTTCTTTTTTTTCAGGAACTTCAAACTTATCTTCCATGGGAGTCTTCTCCAACTTACAGTTGTTCATTTTAAACTGTGTTATCAATAAATTTTGTTTGTGATATTATTATTATTATTATTCATTTATTTTCAGGCAACTTAGTACTAAAGTACAGGCCCATAGATATATAAAAACTTATAAAAATAACATGACATAGATACTATAAATAAAATACATTATTAGGCATGTTAGTGTCTACCTTAATCTATGTTAGTAATTTTTTATGACTAATGGACTGGCATGGTGCCTCGGAAACGCCGAAACACGACGTCCTTCGGCCAGAAGTCGGTGCTGGTGATGGTCTCCAGTAGAGGCTTCGGCACGCGCACCACGTACGACGTGAAGTGCACGTAGTGGCGCGACTCCAGCGGGAATACCCGCAGGCCGTAGCCGCACTTCTTGCGGACGTACTCCGTCACGTCCTTGGCCGTGACCGAGTGGTGCAGCCGTGACACGTAGAGCGCGACGTTCGGTATGGCGGCGCGCAGCACGGAGCCCTCTTCCGGTGCGGCCGTACCACATAGCTTCTGCGGGGTTGCCTGCGGGCTTTGCACTTCTTCTGTACCAAGGTGAAACCCTCCTTATCCACCCTGGCATTAGGGGGCTCGCTCGATGTTGGCGGCGACCTTGGTTTACCGGACGCCTTAGGAGGCGCGGGGCGCCGGCGGCAGCTTTCGGCAGCGGTGACGTCACGGTAGCCCATACGAACCGGTGACGGTGGGTTGGCGTTAACAGGCGCGCGCGGCGGGGACTGCGCGGGTGCGCGGGCAGCGGTCACAGGCGGAGACACAGGCTGCGACGGCAGCGGTGAAATCGCTGACACTGCGGAGCCCGACGTCGGTAGGTTGACGTGGGCTCCACGTAGCGCGTCAATGTAATTTGACGCCTCAGCTGGCCTAGTTACAGTGCTGCGCAGCGAACGTACTTCGTTATGCAGTTCGGCGATGGTATTTTGAGAGGCTTCAAATTTCACCTGCATGTCGGCCAGACTCTTTTTTAGGGACACGATGTCCTTCAGCAGGCTGGTGACGTCGACGTGGTCGAACGTGACGGGCGGTAGCTTGGCCAGCTCCCGCGCCACAAACGACGGCACGTCGTCAGGGTCCGTCTCCTTCAGGATCTTGATGATTTCTTGAAGGGTCTTCTTTCCTAAATGATAATTTATTTTATGTTCTCTCTATTTCCATATACCTAAAAAAATATTTATCTGTCCTAAATATTTTGCTCTGAATTCTTCTTGTAAGTATAATATTTATCTGTCCTAAATATTTTGCTCTGAATTCTTACTGTATCTATCTGTTTAGTATTACTAATCAAATCTCATAGTATTTCCTCCATAATTAAAAAAACTGCAACATTTAATCTTCTCAACTAAAAATAAAATTATAACAAGCCAATGTCTACATTATATAAAGGTCTTTATTAAAGCAAAAAAAGTCAAAACAATAATTTTTAGAATTTTTTCAAGATCGGTTGAGGTGTTGAATCATGAAAAGGTAACAAACAAACTCATTTTCGCATTTATCTTCTATATATGTATTTATAAAAATCTTGTGTCACAGTGTTTGTGTTCGTACTCCTCTGAAACGGCTTGACCGATTTCTATGAAATATTTTGTGTAGTACTTGGGTAGGCAATGGGAATAGGTCGTAAAGTATATTTCATTATGGCAAATAAAGTTAATTAGCTAGTAATATTATAGTAAAGGAATGGTTTTATGAAATATTAAGCTTTAAAGTGCAAATTTTTGTTAGTAAAGTGTCCACCCTCCACCCCCTCTACCAGCTAAACCGCTATTTCAGGACATCTGAAAAAAATAAAGTAATTAGTAGCCCAGTAATATTGAAGTCATTGATAATGACATTGACATTTATTCAATTTAAAAGAAAAACTATTACGGCTAAGTATGTTTCCTTAGTTTAGCAGTAATAGTCAACCAACTGAAGATGTTCAGTTGGATTTATAAAAAGTGCATAGATTTTCCATAGGTACATAATGCTCTAATTACTAACTACTTAAACAATTTATTTTTAAATGAAAAGACCTACTTTGCGCAAGTCAGACTCGTACTTGGCCGGTTTTTATATTAAATACCCACCTTGGAAGCACACAACTTTTTTTTTTTCTTCAAGATCAGGGATTCTTAACCTTATACTCTATGCGCCTCACCCAACTTTCTGTTAAATGCCCTCAATATTTTTATTTTCTTTGCAAAAGGTGCCGAATAAGGCGTCAAAATAAGTCATCATCTTCATATCAGCTGAAAAACATCCACTGCTGGACAAAGGCGTCCCCCAAGGGTTTCCAAGACGACCGGTCCTGCGCTGCCCGCATCCAGTGATCTTCGGCCATTTGTTCTATGACCTATGTGCCCTGCCCACTAACACATAAGTTTAGCAATTCAGTGAGCCAAGTCCGTTACTTTGGTTCTGCGGATCTCCTCATTTCTGATTCGAACGCGTAGAGAAATTTAAGCATAGCTCGCTCCATTGCCCTTTGGTGACCTTGAGCCTTCTTATGAGGCCCATAGTAAGCTACCATCAAGTCAAAATAAGTGTTAACGAAAATATAAATGCATATTTTTATTCCAATGAATACCTACATTCAATTAACAAAAGTAAAACCTACAAAAAGTGAATCCTTGTCTTCATATTACTCTGTGTACAATGGAGACCATTTTCAACATTTGTAGTCAACAGACACACCCTTGTTTCGTTTTTATTACCAACAGTGTTGCAAAACCACTTTTACAAATACACCAAATATAAATGGAATTCACATAGATCATCATCATATCAGCCGAAAGACGTCCACTGCTAGACAAAGGCCTCCCCCAAGGATTTCCACAACCGGTCCTGCGCTGCCCCCATCCAGCGGCTTCCCATGGCGTTCACCAAGTCGTCGGTCCACCGAGTGGGAGGCCTGCCTACGCTATGTCTCCAGGTGCGCAATGTATTCACAAAGATAGCAAGATGATAATGGTAAAAGAATACACAAAATATATACATGGTTCTACATCCTTAAACGTTGCCGGAAGGTTGCACTCCTGAGGCAGTGGAGTCTAGACTACCTTCTGATGGGATGCTGTCTATCCTGGCTTCGCGGAAGGGGCCTCCAGCAGTCCAGGGCGAGAGGAAGGTGCCCATAGCCCAGACAGGACCAGTGCGCAACGAGATCATAGACCACGCTAAGGGTAACAAGGCGGACAAGTAATTTTTGGTTAATTTTCGTCATTCCATTGTTTTTTCTATATTTGTCTTGTAAATTTTTAAGACTGATTAAGTTTCTATTAAATTGTAAAAGGGACGCACCCCAGTGGTTTGAAATCCATGTTCCAGCTCTTCATGCAGTTTGAAATTAAGGCACCATCAGTTTCCGAGCTTTTAAATGTAACAGGAAATGGTTCTGTATTTACAGGTACTGGTTCGGCAAAACCTGTTGGGTCCTAGTATTCTGTGGGCAGATGAAGTAGCTCAGAGTGACTTCCAGTTCCTCATTTGGTTGGGAATTCTGTTCTGACCATAACAGTTTACTCCAATGTACAATATTGTTGCTTGTTCTTGCACTTGTGATGATTACCATTCACCTAAACTGGAAAAGAAAACAGTTAAGATTTTATATGACACATCATTCTATCACTAAACTGTTGGACTAACCAAAAATAAACTATACTGGACAATCAAGCTGTCACAAAGGATGGTTTGGGCTCTACCTAGTTGAAACTAAACACAGACAAATGAGAAAGTTGCTGCTTACATACATACTTTACTCCAAGCAGCAAAGTTAAGAGAAATTCCCTACTTACACTTGCTTGCATGCAGCAAATGCAATTAATTAGGTAAATTTAATGCACTCCAAGCTGTTTGCCAGTCCACGACAGTTTGTCTGGGAGGTTTTTCTGCAGGTGGAATTGATACTCATTGATTTGAGTGCCATGCAAGCAGTGACAACAATGGTAACATTATAGGTATATTGTTGTGAGATATTAAACTACAAGTAAAAGAGATGGGCTCTGGTATAAGAAGACTGTTATTGGGAGAACACTTAATATTAAATATAAAAAACATTGAGACACGTCACCTACAAGTTATTCAACCGGAATGATGTGGACAACTCATTCTATAAATATTTCAAACTCATGTGCCATGCGCAGTTCGATTGCAGATAACTTTGTTTGTGGCTAGTACCCATCGATCGCGAAGATATAAAGCTTATTTCAACATAGGTTTATTTATTTGCTTGCAAGTCTCTCCTTTGGTATTGGGCTCCCGTTACGTCCTTCCAAAAGCACTTACCTAATTCTCCTGGGGCACTCACAGTCTCTTCCTCATTTTATTGGGTGCGTACTGCATAAAGGCAAAGATTTCTACCTAGCCTTCAAGACGCGACGTTCCCACTTCGCCACTTGGAAAGAAGTTGACTAAATTGCTTTAAACAACGTATGAGTTGCTTTAGCTATATAGATGCTTTGAAGTCTTTGATAGAGTTACTGACATCACACAAAACACCATTACACTACCTACACTCGTCTCGTCTCGGATTAAAGAATATATAATGTGGTTAAGGCTCTGCTGAGTCAAAATGTACCTACCTCTTCATTCATAGTAGGTACTATAAGGAATCAAAGCAAATGAGTGTAATTATAACCTCTGGCTAGTTGGCCGGTGTGTGACGAGACGCCACAACTGGTACCCCATAGCAACCAGCGTCGAAATAGTCACAACAAACGTCATTAGGGTTTACTTTTGTTTGTTTCTTGATTGTCCAAATTTGTCACAACAGCCAACATTCAGGGAAAAAAATAGAGAGTGGAAAGTTACCGATTCACAAAAAAATTCAACGAAATTGGTGATAAAATTGACATGTTTAGTATCCAGAGCCACAAAAGAAATTAAAAAAAAATACATTTGAGATTGCTGTAATGGGTAATAGTTATCTGTGGCCAGCGTCGGAATAGTCGTTTCAACGTAGTGTATTATATTCTCTTTGGTCGTTTCGAAAAACACAGCCTTGTGGAGTAATAGTGTTCTGTAGCTTGCTACATATAGTAGTGATCTGTGGTGTTCTGTGAACACAGCAATGTAAACAATTTATTTATTTCCAGTCAAATTTCATATTACCGACAAGACCCGTTTTTAGTTCATGTTAAGATTGAAGGCTGACCCAGCAGCAGAAACAACAACAGGACTTTGTTCAATATGTAAGGTAAGGTTCTTTAAATATTTAAGGGGTAGCCCTGTGTGATCGATCATCAAACAAAGCAACTGTAAGTCCACCTGCACAATGTTATCCACACCGCCGCTGATATAGAAAGATGGAAGTACCTAACTTGCCCCCTATCTACGCTCTGCGTCTATACTTTTGTCTTGACTGGGGTTACGACATAGAAGAAGCAGAAAGTGTAAATATGTGTAAGCGTATGTATGTGGTCTATGGTACTAAAGCCTTTTCGGAAACCGGCCTGTTTGGGAGGCTGGAAGTCGTCAAACCTGCGTGTGAGACGATTCGTAATGACTCTCGAAAACAGCTTGTAGACATGGCTCAGAAGTGAGATGGGTCTGTAGTTCTTCAGCAGGGTGTTGTCACCCTTTTTGAAGAAAAGCACGACCACACTTCTGTGCCATGCCTTAGCACACATACCCTCGAGTATAACGGAATTAAATAACTTCTGAAGAGCTTTTAGTACCGGTGATCCACCTGCTTTCAGAAGTTCAGCCGTAATTCCAACATCACCCGGTGTTTTGTTGTTCTTGAGCTGTTTGAGAGCCATTCTAATCTCGTACAGGCTAACGTCTGGGATATCTTCGGTATAGTGTCGGGTTAGTCTGGCTCTTGGGTCTTCAGCCAGATCGCTGACAGGCAAACGTGTAGTCTTGTACAATTGTCCATAGAACTTCTCAACTTCTTCCAGCAACTCAGTCTTAGACGATATGGTCCTGCCGTCCTCAGTCTTCAGCTTGGTCAGTTGGCTTTGTCCAACAAACAGATCTCTCACGAACACTTTTGAGCCTTTGTTGTACTCAATTGCCTCTTTAATACAATTTGTATTATATTAGCGTAAATCGCGAGTTAGGGACTTAGAGATCTGGCTGTTTAGTTGCCGATACTGAGTAGCGTCTTCAGAGGACTGTAAAACCAATCTGCGTCTTTCTTCCATGAGGTTGCTGGTAAAGTCGGAGATTTTTTGGGTTCTGTTTGAACGGGAAGTTTTAAAAATCTTAGACCCGACCGTTTGAAAAATTTCTACGAACCTGTCATTATAATCGTCCACATTCTCGCAGTCTCCTAGGCATTCGAAACGATTGTGCAACTCGAGCTGAAAGCTCTCGGGGTTTTGGAGCTGGATGGGCGCTGGTCGGAGCGTAGACTTCATCAGTCGACATCTTTCTAGCTTGGTCTTTAGATACAATGTGCCTCTGACCATCCGGTGATCGCTTCCTGTTTTGACTGAATTGATCACGGAGACATCATTGAATATTCGCCTCCTTGTCGACAAGATGAAGTCTATCTCGTTTTTTGTTACGCCATTGGGATGCAACCATGTCCACTTCCGCTGTTTTGACTTTTTAAAGAAGGAGTTCATCATAAAAAGGCTCTCCTTCTCCATAAAGTCGGCCAGCATCTGGCCACGTGCATTTCTTACTCCATATCCAAATTGCCCCACTCTCAGCTCACCATCGCTTCGTTTGCCCAGTTTCGCGTTAAAGTCCCCCATAACAACGGTATAATGGGTCCTGGTGCTATGTAAGGCTGTAGAGATGTCCTCATACATAGTCTACCTCGTCGTCGGAGCGTTCCGTAGTCGGCGCGTATACCTGTATGACCTTCATCGAATACCGTTTGGTGATTCTGAGTATCAGGTATGCTACCCTTGTCGAAACGCTCACGATTTGGACCACATTGTTAATGAGGGACTTGTGGACGAGAAACCCGACACCACCCTGGGACTGTTGGTCGCCCTCCCGGAAATAGAGCAGGTTTCCGAATTTAAGGATCATGGTGTCCTCTCCCTCTCTTCGGACTTCACATAAACCTACGATATCCCACCGTAACCTGCTCAATACTTCTTCGAGTTCTGTAAGTTTCTCGTCAGTCCGCAGTGTGCGCGTGTTGTAAGTTGCCAGGGCCAATGGTCGCTGGGTTTGGTAGCCTGGCATCTGCCGGGGATTCTTCGCACCCCCTACCCCGCCGTTACCATGACTGCTACCGGAGCCAGGAATAGCGGGGCCGCCGGGGACTAGGGGCCGTTTTCTGGGTGTGAAATTCACAGGGGGGGTTTTGCCGTAATCGCAGGCGGGTTGGCGATCGCAGTTTGATTGCAGGTGTGTTGCAATGCACGGAAAGACGCTGCTGCCCATCCTCCGGTTTTAAGTCCCTTAGTCGCCTCTTACGACACCCATTGGAAGAGATGGGATGGTCCTATTCTTAGCCGGGAACCATACGGACTATATCGCTAAACTAAGTCTGAGTTGAGTTGTAAAGATTAGAAATAAAAAGGTTTGGTTAGAGACTATGCAAAAAAAATATCATTTTTTTACTTTTAACTTCCATGACTGAGTTGAGTGATATATATCCTTTACTAAGTTTTGTTTGTAAAGTTAACGTGTATCCAAATAACAAAGTTTGGTTGATGGCGGCGCCAAGAAAAAAAAGGCACCACCTTCCATACAAAATCAGGCATACCCTTTGCCTATTATCGCTAAGGGATTGTAAATTGATGATTTGAAGGTCTAACATAGTATGGCTGTCTTTGGTTTCAGAATGAAGCTTCCATAATAAAAATATTCTTGCAGTGGAAAAAAGTTATTTGTAAAACTGTGTTGTAGATATCTGATATAAAGAAGTAAATACCATATCAAGATGGAATTGCAGCTGAAACAACCCCCACCATTGTGCTTGACAGGGAATGTAAATGAGAATTATAAAAAATGGAAACAACGTTTTCAAATTTACATAACGGCGTCGGGTGCTGATAGCAAAGGGGAGGATAATGTGAAAGTTGCACTGTTTTTACATACCATTGGTGAAGAAGCCTATCAGATATACAACACTTTTGAGTTTGCAAGAGAACCGACGTACAAGGAGGTTGTTAATAGTTTCGACAATTATTTTGATCGTATAAAGTATGAAGCCAAGTGCAGAAACAAGTTTTTCACTAGAAAGATGAAGGAGAATGAAACTTTCGATGAGTTTGTTTCATCACTGAGAACTTTGAGCGCTGACTGCAACTTTGATAAATTAAAGGATAGTCTGATACGAGACCAGATAGTTCTTGGAATAAGAAACAGACAATTTGTGGATAGACTATTAGACGAAGAGAATTTAGACTTAAATAAATGTATAAATATATACAAAAGACTTGAAATGGCAGCAGAGCTGAGAAAAGAATTGGCGAGTGAGGAAAGCTTAGAAAATGTGAATGCTGTTCAGATTAATGGTACATCTATAATATTATACAGTTGTAAAGTAATACAAACCTTTCAGAGTATTATTTTATAAATAGTAGTTAACATTATGAAAATAGTTTCTCAAAAAGTTGTAGTTTATGTTAGTTTACTGTGCGCAAAATTGATTAAACCGCACAGTGCATTTTCCTTGGCCACTATACACAATTTTTTTTTATCATTATGACACAATTATAATATTACTTGTATATTTCTTAAACATATTTATATGTGTATTTTTTTAATAATTATATTTTGTAGCAAAGTACCAATATCGGAAGAAAAAATCTTATCATGTTCCTTATGATCATGTGATAAAGCTTTATTTAACTCCTTGAGCGTTTTAGGACTACTGTTAGGCCTAAAAAAATATCTCCGTTGAGCATTTTTAGGACTACTGATAGGCCTAAACAACTTTTGGGCCTACATATGCTTACCAACCATGCAATATTTTTCTAGTCCACCAATCAGATGTCGTGAAATGAAATGAAATGATAATTTATTTGCATCAAACATGGTAGTAGCACAGTACAATAAAGAGTACTAGCGTAGTAGTAGGATGTTTAGTATATTTTATAGTGCAATCATGTTTTGCCTGTGCAAGGCATGCAAATGTTTAACATAGATTAAAATTAGTCAACAAGTTTGTTTTTTGTTAGAGAGATATTCAACAACATTATAATAATTTTGTCACTAAGCCATTTAAACAATTTTGTCTTGAATGTTTTAGATTGTAGCTTTCTTAGTGACCTGTTTTATCCTCTTTTTATCGTACAGCCATTTGAAATTCGTTCAAAAATAAATAATTTCCAAGCCGGGCGGCCATAGTCAGCCATATTGTTTTGCCGTGTCGTTTGTTTTTTGAGATTCGTGAAGTGTGTAAATGAGGTTCATTTTGTTATATAAATCTCATATCAAATTACTGGGAAAAAACTGAAGATTATGTTTAAATGATTAGTTTTTGAAATACTTGCAAAATAATTAGTTAAAACTGGGACCAAGTTTTGGTAACGGCAAAATGGCGAATTTTGAAGAATTGAAAAATCAATTTCAGACGTAAATAGTACGTTTTATTTTATAAATTTCATATCAAATTACTCGGAAAACAATGTAGATTAAGTGGAAGTGATCAAGTTTTGAAATGCTTGCAAAAATAATTTGTGAAAAATATGAAGTACTGTGCAAAACGGCACAGTGGTGAACTCAGTTTTTTTTGTAGTTGGAAACTTATCCTAATTTTATAGTTAAACTCTGTTAAACTATTGTGTTTTGAAGTGAAATATTTAGTTTATACTAGCTTTTGCCCGCGGCTTCGTCCGCGTCATCGTTTTTGTGACTGACTTAGAGGGTGCGCGGTGCGCGAGCCGCAAGCGGCTCGCGAGCGTGGACATAACTTTTCTCCACATCCCTCGGGAAGTATGTCAGGATATGCTTATTAGTAAATCGTGTCATTTCCCGCCCCCTCAACCATCTCGGCGCAAAAAATCACACAATCCATTGTTCCGTTGCGATGTTAATTAACCAAAAAAGAGTATATTTTCAGTTCCCTCGGGAACTGCATCGGGCTATGCTATTTTCACGGGATAAAAAGTAGCCTATGTCCTTCCTTGTGACACAGGCTACCTGCATGCCAAATACCATCAAGATTGGTCAAGGCGTTGAAGCGTGAAAAGGTAACAAACAAACAAACACATTTTCACATTTATAATATTAAGTAAGGATACACTTATGAAAGTGTATTATGCTATGATAGTGTAAGTTTTTGTGAAAAAGTTTAATAATTTTGTGATAAGTGGGTGCACACAGTGTCTAAAAGTGCAAGACAAAGATGTTTTTTTTCAATGATGATGAAAACCACATAATGTCTTCATGAAGTGAGTTACTTTTACTAATTTTAATAGTTTTAATATGTAGAAAATTTATTAATCTTTAAAACAGTATATAACAATAGTATATAGCTTTATTCTATATTTACAAAAAACTTAAAATAGGTGCTAGTCGAGTCTGAATTACGTCATCCATGACTCAATTACGCTCAAGGCACTTTTGCGGAAAAAATCGAATTAAGCTCCACGGGTTAAGGGGTCATGTAGCTTTTGAAATAAATACACATGAAATACGCTTTTTTATGGTAGGAGATTCACTGTTCCCTTTCCTGATTTATAAAATTTGGACATGTTTCAGTTATTGATTATTATGGACAAGATGGAAAGTTCTGGTTATGGGTTTTTAAAGCAATAATTAATCTTTGCAGAGGAAGAAAAGGATGAGGCATATATTAAATCTGAGAAGACATATGATGTCAATACTGATGACGTCAGTACCACTGCTGTCCTAAATGCTGAAGAATGCTCCGAGGATGACGCTAATGAAGGTGGTATGTTATTCTATATCTAGTCTGAACCCTTGTAATATGATAATTTTTGTGAATGTGGGTACACTCCTAAAAATCATCATCATCATTCTCATATCAGCCGAAAGATGTCCACTGCTGGACAAAGGCCTCCCCTAAGGATTTCCACGACGACTGGTCCTGCAATGCTGCTGTCCTACATGTTACATACAATGAACACAGCTCACTTGGAAGGAAGCGTAATATTCTGTAGCGCGGTGCGCAGTTATTCAATCTTCTTTCATTCGATCTTTTTTCATTACATCTATTTCTTTTCCACGCATAAGCTGTCACCCATCTGACAACATCATTAAAAATCAAAATTATCTTCATCATACTTATATTAATTTTTTTTCAATAAATTTCGATATTTACGGGAAAGAAAACCCATTAACCATACTTTTTTATATCTTTTTATTAATCCTCATATAAAATTATCTGTCTAATAAAAAAATTGTAACATTCTATCTTCAAGACAATAAATTGAAGCGCCTGCGTAAGCGTTGAATATCAGCGCTCGTTTAAAATTACTTAGTCAGGTAGACACCCTCAGATAGGAAGAGAATTTAATTTTATTAAGACTTTATTACTGTCATGTAGTCACTCTGACTATATTTTGTATTTTGATTCGAACAGTTTTGTTCGTTACTTTACTTTAACAAATGATAGACTATTTCTATCTAATAGACAAAAGCGACAGCTAGCTAAGTCACTAGCATATAGTATTCTATACCGTACCGATTGTGTTCATTCGGTAATAACATGTATAACGACGGAGGAACGAACCGTCGACTGTGGTGCCACAGGCATAGCGCGGTCGCTAGCCGTACCAGTGAGTACTACCTGCGGGGCTGCAGTTGGCGATCGTTCGCGATCTCTCGATTTAAATTAAAGTTTAAGACAACGGGAAAGTCAACTTTTTCATTAGTACATCAAAATATTCAAAGCTTTTCCGGCAAAGAACTAGAAATAGAAATGTATTTGGATAAATATATGGTTGATATATTTTGTATCACTGAACACTGCCTTAAAGAAAATCAAATGATGTTTAGCTTCGATAATTATTATATGGCCAGTTCCTTCAATCGAAAGGTTGCCCAATGTGGAGGCTCACTTATTTTTAATCGCAATAACTTAAAAGCCAAAGAACGAAAAGACATGGTCAAACTTTCGGCTGAGAGAAACGTTGAATTATCCTGTGTTGAATTGGAGAAACATGTCATATTATGTGTGTACAGACCCCCAAAGGATGAAAACTTCTTAATGTTTTAGAAGATGCCTTAAGCATATTAAGTAAAGGTAACAAATCTATCATTTCAATGTAAATATCCTGGAAAAGACAAGTTTAACAACAAGATTAATAAGCTTATTTAAGTCGTTTGATCTAGATTTTTTGTTTCACTAACCAAAACTACATGCGGGATTGAATCCAAACTTTGTAAATATGTTGAGTACACATATCGATGTTTGTAATTAGTTTTCATCGTAGTAAATTTTAACGTAACTAAACGAAGGCTTAAATTAGTTTTGTATTGAAAGTTTGAAACTGCTCTTATTTTTTTTCCGTTTTATATTAGTACATCGAAAACTAATTGCAAACATCGATATGTGTCTCCTCAATATATTTGCAAAGTTTGTATTCAATCTGGCATATAGTTTTTGTATTAAAGCGGAACCTACGTTTGTACGAAAACTCGAGTCTCCTGGAGACTCTTAAGGTGGAAGCGTAATAGAAGCGCGGCGCTACACTGCAGCGGAGCGGCGTGCCCTTTTCTTCACATTAGCAATGCGACGCTCAGACAGACAACACGGTTTTTGGCCTTGCTTGGTCGTGGGTAGAATGTGAACTGTATGAGAAATTCGCCGCGGCGCGCCTCGCAAGTGCGGTTTGGGTCATATAAATAATATATGTTAGGCCGCGCTGCGCCTAGGTAGTGCGTTTCAACCTTTACTACAGTCAAAGCACAGATTACTAAATAGTTACTTGTCAAAGTATATATATTAGTACTAACATACAGTATGGACACTCCCTGCCGGTCTCTAGATTGCGACCTCACACCCTCGTCACCCAGATGGAGGCAGATTGGTTACCGTTTGGTTGTCGAAAGGATAGGATTTGTACAGTCATTCCTTCTTAGAAATGTCATTTCTGGCCCGTTGTATGAAGTGTCCAGGGTGTGCTACAGTTGTTCAATGTCAACATCGAATTCAATTTAGTTGGGTGGTTGCTATGTGAAATTCACAACCAAGAGGCAAAGATGACCCATTACAGCAACAAAGTGCTGGAACAATATTCCTCCGGCTTTTAGTGATTTACCGTCAAAGTTCGCATTTAAAAGATTTTTTCATTTTTTTTATTCACAATTGTGAAAGAGTGGCTATTGGAAAAGCAATGTAAACTTGTTGCGTAAAGGAATCTATTTTCTTTCCTTCTTTCTATCTTCTTCGTTTGGATTATTCTTCTATGTACCTATCTCTTTATCTTCTTAGGTAGGTACTCGTACTCGTAAATCATGTCACATTAGTCTACGCACATGCTCACACGCTCACACGCACATCACTCACACTCATGCACACATACATAAATATATTTTTGTAGCAACATCTCTCGCAACTTAGTCCGGGCGATAGCAGAATAACAGCGTTTTGCCTTAGGATAAAAAATACGCTGAGCTTTAATGCCTTTTGTATTGATTTCCCTTTTTTAAAAAAAAATCCTTTTATGTTAGCAGTAGGTATTTATAGGTAAAAAAAATATTTTTTTTTGTTTATCTTCTCTTCTTTTTTTATTTTTGTTTGTGTACCTAAGCAATAGAATAATAAATTCATTCATTCATTATTACTAGCGTACAAGAGGCATGTATGCGAAATTGAACTTGAAATTAAGCAAAATAGTGAAGTTAGGCCTATTGTAAAGACTGAAAATAATAGCCAGAGATTAGAACAGTGTTTCGCAAACTTTTTGTGTTTAAGGTCCACCCACGAGATTAGGAAAAGACAACATTAATTTTATATGGAGGGTGGTACTAAAACAAATTAAATTGAACCACTATAAAGTATTCAACACATTTAAGTATTCAAAACTAAAATTTAAAAAATGGCTCACCCCTGTAAAAGATATATATTTTTAAATTTGGGTAGCGGAAATAGCTTTTGGACAAGTAAATCTTTGTACATCTCTAATGTTTGACTAGTGACAGGTCTCGTTTGGACTGTAATTATTTCTCTACTTCTTTCACATGAAAATAGTACAAGCTGACCACTGTGATCAGATTTTATACAGTTTATGAAACTTGTGTTTGCAATTACAGAAAACATTATCTAAACACGTAGCTGATGTTGCTGTCACTCGAGTAGGTTAGTGAAACAAAAAATCTAGATCAAACGACTTAAATAAGCTTATTAATCTTGTTTTTAAACTTGTCTTTTCCAGGATATTTACATTGAAATGATAGATTTGTTACCTTTACTTAATATGCTTAAGGCATCTTCTAAAACATTAAGTAGTTTTCATCCTTTGGGGGTCTGTACACACATAATATGACATGTTTCTCCAATTCAACACAGGATAATTCAACGTTTCTCTCAGCCGAAAGTTTGACCATGTCTTTTCGTTCTTTGGCTTTTAAGTTATTGCGATTAAAAATAAGTGAGCCTCCACATTGGGCAACCTTTCGATTGAAGGAACTGGCCATATAATAATTATCGAAGCTAAACATCATTTGATTTTCTTTAAGGCAGTGTTCAGTGATACAAAATATATCAACCATATATTTATCCAAAAACATTTCTATTTCTAGTTCTTTGCTGGTAAAGCTTTGAATATTTTGATGTACTAATGAAAAAGTTGACTTTCCCGTTGTCTTAAACTTTAATTTAAATCGAGAGATCGCGAACGATCGCCAACTGCAGCCCCGCAGGTAGTACTCACTGGTACGGCTAGCGACCGCGCTATGCCTGTGGCACCACAGTCGACGGTTCGTTCCTCCGTCGTTATACATGTTATTACCGACTGAACACAATCGGTATAGAATACTATATGCTAGTGACTTAGCTAGCTGTCGCTTTTGTCTATTAGATAGAAATAGTCTATCATTTGTTAAAGTAAAGTAACGAACAAAACTGTTCGAATCAAAATACTAAATATAGTCAGAGTGACTACATGACAGTAATAGTCTTAATAAAATTAAATTCTCTTCCCATCTGAGGGTTTCTACCTGACTAAGTAATTTTAAACGAGCGCTGATATGCAACGCTTACGCAGGCGCTTCAATTTATTGTCTTGAAGATAGAACGTTACAATTTTTTTATTAGACAGATAATTTTAGATGAGGATTAATAAAAAGATAAAAAAAAGTATGGTTAATGGGTTTTTTTTCCCGTAAATATCGAAATTTATTGAAAAAATTTTTTTTAACTCTTGTTACTTTTTTTCGGACTTTTTATTTTAATTGGTAATTAATATAAGTATGATGAAGATAATTTTGATTTTTAATGATGTTGTCAGATGGGTGACAGCTTATGCGTGGAAAAGAAATAGATGTAATGAAAAAAGATCGAATGAAAGAAGATTGAATAACTGCGCACCGCGCTACAGAATATTTAGTCTATGTTAGTACTAATATATATACTTTGACAAGTAACTATTTAGTAATCTGTGCTTTGACTGTAGTAAAGGTTGAACCGCAATACCTAGGCGCAGCGCGGCCTAACATATATTATTTATATGACCCAAACCGCACTTGCGAGGCGCGCCGCGGCGAATTCCTCATACAGTTCACGTTCTACCCACGACCAAGCAAGGCCAAAAACCGTGTTGTCTGTCTGAGCGTCGCATTGCTAATGTGAAGAAAAGGGCACGCCGCTCCGCTGCAGTGTAGCGCCGCGCTTCTATTATGCTTCCACCTTAAGAGTCTCCAGGAGGCTCGAGTTTTCGTACAAACGTAGTTCCGCTTTAATACCAAAACTACATGCAGGATTGAATCCAAACTTTGTAAATATGTTGAGTAGACACATATCGATGTTTGTAATTAGTTTTCATCGTAGTAAATTTTAACGTAACTAAACGAAGGCTTAAATTAGTTTTGTATTGAAAGTTTGAAACTGCTCTTATTTTTTTCCGTTTTATATTAGTACATCGAAAACTAATTACAAACATCGATATGTGTCTCCTCAATATATTCGCAAAGTTTGGATTCAATCTGGTATGTAGTTTTTGTATTAAAGCGGAACTACGTTTGTATAGAAACTCGAGCCTCCTGGCGGCCCTTATGACGTATATCCGAGCGAGAGGGAGAACGATATAGTGTTTGTTGCTATAGTTATCCTCCTCACATAGAAAACTTACGCATGCGCACTGCGTGGTACGCAACTAATTCATGGTATCGTCACAAATGAGAATTATTAGTACTCACGTAGTATAGTTGGAGCAACCAAATTCGCGCCATTTACAATTTACAGTGTCACGTCAGTGGCACGTGTTTGTTTGTGGAAAGTAATTTGCAATGCAATTTATGATTTTACCTGTTTTCTCACAACTGTATTGAAAAACTTCGTATGATACACGGGTGTAAAATGTAAATGACAAACTCGTGAAGATGGTACAAAGTCACAAGTTTGTTATTTACCTTTTTACCACCCTTGTAGGCATCATAAATACTATTACCACACATTGTAAAAATAAGCAAAACTGCTATTCTGGACACATGAGTCCAGACGGTCCCGCTGATGGGTCCACAAGTGCGTAGGCTGGAATGGATATCGTGGTGATGTGATGATGTTATCACTATTATCAGTTATCATATAATCTCTGATTTGATTATCTTTCAGTGACTGGCGTTAACACATTAAACGGTCTAAATAATTTCACGGGTCATTTCATTACATTATTTTAAAGAAACTTATGTATTCTCCACAGATGGAAGCAGAGAAGAAATCATTCAAAGTTCTGTACAAGACATTGTTACGTATTTGAGGTGCCGGACAGTCAGAATTGGCTCGTACCGATATACACCCAAAGAAAAGGTACACTTTAATTATTTAAGAATTGTAAAAAAAAATTTGATGTGTAACATCTTTGCTCTCGCTTTCCTGCAATTTGTGGGAGTGATTTCGTGAAATGGAACGGAAATGTGTAACATGGGAAGGAAATGTGTAACAGGAAGTCGCGAAAGCGCGCGCTATTCGATCTGACGAATGAGCTTTGCTCTCGCTTTCCTGCAATTTGTGGGAGTGATTTCGTGAAATGGGACGGAAATGTTTAACAGTGATTTCGTGAAATGGGACGGAAATGTGTAACAGGAAGTCGCGAAAGCGCGCGCTATTCGATCTGACGAATGAGCGCGCGGTGGTAGAGTTGACTGTCAGATAGTACCAATGCTCTCGCTTTCCTGCAATTTGTGGGAGTGATTTCGTGAAATGGGACGGAAATGTGTAACAGGAAATGCGAACGTTTTTTAATTCTCGAAAACTAAGGTTCCATCACACCATCCGACGACGAGGTAGAGACTATGTATGAGGACATCTCTACAGCCTTACATAGCACCAGGACCCATTATACCGTTGTTATGGGGGACTTTAACGCGAAACTGGGCAAACGAAGCGATGGTGAGCTGAGAGTGGGGCAATTTGGATATGGAGTAAGAAATGCACGTGGCCAAATGCTGGCCGACTTTATGGAGAAGGAGAGCCTCTTTATGATGAACTCCTTCTTTAAAAAGTCAAAACAGCGGAAGTGGACATGGTTGCATCCCAATGGCGTAACAAAAAACGAGATAGACTTCA
Source organism: Coleophora flavipennella (assembly GCA_947284805.1). NCBI lineage: Eukaryota > Metazoa > Arthropoda > Insecta > Lepidoptera > Coleophoridae > Coleophora > Coleophora flavipennella. Next base: position 7,346,195 of record OX369290.1, read on the forward strand.
TCTTGTCGACAAGGAAGCAAATATTCAATGATGTCTCCGTGATCAATTCAGTCAAAACAGGAAGCGATCACCGGATGGTCAGAGGCACATTGAATCTAAAGACCAAGCTAGAAAGATGTCGACTGATGAAGTCTACGCTCCGACCAGCGCCCATCCAGCTCCAAAACCCCGAGAGCTTTCAGCTCGAGTTGCACAATCGTTTCGAATGCCTAGGAGACTGCGAGAATGTGGACGATTATAATGACAGGTTCGTGGAAATTGTTCAAACGGTCGGGTCTAAGATTTTTAAAACTCGCCGTTCAAACAGAACCAAAAAAATCTCCGACTTCACCAGCAACCTCATGGAAGAAAGACGCAGATTGGTTTTGCAGTCCTCTGAAGACGCTACTCAGTATCGGCAACTAAACAGGCAGATCTCTAAGTCCCTAACTCGCGATTTACGCCAATATAATACAAATTGTATTAAAGAGGCGATTGAGCACAACAAAGGCTCAAAAGTGTTCGCGAGAGATCTGTCTGTTGGACAAAGCCAACTGACCAAGCTGAAGACTGAGGACGGCAGGACCATATCGTCTAAGACTGAGTTGCTGGAAGAAGTTGAGAAGTTCTATGGACAATTGTACAAGACCACACGTTTGCCTGTCAGCGATCTGACTGAAGACCCAAGAGCCAGACTAACCCGACACTATACCGAAGATATCCCGGACGTCAGCCTGTACGAGATTAGAATGGCTCTCAAACAGCTCAAGAACAACAAGGCACCGGGTGATGATGGAATTACGGCTGAACTTCTGAAAGCAGGTGGAACACCGGTACTTAAAGCTCTTCAGAAGTTATTTAATTCCGTTATACTCGAGGGACAAACGCCTAAGGCATGGCACAGAAGTGTGGTCGTGCTTTTCTTCAAAAAGGGTGACAACACTCTGCTGAAGAACTACAGACCCATCTCACTTCTGAGTCATGTCTACAAGCTGTTTTCGAGAGTCATTACGAATCGTCTCGCACGCAGGTTTGACGACTTCCAGCCTCCCGAACAAGCCGGTTTCCGAAAAGGCTTTAGTACCATAGACCACATACATACGCTGCGGCAGATTATACAGAAGACCGAAGAGTACAATCAGCCACTATGCTTGGCGTTTGTGGACTATGAGAAGGCCTTTGATTCAGTCGAAACCTGGGCTGTGCTACAGTCTCTCCAGCGGTGCCAAATTGACCATCGATACATCGAGGTGTTGAAGTGTCTGTATGAAAACGCCACCATGTCGGTTCGCCTCCAGGACCAGAACTCGAAACCTATCCAGTTGCAGCGAGGGGTGAGACAGGGAGACGTTATATCTCCGAAACTGTTCACCGCCGCCCTGGAAGATGTTTTTAAGCTTCTGGACTGGGTTGGACTCGGCATCAATATCAACGGCGAGTACATATCCCACCTCCGATTCGCTGACGATATCGTGGTCATGGCTGAGACTATGGAAGACCTAAGCACAATGCTCGATGGCCTCAGTAAGGTCTCTCAACAAGTGGGTCTTAAAATGAACATGGACAAGACGAAAATAATGTTAAATGTCCGTGTCGCACCCACTCCTCTAAAGGTTGGAGACTCTACACTGGAAGTTGTTGACGAATATGTATACCTGGGACAAACAGTCCAGCTAGGCAGGTCCAACTTCAAGAAAGAGATCAATCGACGAATCCAACTCGGCTGGGCAGCGTTCGGGAAGCTTCGCAATATCTTCACGTCCCAAATACCGCAGTGTCTCAAGACTAAGGTCTTTGACCAGTGTGTGTTGCCAGTGATGACTTACGGAACTGAGACATGGTCGCTTACTATGGGCCTCATAAGAAGGCTCAAGGTCACCCAAAGGGCAATGGAGCGTGCTATGCTCGGAGTTTCTCTGCGTGATCGAATCAGAAACGAGGAGATCCGCAGGAGAACTAAAGTAACCGACATAGCTCACAGAATCGCTAGACTGAAGTGGCAGTGGGCAGGGCACATAGCTCGTAGAACAGATGGCCGATGGGGCAGTAAAGTTCTCGAGTGGCGACCGCGCACCGGAAAACGTAGCGTAGGCAGGCCTCCCACGCGGTGGACCGATGACCTGGTGAAGGTCGCGGGAAGCCGATGGATGCGGGCAGCGCAGGACCGGTCGTCGTGGAAATCCTTGGGGGAGGCCTTTGTTCAGCAGTGGACGATTTGTGGCTGATATGATGAAGGTTGTCATAGCCATGCCGCCTAGTGTGATGGCAAAGGCAAAGATGACATACTACTATTCGAAGGGTCGGCCCGTGAATGTACGACCCGATAATTAATTAATTTCATAAGTATTTTGTCACATGTTACACATCATATGCGAGTACTGTAGGTCTCGTTTTTTTAATTTATAACATTACTAGCTTTTTCCCGCGGCTTCGCCCGCGTGGACATCGTTTTTATGACTGTCTTTGAGGGTGAGTGGGGCGCGAGCCACTTGCGGGGCGCGAGCCGCTTGCGGTTCGCGAGCGTGGGCATTCTCCAGATCCCTCAAAAAACCTATCGGGCTATTCTGATTAGCAGTCTATGTCACTTCCCACCCCCTCAACCAATTCTATACAACAATAAAAGCATTTCAATCCGTTGCTCCCTTGCGATGCCGACGTGCGCGAGCGTGGAAATGAGTTTTCCCCAGATCCCGCGGGAACTATGTCAGGATATGCTAATCAGTAAATTATTTACTTTCCCCCCCCTCAACCATCTCTGTGCAAAAAATCACAACAATCCATTGTTCCGTTGCCATAAGGTAAGTGGGGACGCTATATCATAAACCTGGTAGTCTAGCGTATCTGGTAGATATACGAGAGGGGATGTTCCGTTGCCATGTTAAAGAAATTAACAAAAAAGTTTTTTTCAGTTCCTTTAGGAACTGCATCGGACTATGCTATTCTCACGGGATAAAAAATAGCCTATGTCCTTCCCAGTGACACAGGCTACCTGCATGCCAAATTTCAACACGATCGGTCGAGATGTTGAAGCATGAAAAGTTAACAAGCAAACACACACATTTTCACATTTATAATATTAGTAACTTCGTGATGTTCCTATTACAGGTACACATATCATCAAAGGGAATAAAAATTATGGCTCCTTCACTTAAAAATGCGTTTAGAGATGTTGCACTTGAAATAGAATTGAAGGAAGTTGTTCGAATATTAGTGCATTATGGGATAGGGTTACCTGTAATATTTCTGTATACAAGGTTCAAGTGTGGTGCTTACATAAGAGAAGCTCTGGAGATGTCGGAGGGATCAGGTTTGTTTGACTATGCTGGTACAACACTACTGTTAGCTAATTGAGACCTTTATTTATTTATTTTTCTTTCTCAGGACTACATTTCGATCCCATGTCTAAACATGATCCTTACAAAAGGATAATACTCTTTCCTGACGAAATCTCTGAAGAAGCAAAGGTTTTGATACAGAGTTTGTTTGGTAAACAGCTTGATGAGTTGTCGTCTAGAGAGGCCAATCAAATTTTAATTAGGGTATGTCCTAAAGAAAATACACCTGTCACAAAAATGAAAATAAGTTCTGCAAGTGCTACCATTACATCTGGAACTAAATGGTGAGTTTCATTATGAGATACTGGATAGTAATTGTGCCTTTTTCTAATCCTCGTATGTGTCACACATATTGGTATATATTTACACTAATTATATGCCTGAAAGTGGTGTTCGAAACCGGTCGCTGACAAATTATAAACGCAGTATTATAGGTCTGCCTGAAGATGGTGTTCGAAACCGGTCGCTGACAAATTATAAACGCAGTTTTAATTTTTCATGTGGAATTAGTGTAAATATATACCAATATGTGTGACATAAAGTTCCACCAAGAACCTACAATCAAAAGTATCAACTACCTCGTATGTGTGTTATTTTTTCAGTTCTAATCCAGTTGAAATGAGACATATATTAATCAACTCTCCGGACAAAGGTGGCATTCCAATTGACACAGAAGCCAACACGTCCCCAGCTCACGATCACGGAGGCGGTAAAATGCTTTAGCTATTGTTCCTTTTATTCAGGTGGACTTATTATTGTTTAAAAATTGGCATGGGGCCAGAGATCGATTTAAAATATTTTGTCTTAATTAGTCCAGTAGTGGATATATGCTATATACAGGGTGTAAAAAAATTGGTGTAGGACCCGTTAACTGGGGGTTCTACTCATCATACTGAACAACTTTCCCCAAGGAACCCATAGTCAATTCTAAAAAAAAATTGGACCCTCCATACTAAAATGCACAAATTTGGTCGAAAGCAGTTATTATATCAGCTCATATACGTCCCCACCGAGGGGCTCGAGCCTACCCTGAATCAGGGTGATTAGGCCTTAGTCGACCACGCGGGCCTAGTGCGGGTTGGTCGACTTCACACACAACCTTCGAGTTTCTTCGCAGGCCTGTGCAGGTTTCCTCACGATGTTTTCCTTCACCGTTAAAGCAATCGGTAATGATATGTACGTAAGTTTGTGAAAAACTCATTGGTACATTGGCCGTCCAGATTTGAACCCGGTACCTCTGGTTAGATGGACCGAGTCGTTACCGGTTGAGCCACCGACGCTTTTTTCAAAGCAGTATTATGGTATATTGTCTCTTAGAGCTGTCAAATCAAGCTTCTAAGTTAAACTTAATAAAAAAAATGACCATTTATCTAGTATCCAGTATTCCTTTACTCCAAGCCCAATTTCATGATTGTAGATCAACGGGAAGTACCTAGTTCATTTGTTCAAAAATGTTTTTTTTTTTCGATTATAAATTTACATTTGCAGTTGGAAAATGACCATCACCATCGATGTTTGTCCTTCAATTTGTGTAGTGTAAATACGCAACAGAAATATATTGTGTAGTATACGGATGCCTCGATGCGCGAACCCGACTCGCACTTGACCGTTTTTTATATATATTTCTTTATACATATTTATATTATTTTTAGGGTTCCGTACCTCAAAAGGAAAATGGAATCCTTATAGGATCACTCTGTTGTCCGTCTCTTTGTCTAACAAGACCCTTTATCTCTGGAACTTGTGGAGTTATCGAGTTGAAATTAAAACCATATACTCCGGTTAACAGTCCCTTGAAGCTGTGAAAAAATCAAACTTCTAAGTTAACGTTAAAAAAGATACGGCCGTTTATGCCGCAAAACAACGTATATTTCGAAACTCTCAAAGGAATCAAAATTTATAGGGTATTTTCCATTGACCTAGAACTATGAAATATGGCGAGTAATACCGTCTTATACTACGAGTATAGGAAAAATCTAAAAACTATACATTTGTAATTGAATCATAAAAAATATAGTCTTAATTTAAAGTACGTAATCAATCAATTATGCAAGGAACGGCGATCTAAATTTTGAATTGAGTTAACCGTGTCATGTGGCGTATTTTTATTATTATAACAGCTCACATACGTCCCCACCGAGGGGCTCGAGCCTACCCTGAATCAGGGCGATTAGGCCTTAGTCGACCACGCGGGCCCAGTGCGGGTTGGTCGACTTCACACACAACCTTCGAGTTTCTTCGCAGGCGTGTGCAGGTTTCCTCACGATGTTTTTCTTTCACCGTTAAAGCAATCGGTAAGTATATATACGTAAGTTTTTGAAAAACTCATTGGTACATTGGCCGTCCAGTTTTGAACCCGGTACCTCTGGTTAGATGGACCGAGTCGTTACCGGTTGAGCCACCGACGCTTTTAGTGTATTGTATGAAAGGGCTTAATTGGCACAAGCTTAAACAGATTTTTAATTATTTTTATGACATACAGTTTTCGATTTATGACGAAGAATAAAAAAAAACCTTTCCTTTTTTATATGTATAGGTAGGTATTTAATAATTTTGGTGTATGTAGTACCTATCAGAACACAAGAAAGCAGACAATAAACGTTAATACAGCCCAAGATTCAATCAATTTATACGTACAAATTTGCACGGAACCCTCGGTGGGCGAGTCCGACTCGCACTTGTCCGGTTTTTTTTTACATTTCGTAGCGAGGGAGTACCTTACTATTTCCGAAAAAAACCTATCTCATTCCGTGAGATCGCGTGATGAATATTCATCTAAGCGATTCACCGGCTTTTCGTGTAAATTTGCGATTTAATACACATTTCAGGCACACCCTGGACCCTTCATACAAAGGCCGTGAAAGGACATTTCTATAAAACAAATGACTGAGCAAACAAAATCACGGCGAAATCCTTTACGTTCGAGAACCAAACTGTAACCAATCATGGTGACGAAGTGGTTAGGTCGCTATCTAGAGACCGGCAGGGAGTATCCATACTGTATGTTAATACTAATATATATACTTTGTTTCAGGTGACCTCAGTGGCGGACAAAGCACGTCGCAGGCCTGGTGCGACATCAACAAACCAAGTTCATCACGCCCACCCTTTCTGCATGGTAGGAAAACTGCCATACCCTTTCCTGTTTTATAAAAAAAATGAGGACATGTCTTCAGCTACTTATTATGGACCAAATGTAGATATATAGTAATGAGTTGTTAACACAATAAATTAATCTTTGCAGAGGAAGAAAAAGATAAGGCATATATTATTATTGAATCTGATAACACAGACGTCCACGCTGACGACGTCATCACTGGTGATGTTAAAACTGAACAATGCTTCGAGGAGTGTGCTGATGTAGACGGTATGCTATTCTCTATCGATGTCTGAGCTATTTATTTATTCATTGTTATGCATGAACTCTTTCTTTAGGGTATTATCTAACTGTGTTAAAACAAACTTTATTTCACGCCATACTCAAAATAACTTTCATTTGGAGTTCCACCACAGATGAGATATTAGTTAGTTTGGTTCACCCACTTACATAGGTGATTTCAAGTTTCTTAGCTAAAAGTAAATTTGTTGATTTTGGCGGCCAATATCTTGTCGGTTATTCATTAATTGGGTCATTCAACTTTTTTTGCAAAAACCTGTCTCGTGCAAATTTTTCACAGTTTTAAACAAAAAATGCCTTTTTTGTTAATTTTGTCGTTTAAATAACAAATAGGAACCATTTTCGTATTGTACAATCACTAAAATACCATATTGATTTTTAAAGTTATGCAAAAAGCTATGTGACCCAGAATCTTCAACTGAATTACGATACTCTGTAAAAATATTCCTAGACGAGCCTTATTTTTTACTTAAGCATAGTAACATTATATATCATTGACTTAAGCGTTCAACACCGGAACACTATTAAAGTCATAAAACGCAATAAAAGGTTTATTTACAGAAAATATTATACAAAAGTTGGATTTTCAAACATTTGTCCCCACTGATGAAATAAAATCCATTTCTACTGTGTCGCTATGTACATGTGTCCATAAGAGCGATGGAGATGTATGTGCGAATGCCACAATACCTACTTTCACAGCAATGGCGCTTCAATCTCCTAGGAGGGCGTCGTGGATTGATCGGCAGGTAGATATGGTTCACAATAACTCGATTCATCAACCACTAAAGTCGACGCCATAATTCGAGAGACAACTTTGACAATTCTTTTTGCACAAGTGTTGCCATAGTTAGGGTAGTGCTGTTCGTATCGATATTTTAAAAAATACGGCTTTGGATACCAGTGCTGTTTATCCATTAGTTACGGTGATATAATCAAATTAATTTAATATTTTACATTACAATGTAAGATATAAACATAGAAAGTGCAAATACTAACCAACGACGATTATTAAAGACGTTTGTTTTGATTGGCCTCACCGCTATACGTATATTTGAGCGAATGACACTATGGCCGGCATCAAGCGCGATAACCAAGGTAGCACTACGACACTCCATACAAAGTGACAAGACGCATGCAATTACAAATTACATCTCTTTCTAACCTTGATAGGGTTGACACTTGTGTAATATTACTGATTGAGATGGAAATAGGAGTACGGAGTAGATTGAGATACTAAGAAAATTTATTATTTAATGATGCCGGGAAATATTTCATACAATTCTTGAGCCAGAATTTATGTATCTAGTCGGTCGGCGGCGGCGCGACGACGATGGGGACAAAGTATGCAGTATGCAGGTAGCTGAAGATAAACAAAACGCGGTGCGTACTTGTCAATGTCAACCGTAGTGCGATAGATTTCGTAATAATAAATAAATAAGGTTAAAATACGGTTAATTTTTTTAAGTTAATTAATTTTAACGGTTTAAACCTGTCCGTAAATGTTTATAGGTGTGCGTGAACTCTTGATAGGGTTGACACTTGTGTTGTGTTTAAGTACATACATTTATTCACAGTCCGATAAACACAATGCGGTCAGTTATAGGTACAAAGCCGGGTCTGTGCTTAACAAAGTACATAATCAAAGAACGAAACCACGGCATTTATAACTGAGACATTCCACGCGGTATGTCAGTACTCACATAAATTCCATAGTCCGTTTTATATAACAATGCCTACACTAAATATCTATCGTCCGTATTCGTATAGATAAGGCTTATGGGGACCACAGTATATACAGGGTGACTGGAAATTGCTCGTATTCCTCTCGGGGGCAGAATCTACGACTAATTTGCAGTGATTAAACCCTTATCACTTGGGGGTCAAAAATCTGCCATTTCCGAGAAAATCAACTTTTATTATTTTTCTAGAAAAATCCCAATTTTGGAAATAAAAAAATTATAAGAAAAAAAAAAAAACTTTTTGGACTGAATTTAAATGTAATCTGATTACCAACTAACGGACCAACCTATCAAAAGCTAAAAATAACTCATACAACCGTCAGATTTTATGTTGTATTATAAAAACTACAAAAAAAATTAATAAAAATACAAATCTTCTTGACGAAAATGCCATAATTATGAAAAAAAATTATGGAACTAGTCGTAAATAACATTAAAATCACACCTAAATATCGTCAGCTATCCAAAAATGTGCAATTATCGATCGGAACCGTAATACATTCCTGTAACAAACAATAACGTTTCGGTTAGGCGAAGCGATACAAAGGAATGCGCTACCTGGCCCGTTTATCCCCACACCTACTATCCTTAAGTGTTTTTGTTAAACTTGTTTTTGTAGTTCCGGGAGGGGCCGGGTGCTATCGTAGTAATTCAAGTAGTTTAAGAATGAATGTTTGTTTGTTCTTGGTCCGAGTTTTCGAGGTTTGTTTAGTCTGGCTGGTCAGTCTCAGTTTCACTGTGAGTACGGACGCGTTGTTGGAAGTTACTAAATTGTTAGACTGGTTATTTTTTTAATGATAGAGTTTAGTAACGAAGAGTACGCTGATATTTTGTATTTTTATGGGTTATGTGACGGTGATTCTGCAGCTGCAAGACGGGAATACGCAAGGAGTTTTCCTCTTCGACGCACACCTCACGTCAATGTGTTTCGTGATATTTATACGCGTATTCGTGAATCTGGATCTGTTCGAAGAAGGACGAGAGACGTCGGCAGGCCAAGAAATTACGCCCCTGAAGAGGAAGAAGAAATATTGGATTGTTTTGAACGAGACCCTACAACTTCAACCAGAATCGTTGCGGCGAGACTAGGAATAAGCCAATGGAAAGTGTGGTGGACAGTACATACCGCGCAGTTACACCCTTATCACTACACTCCAGTCCATGCTTTGGAAGAAGGAGATCCTGCTAGGAGATTGGATTTTTGTCGGTTTTTAATAAACGCCGACATGGAGAATCCCAATTATCTGAATAAAATTTTATGGACCGATGAGTCCAGATTTGACCGCGATGGAATCTCCAATTACCATAATGCGCATTATTGGGCCCCAAAAGGAGAAAACCCTAAAAAAACTAAAGAAACCTCACACCAAAGAAGGTTTTCACTAAATGTTTGGATGGGGATTATTGACCATTACTTGATTGGACCTTTTTTTTTGCCTAATAACCTGAACGGCGTTACGTACGAGGAATTTTTGGTAAATGAACCCACGATGCTGGAAGAGGTGCCACTAGCCACAAGACAAGGAATGATCTATCAACATGATGGTTGCCCAGCTCACTACCGCTTAAGTGTAAGGCAGTGGCTGAACCATAACTATCCAAGACGTTGGATCGGTCGAGGTGCGCCGATTCCTTGGCCAGCAAGGTGTCCCGATTTGACGCCATGTGACTTTTATTTATGGGGTCACATGAAAGATCTAGTATATCAAACTCCTGTAAACTCGCAGGAAGAGTTAAGGGAAAGAATAATGAGTGCAGCTGAGCAAATCAAACAATCACTCACGTCAAGAGTTGTTAAAACAGAAGTGCGTAAAAGGCTTCGTGCATGCATTCGACATCGCGGTGCACATTTTGAACACGATCTGTAATTTTTAAATTTTATTACCAAATATCAGAAAATAATAAAATATCAAAAAATAACGGCTCCCGTCCTACTTTTATTTTAAATAAACTAAAGTAGTTTTTATTGACTAAATACTTTTGACGTGATAACGTCTTATAATTCGATGGAGCCGGCTGCACGCACGAAAAAATGCGTCGTTACCTCGCTCTGAGGCGTTCCGTCGTTACCTCGCTCTGAGGCGTTCCGTTTTCGATATTATGAAACCATTCCATCAGTATTTTCTTATGACGTTGTCACGTTCAACTATCGTCAGTAAACCGACTTTACAGACAACCGTTTTTTTGGCTAGCTGACGATATTAAGTTGTGATCTGAATGTTTTTATCCCGTCCTACATTTAATTTAGAAGTTAGAAAAAACTACAGTAGTTTATATTGACTAATTATCATTTTTGAATAGCTGACGATATTTAGGTGTGATTTTAAAGTTATTTACGACTAGTTCCATTTTTTTTTTCATAGTTATGGCATTTTTGTCAAGAAAATTTGTATTTTTAATAATTTTTTTTTTTAGTTTTTATAATACAACATAAAATCTGACGGTTGTATGAGTTATTTTTAGCTTTTGATAGGTTGGTCGGTTAGTTGGTAATAAGATTACATTCAAATTTAGTCCAAAAAGTTTGGTTTTTTTTTCTTATAATTTTTTTATTTCCAAAATTGGGATTTTTCTAAAAAAATAATAAAAGTTGATTTTCTCGGAAATGGCAGATTTTTGACGCCCAAGTGATAAGGGTTTAATCACTGCAAATTAGTCGTAGATTCTGCCCCCGAGAGGAATACGAGCAATTTCCAGTAACGTACAGTATGGACACTCCCTGCCCCTCTCTAAATTCGACCTCACCCCCCCGTCACTCAGATCGAACGTAAAGGCCTAACTAAAATCTTTTTTTTTCATACTTGTCATGTTGTAAACAACCACCGCTCGAACAAAAAACACCACTTTCCGAATACACCATACACAGTATGAGACTATGAGACTATAAAACATTGTAAATGGTAACTGCGACGTGGACGTATGAATTAACACTGAAAACTGCTATTATTTTATAAGCGATTTTCGCCCGTCAGAGAAGTGGAGGACCTTTTTTTAATAAGCGGCAGCGATTTTCGGCGAGTCCTACAGACCGGCCGCGCTACCACAAAACCGGCTCATACTTGTTCAGCGCGCAGTTCGCCCATGCATGGCGCGAATTGGTTCTAAACATACGAGTAAAGCTCGTCTAAAATTATAGAATTAGACCTTCATGTTGTATGTATGTTTTTTTGACACTAATTTCCTGATTAAATTCGTCGATTAGGTCTCGTCCCTTCTTTCTCCTTTTGACATGTTTAAATGCTTTCATTTGTTTCCCATTTTTTTCATACAATTCGTCTACTCTTCCCCATTCCTTTCAGGTGATGTTTCCTGTGTCTCTTCCAGTAATAGGTTCAATTTTCAAGTCTCAACATAAGGTGCAAGTTCCATACATAGAAGCTTGAACTTTCGGATCACGGACAGTTGCAGCAATCAAAGCGTTAATGTCGCTGGTATCGATTACGCCCTTATATTTTAATTAACGCGCCTTGTATGTCAGGTTTGTGTGCACTTTGCACAAACACATTTCGCGTCCACTTATAGATGGCTTCACAACATAACAGGTCTATTCTTGGTAAAATAGAAGTATAAGCATTTGATATCTGGGTTTTCTTGCTTGAAAATTTTGTATTATTCCCATAAAAAGCAAATATCTCGTTGTGACTCAGTGGACTTATTTCAGCTCGATTTCTTTTTTGGAAAGCAATCAAAAATTTTATAAAATATGGTGCTTAAAGCATTGTAGAAAAATTCAATGTATAGTTTATTAGTACAAAACAGAAGATTTGTAAAATCTGGTATTTTTTTTCCAATTTTATTTTATTGAAAGCAAAGAATAGTTGATTCACCCAATTACGTAAGGGTCCTGGAAGTTTAAAAAAATATCTACATGACCTTATCTCAGCAAAAGCTATTCTTATGTTAGTAGATTGTTAACCGAGGGTAGAAAGTGACCCTTTTCACCCGAGATTTTAATCGAGCGCCAATAGTTCGAGGGTGAAATGGGTAATTTAACCCGAGTTAAAAACACAACTTTTCATTTCGACTGTAAGGAAAACTAAGTTTACCTATATCCAACCTCCAACAACCTTTTCGCAATGGCTACTTGCCACGGCCGACTAGATTTTCCCTAATCGAGTTGGTCACGACGTGCATCTAGATGGCCATGCCAAAACGTAAAAAAAAGTGTCATGCTATCATGATTTTTACTTTCTGTTTTTTTGTTACTTGTCAGAGAAACATTTTTGCTTTTTGGTCAACTTCGGCCACTGTACAGGGTGCCAAGTGTAGCTTTTTGGTCAGTTTTGGCCACTATACAGGGTCCAAGTGTAGCTTTTTGGTCAACACTGGCCACTGTATAGGGTGCCAAGTGTAGCTTTTTGTCAACTTTGGTCACTATACAGGCTGCCAAGTGTAGCTTTTTGGTCAACTTTGGCCACTATGCAGGGTGCCAAGTGTAGATTTTTGGTCAACTTTGACCACTGTACAGGGGCCAAGTGCAGCTTTTTGGTCAACTTTGGCCACTATACAGAGTGTAATAAAATTAGTGTAGGTCCCGTTAACTGGGGCTTCTACTCATCGTACTAAACAACTTCTTTTCTATGACTACGGAAATCACAAAAAAAAAAGATTTTAACTCTTTATAAAAATCGATCAGCTGATCAACCAATTTTGTGCATTTTTGCATGGAGGGTCCAAATATTTTTTTGAGAATTGACAATGGGTTACATGGATAAAGTTGTTCAGTATGATGAGTAGAACCCCCAGATAACGGGTCCTACACTAATTTTGTTACACCTTGTATACCATGGAAACTAACTCGTATCAAAATAATTGTAAGTAATTATTTGTAGGGAATTAATTAATTACCCTCGATCTCCTTCTGACCTATCTTGTAGCGTTTTTCTGGAAATTAAGGTTTTTTTTTATTTTAAGGGGGAAGGGTGGAGCACCCCTCAAAAGGCGGACGAGAGTTGTGTTTTTTATGTACCCACTCATAGGTATAATAATAATTTAGCAGCAGTTTGGAAAAACTATAACTGGTTCTTGGAAAAAATCTAAAGAATGTGCTATTTGCCCAATGTAATGAGGATGTTTTTGTTTATTTTTTATTAACTTAACAAGCCAGTTCAATGCTTAAGTTTGTTATGTTTTAGAACTCCCATGGGAAGACCTTTCATATTTGATATTTCACATGATAGAGGATTAGAAAAAAATATAAATCCCTCTATACTAAAACAAAGTTTCGTCACAGAGTTGCAACGAATAGTGATTTGGCCGAATATTGGATATCGTATATTCGGCGGCGCTCTCAGCCGAATAGGCGAATATTCAGCGGTCGAATATTTGGTTTGTGGCGAGTGACAGATCCGTGTATTTCTCGCATTGCAATATATTTACGTTACACGGCTGCAGAAACGTTACTTTACATTACTTTTCGGAATAAGGGGCTATAATAAAACATATAACATCACATTAGAGCCCCATGCTATTTCTGAGATATGGGATATTCCTCAACAGAAGTGACATTTACTTGTCCATGAAAGTGGAGCCAATATGATAAAAGGCAGACCCTTACAAGTGGTAGTTTGCAAACTCATCCCAAGTTAATAAAATTTGTTAAAATATATCTGTCGTCACCTTGCAGTAGTATCTACAGTCTATTTTCGGAGGCAGGTCTTGTGAATGAAGAAAAACGAAATCGGATTTTACCAGCTAATGCAGAGAAACTGGTGGTTATGTACCACAATCTGCCACTAATTAATTTTAAATATTAAAATTACTTTATTATCTTTATAATTGAATATTTTTTGAATGAAATATGTCTTTGTTTCCATATTTTTTGGAATTCGGTATTCGGCCGAATATCGTCACTATTCGGAATATTTAAAAAAGGCCGAATAGCGAATATTTTCCGAATATTCGTTGCAACTTTCATCCTGTAGAATGCCCCATAATAATATAACAGATGTCTAGCCTATTCAAGTATACTTTTTATCCCTATTAACGCATGACTTAATTAGGAACCGAAGAAAAACTTAGAGTAGTAAGTGTTGGCAGTGCCGCCGTTTGTGTAAGTTAATGATTGGCCTATTCCTGTTTCAGAGGAACCCGAGCCTCATCTTGAGAGTCCTCATTTGAATGACACGTCGGGTGTACCTGTAAGTTATTTACTATAATTAGGAGTACTCGACGTATCGATAAAAGTTAAATCTCTTAACGTGTGGCACAATAACTGTATTTAAGATTTCAAGTACTATATTGAGGTTGCCTGGTTTGCACTTAGCGTCACCCTTGGTCTGTTGTTATAAATTTATAACATCCCTCTCCTATCGGGCCTTTAAAATACAAACAATTTTGAACCTTACCCTTATCATACACTCAATGTATTTCTTATATCCTTCATCATCATATCAGCCGAAGGACGTCCACTGCTGGACATATTCCTCCTCCAAGGATCTCCACGACGACCGGTTCTGCGCTGCCCGCATCCAGCGGCTTCCCGCGACCTTCACCTGGTCATCGGTCCACCGAGTGGGAGGCCTGCCTACACTACGCTTTCCGGTGCGTGGTAGCCAATCGAGAACTTTACTGCCCCAACGGCCATCTGTTCTACGAGCAATGTGTCCCGCCCACTGCCACTTAAGTTTAGCAATTCTGAGAGTTATGTCGGTTACTTTGGTTCTCCTACGGGTCTCCTTGTTTCTTATATCCTTAGTTTGATTAAAATCTGACTTTTGTACTATTTTTCCAGGCTCTTGAGAAAGTATTAAAAGGGTCATTGGTCGCATCTGTTCTGTTAAATTACAAGGGAAGCAAATTAAACGGAGATAGCTCAAGAAATCTCCTTACGTCAGAGATAGCTAAAGAAATATTACGTCTTAACCAAAATAAAGATGTAATAAGATGCGAAACATATCATCGATGGGCAAATGCAATTCAGTCGCTTTTTCCAGGCGAAAGCACTACAACGTACTATGTACCAGCGTGCGCCACGGCGAATGGTACATTACTACGGGCCAGGGGAAAACTTTTGTATCAAGTTATGAATTTGAGAATACGTTTACAAAAACTGGGAGCGCTAACAAAGAAGAAGCGAAAAATTAGTACGGAAACATCCTGTCGAGTAAGACCGGCGCCGTCCCTTCTCGAAAATGTTGAAGAGGCACCTACTGTTGATGAAGACTTGAACTGGCTACGGAATTGTTCACATCCATGGTCTTTAGTTCTGGTCAAATGGAAAAACACTACTAAAGAACGAATGCGTAGGTTACATGAGGAAAACTTACAATTGGCACAAACCATAGAATCTTATTTTCAAGAGTACCCGGCGTTGAAAAAACCTCAAGGATATACCTTAGTAAGAAAACCTCGTATTTTACACCACAGCTTGATACTTTTTTACTTGATACAAAACGGGGTCCTATTGCTCTCGCTCCATTTGTCTGCCCGAGAACACGGCAAAAGACTAATACTTATTTAACTATTACATATGAAGCGTCTCGGTGACTAAGCCGGTAACGGCTCGGTCCTCCTAACCAGAGGTACCGGGTTCAAATCCGGACGGCCAATGTTCCAATAAGTTTTTCGAAACTTACGTACATATACTCACCGATTGCTTTAACTGTAAAGGAAAACATCGTGAGGAAAACTGCACACACCTGCGAAGAAACTCGAAGGTTGTGTGTGAAGTCGAACAACCCGCACTGGGCCCGCGTGGTCGACTAAGGCCCGATCGCCCTAATTCAGGGTAGGCTCGAGCCCCTCGGTGGGGACGTATATGAGCTGATATGATGAACTTATTACAAACCAACTTAACTTTGCGGTCGGGAACTGTTTTTTTTTAGTAGGGAATCCTTAATTTGCGAACTTCGACACGCAATGGCCGCTTATTAAGTTAAGAGATGTTAAGTGGCAAGCAGGAAAAGTTTGTGTTTTAACTTTTTTAATTTCTCTTGCAGCTAATTAATGACTTCGAACAGGCATACGGAGAGTATAAGGACAATTTGTTCATCAATTTTCCGATTGTTAAAAAACTTCTATGTGAAATCCTTACTAAACGTAAAAAGGATAAAGATGCACTATGCGCTGAAGTACTAGAATTAGCACAATGTAAGTGTATCATACTAGCTGGGGCCTGCGTAGTTTTGCAACGCGCATATCATCAAGAAGATCCGTAGGAGAACCAAAGTTACCGATATAGCTCTCAGAATTGCTAAACTTAGTGGCAGTGGGCGGGGCACATAGCTCGTAGAACAGTAAAGTTCTCGAGTGACGACCGCGCACCGGAAAACGCAGCATAGGGAGGCCTCCCACCCGGTGGACCGATGACCTGGTGAAGTGTGCGGGAAGCCGCTAGATGCGGGTAGCGCAGAATCGGTCGTCGTGGAAATCCTTTGGGGAGGCCTATGTCCAGCAGTGGACGTCCTACGGCCGATATGATGATGATGATGATGATATCATGTTTACGATATCCCCATCAAACAACTTTGCTCTGAAAGAGGCACAGATTTTTTAAATCATAGGTATAGAATAGTACATTTAAGGTACATTCTTTTCATATACAATTGATTTGATTTTGAATCTCACCTATGTTGGGCCAAGTTTTAATAGGGTTGCATATTTTTTATCGCATTTCTTAATAAAATATGAAAACTCCGTAAAAACAGTGTCATAAATTGGCCAAGAAATACGGAAGATAAAAGAATTTTCAACTACTAATTATATTCGTTATGTAAATGTGACGACATAAAACACACGGTCCATATAAACTCTATGCTACATTCTGTTTTGCTAGGAAGTGATAAATCTTTAATGGCTTATATTATCTTTGTTATTTTTATAGCTATTCAAAAATATTGTTTGTATAATACCGTTTCTTTTATGAAAGGTTCGATCCCGGCGGGGTCAACTTGTAAGACTCGGTTTGGTTGGTGGTAGGGCATTTTCTAAGTCCGCCTGGCTAGCTACCACCATCTTATCTAAGTCTTGCCGCCAAACATCAGTGTTAACAACATTGATGTGTTCCGGCTTGAAGATAAGATAGCCAGTTCTCCATTGCATTGGGGAATCTTGGTAAGCCCGCTTCTATCTTCGGCATCATCGTCACCATTGGTAAGCCCTTGGCATCATCACACCTGATGGTAGGTAAAAAAAAAGAATGAGCTTTTATTAAATCAATAAAGTAATAATCATGCATATTCCCCATTTGATGCACAGCAAAAATACATAATTCTTGTGACTTGTATTTAACTGACGTATTTTGTTATTATTATATTACAGCAGGTGCTGAAGAGGATATCAACCTTGCGGGGTTTCTAGCCATTGCGCACCTATTAAGTTTTTCAGCAGCAATTTCAAGCCAGAAAAAGAAAAGATTTAAGACTGATAAGAAAAACTCCTGGAAACCATCGAAGATCGAGGCTCAAAACGCATTTATCAAACACGTCAAAGCAGATATAGAAATCAACGACGCAATTGAATCCCAATATGAAAATTTTATGACAAGAGATGGTAGTTCCCAACCGTTCATTATAATAGTAGGAGAGACATTGAACAATATAGAAAGGTACTTTGTTATAGCCAACAGAAACGTACTCTATGAACGGTGTAACATTTTGCAAACAGTTGATACGTGCTACAAAATTTTTTGGGCATTAAATGCACTTTATAGTATCGAATCGTACCCTATATGGTTATTTATACAAAAAGGAATGTACAGAATGACATCTAAATTCGACAAGAGCTCAACTTTAGTTGATTCCCTTTTAACTGACTGTAATTTAAATTTGTAAAAGCTTTTTATAATCTGTGAATTTTAACTTTTTTTATAATGGTTATTATATGTTTCACGTGTAAAATACAATTTGTAGATGTCGAAATTCTGAAATCACATTTTAATCTAATACACAATCCTAAAGAACTAAGTGTATTTAATTGTGTAGTAAATAATTGTGGACGTGAGTTCCACTTAATTAATTCTTTTAGAAACATTGTAGCAGATTAAAAACAAATTTAAAAGATGAAGTTTCCGTAGAAGAAACAAGACCTTCAAAAATACCTCAAAATAACGACACTCTTTTAAAAATTACATCTGAGTTAATTGCTGACTTATAAGAAATGTTTATCAGTTTTCATACAAATCTACCCCCGCCCACGTGGTCGCATTGTGGTAGCCTTGTGGTCGTGGTGTGGTTCGTTTAAATAAAACTGTTTTCATACAAATCTACCCCCGCCCACGTGGTTGTGTTGTGGTCGCATTGTGGTAGCGTTGTGGTCGTGGTGTGGATCGTTTAAATAAAACTATTTTTATACAAATCTACCCCCGCCCACGTGTTTGCGTTGTGGTCGCATTGTGGTAGCCTTGTGGTCGTGGTGTGGATCGTTTAAATAAAACTATTTTCATACAAATCTAACCTCGCCCACGTGGTTGCGTTGTGGTCGCATTGTGGTCGTGGTGTGGTTCGTTTAAATAAAACTATGCGTTTTCGTACAAATCTACCCCCGCCCACGTGGTTGCGTTGTGGTCGCATTGTGGTAGCGTTGTGGTCGTGGTGTGGTTCGTTTAAATAAAACTATGCGTTTTCGTACAAATCTACCCCCGCCCATGTGATTGCGTTGTGGTCGCATTGTGGTTCGTTTAGATAAAACTATGCGTTTTCGTACAAATCTACCCTTGCCCACGTAGTTGCGTTGTGGTCGCATTGTGGTAGCGTTGTGGTTCGTTTAAATAAAACTATTTTCATACAAATATACCCCCGCCCACGTGGTTGCGTTGTGGTCGCATCGTGGTAGCGTTGTGGTTGTGGTGTGGTTCGTTTAAATAAAACCATTTTCATACAAATCTACCCCCGCCCACGTGGTTGCGTTGTGGTCGCATTGTGGTAGCCTTGTGGTCGTGGTGTGGTTCGTTTAAATAAAACTATGCGTTTTCATACAAATCTACCCCCGCCCATGTGATTGCGTTGTGGTCGTAGTTCGTTTAAATAAAACTGTGCGTTTTCATACAAATCTACCCCGCCCACGTGGTTTCGTTGTGGTCACATTGTGGCAGCGTCGTGGTCGTGGAGTGGTTCGTTTAAATAAAACTGTGCGTTTTCATACAAATCTACCTCCGCCCATATGATTGCGTTGTGGTTCGTTTAAATAAAACTATGCGTTTTCCTACAAATCTACCCCCGCCCACGTGGTTGCGTTGTGGTTCGTTTAAATAAAACTGCGTTTTCCTACAAATCTACCCCCGCCCACGTGGTTGCGTTGTGGTCGCATTGTGGCTCGTTTAAATAAAACTGCGTTTTCATACAAATCTACCCCCGCCCATGTGGTTGCGTTGTGGTAGCGTCGTGGTCGTGGTGTGGTTCGTTTAAATAAAACTGCGTTTTCATACAAATCTACCCCCGCCCACGTGGTTGAGTTGTGGTCGCATTGTGGTCGTAGTTCGTTTAAATAAAACTGTGCGTTTTCATACAAAACTACCCCCGCCCACGTGGTCAAGGTCAGTCCAAGCGCTCCGCACTCCGCCCCAACGCCTTTACAGTTCGCGCCGAGCGCTGGGAAGATATGGTACTCGTACTATCATTTTTTCGCTCAATTTTCTTGTTATTTTTCGAGTGCACTAAATAAAGGGTGAGTGAATAATTCTACACATTCATATTTAAGTAGTGATTAAACGAACTTACCAAAGTGCAGTGCTTTTTTACTCTATTGAGGGTACCCTTCAGTGCTTGTTCGTCGGTTGGTTAAGCCGGCCCGTCATTCGTTTGGAGTACCGGTGCTTATTTTATTTCAAGCAGGCGTTTCCAAAACTTGTAATTGGGGAGTTTCAGGGTGGGAGGGTGGTACCAATCTCTTCGGACGAAGCATTCGTATAATTATGTATGATAGAACTTCACTTTGTTAAGTTCTTTTAATCACAAATTATACTTCATGCTTCGTCCTCGAGATTGGTACCTGGAAGAAGTATCTGTTAGGTATTCACACATGGTAGACTTTGAGAGCGTTTCGGAAACGCCACTCTTAGTGAAGGTAAGGAAATAAAATATAGATATTTTATCCTGATTGTGATCTATGTATTACCTTGAATCGAGTATGATGAGTAATGTAAGTAGTTTTGATTAAGCGTCTCGCGCACCACGCATCCTCGAATAGTCACAAAACTGTATCCACGTGGGTGAAGCCCTGAGCAAATGCTCGTAATCGATAATTCAACTTTGAATCTAGCCAACTAAAATTTCATTATATTGCTTAGTTTGATATGTTTTTTTATACTTATGATTAAATTAACTACCTCTAACTAGATCGTCGGTGGCGTAAGGGCTAGGACCGCCGCCTCCTGTCCGGGAGGTCGTGGTTCGAATCCTGCCACGTACTAATGTGATTTCGAATGTAGATTTCATATGTCCGACGCTCTTACGGTGAAGGAAAACATCGTGAGAAAACCTGCACACGCCTGCGGAGAAACTCGCAGGTTGTGTGTGTAGTCGACCAACCCGCACTGGGCCCGCGTGGTCAACTAAGGCCTGATCGCCCTAATTCAGGGTAGGCTCGAGCCGGTAGGTAGGAGCAGGGTATTATATGGGTACGTATATGAGCTGATATGATGATGATGAACTACCTAGTAATTGTATAAGCTAGGTATAAATCAATCAAAGCAATTAGAGATAGCTCGTGCTACCGCACGACGATCTGTTCTCACAATGTCTCTGTTTGGCGAATGTGGCGTTGTTTTAGCCAGCAGTATGCCGTATCTGGTCGGTACTGGCGCCTCGTTGCGCCCGGGACGTGGACGCGTGGCGGGTGCTATGTGTAAGTACGATGATGATGATGATCATGTTCGACACTCAGCGGTAGCTAGGCGCAATTAATAATATAATAAAAGTTCAATAATATCGCACACAGTATTTTACAAATATATATTTTCACAACACAAAGCTTAAGGTTTTAAGACTTAGCACGGTATAGAGACAAGAGACTAGTGTTGTAAGCTAGTTGTAAGTATACTGAATCGTTAGCACCTCCTTGAGCGTAAACTTAAGTTTGTGTACACAGCATTATAGTTAAAACTTATAAAGAGGAATGTCTAATTGAACTTGAACCTTATAATGTGTTGGCCGGGCAAACCTCCGGTTTAATTTCGAAACTTAAGACCCGGTTGTTTACATTTTAAAATAAGTTTTTAATGAATTTACGGATTTTAGTTATAATTAGTGTGGAAAGTTTGGATACATAAATATTTTTTATCCTCGATCAAGTGCGTGATAACGAGCGAGCGCTAGCAGTGTTCTACACTTGTAATTAGGTGCTTGGGCACAGATTACTAAATAGTTACTTGCTTGGGGGCGAACCTTTGGAAAATCTATTTATGCGCTCATCTTGGATATCAGTGCCAAAGCTGGTTTACAGGGATTCAAGGAGGTGTGCTAGCCACCGTTCGCGAATATATTAGTTAAAATTCAATTATGTGAGGAA
Organism: Coleophora flavipennella; assembly: GCA_947284805.1. Lineage (NCBI taxonomy): Eukaryota > Metazoa > Arthropoda > Insecta > Lepidoptera > Coleophoridae > Coleophora > Coleophora flavipennella. The sequence continues at coordinate 7,368,094 of OX369290.1, forward strand.
TTGGCTCCGTCTTACAGATGTCACACCGTTTTCCGACCGTAGGTGTCGTGCTGCTTAAATGAGTTAGACGCTAAAAAGGCTAGCTTAACGTTAACTGAGGATTTCAAAATATATGTCGCAGTAGCGCTGCCCTAGCCACCACTATGTAAATTGATATTTTTTATGTAAATGGCTAGTCTTATGAAAAATATATACATAACGCAAACATGAAAAAAAAAGTGTAATCCACTTCATTTAAATTTTTAGAATTATACATCTTATTTGATTCTCATCTCATGAAAATCAGTTTAACGAAAGAAAAACATAGTAACAAAGATTTACACAGACCACACTCGTAACAATTCCGGAAGTTCGCACGGCTTCTTGGTCTGCTAGCCTGTGCTTGCACCGCCGTAAAACATGACTTGCTTTATACTAAAAGGCTAGTACGGTGTCAAATAAGACGATAACTATAATTAATACAGCCTTGATCATTCCAACATCGTTATCACCGGATGTTATGCATTACATTGTTGGCCTACGCCACGCCACAGTAGATAATTTACTCAACGCCTCAACGACGGGATGGGGTGCGGCCTGCGGCGGCCATACTGGCTGGGGGCCGGTGGTCTGATGAAGAGCGCAGACAACACATCAACGCCCTCAAGTTGTTATTCGCTTTCCATGCTCAGAAAATCTTCGGCCAGATAACACAAGTTGCCAGATACATCTGCGGATTGATAATCCAACAGCCATTTCATCGTATAAGGTGGAATCCAAAACATCATATCAGCTCATATACGTCCCCATCGAGGGGCTCGAGCCTACCCTGAATTAGGGCGATCGCGCCTTAGTCGACCACGCGGGTCCAGTGCGGGTTGGTCGACTTCACACACAACCTTCAAGTTTCTCGCAGGTGTGTGCAGGTTTCCTCACGATGTTAAAGCAATCGGTGAGTTTATGTACGTAAGTTTTGAAAAACTCATTGGTCATTAGCCGTCCGGATTTGAACCCGGCACCTTCGGGAAATTAGACATTCGAGGAAAATGGACATTTAAAGAATTGGACATTCGAGGCCAGAACCCTTTTGTTGCCGAAACTTTGATAAGTATAATAAAATACATGGGGTACCTATTTTGTTTTTCTGTGACGGTCGTTATTTATTTTACCTGTTTTCTCACAACTGTATTGAAAATTGTCGTATGATACATGGGTGTAAAAGGAAATAAACTCGTGACGATGGTAAACTCTCGTCTGCGACTCGGGCTTACAATAGGCTTGTTTCCACTAAGAATAAATCGGATGGCTTTGAGTTTCTAATGATTAACCATCATAATTAGTAAACAAAAAAACAACTTTTCTATTAAAATAATAAAAGATTAATAATGTTTTTGGAAAATAAAATCGACGAAATGAGGCGTTTAATCACGTGACATTAAACGCCAATCAGAGAAGCGCATGGAAACGTGACGTCACGCCTCGCGAAATGAGCGCGAAACGCTATGTTGTATCTGTCATTTTCGTATAAAGTGAACAGGTTATTTCGAGTTTTCAGCAATTATTGTTAAATTAATACAGTTCGTTTTTAGTTTCATCTTGAAAGACAGGTATAATTTGCCATGGAATCAGGATTTAACAAAGCAAACAGCAGTAATTTGCCCAAAATTGACACCGTTATGCTTGGCAAATTTTTTGCAATGAACACCGACTTTTGTTCATCGGAGTTTCGCAATGTTAAAACTTCTATGTAAGTATTATGTGAAGAACAAACAAAGTCTTATTTAATTAGCAGTTACCAGTCCCTATGTTAGTACCCAGTCCCCAATCTACGTATTGTAGATTTGTTATGGTGCAAAAACCTATTTTATAAATAGATACATCACGTTGTGTTCAATACTTACATCAAAATGATCTTCACAGAAATAAATTGTGGAATCAATTGATAAAGTAAGAGCATCTTGCCTCCTTGCCATTTTTAACCACTTTCTTCGTATTTGTTTATTGTTTGGAACGTATATGAATAATTTGTTTGGCGTTTTATCGTTGTACTTTTACATTGGGGCACTATACAGTATTTATAATACGAGGAATTCATTATTTATTAGAAAACACAATTGACTGACACATACAAACACGGCTGTTTCGCGAGGTGTGACGTCATTCAAGACGCCATGACAGTCTTGGCCTTTTTCGCGGTAAATTTCAAGTTCATTTCTAAAAACTCAAAATACTAATGTAAAACACCTATTTTTCTTAATATAATATATTTTTGGGGTGAAATAGATGCTTAGCTATAGTTTTAAAATAATTTCCAAATATTGTCAACTAGCCTATTGTGACTTGTTTGTTATTTACCTTTTTACCACCCCTGTATCATAAATAACTATTGTAGGTATTTCTAAAGTTATTTTTGTAGTTGCTATACACATTTTGTTTGTATTTTGTTTGAGTTTTGATTTTTTTACAAATCTAACTGCACCTCTTGAGTTGGTCGATATTAAATCCTAGAAAACCTATTTAGCCATAATAATTTTCCTTTTAATATGTCTTGAAATAGTGGCTTAGTACAAAAATAAACATTTGGTAAATGAATCATTTACAGAAAAAATATCTTTGCAAACCTTCAATACTTTTGACAGATCTATTCAATGATACCCCTCACAATGGCGTACGTTAATTAAAAATCATTCCACTCGCATGTATGCTAGATAGCCTTAAATAATTTTCGAAAAATCGAAAAACTTTCAGATACAAGATTTTAATATTGCATTGTCACGCGATATACATATGCATCCAAAATTTTAGCTCAATCGGAAACCGGGAAGTGGGTCAAATTTAACTTGCAAGATTTCATTACAGACACCGGGACAGGTGAAACTAAATAAAAGCTTGTTAAAATAGATTCTTTTGTACATGTTTATAAACGTCACATATTTGTAATCATTACATATTTCGGCTTAATAACTGTATAGAAACTAGTATCTCATCTGTGGTATAGTCTGGAGTGAAACGGCTGTGACATACCGATAGACAGACAGACATCGCGTAACTATTTGGACTACGGAACCCTAAAATTAACAACTAATAAAATTAGAGTACATACCCATTGGTTCTTTGATAACTTTGTAATAAGTAGGTTCTCTAGGGTCGCCAGGCACAATCTTATCTTATCTCATCTCATCGTATCTTTGCACCCCAACCTACTCGAAGATGTGCTGCATCAATGCAGCAATTCCGCTGATTGGAAGGTGCTAATAGTCCTCCGGTTTTGGGTAGCCATCACCTAGGAGGTACATACGCTTGCTGGCCAGTACATCGCAGTGACACAATAAATGTTCCATTGATTCTGTATCTTCACCACAGGCCATGCAGGACAGCGATCGACAATACGGATTTCGCCCAGGTCGATCTACTGTAGATCTTCTAGTGTATGCTACGCATATATGGGGCGAGGCCATCGAGAAGCATGGCGAAGCTCTCGCTGTGTCACTCGACATCCCGAAGGCTTTTGATAGGGTCTGGCACGCTAGCCTTATTGGCAAGCTTCCTTCTTATGGTCTTCATTTGGGATTGTGTAACTGAGTAGCTGATTTCCTGAGGGAACGGTCTATTCGAGTGGTCGTTGATGGCGGTTCCTCAGACCTATTGGCGATTGATGCCGGGGTACGTCAGGGATCTGTTCTTTCCGCAACACTATTTCTGCTTCACATAAACGATCTGCTGAAACCAGGTATAATTGGTTATGCAGACGATAGCACGGTTGTAGAAAGATACCTGTCCAGTCTGATACGCTGTTTCTGAGAGAGGCCATGATAGAGCGCATTAACCTATCACTTCAGGCAGTAGGCGCATCAAATTAGCTGAACCTGGACATAATTCGATAACTCGTTGTTTTTATTATTTTATCGGATATTGATATTAAGTATCAAATATGAATTAGATATGTGATGTAAAAAATTCGCGGTGGTAACGGTTTTTTATAAAAACCATGAGATTTCGAACACTACCTAACTTTTACCTAAAAGCAAAATAGATAACCAAATACCTTGTTAGTATAATTTTGAGGTGAATTCAAATGATATCACCTAATAGCAAAATTAAACTGAAAACACTTTCGCATGTATGTTTTTTTTCACGGTATTCATCTGATCGCAATATCTTGATAATCAAAAATGGTAACTATAATGTTTGTATCTTATTACGCTATATTGCGTGTTTTTAGTCATTTAAGACAAAAATTAAACATTTATTTTTTACGTTTTAATAATAATGTATTTCTCAGTAGTTAAAAATCGTAACTGTATTTTTTTTGTTTAACAGTATGTTTTTGTGCACTACAGTCTTGTTTTCATCAAAATTAAACACGTTAATGTCACGCATAGGAAATTGAAAATTTAATTTAAAAAAATATATAAGTAGTGGAGCGAGCCAGTGCTCCGTCACTCGCCTAGGTAATTAGGTATACCTACCGCAAAAACGAGCTCTTGCAAGTCGGGCCCGCCGCGCCCCGCGCCGCCCCGGTTAGAGAATATTCGTGTGTCTTGTGTAAGTATAGTTAACTTCTGTAAGTATAGTCGTGGAGATCCTTGGGGGAGGCCTATGTCCAGCAGTGGACTTCCTTCGGCTGATATGATGATGATGATGATAGTTAACTAATAAATAATAATCTAAGCTCGAGATAGGTAGGTAGGTAATCATTATAATTATCGTGTGTTAGAACCGTGATAAGGACAAGTGAAATTCTATCTATGTGCTAGTTTTATATTGGGTACGTTCCACTTAACGCCCGCAACGCCATCGACCGCGACCGCTGAAACTGCCGTTCCACTAACGGAAAAAGGCCGCGGGCGTTGTAGGCGAATGTTTTAGGTGGAACGCACATCTTGAGCGCTGTGTTCTCGCAATATGGCGGCATGGTGAGTTTTCTGTTTTCTCGTATAAATAGTTCAATAAATAATCGATATTTAATCTGAATACTATATATTTTTTTTAACTGCGTATGAAAACTTACGCACGCGCTTCCTCCTCTTCTGATTTTTGCCGGAGTCTCTTCTTCAATAGGGAGGCTACATTCTCTTTGGTGAAAGCCCACTCTGACCCATCAATATTTTGTGGGCGAAGTGGGCGCGATGTGGTCGCGAACAGTGACGTCATCTATGACGTCGAGTGATCGCTCGCGACGACCACGGGCCTTAGGTGGAACGATACAGAGGGTGTTACAATCGTTGCGGGCGTTTAGTGGAACGTACCCATTGTAGGCAAAAAAGGATAAGTAGGTATTAAGTAAATCAAATCTTGGGTCATTTTAGGTGGGTAGGTAATAAAAAATTATAAAAACTTTTTCTTGTAAAACTGGCTAAGAGTGAACAAAGTAGGGTTCCGCAGTGATAAAAAAATGTAAATTAGAAAAAAAAACAAAGTTAATTTTGCAGTTTAGATTTAGACATTTTGTAAGGAGTTGAACTTTTTATAAATGTTATGTTTGTATTTGCACGTCTTAAGTTAGTCTACTATCTATCATTCTTAAACTAAGAAAGCCTACTTAGCCGTGATAAATTTTCTTGTATTTACATTATGTGTCCTACTATTCCGAATACTATTCAGATTTCCTAAAATAGCGGTTTTGAAAATGTAACAAAAATCAGCACTTAAAAACTCAATATTTCGTAAACTAATCATTAATCACTTATTGGGACATGGCGAAACTATAAAGGATCTTAGTTTGACTACAAAACCTTAAAAATCACCGATAAAAATAGCTAAGTTCAAGTTAAGTAAATTTTAACCGCCCGCCTCCGTAGCGTATGGTTAGTCCATTCGCTTCACACCAGGAGGTCGCGGGTTCGATCCCGGAGGGGTCAACTTTGCAAGACTCGGTTTGTTTGGTGGTAGGGCATTATCAAAGCCTGGCTAGCTACCACCATCTTATTATACTGCGGCTGATATAGAAACTATTTTCATCCTGCAGAAAAGAGCTATCCGCGCAATCTATCAGATGCGATCACGTGAGTCGTTACAGAATAAGTTCAAAGAAATCAATATTTTAACTGTTGCTGGTCAATTTATATAATTATGAAAACATCTTGTACATTCGTAAGAATTTGCATTTGTTTCCTAAAAACAGTGACAGGCATAATTTTTTTTATAATCCCGTTTTCTAAAGCTACATTTTGGCAAACATTCTTCAGTTCATCTAACGAAAACTGGCAGTCATCGCTACTTTCAATGAAATTGAAAATTTCCTCCATTGCAGAGTTTATAGCCTCACTTTGAGGACGGCCAATTTTACCGCCAGTATTAGGTCTCAGGAAGGATTTGTAACAACTGTCACGGTATTTAGCGTCAGCAGCAACTAAATCATACTGAAAATTAATACGCGCAAAGACTTTTGACACATCATCAGAACGATCTTTAGCTAATTTTGAAATGGAATCTTTGAATGTAAGTGTAGAAACTTTATGAATTTTTCGGCGATAAATCTTCACTTTTTTCTTTTCTGCTTCTTCATTCGCTTCATCGCCACAAAATAAGCAGTGGTTTTTAAAACAAAAGCTGGATTCACTTATTCGCGCTCTAGTATGAGGTGGACTTACTTTTGAAGTACTGGCAAGTAGAGGGGATTCGGTAAGGGACCGGCGGTCATTTTAGAGTAAATTTTCTTAGAATAGTATAATGTATACATAAAAGAGACACGAGTAGGCATTTTTGCTTGCTTGAGTACCTAAATATTTATATACGTGGCATATGTGTGTATACTATGTAGAACATGATTCTTACAAGCGCAATATCTGGGAAATAGTGGGTCTTAGAGAAAAAATCATAGGGACCATTTTTATAGAGAATTTTAAGATCTACAACTTTGCTCTGAAGTACTTTTTCGATAAAACTTACCGTTTTCGAGAAAAATCCAAAAAACCTAAAATTTTGACCTTGGGCCCCGAATAAGTCCCTAAGCTCACATGGGACTGATGGGGACTTTTGACACTTTATTCCTTGTGGTAAACCTAAGGTCTCTACGAAGATTTGGCTCTGTCGGAATTTTCTTTATTTCAATTGTCTAAAATGACCGGACTATTAACAATATTTCAATTTAATCTCCTCCCTAGTCCAATCGTGGCACCACGTATTTACACTCCTATTTGGAAGTCGGTTGAGAAGTTTGACAATCATCCCTACTAATCCCTACTAATATAATATTATAAATGTGAAAGTAACTCTGTCTGTCTGTTACGCTTTCCCGCAAAAACTACTGAACGGATTTGGCTGAAATTTGGTAGGTAGACAGATTAGGACCTGGATTCAGACATAGGCTACTTTTTACCACGCTCGCGAGCCGCTTGCGGCTCGCGCACTGCGCACCCTCGAAAAGTCATAGAAACGTTGTCCACGCGGGTGAAACCGCGGGAAACAGCTAGTTGGTTATAAGCCTACAACAAAATTATTCGCGACTCGCGAAAGTAAAGCCCGTTCGCTTAGCGTCATTCGTTTAAACAAAATGCGAGAATTAAATCTACTTTAAACGACAACTTACATAGGTATGACAGATACAAATCAAGTAAGTAATACACATGTGTCGGCATTTTTTGACGTCAAGGCGGCGTTCTCTGACACGCGGCGGCACGCGCTGCTGTGTCGGTGTTTACAAAGGGCGAGCGACGACGCTATCTACGTTTGAGAGTTAGTACACAAAGAAATTTCGACCTTAGGTCGCAAGAAATAACGTTTATATTGAAACGTAACTAAGAAAAAATATCAACTTTATTAATAATCGTTGTCATTTGTTGTTTAATTTGTTTCTTATAGTATTAATAATATTTTGAAGGCATAAATTAAACACTTTTGAAGTAGTTATGTATTTTGGCTTTCCAGAAAATACAAATATTTGAGATTTTGCAGATCCGCAAATGGAATCTGTTTAATTTTTAATAATTCATTTCATATATAACAAACTATTCAGAAAAAATTGTTCAATCACGATTCTCTATAATTTCTGGTAAGATAAACCAAAAAATCTGTAACTAACTGAACCTTCTCTATTAATGATAGTTCCGAATGATTAATTAGTTTAATTTTGATTTGTTTATCTAGAATGCAAGTATCACATCATAACAGAAGTACTTTTACAAAGTTATTTATTATGCTGTACTTATGAAATCAAAATGTGTTCAAATTTTAGTTTTTCGGTTTTTTACATTGACGCGGAGCTTGAAAATGTTTAATTCTTTTTATTTTAACTATAACTAACAATACTTTATGTCCTAGAAAAAGAAAATTACAGTTATCGAATTATGTCCAGGTTTAGCTAATTTGACTGGACTACAGTGTCTGAATGGGGTGATTCCAACCTCGTAAGGTTTAATGCCTCTAAAACACAGGCGTGTTTTTTTTTCCGCCAAAAGGAGTCCATTCACCTTGACTCCAACTCTCTGGAATGAACCGATTCAGATATCTGACCACCTGGAACTCCTCGGCGTGGATTTAACACCCAATTTTAACTTCGGTCGTTACATTGAGTCCAAGGCAAAAGTTGCTGAAATGAAGCTGGGCATTCTCTCTAAGGTGAGACGATACTTCACACCTGGACAGCTGCTTACCTTGTATCAAGCACAGGTCCGCTCATGTATGGAGTACTGTTCACACTTATGGGATGGATCAGCCCGCTATCAGCTGGATACCTTGGACGCCATCGACCGACGCGCACGGAGACTCATTGGTGACGACGAGCTAGTCAATGACAAGCTCCAAAGCCTTGAGCATCGCCGCAAAGTCGCCTGTCTATAGGTATTCTATCGAATTCATTTCGGAAAGTGCGCGCAAGAACTTCAAGACCTCATTCCCCCTGCTCCATTCCACCGTCGGTCAACGAGACGCAGGGAGGGGTTGCACCCCTTTGTTGTTGATGTTCCACCTTTTCGCACGAATCGTTACGCTTCTTCATTTATTATGCGTATACAGCGCAGGAGTGGAACTCCTTGCCTGCGTCAGTGTTTCCCGATTCCTATAATTTGGGGATCTTCAAGGCAAGAGTGAATAGGCATTATTTGAGTTTGCGTGTACCATCCTCGACTGCATCATCACTTACCATCAGGTGAGTTGCAGTCAAACGCACTCAAATTTTTAATAATAAAAAAAAAGATTTCTGCAGGTGTGCGTTTGTGGCAAAGTGGCCCGTCATCGATCCTGTTACAGCCCTAGGCTGTGACATACCGATAGACAGACAGACATCGCTATTTGAACTACGGAACCCTTAAAAAGAGTTAACTAATAAAAATAGAGTATATACCCATTGGTTTTTAGGAACGGTGCGTTCCTACTCGAAGAGAGCAAAGGGAGATATCACCGCCAGGCGAGGTGGTATGCCTGGGGTCCGGCCGTGGACCAATCGTTGATGATTGGTATCTGTATATATACTCAGCGCTGAAGAAATTCTAATAGCCACTTTGCCACGTAGCAAAATCTAATTATCTGGCTAGAAAAATAAAATTGTCAGATAATAAAATAAAAACTGTTTGGAATATCATTAGCAAACAAACAGGTAAAGTCAAACCTCGCGACAAAGAACTGCATAACCAACAATTCGGTTTCACTAAAAGACGATCAACAACCGATGCAGGAGTAGCACTCATTCGAAACATATATGATGCCTTCGAGGAATCGCAGAATGCAATTGGAGTGTTTTGTGATTTATCTAAGGCTTTTGATTGTGTTGAACACCATACATTACTTATGAAATTAAAGCATTATGGTGTAGAGGAAGGGGATCTCAGTCTTTTAAATTCGTATTTAGACAACAGAACACAAAAAGTACAAGTGAATGGCACGAACTCATCTGGATCTAAAGTGAAAATGGGTGTGCCCCAGGGTTCCATATTAGGGCCTTTTCTTTTCCTTGTTTACGTAAATGATTTGCCTTTTATGGTGCAACATCTGTCAAATATTGTGTTGTTTGCGGATGATACTTCTCTTATTTTTAAAGTGAATAGGAAACAAAAAGTCGAAGTAAACAACACTCTTTCAAAGATACTGAACTGGTTCACTGTGAACAACTTATTATTAAATGCTAAGAAAACAAAATGTATAAAATTTTGTTTGCCAAATGTAAAAAAGGTCAATAATAGTGTAATATTAGACAGTAATAAATAAGAATTTGTAAATACCACGGTGTTCCTTGGTATAACTTTGGATGTTTCACTTCAATGGGGACCACACATTGAAACTTTAGCGGGAAGGCTTAGTTCAGCTGCTGCCGTTAAGAAAATAAGACAGTTAACGGATGTAGATACTGCAAGACTAGTGTATTTTAGTTACTTCCATAGTATAATGTCTTATGGCATACTACTGTGGAGGCATGCGGCTGATATAGAAACTATTTTCATCCTGCAGAAAAGAGCTATCCGCGCAATCTATCAGATGCGATCTCGTGAGTCGTTACAGAATAAGTTCAAAGAAATCAATATTTTAACTGTTGCTAGTCAATTTATATATGAAAACATCATGTACGTTTGTAAGAATTTGCATTTATTTCCTAAAAACAGTGACAGGCATAATTTGAATTTAAGAAATGTAAATAAAATAGATATAGCCTTTTCGAGACTGAGTAAGGTTAAAAAGTCATTTGTGGGGCAGTGTATAAGATTCTACAATAAAGTTCCAGAAAATGTAACTATGTCAGAGAATAAATTCAAGATTCATGTCAAAAAAGTTTTGTGCTCTAGAGGATATTATAAAATAATAGATTAAGTAAATGACAAAGATATATATGTTGATTCAATAACAAATACCATTACCTGAGACTGTAATCTGAATCATGACATTATATTTGTAATATACAATATATTTTTTTTGTTTTGACTATTTAAAAGTGTGTGTAAACACCTATTTGAAATAAATTGTTTTGAATTTTGAATTTTTCGCGTTCAGGATGTAGTATTTCTTTTGTTCTCTCTTCGCTTGTGTTAAAGTTCAGTGGCGGGTTACTGTAGTTGCCGCCACAGGTTCTTTTAAAACTTTGTAATAAGTAAGTAAGTTCTCTAGGGTCGCCAGGCACCATGAACGTCCAAGCACTTTTATGTCGTTGCATTTCTTTTACAAGCCTTTCGATTTTCAGAGTCATTAGCAGTTAACTCTTTCATATTTGCTAAATTTATTGAATTTTTTTTTTGACAATTGAGACAGATTTATTTATCAATGTTGTCCGCCTCAGACTGCAGTATCCCAACACACCGACCGTGGAACCAGTCATGACATCGGTCACAACAAATGTAAAACCTAAAATAAAATAAAAAAAAACATGATTAATAGAAAGATGCTCTGTGGAAGGCTAACTATAACCGCTAGAATTTTATTACAAACTCATAAAAGATGAAATGGGTGCTATCCTACACAGATGTAGGTACGTTAAACATCCCATTATAGCCCTATTTACTGACAAGAACGAAAGATAGTTAAAAGCAAAACCAGAATACCTAGGTCTCAGGACACGTTCTGGATGAGTTTGAGCTCGAAAAATTTTGGATCAAGAAGAATTCAGCGACTTATTATTTATTATTAAAATCGGTTCATCTAGAATCCGCGCAACCATTTGCAATAAAATTTTATAGTTTGTTTGGAAAACGAGTTTCTCTAAGGGTCCAGACACACGGATTGTATTCCAGCTGCAAATTGGCAGTTTAGATGCAGTTAAAGTGCAAATTACTAGGAGAACTGTAAAAGACACACGGACTGCATTCTAGCTGCAAATTCGCAATTTGGATGTACCTAGTTAAAGTGCAAATTATAAGAAGAACTGTTAAAGACGGACTGCATTCCAACTGCAAATTCGCAGTTTGCATGCAGTTAAAGTGCAAATTACTAGGAGAACTGTAAAAGACACACGGAACGCATTCCAGCTGCAAATTGGCAGTATGGATGCAGTTAAAGTGCAAATTACTAGAGGAACTGTAAAAGACACGGACTGCATTCCAGCTGCAAATTCGCAGTTTGGATGCAGTTAAAGTGCAAATTACTAGGAGAACTGTAAAACACACACGGACTGCATTCCAGATGAAAATTCGCAATTTGGATGCAGTTAAAGTGCAAATTACTAGGGGAACTGTACAAGACACACGGACTGCATTCCAGCTGCAAATTCGCAGTTCGGATGCAGATAAAGTGCACATTACTAGGAGAACTGCATCCAAACTGCGAATTTGCAGCTGGCTTGCAGTCCTTGAGTCTGGACCCTAAAACCCCTTAAGAGAATTCACAAAATCGTTTCTAACTACAAAATAAATTTACTACTTCTTGCAAATAGATGGGCCGATTCTAATAAAACTTTATACACGAAAGCACGTCACGAAATTCTAGTTAGTAGATATAATATATTTTGGCGGCCACTTTTTTTAATTCTCACAACGGATTCTTGATTAGGGACTTCAAGGACCCCCAGATATCGATTTTGAAAGAAATCGAACCAGTAACAAAAAGTTCAAAATGGCGGCACCTTTTTTCAATTCTGACAACGGATTCGTGATAAGGGACCTCAGGGACCAAATATCAATTTTGGAAGCAATAGGTCCAGTAACTAAAAAGTTCAAAATGGCGGCCATTTTTTTCAATTCTGACAACGGATTCGTTATTGCGGCCACTTTTCTAAATTCTGACAACGGATTCCTGATTAGGGACTTCAGGGACCCTCAGATATCGATTTTGGAAGCAATCGGTCCAGTAACTAAAAAGTTCAAAATGGCGGCTTCTTTTTTGAATTCTGACAACGGAGTCGTGATAAGGGACCTCAGGGACCCTCAGATATTGATTTTGGAAGATATCGGTCCAGTAACTAAAAAGTTAAAAATGGCGGCAATTTTTTTCAATTCTGACAACGGATTCGTTATGAGAGACCCCCAGATATCGATTTTGGAAGCAATCGGAACATTAAATAAAAAGTCCAAAAAACGGCCACTTTTCTAAATTCTGACAACTGATTCTTTATTAGGGACTTCAGGGACCCTCAGATATCGATTTTGGAAGCAATCGGTCCAGTAACTAAAAAGTTCAAAATGGCGGTTTCTTTTTTGAACTCTAAAAACTGATTCGTGTTAAGGGACCTCAGGGACCCTCAGATATCGATTTTGGAAGAAATCGGTCCAGTCACTAAAAAGTTCAAAATGGCGGCCAGTTTTTTTCAATTCTGACAACGGATTCGTGATAAGGGACTTCAGGGACTCTCAGATATCGATTTTGGAATCAATCAGTACAGTAACTAAAAAGTTATAAATGGCGGCCTCGATTTTACACTAGTAATTTTTCCACGTGATGGCATTTTTTCATTTTATTGTCAAGTATTGTGACAACCCTTGGTACTGTGATCAATGACTCGTGATGTCGGCGATGACGCGATTATCAAAGGCGTTGGACGACTGTATGGATTCTTAGACTGTGGCCATGCATACTTAACTATAAATTGTAAATTTTAGCTGTAAGACTCCCAAATAAAATAAAATAATAATGTACTTACTGTGAGTTATCGTAGGGTTGCCTGCACAAGCAGTACAGCTCCTGGGTTTCGGCAGCGCGCCTACAGTCCGGGCACATGTACTCCACCATGGTTTTACTCATTTCTCCCGTAACACCGACACAGTCACCGTGGAACCAGTTACTGCAATGTTCACATCCTACATACAATCTGAAAATATAGCGAGTTTTTAGTAATCCTAGATAAAGTGCCATCGTGCCAAGAAACGTACAACTATTGGCGATAATTTAGGTGACATACTTGGTATTATCGTAAGGTGTCCGACATAAGCAATGGAGCTTCTTTTTCTTGCCGGGTTTTTTGGTTGACTTCGGCGTGTGGTCTCGCGCGGCGGCGGGCGCGGCGCGACGCCTGCCGCCGTCTCCCGAGCCATCGGCGCCTCCCGAGCCATCGGCGCCTACCGAGCCTCCGGCACCTCCCGACTCCCGAGCCACCGGCGCCCGCGCCGGCCCCGCCCGTGCCGCCGCGCACCTCCTGCTTGCTGCGCTCCGCGCGCGTTCGTATTGCTACTCCGGCAGACAGCTCCTTCTACAAACAAACGTCGAATACTAGAGACGGGTCCAGCGGCGCGGCGTAGCGTGGGTGTCGGCCGCCCGGGGCGGAAGACAGTTTTGCCGCCCTCTTATTGAGGTATTTCAATTTAATATATACTATACATACATTAATTCTAGAGAAATTTTCGGCAAGAACAGTCATCATTATTTTGCATTATACCTATAGGTTGTTCCGAAAATTGTCAGCCACAGAATAAATACAATCTCTTTTTTCCTGAAACTATTTTGGATTGACGGCTAATTTCAATACACATCTCCTCAGTGTTCACATTACAATCATTGGCCACCTATGTGTAGTTATTTTTTAAATATTTTTAAAGTTTATTTATCACTCTTCTTTAGTTTGCAACAATGGACGATTCGCGGGACGCTTGTTGTGCTATGATTTTCTATGATTATAAACGAGGGTTTACCTTCAAGGAATCTCACGAATATTTACAAGGTTACTTATCGTGAATTTAAACGTGGTTGAGAGAACCTAAACGATGACCCCAGATCCGGCCGACAACCACCTGCAGTAACTCATGAAAATGTCATCAGGGTAGTGGCTATTGCGGAAGAATAAACACATGACACATTGGGAGATTGAGACTGAACTGACGATTGGATCACAGGCAGTTTCCGCCATCCTGCATGAACAACAAAGTTAGGAAGCTTGCTTCGCGATGGATAACTCATTCTCTCATCGAAGAGCAAAAATAACTGAAACGAAACGAGAAAACAGGGATGAGCAATGGTTAAGTTACTTTGGGGAGCTTAGTCTTAGCCGCTGTTTAGGATCTTTGAATTTGAGTTTATTCCCCAGGTGCTCGACTGTGGTTTATGCTGCAAAATTCCTTGGCCTGATACATTGATTTCTGTCGGATCTCAGTTTATTGACAATCTCTGATTTCAATTGGTTGATGTCTGGTGCTGATTTCAAATTATTGGTGCTTAAAAACTTTTCTGTCGTTTAGTCTGGAATGACCACAAGATTATCCGAAAACTTTTATGGTCAATCAAAAAAGTTATTTATTAACCGCGCTTCATTAAATATAGTCTTTGCTTATTTAAACTTTTTGCAGACCACAGATAAAAGGGACGATACTTAAAAACTTCTCCATGTAGAAAATGGATAGTTAGACTTTATACAGACCACACATGAAAGGGTCATTGATTATTTCTCTTGGTAAGAAAAGGTTAGTTAAACTTTTTAGAGACCACAGATGATAGGGTCATTGCTTATGAGCTTTTCTTTGTTTAAACCGGATATAATTGTTAGTTTTGCGAGGTTTATGGACGGTTGAAGGAAAAACTTTTTGGGACGGCAGTAGTAAGTCAGGCTAGACTTGTTTAGGAATTAGTTTGGCAATGTTAGAGAGTTAGGTAGAGGGCAGTAGGGGTTTATTACACAACATTAACGCGAGTGTATATGGGTAGTCGGACTGCACATACCTATACTTTTCCAAATTTACCTCCCGTTGCTGGATCGATGTTGAAAAGTCCCTCTCTATTATCATCTACCCCTTTAGGTAGGCGCCAAGAGACGTTGGCACTTAAAGGTAGGTGTAGTCAGGAGATGGAGAAAAAAATTGCTTCACAATGTGTTATTCAATTCGGGTGGGTGAATGTAGAGATCGTATAAGCTCTACATTTATTCATAATATATATTCTTGCTTTACGTGGATCGTGTTAAAAAGCTAAGTTTAAATTTTAACTAGTAGGTTGTTCGAGTTTTTCCGGAACATTTGAGATTCATTCTATTCGTGACTGCGAGCCAGGGCATAGATCCCTTTTCGAGTGTGATATCCTTAGCAAGTATATATTTTTAGCTAGATCTGATAATCTCATACTAATATAATAATCAGTCAGCCGGCAAAGCTCTATAGTCTAGGTATATCATACAAAGTGAATAAAGTTTGCTCTACCACTTTTTTCACAACTACAAGTACATTTTTAATCATTTAACTGAGCTTTCTACCCCTGATGAGTCGTTAGTGCGTCATAATACTGTACACCAAATCAGCTAATGACCTCACAAAGGACATGTGCTAACGAAATCCTTCATTAAACCATTTTCCGCAAATATCTGCTTACCACCGACGATAAATGTGACTACAAAATTGGAAATTATTCTTCGAGAGAACGTATCCTGAAAGGAGAGAAAATTTTATATTCAAAATTCCTTTGGTGAAGCTTCAGGAAAATCTGCAAATTGACATCTAACAGAACGTGAACCCTGTCAAACTAACTGGTGTTGGTTGACCTGACCGATCTATAAGTGCTTACGATGTGAAAAGTGAAAGTGTTAGCTTAAGAACCATTCCGTTATATATATAATTTTAGTCATAAGTTTTGTCTCTTTTATGAACGGTTCGGTTCCCGGCGGGGTCAACTTTGTAAGACTCGGTTTGGTTGGTCGTAGGGCATTTTCATAGCCCACCTGGCTAGCTACCACCATCTTATCTAAGTGTTGCCGCCAAACATCAGTGTTAACAGCATTGATGTGTTCCGGCTTGAAGATAAGATAGCCAGATCCCCATTGCGTTGGGGAATCTTGGTAAGCCCGCTTCCATTTTCGGCATAACGTTACTTACCATCAGTAAGATAATGCCAAGGGCTTAGCAATTGTAAAAAAATGCAAAATTAAGTATTCATTTTTGGTTTAAGCAAATATTGCAGAGGTCGATATCGTCTTCAGAAAGTTTGTTCTTCGGACAATTTCGAACTTATGGACGGAGGAGTTACGGAGCGTAACAAATATGTAGACCGCGTAGTAAGCATAAATGCTGTTGCTACCAAAAGTGCATAGTACGCGTCTGGAGTAGATTAAGGCCCTAGCTCTTAGATTAAAAAGTCAGTCCAACATCGACTAAACTACGAATCGTTCGTAATATATTTTATAATTTAGTTTTTAAAAAACTGTTTTCCCTCGATTTGACTACCTAGATCTAAGCTTAAATAATATTATATAATAATAATAAACACAATAAATTATACCATTCGATATCCTTCGGAAGAGTAAAGAATGAAAAGTCGACATTACTGTTGTTGCACCTAAAGCACCCGCATGCTATGCAGTACTATTTGGTTTCTATATATATAAAAATGAATCCCTATTTCCCTTGGTCACGGCATCACGCGTGAACGGCTGGACCGATTTCGCTAATTCTTTTTTGTCGAGTTCGTTATTGTCAGAAGGTTCATAAGTAGGGTAGAGTAGGGTAGTGTAGTATAGTGTATGTAGTGTAAGTTCGGCGGGACAGCTAGTACTTAAATAAAACTGGATAATAAGTTGGTATAAGCATAACTTGACTGACTCGGTGGCTCAGTGGTTAGTGCCCTTGACTACTGATCCGAGGGTTGTGGGTTCGATCCCCACCCAGGGCAAGCATTTGTGTGATGAGCAGATTTGTTTGCTCTGTGTCTGGGTGTTAAAATATATCTATATATGTATGTATTTAAAACGTGTATATTAAGTATGTATATCAGTCTCTGGTAACCCATAACACAGGGAATCCTACTTTGGGGCCAGATGACCATGTGTGATTTGTCCCAGAATATTTATTTATTTATTTTATAGCTTTTTTGGTAGCGTTAGGCGCGCGTCAGTTGGAGCGAGCACGTGACACCATTCTGAACTTGTCTCAAAATGAGGCCGCGCAGCGTAGGTACAGAGGCCAGCACATCAAGGTATACACTCGTAGTGCAATTCTGATCCATACGCATTTGGCATAAGAACGGTACAAAGTCCAAAGTGTGTAGCTTGATGTGCTGGCCAGTGTACATTTTCATCCCTACAGCGCGGAGTTCGACAGGCCTGGCGAAGGGCTAAAAAACTGGCTAAGTGCGTGTTGAACTCGCGTGGAGAGGGTTCCGTACAATGCCAAAGTCAAATACATAATATCACATTTGAAATCCTCACAGTAAGACGCGAGTTAACTAGGGGAAGTACGGACAAAATGACATAGACGGACAAAATGACATAGTGGGCTTATTTGAAAATGGGCGCAGTTTGGAACATCAAAAACCAGCCAATCGCAGTCTTTGTGTCGCCATTATCAACCTAGGAAAATACTAGACCAATCCGGGCGCGCGTCGTTTCGGCACAACTTCATGTTTGTTTTCACCAACCTCAAGTTTGTTTTGTGTTGTGACAACTTATAGGTTTTTGGTAAGTTTTTCTTTAAATCTTCGCTGTTTGTTGATTTTATTTGCATAAGTATATCACAACCTATGAGGGAATGATATTTAGTTTCGATTCTTTTATTCATTTTAGAAAAGACGAAGTTAAAAATATTCAATCTCATTGGTGGACAAAATGACATACCCAGGATATGGACAAAATGACATAGGTATGTTATTTTGTCCGTAGTCTTTTTTTGTAAATATATAAAGTACTTAGGTAATTTGAACGGGTGATATAACATCTATGACTATCCCCATAGATGTTATATCACCTGTTCCACAAGGCGCATACGTAGTAGGGCAAGGAAAACGCAAACCGAGGAAGCACCAAGTCAATCTATTGTTGACCTCTACTCCGAATATGGAAGATGTTAAAGCAAAGATAGAGATGAAGAAACCCTCGCGAGATAGAAAAAGGAAAGCATCCAAGGTTCTCTTTGATGGCGATTCTGAAGAAGAAAACATTAATTCTCAGGTAGAGGATGATGAGGACGATTGCGCTTGCATTTATTGCAATGATTTGTACTACCGATCAAACCCCGGAGAAGGTTGGCTTAGATGTATGCAGTGCTTCCGTTGGGTGCATGCTGCCTGTGCCGATCTACCGAAGAAAACAAAGAAATTTGTGTGTGAACTATGCATTTAATTGCACTTTATTTAGTATGTCATTTTGTCCATATAGGGTATGTCATTTTGTCCATGAGTATGGACAAAATGAATTTTCTGTGATCTCATTTTAAAAGAAGATATTTTTTTTTCTATAAGAGTTAACTGTTACTGCTGTTTAGTTGATTTTGTAGCTGATACATCAAAGAAGTTACTTATACGTAAATTTTGTTCCTGAAGCTTTTAAATAAATGTTTATAGTGAAAAAACGGGAGGGTATGTCATTTTGTCCATACTTCCCCTACTACTAGCGCTGTCTAGTGGTGTTTTAGTAAACTATTTCCAGCTTTATTTTCAATTAATATAATTCTTATATTTTTTCCTGTAATCTACAAGCAATAAACTATATTTTGTATATTTTTTTTGTAATTTTAGGCTTAGTAGTTTCGGATATCAGGGGGGCTGGGGTGTAATGGTCAATTTTCGTGTTCTTTCATGAATAGAAAAACTATAAATTATATTTCAAAACTTTTTTACAATAATATATTTGAGCTCCTCATAACAAGCCCTTTCATTTGATATATGGCACAGTAAGGTTTGCAAAACATTTTTTTAATTTCCTAATTAGTCCTCCGATATTGACGCTAATTAAAAAAAAATATTTTGCAAATCTGTATTTGGGTCATAGGAGTACACCATCCTACCAAATGTCACCTGATTTGGTCCAGTAGATTCGGAGCAAATTGGCTGTGACAGACGGATGGACAGACAGATAGATGCACGAGTGATCCTATAAGGGTTCCGTTTTTTTTACGGAACCCTAAAAAAGTGGCTGGTCCAGAGTAGATGAGGAAAGGGAGAGACAGAGAGAAATGGATGACTTTATAAGAGACCCTAGTCGAAGGAAAAGCTGTTATATATAAAATATGTGTATTATAATTTCATAACATAGTAACATATTACTTACTAACAAAAATATGGATCTTTGGTCTGAAAATAAAATGATTAAAAAAAAACATAACACACAGTCGGTTGGTAAAAATATTTGTAAATACAAAAATATTTCTAGGTAAACTTTGAAAACAGTAATAAAGGCTTATTTTACTTTAAATTAAGTACCTAACCTAGTTTTCCTTAAAAAAATATAAGTAGTATAAAATTATCGTTTTCTTTTGTAATAAGCTTCTACTAAACACCACACACGCGCCACAAATGTCACTGTACTCAGCATTTAGTAGTACTGTACTCTATCATCTGCAAGCGCGAATGTTGGTGAACACAAATAATGTAATTTTCTGAATAAAAGTCCACTTTATTAGTGCTGTACTCTATCACCTGCAAGAGTGAATGTTGGTGAAAACAAATAATGTGGTTTTCTGAATAAAAGTCCACGCGTGTAATTTTAAACTGCTGCATTTTAAGCAGGAACTTATGAACTACTATAACGGAAAAGTAACTTAGTGGTATAATTTAACAAAGATATAATGCTTAATGATGCATACGCTGTTAGTCAGGTGTTTATGTAAACTCGTATATCAGCATTTATCGAAACCAAGAAAGAACTCAAACTGAACTTTTATGCAGGTACATAACAGCGAACCACTTCAAGTTCACTTTTACGCCTCGTTTCTGTCATAGGCGCTATAATTGAACTTACGCAGGCATATAATCTGCTGATTGAATTATATGTAAACATGAAATTAATATTTCTACATCACTCCATATTTGGCAGTTTTCGACTTAATTAAGTTGCCGCTTAGTGATGTTTTACCTATATATTTTTATGACTAATATAATATATCTAAGTAATTACACAGACTATTTTAACTTAGAATTTAACTTCTGGAAGATTAGTACCTACGTCGAATAAGAACAAAAAAAGGGAATCAAATGGTTTTAGTTTTAGCGGAACCAGCACAGCGGAACCCTGACGCTTGTATGCCTAAAGGTTATAACTGAAATAAATGTGAACCACTATTATACTTTACATCGATCTTTGGCTGACTTATTCTATACATGAGCTTAACTATTTTGATCAAGGCTGTAATTAAGGCCACAAGTGAACACTCGTACAGCCATTAGCATTAAATAAAAACTGTTCACTTGCCTATCCGCCATTTTAGTACGTGGCTATGAATATTATTGCAAAAATTTATCCTTCTCATATGGCTTACTTTCAAAGATATCAACTAAAACTTAATTGTATTACAAATGATTAACACCTTAACTAAATATCATTAATTTTTAAGTAACAAACAACAAATTTTATTTTATTTTTATTCCATTTTGGTTAGTTTTTTATGGGTGTCAATTAAATGGTTATTTCTGTGAGCAGAAAAATATAATCGGTGAGCAGAAATAGCTAATTGGTCAGCAACTCATGGTCAGCAAACATTTCAAAATCAATCAGCAATTTATGTCATTCTGGATGGCTGTAATTATTTTAAACATCCCCGTACTACACTCTTCCTACAGTGTTGAGTGGTCGACGGAGTCCCTTCGGGGCTCCTACTTCTGTGTTCTCATGTTAAACCTAACACTACGACTGTGCGGGGAGGCGAGCTTAGCTCGCCTCCCCGCACAGTCTCCGAACCTAACGGATCCGAGTCGGGGTGCTCCGCAAGTCCGAGCTCGCTTCGCTCGCTCCCGCTTTCATTTAGAACTCCCCGTACCACACTCTTCCTACAGTGTTGAGTTGTCGACGAAGTCGGACCCGCGTGCTTTCCCCGCCCTGATACTCCCACATCCCCCTGGGATCCCGAAGGTTTGTTGGGGGTTTAAATGGGTGGCGGGGGCTACGCCCCTTTTTCAACAAAAACGCAATCCAAGTAGTTATTTTGCTCACCATGTTTTAAATATGCGTACCAATCAAATATACTGCTTATAGACATGTTTTTCTGCCGCTCAATCATGAAATCTTGCCGCTCAAGTAGTTATTTTGCGGACTGAATGTTTATTATGCATTTGAAATAATTTTATATCGTTTTTTATTAGTATTTGGTGATATTATGAAAGCGTGTTAAAATTTTAAAGAAAATATACATCATATTTCACACAGTAAAATTGCCTCCCCTATAAGATTTCGAACATATAAGAGGAAAATCTTAGTTTTACTTTCCTTCATATTATAATTTCTCACAAAATGACCTTCGCGACAGTTACTTTGTACACCGATAACAAATGACAATTCACAACAGTCCTATTAAATAAAAAAAGACGTGTGGCACTCGAGGACTGCCGCGGTAAAGCTATTGCATAGCATTTTTTATCAACTTATGCAATTATAATTATTTATTTATTTGTCCAGTATTTACCAGTACCATATAGTCCTTGGGGCGCGGGATGTTTATGTAATAAATTAACACTAAGAAAGTTCATCATTATCCGCCATCATCAATCGCCATCACCATCGCCATCATCAACATCATCATCATCATGGCACTGTAAGTTTTTTAGAACTCTAAATAAATTTTTTTTTGGGTGTCAGGTTTTATTTTCGTTACGAAATTTCTTGATTCGGTTCCCTCAAAATCCGCGATAAAAACTATACAATAGCTTAATTAAAAAAGTTATTGCATTCCACAATTTTGCTCCCAATTGAGTAAAAGCACATTACATTAAAACTTTTGGCTTTACTGCTGTATAATAGGGAAACACGTGCTTCACTAATCAGGTAATGTTCAGCTCTTGGAGTAAATGTTACACGCATAAGTTCAGATATAATGTTGATATAGCTCTATTATACAACTTTCATCTGAATAATTTGTGCCCAAATTAGAGTAATCTCAGCTGTAGAAGCGCTGTTAGTGCTTTTATTCAGCTGGTTTATTCATGTAATGTTGTCACGGTGCACTATTAAAATGCTGTTATACAGATTTTTTGTGCTATTGGGTTCTGATCAGCAGTCTATGTCACTTCCCAGTCCTTCAACTATTTATAAGCAAAAAATCACATCAATCCGTTGGGTCACCGACTTACATATGTGTACCAACTTTCATCTGAATTGGTGCAGTAGTTTCGGAGCAAACGGACGGTCGGACCGCAGACACGCGAGTGTCCCTTATTGGTTCCGTTTTTCCTTTTGAGATACAGAATAATATTTTTATGTACATAATTTAAATTGTTACTTATTTATTTACTTAACTTTTCTGTTAACCAATAAACGTATTTCTTTCTTTCTTACTACTCCTGCCACTCATTATGGATAAAGTCATTGTCCAAATAAATTAAAGTAAACGAAACTGATTTTTACTAGTTACCGTATCTTCAAAAGGTTAGCCAAAGGTTTTAGATACAGATACTTATAAAATCGCTTGACCCGACTGACTATCAACGCACAGCTTCAACCACTGGATGGATCGGGCTGAAATTTGGCATTCAGTTAGCAATTATGACGTAGCACCACCTAAGAAAGTTAATTACCATGGGAACGGAAAAAAAGGATCTACGCGGGAAACACCGCTGGGCATCTGCTAGTCATCCATATAAATGAAAGTTAATAGCCGCATACTAAAGATTATCACTTGAACGGATAGCCGCTGGGGCAGTAAAGTTCTCGAGTGGCGACCGCGCACCGGAAAACGTAGCGTAGGAAGGCCTTCCACGCGGTAAACCGATGGCCTGGTTAAGGTCTCGGTAAGCCGCTGGATGCGGGTAGCGCAGAACCGGTCGTCATGGAAATCCTTGGGAAAGGCCTAAGATGAAAGGTTATCACTTGAGGACGGGTTGACCGAAATAGCAGATGTTTTTATTATTTTCGAAATTTTCAGGACAAGGTTTTTATGTAGCGCGGCCTAAAAGAAACCAGAGACAACATTCGAAAAACATTTCATAGTTTTGTGAATTGTTGGCATGAAACTATTGGAAAACACTCTTACATTGAGGGAAACAAAACCATTTCTGACCAGTGGCTCAAAGAAGACATAATTACATTCAACATTCTTGATTTTCATTGCTCTGTATCTTCCCTACTCTTTGTATCCAAATGTTATATTTCACGTGTACTTTTTTAAGTAATGACAATATTTACGTGCAACTTTCACAGTAGTGCAGTTATAAAATTATAGCAAAAAGTATAGAGTAAAGCTGGTGCTGCGCGGGGCGCTAATAATGCTAAATTCTACAGTTTGTTCGGCTTTCGCGCTGTCTTCGTAGTGCTGGTGCCAGAGGTTGCTTTCCTCTTCGTTGCCCTCCTGTCTTGTTCATGAATTAAATCAAAAATAACAATTCCGTTATTTAATCTTGCGAATATTTTGTGACCATTTAACATTTCAACAACATCCACCTGTCGTATAAAACGATTTTTAAATTGTAAATTTTCTATTTTAATAGTTTTACTCGGACTTGCAGTGTGCAAGTCAAGTTCTCCATTATCCGTGTAAGGACGTTTAAATATATACACAGTATCGCAATGTGCACCCACCAATGCTACATGGTCGCGAGTTTTAACACTAGCAACATGTTCTCGTTTCTTTCCAACTGCGAAGGATAAAAATCTAATTTTATCATCGAGCAAACGATACAAATATGGATTGCACCAATTAAACCCGAACTCCCTCAGTTTAGACATACAATTTTGTGTGTTCTTATAAATTTTGCCACATTTACTGAAGTTTTTAAGTTTACAGCAATATACCAGTAGATGTAGTTTATGTGAGCATCTAACCTGTTGTACCAGTACGTTCACTACATTTTCGTTAACTCTAGCAAACGCTATAGCGTTATTTGCTACAAAACCATATTTGGAAAACATTTCTGCCAGTGCCAGCTTTTCCGTCTCCATGGTTTCTTCTCTATCAACGACTTTTAGCCGCGCTGCACATACGACGCTGTATGTGTTTACAAAAAATATCTCATTGTCTGACAGTATGTCGTATTGGAAATGACACTGCTTGATAATATCATAAACGAACTTACATTTGTTTGATTTCATGATGACGTGCATTTTTTTTCTGTTTTCAATCAATACGATCAGTTTTTCATTTTCATCGTACTGATCAAATAAGAACGGATAGGTTTCTTGAGATATTAATTCCAAAGTTTCTGAGTCGAAATACATTATTGTGTCACTTAATGATTGGTCGGCAGTATTAAACACTTGATCATTCGTCGCAACTCCCAATAGTTTGTCGCCGATTAGTTTGAAACTCCCCACTGCGCAGGTCCGACCAAGCGGCAGCACTTTCTCTATCACCTGCGCTTCCTCTACTTTGTCCCACAGTGACAGCGACTCGTACAAGTCGCGGTAGCTGAGCTTGGAGAACTTTTTGTCTTCTTCAATGTTCCCAAAGTCTTTGCTGCACAGCGTTTTCCAAACCGAGTCGAGTGTGGTGTCGAGCGAGCGCGTGCCCACGAGCCGGCGCGCAGGCGCGTTATTGCTCAGCAGCAACTTATCGGGGAGGGATTCCATGGAGCTCATCTGAAGCAAGTTTTGTAATAAACTGATTAATTACATTTGAAACACACATCTGTATATATAAAATATATATATATATATATATATATATATAAATGAATTGCTGTTCGTTAGTCTCGATAAACTCGAGAACGTCTGGACCGATTTGGCAAATTTTGGTATTGAATTATTTGTCCAGTCCAGAGAAGGTTTAAAAGGTGAATAAATATAAAAATGCTCGGAATTAAATAAAAAAAAAAATATCAACATTCGCGTTTTACAATAATAACACACTAATATTGTAAAACGCGAATGTTGCTCCAAAGATTTCTCCAAAATAACAAAATAAAATTAAACCACCCATAGTGCGGATTCCGGAAGCATTTTTTTTAACTGTTTATCAGGATGTTCTAATTAGTTGAGAAAAGCCAGGGACACAATATCCTCATAACGTTTTTACCGCCTGCCTGCGTGGCGTAATGGTCAAGTCCATTAGTTTACATCAGGAGGTCGCGGGTTCAATTTCCGGCGGAGTCAAACTTTCAAGACTCGGTTTGGTTGGTTGAAGAGCATTTTCCAAGCCCGCCTGGCTAGCTACCACTATCTTATCTAAGTCTTGCCGCCAAACATCTTGGATAAGATAGCCAGTTTCCCATTGCGTTATCCAATCTTGGTAAGCCCGCTTCCATCTTCGGTATCATCGTCACTTACCATCAGGTGATATGATGTCGATAAAAAAATATGTTATAGGATGTAAGGGGTGCACAATTAGATCACACACATAAAAGAACGAGATACGCGGTCACGCGGTCAAAATTTTCCAAACTTAAAGTCACCCTTTTTGTTTACGGATGTGTACTTTTGTAGTTCTCCCTGTCTGTGTAACATAGCTATTTGAATATTTCTATCCTTGAATATTTATACGTCGGCAACCCAGCGATAAGGTTTATCTGGCTGTGCCTGCGCACAAACTATTCATTTCTTTCATCCCGTAACAAAAAGAAAGAGACGGTAAATACCACGGAGTCTTTTGTTTAGATAAGCTGGAACCGGTCGAGTGCGGGTAGATAGGTGCCAGGCATGTGGTGCAGGGGAGAAAATTTAAACAGTGTTGAAATAAAAAAAAAACTTAATAAATGCATAATAAGCTTGATTCACTGACTCTCAACAATGTCAAATTGTGGTAGTCCACATGGAATGGGACCTTGTGGCGGAAATGAGTTATCTACAGAAATGAAATCTAGAATCATAGACCTAACTATTATTTCAAGAATCAACCTCCTAGCTTTTTTATTTATTTTATTATAAATTTTTAAAATTGATCCATCGATATATCCAGTTTCAAGAAAATTACAGATAAAGTTCGGAGTTCCAAAAACCTACCTTATAGTGTGAAGTTATGTAGCTGATGGTATATTGCAATTGACCATGATGTAATCTAACGGAAAATCACATAAGTTGTACATGAGCTTTCCTACTTTGGGAGCTAGTGAAGCCCAAACACAACAAGGTGCAAATTATCGACAAAGCATTGAAAATACAATAACTCCCAGATTCTACAATAGTTTTAGCTATTTTCGAGTTTCTAGTAATTATATTTATTGGGGAAAATCAAACATACAAATAAAACTAAAATATCTAAGATGCAACAGTTATTTTTATTTATTTTCTTCATTTCAATTCTTTTATGAAAAATAGACTCTATAAACAAAATCCTTATACTTATTCATAATTACGTCATAAAGTTTACATATATCAACATAATTATCAACCTCACAAACATAATTTGCCTTAAATCTAACAATTTTTATTTATGTAGGAACGGTATAATTTTCGCCATACTTCAGAGAAAAGGGACCTTATGGGAGACACTAAACCCAATTATGTAATCAAAACATGAAATATCAATATTTTAGTGCAATTCTGCCATAATTTTACTTGCAACTAATTTAACAGTGACATTAGAGATCAAATATATATTTTTAAACGGTTAGATTTCAAATCAACGATGAAAAACTTTAGTAAGAAGGAGAGATTTAATAAAAGGGCCCTTACGGCGGCCTTTAGTAAAAGTGATCTAAAAAGCCTCGTTTGTTATATTTTTAAGGACTCTTTTCTTTAATATCTCTTTCTTTTGTGATGCACTCAAACCAGCAAACTCGTTTTTGTTACAATCAGCGATGGGAAGAGACCCTACAGCGGGCGTTTGGGACTTCAACATGTGAATAGTGTCAAATATTGTTGAATACGCTTTGGTACGCTGGTATTCAACTAATAATAATATTGGGCAACATAAAAATATGAATTTAGAAATGAATAGTATGCAATCTACATATAGGTAGGGTATGGTACAGTCTGTACAAACGGCAAAGTTATTTCCTTTGCATTATTTATTACCAGCTGTTAATAAGGACCTAAAAAAAATATTTTATTGTATAATTAAATCATCTCGCCATAAGGTCCCTTTTCTACTAAACTTAACAGGGATTTAAAACCCTTAATTTATTGACCTATATCAAAGTGAGTTAATTGAAAAGATACTATTGATAACGTTCTTTTTATTAAAGCAAAAAAAGAAAAAAACGATTTTCTGACACATTTCACAAAACTTAGATTATCTCAGAAACTAAATCCCGCCATAAGGTCCCTTTTGATTTGGATCGTCACAATTGTAAAAACATTCACTAGCAATTCAATCGTAATCTGCCCCCTACGCAATAAACATAGCAATATCTCGTTATTCATGAATAAAATGGGTTATGTTATATCTTTCTGAAATTTGCATTAATTAAGAATTTTTTTGAATCGCTTTCCCATTAGTGATTATTAGATATTTTTTTCACCATTGAATGTCAAAGTAAAGTCAAATAATTTTGAGCAGCAAAAAAAATAAATTAAGGTATTTTTTTCGCAACGGTCTTGTGCCAGTAATAAAAAATTACATGTTTACCAGGTAGGCCACTTATCTAGAATATTTTTGCAAAAAAAAAAAAAAACAATACATGTCTTTTTATGTGCACCTACTAGTCAATAATCTGACAAAAGTTAGTGAAAATTTAATTTTTCATAAAAATCCAAATATCTCGAAAACGGTGAGATTTTCACTAAGGTCATATTTTGATATTATGGTAGGTCATGACCCAAGCTATCATCCCCTTAATTTTGGCGCAGTACTTCCTGGACAGCCTGTATGTTTCGAGAATCGCTGTTAAAACACTTCTACGCACGTGAAGAAAATCATATTTCCCTCCATTATTCTTGTATAGCTGCCAAGAATTATGAAGAGCCATATCCAGTCCATGACAAATCAAGGAAAAGTACCATTTCTTTCCTCGTGTCGACGTTCTGTATTTTCCGATATTTTTTGATCAGATCTACTCCTCCCATGTTTTCATTATTTTTTTACTACAGCCGGCTGATCCAATTGCACGTATTTTTTTTGTTGCTGGGAATTTTTTTTCACTTTCGCTACAGGCTGAACCTGTTCAGCGTTAGATGCAACAGTGACAATGCTGTTATCATGCCATTTGCACACTAGAATTTGTTCGGCCTTGGTGGACTGGGTGCATGAATGTTCCTCGTGGTGTCTTCTGAGTTCTTTGTTGCTAGGCAACAGGCATTTGGCCATGGCCACACGATTCTCACGAACAGTTCCAGTGGCTTTTATTCCTCGCACTCGCAATTCGTCAATCAGATGAATAGATGTAAAAAAATATCAAAGAACAGATGAAACGGAGCTTGACTATACATTTGTTGCAAAACATCTGCATACTGCAGCATTAAGGCCCGATAAGCTCTGATTCAGGGTAGGCTCGAGCACCTCGGTCGGGACATATGCACCTAGGCCTACAGCTTGTTTATATTTGTTTGAAGTAGCAGCTGACTGTCCTTGGTACGGATCAAACCAAACTATGTAACCTAAGTGAGTTGCTCCGACCTAAAAGTTATATCCCCAACTTATGGGTTTTCCTCGGATAAACTGCTAACACGGGTGGTCTCCATAATAAGTCACCATCGCTGCATTAGCACTAAACTTCTCATTTAGCATATCAAATAGCTCTCGCAACTTGGCAAACTTATCATCAGACTTCAGATTTGTATTATCACAACAGTGAAGATTTGTCATTATAAACGTAATCTATTCCTAGACATGGCATTATAAACAATCGACATACCACAGTCTGCAGCATTTTGCCAGTATATGCAACTTTTAGGCAGCACCACATATATCCGCTGTATAGAAGTATGCCAATTAAACAATACATTTCATCATTGCTAAAATTAACACCACTGTTAGCATTTTTTTGGCCTGCATATAAGTTTGTATATTTTACAAGCATATTTATGATGTCCTCACCAAACACAACATAAGCTCAAAGTACTGCAAAGGACTTATATTTGGAGCAGCGGTCTGCATGTCCTGCCATGACTTCAGCGTAGGATGAGTACCTCGTGCAATCCAAGTGTATTTCTGGTTTTTTGAATAGTTAAGTCTTCGTAGGACGTGGAACCTGATGGCGTGAAGATCTCTGCCTGCGCCCGCAACTGCGATCCAGGTAAATTGTTGAAAGTTACTTGATTTTCATCTCGTGAATCCTCATCAGTGACGACATCATTGCAGTTTTCGGGGGTGTAATGAAGATGGTATCAGGCACTGGTACTTATTCATCTTCCTCAAGTTCCCCAATAATTTCATTTAACGTCAAGGACCGAGACCAACGCTTTTGCTTCCTAAAATGCATAACACATGTTATTACATTTTGCTATTGGTCGTTTAAAAGAACGGCAAAATAATGCATATTTATATATAGTCAGAAATAAAAACTAGTAATAATCGTAATCGGATAATTACAAACCGTTTTACTTATTATCGTGCGTATTGAAAAAATAACAACACTATGTAATAATATACACCACATACCTCGATTTTACAGTTAAATCAAGTCACTAAAGAATAAAAAACACTTTTTAATTGAGACACAACGTATTTAGCATCCACTCTGTACACATTTGCCGTCTCGAATGTACATAAACATTTTTTATCCGAATACCATCATTGTTCATAATGATTTTATTTGTGCGGTGTTCTTTTAAAAGGACGATAGCAACAAGTGGGTTAACTACGGGTTTCTTGGGGAAAGTAGTTCAGTTTTACGAGTACAAGCAACCCTTGCAGCTGCGGCAGATCGTTTGAGTATACCTTATTAAGCTCTTTTTGACACACTGTAATTTGAAGAAACTGTCAATTATGCTCTTTGTTGAGGTTCATTCTCCTGGTCTTCTTCTCCTTGTTGAGTTTCATTCTCCTTGATTTCTTCTTCTTGTCGAGGTACATTTTCCTTGTCTTCTTGACCATCGATGTTAATCTTTTTTGGTGGTACGTCTTTATCATTTTCATTTTGAGCATATCCAGGTACATTGGATCGTTTGTTTCTAAAAACAAAAAATACAATAATTTGTATATATAAACTATGCGAATACAATAATGCTAATAATCATGATAATCACACGTCTTACAATTTTCTCTTCAATCTTTGAGTGCTATGTTTTATAGCACTATGTTGCAGAAATGTATCTACGTCTATCTGAGTGCATGTTTTGTCAGCAAGGCGACAAATTTGGTAAATCATTTCTCGTATTTTAAAAAAATTCGAAAAAGCGATTTTATTGTTTCCTTTCCATGAGCATGATTGAAAACATTCGTCTTTTATTATTTGTCTTAGTAAATTCAATCCGAACTTCGATATTTTTTTTGATCCGTCTCTGCCACAAAAATTAGAAAACTTCGTAATCTGGAAAAAAGACAACCAGTGATATATTTTAATCATCTGAAATCTAAGTACCCACCTTTAATAACCGTGACGAGCGCGCTTACAGTCATCAATCCATATCATGGTTTTTAATTAAGTTCATGTAAAACTGCTTAGTAGAGCTGAGCCCAGTAACCTGAACTTATACAGACCATAAATAAATATTTAATAAAATCTTTATCTCACCAATTTACGTTCAAAATCAGTGTCCTTAAGTTTTTCTTCCAAAGCTCTTAAATCTTCATACGTCTCTAATGGAAAACTCAAATCTATACCTTCGACTTCATCCACTACTACATTATGAGCCTGAACATATATATTTATTTTTTCCAAGATAGTAAAGACTCTGTCGAGCTTGACATTCGTTTCCTCAATGCATTTTACTGTTTTCTCATAATCTAGAAAATTTCATTGAATATTACACAAATGGAACAAACGTAATATGGACAAAATATATTACAAAATTAATATAAGTCCCTGTAACTTACAGTAATTACAGCTGTCAGCACTTTCTATGAGCTTTTTGTTTTCCTCCACCAGGACTTTATTATTATCAGTCAGTTTGTTGTTCACACATAATAAATCCACTATAAATTCATCAGTCACAGTTATAGTTTCGGTGTTAATTTCGGTGTTAGTTTTAGTGGTACTGCAAGTATCTAAAGCACTTTCATTTTCCGTCTCTTTCAAATTTAAAGCTGTAACTTCTTCTGTTACCCTGACCTGGGAAGTACTTCCAGAAAAATTTTCTTCACCTACGTTTTCAAAATCTGCATTAAAGTCCACTGCTTCGGAATTATTATTTTGTTGCCTCTTCCGGTATCTATAAATAAAACACGTAGGTACTATCATACTTTTTTCAATACACCGGACACATTTCAGGAAGTAAAAATAACCAAAACATGTATGTACGACTTTGGGTCAACTTCAAAAGAATAAAATATGTTTCATGACCAAAGGGTAAAAACTGGACCCTATTACTAAGACTTCGCTGTCCGTCCGTCCGTCTGTCACCAGGCTGTATTTCATGAACCGTGATAGCTAGACAGTTGAAATTTTCACAGATGATGTATTTCTGTTGCCGCTATAACAGCAAATAATAAAAATTAGAAAAACGTGAAAAAATAAGGGGAGGTCTCCATACAAAAAACTAGTTTTTTTATACATGAAGAAATTAGCGCCATCTAGTATGATGGTACGGAACCCTATGTGTGCGGTTTTGATTCGCACTTGGCTGGTTTTTTATATTCACTGTAAGTATCAAGAACGGCCCATATATTTTTAATAAATATCTTAAAGGTTATAACAACTAGTTACAACTTTTCTATGGCACAGCTGATTTTTGTGCTCTTTCAGAGTAGAATCTAGATTGTTTATATTTATTTATTCATATCCTTGATTTTCTTACCACACCTCTTGAACTTTCTTAGGTAATTTAATTTTATGGTGTATTCGAAAAGCTGATCAAAAGTATTTTTACTACCTACCTTAACCCACTATTTACAAAAAAAACGCATAATTTTGCATTGTTATCGTATGCGCTACTTAAAATATAATTAATAAAAAAAGTCTAATGAAATATTTTTTTTGTTTGAAAAAATGTTGTTTTAAAACGACAGTAGCAAAAAGAGGGTTAAGAACCTACTTAATTCTATTAGCATTCCGAGCCACGTAAAAATGGGTAAGTATTGGTACATACGTTTCCTTTTCATTTGTGTCGTTGAATTTAGAGTCATCATCATCATCATATCAGCCACAAATCGTCCACTGCTGGACAAAGGCCTCCCCCAAGGATTTCCACGACGACCGGTCCTGCGCTGCCCGCATCCATCGGCTTCCCGCGACCTTCACCAGGTCATCGGTCCACCGCGTGGGAGGCCTGCCTACGCTACGTTTTCCGGTGCGCGGTCGCCACTCGAGAACTTTACTGCCCCATCGGCCATCTGTTCTACGAGCTATATGCCCTGCCCACTGCCACTTCAGTTTAGCGATTCTGTGAGCTATGTCGGTTACTTTGGTTCTCCTGCGGATCTCCTCGTTTCTGATTCGATCACGCAGAGAAACTCCGAGCATAGCACGCTCCATTGCCCTTTGGGTGACCTTGAGCCTTCTTATGAGGCCCATAGTAAGCGACCATGTCTCAGTTCCGTAAGTCATCACTGGCAACACACACTGGTCATAGACCTTAGTCTTGAGACACTGCGGTATTTGGGACGTGAAGATATTGCGAAGCTTCCCGAACGCTGCCCAGCCGAGTTGGATTCGTCGATTGATCTCTTTCTTGAAATTGGAACTACCTAGCTGGACTGTTTGTCCCAGGTATACATATTCGTCAACAACTTCCAGTGTAGAGTCAGGCGTCCGTCACTTGCTCAAGGCCACTCGATATATGCCTACCGCTAAGCGTATCGGAGACGATACAACGGACAGTAGGTTGACGCACGCCCGCCTGAGTGCTCGCACGTCACATTTACCGCTCTGACTATCGAAATGCCGAAACCAAGCAATTATTCTGCAGTGGATGGGTGTCACAGTCAAAAGACAAATTAAAACTTGTAATTTTTTTCATTGCCAAGAGACGAACAAAGGTACCTAAGTTAATAGTATTTTAAATCTTTTGTTTTTTTCGAATTCCCTTTTCTCATTCCTTTACAAATTATCATCATTTATTCCTTAAACTTAGAACAATGGTGGGTAGGTACCTACTATGTCATTCGTTTTAAATTAAGGATTTCAGGTATTATTTATGTGTTTTTTTTAATATAATTAACAGTTACCTACTTAATGTCAGAACATAGTAGGTACCTAGCGTCGTCGTCGTGATTTAGGTAGGTATGTCATAGAATAGAAGTACTAATGCGCCGGCCACTCGGTAGCTGGGGGGCATTTCTATAGCTGTAAATAAACCGTTTAAAACCATAATCCAAGGTTTAACTTGTATAGTACCATTACGTCATCGAAATAACTCTATCAAGCTCAAGCGCGCCGCCAACGCTTATTGCCAGGACGAATGTAAACGAAAAAATCTCAAGAACTTAGCACAGATTGCCAAATAGTTACTTCGTAAACTATAGCTTACATTCACAAGCCATTTTTTTGTTATGACTTGTAGATAGTAACAGAAAAACTATTTTCGTAACGTTTTTACCTAGCTTTCACTTAAAATAACAATAATTCAAGCTCACAATGAGGCCCTCTTGGAGAATGTTTTTGTATGAATAGTAGGTATGAAATTCTCCGTCAACTCAAGTAAAAAGCCAACTTTGATTGATTTTTCTCCGCTTTCCTCCTGTTTCCCTTTTTATTATTTGTTAAAATTATTTACGAGGTTTCGCTTATTTTCGACATTAAAATTTATTAATCGGGAATTCAGGGAAGGGAAAAATGCATCTATCATTTTATTAATCATAATACAGGGTTACTTTTGGACCCCTAGCGAAAATTTAATATGACATAAGGGAAGTAACAAAAAAGGTAATAATGAAATAAAAAAAATGTTTTTCTTTAAATTCCGCATTTTATAGCGTCTCTTTGTGTTCTTAGATTTCTAGGCGCGTTTGGTCACCCTACACGAGCCACAACCAAACATTTCCGTTGCGAGGCTGCGGCGCATGCGCGGTTTTCTAACTGTACTGCCATTGGCTGCGCGGCTCGCTCGGCTCGCGGGATTGCCTTGCGAGGCTGCGCGCGCATGCGCTCGGTTTTCTAACTGTACTGCCATTGGCTGCGCGACTTGCGCGAGTGTTCGGGCCCAGTGTTGCCAAACTACTCGAACAAAATACGGTGAAATACGATGTTAGTAGATTCAAATTACGATTCCGCCATACAAAATATCCAAAAATTTAAAAATACTGTGTTTCGAAAGCGCTGATGCCAAAATTACGGTGTTTCTTTGAAATTGCTCAAAATTCAATACAGTAGACGACACTCAACAACACGTAAAAACGGTACATCTACCGTAATAACGGTGTAGTTGGCACCCTGGGTTCGACGCACTGGCATGCGTCATGTATCGGTAAGGTGACCAAAATTTTTAATTAGAGTTAAGAAAAGTTGAAAAAAAAAAGTCCAAAAAAGAATGCTTTTTTATTTCATAAAGTGAATGTACTGCTACTCTAGAATGATGTCACAAAATTTCGCTAGGGGTCCAAAAGTAACCCTGTATATATAAGGTCTAATAAAATTAGCTGAAACTATTTTAACTGGTGCTTCTACCCATGAAACTGAACAACTATCCCTATGGAACCCATAGTCAAATCGCAAAAAAAATGGCTCTCCCATACTAACTCGATCAGCTGATCAGCCAACTTAGTATAGGAAGTTCAAATTTTTTTTTAGGTTTGACTGGGTTTCATGGGAAAAGTTGTTCAGTTTCATGGGTAGAAGCACAAGTTAAAATAGTTTTAGCTAATTTTGTTAGACCTTATATAATATGTTTGAGATATTTGATCGACAAATATAAAATAATTGATTTTCTACAACATTTGTTTCATTACCAAAATCATCATAGGTACAACCCTAGCACATTCGCTCGATGACACGCTCGCACGTGGGTCGCGCGACGGGCAAAACAATGTCAACTCTCTATATGCGTAGTTACGGCACATTTCTTCTCGCTGCCAACAGTTGGTATTATTATTAAGATTTTGTAGGCTAATATAGCGTAGGTATTTAAGCTTTTGTATGGGAGTGATGTATCTGTTACGAAGTAACTATTTAGTAATCTGTGGTAGAGTCTCCAACCTTTAGAGGAGTGGGTGCGACACGGACATTTAACATTATTTTCGTCTTGTCCATGTTCATTTTAAGACCCACTTCACAGATTACTAAATAGTTACTTACGATACATTTGAAAATATCGCTCGGCACGCGCCGCCTCAAGTCAAAGCGTATTTACCGACAAAGCAGACCGCCGCCGCCGGCCGCCACTAAAAGGCACCGCGCGCCAATATTTCACCCGCACGGGCGGGGTGGCGAATTAATTTGTCACTTCAATTACGTTTCAATTATAAATCTTTGATTACAAATATAGGCCATGATTATGTCCAGCAGCACAGATGAGATACTAGTTACTTCGCCAGCAGTGAAAGTGATATATATTACTGATAACTTTTAAATAAAATTGAAGTTCTTCGCTTTCCCTTTTTTTGTTAAATTATTATATGTTTTTAATACATTTTCAGAAGTACGGGTGTAGGTATACTGGTGGTTATATCCAGTCGAATAAATTTAACCTTTAAAAATACTACGTCCGACAAACTTTCATATAGACATTATGGTTCCCAAGACAGTTTCACTGTATCTTGTATGGTTTAGTTTAGGTATTTCCCCGCACTGTACTCGTAAATAACACACTGTATACCTAACCAAGCGTCGGTAGCTCAACCGGTAACGACTCGGTCCATCTAACCAGAGGTACCGGGTTCAAATCTGGACGGCCAATGTACCAATGAGTTTTTCAAAAACTTACGTTCATATACATACTTACCGATTGCTTTAGCGGTGAAGGAAAACATCGCGAGGAAACCTGCACATGCACACGCCTGCGAAGAAACTCGAAGGTTGTGTGTGAAGTCGACCAACCCGCACTGGGCCCGCGTGGTCGACTAAGGCCTAATCGCCCTGATTCAGGGTAGGCTCGAGCCCCTCGGTGGGGACGTATATGAGCTGTTATAATAATAATACCTAACCAAAAAATAACTACCTCGGAGGCTATTTATTTGCTCCGAGATAATCTACATAGTTGGAGAACCGTTTTACTCTGTCGTGGCCGATGCCATTTCTGATTATTAAGGGCTAGCGCGTACTGCTTTGCGGTGACCGTGACTGCCGCGAAAAAAACGCACGTTTTGTCATTCGAACTCCAGCCGTCGTACCCGCACGTCCTCGTTATGGACTACCATACAAGAGAAGCTATATGCATAATGTATTTAATTCTGCGTAAAAAACCGGTACTCAAACGGTATTGGGTAGGGCGTGCAAACCCGGTTTTCCGGTTTTGTTAAAAACCGGAAACCGGACAAAATTTTCCAAATTTTGAAAACCGGGGTTGACAGACAAAACCGGAGCTACCTCCGGTTTTCCCGTTATTGAATTACATTTTGACTTAAATCAACTTTTTTCGAACGCATTCAAGAAATATTCAATTTTGAGTCATCAAATATATCCGAACGCAACCTATACCCACTTATACTCCTCCCTCCGCGACCCCCGCACCCGCGACGCGACACCTGCGACCCGCGTCCCGCCTGCCTGCGTTGCTGAAATATCTGATACTTTTACAAACTTATTGCAGCAGCTAAAATATAAGCCCAAGGACTCTAATACCATCCCCGTAGTTATCTCCGAGCAGTCCGTGCCATTGCCATCGTTATCGTCATCATCTGACGCTGAAGTTGTAGCTGATGAGCTAACTCTTCAAGAGCAGCTTGATAAGGAATTGGGTAAATGCAGAAAAACCCCCAAGAATCGGTCTGATTTTGATCTTGCAGGGTTTAGGACTTAGGTAGAGCAAGCCATGTATGAAAGCGGAGGGCATCGGGATGTGTATCTCACAGAAGCCTATAATTATTTGATGTGTGTACTACCAACAAGCGTTGAGAGTGAGAGGGCCTTTTCGAGTGCTGGGTACTTTTGCAACAAAATTAGAAGTACGTTATCTGATAAAATGTTAGATGCACTTCTATTCCTAAGAACACATTATCAAGAACAACGGTCTCTTGGAAAAAAAAAGATTATTGTTTATTTAAATTAGTGTACGGTATAGTTGTAAGGTACACAGTTGATTTGATCTCGTTTTATAGTCAAATATGAATCCTTTAATAATGTTGTTAGTAGTTCCTAATTAAAGAGCTCAAGATTCAAAAAATTTAGACGTATGTATAGTAATTGTGGTTGTGTTTACCATCTTAAGATGATGAATGTGTTTCGAGTTTATAATATGTTATTCTTAATAACAGAATTGTTAGGTACCTAATAAAGGTACCAAAAATTTGTTGATTTTTGATCTCAGTTAATTAATCTTCATATTATTTTAAGTTCATGTGTAACAAACTATTAATGTGGTCTACTTGGTCTTAGTAGGCATAAATGGTTGATTAAAAAGAGATATATGATACAATTTGTTTTATTTGTAAATTTTGTGTATCTGAGAATATTGTTTTCTCGTTAAAACTCTACTATATAAAAAAATATAAAAAATTTTGCCGAAACCGGGGCTAGCACCGGTTTCCGGTTTTGGGCCCTCAAAACCGGAATTCTAAGCCGGTTTTGAAGTCCTTCCGGTTTTGCACGCCCTAGTATTGGGTACATCCCTTGACGGCCTTCAGGCCTATGAAGGGCTTTTTTCTCACATATAACGATCTACGTTCGTATCCAAAAAAGTTTTTCGGATTTTACATAATGAGTGTTAGATCTTTTGATAATTTGTTAAAAATTGTTGGCGCTGAAATATACTACAAAAATATAAATTGGAGAAAGGCTGTTTCTGTAGAAGCGAGGTTCTTTTACTAAGTATCACTTGACTATCTCAGTGCGTTTTTTTCACCGCAGAGCGCGGTGATTCATAGATCTCTATGCGATACAAAAATATGAGCGGTAGACTCGCCGCAAATTTGCAGCGGGCGGCCAACAAACATGCTTTTATTTCACCGCAATACGCGCACTTCTATTACACTCCATATGTAACAGAATATGCGTTAAAAAAATGCAAAGCAGTGCGCGCTAAGCCTAAGTCGCAAAGTGCAAATTGTTACGAGATGAGTATGAACAATTGCGACTGCTTTTTACATATCTTTATTTTTTATATTTTTAAATAAGGCGATTTTTATCTAATCTAAACATATTCGAAGTAAAACATGTTTTGATTCTTATGAGGAAATTACTTTGTATTGTACTTTTGTATTTTTACATTGGTAGGTAAGGCTGGTTCAGTTTTTTGATAAATATTAGTGGACTGTATTTTGGCGGGCGCGGGTGGAGTATTGCGGTTTATCAATGTTATGTGTGTCCAGTCTATCATATATGCGGTAGGAAAGTGTTCTGTCCTGGAATTAAGCGGGGAAAGAAAATAGACAGAACAATAAGGGAGAGGAACTCACCATGCAACACAAGTAGAATCGGCACGTGGGAGTAGATAGAAATTGGGGTTTTTGATCCACCAACCAGTGTAAGGATAGAGCTCTCCGGTGGTACGTAGAGTATCGTGTTCGAAGGTCTGGTTATGTTGGTTGGCCCGTAGAGGTCTGGCATGACCGTGTTGTTGGTCGCTTAACCTGAGTGATGTCGAGAGCCGCTGCTGCGACGCCGGAGCGCCATTGTCGATGGTGTGGTGTGAAGACAGGTGTGATAGGTGTGTTCAACAGCCGCTGGTGCGACGCCGGAGTGGAATTGTTGGTGGTGTGTGGTGTGAAGACAGGTGTGATAGGTGTGTTCAACAGCCGCTGCTGCGACGCCGGAGCGCCATTGTTGGTGGTGGTGTGTTGTGAAGACAGGTGTTATGAGTTGAGGGTGTGATTTAACATCCGGCGGAGGTGGAAGGTTCTAGGGGTGTGTTTTCATGCAGGGTGGAGGGGGTGGTTAAAGGTTTTGTGGAGGCGGTAGAAGCTCTGAGGGGTGGGTAGTAGCTCTGAGAGTTGAGGCTTTGAGGGTAAGAGGCGAGGCCCTAGGGGATGGTGCATACATCCTGTGAGGTGCTAGGTGTAAGGTTCTAGAGGGGTGGGGAGTTGAGGGTGTGGAGGTTCTAGGGGATGATTGGTGGAGTGCTAGGTTCTAGAGGGGGTGGGTTTTAGGGGTATGTGTAGCCAGCAGGGTGAGAGACTCTGAGGGATGGGTAAAGGCTCTGAGGGGTGGGGTGGGGAATGGTGCTGGATCAAGGCTTCGTAAGGTTAACTTTAGACAAGTACGGATGTAGTGAGATAATATCCTATATGTTAGAGTGAGAATCGAACCCAGACTCACATGCAATGTGCCTAACCATTGTGCCATGAGCAACGGCCTTCCCGAGTCTTATCAACGCGCACGCCGCTCGCAGGCGGATGTGGTCAGCTGATAAAAGTATAAAGTTTAATAGAATTTTATGTAGTTAACGAGAAACATCTTTTAGGGTTTCCTATGCAATTCTTAAAAATAAAAAACCGTTTTCATTTATGTTTGTATATTTACTACGGTTATAATTTATCTATATAATGAGCACATTACAATAGTTAGCTATTATAAAATACTTATCATATAGGTAAGAAAAGGGGGTCGCGTCGCGTTCGGTTACCTCGTTTCGGCTACCACTCCAAGGTCACATCGGTTCTACACTATTTAAAGTATACTTACCAACAAAATTATATACCTACATATAAAATATATTTAAGGTTTTGCATACGATTTCGATGAGAAAAAGGTGAAACTTAGCAAGGTTCCGTGATATAATATATGTGTTACCTAGGTACCCTTTGTCATGTTTAAGGTTATCTGTATACATAAGTACTTAACCATAAAATTATAAAAAATATTTAAGGATCCGCATACAAAAAATCGTCGGTGGCTCAGCCGGTAACGACTCGGTCCATCTAACCAGAGGTACCGGGTTCAAATCTGGACGGCCAATGTACCAATGAGTTTTTCAAAAACTTACGTACATACTTACCGATTGCTTTAACGGTGAAGGAAAACATCGTGAGGAAACCTACACACGCCTGCGAAGAAACTCGAAGGTTGTGTGTGAAGTCGACCAACCAGCACTGGGCCCGCGTGGTCGACTAAGGCCTAATCGCCCTGATTCAGGGTAGGCTCGAGCCCCTCGGTGGGGACGTATATGAGCTGTAATGATGATACAAAAAATGTCTACCCAATGAGGAGTCTACCTAGATACCTATTTTTTGATAGTCCACCGCATCTGAGTTATCTCCTCGCTTTTAGGATTTGTAAAGTATAATACCTCTACATACCTATTATAAATTCTAGTAAGAGTGTATGAAGACCTAATTTTACAGACTCCGAGGGTAGGGTGTCCTATCTACGATGCGTCGAGGGTAGGGGGTCGCTGGGGGAAGCGCTGAGGGGCGGGGGAAATGATGCTTCAAGGTTCTAACACTAATAGAAAGTTGGATAAAAGTTAGAGCGAGAATCGAACCCACCACCTCATAATGATAAGCCAATGGACTTAACCACTATGCCAAACGACTCCTCCGAGTCATATACCGCTCGCAGACGGATGCGGTCTGCTGATAACAGTATTTTATGTTTATAAACTCTACACTATTATAACTAGTCACAACCTGCGACTACACCTGCGTGGATTTCCTCTCGTTAAGGGGGTACAGATAGATGCCTCTTCTACCCTTCTAGCACATGACTTCGTCACAGTCTTAAATGAGATAGGTATGAAGCTCTAAAATAAAAAAATAAAACATTCATTTACTTCCTCCTATGTGGAACCCTAAAAAATTCTTAAACTCTTAAGTTGAAATTTTGTTAAAACTGATCAAGTATGAGTTGAACTTATATTGGAGGGTTCTGTATATAATAAGTTTAACTAAGATATGTATGAGACTCTTAAATCAAAACACTGTTATTTATTGATATGGAACCCCAAACAAATTCTTAAACTAATTACGTTGAAAACATATCATATTCAGTTAACATCATAAAGAAATATGAAAAAAACCTATTTGCTAAAAACTAATCAAGCATGAGTTGAACTTATATTAGGAGGAGGGTTCTGTATAGATTAAGTTTAAATAGGATGGATGCTTATGAAGCTCTAAAATCAAACACTCATTATTTGCATTGAAGAATGTTTGAGATAGGTGAGAAACTTAATTTTCAATGATATATTACTAAATAATAAAAGTAGAACCCTAAAAATTTAACCCTAAAAAATTCTTAAACTCTTAAGTTGAAATTTTGTTAAAACTGATCAAGTATGAGTTGAACTTGTATTGGAGGGTTCTGTATATAATAAGTTTAACTAAGATATGTATGAGACTCTTAAATCAAAACACTGTTATCTATTGATATGGAACCCCAAACAAATTCTTAAACTAATTACGTTGAAAACATATCATATTCAGTTAACATCATAAAGAAATATGAAAAAAACCTATTTGCTAAAAACTAATCAAGCATGAGTTGAACTTATATTGGGAGGAGGGTTCTGTATAGATTAAGTTTAAATAGGATGGATGCTTATGAAGCTCTAAAATCAAACATTCATTATTTACATTGAAGAATATTTGAGATAGGTGAGAAACTTAATTTTCAATGATATATTACTAAATAATAAAAATAATCTACCAATGCAGAACCCTAAAAATTCCTTAAAATTTAATAAAGTTGAAATACCAAACCTTTCTGCTAAAACTAATTAAGTATAAGTTTTACTTATATTCGAACAGGGTTCTGTATATACTAACCCAAATGAACTTCGGTCAAGTGTAAGTTGAAATATGCATAACGTGGGTTCTACAAACACTAAATAAAAGAGCTTCTATAGCTAAGTACAAGTTGAACTTATATTGCTATAGGGTTCTGTATAGAATAAGTTTAAATAAATGATATAGGTATGGAACCCTAAAATTTAAACTATCATCACTTTTACAGCCTCATCTTTTTATTGGAAAATAATATATGGAACCCTAAAAATAATGTGACCCCCGTTATGGAATCCTATAGATAATAACTACATTACTAACTAAAATAACTTTTATGGTTAAGTATGAGTCGAGGTATATGTAGTGTGGGTTCTGCATATACATAGTTCTACTAACCTGAATTAACTTCTATGGTTAAGTGCGAGTTGAATTATGTATAACGGAAATTTTGTTAAAACCAATCAAGTACTTATGAGTGGAACTTATATTGGGAGAGGCTTCTGTATAGAATGAGTTTAAATGATATAGACATGGAACCCTAAAATTTAAACTATCATCACTTTATAATCTCATCTTTTTATGGAAAATAATATATGGAACCCTAAAAA
Source organism: Coleophora flavipennella (assembly GCA_947284805.1). Classification (NCBI taxonomy): domain Eukaryota; kingdom Metazoa; phylum Arthropoda; class Insecta; order Lepidoptera; family Coleophoridae; genus Coleophora; species Coleophora flavipennella. The sequence continues at coordinate 7,411,088 of OX369290.1, forward strand.
TAATGCGATTCCCTATTATGAAATCCTATATATAATAACTTCGTCACTCACTAAAAGAACTTTTATGGTTAAGTATATGTCTATAGCTAAGTGTGAGTTGAACTTATATTGGAGGAGGGTTCTGCATGGTATAAGTCGAAATGAGATAGGTATGAGGCTCTAAAATCAAACACTCATTATTAGCATTGAAGAATGTTTAAGATTGATGAGAAACTTAATTTTTAATGATATATTACTAAATAATGAAAGTAATCCACCAATGGGGAAACCCTAAAAATTTCTAAAAATTGAATAAAGTTGAAATACCTAACCTTTCTACTAAAAAAACTAATTAAGCATGAGTTTAACCCTAAAACTTTCTTAAACTCTTTTAAACTGAAATAAAAACGTAGTTGATGAAAACCAAAGTGTGAGGTGAACTTATATTAGGAGAGGGTTCTGTAGTTTAATTAACCCCTTAACTAATATCATCAGAGATAAATTAGTACTTTACTAGAAGTATATTCATAAAACAGTTAAATGTGAGTAAGTCTTACATGTTACGTTCTGTAATTTTTTTGGTTAAGTATTCATACAGGTAACCCTAAACATGTGAAAGGGTAGGTAATGGATATATCATGGAACCTTACTAAGTTTCACCTTTATTTCTCCAAAATCGTATGCGAAACCCTAAACACATTTTATATATTTTTTCAGGTTTAATAGATATGTTGCAGAAAATATAATTACGGCGTAAACATCCTTCCGGCCTTGGTAATACGTGGTATTATTAAAGAAAACGGTTACATATAAAAAAAAACAAGTGATAAGGATAAAATATTAATACAACTCATACCCATGAAATATATTAAGTCTAATCCCTACTAATATTATAAATGTGAAAGTAACTCTGTCTGTCTGTTACGCTTTCCCGCAAAAACTACTGAACGGATTTGGCTGAAATTTGGTAGGTAGACAGATTAGGACCTGGATTCAGACATAGGCTACTTTTTACCACGCTCGCGAGCCGCTCGCGGCTCGCGCACTGCGCACCCTCGAAAAGTCATAGAAATGTGGTCCACGCGGGTGAAGCCGCGGGAATCAGCTAGTAAGTTTATAATTTAGAGCTTATTGAGAAGGTAATGGGCAAAGTTTTACTATAGGACGTTTAAAAGTAGTCGTCGCGGTCTTAAATAAAGCAACACGAACTCTACCGTCTTTACCCTCTAAACCTCTTGTATAATGCCTAACGGCCAGCGGAGCGGGGGTAAATCATCTTGATGTATTAATACAACACCTGGTTTAACGTTATCGGTATCAGTAAGCCTCTTTTGTCTAACTTGTAAAGAATTAAGATATTCTAAACGCCATCTTTTCCAATAGCTACTAACCAGAGTCTTCGTTTCCTCAGAAACAGGCGCGACAGGTAGATACGTTAAAAGTGACACCATTATAAAATGTGCGGGAGTAAGAGGCTCTGGATAGGGGTCCTCAGATAAAATACAAAGCGGTTTGTAGTTTAATATCGTCTCGATCTGGGTCAAAACTGTCAAAAGATCCTCTTAAGTAGTGAGCCAATCAAGCGGTATAAATGAAGCTTAATACTTTTAATATTCGACTCCCAAATTCCCCCGAAATGAGGAGCGCGGGGCGGGATCATATGCCATTCGATGCGATGATCAGTAAGTAATTCGTTTATCTGGGACTTAGCTTCTACAAAATTCGTACCATTGTCCGAGTACATAATATGATAGACCGGACCACGCCTGGAAATAAAGCGTTTGAAAGCCGAGATAAAGGTGGGGCGAAAGATCTGTAGCTAGTTCAATGTGAACTGATTTGGTCGCTAAGCAGATAAATAAACAAATGTAAGCCTTCTGACTTCTCTGTTCACTACGTCTACACGGAGTTATATTTATAGGGCCAGCATAATCTACGCCCGTATGAACGAAGGCTTTAGTCTCTTGTACGCGGTAAGAAGACAAGTCGGCCATTTTAGTACTCAGACGAGGTGAGTTTTTAAAACAAGAGTTACCCGCATGGACACGTTGTCTAATTACATTGCGAGAGGATAAAATCCAATATTTTTGGCGTAATAAAGAACATAATACACTGGCACCGGTGTGACAATGTAGGCGGTGAAAATAATCAATTAAAAGGTGAGCAATATGGTCATGTTTTGGTAGCCACACCGGACGTTGAGCTTCGAAAGGTAAGTTACTATTTGAAAGTCTACCTCCTTCTCTTATTACTTCATGTTCATCGATGAACAGATCAAGTTTTTTGTATAGCCATGAAATAATTTTATTAGTTTATAAATCGTGAGACAATTGATTAAAATGAGAGCCTTGAACGGCGCGGATTAAGTATCTTACAGCTATTGTAAGCTGAGAGATGGTAATGCGGTTACTGCGAGGTAATTTTTTTGCAAATATTAAAATGTAGGTAACGATTCGCAAAAGCGGTTCGAACATTTTTGTATGAAGCCTGGCATACCTAAAGTTGCAAGTACATATAAAGTCGCGTTTTGGTGTACATGTATGAAACATATGCCAATCAACAGATTAAATTATTACAAACTCCAAATACTCTTTGACAAAATATCGGAAGTGATATACTTTCTGAGTTATTTTAGTTCAAAAATGTAAAATATAATCAAAAGAAAATCTCAATTTAAAATGATTTAAAGGTCAATTATCGTCATTTTGAAGAATTCCGCGATATCATTAAAATAAATTGGATTCTCGTAATAATAAAATAATCAGATAAAATAAAATAAAAATTTAATATACATTTTCGGAGAAATCCACATCAAACAAAATTCATTCGTTACAAATCTGAGTCATCCATTAGTACTAAAAAATTATAATAGATAAATACCACAGAAGAATACCACGTGAGTGCGGCGCGAAGGGTGTGAGGGAAAGGTATCACAAGCCGTACCTCTCCCTGTCCCCCTCTTTATCACTCAAGTCATTGTACCGTGCATACGCGTTCTCGTTACTGTCAGTGTCAAATATAATTTAGAAGAAGTTTAGTTAGTTATCTTTTGTGAAGTTTTTGTTGTTACTGTTGTTATTTCTTTACTGTTGCCGTTAGCTGTTTTATCTATTGTTATCGACATTTAAGCGATGTCAAGTAACTTAGGCCCGCCAGGGTCGCGGTGTTTCTTCTGTGGAGTTAGTACTGCTCGCCGTAGAGGACGCCGTCCGCGATCGATCACAAATACGAAGTTATGAGCTTTGTGAGGTATATCTAAACCATCATCTTTAAATTCAAGAGTATGCCAACCATCTATTCGGCGATCATAGGCAGGTTAGTACTGTTTTATCATTATTAATTTTCATTTTATTTTATTGAGAAACAAACAGTCGATCATTATTATTTTTTATTTTATTTTATTGAGAAACAAACAGTCGTAACTTCATATATAAATATTTCTTAAATTTGGTAGATTACAGACCTATAATTTCCTATATTTAAGTTTTAGCAAAATTAACCCCAAATGCGAAGCGCATACAACATATTTACTACACACAAGTTTGAATTACTTTATAATTATAGCAAGATTATATGATTCAAGTTTAAAATATTTGTAGTAGTTTTTTCTTTATAAATATATATCCTTTATTGTACACAAACATTTAAATGACAAGAACTTAGAGAGGACATGTACAAAGGTGGACTTATCTCTATAAGAGATCTCTTCCAGCCAACCTTACCGGGTGTTATGAGACTTTAAAGTATGGGAGGTAAACATGTGTGTACTTAATAGTCATAATTATAAACTAAATAAAATACAATAAAATATAAACTAACCAAATGTACGTACATAAATAACACATACTTATAATATATAAATTAATAGCATATATAATACCTAACTAAAATATAATAATTAATGTTCTTACTAAAATAAATACTATACTAACAAACGTACATGTTCTGTAGGGAAAGAAGATGCTCTTTAAGTTTAGTTTTGAAAGTATTAACAGAGGGGCAGTCGCGAATGTTTGCGGGCAACTTGTTCCAGAGGTTCGCAGCTTCAATAGTGAAGGAATTGGAGAAGAATTTAGTATTGGAGCGGGGAACTACCAGAGTTTTGGTGACACATTTACGTCTGGGTGGGGAAGGCACAGGTAGTAGCTGGAAACGGGAGCAGAGATATTCAGGAAAGGAAGGATTTTTGAGGATTTTGTAGAGGAGTGTGAGGATGTGTAAATTACGACGCTGGCGGACAGGGAGCCAATTAAGCCGAGACCGATATTCAGATACATGGTCGAACTTTCGCAAGCCGAACACAAACCTGATAGCGAGGTTTTGTAGGCGCTCGAGCTTATTGAGGAGCTCCTCAGTGGCGTCCAAGTAGCAGACATCTGCATAATCGAGCAGCGGCAACAGAAGGGTTTGGGCGAGCATAATTTTAGTTTTAAAAGGCAAAAAGAACTGGAGTCGCTTAAGGGAGTGGTAAGAAAAATGCATACGCCTGCTGACGTCATTGATGTGAGAGGACCACGAGAGGTTGGAGTCCATGATAAGACCCAAATTTCGGGTCTTCTCAGTGAAAGGAATCGCAACGCCATCGTAGCATATTGAGGGTAAGCACTGATCCATGCCACCCCTCAAGCGACTACTGCCGATAATAATAGACTGTGATTTGGAAGGGTTGATCAGGAGTCCGAATGATTTAGCCCATATCTGTACCGCTGCTAGATCAGCGTTCATAGAGTTGATGGCAGCTGAGGCTTCAGAAACAGGGAAGTGAATATAGATCTGAAGATCATCGGCGTAAAGATGAAATTGACAGGTGAGCACTTTAGTGATCTGGTTAATAAATATCGAGAAAAGTAGAGGAGATAAGACTCCACCCTGAGGCACACCAGCAGAGAGCTCGCACCAATCCGACGTCGATTCTTCTGTTTTTACACACTGTCGCCGCCCTCGGAGGTAGGAGTCAAACCAGGGGATAACTGAGTCAGGAATATGGGATGATCTGAGGATACCTAGGAGAATATCAAAATCTACCGAGTTAAATGCATTGCTGAAATCTAGCAGAGTGACCAGTGTAAGTTTTTTATTATCCATTGCGTAACGGATGTCTTCCGTTACATTCAGCAATGCACTAACCGTACTATGATAGGGTCGAAAACCGGACTGAAATAAATAAAATAAAATAATATAAACTCTTAAATTAAGGTAATGTTTCGCCAAACATATCGACATCCACAAGTTTTTCGTTATACAGTCTGCACGCACGCCGCAAGTAGCTATTCTGTACAGAGCAAGTAACGCTAGAATTTATATGAAACAGGGGTTTCTTACACAATTTTCTCACAAGACCACGAGGCACCTTCGAAGATATGAGTTCAAGCAAAGTAGGCGCATCAGCTAAGTTGTGAAGAATTTTATACAGGTAAACTATATCCACCACATTTCTTCTGTGTGACAACAAGTCCTGCTTATATTTATGACACAAAGTTTAATAGTCGGAGTTGTTTCCAGAAAGATGTGTTCTATACGCTACGGATTTTATAAATTTCTTCTGAACTCTTTCCAATCTATCGACGTGGACTTGACAGAGGGGATGCCATACAGAACAAGCAAACTCTAAACGGCTTCTAACTAAGCAGTTGTAGAGTAATTTGTAAGTAGTAGCTTTTCGAAATGGTTTACCTACACGAATAATGTATCCTAACATTTTGTAGGCCTTATCTAGAATCTTATCAAGCACAAATGTTAATTTAGAGTCAACTATTACACCCAAATCCTTAGTTTCATAGACCCTAGTCAGTTCGCTGTTGCACAGACGGTAGTTGTATTTAATTATATATTTTTTTCTAGTAAAACTAATAAAATGACATTTGTCAGGATTCAGAAAGACATTGTTTTCATTGCAGAAGTTTTCAAAAATAATTAAATCCCTTTGCGAGAGCTCACAATCAATAGGTTCACGGATTACTCTAAATATTTTTTTATCGTCAGCATACATCAAAATGTTTGTATCAGGTGATACAAACCTAGCTTTATCATTTAAATAAAATATGAACAGCAGTGGGCCTATGTGTGAACCTTGAGGCATACACATTATGTAGGTAATTAGGTTATAAGTGAATCACACAGTTGCGTATGCGCAACTACAACTCGGTCACATTAACTTGACTTGACTAGGCAGACCATACTGACACTTGCCGGGCGAACTAAGGGAATGCGGGGGGAAGTGGGCGGGGCCTCGCAATCCAGAGATATGTCAAGTAAATGTGACAGAGTTGTAAAGTATTATGATAATAATTTTTCATCATAATTCATTTTAAAACTAACGATCAGGACAAAGTACAGCACGCATTTTAGTCTTAGAAGGTTAGTAGTTAGGTAGATTTAAAATCGCATAGTCCGATGCAGATCCTGGTTAATTTCTTTAATATTGCAACGGAAAAATCGATTGTTGTGATTTTTTGCACACAGATTGTTGAGGGGATGGAAAATGACATAATTTACTAATTAGCATATCCTGACATAGTTCTCGCGGTGTTTGGGGAAAACTCATTTCCACGCTTGCGCACGTCGCGTCGGCGTCGCAACGGATTGACGTGATTTTTTGTATAGAATTGGTTGAGGGGGGTGGGAAGTGACATAACCCGCTAATCAGAATAGCCCAATATAGTTCCTGAGGGATCTGGAGAAAACTCATATCCACGCTCGCGAACGGCTCGCGCACCACTCCCCCTCAAAGACGGTCATAAAAAAACCTTTGAAGCCGCGGGAAAAAGCTATACAAATACAAATATATTTATTACCAAAGAATGGTGTACGGTACAGTATAAAGTATGCCTTGTGACCCTACACTAGGCAGAGCCCGTATCGTGGTGGTCACGCCAAAAATACATTTACCAACCAACCTGTTTAAAGATAATTTACAGCTAGTTAATAATATTAGTAAGGATAACTTACAGGGACACTCCGCGTGTTATTGAAATGAGGACTCTCAGTACAAGGCTCGGGCTCGTCTGAAACAGGAACAGGCCAAACATTAACACACACACAAACTACACTGACCTAGGTACACTTACTACTTTCAGTTTCTTTTCGGTTCCTTTAAGTTAGGGCATGCCTTAGGGACAAAAAAGTACTTGGCTTTGATTATTTACTATCTAGATAAAGCGTCACCAAAGTATATATATATATATATATATATATTAGTACTACCATACAGTATGGATACCAGTATGGACACTCCCTACCGTTCTCTGATTGGTTACAGTTTGGTGTTCGAAGGATTTCGCCATTTTGTTGGTTCCGTCATTCCCTTTTTGAAATGTCATTTCTGGCCCGTTGTATGAAGTGTCCAGCGTGTGCTAGCGTGTAGAGTAATTTGGCCGCACGGAAGTTGGCGCGTTGCAGATATCGAAGGTTTTAATTAATTAATTAGTTTTAATTTTTTTTACCGACGGAAAAACGGAGGAGGTTCTCAAGTCGACGCGTATATGATAAAAAGAAAGGAACTGAAAACGAAAAATAAAAAGAAACTTTAATGTCTAACTAATTTTGAGTTATCATTACGAATCGTCTCGCACGCAGGTTTGACGACTTCCAGCCTCCCGAACAAGCCGGTTTCCGAAAAGGATTTAGTACCATAGACCACATACATACGCTGCGGCAGATTATACAGAAGACCGAAGAGTACAATCAGCCACTATGCTTGGCGTTCGTGGACTATGAGAAAGCCTTCGATTCGGTCGAAACCTGGGCTGTGTTACAGTCTATCCAGAGGTGCCAAATTGACTATCGATATATCGAAGTGCTGAAGTGTTTGTATGAAAACGCCACCATGTCGGTTCGCCTCCAGGATCAAAACTCGGAACCTATCCAGCTGCAGCGAGGGGTGAGACAGGGAGACTTTATATCTCTGAAACTGTTCACCGCCGCCCTGGAAGATGTTTTTAAGCTTTTGGACTGGGGTGGACTCGGCATCAATATCAACGGCGAGTACATCACCCACCTTCGATTCGCTGACGATATCGTGGTCATGGCTGAGACTATGGACGACTTAGGCACAATGCTCGATGGCCTCAGTAGAGCCTCTCAACAAGTGGGTCTTAGAATGAACATGGACAAGACGAAAATTATGTCAAACGTCCGTGTCATACCTACTCCTCTGAAGGTTGGAGGCTCTACACTCGAAGTTGTTACCGAATATGTATACCTGGGACAAACAGTCCAGTTAGGTAGGTCCAACTTCGAGAAAGAGATCAATCGTCGAATCCAACTCGGCTGGGCAGCGTTCGGGAAGCTTCGCAATATCTTTACGTCCCAGATACCGCAGTGTCTTAAGACCAAGGTCTTCGACCAATGTGTGTTGCCAGTGATGACGTACGGAACTGAGACATGGTCGCTTACTATGGGCCTCATAAGAAGGCTCAAGGTCACCCAAAGGGCAATGGAGCGTGCTATGCTCGGAGTTTCTCTGCGTGATCGAATCAAAAACGAAGAGATCCGTAAGAGAACCAAAGTAACCGACATAGCTCTCAGAATTGCTAAACTTAAGTGGCAGTGGGCGGGGCACATTGCTCGTAGAACAGATGGCCGTTGGGGCAGTAAAGTTCTCGAGTGGCGACCACGCACCGGAAAGCGTAGTGTAGGCAGGCCTCCCACTCGGTGGACCGATGACCTGGTGAAGGTCGCGGGAAGCCGCTGGATGCGGGCAGCGCAGAACCGGTCGTTGTGGAGATCCTTGGGGGAGGCAGTGGACTTCCTTCGGCTGATTTGATGATGATTGAATTTTGAGTCAAATGAAGTTGGAAGTGACATAGGCTATACTTTTTGATCCGTGAAAATAGAATAGTAAAAAAAAGTTACTGGGATCAAAAAAAATTTTTTTTTTATTGTCTCCTTTTAAGTCGTAACGTTTTGACGTGATATTTTGCATAGAAATTGTTAAAGGGCTCATAAGTGTCAAATATTACTAATAGCATAGCCCGACATAGTTCCCGCGGCGGGCCAAAAACCATGTAGGTAGAACATAAAAGTGGTTAAGAACCACTCAAGGCGATTTTTGACCAGATGTTCCATAACTTTGGCCAGTGCAGAAGATAGTGCTATTGGGCGGTAGCTTGAAGAGTCAGCGGGATTTTTTTCCGGATTAAAATAGGTAAAAACTATTTGTGATTTCCAGTTCTCTGGGGGAGTGTCTGATGTGTATATACAATTAATGGTTTGTAGATTTTTTTAAATAAAAGTGAAGCTTGAATTTTTTTTAATGAATACTTATGGGATTCCATCTGATCTAGGTGATGAATCCTTAAGATGATCCAGAACCAATTTGAACTCGGAATATGAAAATGGGTCATTTAAACTTGTACAACTATTGGGGGGCTTGTGTAACTATTGGGGGGATGTTTCCTCGAGGGTAGGCAACCACGGTGGGCTAGTCTGTCTATAAAAACATCAAACCAAAGTTTGGGATCAATGTAACAAATATTGTTCACTAGTGGGTGCTCGCGGCTTCGCCCGCGCAGTTCCCGTTTTTTGGTGTTCCCGTGGGAATTTCCCGAAATCCTTTCTTAGCGGATGCCTACGTCTCATAACATCTACCTGCATGCCAAATTTCAGCCCGACCCGTCCAGTGGTTTGGGCTGTGCGTTGATAGATCACTATGTCAGTCAGTCACCTTTGAGTTTTATATATATAAATATCTACATAAGCTCCACGGAAACTTCGAATATCCTTCCAGATTAAGTTTGTAAGCAACTGTTTAACTCAACTGTGTGTGTACAATAAATATATAAATAAATAAATAAAATAAATTAAGGAATAGGGTGAACAAGGGGATAAACTCTCACAGAAGGATAACCAACCACCCTTTTTTTTGGCAGACAACATCTCTTTGTTTGTGTAGCAGTATTTTGGTATTGTATTGTATTTTTTCTCATCCTCGTTACGTTTTTTAATCTTTTTAGAACCAATAGCATATTCAGTGTGGGCAACACCGATTGTACCAGTACGGAAGGCAAATCCTTACTAATATTATAAATGTGAAAATGTGTTTGTTTGTTTGTTTGTTACCTTTTCACGCTTCAACGCCTTGACCAATCTTTATGAAATTTGGCATGCAGGTAGCCTGTGACACGAGGAAGGACATGTGCAACTTTTTATCCCGTGAAAATAGTGTAGCCCGATACAGTTCCTGAGGGAACTGAAAATATACTCTTTTTTTGGTTAATTAACATCGCAACGGAACAATGGATTATGTGATTTTTTGCACAGAGATGGTTGAGGGGGTGAGAAATGACATGATTTGCAATAGGCAGGAGAAATGCGTGGACATCGTTTTTATGTCTGTCTTCGAGGGTGCGCAGTGCGCGAGCCGCTTGTGTTATCAAGTGATCAAACTTTGACACATTTTGACCATGAAAGGAAAATTACTTTAACATGTGATGCATCGGAATATGGTGTTGGTATACTCAGGAGGCGCCACCACGCAGGAACCCACGTAAAACCAACAGACCTGCCTATTGCAATGCACACTAAATAGGCTTAAGGTTCCTGACAGAATGATAGGCGCAGACCTGATAGAAGCACAACTAGAAGTCCTGAGAGGCTGCATCAGAGACTGCTATCAAGGAACTTGTCCTCTGACCAGCCCACCATCAGCCAGCAGTCCAAAGGTAAACTGGTGGGGACCAGAACTGGAGAGGCTCAGGAAAAAGGTCAGAAAGCTATTCAACAGAGCTATGAACACAAATGATGAACAGGACTGGGATAACTATAAAGCTGCCAAGTCCAAGTACAAGAAAAGGATACGATACCGCAGCACTGCATCGTGGAGAAGCTTCTGCGATGGGGTTGAATCGTATCAACAAGCAAACAGGGTAAGAAAAGTCCTCTCCAACGGGCCCAACCAAGGTTTGGGTTCCCCGATTGTCGTATTGTATCGACGTTAAGCTAGAATGATGATCCAACAGAAGCAACTGAGGAGGACTGGCTTGTTGCAGACAGGTTGGTCTCCACAGACAAGGTAAAATGGGCGCTAAACAGCTTTCAAACCTTTAAGTCAGTGGGCTGCAATGGCGTTTTCCCAGCACTATTACAGTGGGGGGGAGATGCAATGGTAGTACCCGTGGCCAGGGTCCTCAGGGCGTGTCTAGCCCTCAAGTATGTGCCACACGCATGGAGAGAGGTGAAAGTGGTATTTATACCTAAACCAGGTAAGTCAGACTATACGGACCCAAAATCCTTCAGGCCCATAAGTCTCAGCTCCTTCCTAATGAAGGCGTTGGAGAGACTGTGTGACAGGGAACTGAGGGAAAACGCGCTGAGGGACGTACCGCTGCACCTCAACCAGCATGCGTACAGCCAGGGTAAGTCCACGGAATCGGCTTTGCATGCTGTTGTTAGCAAGATCGAAGCAGCAATACAGAACAAGTCTATGTGCTTAGGCACCTTCATAGATATCGATGGCGCATTTGATAAAACCAACTTCAGCAGCATGAGGGCGGCACTTCTGAAACATGGAGCTAACGTCACCATGACTGACTGGATTGAAAACATGCTCCGACAACGGGTCGTCAGACTGGCGAGGGAGGAGACTAGAGCTGCAATGGTGGCAAAGGGATGCCCTCAAGGAGGAGTCCTATCACCGCTACTGTGGAAGTTGGTGGTAAATGACCTGATTACCACCTTAAACGGTAAGCACTTCTATATGATCGGATATGCCGACGACTTGGTTATTCTTGTATCAGGTAACCAATGTTGTCTGCGACGCAACCCGGGCTGCACTGCGAATCGTGGAACGCTGGTGCACCCAGTACGAACTATCCGTGAACCCGAAGAAAACTGAACTAGTTTTGTTCACCAATAAACGGAACTTAGGTAACTACCTACTACCTAAACTTTTCAAAACAAAACTTCACCTGTCAACGGAGGTCAAGTACCTAGGTGTTACACTTGACAGTAAACTAAACTGGAGTTGCCATCTCAACAAGAAAATAGACAAAGTAACTATTGCCCTGTGACAGTGCCGTAGAATGGTAGGTAGGAAATGGGGTCTTGCCCCAAAGATAATGCTATGGCTCTACACAGCTATGGCTCCCACTGCAGCCCTCGAGACCCTTCTGGACCTGCCGCCTCTGCACCTGTTAATCCAACAGGAAGCAGCAAGTGCGTCTAAAACTGCTATCCCTATCCCTAACAGGATCCCGCACACTGAGCTCCTGTCCGATATCTCGCACAGGAGCCTTTGTTCACAGCTACTAACGATAGAATGCCCAAACTGTATGTTTTTGATAAAAAATACATGGTGCAACTGTATGAAGAGCCCTGGGAGGGCCAGAACCTGAAAGAGCTTCGAGTATTCACCGATGGCTCCAAAACAGGCACTGGCACTTACATCAGGGCTTATACTGTAGTGTCAACAAAAATTGACATAGGTATGTAACCACGGCGGCGTGACTCTGCAATGGATTAAAGGGCACAGCAACTCGCGCGGCAACGATGCGGCGGACGAGCTTGCCAGGAGAGGGTCAGAGCATATGGCCGTGGGACCGGAACCTATTATACCCCTCCCATCTGGCTGGCTGCGGTCCACCCTGAGGCACCGCACAAGAAACGAACACAATTTGTACTGGTCCGGTTTGGAAACCTGCAGGCAAGCGAGGTTGGTCCTGCCGACAACTAACCCTAGCCTATCTAGGAAGCTCCTGAGACTTGGGAGAGCTCAGCTCCGCAAGGTAACAGCCGCTATTACTGGACATGGCCATATCAATTAACACCTATTCGCTCTAAGTATCACCAACAGCCCACTATGCAGAGTGTGCATGGAGGTTGAGGAGACTGCTGCCCACATCTTACTGGATTGCAAGGAGCTAGCACAGTACAGGGTCGTGCACCTCGGTGAGCCGAGGTCGCTTCAGGAAGTTGTCAGCAACCTTCAGGGGCTAGTGGGCTTCTTAGAGGAGCTGGGCTGGCAGTGATGCCGGTCAAACACGCAAAATGGGCGCAGTGGTCGCCTGGTTGCGGAAACCAGCCCGCCCCTAACAACAATAACAACAACATGGTGGTGGAGCAGTACTAGCCCATGTAATGGAAGATGGATCTGAAAAAGCAATAGTTATGGGATCAAGGACGCTTAATAAGCATGAGCGTAACTACTCGCAAATTGATAAAAAGGCTACTGCTATCATGTTTGGAATGGAGAAATTTTATCAATATATTTATGGACGGCATGTTATAATAGTTACTGATCATAAACCCCTACTAGGAATATTTAGTCCAAACAAAGCCATTCCAAAGATACTGTCATTGAGAATGATGCGGTGGACGTTAAAATTAAATGCTTATGATTATGTACTCATACATAAAAATGAAGAGAATATAGGAAATTCAGATGCTCTTAGTTGTTGGCCAATGGAAAAGGCATTGGATAAAGAAGAAAATGAATGATATTATTATTAACAGAAGCAAAACCATATTCAGCTAAAGATATCGCTATGTTAACAGACAAAGATGTAATTCTGGCGAAGGTGAAATTTTGGTCACTCCATGGCTGGCCGCAAAACTTGAATGAGAGTGAACTAAAAATGTATTAGTTGAAAAGAAAAGAGCTTACATTGTGTAATGACTGTATCATGTAGGGAAATAGAGTGGTGGTGTCTCCACCTTTGAGAGAATATATGCTGCAAACATAACATGAGACTCACGACGGGTAAGTCATATCAAAGGCGATTTCAAGGAGTTGTTTCTGGTGGCCAGGGCTGGATCATGAAATAGAAGCAATGGTAGAAGATTGTGCAAATTGTCAAGCAAACAGAAATATGCCGGTGGCGACAGCACATTTTTGGGTTACACCAACTAACCCATGGCAAAGAATCCATGTGGATTTTGTAGAACCATTTCAAGAAAAACATTTTTTTTGAGCAGTAGATCCACATTTGAAATGGCCGGAAGTGAAGGTGGTAAAACAACGTCAAGTAGATGTGCGATCAAGGCATTGAGAGACCTTTCTATTTGGTCCATAATAAATAACTGAAGACATGTTCTCATTTTATAAAAAAGGAAAGGGATAGTAGTTTTCCTACTAAAAGGAAAGGGCAGACATGATGAACTTGGTTTGATGTTGTTGCACCAGGCCTGTGATGTGGTTAGTCCACCACTGACATCAGTAAAAATTATTTCAGGTATTATTATTATTTTTATTTCATACACTAGCAGCTCTATGAGCTGATGCGTGTATGCACTTTGTTCATTAATATTGTGTGATATGAAGTTTTAGTTTAGACTAGATAATATTATAATTTTGAAAGAGTTCACACATAGCTCAGATACATAGATAAAGAATAACATACCACCTTCATAGAAGGATTCTTCAGTTTTTAAGACATCACCAGTAGCGACATTGTCAGTGTTGACGTCATCAGCATTGACATCTGTATTCTCAGATGTGATATCATTCTCTGCAAAGATTAAATTACTGTGTTAACTACCCATAAACAGAACTTTCCATTTGGTCCATAATAAATAAATGAACATATGTCGTCATTTTATAAAGCATGAAAGGAATTTTGTAGTTTTCCTGTCCTTTCGACATACATAGCTTGTGGAACAGATGGCCTTTGGGACAGTAAAGTTTTCAAGTGGCGACTGCACACCGGAAGACGTAGCATAGACAGGCCTACCACGTGGTGGACCAATGAATTGGTGAAGGTTGCGGGAAACTGCTGGATGCGGGCAGTGCATGACCGGTCAATCCTTAGGGAAGGCGTTAGTCCAGCCAGTAGACGTTTTTCTACTGATATGATGATGATGAATGAAAGGGCAGGTGTGATGAACTTGGTTTGATGTCATTGCACCTGGCCTGCAACGGGTTTGACCATAAAAATATTACAAAGCATAATAAATTGCATATTTACACAAATTATTTTGCGCACAATAAACTGACGTAAAGTACCGCTTTTCAAGCATCTACAATAAAAATAATATTATGTATTCATAATTTTATTTATTTCAACATTTTCAGCTTGAAGATAAGATTGCATTGGGGAATCTTGGTAAGCCCTCTTCCATATTCGGCATCATCTTCGCTTACCATTAGGTGATATGATACCAAGGGCTTAGCGGCTGTGGATAGAAAAAAACAACTGTCGAGTTTTGTATTGTTGTGTAACTGTATAATGCTTTAGATTATAGTTGTATTGCTTACCACTAGCACCACAAATCTGAAACCCATTCACCTCCAAGTTTTCCTCACTCACCAATTCTTTTCTAAGCTCTGCCGCTATTTCAAGCGTTTTATATATGTTTATACATGTATTTAAGTCTAAATTCTCTTCATTTAATAGTCTGACCACAAATTGTATGTTTCTTATTCCAAGAACTATCTGGTCTCTTATCAGACTATCCTTTAACTTATCAAAGTTGCAGTCAGCGCTCAAAGTTCTTAGTGACGAAACAAACTCATCGAAAGTTTCATTCTCCTTCATTTTTCTAGTAAAAAACATGTATCTGCACTTCGCTTCGTATTTTAAACGATCAAAATATTTGTCGAAACTTTCAACAACCTCCTTGTATGTTGGTTCTCTTGCAAACTCAAATGTGTTGTATATCTGAAGGGCTTCTTTACCAATTATATGTAGGAACAGGGCAACTTTCACATTATCCGCCCCTCTGCTATCTGCACCCGTTGCTGTCATGTAAATTTGAAAACACTGTTTCCATTTTATATAATTCTCATTAACATTCCCTGTTAAACTCAATGGCGGGGGTTGATTCAGCTGCAATTCCATCTTGATAAGGTTTATGATTCTTTACTTAACAACAATCTACTTACTGTATTATATTACAACTTGATCAAATTCGTTTTAAATTTCACAAAGTACTTTGTGTGTGCCACACCCTACAGTGATGATTAGTCTGTGACCGGTATTATCTGGACCAAAGAGAATATAATAAACTATGGACCCACAGATCTATTGAATTAGTAGATCTGTGTATGGACCACATCTCTACGGGGGCACAGATAATTATTAGGTGACTATTACCTATTACCCTGTGCCACCCCTGTGCTATTACCACAGGCTATTACCCATAAATATATATTTTTTAATTTCTTTTGTGGCTCTGGATACAAGATATATACATTTTTTCATTTATTTCGTTAAATTTTTTTGTGAATCGGTAACTTCCATCTCTACATTTTTTTTCCCTGAATGTTGCCTGTTTTGACGAATTTAGAGAGCTAAGAAATAAACAAAAGTCAACCCTAATGACGTTTGTTTCGGCTATTCTCACGGGTTGCTATGAGTTATCAGACAGAGTATGGTGACGTCATCCATCACATACCAGCCAGCTAGCCGGACGGAGTTGAATAGGTACCAACAAAACAAAGGTACCAAGTTCTATAGTGGTTCCTAAATCATAGCTACGGAACTTCAAAAATAAATATTTGGGCATATTTACTTTTATTTGCTTAGTTACGTAATGGACTTCCAAAAAATCTCTGGCATATTTTGTTTTGAATTTATGTTACTTGGTAAAATAACATTATGTAGAATGTACTGTTAAGTTTTTTCGTGAATCAAATAGAGATTTTTTACAAAAATCAAGTTTAAGTGAAACAGTATTGAGGAAAATGATCCATTTCGTAACGAAATTCAAGGAGCTGTAAAATTAGAACTATGCTGGATTATCAATATATATTATAACCATAATCTTAAAGTAGCACTAATCTCTCATTATAACACCAAATAATATATTAAACCCCTTTTATTTAATTGTAATTAGCCTAATTTAGTCCATTACGTCATTTTCGTGTCTTTTGTCGTCTTAATTTTTTCTTTAATCCATTGTAAATATGAGTTTTCTCTCCAATTTATACATTTAAAGAAAAGTATAGCTGTTTAGCTATATTTTAAATGTAACATCTTTTAATTTATTTCAATTGAAATCAAAATATTTAAATTTTCTCAAACCACAATAATGGGACAGTTTCGTAATAGGAATTATCATGTTATGTAATGGACATGTAAAGGCATGTCTAAATGACTAGAAGAAATGGTTACTGCAACAAAATAGTAAAACAACTTTTTGCACTGAACTGTTTTATTACTAGTGAGACCACCGAAACGATTACTTAGTTACCCGTATTCGTTAACTGTATAATTATACCTTCTAAGTAAAAGATATTTTACACAATATGAAAACATGAAAAGTAGGATACATTAATATGATATGGTAGCCATGTTAATACAGGCCCTAATCCAAAGCTATTCAGCCGTTGAGGTGTGAAGAAGTAACAAGCACACACACACCACACACACGCACACACACACACACACACACACATACGCACAAATCAAATCACATCGAAATCGTAAATTTTGTAAAAAAATAGTTGGTCGATTTGCATGAGAAGTCAATTTTTTTGCGATTTGGCAATGGGTTCCTTGGGGAAAGTTGTTCAGTATTACGAGTAGAAGCACTGACAAAAATATCCGCATCTAATAAAGGTGCATGTAATATACCATGTTTTGATCTAGATATATTTTTTGGAAAAACATAACCTCTTTTTCAAAGTCGGTTATTGCAATAGGAACTAGTCCTTATAGTTCCATTACGTCACTTTTTTTGTCCACTAATACATAACGTTCTGTAATGGACGTGACGTATTACGCCGGTAAGTATTTCATTCTAGATATTTTAGTTTGTTTTTAACACTAATGGATAGGATATAGCAAGTTCACTAATGAAATAGTTAATTACGCATTATGCGAAATGACTAAGAATTATAAAACAGACCTTACCTTTGTTTCGCAGCAAACGTAGTGGACAGAATTTTTTGACCACTGAAAAACTGTCTTACCCACATCGCGTTTTAAGAGCAACTGACACTGTATTCAAATGATGGCGGCTTCCAGAGACAAAATAATGTTGCTATTTATTAAAATCCGAAATGCTTTTGGTTTTTTTTGCGGCGTAGTATGAAAAATGAGGCCGTTACGTGTGATGGACAGTCCACTATACCAAATTTTAAAGACAACACAATATTATTGTTTAATCGGGTTTTTACTTTAAACGAAGGTTAATAAGGTTTGCAATTGAATGCCAATGTATAAAATCTTTCGAATGACATAATAAGTTCTCAGCAAAGAGCACGCAATGATGACGCCAGAAACATCAATGGGACTTCGATTTGAGCGGGCGTGTTTTTTGATTTAAATTTATAAATAATTTAATACAAAGGATTAGTTTGTAGTTTTTAGTTCTATTTTTGTGTTATATTGGTTAGTAGTGTATATATATACTATATATTTTGGTAAGTTTTAATTTTAATTGAGCAAAAAAAGCGAAGGATGGGCGACGATCCGCCGCCGGGGGGTCCGCCCTCCCCGGTGGCTCACAATGTTACTATAGAAGCGGAGAATTCAAACGTAAATCCTAATGCAGATGCAAATGATGCTTTTATGGTTGTAGTAGAAGGTGGTAGCATAAATAATGACTCCAGTATGGATACGGATCATGCTGATGTGGACACTGAGAATAGAAGGAAACGTATTCGCGCAACTAGAATATGCAAACACTGCAATAAAAAACGTAGGAAACATCCTCATGCAACCAAAGTCAGTTGCAGTTGCATGATTGAAGAGATAGTTCAGGATAAGGTTAATGCGGTTGAGGTCACTGGCGATGTAACTCAGAATCATTCATTACTAGTCGATTCCAAAAATATGTCATTAGCTCCAACTCCAGTCATACAGACAGCTGTTAAAATTGGTAGGTCTGAGTATAGTTCAACTGATGTTGCTCCATACGTTGTTCATGTACAAAGAGATTCCACTGATGCCGGGGCTACATTTCATCCCATTAGTTTTGGAAACTTCTTAAAAAAAAACAATATACAAAACGTTTGCAATGGAAGCATCAAAAAGATAGGTAGAAACAGAATAACTGTAGCATTTACATCATACAGAGCAGCCAACTCTTTTATTAGTAATAATAAATTAGCTGATTACAAGTTCAAAGCCTTCATCCCCTCCTACAACATAACACGTATAGGTCTTGTTCGCGGTGTTCCTGCTGATTGGGATCTGGAAGAAATTAAAGAAAATATTAGCGTGCCTATAGGTTGTGGTGAAATTATTAAAACTAGACGGCTTAACTACAAGGTCATGGTTGATGGTAATCCTGTTTGGAAACCTTCTCAAACAGTTGTATTGACTTTTGATGGACAGGTACTACCAAAACGTGTGTTTATGTGCTACAATTCTCTTCCGGTAGGAACTATACACATATCCTACAATCCAGTGTTATAACTGTTGTAGATATGGACACACCAAAAATCAATGTAGATCGAAACCGCAGTGCTACAAATGTGGATTTAGTCATACTGGGTCTTCTTGTGATGTTGAGGAGGACTCTGCTTCATGTTGTATGTGCTTTGGCTGTCATTATGCCACAAATAAAACATGCCCTGAGTATGATAGGCAAAAACAAATTAAGACATATATGGCACAAAACTGTATTTCATATGTAGAAGCAGCCAAGCTGCACCCTCCAGTGCATAGGCCATATGCTAATGTTGTTTCTCAACCATCTTATCCATCCACTGGACCTGATAACCAACCTACTACCTCTACATCCACTGACCATACTCCTACCTCATCTTACAGAAAGACTGTGTTTATTAAACCTCGTGCTCTGCCTAAATTTTCAAGAGGGTATGACCGAGCTGCCCATCAGGAAATTGTAGGCAACTACAACAATGAAAAGTCATTTGAAAATGGTTCTGCACTAAATAAATCAAATGATAATGATGAAACTCAATCTACTATTCTTGAAATAATAACAGCCTTAATTAAGTTACTCACTTCCTCTAATTTCTCACCGTCCCACGTTGCCCCCTTACTAGATATTATTTCCAGTATTAATAAAAACAACAATGGATCAGTCCGGCAAAATACTGCAATGGAACGCTCGCAGTATAGTCAATAAGAAGTCTGATCTGATCTATTTGATAAATAAATTTGACCCTTTTGTCATAGCTTTATCTGAAACCTGGCTTAAAGCTGAAATAAGCTTTAAGTTCCAGGGTTACATCTCATTCCGAGAAGATAGATCTGATGGGTATGGCGGTGTAGCCTTACTCATCAAACATTCATTTCATCCTATCATTCATCCCATAACTTCTCATCATAATGATTATTCCATAATTGCTGCTATTGTTAATAATATTTGTTTTGTTTCTATTTACGTACCTTATCCCTCATCTATTATATTTAATGAATTAGACCAATTACTTTCCTCACTCCCACAACCATTTATAATATTAGGAGACTTTAATGCTCATCATTCTTCATGGGGCAGCACTACCTCTAATAGCTATGGTGAACAAGTTCTTGATTTATTGGACCATCACAATCTGTGCTTACTTAACACAGGATTACCAACAAGAAGGTCAGCTCCCAATGAATCCGATAGTGCTGTTGATTTATCTATTTGTACTCCTAACTTAGCTTCTTCTCTTACTTGGAAGGTTCTTTCTTATACATATGGTAGTGATCATTTCCCAATTATTATATCTTTTCCTATTAAAAATCGATCTACACCACAGCGCAAACCCCGTTTAAAATATAGATTAGAAGATGCTGACTGGCTAAAGTTTAAAAATGAAATAGATACAAAAATTTCTACACTTCAGAGAGCATGCCTAGGTCATGAGAATAATTGTGCAAAAGAATTAGCAAAACTTATAGTTGATACAGCTGATCAATTATTCCCGCAAAAAAATGGTTCGCTTGGTAAAATACCATCTCCTCCTTGGTGGGACAGTGAATGTACTGAAGCAGTTAGGGAGAGGAAAGAAGCTGAAAAAAAATATAAACAGCACATGACGGAGGAGAATTATGACTCGCTGATAGAAACAATGTGTAAAGTTAAAAAACTCCTTAGAAAGAAAAAGGTCGAAAGTTGGAAAAAAATTTGTGCGTCCATATGCCCTGATACACCTGCATCCATAGTTTGGCAACAGATTAGGAGATTTAGGTCTGCATTTACTGACACTTCTTATAGGTCCCTTCCTGAGCCTCTTGCAAATAAATTCTTAGACAGATTAGCCCCTCCATATGTCCATGAGCAGTTGCGAACCATATCCACATCCAATCATCTCAATGTCGTAAATAACTTGTGCTCCCCTTTCACACTGCACGAACTTAAGGGCATCCTCTCCAGTACCAACGACACAGCCCCGGGTCTGGATGGTATTCCTTACTCATTTTTGGCACACCTTAGTGATAATTCACTCATTTATTATTTAGAGTTAGTTAATACTGTAATGATGACAGGTAATGTACCTACCGCTTGGAGAACTCAAACTGTGTTGCCATTACTTAAATCCAATAAGCCCTCTTCAGACGCAGATTCATATAGACCAATAGCTTTGTCCACTGTTTTAGTTAAAATTGCAGAACACTTAATTAAAAATAGACTAGAATGGTTTCTGGAAAGTCGAGGTCTTTTATCTAATAGCCAGTTTGGATTCAGAAAGGGAAGAAGTACTTTTGATTGTTTAGGAATTTTGACAATGGACATTCGATTGGCATTTTCTGCTAATAAGTCCTTGGGAGCAGTATTTGTTGATATTAAATCAGCATATGATAATGTATTAATACCGATTTTACAACAAAAATTACTGAAATTAAATGTGCCGAATATTCTTTGTAGATTTATAATTAGTCTCATATCTGAAAGATATATCCATTTTGAAATACAAGACTCGTATTTAATAAGAACTGTGTGGAAAGGGCTTCCACAGGGCTCCGTTTTGAGCCCTCTATTGTACAACATATATACTCAGGACCTGGAGAGTAAATTGAATGACGATCTGGTCTCAATTATACAATACGCTGACGATGTCGTGTTATATAGCTCTGATAATTCAGTTAATAGAATTTCTTCTAATTTGACAGATGCTTTGAGTTCTCTGAGGTGCTGGTTACATGATAACGGTTTAGAACTTTCTGTTGGTAAAACTACTTCTGTTCTGTTTTCACGAATGCGTATGCCTCCACCAGTAACAATATTATATAATGATAGACCTATTGAGGTTAAATCTCAGGTTAAATATTTAGGGATGATACTAGATTCTAAATTATCATGGGTGGCTCATTGTGACTATTTAATAGCAAAATGTGAAAGACGTATAAATATGATGCGTTGTCTCGCTGGTGTTTGGTGGGGCGCTCACCCCGCCTCTATGAAATTACTGTACCAGGCGGTGATTCGTAGTGTTTTTGACTATGGTACTTTCTTCTTGGAACCTGGCAGCGTCACTGCATTTAATAAACTAGAGACGATTCAGTCGAAGGCATTGCGCATAATGGCTGGTGCAATGAAATCTAGTCCTATTCATGCTTTACAAGTAGAATGTGGAGTACCGCCTCTTGCATTGAGACGTCAATATCTCGCTCACAAATACCTGTTTCGAATAATACACTACACCTGCCATCCTTTATTGTCAAAGTTGAGCGCACTAAACAATTTAACTTCATCGTCTTCGTATTGGAAACATAAATCTATGCCACTAATTCTTAACAGTTTTAAGCAATTTTTGTCTTTAACTACACCAATTCATAGATCACGTTTACTTCCATTGTACAGTATATCTTTTAACTCTTTGACACTTCCTACCATGGTAGTTTTTGACATCGGAATCCACAAGGACGATACTAATCCAAACATTTCCTTCATACATCAAAGTGATCATAACTGGGAAGATTTTCATCAAATATTTACCGATGCATCTAAACACACTCAAATGGGCAACGTTGGAGTTGGTGTTTATCACAAACAGTCTAGCTTTGTAAAAAAAATAATGCTACCACCTGAGGCCTCAGTATTTACGGGTGAGTGCTTTGGGCTGTATAAAGCAGTCGAATATATTTTACTTGCCAAATTACCTAAAGCTGTAATCTTTACCGACAGCAAAAGTGCCTTAGCAACTCTAGTTAAATTTCCTTTCAAAATTAAATTTCAGTACGATATAATATTCCAAATCAAAAAACTTCTTTATAAATGCCACGAATCAAATTATGATGTGCGTTTCGTTTGGATACCTAGCCATTGCGGTATACGTGGAAATGAGACTGCTGATCGTTTAGCCAACGAGGCTATATTAGATGGAGAACATCCTTATAAAAATGTCATCCATGACCTTGCAAATTTGTCAAACGGGAATCTTTATGACTCATGGACAACACTTTATTCAGAAAAATCAAAGCAGAAAGGTAGATATTATCATCAGATCCAACCAGAGATTCCGCATAAACCATGGTTCACTAAAATTAAATTAAGCAAAACAGTAACCAGCATAATTATTCGTATGCGCTTGGGTCACACGTGCACCCCAGCGCATCTTTCAAAATTGGGAATCGTAAGCACTGACAAGTGTGATTGTTCTGATTCTGATAGTGCTGTTGGTGATATCAACCATATTTTCTTTACGTGTCCTAAATATAATCACTCTTCCTTCCTTGAAACCCTTACCATCCTGCATGTTCCGTTTCCTACAAGTATTGAATGCCTGATTTCTTCTAATAGTTTTTTTTATTTTTAAAGCAATTGAATTATTCATTGTACAAAATAACATCAAAGTTTAATAACTATAAATAGCATTTTGTGTTTTTATCTTCTTTTATTTTGTTTTTCGTTTACACATGAAGTTTGGAGTATAATTATTTTTTAAATAATATTTTTAAGTAGTGACTATATTTTTTGTAAAACTAATCCTTTTTCCTTATTTCCATTCCGTTTCCTATAAGAACCTACCTTTCGTGTTAGATAAGTTTCCCAACCTTTAGCCCAGTGAACTAAATAACTTGACTTTGGCGAAATGCACAAAGTGCCAAAATCGCCACACTACCAAAAAAAAAAAAAAAAAAACATCAATGGCTTTGGTAGAGCCGCTCAAAGTTAGAGGACAAGGCGTTTTAGCCCTAAGCAAAAAAAAATATATATGCCCATTTATTTTAGACTTCTCCAAATAATAGAGAATGTACAACTGAACTTGAAGTAAATAAAATAACGAAAAGTGGAAGAACGATATCAGAACTAAAATATTCTAGCTGTATTTAAAATCAATGAGTGCTGGGTATAGACAACATAATGTTACGTTGAAATAAAGGAGTCTGATAGGGTGGACTAGCGGCTATAGCAATTAATTAAAACTTAATTATTACTTGAAAACATTGTGTTTACTTGTCTATGAGAAAATATAAAACATAATGACACCGCACACCAAAAGTAAAAGAACATAATACAAATTCAAATGCAGTGCATCATAGACAAGTATATATAGGTGGACAGCATCACGACCTTCTAACACCTTCTCCATGTTCACTCATGTTGCCGAGACACGTTTCTATACATGCATTAATCTTGCACAGTGTCTTTCAAACTTTACTTTTGACAATGGTTTTGTCATTACGTCAGCTAACTGAATTTCTGTGGGACAGTAGCTAATATTTATTAATCCATGCACGAAGTGTTCATGTATAAAATGGTTCCGCACGTCTAAGGATCCAGACTTCACAAGTCGAATCGAACTTTGATTATCAACATGCAAATTTATTTTTATGTCCAAACCGGTTATATCTTGTAATAGAGATTTGAGATACAATAATGCCTCTTTGCAACAGTCTGCTGCGGCTATGTACTCGGCTTCAGTCGACAATAGCGCTACTATAGGCTGCCTCTTGGATACCCATGATATTGGACATTGGTCCATCGTCTATCATTAGCACGGAGCCAGAAGTGCTTCTTCGCTTCAATGGGTCTCCAGCATAATCCGAGTCGCTGTAAGCATCGATGTTCTTTATCGGCTTGTTTCGTTTGAACAAAATGCCTTTCTCTTTGGTTCCCACTAAATATTTGAATATTTTCTTGACTTATGTGACGTTTTCTCTAGTGGAGTTATCGACCTTCCTGCTAACTAGATTGACCGCTTGTGCGATATCTGGTCTGGTTCTGGTAGACAGGTACAGTAAACTTCCCACTGCTTCCCTATAGGGATATGTCTTTTCTTGACCTTTAGTTTTATATTGGGGTTATTGGGTCTCTTCTTTGACCAACAAGCTTCTGTGGAATGCCATTTCTTATTGCAATCCTTGCAAAATTGTACCTTTTTCTTCGTCTTTGTGTAGAATGCTTCTGAAGTCTGAGGTTCACTCGCTTCGGTTTGCCTTCTTGTTTCGTATTCTTCTACGATTTTTATTTTTAAATTGTCAGGACTTGGCAGAACATCTCTCGACTCAATTACCGTTCGGAAGCTATCGAAATTTGTAGGTAAACTGTACAACTTCATTATGCTTAATAACTCTGGATGAACTTTGACATCCATGTCTTCTAATTTACCTACTACATCCATAAAATTACTGAAATGGTCTCTCACATATTCTTGTGGAGTCATTTTCTTCAATACTAGTTGCTTTAATAGCGTAGCCTTTCTTGCCGGCCCTGAACTTTGATGTACAGAATTTAGTTTGTCCCATACCTCCTCCCTTTAATTTGTTTAAGTTCTGGCGGAGATATAAGTGTAACAGGTACAGATATTAGTTATTGTATTTTACATAACAGTTATATATATTAGCCACTAGTGCTGCAAGTTGCAAAGAGGATATAAAACTACTACGTTGTCCATCCAGTCCGGAAAACGTAGTTTATTATATTCTCTTTGCAGTCCGGAGCGCTGTCTGAGTCTTCGTCAGAGTTTAGCAGTGTTGGATTTCGTAGTATAATTATACTATTTGTACCATATTTTCATGACGCGTAGTATGTAGTATTGCAATGCAGGAATACTACTCAAAAATACCATAATTTTTAATTTCGTAGTATAATTGTACCATATTTTTTTGGTCAAGTGGATTAACCTTCTTTATGCTCACCATTTCAGAATTTACCCTACGATAGGCATAGTTTCTCTTTAATGGCAACACCGTGAAACAAGCATTACCAAAATCAGGGGAATCCCCTTGTAATATTTTTTTTCGCAGTAGGCTTGTGGTCCTGAATGACAGAGATGGATGTACGTATTTATGAATAAGCGTGAATGAGTCAAACGTATTTTTGGAATATCTCTTTTCTAATACGTATTTATGCTGCTTCTATCTTATCTATGTCCTTAATGAGCGAATGAATATTTGAATGACTGACCTCCATCAGTGGATTGAATATACTTACCTATTAATTTTGAAATAGTTAATTCTAGTTGTTGTTGGTTACAATCATCGCGCCGCGCGCATCCTAAATCTATGGTTACAATACAAAAATGAGTGAAAGCGAGGGCGAAGGAAAGCCCGGTGTGTCGACACCAAAAACGAAACGTAGTAGAATTTTAGAGATTGTGGTATATTTTTAGTCTCCATAGACAATAATTTTCTGGGCGTCCGAATCCAACCCTGGAGTTTAGTTAGTTTTTGATATGGCACTGCGTGACTTTCGCTGTGGATATTATAATATTTAAGATCGATGGAATAAAACAATGTGAAGAGGATTCCACGACTTTTATTGGAGTAAATCCCTGAAGGTTACAACTTTCAGAAGCGGGGATAACACACCCACACTGGAATTTAAAGGTACGAATTATAAATTTTATATGTATTGCTGGAGTTCTATTCCTAATCATTATTCTTTTAGTATAAAGAAACAGTTTAGAAATTAGAATAACCTCTTGTTGTACGACGCGATGGTGTCCGTACAGATGTTATAGAAAAAATGATTTGAATAAACTTATTGCCACTGAATTTAATTCATATTATCTTGGCCGTACGTAAGACTTTTTTTTTGTCTTGAGTTTTTTTTTTGCCCGGTTTGTTCTGCATTCTGAGTTTTTCCATAAGAAAATCTATCGTAGGTAAATTCTGATTAAAAAAAACTGTACCTTTACCGTATATTTGCGTGATTTTATGTTTGTAGATTGAAATGTTAGCTTAGGCATAGATTACTAAATAGTTACTTCGGGTTGGGAGATATTTTGTCTCAATTGGATTGTTAGGCCACAGTATGAATTGCTGCCCGAATTAGAAAATGTGTGGTTACTTACCTATTTTATGATAAAATATCTTACATAGTTATAAACTACCCTCGACTTAAATTATCACAAATTATTATTTTTGGGGCCAGAATTATATTACATTAGATAGTAGGTACTTGCTTTATTTGTTGAGTGTAATACTTTACAAAAGGTACATTTTTACTGCAAATATTTACTGTGGTTTTATGAAAAGAAATAAAGAAACGGTCACATCGTGTTATTCATTACATTTTATATTTTGGTTACTTACATTTCTAAGTCGGTGTTATTAACACTTATTATTGTTTTTTGTTTCGAGTTTCAATGGGCTCCAGTGATGAAATGGACGTAGTGGCACAGTTGCAGCCGCAATAGAAACCAAATTCCTACGATTCGTCAGGAAAGATACTTAACCAGATCACAACACACAACGCCGTAGCCAAATTGACGTCATATTTGAGATGGTAGCCGGCTTATTCTCGAATCACTTAAAGTCTGTTTCAAAGTTTGCTATCTTCTATTTTATAGAAGATGAACTGGAGTAGAAATGGAGGCTAGAGCAATGGAAAAACAGCTATGACTCAGTATCAGTCTTATTTAGTAAGTATTTGATATATTGTATAAAAGGTAGACCCAGTGAACGCTAAAACTTTTTGCTACTGTGCAATCCCGAATTCCGTCCCCTGATAAAAGAACAAACAATTGACGTTTGACAAGACAAAACAGATATTAAAACGATAAGCAGACTACCCACTAGGTACGCTTTGCGCAGACTGGTGGTAAAATATAAAATACAGTATGAGGACTTGCCGTAGAAATAAACATACATGGGTGGAATTGGAAGCAGCTTTTATAAAATATTCCTTTTAATCAACCAAAAAAAAATCTGTAATTGTGTTGGTATTTTAATCGTCTCAAAGTACCTATGCTAAAAAAATGGACTAATTATTGAAGTTGACTAATTTGAGATGCTGTAAATTGGTCGTGCTAAGCTCCTTCCATATTCAAATGTGATAATTGTTATTATTTGACTTTGATACTACACATTTTATCTGTGTCCAATGAGCAAAAAGCCTAAAATCTAAACACTGACAAAAAGTGAAACTGGAGACTTCAATGTAAAAACTATCAATTCTAGGTCATATCTACTAATTTGAGTGTTGTGAAAAAAAACTGTATAATTATGGTAGTTGACTGCTAATCACTTGAGTTACTTTTTATTGTCTGTCAAAAAAAAAAGGGAGTTTTGTTCTATAAATATTTTGTAATAACAAGGCACGAGGTGATAGTTTTTGTCATCATTGAATTGATGCGCTTACATACTGTATAAAATAAAATCAAATAGGTGGTTTTTCTTTAAACTAAACAAGAGTTCATAATTAATTTT
Organism: Coleophora flavipennella; assembly: GCA_947284805.1. NCBI lineage: Eukaryota > Metazoa > Arthropoda > Insecta > Lepidoptera > Coleophoridae > Coleophora > Coleophora flavipennella. Next base: position 7,439,503 of record OX369290.1, read on the forward strand.
TGATGCGGTTAACTACACGATTATCATACCTGCTACAGAGGCTAAAGAAAAAAAAAAACATAATTTAAAGAAGTTGTTAAGAGTAACTATGTAACATTAACTTTACATTGAAAAAAAGTCATAGTCATCTTTGCCCGACATGGCGTTCCTTATACAATAGTTTCCGAAAATGATCCCCCATTTAATTGCCAAGAATTCAAAGTATTCTGTAAAGGCTGGTATATATAAAACATACAATGTCTAGCCCATAGCATAGCCAGTCCAATGGATTGGTAGAAAGATCAATTGAAACAACTAAAAATATGTTATACAAATGTCACAAGGATGGTTCAAACCCTTACCTAGAACTTTTACAGTTAAGAAATACCCCAAAAATATACTTTTGTCCCCAGGACTACTTTGTTTTTCTAGACATCTTAGAACAAGAATTTCTGTGACAGTTAAACATCGAAACCAAAACTAGTAAATTACAAGGATTTGGGAAATAAAATACAAGATTATAAGGAATAACAAAATTAAAATTTATTATGATAAAAATAGTAAAAACTTGCACTACATGTTGCTGATGATACTATACAAAAAAATCTCCCATATGTAACTGGTTTCCGGTTGCCCTAACGAGCCAGAACCACGTAGTTATATAGTTCAAGGATCCGAAGGATCAAACCGCAGAAATCGTAAACACTTAATTGTTCGTAAACCAGACATACACACTAAATATGTTCCCAAAACAATATCTGAAAGCGTTTCACATTCACATCAGCAGTTCATGTCAAACTCTGTAAATAAAAACAACAGACAATCACTAAATATGGTCGAGAAGTCCGTTCGCCAAAACGCTACTATGGTTTTTAGTGATTAATTTTGGTTTTTTTTAAAACTATAATTAATATAGGTAGGTTGCATTTAGAAGGTCTTTATTTGTTTACAATTTACATACATAGGTACTACGAGATAAAATGAGTACTCTTTGTATGCGTCAGATGACAGTATTTCTTTAATACGTGGTGAGTTCCTTTATACGCATACCTACTTTGCCAATAGTCAAGATTGCTGTGTTTCAAATTGGACTTATGTAAAATTGTTTTGCGAAGGAGAGAAGAGTACTAGATTTAAATGTCAATAAATATTTTAAATGTCAAAAACACTGTTTTCCAAAAAGAGGAAAGGACCTATTGTAGGTCATCTTTGTTTATGACAACTGATTAATAATAGGTCATCTTTGATAACACCTTAGTAATTGCGTGCCAAACTGACTTTTTCTCACACCAGGTGGCGCACGATCGACTGTACTATACCTTCATTTGACATAACTAACTGTCAAATCGCATGGATTTTTTTTGTGTTTATTTGCGAAAAATTGTTGTGTTTTCAAAAATGCCTCAATGCAGTGCTTTAAATTGTTAAAACAAGGGAGTACACTTGTTTCCCAATGATGTAAAACGAAAGAAACAGTGGGAAATTGTTCTCTCTCTTTTCGTCCTAGCCTCGACAAGCACAGCGATTTCGCAGACACTTTTGTGTGAGTCAATACAAAAATAATTAATAGAAGGTTCTCTTGCCAAGGCACCTCAGTACCCACAACCCAACGTAACAGATACAAACAATGTACATAATATAATGTTACTAGTAAATTATTGATAACATGATCCTAATTGTGTTTAGGTAGTAAAGCTGCTTTGATACGTGAGATGCTAGAAAGTGAAAGAATAGAGTAGAATAGAAAGCTGCAATGGAAGAGCGTTGATGGTCTATTCTTTCAATGATTAGGTAACGTAGGTACCATGCCAGTTGGTCTCGCAAAACTTGTTTTAGAGGTAGGTACATGGTTCTCATGAAAAAGAAGTAGAAGTTTATGTTGTAGATATTCAAATTCAAATCATTTTATTATCAAGTCAGCTATACAGAGCATATCCCCATTTGCGAATTATTAAAACTACGACAGACCTCTTAATTAAGTTTCCCCTGGGCAATCATGAATCATTTGTGTAAAGTCCGCCACTTTCAATGATGGAAATATTTATGTGGCTAGGCCAGTGAGGGATGAATTTGGTAGTGAGAATTATTTATTACCTGATTAATGTCTTAATCATGTATTTGACATAAAAGAAATTTAATTACTCGGAGAATGTTATTTGCTATATTGCTATAGTTCATGGCTTAGGAATTAAAACTACTTTCTTGCTAGAAGTAACTCTCTTCACATTAGATCTATTATGATTAAAATTAATTTTCTATTAACACATTCCCTGCCACGATGATGATGATAATTAGATGGCAATGATTATGATAACTAGAGTGGACAGGCACCAAAATAATTAAATATGAATTTGTAAAAAAAAATAATTAAATTACTGCAGTAGATATATAAGAGCAAAACAGCAAGATATAGATAAAACTGAGATATAAAATTTGCTTCACATGGGAAAATATTTCCCAGTATTACAGTTTAATTACGTAAATTCCGCAAATGCTGGAAATAGCACAAACACGAACGAGCGATGAATTGAATTTATATTAGCCTAGTAAAGTTGTTCACAGCAAATCTTAGCAGAATGACGCATAGCCAGCATAGTTTTATGCTTAAACTGACAATAGCCCTAACTTTCGTTGATTGCACGTTCACTGGCTACTTCTTTTGCTATAATATACTTTGCATAGATGATTGTTACTGGTACTCAGTCATTGCAGTCATTAGAGATGACACTGTAGGTGCATTTTTTTGTCATTTGAGATGGCACAGTAAAGTAATATTGTCATTTGAGATGACATGGATTTGGAATGTTGTCATTTGAGATGGCACAGTAAAGTAATATGGTCATTTGAGATGACATGGATTTGAAATTTTGTCATTTGAGATGGCACAGTAAAATAATGTGGTCATTTGAGATGACATGGATTTAAAATGTTGTCATTTGAGATGGCACAGTAAAGTAATATGGTCATTTGAGATGACCGGAAGAGGAAGACCTGGAACTGCTTATATAGACCAAGTTAAGAAGAAAGTTAAGGTGGAAAGAAGGAGATTGTGTGGGAGAGAGAGACCTGGAAAGAGCTACACCAACAAGAGCACGGCTCTTAAATGATGATGATGATGAGATGACATGGATTTGAAATGTTGTCATTTGAGATGGCACAGGTAAGTTACTATGGTCATTTGAGATGACATGGTTTTAAAATATTGTCATTTGAGATGGCACAGTAAAGTAATATGGTCATTTGAGATGACATGGATTTCGAATTTTGTCATTTGAGATGGCACAGTAAAGTAATATAGTCATTTGAGATGACGTAGGTTTGAAATGTTGTCATTTGAGATGACACGGTAAAGTAATATGGTCATTTGAGATGACATGGAGTTGAAACTACAGTAATCAATTTGAACCGGTGTCATAACCAAAGGTGATCAACGGTAAGCACAATTGTCTCATTGCCAGTCACTGGAGGGCAATCTTTGTAGGTTATTTCTTTAAATTTTTATCTTAAGTTAATGCATTTTTATTTAGTTTGACGTTTATTTTGCTTAAGATTTTTTTTAAATTATGATACTGTTGGCATTTAACTAATTAATTATTTTTTTTGACGGGTTGAAACATGATTGAATTGTATATTTTACTACTATGAAAATTAATTTCCTGAAATAAAATGTTTGGATTAAATTGAATTAGACATGAACAGATTTAAAAATTTGAAAAATCAACATTACAGATGACAATTTTATAAGTAAAACTTGTCATTCGAGATGACACAGTAAGTTTTAGTCATTTGAGATGACAAAATATTACGTATGGATTATTTGATTTTTATTTAAAGTAAATAAATAGTGTTACATAAATTTGTACGTATCTAATATTACAATCTAATGATGAGCTATAAATTAAAGTACCAAGTGACGTTAGAGATAGATAACTTGTGGATTTAGGTTTTGCATTGAATAAAGAAATCATGGTTAAAATAGTGTCATTTTCGATGGCAAAGTTCTTAATTAGATATTATACAGATATGTTTATCATAAGATGTTTTCAAGGGTTTACCAATTGTGAATAAAAAAAAAAAGAGATGACAAAGTTTTAACAAGATGATAGACTAAAGCGTTTAGAATTACTGGTCAAAAAAGGATTTAAGGTGAAAGATGTTAGATGTAATTGCTGCACTAATTATGTATCAATGTTAAGTAACAAGAAAATAACAAATAATAGAAAATATATTTGATATACAACAATACAGTAAATGAAAAAAATGAAAATCACAATTATGGTTTAAATATAGAATGTTACAGTTAATTAGTGCAAAACAATGATTCAAGTATTATTAAGTCTAAGTTCAAATAATGAAATGTTTAACATTGTATTATATTTTAAAAAGAGTAGATAATATTCACTGTATGTTTAAAATAAGTACTGTTGTTATTAATTAAATAAAATATTTTTTATTTAATATACATAATAATAGAACAAACGAGAGGACTCGTTCTAGGAAGGATGGCCGACTGTAACAGGTACAGATATTAGTTATTGTATTTTACATAACAGTTATATATATTAGCCACTAGTGCTGCAAGTTGCAAAGAGGATATAAAACTACTACGTTGTCCATCCAGTCCGGAGCGCTGTCTGAGTCTTCGTCAGAGTTTAGTTTTTGATATGGCACTGCGTGCCTTTCGCTGTGGATATTATAATATTTAAGATCGATGGAATAAAACAATGTGAAGAGGATTCCACGACTTTTATTGGAGTAAATCCCTGAAGGTTACATAAGTAAAAGTAGCTCTGACATTGCCTTTAAGTCTTCCTTTAGAAACGCACTCCTTTCTTCGGCAGTCGCTGTTGCCGCTAACGTTTTTTCACCACTAGCGTATTCCCATAAATCGTACCTTATGAGAATCGCCTGTGCTTGTAAGGACCAGGTATCGTAATTTGATTTTTTCAACGGTTCTATGCTTCCGATACTCGAGCTCATTGAAAAAAAAATATTTTCTCATTTACTTACTATTTTAAATGTGCTTCTTCCATTTGCCACTAGATATTCATCCAACCACGCTCTGCTACCACTGATCGGGTGGACTAGCGGCTATAGCAGTTAATTAAAACGTAAATAATACTTGAAAACATTGTGTTTACTTGTAGATGTTACGGCTAAAACCCGAAGCGCGGCTGCACCTAGTTTTAGCCGGTTAGAACTAGGTGTAGCCACTTACTCTTGGTTAAACCTAGTACGAGCCGATTATTTTCGGGTAAAACTAGGTCTATCCTTTATCATGCCGGCTACAACTAGGTTCGGCCATTCCCTGTTGGATAAAACTAGGTCTATCCTTCATCATGCCGGCTACAACTAGGTTCGGCCATTCCCTGTTGGATAAAACTAGGTCTATCCGATATCATTCCGGCTAGAACTAGGTCCAGACAATCCCTGTTGGATAAAACTTAGATGCGTGTCCCGCCAAGCCTTCCGCCCCGCGTCACACTCATGACTCACAGCATCTGCAGGAGTGGCGCGGGGTGGAAGGCATAGCGAGGCACGCGCCTCTGCAGGTTGTGAGCACCAGGTGCTGCTGATCTACTGCAGGTCTACTAGCAAGTGTGACTCACAGCGTCTGCAGCAGCAGCGCGTGTCTTAGTTTTATCTAACAGGGATTGGCTGTACACAGTTGTAGCCGGCATGCTATCGGCAAAGCTTTTTTAGATATTGAAAAAACATCCAATAAAAAGAAACGTAGAGAGTTTTTTTATTCTTATAAATCACATTGTAATAATTAACACAAATTATTAGGAGTACAATTTTTAATATAATAGGAATAATCAGGAACATTTTTTTTTAACAACAGACAATAGTTGCATATTATAATTTAAAGAATGTTATTATAATTATAAATCACACTTTTATCAAGTAACATAAACTATTTATTAGAACAACTTAAACTTCAGTGACATTTTGAGTTGCAGAAAATACCAGCAGCTCTGCAGAGGCACTTTTTGCTGCCACATTTGGTTTTGCAGTGGCATCTTTTATAGTCTTACCCACCAGAGGTCGATTGTGCATTGGCTATTTGGCGTAGTGATTTCTTTTCGGGTGAAACCATGTCAATATCTAAAAATTTTGAGTCACACACAGTGAACTGGTTTCTTGAAAATAGTTCTGTTATAGTGCCGTATTTGTTTCCTAATTTGTATAACCCCTTGTCGTTACATTCAAGTACAACCATTAACAAATTGTTTGCATCTAGTTTTATCCAACAGGGATTGTCTGGACCTAGTTCTAGCCGGAATGATATCGGATAGACCTAGTTTTATCCAACAGGGAATGGCCGAACCTAGTTGTAGCCGGCATGATGAAGGATAGACCTAGTTTTACCCGAAAATAATCGGCTGTTACTAGGTTTAACCAAGAGTAAGTGGCTACACCTAGTTCTAACCGGCTAAAACTAGGTGCAGCCGGGTTTCGGGTTTTAGCCGTAACATATATAAGAAAATATAAAACATAATGACACCGCACATCAAAAGTAAAAGAACATAATACAAATTCAAATGCAGTGCATCATAGACAAGTATACGTGGACAGCATCACGACCTTCTAACAGAGTCAAACCAATAAACAATTAAAAATTACAGAAATTTCTGAAAAGAAATTCCAACGAGATATGACTCAGAATGATGTACTGAATCAGTTTTCTGAAACATGTCCCTTGCAGTCTGTATATTAAACCTCCAAAAAGTATTAAGCTACAAAATAAGAATAAAGTATTAAAATGAAAAAAGGCTCTTTATGGGTTGAAAGAATCGCTCAAATGTTGAAATAAAAGATTCAATAAATTCGTGAATGTTGCTATTGGGTATGCGGGGTGGCTAAAAGAAGGAAAGGAAGAGAGAACTATAATGTGTGGATGGATAAAGATGTACAAAGAGCTGTGCAAGAAAAGAAGAAAGCGTGGTTGGATTGGTTAGCAACAAAAGCTAACCAAAAAGTTCAAAAGGCAACGGATGACGAGATAAAGGAAGCAAGAACGAAGTATAAAAGATTGAAATCAGCAGCGAAAGAAGTTGTGACTAGAAAGAAAGAAGAACGAAATGATGATTTTATAGAAGGCTCACTGAAGATTTCCAGTCAAACATCAAGTTTTTCTGGAAAACCATCAAAACAGCCAGAGGAAAAACTTCTACGTCGGAGCTGAGTACAATGGAGTCAAGATGGGAGCATTATAAAAAGAGAAGAATGTGTGTTAGAGATGGAAAGAGTATTTTGAAAGTTTGTTTGAAAGAGAGGAAGTGCAGGTACAACATTCGGCACCTTCCATGGAAACTAATATAAATGTTGATGAAAGTGAGATAAGCATGGATGAAATAGTGAAAGCGTTGAAAATTATGAGATTAGGTAAGGCTGCAGGGTATGACAAGATTACCTGCTGAGGGCTGGACAGGGCATAGTGGCTAAGCTGCACCGCCTTTTCAATTTGTGCTGGCGAAATTGCCCATTTCCGGGAGACTGGTGCAAAGCCGTAATCGTGCCATTGTATAAGGAAAAAGGTACCGCCTTTTCAATTTGTGCTGGTGAAATGGGCAAGTACCGGGAGACTGGTGCAAAGCGGTAATCGTGCCATTGTATAACGAAAAAGGGTCACGGCAGGCCTGCATAAATTACCGCGGTATAAGCCTTCTCAGCGTCGTCGGTAAGTTTTATGCGAAAGTGTTGATTGAAAGGGTTGAGAATGAAATAGACGAAAAGTATGGGATGCAATAGCGAGATTTAGAAAGGGAATGGGATGTACGGATCAGGTATTTTCCTTGCGGTGCATAGCCGAAAAGCGTTTGGCTAAAAACAAGAAGGTCTCTTACGCGTTTGTGGATCTAGAAAAGGCTTATGATAGAGTGGTGAGGTTTGAATTGTGGTCAGCATTGTCCGTGAACGGTGTGAGCAGTATCCTCATACGAGCATTGCAATCTCTTTATAGGGATTCTAGTGTTCGTGTAAGGATAAATGGTGCATACACTGAATGGTTTAATATCGAAAAGGGTGTTAGACAGGGATGTCTAGCGTCACCGCGGCTGTTTAATCTGTTCATGAACAATTGCTGGACAGATTTAAAAGAGAATGAAAGTAGATTGAGAATGAATGAGTTACTCGTCAAATGTTTTCTCTATGCTGATAACCAAGTATTACTTGCGTCTTCGGCCGAGGAGTTGCAGGAGATGGTAACTGCGATGAGTGGAGCTTTTGTTAGAAAGGGAATGAAGATGAATGTAAAGAAGACGAAAGTGATGGTGTTTGAAAGAGATGAGGCAGTGACAGACTGCAATATCGTGATTGGAGATTAACAAATTGAGCAGGTGAATGACTTTGTGTATCTGGATTCAAAGTTTACAAGAGATGGAAAGTATGAGAGTGATATTGAAAGAAGAGTGAATGCAGGAAACATGGTGAATATAGCTTTGCACTCCTTTATGAACAGTCGGAAGTTGTCTAACAAGGCTCGTTTAGCTGTGCATGAGGGGGTGTTGGTTCCGACACTCATGTACGTAAGTGACAGTTGGGTATGGCAGTTGGTGGGACCCGGAGTCAGGAACCGAAGAAACATGAAAGCAGAATAAATGCAGTTGAGATGAGAGCGTTAAGAAGTAAGATAGAAGTTCGACTGAGTGACAAGATAAGAAATAATGAGATGAGGAAACGTTGTGGTCTGAAAGAAGATGTAGTGACAAAAATTGAGAAAGGTATGCTGAGATGGTTTGGCCATGTCGAGAGAATGAATGAAGAACGATTGACGAAAAAAGTGTATAAGGCGAGTGTGAATGAAAGTGTTGGATGGGGTAGACCTAGGCGGACGTTTCGAGACCAAATCAGGTCTTGAAAAAAGGCCAGGTCACGAGTACCCTAAACCGAAGAGCATGTTTGAATGGAGTAATGAAAGTGGACGAAGCGAAACAAGTATGTAAGGATAGTAGTAAGTGGAAAGAAGTGGTCTCTGCCGGGTAGAGAAAGGGTACGGGAAAGAGGCGTGATTATATGTATGTAGGGAATCCTAAAAACTGAGAAAATTGCCCAATCGAAACGTAATTTTCAGACACCCACTTAAAAAATAATACGCATATTAACAAAAAAATGAAAAATGGTGCATTGTTTTTTTTAAATTATATTTTAGAAAAAAAAAACATTATTTCTCAAGTTTTAGAGGAGGAAATAGGGGACTACGAAATGCTGTTTAGGTCAATTTTAGTGCCTATTATCCTCTTAAGACCCAGCTTTATAAAAACTCGATAGTCATACATAGGTACCTATTGTACAAAATAATGAACGTAATAAATATTTGTTCTCAGTCCCAGACACGTTTTGTCTTGTAGACTCGAAATTCGCAGAGTTTTATGTGTTATATAATTTTTACATAGAAGGACTGTATGTGAAGTATACGGTAACCCAAATTAAACTGTTCTATCTTTTGTTCAAAAAAACGTACTTTCGGTCTGAGTGTCATCTTAACTGTACTATCTTTTGTTAAAAAAAATGTACTTTGGGGCTGAGTTTCATCTTCTCTTTTAATGTGAATTGAGGGGAAACAAAACTTTAGACTACAGAAATATTGCAAATTTTTATTACCTATGTAAGTAACAAAAACAACCATTTACAACAATTCAGTCATTCGCTTGACATATTACATAAAATTAACTTATTAATTCTTTAAAAAAAATCTAACCACATATTTGGTGTAAAAATCACATATAATTACTACCAATCTAATAGGAGTATCATTTTTAAGTCTTTTATGAAAGTTTAGGAACCATAAATCATCTGTTTATACTTAATCTAAATAAAATCTGAATACAACAAAATAAAACTTGAAGTTTACTCATGGAATTGCTTGTAATGGCCCTTTTACACGAAGACAATAGTCGAGACAATCCATTAAGCCAGGACAGTAAGACAATGAAAAAGTATCGGCTAAATGGAGACAATCCACTGATTGGATTGTCTTCAAGACAATGGACATGACAGGACAGTGAAATAGAACGATTTCAAATTTTCGGAGCCAATAGCTTCCCCCACCACGCGCGCGGTGGATTGTCTTGTCTATTGTCCTCGTGTGAACGCGTGTTTCTAGCCAGTGAGCCAGCAGTCTAGGCACCGAGCGTAGGCACGTCGTATTTTTATTTGAAATAACTCGGAAATCACAATGGTTCTAACAAAATGCTCTAACGAAATGACATCTAAATTACAAGCTTTTAATTAACTTGCAATGTAGGTATGTATGTTTGTTCGGGTGAAATCTTGCAAGTAAAATTTTACCCACTTTCCGGTTTCCGATTAAGCTGAAATTTTGCATGCATTGTATAACGCGTGAAAATGCAATATCAAAAGCTTGTACCTAAAAGTTTTTAGTTTTTTTGAAAATTATTTATATCACTTTAGCGGGAATAAGAATGTCTAAACGTACCTATTTCAATTCAAATAATACATTTTAGGGTTCCGTACCCAAAGGGTAAAAACGGGACCCTATTACTGAGACTTCGCTGTCCATCTGTCCGTCCGTCCGTCCGTCCATCTGTCACCAGGCTGTATGTATTTCGTGAACCGTGATAGCTAGACAGTTGAAATTTTCACAGATGATGTGTTTGTGTTTCTTATGACCATACACTAAAAAATAGAAAAAAATATAAAATAAGGGGGGTCTTCATAATGTTTTTTTTTTGTTTTTGCTCGATATTACTAACAGCAACAAGTATTCACAGAATATTTAGTTATACAGGGTCTTCGGCAGATGGTTGAAAATACGAAAATGGGGGATAGGTGGGGTCGCCTCCCACCTATTTTGAGAATTAAAAAAAATCTAGGACTTGTAATTTTTTTTACAGCATTTTTTTTCCTTTTTTTAGAAATTTTGCCATTTTTATACCTTTGAACACATGTAACTTTTTGTTTTTTAAAGCTAGCTCCAAAATCTTTTTTTTAATAGACTTTTATAAGATTGTCGGCTCTAAAAAAAATTATGTTTGTTTCAAGTTATTGCTAAAAACAAAAATGTGGGCCCCCGAACTTAAAAAAAAAGTTGAACAAAAATTTAAAACTCAACTTTGCGATGCATTTAAAAAAAAATTAATGGGGCTGGAAGGCTTCTGTTTTTTTTAAAACATCTCTAAAGCTTAGGCTTATGAATGGTATGTAATTTGTTTCGGTATCTTTTTTGTAACCGTAGTTGTTAATTTTTTTTACTTAATTGGACCATGTTGACGAAATTCCACTAGTTACATGTTTTGTGAAATGTATCAAATGCAAAGTTGAAAATAATGTAAATACGTACTGTTGGGACGGTTACAAAGAGCAGGTACGTTTTTTTACATTCTTGCACACACATAATGGCTATCTTTTGTCATTTATTAGCATATTGGAGTTAGCACTTCCATATGCCAATAAAATGTCCGCATATTCCGCATTGGTAAATTGAGCCATTTTAAACCACAACAAAGTCTTAACAAAACGTCTGATAATAACAAAAAGTGACAAACAACAAAAAAACTTAACAAAATCACAAACGTTAATAACGTTAACGTTTTTTTTTTGTTTTCGTTAATTTCACTTTGCTGTGTTTGTGATTTTGTTAAGTTTTTTTGTTGTTTGTCACTTTTTGTTATTATCAGACGTTTTGTTAAGACTTTGTTGTGGTTTAAAATGGCTCAATTTACCAATGCGGAATATGCGGACATTTTATTGGCATATGGAAGTGCTAACTCCAATATGCCAATAAATGACAAAAGATAGCCATTATGTGTGTGCAAGAATGTAAAAAAACGTACCTGCTCTTTGTAACCGTCCCAACAGTACGTATTTACATTATTTTCAACTTTGCATTTGATACATTTCACAAAACATGTAACTAGTGGAATTTCGTCAACATGGTCCAATTGAGTAAAAAAAATTAACAACTCCGGTTACAAAAAAGATACCGAAACAAATTACATACCATTCATAAGCCTAAGTTTTAGAGATGTTTTAAAAAAAACAGAAGCCTTCCAGCCCCATTATTTTTTTTTTAAATGCATCGCAAAGTTGAGTTTTAAATTTTTGTTCAACTTTTTTTTTAAGTTCGGGGGCCCACATTTTTGTTTTTAGCAATAACTTGAAACAAACATAATTTTTTTTAGAGCCGACAATCTTATAAAAGTCTATTAAAAAAAAGATTTTGGAGCTAGCTTTAAAAAACAAAAAGTTACATGTGTTCAAAGGTATAAAAATGGCAAAATTTCTAAAAAAAGGAAAAAAAATCCTGTAAAAAAAATTACAAGTCCTAGATTTTTTTTAATTCTCAAAATAGGTGGGAGGCAACCCCACCTATCCCCCATTTTCGTATTTTCAACCATCTGCCGAAGACCCTGTATATTCACTTTAAAAATAAATATTTAAATTTAAATAAAACAAATACAACAATCGTGATTTTTTGTTCGATATTGATAACGGCAACAGGTAGACGCTTGAACTATTCACAGAATGTTGAGTTGTATTATTCAATTTAAAAATAAAGAATTAAATTAAAATAAAATTAATATTTAAGGGGGCTTCCATACAAGAAACGTGATTTTTATAAATAATGGTACGGAACCCTTCGTGCGCGAGTCCGACTAGTACTTGGCCGTTTAACAACGCCCTCATACCAGTTTTGCGTCTATCCATCGCGAGAAGAGCGTATTAATCCAACGCTGACTGGACTATAGGCCTACGTGTGAACGACATAGCATTTTCCAATTGTACTGTCCTATTGTCTTATTGTCCTGGCTTACTGGATTGTCTCGGCTATTGTCTCCGTGTAAAAGAGCCAAAACAATTGCGATTAGCAGTAAGACATAAAGCTATGTTACAAGAACTACATTTTGCAGTAGTTCTCTTACTGCAGCCTTGTAGGCGACACCTGCTTGGAACACCCACAAAAATAGGCAAGTGTTGCCCGTGCTGTCTTGTAGCCTGTGTAGGGAGAGGGATAACCGCAGGTCTCCCTCTTTTTCTCTCTGGCTCTTCTTTTTCCTCGCTTTCTGTTCTTGCTTGATCTTGCTCAAATATATATTTTTCTCCAAGATATTTTCCATGGGCGCAACGATGGTATTTTTTTAAAGGCATACCTCTTTCTTATTCGGTTTTCCGGAATTGAATCCATGCATTTGATACATAGAGATCCACCATGTGTGAAATAAAGCGTATGTATTGTCCATTTTTGGGTCCTAGCCCGAGACGGGCATACCGTGGGCATACCGCCAACATGCGATCTGCTAAGTCGACGCCTCCCATGTTACTATTATACATCTTTACAACCACGGTCTTTGTATATTTCTGTACTGCTCATCTGTCTTACTCCATCTCGTGCATTCATCCTGTGGTTCACTGCCATATACAGTTAACATCAGCTAAACTGGTTAGTTCACAAACCATTTTGTTTTCATTTCTCTGTCATCAGGCAACACATCCTTTAAAGATCTAGGGACCCGGTTTTTCATTATGGTACCTGCACAGTGCACACTTAAATCCCCTGATTGCAAGCTCTTGAGCTAGCTTCAGAGATGTGAAGTACCGGTCAAAATATAGTATATGACCAGGAACTAATGTGCGTGTTAAGTTCAAAACTGCGCTTTCACCAAGTCCGAATCCTGTAGCATTCTCCTCGACAAATGTAGTTTCGCCCTGATAAATAGTTAAATCGCATACTGAGCCGTCAGGGTTTGCAAGTACAAAAGCTTTAAGTCCGACAGGATTCGGTTTATTTGGACAGTACTGCTTTAAACCACAACTGCCTGAAAATGGTATAATCATTTCGTCAATTAATATATGCTGCTCTTTTACTTGTTTGTGGCAGCCCTGTAAGAGACGATTTATAAGAGGCCTCACCTTCCACAGTCTGTCACGGGATTTTTCTTCTTGGAGACTATCGGGATCAAAGACTAGCTTGAGAGACGTGAAATGATAATATCTGTCGCGAGGCATCGAATCAGCGATGGCAGGAATGCGCCATTTTTGCTGCCAATACATACGATTATATGGGTAATTAATACAAGTCATCATCATATTAGAGGGCTATGTATATTTTGCACTCTTTTTCATTGAGATTTTCCAGTCCATAAAACATACATCTGATTACTTTTCTCAACCATTAATCTAATTAGGTCTTCATCAATATATTGTTCAAGGTATTGTTCATTCGTAAATTCAGTAAAATCAATAGGGGCATAAGATGGCTCAGTGAGATATCCGATTGGAGGAGCGAAATCTTTTTCGAGTCATTCGCGACTGCCGCCGCCGTTTCGTGTCAATTGTTTCGTCTTCATTCAGTAAATTGCCTCTTACCCTTCCACGACTGCCTCTTCCGCGACTGCGCCTACCTCGACTACCTCTTGTTACTCCGCAACCACGCAGCTGTTGAAGCGGCAAATCATCATCCGACAAAGAATCATAGATTGAATCGTGAGATTCTTCGCTATTATTAGGCATATATTCGTCATCGGTGCCATCATCTTGGAAGTTTTCAATTTCGGAGTCATTATGACACCCAGGAAAGTGGTGGTCTTTGAGTTCTAAAACAAAATATGAACACATCGATGAAATTAAAATTGAAACTTATTTATGTTGTTTAAACCGAATGTGCAAAAAATTGCACAAAAAATATCGCGATTTGCAGCTCAGCTGATATTGAAGCAATCTTTGAAATATCTGTTCTATATAATATTTCGGTCTTTTTTCTATAGGCTTACACCAAAACATGCCCAAAGAAACAAAAAAATACAAGATAAGGGGCATTCCACGTGAAGCGGACAGGTAAATAATGTTGATGTTTGTGATTAAGTTATACCTATATATTATGTCTTCGACCCAGATATACGCAGTGGAATGTATACTTGACTTGATGAGCTTTCTAATCGCATTTTTGGAAATTTAAAGAAAAGTTTTTTATAATAAAAATATGTAATTTAATTTTTCAAACTCGATTTTTTTAAAGTTGACCAGTTTATTTTTTTTTCTCATAATAGTACCTATTAGTGTATAGATAATGCATGCCAAGTTTTGTAATGGGCCTGAAAGTCGTGTAGGAGCTAGACCAGTCACAATCCCGGAGCCCGCGAGCGACAGCTAACAAAAACTTTGGATCTGAAGATGCTTTACCTTATTTTGGCATTGTGACAAAATTGTAACTGGTCTAGCTCTTACACGACTTTCGGGCCCATTACAAAACTTGGCATGGACCGTCTATACACTAATACCTATTATGAGAAAAAAAAATAAACTGGACTAACTTTAAAAAAATCGAGCTTGAAAAATTAAATTATACATATTTACATTAAAAAAAAAACATTTTTTTAAGTTTCCAAAAATGCGATTAGGAAGCTCATCAAGTCAAGTATACATTCCACTGCTTTGTTTATTTGATTATAACTTTTTAACACTTGGTACTTGGGTTTGAAGTAGCGCATACTTGTTAATTAGTCAAAACTTCAATGCCCTTTAACTCGTTAACTATGTATCGTACTGAAAAAATATTGTATACTGGGTCGAAGACATATATAGGTATAACTTAATCAAATATTACTAAAATCGGAAACATCAACATTTTTTACCTGTCCGCTTTACGTGGAATGCCCCATTACTTACGTTTTGGTACTCCGCCGTTGCGCCATCGTCATAACCTAAAACCATGTGGTTTTAACAGATATATTTTTTCTAGTTACCAGCACAGAGAAAATAACAAATACATTCGCGAACACATGGTCTATCAAAAATAACCCGGGAAGATTCAAATGTGTACCCAGCGCATTAAAATTATTATGTACAAAAAATTGTACGGTCGTCATTTATTACTACAAAGCTACAAGGTGTATAATTAAAGCTGCGACTGACACGGGAAACTTATTACGTACAAAATTTTGTAAGAGGGGTCTTACGAGGCTATCGGTCTGCGCTACAGTTCTCCTTTTCTTGCTGTATACGGAGAGGTTTGGGGAGGGAGACAGCAACATTTTATTCAAATACCTATTCTTTATGATTCGATCACGCAGCGAAACTCCGAGCATAGCACGCTCCATTGCCATTTGGGTGACCTTGAGCCTTCTTATGAGGCCCATAGTAAGCGAACATGTCTCAATTTCGTATGTCATCACTGGCAACACACACTGGTCGAAGACCTTGGTCTTAAGAAAGACACTGGGATATCTGGGACGTAAAGATATTGCGAAGCTTCCCGAACGCTGCCCAGCCGAGTTGGATTCGACGATTGATGTCTTTCTCGAAGTTGGACCAGGTTGGTCCGGAACTGGACTGTTTTTCCCAGGTACACATAATCGGTAACAACTTCGAGTGTAGGTAGAGCCTCCAACCTTCAGAGGAGTAGGTATGTCACGGACGTTTGAAATAATTTTCGTCTTGTCAGAAACGAGGAGATCCATAGGAGAACCAAAGTAACCGACATAGCTCTCAGAATTGCTAAACTTAAATGGCAGTGGGTGGGACACATAGCTTGTAGAACAGATGGCCGTTAGGGCAGTAAAGTTCTCAAGTGGCGACCGCGCACCGGAAAGCGTAGCGTAGGCAGGCCTCCCACTCGGTGGACCGATGACCTGGTGAAGGTCGCGGGAAGCCGCTGGATGCAGGTAGCGCAGAACCGATCGTCGTGGAAATCCTTGGGTGAGGCCTAGGTATGTCCAGCTGTGGACGTCCTTCGGCTGATTTGATGACCAATTCTTTAGACCGCGTTTCCTCTTAAGTATGTAGCTTTTTGCTAACACAGCACACATGTCACGTTAATATTTGATGCGTAAAACATTTCTATGATAGATTTTTTTTTCTAGTAAATAACCGTCACTTATTTATCATCAGGTGAGATGATGTCATGGGCTAACCAAATGTGGATAAAAAAAATGTCTATATTGTTTTTTACAAACACACACATTTCCAGTATATTTTAATGAATACTAGTCAGTGTAAGATAAAAATATTAAGTTTATTCGGCAACCAAAAATACATTATTGGATACCTAATTTAAACAAACTATACCTAAAGATAATTACACTAAAATAAAAATTTGTGTACAATAGATACGGGAGTACGCATGGTATTTTTTTCCAGATATTTTTTTAATTTTAGATAGGTATTAAGTATTGTATTTTTTTCTTCAAATACAGACCTGATAAGACTCAGTGCTAAGCATTTTGTAGATGATGTTTAGACATAGTTTTTGTAATACAAAAGTACAGTAGAGTAGAACATTCACAAAGTTACCCCAATATATGATATCAATGTTAAATATTAACTAATTCTAATAATTATCAAATAATGATATTTAAATCATGTGGTTTCATTTTGTAATTCCTAAATTTTATGATTTTAGTCTTATATATAAGATAAAGATAAATACTCTTTATTGTAACACTAGTTACAAAAAAATATATAGGGTGACTTTTAATTAGTTCTTGATAGCAATGGATATGAATCTACTCGTGATTACAAACAACTTTCCCGAAGAAACTAATGTCAAATATGAAAAAAAAAATTTGGTACCTACTTCATACATTTTTTCCGGTTTAATAACTTATTTATTATGTATCAAGGACCAAACATTTTTTTTTCTGATTTGACATATAGTTTCTTTGGGAAAGTTGTTTGTAATCACGAGTACATGCACACATTTTGTTATCAAGAACTAATTAAGTCGTTCTGTATAAACAAATTGTAAAAACTTAAAAAAACTAAACTTAAAAAATAAAAAAAAAACAAACACAGTATAAAAAAGTAACTATAGAGGTACAGTTTGGGCGGTCTTATCGCTCAAAGCGATTTCTTCCAAACAACCGGTGTTTGGAGACAAAAGTATAAAAACAGGTAGTGCACGAGTATCTAACTAAAAACAATACGCAATTAGAGTTCAACAAGTTAAAACATTTGTAAAGTTACAACATTTTACTCCAAACTTATTATTTTTAAGTAGATAGTGTTTATTTCCGGAAAGACATTAACCTATTATATAATATGATTTTGTTTAATAATTTTCTAAATATGGTACCTATGGCGGATGGCGGCCTTTAAAATTAGTCGCGTTCACCTTGGGTTATTCTATATCAATTTCATAAAAGCAAACGTTAACCTTTTTACAAGCTTTGTATTAACTTGCCGTGTTAGTTATTTACAAGCTAAATTAGAACCACTTCCCGGTTTCCAATTGAGCTGAAATTTTGCACACATGTTAAGTTTGGAAAAAAATACGTGGTTAGCTAAGTGACGTCATTCTTAGTCTAATATGGCGGACCAGTTATTTTTTTGGCACCCCTCATGATATGGGTATCAAATGAAAGGTTTTGCTGACCAAAATTAAATAATTGAAGTTATTTTCAAATTAAGGCTGGTACTTGTGTAAGGTTTTGGGTGTTTTATTTCGCGACTTAGTTCGCGTGGAGGTTTTGAATTTTCGCTCGGGAACTCTTGAATTTTCCGGGATAAAAAGTATCCTATATGCTAACTCGGGCTCTAAGGGACCACCATACAAAATTTCATCAAAATCGGCATGGTAGTTTTTGCGTGATGCGCGAACATACAGAAAGACAGACAGACAGACAAAAATTCTAAAAGTTGTTGTTTTGGCCTCTATATCGTTAGCAATGTCCACCACAATTATTATTTTCCAAAAATATTTAATGTACATACACGGCCCCGTTACAGTTTTATTATACTACTAGCTGTTTCCCGCGGCTTCACCCGCGTGGACCACGTTTCTATGACTTTTCGAGGGTGCGCAGTGCGCGAGCCGCAAGCGGCTCGCGAGCGTGGTAAAAAGTAGCCTATGTCTTAAGCCAGGTCCTAATCTGTCTACCTACCAAATTTCAGCCAAATCCGTTCAGTAGTTTTTGCGGGAAAGCGTAACAGACAGACAGAGTTACTTTCGCATTTATAATATTAGTAGGGATGTCCACGGGATACATTACTCAATTTTGGATCATGGGTATTAAGTACAAAATTTTGAATTCCCAAATGAGCTAGAGACTTTAAACTTTAAACATAGTGCAAAACTGGATGACAAATTGTTTATTCGGTACAAATTTTACTACCCGTTTTACACACACAAGACTAAAATAATTATTACAATCATCATCATCATCATATCAGCCGAAAAACGTCCACTGCTGGACAAAGGCCTCGACCAAGAAATTCCACGACCACCGGTCCTGAACGCTAAATTGAATATTTAATTAAATTCAATTTGTTTATATCTCACCACAAACTTGTCTCTAATTTATACATTTTTCGTTCATAATATTATAACGTAGTTTGTGGGAGACTGGAGCCTAAGCTAGGAAAATAAAATTTCCTGTATTTTAGGTCTCCAGGCCCCCTCATCGGCTTATAGGTAAATATATTAGTGGTTCGATGTCGCAGACGTTGGGACATTAAAACACATATTTGTAAAATAAAACCGGTGAGGTATAGTTCTGATCTGCACGTTATTAAAATAAAGCAATGTAAATAAAAATATTTAAAAAATGTGTGTGTGTGTGTGTCATACGTACTTTTATTTTATGATACTGCTTGTAATAGTTTTTCGGTTTGTTCATAGTCACGAGTCATTAACCATTCGAAGACAGCTTTTTTGCATTTAGATGTGCTTAATGATCGTAGGTCAATATCCCTTGACATTATTGTAGGTAAAATTTCCCAGGAAATGATAAAATTTTTGTGCAAAGGTAGTTCTAACCTAAGTACTTGGAAAAATTCTATCAAACCGTCTTTTATTTATATTTGTATCATAAGCTGTGAGTTTATGCTTCTTAGTTATTATTTGAAGAATGTATAACTGCCTAACTGAAAGAACATTAGATTCTTTGTATGAAACTGTAGTAGGAAAATCTCAGATACTCTCTCTAGGTAATAACAACTATATTCTTGATTATTACCGAGACAGATTGGGGAGTGACATGTAAGATTCATTTCTCAAGCAGGTTGAGTACATTTTTGAATAGAAAAGGTAACATAGATACTTCGTTTTTTCAGAATTTAACCAGGAGATTATTTCTCAGCTATGTACCTACATACCTTGTTAAGATCACACTGTGCCCTAGAAAACGTTTCAGGCCAATTCTTTTCCTCATAGACAATAGCTGTATCATCGGCGAAGGTGAAAATTTGGCCACTAGGAATAGAAAGTTGGCACAACTCATTAATATAAACGAGAAAAAGAGTTGGACCCAGTATACTTCCTTGGGGAACACCGAAAGTTATGTTCTCAGGCTGGCCGAGAGTATTATCTATTTTTAAACTGTGTTCTGTCACTAAGATAATCTTGAAAAAGTTCCAGCTGCCCATCTCTTATATCAACATTTTCCAGCTTTCTTGTCAGTAAAGGAATGGACACCGTATCAAAAACCTTTGCTAATCTAAGAGGATAGCAAGGCATTTTTTCTTACTATCTAGTGCTTTAACTACGTGGACTGGTTCTACTAAATTGTGAACTGCTTCAACTGTAGTTCTTCCTTTTCTAAAACCGAAATGGTTTGTATTTTTCTAAGTATTATATCAATCTCCTGTTAATAAGTTTTTCAAGGACTTTCGAAAATGATGGTAAGATCGAAATGGGTCGGTAATTGTTTATAAGCGATTTGTCTCCTATTTTGTGTACGGGTAATATGATAGGTTTTTTAAAAGCTTTTGGAAATTGACCAGAGGTAAAACATAGATTAATTATATGCACTAAAGGCGAAAGTAAAACTTGTTTATTTTGTTTAATTAGATTAGACGATATAATATCCCAACCTGTAGCAGTATAGCTTTAAGATTATTTACTATAGTTAATATTTCGAGTTCATCCGTCGGAATAACTAAGAAAGAGTTACCATTTTGTTGACTTATTGAGTTAGAAGTAATTAAGATATCAAGCTCTACTGGTGATTTTTTTCTGCCAATGATTCCCCGACATTTACGAAACGTTTATTTGCCAAATTAACCGAGTCAACAGGAGTTATTTCAACGGTGAAAAGATCCTAAGGAAGCTCTTTTTTGGGTTTGTAGTTAGTTATAGAGTTTATAGTTTTTCCCAGGTTGTTTTTGTGTTGGTATTCAGAGATTTTTGTAATTGTGCTCTTTCATATGCTAACTTAGTCTTTTTTTAACACAGAATTACAAAAATTTATACGCCAATTTATACCAAAAATTTATACACAATTGATACGCCTTACTATGGCCTCATAAGAAGGCTCAAGGTCACCCAAAGGGCAATGGAGCGTGCTATGCTCGGAGTTTCTCTGCGTGATCGAATCAGAAACGAGGAGATCCGCAGGAGAACTAAAGTAACCGACATAGCTTACAGAATCGCTAAACTGAATTGGCAGTGGGCAGGGCCCATAGCTCGTAGAACAGATGACCGGATGGTCATCCCCTCTCGTATATCTACCAGATACGCTAGACTTCCAGGTTTATGATATAGCGTCCGTCCCCACTTACCTACCCTAGGCCATAACAGTGGGGGCAGCTATTCCTGCCAACACCATAAGTTGAAGACAAGGACCAGTTACGGTAGGTCTTGCCGCCAAGACGCTTGTCCTGGTACTCTGCAAGGCGAGTGCCTCGTGGAAGAGAACCACTACCTACTGTCCAGGTAGGTCCCGGAGCTGTAGGCGCGCTCACCTCCCGCGGCTTTCGCTGCTGGCGGTTCGATCCCCGCTCGGGACGCCAGAGAAGCTGGCTCCCACATATTCGGTGTGGTACCGGAGCTGTAGGCACGCTCACTTCCCGGCGCTTATCGCACCTGTCCAGACTTACTCCTACGCGGCTGGATCGGTCGGAGCAGTACTAGCTTAGCTCTTCTTGCTGACCAAGCAAGTGCCGGAGATGCTTCCCTGCCAATAGTTAAACCAGCAGTTCCGCTTAATGGACAACTCACGTGCCCCGCGTTGTTTTCGCCCATAGCACACGTGGCCGGCTACGACAACACTAGTTGCGCGCGGGGAAGGACGCCTGGACGCAACGTGCTTGCCAGGCAACAAACATTGCCCAACCCCTGCAACTAACCACATACCACTACGAGTCCATGACCCAGTCGGGGGACCGACAAGCCAGAGTGCCGAAGGCGATAGATCCAACGGCAGGCAAGCGGTGGGCTACCCCCGACCCCGTAGTACCCTGATCCAAACAGCCGGACCCGTAGTTCCGGCTGCGTACTCTACCTAGCCGGGTAGCTCTAGGCAGAGTAACGATGGGTCAGTAAAGTTCTCGAGTGCGACTGCGCACCGGAAAACGTATCGTAGACAGGCCTCCCACACGGTGGACCGACGACCTGGTGAAGATCGCCGGAAGTCCCTTGGAAGTCGATGGATGCGGGCAGCGCAGGACCGGTCGTCGTGGAAATCCTTGGGGGAGGCCTTTGTCCAGCAGTGGACGATTTCCGGCTGATATGATGATGATGAAAGATAATTAAAATTCAAACTTACAAAATATGCACCAATATTTAGTAAAAAGATAATTCGACCAATTTAATAGAGCATTATAAATACGAGGGCAGTTTGACAACTCAATGACTTTAAGGTTAAATAAAAACTTTTTTAATATTTTTTTTTGTCTCATATTTGGAAACTCACTACGAAGCGCATGCCGTTCTTTTTTCAAATTTGGCGCGAAAATAAGCTTTTTAGCAACAAAAAAGTTAGGTGACTTCTAAGCATTCTTTGAAAATGGAGAAAAGCGAGTTTCGAGTGCTAATTAAACACTATTTTTTACGTGGTAAAACTATTAAGCAGACCGAAGACAAATTGAAAAAGTATTATGGTGATTCTGCGCCTTCTTATGGGATGGTACATAAGTGGTTCACTGCATTTCGCTGTGGACTTACTACTACTAATGACGCGGAGCGCCCAGGAAGGCCGATTGAGGTCACTACGGAGGGCATGGTTAATAAAATACATGATATTGTTTTGGCAGACCGTCGAGTGAAGATACGCGAAATACGTGATGCTGTGCACATCTCGACTGAACGAGTTTTTTATATTTTGCATGATATTCTGGGCATGAAAAAGCTTTCTGCAAGATGGGTGCCGCGTTTGCTAACAGTCGATCAGAAAGGAAATCGTGTAACAGCTTCTGAGGAATGCCTAGCCATGTTTAATCGCAATCCGAGTGAGTTTATGCGTCGGTACATAACAGTCGATGAAACTTGGGTCCATTATTATACACCAAAGGCTAAGCAACAGTCGAAGCAATGGACTTCTACCGGGGAACGTGCCCCAAAGAAGGCAAAAACTGTTTGCTCGGCTGGTAAAGTGATGGCCAGTCTTTTGGGTCAGCCAAGGGGTTACTTACATCGATTTTTTGGATAAAGGCAAGACAATAACCGGAGCTTACTATGCTGCATTGTTAGATAGATTCAATGAAAAGTTGATCAAGAAACGACCGCATCTAGCAAAGAAAAAAATTATATTTCATCAGGATAATGCACCGGCCCACTCATCAGCAATCGCGACATCAAAAATTGTTGAATTAGGATACGAATTATTGCCACACCCTCCGTATTCGCCAGATTTAGCCCCCTGTGACTTTTTCCTCTTCCCAAACATGAAGAAATGGCTTGGCGGGCAAAGATTTTCGTCAAACGAAGAGGTGGTAGCCGAAACTGAGGCCTATTTTTCAGGGTTTGGCAAAAAAAAAATCGATGGGTTTAAGAGGTTGGAACATCGCTGGACTAAGTGCGTAGAGTTGAAAGGAGATTATGTAGAAAAATAAAAATATATATATGTAAAAAGAGTCGTTTCTTCTTTCGAAAGTCATGGACTTATCAAACCGCCCTTGTACGTAACCCAAGGCAGACAGCTCTAGGCCCGAGCTCGTGTACACGCCCACGCAGTTGTAGGTAATGATTTCTAGGACACTGCCGACATACCTAAATACTGTTACTTATCTATTATGTGCAATGACTTTATTATGTGCCTACGGTCTGTGAACTTTTTGTGTATCTCTCTCTCTCTTTCTTACTTGTGCTGTTGCATTCTCGCGATAAGAACGCGGCAAGAGGGGGGTGTGTCCGAGGCGGCGGCCATTTTAGTCTGTATCTAGCAAACAGACGGATAGAACGCTTTGTTTCTGTGGTGAAATATAAGACACGTAAAAAGGGAAAAATATGAGTAGGAGGTTTCCACTATGACAATGATACCTATTCACATGACAAATAAAAGAAACAAACGCGAGCAACAGAAAAATACTACTAGCGCTATCTACTGGTGTTTTAGTGATCTATTTTCCGTAAGTGAACGTAT
The DNA here is from genome assembly GCA_947284805.1 of Coleophora flavipennella. Classification (NCBI taxonomy): domain Eukaryota; kingdom Metazoa; phylum Arthropoda; class Insecta; order Lepidoptera; family Coleophoridae; genus Coleophora; species Coleophora flavipennella. The sequence continues at coordinate 7,463,742 of OX369290.1, forward strand.
TATATTAAGTTTTCCACTTTATCTTTAACTAGCTGTTACCCGCGGCTTCAGCCGCGTGGATAACGTTTCTATGACTTTTCGAGGGTGCGCAGTGCGCGAGCCGCAAGCAGCTCGCGAGCGTGGAAAAAAGTATCTTATGTGTTAATCCAGGTCCTAATCTATCTACATACCTACCAAATTTCGACCAGATCCGTTCAGGTTTTTACGTCAAAGAGTAACAAACATGCATCCATACATTCTTAAAAACTTTCGCGCTTATAATATTAGTAGGATTTCTTAGTAAAATTGTGTAGATATGTATTATGTTAATGAAAATGGTACCTCCATAATTATAATATTTTTTTTTTTAAATTTTTTAAAACTTTTTTTTATTTATTTATTTTTAAACTCCGACATAAAAGAGGGGTGTTATATATAAGTTTAACGTGTGTATCTGTGTTTTACCGAGCAAGCAACGGAACCCCAAGCTTACGCTCTGGTCTGTGCGTATCTTTTCAATCGTAACAGGTATCGTATCAGTAATCGTAGCTGGCTTAAATTTTTACAAAATATATTTTATTATGAAGTTTCAGTAGTTATTATTAGGGAAATACTAACAAATAATTTTAAAAGAAATAAGAGGGGGGAGGGTTTCCATACAAAAAACGTGTTTTTTAAGTTTTTTTGCTGTATCGTAAAAACGGTATTATACATTCTAGCGTGAAACTTGGTGTGATTATAGTGCCAACTAATCCTAAAGTAAAACAACAAATAAAATAAAACGGCCAAGTGTGAATTGTACTCGCGCTAAGTATCCCGAACTGAATAAAAAAAAACATTTTTCTGTCGCTCGCGTTAATTTCTTTTGTTTGATATTAATAGGTGTCATTGTTGTGCTTGTATGGAGCGATGTGGCGGTACGGAACTCTCGGTGTACGAGTCAGACTCGCACTTGGCCGGGTTTTATTAGTTTTAGTCACGAGCTGTATAATTAACACTCAAGTCACTTGGGTGCGCAGTGCGCGAGCCGCAAGCGGCTCGCGAGCGTGGTAAAAAGTAGCCTACGTCTTAATCCAGGTCCTAATCTGTCTACCTACCAAATTTCAGCCAAATCCGTTCGGTAGTTTTTGCGGGAAGCGTAACAGACAGACAGAGTTACTTTCGCATTTATTATATTAATATATATAGTAGGGATTGACAGAATTCTTAAAGGTTTTTCCTTTATTCTACAAGCAATGACCTATATGTTTCGTATTTTTTTCTAAATTTTAGGCTCATTAGTTTCGGAGATCAGGGGCAATGGTTAATTTTCGTCTTCTTTCATAAATAAAATCAAAACTATTTATTTTACAATAATAAGAAAAATATATTTGAGATCCTCATAACGAGCCCTTTCATTTGATATATGGCACAGAAATGGCGAGCTGCTCTGCGAATCGTGGAGCGCTGGTGCACTGAGTACGAACTATCTGTGAACCCGAGCAAAACTGAACTAGTACTGTTCACCAACAAACGCAACTTAGGTAAACTATTACCTACTACCTAAACTCTTCAAAACAGAACTCCGCCTATCAACGGAGGTCAAGTACTTAGGTGTCACACTTGACAGTAAACTAAACTGGAGCAGCCACCTCTCCAAGAAAATAGATAAGGCAACTATTGCCCTGTGACAGTGCCGTAGAATGGTAGGTAGGAAATGGGGCCTTACCCAAAAGATAATGCTATGGCTATACACAGCGGTAATACGTCCAATGACAAGCTAGTCAAGTAGTCTGGTAGCCACGAAACAAGCTATTTACGGTCGTGAGTAAACTGCAACGCTTTCAAAGAATGGCATGCATGGCGGTGACAGACAGCATGCGGACAACTCCCACTGCAGCCATTGAAACCATCTTGGACCTGCCGCCTCTGCACCTGTTTATCCAACAGGAAGCAGCTAGAGCTGCAGCCCGTCTAAAATTGCTGTCCCTTTGGAGCACAAACAGGATCCCGCACACTGAGCTTATGCACGATATCATCGCAGAGGAGCCATTGTTCGCAGCGACGAATGATAGAATCCCTAAACGGTATGTCTTTGACATGAAATACAAGGTACAGCTACATGAGGAGCCCTGGGAGGGTCAGAACCTGAAAGAACTTCGAGTATTTACCGATGGTTTCAAAACAGGCACTGGCACCGGGTATGGGGTCTTCTCCGAGGATCTGAACATCAGGATAGTCAATCCCCTGGGTGCGCATTAAACGGTCTTTCAGGCTGAGTGTATGGGCATCATCAAGGCAGCTGAGGCGATTGCTGCAAGGGAGGTGCGTGATTACCCCATCCGCATCCTTTCTGACAGCAGAGCCGTACTACAGGCCCTGCAGAGCAGCATGATCACATCGGCGCTCATACTGAAGTGCCAACAAAAATTGACACAGGTATGTAACCGCGGCGGCGTAACTCTGCAGTGGATTAAACACAGCAACTCACGCGGCAATGATGCGGCGGATAAGCTTGCCAGGAGAGGGTCAGAGCTTATGGCCGTGGGACCGGAACCTATAATAACGCTCCCATATGTCTGGCTACGGTCCACCCTGAGGAAACGCACAAGAAATGAACATAATTTGTACTGGTCCGGTTTGAAAACCTGCAGGCAAGCGAGGGCGGCCATTCCGGCAGCTAACCCTGGTCTATCCAGAAAGCTTCTGAGACTTGGGAGAGCTCAGCTCCGCAAGGTAACAGCCGCTATTACCGGACATGGCCATTTTAATAGACACCTATTCGCTCTAGGTATTACCGACAGCCCCCTATGCAGAGCGTTTATGGAGGCTGAGGAGACTGCTGCCCACATCCTACTGGATTGCCAGGGGCTGGCACAGTACAGGGTCGTGCAGGAAGTCGTCGGCAACCTACGGGGGCTACTGGGCTTCTTGGAGGAGCTGGGCTGGCAGTGATGCTGGCCAATCACGCAAAATGGGCGCAGCGGTCGCCTGGTTGCGGAAATCAGCCCACCTTTAACTTAAACTTCAACTTCAACTAAAGTCAATAGTTTATACGTACATACTGCAAAACAATATCAAGAACCCCTTCAAAACTGACTACCCAGGCAAAGACTGGATGCTACTATTTTTTTTAAATCCAGATGCAATAATACAAGTGACCCTTTTATTTTTTATAACTTCGATGATATTGTAGAAAAAGCTTTAATTTCTTTGTGTTTAAATGACAAGCCTGATCGTATTTGGAATCTCGACGAGACAAGTTTCTCTGCGGATCCAACACGTGTAAAAGGTGTTACTGGGAAAGGCCAAAAGGCCCACACAATAATACAAGGCTCAGGTAAGGATAATACTACAGTGTTGGGATGTGTTTCAGCGGGGGGGTAAATTACTACCACCGTTGATTATATTTAAGGCACAGAATCTTTGGAGCTCCTGGAAAGGTGGTAATGACATTCTGGGAACCACCTACGCTAGCTCAGAAAATGGATATAACAACAGAAATTTTTAATTCTTGGTTTTAAAATTTTTGTAAGCTTGTGAAAGAAAGGCCATTGCTAGTAATATTAGACGGGCATGTTCCGCATTTGTATCCAGAAACGATGAAAAAAATCAGCACAGGAAAATATTTCCGTACTAAAACCGCCGTCACACACCACAGACCTACACAGATCGCAGTTACTGTGGACCGATAAAATACAAATGGAACGAGCGCCTTATTGAATGGCAAAGATTAAATCAAAGAGCCTTAACCAAGTCCGAGTTTTGCGATTTACTGGGTGAAGTGTGGCGTGATGGACTATCAGAACAATTAATAAAGAAATCATTCAAAATCACAGGCATTTACCCTGTAGATAGGAATTCTTACCCAAAGAATTGATTGGACCCAAGTGGATTAATTTCAGATCCGTTGGATATATTCATTGATTCACACCAACAAATATACAATGAGGCCAAGGAGCCCCCTGTAGCACCAATTGCTCAAAACACAAATCATAATCCACCATCATTACCATCCCTCATTGCAAATACCAATATTGACGAGAACGCTTTGCCTTCAAAACCAGCTATCGACCCTTACGAGAATCCTATGCCAAGTTGCGCTCATTTGAACCCACAGTACGAATTGCTCAAAACACAAATCATAATCCACCATCGTCAACATCCCTCATCGCAGATACCAACAACGAGAACCCTATGCCTCCAACACCAGCCATCAACCATTACGAGAATCCCACGCCAAGATGCATTCTTGAAACCTTACTACTCGACAAAATAAAACTCAAGCTGTTGCAAAGAAAAGAAAAAAATAGATGTTATGGGAAAAATTTGAACAAGCGAAGAATATCTGAAAAGTATCAAAAACTTAGATAAGACAAAATCTAAAAAGATACTTATACTATCAAAGAAAAAACTCTGAAACAAAAAGCTTTCTGTAGATAATCCTTTAAAACCGAAAGAAATATTGAAGATCTTGAAAATTAAAGTAAAAGAAAAAATGTAAAGAAACAAGCAAAACTTACCAAGAAAAAAAACATACATGAAAAGCTTCCCGTGTGAACTCCTATGAAACGGAAACAGACATTGAAGATATAGAAGTAACCTATGAAGATGAAACTGATGTAGAAAATATGAGCTTATCAAAGCTAATAGACAATGAAGAAAATGATTGAAGGGATTTAGATGATCAGTCAATAAAACCGAATGTAAGCCAATCGCAGAAAGTCAATAGAAATATTTCTTATAGCCAAACAGACGTCCAAGAATATGGGATTGGTGATTTCATTCTTGTGGCTCTATCCACTAGAAGACAAAGAAATGTTATGTGGCTCAAATTGAAGGAATCAATGGAGAAACTCAGACAGTTGTCTATTTAAAGCGATCACAAAAAATCCTCTTCATTTACTTTACCCCCATGTCCATATTAAATACTCTGTTCAAAAGGAAGAAATCGTCATGCATGATATTACCACCTCCAATTCCAATACAACATAGGCCTAATACTAAAAGAAGTGCCCTGATTGTCAATATTGACTTTGAAAAGTATCACTTTGAAGTAGACTTTGAAAATTATAATTTCTAATAAACGCATAATTTTATAATTTTGCGTTTGAACAAAATCTACTTTGTTTGTGAGATTAGTTATTTTGATTTTGATTGAAATATTTTTAGTATGGTGTCTTTTAGTCATTTTTTGATGTTGTGTTCCATTCTAAAAATATTTGGACCCAAAGACTATGCCATATTAAAAATTAATTTGTAGGTATTTTTTTAAAGGTTATTTAGAAGGTATTTTTGTATTTTTCTTTAAAATTAATAAAGGCATTTGGGATCATTTTTGCCCGCTCTACCTTATTTTATCGCCGTTATTTAAAAAAGATCACATATTTAAGAAAATACAAGCTGTTTTATTTTTAAACTTCAATGTCTTATATTTACTCCTCAGTGAAGGAAAAATGTGAGTCACATATTTTTGATAAAAAACATTTAGATAATTATCATATTGTATACAAAATAATGTTGCATTAGTATGATACGCTTTTATTTGAGATTTTAGAGTGCTCTTTACTCTGTCAAATAGTAAAAGTAACAAAATTTATCTCATTATTGCCCCCACCTGACCCTACCTAATTGACAAACTTGTTTCATTTTCAAGGAATTATACTGAATGCCGGCAGGATGCAGGACCGGTCGTCGTGGAAATCCTTGGGGGAGGCCTTTGTCCAGCAGTGGACGTTTTTCGGCTGATATGATGATGATACTTTGAATTATAATTGATTGTTAAATTCCGAGCCATATCCATGGAAGTTTACTACCTGCATGTACCTTTAAGTGTGCTGCCAAGTAATTTTGTTGGTGGAATTGTTTGTCACTTCCTGAACATGAATATAGTTTCTCCCCGCTGTGAATCCTTATGTGTTGTGCCAAATTATCTTTTACACTGAATGTTTTATTACATTCTGAACATGAATATGGTTTCTCTACTGTGTGAATCTTCACATGCTTTACCAAATGATTTTTGACTCTGAACTTTTTGTCACATTCTAAACATGAATATGGTTTCCTTCCTTTGTGACTCCTCATGTGGTTTACCAAATTATGTTTATGACTAAACACTTTGTCACATTTTGAACATGAATATGGTTTCTCTCCTGTGTGAATCTTGATATGTCCTGCTAAATGACCTTTTTGACTGAATGCTCCAGCACATTCTAAACAGGAGTATGGTTTTTCTCCTGTGTGAATCCTCTTGTGTTGTGCTAAATTACCTTTTGTAATGAACGCTTTGTCACATACTGAACATGAATATGGTTTCTCTCCTGTGTGAATCTTCACATGCTTTACCAAATGATGTTTATGACTAAACACTTTTTCACATTCTGAACATGAATATGATTTCTTTCTTGAGTGAATCCTCTCAATATGTGCTTTTAATTGACCTTTTTGTCTAAATGCTCTTTCACATTCTGAACATGAATATGGTTTCTCTCCTAGGTGAATCCTCTTGTGTTGTGCCAAATTATGTTTTCCAGTGAATGCTTTGTCACACTCTAAACATGAATATGGTTTCTCTCCTGTGTGAATCTTCACATGCGTTACCAAATGATTTTTTTCACAGAATGCTTTGTCACATTCAGAACATGAATATGGTTTCTTTCTTGAGTGAATCCTCTCAAAATGTGCTTTTAATTGACCTATTTGTCTAAATGCTCTATCACACTCTGAACATGAATATGGTTTCTCTCCTGTGTGAATCTTTACATGCCTTACCAAATGATTTTTTTCACTGAATGCTTTGTCACATTCAGAACATGAATATGGTTTGTTTCTTGAGTGAATCCTCTCAAAATGTGATTTTAATTGACCTTTTTGTCTAAATGCTCTATCACATTCTGAACATGAATATGGTTTCTCTACTAGGTGAATCCTCTTGTGTTGTGCCAAATTACCTTTTGTAATGAACACTTTGTCACATACTGAACATGAATATGGTTTCTCTCCTTTGTGAATCCTCATGTGGACTACCAAACTTTTTTTATGACTGAACATTTTAGCACATTCTGAACACATATAACATGGTTTCTCTCCTGTGTGAATCCTCATGTGGAATACCAAACTACTTTTATGACTAAACACTTTGTCACATTCTGAACATGAATATGGTTTCTCTCCTGTGTGAACCTTTATGTGATATGCCAAATGACTTTTTACTCTGAATGCTTTATCACATTTTGAACATGAATATGGTTTCTCTCCTCTGTGAATCCTCATATGTTGTGCTAAATTATCTTTTCGAGGGAATGCTTTGTCACACTCTGAACATGGATATGGTTTCTCTCCTGTGTGAATCCTCATGTGTATTACTAAACAATCTTTTCTACTGAACGCTTTGTTACATTCTGAACATAAATATGGTTTATCTCCTGTGTGAATTTTCATGTGCTTTACCAAACTGTGTTTATGACTAAATATTTTGTCACATTCTGAACATGAATATGGTTTCTTTCCTGTGTGAACACTCAAATGTTGTGCTAAATGTTTTTTTAATCTGAATGCTCTGTCACATTCTGAACATGAATATGTTTTCTCTCCTTTGTGAATACTCATGTGATCTACCATAGATTGTTTATAATTAAACACTTTGTCACATTCTGAACACGAGTATAATTTCTCTCCTGTGTGAATCCTCATGTGTACTGCCAAAGTTCTTTTATCACTGAATGCTTTGTCACATTGGGAACATGAATATGGTTTCTCTCCTGTGTGAATCCTCATATGTTTTGCTAAATTACCTTTTTGACTGAATGCTCTATCACATTTTGAACATGAATATGATTTCACTTCTGTGTGAATTCTCATATGTTTTGCAAGATGATTTTTTTGAGTGTATGCTTTGTCACATTTTAAACATGAATATGGTTTCTCTCCTGTGTGAATCCTCATGTGGACTACCAAATTATGTTTATGATTAAACATTTTGGCACATTCTGAACACATATATGGTTTTTCTCCTGTGTGGCTCCTCATATGAATAACCAAACTATTTTCATGACTAAACACTTTGTCACATTCTGAACACATATATGGTTTATCTCCTGTGTGAATCCTCATGTGTCGTGCCAAACTTCCTTTGAAACTGAATGCTTTGTCACATTCTAAACACGAATATGGTTTCTCTCCTGTGTGAATCTTCATATGTTCTGCTAAATGACCTTTTTGACCGAAAGCTCTATTACATTCTAAACATGAGTATGGTTTCTCTCCTGTATGAATTCTCATATGTTTTGCTAAATAAGTTTTTTTCCTGAATGCTTTGTCACATGATTGAGCTGTCATAGTTTAAATTATATTTGATGTTATATTTTAGGACACTAAACTTTTTACAATCAAGTAGGTATCCTTCTTCATTCTTTAGAAATAAACGAATCTTTTCTGTCAATTATCAAGTGTAGGTGCCAACACTTAAGTAGTTTTTTTTTCTAGGTAGGTACTTACCACTGCTTTCGAGCAATTCAATCAGGTAAGAAGGTACATCCAACCTAATTTTTTTGTTTGTTACTCTAATTATTACTCTAGTCACTGAGTTTGTTTCAAATCTTCATTTTTTTTAGATTTCTGGTATACCTACATTCGCGTTCGTTGGATGTTAAGGTTCCGAGTTCCAACACTTTCATAATGTGTACTTATTCCTTCTGCAAGTGTATTTGGCTTTTTTGATTGCTGCACCAAAATACCAAATTATTAGTAGGTAAGCAACAACTAATTATTTGATAGCGAAAACATAACGTCCTTGGCGAAAACATTCACTTTGGCACCAACAAAACAAAATTTTTATTCTGGATTATTAGTTATATAGAATTATTTAATTACATACGTATGTACTTGGTATGTACTATTAGCATTAAAACCACATTAAATAGAGAAATCACTACGCAACACAGATCTAAAAACGTAGTTTATTATATTCTCTTTGCACAGATCTACGCAATCACTACTTTTTTTTTCTTCGCCCTTCTAGGGCAGGCTAAGGCTCATTGGCCATACCGCCTAGTCTTCAGTATATGTTTTTCGGTAATATTCACTTGTAGAATTCACGTCTTCAGTAATTTTCAGTAGTTTCTTCACGTTCACATGATATTATTGTCTATAAACTAACCTAACCTACATACTCTAGCAAAATGATAGCACTTTTGCTAAAGCTTGCTCGGACTTCTTGTAGGAACTCGAAACACAGTATACACACTTTTATTTCATTATCCTACACAAGAAACACTTATATGATCCTTCGCTGATAAATACACTATCAATATTATACATCAAAAGCCACTAAATGTAATTTTTCGGATAATAAAAGAAAAATGACAAACTGAACGCTACAAATTCCCGCCAAAAAGTCCCGCAATCACTACGTTTATAGCTTTTTTTTTGTTCCATCGCCCTCTTAGGGCAGGCTAAGGCTCATTGGCCATACCGCCTAGTCTTCAGTATATGTTTTTCAGTAGTATTAATTTGTAGAATTCACGTCTTCAGTATATTTTTCAGATTATGTAGTATTTTTCTCCTTTTCAGTCTTCAAGATCACTGTTTCTTCACGTTCACATCATATCATTGTCTATAAACTAACCTAACCTACATACTCTAGCAAAATTTAGCAAAATCACTTTTGCTAAAGCTTGCTCGGACTTTTTGTGGGATCAAGAAACACAGTTTACACACTTTTATTTCATTATCCTACACAAGAAAAACATAAATGATACTTCGCTGATTAATACACTATCAATATTATACATCAAAAACCACTAAATGTAATTTTTCGGATAATAAAAGAAAAATGACAAACTGAATGCTACAAATTCCCGCCAAAAAGTCTACGTTTATAGCTGTTGTTGTGAATTTTTCTTGACCATGGAAACTAGTCCTTCAGCCGGATTCGTAAATAATTTTCACTTTCTTCATTTGTTTTTGGATTTGTAATGCTAGTGCCGGTGCATTACAAATCTTCTCTGAAGTTCTTGACAGCATTTGCAGCAGCTGCATTCTGATGTGGAACACCCAGTTGCTGTTGGGCGTCTATAAAACTGCACCCAGAGCAAGTTTGGTTCTCACGTCCTCCTTCTTTTTATTTTCTTGTTCTCCACATTGCTCACGTGCACTAGATGATTTTCTCCAAAATGCACCACTTCTTGAACAAAATCCCAGCAGAAAACAATGAAAAAACAACAAAATAAAACTACGAATGCGTCCACTACAAATCCCGACAAAAAACTCAACGTTTGTAGCATTATTGCCAAAGTAAGTAGTTTTTTTTTATTCGCCCTTTTAAGGCTCATTGGCCATACCGCCTAGTCTTCAGTATATGTTTTTCAGTAGTATTAATTTGTAGAATTCACGTCTTCAGTAATTTTCAGTATATTTTTCATATTACGTAGTCAAAAGCTCGTTATATTATTATTTTTTGTTTTCAATATCATTGTTTCATCACATTCTATGTAACAGAAACTTCTATTTAACACTTTGGTTAGAAGTAAATTGGAAACCAGTTTGTGTGTGTGGAGCCCCCATGAAGCGAAGTAAAGACTCTTACTTGAGAAGGTGCAAAAAGCTTTCGTCCGCTACTTGTATAAGAGAGAGTATGGATATTATCCATTTCTCTACCCAACCAAGTTCCTACTGGGCATGGTGGGTATGAACTCACTCGAATGCAGAAGAACTATGAGAGAGTTGTCCTATGCACTTAAAATATTGAGAGGAGATGTAGACTGTCTCGATCTACACGAACAGCTGTGTCGACTGTACGTCCCTGACAACTACGTAAGGCGGCGAAATACTCGTAATCGACATTTATTTGCTGGGCCGCTGAGTCGCACACAAGCGCGTGCGCAGTCCCCAATCTGCCGGATGATTACTGCTTTGAATGCATTTCATAACCATTGCCCTGAAACTGATTTGTTTGTGGATAACTGGAATAAAATAATGCGTGATTGTTTGAGTTTTTGTGAGCGTGACGTATGAAAGATGTTCAATTTTTTTCTGTCTAAAAACTGTGATGGATAATAATTATTTCTTTTATGTGTAAGTAGTTTAATGAATTTATTTTATGTTCATGTATAATGTCAATAACTGGTATTGGGGACACCCGTTGTTATTGAACAATAAATAAATAAATAAATAAATTTTTGTCAATCTTTCTAAGTGTTCAGTAACTTTTCAGTCTTCAAGATCACTGTTTCTTCACGTTCACATCATATCATTGTCTATAAACTAACCTAACCTACATACTCTAGCAAAATGATAGCACTTTTGCTAAAGCTTGCTCAGACTTCTTGTGGGAACTCGAAACACAGTATACACACTTTTATTTCCTTATCCTACACAAGAAACACATAAATGATACTTCGCTGATAAATACACTATCAATATTATACATCAAAAACCACTAAATGTAATTTTTCGGATAATAAAAGAAAAATGACAAACTGAACGCTACAAATTCCCGCCAAAAAGTCCAAGGTAAGTATAGTTATAATATTTTTATTACGTCCTTTTTTTTATTAAGAATATATTAACGTCTCTGGGTGCAAAAGCCCTTTTGAGACAGTCTTCATATCTCAGAGTAAGTATGTAGGTACAGAGCACGTCCTTTATAATAAGAACAGTAGGCACGGGTGGGAACAAAGCGACGTTCCACGCGCAAGCGCTATCGGTCATAATCGACTGCTAGCGGAGTGCATTCGTGGGATATTCTTAGCAGTAGTTTCGAGTAAATTACCTATCAAAATGGTCAAATGTGCAGTGAAATCATGTAAAAACGATACTCGAAAACACACGAAACATAAATCGAGTATAACATTTCACCGGTTAGTCATTTTTTTATTCTTTTATGCTAAAAATTAATCACGCATTGCGGGGGTGAAGGAGACGTGTGAGGCGGGAGCTAGGTGTTCCGCGCGCACTACCCCGCACCGCCGCCTCGGCCTTAATGTCTAATTAGTGATGTGACGCGTTCGGTAATAGTATACATACTTTCGATATTTATTAAGAAAGTTTAATCTCTTTGAACAAATAACTTTTAATGAAGATATTGATTCAAATATTGAGTTTTATTTATATATTGTTATTTAAAATAATTTTCCAATAGGTTTATTATAAAATCGAAACGTGATATCCAAATATGCTGTAAAAGAACAGCTTTCTCCAAACTGAATATTAAAAAGGAAATAATTGTATGTGCCGTTCATCTTAGAAATAAACCCGTTATTTGATATATTATTCTAAGATGTACGGCACATAAAATTATTTCCGAAATGTTATTCTAACCCTCAAAACTAGCTTGCATCAGTTACCACCGTATCAGTTTATGAAAATCTATACCTTGCACCCTGTTTGTTATTTTAACACATGATACAGTTTGTCGTAGTCATTTAACTGAAAGTCATAAATTGAAATGATTGTCGTACTAAATTGCTGTTAGGTAGGGTAGGGTGGGGTGGGTATTCAACCTACCTAACGGATTTTCATTCGGTTTTCACCAGTGGGTGGACTGGTTCACGAGGAAGGTTTTTAAATTATTACTTTGGAATACCTCATCATATCAGTCGAAAGACGTCCACTGCTGGACAAAGGCCTCCCTCAAAGATTTCCATAACGACCGGTCCTGTGCTGCCCCCATCTATCGGCATCCCGCGACCTTCACCATGTTGTCGGTTCACCTGGTGGAAGGCTTGCCTACGCTACGTCTTCTGGTGCGCGATGGTCACTCGAGAACTTTACTACCCCAATGGCCATCTGTTCTACGAGCATGTGCCCTGTCCACTACCACTTCAGTTTAGCGATTCTGTGAGCTATGTCGGTTATTTTGGTTCTTCTACGGATCTGTTCATTTCCGATTCGATCACGTAGTGAAATTTCGAGCATGGCTCGCTCCCTTGGAATACCTAATAAGAATAAAATCTTTTTTAATACGATTTAAATTGTTACTTTGTAATACCTAACAAGAATAAAAACTTTTTTAATACGATTTAAATTCCACTTAGGAATACCCGACAAGAATAAAATTTTTATTCTATAGTACAAACACAGTCTAAGAATCTTTGAAGTGGCGTAATAAAAATTTACGTTAAGTGAATATGTAGTGATTTTTCATTTCTCTATACAGGGAATGTTAATAAAGGTGACACTTTAAGGTGGGTTTAATTAAACTCATCAAACTGAACAAATTTGCTGAAATCGCGTTTTTTTTTATTTTTATACAAATTGGTCAGCTTGGCCGGTTTTGTTTGAAAAAACTTTAAAAAAATCGCGATTTTAGCAAAGTTGTAGAAAAAAAGAATCTTTGAAGTGGCGTAATAAAAAATTACGTTAAGTGAATATGTAGTGATTTTTCATTTCTCTATACAGGGATTGTTAATAAAGGTGACACTTTAAGGTGGGTTTAAACTCATCAAACTGAACAAATTTGCTGAAATCGCGTTTTATTTTTATACAAATTGGTCTTAGTTTTATTTTTATACAAATCATTGCACCTTTATGTTACACCCTGTATATTATACTGAAATTTGTTTTATTGTTAATTGACTTACCTACCCCAAAAAGTACCTACATCTATGTGTGAGTATATACTTGTAGGTACAAATGTTTTATTTTTGTATGTATTAGGAAATAAACATTTTATTATCCATAACACAAACATTAATTCTTAAAATTACCTACTATATTATGCTGCTGTTTATCCTTGGTTATCGATAATCCTATAAGGCGATAGTGCACTGCAGCCCATCCCTATTTGTCACGTATACATCTATATAGTTTACTATAGCTCACTTGCCTCATCATCGATAGATTGCGCGGATAGCTCTTTTCTGCAGGATGAAAATAGTTTCTATATCAGCCGCATAACAGTAATATGCCATAAGACATTATCCTATGAAAGTAACTAAAATACACTAGTCTCGCAGTATCTACATCCGTTAACTGTCTTATTTTCTTAACACTACAGTACACGCGCCTGTTTTTTTAGCACGAGTGCTCGCGTGGCCGACTATAGTAGGCCTTATAAAAACATGTTTATCTTATGTTTACGTACGATATGAATAAAATAGTATTTGGTATCAGTTCTTTATTTATTAGTCTTATGTTAAGAACACAGTTTTAGCATTTATTTGTTTTTTAAGCTAGGAAATAATTAACAAATCAAAAACTTAAGAAAATTAACAAAAATATGGCACTATTGAGGAATTTCTTTCCAAAACTTAAAAAAAACATCTTTTTAGACTTACTATTTCAATATCAAACTGAAACCTAACCTATAAAACAAAGAACACAACATTAGAAATATTTTATAATATTTTATACATATTATCATATTATAGTCATCTACATTTATTTGTTACGCCAGTGCTCACGCGGACTCCAATGGTAGTCCTGCAGTTTTGGCGCCAAATAGTGGACTCGTCCGTACGCGCTGGAGTCGCACCTGTCACTGATCTTAAGCGTAATTGTCTTTACGAGGAATAGCTTGAGGCACAACGTGTTATCGCGCGAAATAAAAAAATTGCAATCTTATATGTCACCATGGTCTACTATAGTAGGCCACGCGGCCCACGCGTGTACTCTAGTGTTAACGGCATAAGCAGCTGAACTAAGCCTTCCCGCTAAAGTTTCAATGTGTGGTCCCCATTGAAGATGAAACATCCAAAGTTATACCAAGGAACACCGTGGTATTTACAAATTCTAATTTATTACTGTCTAATAAAAAATAAAACCAACCCGCACTGGGCCCGCGTGGTCGACTAAGGCCTAATCGCCCTGATTCAGGGTAGGCTTGAGCCCCTCGGTGGGGACGTATATGAGCTGTAATGATGACTGTCTAATATTACACTATTATTGACCTTTTTTACATTTGGCAAACAAAATTTTATACATTTTGTTTTCTTAGCATTTAATAATAAGTTGTTCACAGTGAACCAGTTCAGTATCTTTGAAAGAGTGTTGTTTACTTCGTCAATTTCGTTTTTTTTCCTATTCACTTTAAAAATAAGAGATAATCATCAGCAAACAACACAATATTTGACAGATGTTGCACCATAAAAGGCAAATCATTTACGTAAACAAGGAAAAGAAAAGGCCCTAATATGGAACCCTGGGGCACACCTATTTTCACTTTAGATCCAGATGATTTCGTGCCATTCACTTGTACTTTTTGTATTTTGTTGTCTAAATACGAATTTAAAAGACTGAGAGCCCCTTCCTCTACACCATAATGCTTTAATTTCATAAGTAATGTTTGGTGTTCAACACAATCAAAAGCCTTAGATAAATCACAAAACACTCCAATTACATTCTGCGATTCCTCGAAGGCTGTTACAGCGCCATCTAACCTGTAACTCATTTTCTACGTTCATCTCGTAACGCCTATCTTACTATCGATACAATATGTAAATTCTATTTGTCTTTCACACAAATACCACAGAGCGCCTGATTAACATTAATATATAAAAACACTGTACTGAGTTGTTCGTCCATTCTCAATCTGTACCTACCGAACAAAATATAAAAACGTATCTGTATTTCAAGAAGTGTTTCCATCTCTTGGTCCCCAATTCTTCAAAGGCATCATATATGTTTCGAATGAGTGCTACTACTGCATCGGTTGTTGATCGTCCTTTAGTGAAACCGAATTGTTGGTTATGCAGTAGTTTGTTTTCTGTAAAATATTGTAGCATTTGGTTAAGCATAATCTTTTCAAACACTTTACTAAGAACTGGCAGCACAGAAACTGGTCTGTAGTTGCCTGGATCAGTTTTTGAACCAGATTTATATAAAGGTATCACTTTACTAAGCTTCATGAGATCTGGAAAGACGCCACTATCAATGCTAATATTAAAAATACAAGCTAAATATGGCGCTAAAGTATCAATTACATTACTGATCAAGCTTACCGATAATCCCCAGAGGTCTTCGGTTCTTTTCACTTTAAGAGATTTAAAAGTTTTTACAATAGATTGTGGTTCAATTACTCTGAAGGAGAATTTTTGATCACAATTACTAACATTATTCTTTAGCAGCCTTTGAGCATACATAGGTGATGAGTTTAGGGCTTCAGTAGTCTTAAGTGGAATATTTAGTGAAAAAAGTTTCGAATTCTTTGGCTACATCGGCATTCGAACTAATTTTACCTAGCTCTGTTTGCAAAACATATTCTTTGTCGCGACTTTACCTGTTTCTTTGCTAATGATATTCCAAACAGTTTTTATTTTATTATCTGAAAATTTTATTTTTCTAGCCAGATAATTAGATTTTGCTACGTGGCAAACCTGCTTAAAAATTTTTGAATATTGTTTCACATAATTTGTAAAGTTCTCATCAAAAGTGTAAGTTTTTTGTCATAAAGGTCAAACAAAGTTTGGCGACTTTTGTATATACCTATAGTAGCCCATTCACTGAATTTAAATTTGATGTTACTGATTGTGGATTTAGACTTAAATATACTTTGGAATTCCCTATTCAGTACTGTTAAAAAATCATTGTAAAAACTGTTGGCTTGCACTTCATTATCAAAATCTGGTATGGGCAGTTTTTCACCTAGCACTGTTTTAAACTTTTCTATTCGATTAGCAGTGACCGGTCTCGTTTGAATTTTTATGTGTTTTGCAGAAATACTTACGGGAAAGCTAGCCATTACTCCGCTATGATCTGACCTCAAACAATTAAAAACCTTTTTATTTAAATAACAGCAATTACAAAATATGTTATCTATACATGTGGCAGAGGTCTTTGTTATTCTTGTAAGTTCCAGAAATACATAATAATTTAAATCAAATGACTTGAAGAGACAAGTAATTCGAGTCGTCAAGGACTTTTTTTCCAACAAATCAACATTGAAATCGCCGCATACTATCACGGATTTACGGCTTTTACTAACGATATTTAATACATCTTCCATTGCCGATTCGAAGCTAACAAAGTTATCGTCATATGGGGGCCTATACACACAAATAATGATGTGGTTCTCCAGCTCCACACAAGATAGTTCCACAGTTTTTTCAATCGAAAGGCCAACAACGTCCTTCCGTTCTTTAAACTTTAGAGAATTTTTGGTAAATATAACTGAACCTCCACATTGTAAGGACTTTCGATTGAATGCACTGGCTGTACAATAATTTTCAAAACTAAAAAGCATTGCATGCTCTTTGAGCCAGTGTTCTGTTACACAAAATATATCTACACAATACTTTTCCAGAAAAAGTTCTATTCCTAATTCTTTGCCGAGGAAGCCTTGAATATTTTGGTGAACTAGTTTTAAAAAACTTGGCTTCTTCGTTGTCTTTAAGCCTAGTTTAAATCTGAAGGTTGAACACTGCCGCCAACGCCGGCATCGCAGGGTATACTATCAAGTACATTTATAGCCTGTGCTATACCTGCGGTACCGTCACCAGCGGCGGGCTGCTCCGTCGTTAGGCAAGTTATTACCGACTGAATACAGTTGGTACGATTTAAAATACCGTAAGCTAACGAATTAGCTAGTCTCTTTTTCTGTGCATAAGGCAAGTACATTTTGTTTTGAGTCAACCTAAACTTATTTACAAAACTATTTGTATCAAAAAATATTACAAAGTCGCTATGACCACAAGTCAAATTGTATATTTCGGATCATCAGAAGGGTTTTGGCCGTATCTAAGAAATAAACTCGTCTTTGAGAAGTTTTGGAGTGTACAATCAATATTCACACACGTTTGCAGCACGACGCTTAACGATGATTCGGATGAAAACCGATTATTTTATAGACTGCGATGAGTTCGGCACGGGGCTGGCTTCCCAAGTTGACAGTTCAGCTGCTCGATCAAAAGTGCTCGTAAAATAATTGGCGCCTCTGTCGTAGCCTCTGTAGGTAGGCTGCATTGTCTTTAATGGTTCGATAATCACAACGATTCTGATTGGCTAACTAACAAGTACCAACACTACCAACTTCCGGGTTCCGGTCTCGCACAGACCACGCCTTGGCCAAAGATGACTATTATTACTACCCTAGCTAATCGTTTGACGTTTCAAGATAAAACATACGGTGCTTCGACGGATGCATAGATGGCGCCACGTCCTTGCGCTCCGACACGGCCATCCTGACGGCGATGCGTGCCCAGCAGCTGCCATAATCAGTAATGAGGAGTGGATGTGTGTTTAAGTTAGATTACCTAACTTATCATAAATCTACTACAGATAAGTAGGCCTGTGGTGTGGCCCCAGAATAGTACCACCCATCTCTTCCCGAAGGTGTGGTAAGAGGTGACTAATGGATCAAAGACCGGAGGATGGGCAGCAGCGTCCCTTCTGCGTACCATGCCACACACCACGATCGCCCACCTGCCTGCCAAGCGATTGCGCCTTTGTACAGCAGTGAACGTTGCCTGGCTGATATGATGACGATGAGCTGTATAGGTACTTGAACTCCCCTTCCACAGGGCAAAGCTCACAAAAAAAGGTAGGTACTTGAACTCCCCTTCCACAGGGCAAAGCTCATAAAAATAAAGGGAATACGTAGAGGTCGATGCTGTGTGACACACAGAGGCTCTAAAATGATAAAGGTCAGGTCGATGCTGTGCTCTAGGCGCATATGTCCATATGCGCCGTGGTACACAGGGGCCCTAAAAAAAAGGAAAGGTCGATGCTGTGCTCTGGGCGGTCTTGTACGCCGTGGTACACAGGGGAAAAGGAATGACGGTAAAAATGAGAAATAGTTTGCAGTCGTCACTACAAGTATCATCAGGAAACCTGACCAAACAACACTGGCTGTAAACAAATCTACACGGAAACCAAAGAGAATATAATAAACTACGGAAACGACCAAATCATACGGTCGGCACCATCTTTTTATTTGTTATAGTTTATGGTTAGTTAGTTTATGGTCAGTTAGTCTATGATGGTTCCGAACCAAGGTGTCGTGTCGGCTCCATGCGGACATTGAGTCGTCAGACTAAAGAGTCGGACAACAAGCTGTCGTCAGTCTGTAGCATTGTCAATGGTAGTTGTGTACCTACTCAGTGCCTCTTAACTTGCACTGACACAACAGATAACAACAGATTTCTCTTTAATGAAAACTGCTCACCCGATGGAATTCCAGTATTGTGCATCAACCACGCAAAGGTCGACTCTCTTCTCCATCACTGGGGCAGCTTCGCAGGTGCTTCCCTCTTGGCTACATTACTTCAAGCAGCTAGACATGTAGTGGCCCTGCCCCTTGCCGATATGGGTCGTAAATACAGAGATCCGTAGTAGCAATCCATGCACGTGCATTCACATCCGATCTATCGGGGTTGAAATTGGGTAACCTCAATTCATGGGACGATGATGGCGTCCGCGTGGCTAGTATCAGCGTCAGAAAATTCGGATTTCGTTGTTCCAGAAGCACTTTCTATTTTGTGTTGCTCACATCACTATCTGGAACACTTGGGGCGTCCATGTCCTATCCCAATTCTGATTTCGGATCATCAGAAGGGTTTTGGCCGTATCTAAGAAATAAACTCGTCTTTGAGAAGTTTTGGAGTGTACAATCAATATTCACACACGTTTGCAGCACGACGCTTAGCGATGATTCGGATGAAAACCGATTATTTTATAGACTGCGATGAGTTCGGCACGGGGCTGGCTTCCCAAGTTGACAGTTCAGCTGCTCGATCAAAAGTGCTCGTAAAATAATTGGCGCCTCTGTCGTAGCCTCTGTAGGTAGGCTGCATTGTCTTTAATGGTTCGATAATCACAACGATTCTGATTGGCTAACTAACAAGTACCAACACTACCAACTTCCGGGTTCCGGTCTCGCACAGACCACGCCTTGGCCAAAGATGACTATATTACTACCCTAGCTAACCGTTTGACGTTTCAAGATAAAACACACGGTGCTTCGACGGATGCATAGATGGCGCCACGTCCTTGCGCTCCGACATATAAATATAAATTTAAATAATACAATTTTGTATTATAGTCGGGTGTTTCATTGGTACAGTAAGGAAATGCACACACTGTTACATTACATTTCTTTTCCTTGCTAAGCTCTATTAGCCGGTCAACAGATTTTTTAATGTGAGCTTTCTTTACATTTGTACTATTTCCTAACATTAACACAAGTGAGGTGTATTGGTCAGAGGAACTTTTACACATTTTACCTACTATATAATCTAAAGAGGCATCAGGGTAGCACATGGTTTCCGTGGTAGTTGTCGAGTTCTTGACGCCACACACAAACAACGGTCCAAATCCAACACCAAGCTTATCAGAGAAAATTAAAGTCTTTTCCTGCGAACTAACTGGAGCCGACAAAATAGTCGCAGCAGCTATTTTATAGTGCGAGGTTGGTACAGCACTGATATGTTTGCAATGGTTTGTTGTTGAATTTAGGTCATTTTGCAAAAATAAATTTTCACACTGGTTTGTTGCCGGCCCTTCGGCGGGGGCAGTTAGGCCGCAGCCACACTGATGATTGTTCACTAATGAGTCAAAGCGCTCTGAATTATACCTACACAGTTCCAACAGCTTATCTGTAGCCAAAACATGTTCTTGTATTTGTTTTTCGGATTGCTCATATTTTTGATTCATTTCTGCAAGACAATCCATTAACCTAACTATTTCTAACTCCTGATTCCGTGTGTCCATGTCATATTTACTCTTATAACTATCTACTTGAACGTTGTACTTGTCTAATTGTGTTAATAAGTCCGTTCGTTCTGCTCTTAGTTGGTCTGTTGTTCTACATTTACAACAGAATTTATTTATTTGAAGTGTGGATTTCTTAATTAATCTATTAATCCTAGCATACTTTTTACTTTTGTATCGGCTAATGTGACAAATTCCTACAGCAGACTTGGATTTCCGACCAACTATCTCATCGTACAGGTTCTGAGTATCAGTTAGCTGCCTTTGTTTATACTCCACCTCCAGCTGCTCAATGCGGCCCTGTGCCGCGGACAGCTCGCATTCCAGGTGTTGGATGCGGTCCAGTGCCTCCTTGTGAATTTCATTGCACTGGTCATAAGTGGAAATGGTTTTTACCAGCTGGTCGCGTTCGTCAAGGAGATCGTGTAATTTAA
This sequence comes from Coleophora flavipennella, assembly GCA_947284805.1. NCBI lineage: Eukaryota > Metazoa > Arthropoda > Insecta > Lepidoptera > Coleophoridae > Coleophora > Coleophora flavipennella. The sequence continues at coordinate 7,484,777 of OX369290.1, forward strand.
TGTCATATTCACTTAGCTCATTTTTAAGTTCCTTATTTTTGTTCACTATTTTCTGGAGCTCCACTTCACTGTCCTCTCGCTCCGAAAGCAGTTTATCACACAAGTCCTGGCTTAATTTCAACTTTTCCAGTGCACACTTTTCCTTTGTTAGTTTGGAGTCGAGCTCAAGTATTTTTGCCATACTTCTGGCAGTCATTTTTCTGAAAAATAGGTTTCAACAAGTTAAATCAAATAAACAAAAGACCACCTTAGTATATCTATAACTAAATTATGTAGCAGGTTATTTGTTCACAGATTGATCTAAGTCTATTAAAGCAGTCCGTGCCTATAACTTAGCAATAACTATACTTAACAGGTATAGTTAGGCTAGCCGAGGGACGTCCAGTTGTATGAAATCTACCATCTGTCAGTACCTAACAGGTCTGCAGACACTAAAGTAAACAAATATATATTTCACGAGTAAATTGTTACTACTTATTAAAATAACTACCTATGAGTAAATAATTGAATTAATTGTTGTTATGTTTACGACTGTGCTGTGTTTGTGTCGTCCATCAGTGTTTTATTAGTGAGTCAAACAAAGGGAGACAAAACGTAAGCCATAGAAAATAAATTAGGTTAGGTTGTTATTATATTATTAACTGTTTACGGTGTTTATGCCTCAATTAAATATCTATAAGTAAATTTATAATTAAAACAATATACTCCCCAGGTAAATTCCATGCAATTCCGAAGCGATGAATTTCAAATTGTAGGTACGTTGCGTCACAGCTGATTTCTTTGGTCACAATTTCTTTGGACTATACTTTATTAAAACACGTCCGTCGTTTAATTACTGTCTATTAAACACAATAAACACCACATTTTACATACTAAACTACATTTAATATTATTAAAACTAAATAAAAAATGTCCACAACCATGTCCACTTTCGCTGTTTAGGCTTTTTGAAGAAGGAGTTCATCATAAAGAGGCCCTCCTTCTCCATAAAGTCGGCCAGCAGCTGGCCACGTGCATTTCTCTCTCCATATCCAAATTGCCCCACTCTCAGCTCACCATCACTTCGTTTGCCCAGTTTCGCGTCAAAGTCCCCCATAACAATGGTGTATTGGGTCCGGGAGCTATTATGTAGAGCTCTAGAGATATCCTCATATAGGAGCTCCACTTCGTCGTCGGAGTGTTGTGCGGTCGGTGCATAATTATACCTGAATAACTTTCAGAGAATACCGTTTGGTAATTCGGAGAATAAGGTACGCTACCCTCGTCGAAACACTCTCGATCCGGACCACATTGTTAATGAGGGACTTGTGGACTAGAAACCCGACACCACCCTCGGACAGTTGGTCGCCCTCCCGGAAATAGAGCAGGTTTCCGGATTTACGGATTATGGAGTCCTCCCCCTCTCTTCGGACTTCACACAATCCTACGATGTCCCATCGTAACCTGCTCAATGCTTCCTCGGTTTCTGTTAACTTTACGTCGGTTTTCAGTGTGCGCGTGTTGTAGGTTGCCAGGGCCAGAGGTCTTTTGTTTTGGTAGCCTGGCATCTGCGGGGATTCTTCGCACCCCATGCCCCGCCGTTACCTTGACCGCTACCGGAGCCAGGAATAGCGGGGCCGCCGGGGACTAGGGGCCGTTTTTTATTTGTGTCGGTCATTTGGGGGGTGTTGCCGTAATCGACACGCTTGGCAGGCGGGTTGGCGATCGCAGTGTTGCAGATTGGCTGCAAGTCACGGAAAGACGCTGCTGCCCATCCTCCAGTTTGAGTCCCTTAGTCGGCTCTTACGACACCTATAATTGGATGAAATAGGATGGCCCTATTCTACGCCGGGAGCCATACGGCTCACTTGCCTACGATGTATTATTATGCGACCGATGCGGTAGACGCGCTCTATACCTTCATACTTACTCTGAGCTTCATATAATTAATCGTCATTTGTTTTTGATATACAATACTAGTGCCAGTTGAGAAAATAAATTTTGAAATTGGGATTTGTGGGTAGTCTTTGGTCGGAAAATCGCCACCGCTTATTATCAATCACCGACTTTAACGCGTTATGGAAAAAATCGCTACCGCTTAGCTTTTCATGCGTTACGAAAAGCTCATCTTCTTTCCAGCGTGTCCATTCCATTATCGCTACGGCTTATTAAAAACAAGGCTCATCTACTTTCCAGTGTTGAGATGGGTTTCTAAGTCGACGGAACGGAACCCCTTCGGTGCTCCTACTTCTGCATTCTTATGTTAAACCTAACACTACGACTGTGCGGAGAGGCGAGCTTAGCTCGCCTCCCTGCACAGTCTCCGAACCTAACGTATCCGAGTCGGGGTGCTCCGAAAGTCCGAGCTCGCTTCGCTCGCTCCCGCTTCCATTTCCATTTCCAGGTTTGTTGGGTTTCGATATGGGCGGCGGGACCCCTTATTATGGATCTTGTGGAACCAAATTGACTTTAACCTTGACTGATTACCCCCTAGTTAAAGCTCATCTACTTTCCAGTGTTGAGATGAGTTTCTAAGTCGACGGAGCCCCTCCGGAGCTCCTACTTCTGCGTTCTCATGTTAAACCTAACACTCCGAACCTAACGTATCCGAGTCGGGATGCTCCGAAAGACCGAGCTCGCTTCGCTCGCTCCCGCTTCCATTTCCATTTTCAGGTTTGTTGGGTTTCGATATGGGCTGCGGAGGCTACGCCCCGGGAGCTTCGCGGACCCCTTATTATGAATCTTTGTGATCAAATTGACTTTTACCTTGACTGATTACCCCCTAGTTTTCGATTTGTTACCCTCAACTGCGACTGCGCCGTTGATCGTGGTCGAAAGCGGACGTGTTACTCAACTATTTCTTGAAATTTAAATAGGCTTTCTCGCAATTCTAATTTATACTTATCTTTTGCATAAAGTTGGTTTTTAATTGTGATCGTCACTGTTACTTGAGTGGTTTTACAAGTGTGTTTCACGCTCTGGACTGGTCGTGCCGCGCCCTTCACCCCCGCGAGTAAAGGAGAGAACCTCTGTGTTTTTTGTCCCTCTCTTTGGCGTCAGGATTCAAGTTACGTCGGTCTCGCATACCATCATGAGTGTTCAGAGATCTCCAACTAAACCAAAAACTGGTCAGGAGAAGGCTTGCGAAGCATCAGACCACGCTTTGAACCAACTTCAAACTACCTCCCGAGCGTCGAAAAAAGGAAAACAGCTGTTTAGTGAATCTGTTACCAAAAAGGATTTCGAGGATTTTCGTAAGGAGATGATGGGTTTTCTTGCTGATTTCACCACGAAACAGCAGGAAACCTCCACTAAAATGCTTGCGGATTTTGGCTTAAAGCAGCAGGAAAGTATTGACAAAATCTGTGAGGAGGTGGCCGGTTTTCGTGAGCAGCTGGATAGCATCATATGTACCACTGATAACCTAACTAAAGAGCATTCCTGCCTGAAGGCATCGGTATCAAAATTTGAGAATAAACAACTTGAAATGAACACTTTAATCTGCAAACTCAACTCCCAGATAGACGATCTTAGGTGCGATCTCGAGGCGCAACAACAGCGTGATAGGTTATGTAATATTGAAATCACCGGCGTCCCACAAATGAAAAACGAAAACATAACTGATCTGGTCATTAGAATCACAAAACATGTGGATGTAATTTTACTGCCCAGCGATATCATCAATGCAAGCAGGGTGCAGCCTCGTAACCCATCACCGTCTGGTCGTCCAAAAACAAACTCCTTAAGGACTCGATAATTGCCTCAGTACGCAAAGCTAAGGGCTTGACCACAATGGACTTTGGCATAAGCGGCGATTCACGTTCTATTTATGTTAACGAGCACCTCACCATTCAGAATAAATCTTTGTTAAAAGAAACGAAAGAAAGAGTGGCTAAAAAACAATATAAATATGTGTGGGTTCGCAACTGTCGCATTTTTGTGAGAAAAGATGACACATCGCCCTCAATTTTAATTGCGACAAAAAACGATTTATTATTGAAAATTCAATAACTTACTACTTATTTACATGCATGTTTTTTGATTTTATAATGTTTTGGCTAGTGAGATTTTGCTATACTTTAAAGATTTGTAAACAAACCCTATACCTAAAAACAATTTTACTAATTTTAAATTACACAACACACTACACACAAACACATCTACATATTACGTTCATCGCTATTCATCAATTGTAAACCTCGATATAGAAATAACATTCAGTTCTATAACTAGTAATCTGTCCACCATGTGTTCACCAGCGAATAATTCTGCGATATACTTTTTATGTGTATGTACCTACATGTTGTTGTACCTGAGCCGATTGCAATGGATCTTGTTTATTGGGATTGCAAATGCAATAATTAGTCATTATTATCACGTGAGTCATAACAGTTTTATGTCGCGGTATTTATTTTCAAACAATAATAATAATTGTTTGTTTGTTTGTTTGTAAAATAATAATAATTATAGAATGTTATTCAATGTATTCATTTTGAAGGCCGGTTCCGATTTCATACTTTTGCTGTATACATATAAATCGTATAACTCACTATTGCCCTACTGTGGTGATACCATAGTACAGGTAATATCTACACATTTGAGTTTTTTAATGCATTTTACTCTGAGACCCCGTATCGAATATTTGTATTTAATTATTTTATTCTTATTTCTCAATAATGGGTAAATTAACTGCCTATTATCAGAATGTGCGGGGTCTCAGAACAAAATGTAATGAATTCTATCGCAATTTAATGGCCTGTAATTATGATATTATAATAATTACGGAAACCTGGTTAAATAATTCCATATTTGATTCTGAGTTATGCTGCGACCTGTATGAAGTTTTTAGATGCGATCGCAACTGTGAGATTACTAACAAAAAAACAGGAGGTGGTACAATGATCCTGACGAAACGGTCCCTTAACGCATCAGCACGTGATGAATGGTGTGACTCATCACTTGAAATTAAATGGATTACGATCCCTAAATCCAGTCTCATCAACTGTGACTCTAATCTTCATATAGCCTCAGTGTACATACCTGGTGAGTCTAATTCTAGTCACCAAACCAACAATGTTATCTCATTTTTAGATTCTGTGAAAAGAGCTATGTCTCAGAATGTAAACGATTACTTTTTGAATACTTGTGATTTCAACCTTACCTGTATTGATTGGGCTTCAGGCGTGCCTTCATTTATTAAGTCAGGTTCACTAAATCTGCAACAGTGTTCTGTGAATTTTGTAGAAGGGCTTAGTAATTTAGGACTGTCACAGTATAATACATATAAAAATCCAAACGGTAATCTATTAGACTTAATATTCTCGAATTTTGATATCGAAGTACATGATGTTGATGCACCTTTGTCCAAAATAGACACTTTTCATCCTCCACTTCAAATTGATTTGGATAACATAATTGTGGCTCACTTAGAAAATAAGTGTACTGCCGGTTTTAAGTTTTTTAAAGGCGATTATGATAATATAGTTAAATATTTAAATGAAAAAGACTGGGACACAATGTTAAGCTCTGGTTCCATAGATGACGCTGTGGACTATTTGTATGAGGTTATTAGGAATAGTATAACTTTGTTTGTCCCAGTCAAGATAACAAATAAAAATTCTTATCCCGTTTGGTACTCTCCGGCTTTGAAACGCATTGCTCGTGAAAAAGCCAAAGCGCATAAGCGCTGGAAGCTATACAGTAACCCTAGGGATTATGAAGAGTTTTCGCTGCTACGTAAGAGGATGAACAGGGTTGAATCGAGTTGTAACTGGAAATATGTAAGTGAAATGCAATCGACTATACAAAGTAACCCAAAAAAGCTTTGGTCCTATATAAAATCTCGTCGTAAATGTTTTTCTAATATTCCAAAAACACTTATGTATAATAACACTGATTATTCTTGTGATAATATTTGCAATGCTTTTAACACCTTTTTCCATAGCGTCTATCAACCGGTAGCTCCTCATTATAGTCAGCCGAATTTGGCACCTCCTTGCATTGACGACTCTAGTACTATAAGTAGTGTTTTTACTTCTCCAGATGAGGTATTTAACCTAATTAATAAACTTGATGATAATAAAGGTGCTGGTTCTGACCTGATTCCTCCGATCTATGTTAAGCGATGTGCTCCTGCTCTAGCTATACCATTTTCATTTATTTTTAACAGATCTTTAAAAGAGGGTGTCTTTCCTAAAGCTTGGAAACTTGCTAACGTTATCCCGGTCCATAAAAACGGCCTTAAAACAAAAGTTACAAATTATAGACCAATCTCAATTTTACCAGTTTTTGATAAAATTTTCGAAAGGTTGGTCTATATAAGGTCTAACAAAATTAGCTGAAACTATTTTAAGGGCAAGTTCAGCAAACGAAACTGAACAACTTTTTCTTCAGCGACCATACCGAATTCTAAAAAAAAATCGCCACATTCCATTACTGCCTACTTAAATAAATAATATTCTCGTAGTACGGTCCTGGTTTTTGTTTACATCGCTGGACTCGTGACGTGTCGCAACAAAACTGTGCACTGTGCCCGGCCGTTGACCTTTGCTAGTTCTCTCAATCAATTCTTATTTAAAATACTTAAAACCTTACAGTTCCTTTTAGCTGTAGGTAGTAAAATACAATCTAACAGGTATTTACACTTTAGGAAAAAGAAGAAATTGAAATTGAAGGCAGTTGCTCTTTCCTTGAGGCGCTTGAGGTCGTTGAACGAACCACGCGAAATGTACCTACGAGCAAGGCCTGCAAGCAACTGTGAAGTAAATAAAAATAAATATCCCAGTTACTCTCGCGCACTCATTGAGTTACATTGCTCAAAGCCTAACCTATGACATTTTGTGACCTAAGTGCCTAAGTCACAATACAATTTTTGTATTGTGACTAAGTTAAGTGTTTCGTAGTGAAAATGCCGTACAAAAGTATTTGGACATGGCGGTGTGCTATGAAGTTTGTAACCACAGGTTTGGGATGTAAGAAGGAAGGCTGCGGTAAAGGGTCGGAATGATCGGAGAGGAGGCACAGATTACTAAATAGGCGGAGGCTTGTGCTACTATTATCATCTGTGGCGGAGGCACGTGGGCTGCGGCTGCTACGAGTTACGGTACGATGGCCAGTGCCGCATTTATTAAGATTTCTTATTTTTTTATTGAAGATTTTTTTTCTTAGATTTCAGTATGGTCGCTGAAGAAAAAGTTGTTCAGTTTCGTTTACTGAACTTGCCCTTAAAATAGTTTCAGCTAATTTTGTTAGACCTTATATACGTATTTATAACAAAATAGTTACGGCTATACCTGTCGAGCAACATGGCTTTTTGAAAGGACGTTCTACTTCTACTAACTTAGCTGTGTTTACAGACTACATGCTCAATGAAATGGAAAAAGGTAATCAGGTTGACGTGGTCTATACTGATTTCGAAAAAGCTTTCGATCGCGTGGACCATGTCATCCTACTTTACAAACTCGAGCGAATAGGAATATGTGGTGATCTCCTCAGATGGATTTCATCTTATCTGAGTAGTAGGTCACAAGTTGTTGTTGTGGGTGGATATAGGTCTGACTTGGTATCAGTTTCTTCCGGTGTGCCTCAAGGGTCCCATTTAGGTCCCCTTTTTTATAATGCTTATCTCTATGACATATATTCATGTTTCTTACATAGTAAGTTTTTAATGTATGCCGACGATACCAAGATCTACACAAAAGTTACTTCAATTGATGATTGTGTGAAATTGCAAGAAGATCTTGACCGCCTGTCCGCATACTACATATCTAATAGAATCTCTGTTAATACTGCTAAATGTCAAATAATTACTTTCTCACGGCGTAGAAATGATATCAAACATGTCTATTACATCGACCAGAATCCTATATCGAGGACGAGCACTATTCGTGATTTGGGTATTTATCTCGACCAAAAACTGTCGATGGATGTTCATATTGATTTCATTGTAGACAAGGCATACAAGGCACTTGGTTTCTTAAAGCGCACTTGCCAACCTTTCTCAGATATTGCATGTATTAAATCAGTATACTACGCTTACATTCGAAGTACCCTTGAATATGGTGCATCTGTCTGGTATCCTCAATATGATACTTATATACAACGTATTGAGAGCATCCAATGTAAGTTTATCAAATACCTTAACTATAAGTCGAAGTTTTGTAACAATGATTATTTAGAAAGCTGTCGTCAACACAAAATTCTTAGTTTGGCTGCACGTCGTGACATGCTCGACATGCTCTTCCTCTTTGATATACTTAACTCTAGAGTGGATTGTCCAGCACTTTTAGTATCAATAGGTTTAAGAACTCCTGTTAGACGTACGCGCCAAACAACTTTACTCCATGTTCAATCACACCGCACGAATTATGCCCGCAATAGTATTACCAACAGAATGTCACGCACGTTCAACAACAGATTTGGTGAACTTGATCCTTTCAGGACCTCTAAAACTACATTTAGAGGTGAGTTGAGTAAATTACTGGAAAATTCAGTGTGACGAATAGTGATGAACACACACACACACACACACAACATACACACAAACACACACACATATACACAAGCTTGCACTTGCTCATGTAACTAAACTTAATTTAAGTAATTAATGAACAAAAGATTTTGTAATTTAATTGATACTTGCCTATTTATCTGCTATATTGTTCACTTTTGCACGACTTATACTGTTTAGGTAATGTTCGTGAAAATCTGTAAAGGCCTATCATAAAAATCTGTACTGTTTTTAATATTACTATAATTAAAGGCTGTTGATTTTCCTTAATAAATAAAATAAAAATAAGTTTGTCCGCCCTCAAGTCGGACCCGCGTGCTTTCCCCATACTCCCACATCCCCCTCGGCTCCCGAAGGTTTGTAGGGGTTCGAAATGTGTGGCGGGGGACCCCATATTATGAATCTTGGGGACATTCTATTGCCATACACAATCAACAATTCCGATTCGATACACCGAAAACCATAAACAGTATAATTATAGGTCATCTTTGTTCGTACATAACCACAAACCTTCAATTTTTTTTCTCAAAATGGAGGAAGCTCCGCGCATCCTTCTTCATAGGGGGGGTCCACTTCAGTCCCCCACTCCCCCCACCCAATATCAATCCAATTTGAGGTGTTGTAAATTCTAAAGTTGAGCCCTTCTCTGGATTTCTTGACAGCATTTATGGTAGCCTCAATCTCAAATTGTGTTTTCATGTCCTTCTTTCATTTTATTTTATTGTTCTTCACATTGCTCACCTAATCTCAAATTGTGTTTTCATGTCCTTCTTTCATTTTATTTTATTGTCCTTCACATTACTCACGTGCATCAGATGATTTTATCCAAAACGTACCACTTTTGAAGCAAATTCTAGCAGAAAACAACGAAAAAACAATAAAATGAAACTACGAATGCGTTCACCACAAATCTCTCCAAAAACTCTTACGTCCAGGATTAAAATCAGAGTGACGATCTCAAAAATGGTGAATATGCTCGATGCTGGCAAAATATACGTTAAAGTATGCCAAACTAGACTCCAGAAAATGCCAAAAATATGCCAATAAGCTCCATGAGGAAAGGAATATATAATTAATAACATATTTAAAGTAATTTGAGATAACTTTGCTTAAAATATGACCCATTAATCGAAACGATTAATTGTGTTCCACTAGCATAGTATACAACCTTTAGCACAGTGACATAATATTTCTCGCGATGTCAATATAAACAACAAATTAAGTAAACAGGTAAATATATCTATTTATATATAACATATCTCTGTATGGGGGTACATAAATACAAACGAAAGTTTACTTTACAAAAATTCTTAAAAACCTTAAGCTATAAAGATACTGTGACACTACTGAAAATCATGAAATAAGGGCACAATACTCACACACACACACACACACACACACACACACACACACACACTTTTACACTCATGCTCATTCACATACCTACTTTCAACACAGACGCGCGCACTTTTCAGGATATGAACAATGGATGATTACCACAACTCCATGGAAATCTCCACGATACAGGCTCTGCCTATACTTCGTTTTTTTTAGCAAAATAAAGAAGGGGAAAAAAGGTATTTTATATGTGGCACTTTTTCGAAAAGCAAATTCAAAAATGTTTCCCTCAACATTGTAGTGTGCTCAGTATTAAATTAATACAAATGTACTTCCTACTTACATCATTATCTAAGTGACAGCAACTTAATTTTCAAATCCTGACTTACAACATGTACAATTATTTTTTATTTTTTTTATTTACCAATTTCTAAACAAAATACAAAACAATTAATCATCTAGCACCATTAAACCTGAATGGTTTCTTAGTGTATGCTCAATAAAAAAAACATTTTTATAAAGTATACTCCATAAAAAATTTAAATAAGATGAGTAATAAAACATTTGGCTCGAAATAATCACTTTTATTGAGCCTTATTATACGCATTATGTATTTATGATAACACATTTACGTCTCTGGATACGAGTCCTTTTGAGACAGTTTTCAAATTATTGATCATCATTTTTTATTTTGATTTGTAATGCTGGTGTCGGTGCATCGCAAATCATCATCATCATCATATCAGCCGAAAGGACGTCCACTGCTGGTCCTTAGCCTCCCCCAAGGATTTCCACGACGTCCGGTTCTGCGCTACCCGCATGCAGCGGCTTCGCGCGACCTCTGCAGGCGTAGCATGAGGTCATAGACATATTATGTCGCGCACGACGACAGAAAATTATATCTTTCTACGGGCTTTTGTCGCGTGTGCGAGCATGCCGTTACAGTTAGAGAGTGTGTGTATAGAGCGTTTCCTAACCTTTTTTAGCCACGGACCACTAAGAAATCAAGCACAATTTTCAAGGACCATTTTATTTGATTACTGAAAAAACAAAAAAATCCTTTTTTTTATAAACAATACTTTAATGATAAGGTTGGTGTTGCTTATTGCAACTAAATTAGAGATTTTTAGGTTAATGTTACTGCTAAGTCGTAATCTCAAATCGGATTCCAATGTAAGATATTTGGTGACATTTATTTTTATTGTTAAATGGTCAAGAGACGAGACTGGGGACCCCCATACATATACTCGCGGACCACCGGGGTCCGCGGACCACAAGTTGGGAAACACTGGGTAGAGTGACAGACAAGTCGCGGCGACATAGCAGTTTGATAGGCGACAAATCTGCTTATGATTTTGTTTTGTTGTTCGGAAATTGCTTGGTTTGTATTTCTAAAAAGAGATCGAGGTATGAAAATTTGCTTAATTAAGTAATAATTTGACACAAAAACAACTGTTATCCGTTTGTGAGGTGCGCAAACGTAGTGATTATATGATCTTTGGAGGTGAGGGGACTGTCTAGCTCCGTTGGTTTTCGTGCAAGTTTCTGAGACTAAAGCAAAGGAAAATAAAAGGAAAAAGTAAGTACCTAATTTGTTATTTGATGATAAAACAATAATACAACACAAAAAATCTATAAACAGTCGCTAGAAGTTTGTCGACACCTCAAGGGGATGCCGACATATATGTCTTCATCTTCAATCAAACGTCAAAATAAGCCTATTCCGGTGCGTTCATGCTCGGCACGAGATAAAAATCTCTACACACTCTCTACAAATGACAGATGAGAGCGAGACCAGTCTTATCTCGCGAGGGCCATGCTCAGTGTCGAGATACAACCGTTTTGTCGCGCTTCGAAGTCTACATTTGACATTAGTGGGTAGACAAAATGGACCTCATGCTACGCCTGCAGGTCACCGGTCCACCGAGTGGCAGCCTGCCTACGTTACGTTGTCCGATGCGCGGTCGCCACTCGAGAACTTTACTACCCTAGCCATCTGTTCTACGAGCTATGTGCCTCGCCCACTTCCACTTAAGTTTAGCAATTCTGAGAGCTATGTCGGATACTTTGGTTCTCCTACGGATCTCCTCGTTTCTGATTCAATTACGCAGGAAACTCCGAGCAAAGCACGCTCCATTGCCCTTTGGGTGACCTTGAGCCTTCTTATGAGGCCCATAGTAAGCGAACATGTCTCAATTTCGTATGTAATTACTGGCAACACACACTGGTCGAAGACCTTGGTCTTAAGACACTGGGATATCTGGGACGTAAAGATATTGCGAAGCTTCCCGATCGCTGCCCAGCCGAGTTAGATTCGACGATTGATCTCTTTCTTGAAGTTGGACCTACCTAACTGGACTGTCTGTCCCAGGTACACATATTCGGCAACAACTTCGAGCGTAGAGTCTCCAACCTTCAGAGAAGTAGGTGCGAAACGGACGTTTGACATAATTTTCGTCTTATCCATGTTCATTCTAAGATCTACTTGTTGAGGGGCTCTACTCAGACCATCGAGCATTGTGCCTAAGTCGTCCGTAGTCTCAGCCATGACCACAATATTGTCAGCGAATGTTGGTGATCTACTCGCCGTTGATATTGATGCCGAGTCCACCCCAGACTAAAAGCTTAAAAACAGCTTCCAGGTCGGTGGTGAACAGTTTCGGAGATATGACGTCTCCCTGTCTCACCCCTCGCTGCAACCAAATAGGTTCCGAGTTTTGATCCTGGAGGCAAACCGACATGCTGGCGTTTTCATACAAATACTTCAGTACCTCGATATCATCACATCAGCTCATATAAACGTCCCCACCGAGGGGCTCGAGCCTACCCTGCATTAGGGCGATTGGGCCTTAGTCGACCACGCGGGCCCAGTGCGGGTTGGTCGACTTCACACACAACCTTCGAATTTCTTCGCAGGTGTTTGCAGGTTTCCTCACGATGTTTTCCTTCACCGTTAAAACAATCGGTGAATATATGTACGTCAGTTTCGAAAAACTCAGTGGTACATTGGCCGTCCAGATTTGAACCCAGCACCTCTGGTTAGGGGGACCGAGTCGTTACCGGTTGAGCCACCGACGCTTTTTACCTCGATATATCGATAGTCAATTTGGCACCGCTGGAGTGACTGTAATACAGCCCAAGTTTCGACCGAATCGAAGGCTTTCTCATAGTCCACGAACACTAAGCATAGTGGCTGATTGTACTCTTCGGTCTTCTGTATAATCTGCCGCAGCGTATGTATGTGGTATATGGTACTAAAGCCTTTTCGGAAACCGGCTTGTTAGGGAGGCAGGAAGTCGTCAAAACTGCGTGCGAGATGATTCGTAATGACTCTCGAAAACAGATTGTAGACATTGCTCAGAAGTGAGATGGGTCTGTAGTTCTTCAGCAGGGTGTTGTCACCCTTTTTGAACAAAAGCACGACCACACTTCTGTGCCATGCCTTAGGCGTTTGTCGCTCGAGTATAACGGAATTAAATACATTCTGAAGAGTTTTAAGTACCGGTGTTCCATCTGCTTTCAGAAGTTTAGCCGTAATTCCATCACCAAAAGGTGCTATAATGTTCTTGAACTGTTTGAGAGCCATTCTAATTTCGTACATGCTGACGTCCGGGATATCTTCGGTATAGTGTCGAGTTAGTTTGACTCTTGGGTTTTTGGCTAGATCACTGACAGGTAGACGTGTGGTCGTGTACAGTTTCAGTGCACGTGTACAAATCATCTGTGGAATTCTTTACAACATCTGCAGCGATCCCATTCTAAGGTGGACCACCCGGTTGCAGTAGGGCGTCTATAAAACTGCATCCAATACAATTCGGGTGTTCAGATGCTTCTTCTTTTTATTGAAGTGAAAACTTCTTTGCATTGGACATATTTAAGATGGAAAATACCATTGATTTCACGACACTTTTTTATTTTTATTTTTTTTATTTACAATTGGTAAGCCCTGTAACGACACCGACACCGTACCAGGAACACTCGCAGGGTCAAAACTATTAAAAACATTTTTGAGATAGGAAAAAAACATTGAACTCGTGACACTGTAAGCGACACCGAAACCGTACCAGGAACTGTAAAAAGTTTTCACTTCTGTTGGCACTCCCGGAGTGTTTATTTTCTTGTTCTCTACATTGCTTACGTGCACGGCATTCTGCAAAAGACTAATTTTCAAAAAAGACATCACTTTTTGAAGCAAATTCTAGCAGAAAACAATGCAAAAAACTAAAGTAAAACTGCAAACGTGATCACAAATCACAAATCCCACCAAAAAAACTTCGTATTACCCCCGCACTGCAATCAATATTGCCATGGAGCAACATCAGCTAAATGTTTAGATATTTTACTCTGTAATTGCGAACACAGACAAAAAAGTATCATAAACTGTTTAAAATCTGACCACAGTGGTCAGCTTGTACTATTTCCATGTGAAAGAAGTAGATAAATAATTACAGTTCAAACGAGACCTGTCACTACTCAAAGATTAGAGATGTACAAAGATGTACTTGTCCAAAAGTTACCAAACTCAATGTTAGATCAACAAGACCCGAATAGTTTTTTCAACTTATTTTTTGAAGTGCTCAGTACAGTTTGAAAATCTATTCAAATTAAAAACAATTAATGTAAATCAAAAATTCACGTTTAGTGACTGGGCAACTGTAGATTTATACAAGAGTAGAGAAAAATTGTTTTCGCTTTACGAACAAAAGACATACAACTTTGATCTCAAGTCTGTTGAGTATGTTAACTCCTTGAGCGTGTTTTGAACTACCGGTAGGCCAGAAAAAATGTCTCCGTGGAGCGTGTTTTGGACTACCGGTAGGCCAAATAAACTCTTTGGTGATTGGTTGCCGTCTTACCGACCGTATAGGAACGAATCTTTTTATACACAAACTCTATCATGTTGTGACCTGTTTTATCCTCTTTTTATCGTTCAGCCATTCGAAATTCATTCAAAAATAAATTATTTTCAAGCCGGGCAGCTATAGTAAGCCATATTGCTTTGCCGTGTCGTTTGTATTGTGAGAATAGTAAAGTGTGAAAATGAGTTTCAGACGTAAACGGTTCGTGTTGTTATATAAATCTCATATCAAATTACTGGGAAAAGAATGAAGATTATGTTAAAATGATTAGTTTTTGAAATTATTGCAAAATAATTAGTTAAAACTGAGACCAAGTTTTGGTAACGGCAAACTGGCGAATTTTATATTTTTAACAAATGAAAAATTAATTTCAGACGTAAATAGTATGTTTTGTTATATAAATCTCATATCAAAATACTCGGAAAAAAATGTACATTATGTGGAAGTGATTAGTTTTTCAAATACTTGCAAAAATAATTTGTGAAAAATACGAAGTACTGTGCAAAACGGCAAAGTGATGAACTCAGTTTTTTGTCGTTGGAAACTTATCCTAATTTTGTAGTAAAACTATTGTGATTCGAAGTGAAATATTTAGTTTATATACACTTATGAAAGTGTATTATGCTATGATACTTTTAGTTTTTGCGAAAATGTGTAATAAGGTTGTGTAAGTGGATGCATTCAGCGACTAAAAGTGCAAAAATCAAGATTTTTTTTGAAAATGATGATGAAAACCACAAAATGTCTTCATAAGGTGAGTTATTTCTGATTATTTTTTACTTTTAATAGCTAGGAAATTTATTATTCTTTACAACGCTATAAAACAATAGTATATAACTTAATTATATATTTACAAAAAAAAAAAAAAAATAGGTCCTAGCCGAGTCTGAATGACGTCATCCATGACTCAACACGCTCAAGGCACTTTAGCGGAAAAAATCGAATTACGCTCCACTCAGTGATGGTGATTATTCAAAATTATTTAAAAGAGTTTTTTTTGGCAGCTAAAGCCAACTTCATCTCTAAGAAAATTAAATATTCTGAAAATATAATAAAAGCTGTTTGGAACGTAATAAACAAAGAGACGGGGAAGACGAAGCCAAGAGAGAAACAATATGTCTTGCAAACTGATAGTGGTCTCATTTCTGAAACCTCGGAGGTAACAAAAGAATTTGAATCTTTCTTTACAAATGTTCCACTTAACATAACCGAGAGCCTTGACTCGTCGCCTATTCTCGCAAATCAATTACTTTCTGAAAATGTACCAAAGTGCGAAGAAGATTTTACATTTCGAAAAATTAATCCACACACAATTATAAAAAAACTAAAAAATACTGAGGATCTTTGGGGCATGTCTGTTAATTTAATAAAGTCCGTAATTGAAACTTTAGCCCCTTACTTGGCCGATCTATTCAACATTTGTATTGACAATGGAGTGTTTCCGGATCTCATGAAATTTAGTAAAGTTGTTCCACTCTTTGAGTCGGGAGAAAAGAAAGACCCAAGTAATTATAGGCCTGTTTCTGTGCTACCAGTTTTAAGTAAGTTCTTTGAAAAAATTATACTTAACCAAATGTTGACTCATTTTAACATTAATAAATTGCTCCATAACCTGCAGTTTGGCTTTACAAAAGCCGTTCCACAGCGGACGCGGGAGTTGAACTCGTTAAAAACATATATGATGCTTTTGAGAAATCCCAGAATGCGATAGGGATCTTCTGCGACTTGTCAAAGGCATTCAATTGTGTGGAACATAAAACTCTGCTTGTAAAACTGGACCATTACGGTGTTAAAAATAAGGCTCTAGATCTTTTATAATCGTATTTAAAAATAGGATACAAAAAGTACAAATAAATGGTACGAAATCAAGGGGTTCATGGGTAAAGATGGATGTGCCTCAAGGCTCTATCTTGGGACCTTTCCTTTTTATAGTTTATATTAATGATCTACCATTCATGGTTGAATCACTGTCGAAAATTGTGTTGTTTGCGGATGATACATCACTAGTTTTTAAGGTTGACAGAAAAACTGATATGTCTGACGAAGTAAACGACACTCTTTTAAAAGTGTACAATACTTAGTCTTAAATGCAAAAAAGACCAAAAGTATAAATTCACATTACCTAATGTTATTGAAGAAAACAATAATTTATCCTTAGCTGGTAATATATTAGAATTTGTAAATCAAAGCGTATTTATAGGATTAACTGTAGATTCAAGGCTTCAATGGAGCCCGCATAGAAACACTAGCTGGCAGGCTTAGCTCAGCCGCATACGCAGTTAAAAAAATCAGGCTCCTTACGGATATAGACACCGCAAGACTAATATATTTCAGCTACTTCCATAGTATTACGTCTTATGGGATACTTTTGAGGGGACATGCAGCTGATATAAATACCATATTTGTTCTGCAAAAAAGAGTGGTTCGCGCGATTTATGGAATGCGTTCTTGTGAGTCGCTCCGAGATAAGTTCAAAGATATTAATATAATGACTTTCCCGTATCAGTACATTTATGAAAATATAATGTATGTACGTAAAAATCTGCATCTCTTTTCACTGAATAGTGACAGGCACAGTCGAAATCTTTGGAATAGGAATAAACTTCAAATAACATAAACCAGACTTAGCAAAATCAATAAAATCCTTTGTGGGACAGTGCTCACTCATGTGTAACAAATTACCCGATGATATGTTAAATTTTTCAGAAAAACAGTTTAAAAATTGTATCAAAAGAACTCTTTGTAGAAAAGGTTATTATAAGACATCCGAATATTTTAATGACAAAAATGTATGGGTAGACAGTGTTTCTTCTATCAACACTACTAAGCATGTTTAATAGTAATTGTCGCAACACTTCAACGAAATGTAAATACTGTACATAGCAACACTAAGAACTATGGTAAGTCTAGTATGATAGTCTATGAATATCTAGTCTAATCTTTGGTCAGCAAAGAGTAATGGCCAGTGAGTTTTGAATTATGAACAGTGTAAGAAGTGCATAGTTTGGCGCTAAAACTGTACGAGTATATTGGACTGGGTCACAGCGCGAGGCGAGGACCTTACTAAAGCTAAGTGTCATAGGTTTATAATGATAGAGTTAAAAGTACTAGTAGTCGAAACTTGGTGACCGCCCTAAAAAGAAGTTTAGTTGGCAACTTCTAAAGGTTGGGGTTCTGGTTCACACCAGAGAGCCTGACAGCAATGCGCTATACGTTGATGGTGAAAAGATACCACCATCATAGGCGATGGTTCTATGATGCACGCATGGAACACCCCCGGGGGAAAAGGGGCGAGCTCAGGCTTGTATCGACACATGCGAGCGAGCGCGTTGTAGTACGGAGTACGGAAGGTGCTACCTCGTGTGCAACAAAGCACTAAACCCCACTGAAATGTACACAAACATACTAAATAAAATGCATCGCCGAGGGTCACATAAAATATACTTATATAACGTTCTCTCTACTTCTCTGGATAGACTTATGGCACTTAGACAGAAAGAGTAATTCTGTGTTTAACTCAACAGGTTGTGACGGTAGATAGTTGAGATGACCATAGCGGCCAAGGTAGTCCCGGAACATGGAACGCAGGGCTGGACACAGATGATGGGCAAACACCACAGCAATAAGGTTCGAGTCACAGCCACTATATTATGCACATGCATTACAAACAATTCCGAACCCAATGCATCATTCTTCACATAGTTTTCGCCATATATAAAACCCCCCCAAAGGATATGGCGACAGCAATAAAACGATGACCAACCTAAGAATTGATGTGGAAGCGATGAGTCATGACAAGTGTAGTACTTCTTTCAATAAATATTTTTATCTTAGCATTGACATGAATGATGCATGCTCGCTTAAATGTTCGTGCGGATGGTGGCGCATCGCGAGCCGAGCCGGGTCGTTCCTTTCCCTCTAATATGGTTGATGGGAGCGATGGCTGACTCTCGCGTTATACTCGTGACCGGGTGCTGTCCGCGTGAACTGGCCTACTCTTGTTAAATGCATTCAAAGATTTATAAGTATAACTTTCGTGTCATATTGTTTTCATGTTCTAATGACATGATCTGGTTTATATTAAGGATTTAGTTTTGACGTTATCAACTAATTATTGTTTATTTCTTGATTCTTCACAAATGTTATTAATATTATATGATTATCAGAAAGAGTGTAATTTGCACCTATTTTGAATACATGTATTGAATAGAATTGAATTAAAAAGTACCTGTGAGTGACCATTCCCGTCTCATTGGCGGCCAGAAGCGTAGTTTCATCTGCGTATCGGAGATTTGTGAATTTGGTACCACCGATGGTGATGCCTCCCTCCCAGTTCTCGCAGGCTCTTCTGATTATGTATTCTCCGTAGATATTAAAAAGGACGGGTGATAGAATACAGCCTTGCCTTACACCCTTTTCAAAACGGAATGGGTCTGAAGTTGCTCTGTCAATTATTACGACACTTTCGTTATTCAGGTACATAGTCTCTATTAGAGCCACCAAATGCTTAGGTACGCCCAATTCTCGTAACACCTTCCAAAGAACCGACCATACAACGCAGTCAAAAGCCTTGCTTTAATCAATAAAGCATAGGATGAGCGGTGTGTTGAACGCGTAGGATTTTTCTATTAATTGCGTACATTAAGGACCTGTCCGCGGGTACCTTTGCCTTTGACGGTCCAAAAAGTGTCGAATTCTGTTGTTTATTATGTGTAAGAGCACCTTGCTGGCATGAGATACGAGAGCCAGGATTCTGTAATAGTCACATTTTGCAGTTGAACCTTTTCTATGGAGTGGCAAGATCACTGATCTCGTCCAATCATTGGGCCATTCCCCGGTGTGCCATACGTCGTTGTATATGTTGGAGAGAAGGTCAATTCCATCTTAACCCATTGATTTAAGAATCTCATCCGTCAGTTGATCTGGGCCGGGATCTTTCTTTGCTGTAATAGCGGCTAGCGTAGCCGTAACCTCCGATTGAATTATTAAAAAAATATATTAGAAGAAGTAAAATTGTGTGCTATAAAGTAGTGTCTGTCGCTCGGGCGTTAGGCTAGAGATTTTCAAGATACGTAGATGGGTGGTGGAAAACTCAGAACCGTGAGATACACGTATCAGGTTAACACGCCGAAGCGAAAAAACAGGTGTCAAAAATCTAAGATTTCTACTTTGAGAAATAACAAAACCGGTTAAGTGCGTGTTAAGTGCTGAGTAATTTACTCGCCCTCAAGTAAAATACTGGGAACGGCACATTATTAGTTATTTTTATGTGATAATTGAAAACGCTAAACACGTTAAAAAACCGACTTCCATCGCAACAAATTAGTACATTTTTGCATTATTATTTTTGGTTTTTGTTAATTTTCTACTAAAGTACTACACCGATTTTGATAAAATTAAAATGGGACCACACGGAAAGCACTAGCTTTCAAATAAAAAAAGAATCATAAAAATCGGTTCACCCAGTCAAAAGTTCTGAGGTAACAAACATAAAAAAAAACCATACAGACGAATTGAGAACCTCCTCCTTTTTGGAAGTCGCTTGAAAAGGTGCCTGAAAACTGACGTTTCCAGTTTTAGAGGATCAGTTAATGGACGATCTGTAGCATCTGCGCCTGTAAAATTTGGTTACATTTGCTCTTATCGTTCTTTGCTAGTCATTCACATCACATGATATGTCCAATTGTCCACGCCAAAGATGACATAATATTACGGGCGTAAAATATATTCGACATTCATCTCCCCTGCTAATGTAACGTCGCCCATGACTTAGTTGCAAAGACATAGATATAAGTAGACCACGCAAGTACCGCGAGCTGTATGAAAACCAAGCGTGTCATATTTTTTGTACCTAACTTGACGAGTCATGACGTCACGAGCGCTTTTTAGTGATGGGAACCTCATTCTACGCCAAATCGACTAAAGACGCCACTTGCACCGCGATTCTAGTATAGGAGCCCATCGTTTCAATTATTATTTGTGCTGAAAAATAATCTAAACCAAATATTAAATCTCTTAGTTCAAGAAATAAGATTTTTCATACAAACTTCCAACCCCCGTTTTATCCCCTTAGGGGTGGAGTTTCGTAAAATCCGTTCTTAGCGGATGTCTACACCCTATAAGGAACCCACCTGCCAAATTTCAAGTTTGTAAGTGTATAGTTTCTGAGATTTCGTGATTAATCAGTGAGTGGTATTTCGCTTTTAAAGTATTAGATGAAAATGAGTTACAACAACCAATAATTAAAAAATATCAAGAAACTTTAAAAAATCAGTTGCGGCAATGTTACGTTTGAACGTTACCTGCACCCAAAGAGTAGGATTATATACAAGTGTAACAAAAAGGTGTGATAATACTGTAAGGTGGGTTTCTACTGATCAAACTGAACAACTTTTGTTCTATGACTTTGCTGAAATCCTTGATAAAAATTGGACTTTTCATACAAATCGATCAGCTGACCGACCAATTTGTACGGGAAGTCCAATTTTTTTTCTCCGCGAACTGACCATAGGTTCCTTGGAAAAGGTCGTTCAGTTTCACGAGTAGAAGCCCGCCTTAAAGTATTAACACACCTTTATGTTAAACCCTGTACATGCGGGAAAGAAAAAAGGTTTAAAAGGTCTTAACAAAATTAGCTGAAACTATTTTAAGGGCTCAGTACATGAAACTGAACAACTTTTTCTTCAGCAACTTTTTTTGAATTCTTTAAAAAAATAATTGCCTTCTATTTTTATTCCACCAAAAATCTTGTTATCCGTAGTACGACGGCCCTGTGTATTTTGGTTAAATCGCGCAATCGCGCACGCAAGGAAAATCTGGAATCGGTCGCCTTCATCAAAGGCAAAGGATACCGCCATTCATCGCCCTCCGCGACGCTGCCGCAGATGTGGGAGCGGAGTGCGGGGGTGCGCGGGAACGGAAAATATTTAAGGTTAGACCGCACTAGGCGTATTTACGTGACGCGACACGGCGCGACCAAGTATTCTTTGTATGAAATTGTATGAGATATATGAGTTTAAAGATATTTTTTTTATTCCCATAAAGACAGCAGTCACTTACATGAGAAAAATATAAATATTATACTTAATAAAGTACAATTTGTAAGTTTATGTTCGCTCGTTTTGGAATATATCGCACTACGCAACGCGAAACTGCGCGAAAATTTCATACAAATGCACCGTATCGCGCCGCGTCGCGTCACCCAGTGCGGTCTAACCTTTTCTAATTTTCTTTTTGGAGAATATGGTTTCTCACCTGTTTGAATTCTCATATGATGTTCCAAATAACGTTTTACACAGAACACTTTGTCACATTCTGAACACGTCTGAATATGGTTTATTACCTGTTTGAATTCTCATATGATGTTCCAAATAACGTTTTACACAGAATTTTTGACACATTCTGAACATGAATATAATTTCTCTCCTGTGTGAATTCTCATATTAAGTTTAAAATATGTAAGAAACAAAAGAAATACAAGCAAGTCGTTGTTGTAGTCACAGATCACTAATATTTACCAGACTCCAAAAATGTAGGAGGTTGTATATTGTAGCGTTAGTTTGCTGTAACAAACTTCATAACGAAAATTTTTTGTAACTGTTACAAAATAACGTCTCGACTTATCGACAAGCCCTCATCCCTATCGCGCCTTACCGGAAACCGGTCTTCTGCTAGGTTCCGCTCGCCAATCGGATCTCGCCGTTCATTCTTCAACTCAGATCAGCTGTTGCGAATCGACAGACACTAAATAGGGATGACGACAGCATCAGAAATAAATTATGAACTCTTGATCACTAAATTGCCCTCCTACTTAAACTTCGGAAAACCTTAATCGTTTTGTTTTCCATCAAGTCTTCGATTTTTAATTCATCAAAATCACAAAATGAGTACATAAATGACGCTGCTAAACTATGACGTCACGCGTAGGTATTTCAATCAATTTTAGAACAAAATTTCGTTTTTGACAGATGATAAAAAGTAAATCAGATGACTAGCATTCGTCTGCCCTATTCTCTCGTCGCTCTTAATTCGAAATAAGCTAATTAAATACTTACCGTACAATAAAAATACTCTAATACGTTTGCAATTTATATTGTGTTAGTGATCCCCTTTTTTGGGATCAAGGAAAATATCAAGGAGAAGATCAAGGATTAGATCAAGAAGAACATCAATCTTTTGGCTCAATCTAGTATCTTACTAATTAATTGCCGTACTGCTGTACTCATTTCTGATGACCTAACTGCCGCCTTTGTGACTCGATACTGCGCCAAGACGTCAGGGGAGTGCCAGTCTGCGCTTCCAAGGATATCGTAATAACGGACTGACTTACTCTAAGGACCAGACCCAGTGTTTTCTTTATTTAAAAAAATATATTTATTTTTGTTACTGGTAAGAATCTCTTTTCTATTTACCATAACAATATTAAAACTCTAACATATATTTTATTTATGTATAGGTACCTAAGAATATGTCCACCGATTTCTTTGTTTATTGTGGACCGATTTTAAAAATTCTTTTTTATTGGACAAAGTTTAACTTACTTCGAAGTTGGTTCCATATAAACAGCCCGATCCGTCCAATGGTTTAGTAGCGCAACGAATATACTTACGCAGAAGAACGGAAGGGTACTTGCGGGGCAGTGGGCGGCGGGGCACAGCCTGGCAAACTCCGCGAGTTTGCCAGGCTGAATACAGGCTAGTATGGGCCAGTACGTACGCCGGTGGCGCATCGTGCGACATCAAAGGCGATGCACTACTTTAAGTTCACGATTTTATAAGTACCTGCAGGTATCTAAAACTTTTGGCTAACCTTTTGAAGATAATTTAGTATAAATACGTTTCGTTTACTTTTAAAGTGAAACTTTTATTACATCGTCTCAAGCTTTTTCGTCTGTGTGTTGCGTGACGGCAAAGAGATTATTACATCGTCTCAAAGTTTTTCGTCAGAGTAGCCATAATCGTTTCGTCCTCTGTACCGTAGCTCCAAGACGAGAGCAGCCATGATCGTTTCGTTCTCTGGACGGTAGCTCCAAGAGGAGTGAAATTTTTATTACATGATCTTTTCGTCCTCTGTACCGTAGCTCCAAGACGAGAGCAGCCATGATCGTTTCGTGCTCTGTAATAATGTGAAAAAAAGCTTCACTTTTACCATGGTTTCATAAAACCACACACTCTTTTTTTTATTTCTTGGGCAATGACTTTATCCATAAAGAGTGGCAGGTGTGGTAATCTTAAAATTTTCTTATAAAACGCACCTAAAATGAGGTTGTTTTTGGTTTCCGTAGCTCAAAAGGAAAAACGGAACCATTATAGGATCACTCGCGTGTCTGTCTGTCCCACCGTCCATCACATCCAATTTGCTTCGAAACTACTGGACCAATAGAGTTGAAATTGGGTACACATATGTAAATCGGTGACCCAAAGACTGAGGTGTAACGTAAATAAATGAGTTTTAAACACGTGGGGCCACTTTTGGGAGATCAATTTGAAAAAAAAAAATGCAAACTATAGGTATTTTTACTATGTTATAGGTATCGTGTGACGTATCAAATGAAAAGGCTTGTTGTGAGAATCTCAAAATATATCCTTACTAATTATTATTTCATATGTGAAAATGTGTTTGTTACCTTTACACGCTTCAACACCTTAACGACCTCAACCAATTTTGACGAAATTTCTCATGGAGGTAGCCTGTGTCATAGGGAAGGACTTAGGCTATTTCTAATCCGTGAAAATGAATGGTCGGATGAAATTCCCGAGGAAACTGAAAAAGACTTCTTTTTTAGTTGATTTCTTTAACATCGCAACGGAGCAACGCACAGTGGAAAATGGTAGAACAACTGCACATCGAAAATGGTTTTTACTAATGTCGCTTTAGACATTCCATTTCATTTTTATTTAATAGTTTGATAATAAATTTTTACTATACTGTACTTTTTTTATAATTTTAAGTAAAAAAATAATCTTTTAAAGTCTAATACTTTTCTGTGGACGTGGAATACGACAAAGTCTTTCACTTTCATCAAGAAGAATATAATTTTATAAAAGCGAATAATAGTGACAGATGTGATTTGTGTCCTTTGGCTAAAGTATTGAAATGTACCGCGGAAGCAACAGGGGTCTCTGCACTGTATGATAATAAAAAGAACAAGGAGCGTTTCGTAACATTTAAAATCGACGAGATAATAAGACGCAAGGGTTTCGAAATATTGCGACTGCCACCATATCACCCCGAGTTGAACGCGATCGAAAATATCTGGGGTATTTAAAAAAATCAGATTGCCTCGAAAAACATTGAAAAAAACATGACTGAAGTACCTACAAAATTTAATATTTGAGGGCTTGAACAGCATCGATAGCAACATTTGGTTAAAAACGAAGAAGATAATAATAGGTATTGTACCAAATAAATTCAATTATTACTTAAATATTTTTCAAAAGTTTACAATAAATGTGGTAACATTTATCTTTATTTTGTTTATGCTAACCGCACTCAAAAGACTTACGCTCTCACACACACACACTTTGAAACGTATACAGATAAGTGTTCACCACAAGTTAATCCCGCTCGCCTTCGTGAATTGCAAGAACTGTAACAGCTTGTCTTTCGACAAAGGCCTCTTATAAAGTCATCCATTTATCTCTGTCTCTCCCTTTCCACCACTCTGGAACAGCCACTTTTTTAATCCTTCGCATACAAGGTGGGTCTCTCAGACCCCAACGGTTTTAAAATCCAATATTTTTATAAATTAAGTAACGGCGAGGACTAACTTTGAGTAGATGAATTTGCGACGCTGCCGCGTCGATCTGTTGGGTACAATATGGGTATCAAATGAAAAGGTTTGCTCAGAACAATACGAAATAATTAATATTATTTTCAAATTAAGTCATGTACCTAAAAGTTTTTGGGTTCTAAATTAGATGTAGGTAAGTACTTGTAGTTTATCCCCTTAAAAGGATTACGTCGAATTTCCTATCACCTGTATATCCAAAACCATTATAGTGACGTACCTACCTAATAAATTAATGTTTGGATCCGCAAATCCGCTGTGCAATGCTGAGTAGGTACTTAGTTTATTCGATATAATATATTTATGCATGTTTTTAGGGTTCCGAAGTCAACTAGGTATATATACTTTCATTGTAGTTTTTGATTGAAACGAAAAACCATTGAAAAAGTGTGGTTATTTTCTTTACTCTTTACACGTAAAGAAAAAGACAGGGACAACTGTTGCAATCAATAAATCGCCTTAAACTTGCTCAAATCATAGTTCCACTACCCGGAGGGGGGGCCCCCCACACTACTTGTGCAGCTGTAAGGTTTACTATATTGTCTCTCGACGTACTATAGTATGCATCACCGGAACTTGAGCTTAAGATCAGGCATATCTTACCCTTTTTTGTACTTTATGTATGTTTTAAGGCTTCCGAAGTCAACTAGGAACCCTTATAGTTTCGCCATGTCTGTCTGTCCGTCTGTCCGCGGCTTATGATGTGAATTAATTTATAATATTATTTATAATAAGTACAATAACATGTTTTGTAGTCTATATGTGGAGTGAATTTAATTGTTTGTTTGTTTGTTATTCTATTCTTTTCTTTTTTTTACGTTTCTAGTTGCATGCTATAACATAATATGGCTAAACAAGAGAGTCTATGGTCTTTAAACCAACATCACTATTTGTACCTTGTATAATGGCAAATAAAGAATATTTGTATTTAGCTCAGAGACTATTAGTAAGTATTAGAAAGTTGTTATTTGGCATAGGCATCACATTAATCACGCCGACAAAGTTGTACGATAAAATGTTGAAAAAATATCTATTTAGGGTACCTCCCCTACATGGAAAGAGGGGTATGATTTTTTTTTCGTTGACGTACCCTACCGTGTGGGGTATCTTTGAATTGGTCTTTCAAATTTACTGAAGTTTTGCTAAAAACATTTTTCGATTCAGAGATCGGTTTGCGAAATTTTGAGCATTTAGTGCTCTTTTTCTTAGAGTCAAGTGTCCCTCCCCCCCTCCACGGCTAAGTAAGCTTTCTTAATAATAGTCGACCAACGTAAGGTGTGCAGTTGGATTTGTAAAAAGTTTATAGATTTTCCATACGAAATGTTCTACTTATTATCAACTGAAAATCTTATATATAAAATTCTCGTGTCACAATGTTCGTTCCCGTACTTCTCCGAAACGGCTTGACCAATTCTCATGAAATTTTGTGAGCATATTGAGTAGGTCTGAGAATAGGCCAACATCTATTTTATTTTAGGGTAGGGTAGTGTAGGGTAGGGTAGTGTAGTGTAGTGTAGTGTAGAGTAGTGTAGGGTAGGGTAGTGTAGTGTAGTGTATGTAGGGTAGGGTAGGGTAGTGTAGTGTAGGGTAGTGTAGGGTAGTGTAGGGTAGGGTAGGGTAGGGTAGTGTAGTGTAGTGTAGGGTAGTGTAGGGTAGGGTAGTGTAGGGTAGGGTAGTGTAGTGTAGTGTATGTAGGGTAGGGTAGTGTAGGCTAGGGTAGTGTAGTGTAGGGTAGGGTAGGGCAGTGTAGTGTAGTGTAGGGTAGGGTAGGGTAGGGTAGGGCAGTGTAATGTAATGTAAGGCGGTACGTAAAAAATAAAAAAAATAAATTAAATATAGGTAGGTACATACATTATTTGAAAAGACTACGGAACCCGACTCGCATTTGGCCGGTTTTTTTTGTAATGTAATACTGTATCATGTAGTGCTGGCAGAGGATGCTAAGAATTCTTTGGACAGCTAAAAGCACAAATGTGTCTATTCTCTCACAATTAAAAATCCAAACTCTGTTTTCTGCTAATATGCTTACAACGCATTCTGACCTATTCCGGCCACATAAGGTGTAAAAATCTAGAAAACTGATCATGGTTGAAGTGATCAGGTCAAAGAAGCCATCATTACCTACCACTTATACTTCCTATCAGGCGGCAAGGGCGAACGTGGACCGAAACCAATGGAGACAGTTCACACGGTTCAAAACCAAAGACAAGTAATGTATGAGGAACCAACCAGAGAGGGAGACTGATTAGGAGGCATTCATTATAGCTTGGTTAATCATCATTAATAACCTTAGATTAGGTATATCAATCGATAGTTTTATTCATAATCCTTGTTATTTATTAAGGCGATAAGACTAATCAAACTATTATATAATTAGAAGTCCTAAATATCGGAATCCTTAAAAATATGCATTCAGCGCGTCCTCCTACAAGCTTCATTGCATTATGATAGGTACAGTCGAGTTCATTAATATATTGGCAGGGCCAATGGTTCAAAACATTGTAAGCGTCGAAATTAATATAAAGTTCTATACAAACATAATGTAGATATTATTAAAATGTTATCATGTATACGGTTCATTAACTGTTTGTTAACTGTTCATTACTTTATATTCATTTCGACGCTTACAATGTTTTGAACCAGTGGCCCTGCCAATATATTAATGAACTCGACTGTACTGTACGCAGTACAACCCTGGCCTTAGTCCAGGACCTAGGAGTCGGGATCCGTGCGTAGTAGCACAGGCTACTGCCGTGGATAACGAGGCGAGGAGCCAATATGGGCCCCGTAATGAGCAGTAAGAAGCCTTATGTGGAATATATTGTGAAAACAGGGGTGCAGTGGAGTTATGCTTTGTGAAAAGTTTTTGACGTGATGACGTCTTATAAATTGATGACACGGGCTGCATACACGAAAAAGTGTGACGTCATTGTCACGTTACGCCAGTGGGACGTCATTGTCACTTTACGCCAGTGTGATGTCGTTGTCACGTTACGCCTGAGCCAAGCGTGCAAGTGAGAGTTGTATTTATAATTGTATTTACTTGGAATTGGATTTGGACTTAGACTTGGACTTGGACTTGAACTTGGACTGGGACTTGGACGGACGGAAGGATGAACCGTCAAACAAGTGTGTCAATGGATTAAAAGTACTAGGCTTGCAGGAGCTTACAAGAGGTGTTCCAATGCGGTCGATTCTCTGTGAGGAAAACCGTCATACTAAAAAGAGGCGTTTCCTATATACCTAACATCAGTGTGTCAATGGAATAAAAGTACTAGGCTTCCAGTAGCATACAAGCGGTTTTCCAATGCGGTCGATTCTCTGTGAGGAAACACAAAAGGGGACTTGGACGGGCACTAGAATGGAACTCGGACGGAGAATTGGACGGGTAGTTGTTTTTTTTGCCGTTTTGATCGCTTCTGGTTAGTCCACTGGCTTTATACCAGGAGGCCGTGGGTTTAAATCCCAGCGCGATATAACTTTTTAAGACTCGGTTTGGTTGGTGGTAGAAAATTTTAAGAAAACGTCTGTCCTGTCTGGTTAGGCTCATTTGATCATCTTATTTGCCGTCACGTTAAATATCAATGTTACCGTATTGCGTTGCAGTATCTTGGTAGGTATAGTTAGTTCGGAGAATTAGCCGCAGTACACCCGAACAGAATTCTGGAATAGTGTTGAAGGGTAAAACAATTTTACCAAAAAAGTATTATAAAATAGGAACCTTTTTATTGAGAATTTATCATAAATTTTACTCACTTTTACTGCTGGAAAATTAAAGACTGAAAAAGATTCGTACGACCCTTTAAGTCCGCTTCCATTTTCGGCACCATCGTAAGTTACCATCAGGTGAGATGATGCATAGAGCTTACCATTTTTGGACAAAAAATATTAAATACTTAATGAACAAAACTTTTAAACCGAAGATTTTCGTTCAACTTTTATATAAAAAAGTGCTTTTAACAGAAGAGGAACCACCATCTACGTGTTGTAAGTTGTAGTATCACATGAACCCATATATTTCCCCACCGAGGGGCTCGAACCTACCATGAACTAGGGCGATCGGGCCTTAGTCCACCACTCACACACAACCTTCGTATGCAGGTTTCCCCACGATGTTTTCTTTAACAGTAAGATCGTCGGATAAACGTACAAATGAAATCGAAATTCAAAAACATTGGAAAACATTGGTACGTGGCAGGATTTAAACCAGACCTCCTGGATAGGAGGTAACGGCCATAGAAGTTACGCCACCGACGCTCTAGCGTGACAGACATAAAAGTGTTAAAACTAGAACAAAATAAGTTGAGTTATCAAGTATAAGTCGTCTAAGATTTAGTTTAACTTAGTTGATTATACGAGTAGATGGCACAGACACTTACCTTTAATTTTTGCCACCTTTTACAATAAAAATTGTAAGCAGATATTTGAAGTTAACCGGCTCCACGGATTCCTATGTCCATTTGACAGAGGGCGCGTTCGTTCACCCCAGATATCGGAATCGCCTTAACAGTTACCTAGCTCCTTCTATGACTAATCTTAGTATCGTACGGAAGTCTTAATATGCGAATATGCAGACTGTCTTATTATAATGCGAATGCAGATTCTGTCAAGTACTTACGGTCAGTAAATTTTTAGGATTCCGTTGTAACAAGGTGTACCTCCCCTACATGTAGAGTAGGTAAATTTTTCGTAGGTATCGTTGAATAGGTCTTTCAAAACTTCTGAGGTTTAGCTAAAACCATTTTTTGATTAAGGCTTTAAGATCACTCAATCCGAGCCAGTTGATACGTGTTTAAATAATATCGAACTTAAGTCTATTCATTTTAAGTTCAAATCAATGCGGGCTTCAACGCGGCTGTTACGTTGAAACCGAAGGCGCTCAATTCTCGATTTTTACATGTTTTTATTACTTTTCATCACTTTAAAATAAGTTTTAAAAAAATGTGTTCAATTAAAATGAAAGGTCTTAAAGTCACCGATTTTTGTGTGTTGGTTTTATCCAACATTAACTATTTGTTTTCGAGAAATTTTGCAATTAATGCCAAAAAGAGGGTCTGCAGTATAATTTTTTTACATCAAAAGTGGTAATATTTTTAGAATTGTTTTCAAATAAATCGATTTTTTATTACTTTAAGTATATCATATTTTTTTTCCATGGTGATAGCTTTAAACAGTCTTTCAATAATTTTAATTGAATATTGTCATTTGACCCATCTTAAGGCCTTAAGGGACCAGTTTTTTTTTAGTTGTTCTTTTAAGTGTTAATTATCGTAAGAGTCAAAAGTCCCTCCGCTACCAGCTAAACCGCTATTTCAGGACGACTGAAAAATTGAAAATAGTAGGACATGAAAAATAAATTTAAAAGGAAAACTGTATGTCACGGCTAAGTAGGCTTTCTAAGTTTAGGCACACCTGGACACTTGATACAACGGGCCAGAAATGACATTTCAAAAAAGGAATGACGGAACAAGTAAAATGGCGGAGAAATCCTATACGTTCGACAACCATAATGTAACCAATCTGTATCAATCTGGGTGACGAGGGGGTGAGGTCGCAATCTAGAGAGCACCAGGGAGTGTCCATATCGTATGTTAGTACTAATATAATAGATATGTTAGTACTAATATAATTTTGTTTTTAAAACATACGTTTGTGAAAGACTACGGAAACCTACTTTGTGTGAGTCCGACTCGCTCTTGGCTGGTTTTAATAAATTGCTTTATTCCAACTTATTAATTACCCAACTGGCCAAAAAGGAAGGTAATATCTTTCGGATGTGTAATGTGTATAGTATTCGTCTTGATCGCGTGTGATGAGTGACATTTATAGTAAATATAATACATATTTACCCAATGCCTAAAAAAGGGTAATGTTTATATAGGCAGCTGGGTTTAAAATTAAAATAAATTAATTTTTATTTCTCTTGAAGCTCTCTTTTGAAGCGTCGGTGGCTCAGCCGGTAAACGACTCGGTCCTCCTAATCAGAGGTGTCGGGTTCAAATCCGGACAGCCAATGTACCGATGAGTTTTTCGAAACTTACGTACATATACCTACTCACCGATTGCTTTAACGGTGAAGGAAAACATCGTGAGGAAACCTGCACACACCTGCGAAGAAACTCAAAGATTGTGTGTGAAGTCGACCAACCCGCGCTGGGCCCGTATGGTCGACTAAGGCTTGATCGCCCTAAGTCAGGGTAGGCTTCAGTCCCTCGGTGGGGACGTATATGAGCTGAATTATTCCTAAAATAGTCTCCGGTGGCCCCGCTACTCCTGGCTCTGGAAGCGGTTAGGAGCGGTAACATTGGAGCATGGGGTGCGAAGAACTGAAGTGTTTGTAAAACGCCACCATGTCCATTCGCCTCCAGGGCCAAAATTCGAAACCTATCCATCCGGCTGCTGCTGCCTCCAGCGTACTAATATATATACTTTGCTCCAGCATTCGGCCTCGCAGGGCGCGCTCCGGGATAAGCCATACGCGGAGCTCGGCCTCCAAACTCGCAGGGCACGCTACGGCCTTTTATCATCATCATCATATCAGCTCATAAACGTCCCCACCGAGGGGTTTGAGCCTACCCTGAATTAGGGCGATCGGGCCTAAGTCGACCACGCCGGCCCAGTGCGGCCTTTACCTTACGCGGAACTGGACCTATGGACGCGCGGGCAGCGCTCTGGGTGTCGCCCTACGCGAAGCTCGGCCTCCGGTCTCACAGGGCTCAGTCTACGGCCTCGCATTAGGCGTTATAGCCATGGAGCCTCAGTTTTCTTAACTTAAATACGTAATGGCACTCGATTTTACTGCTCCATTAATTTTTCATACTGCTCTCTATAAATGAATCAATTCTAAAGTAGTAAACTACATAATTTAAAACAAAAAAAACCGACTTTAAGCGTACTAGTCGCCACTACGATTTTTGAAGGTTCCTCGATTTCTCTGGGATGCCATCATCAGATCCTGGTATCCTTATCATGGTACCACCATTGGGATATCTCCTTTCCAACAAAAAAGAATCATCAAAATCGGTTCATAAACGACGAATTTATCCGCGAACACACATAAAAAAATAATAAATATACGGTCGAATTGAGATACCTCCTCCTTAAGTCGGTTAAAAATGTCTCAAATGTCCGTGTAGCACCTACTCCTCTGAAGGTTGGAGGCTCTACACTCGAAGTTGTTGACGAATATGTACCTCTACTTAGAACAAACTGTCCAGTTAGGTAGGTCCAACTTCGAGAAAGATAAATCAATCGTCGAATCCAACTCGGCTGGGCAACGTTCGGGAAGCTTCGCAATATTTTCACATCCCATATACCGCAGTGTTTTAAGACAAAGTTTTTCGACCAGTGTATCTTGCCAGTGATGGCATATGGAACTGAGACATGGTCGCTTACTATGGGCCTCATAGGAAAGTTCAAGATCCTCCAAAGGGCAATTGAGCGTGCTATGCTCGGAGTTTCCTGCGTGATCGAATCATAAACGAGGAGATCCGTAGGAGAACCAAAGTAACCGACATAGCCATCAGGATCGCCAAACTTAAGTGGCAGTGGGCGGGGCAAAGAGCTCTTAGAACAGATGTTCGTTGGGGTAGTAAAGTTCTCGAGTAGCGACCGTGCACAGGAAAATGTAATGTAGGCAGGCCTTTCCACTCGATGGACCGACGACCGGTAAGGGTCGCGGGAAGCCGCTGGATGCAGGCAGCGCAGGACCGTCAACGTGGAAAGTCCTAGGGGAGGTATTTGTCCAGCAGTGGACGTCCCTCGGCTACTACGAATTCAGAAAATCTGTTATTTTTTTTTAGTTCACACGCATAGGAGACCCCGAGCATCGCTTAGTCGCCCAGTTACTAATCTATATGGCTGGACCAATTTTTATGAATTTTGTGTTTTTGCATTTGTCTTCGACCGGAATAGGATAATAAATATTAAAATATGATATTCATTATTAAAAAAAAATATCAGTCAAAAAAATATTGGTTTTAGGGTAGAGTAGGGTAGTGTAGTGTAATGTAGTAAGGGAAGGGTAGTGTAGTGTATTGTAGTGTATGGTGGAACGAACTTAGCCGGGACAGCTAGTAATTATAATAAAGTACTAAAAAGGCTGCCATTTAGCATTTGTTGTAAGTACAGCTACAAGCTACATCGCTGGTTTTCAGTGCTGGTCGCCCTTCCCAAGGTAGCGCAACACTGAGCAAACAAAACATCGTCGAAATATAAAACATTTTTTGAAAATAATCTTTAAAAAAAATAATTTAAAAACCCTAGACAAAAATCTCTAAAAAAGTGAAAAAAAATATATGTATCTTCCATACAAACGTAGTCCCGCTTTAATACAAAAACTACATGCCGGATTGAATCTAAGCTTTGCGAATATATTGAGTAGACACCATATCGATGTTTGTAATATTTTGATCCAAGAGTTGTCGCCTAGGGAGACCGCGTTTTCACTAGGATAAAAGTGGTGTGTATAAACGCAATATATAGGTATCATATTTTTTTTCTGAAGACTTCTTATAGAAGTCTAGCTCTCAAACTGAATGGCCTGTGTTCCAAACCTAGCGTATTTTTTTTGTTTATTGCAACTTATTTTTCATTTTATGTGTTTATTTCAACTAGCGTCGGTGGCTCAACCGGTAACGGCTGGGTCCTTCTAACCAGAGGTACCGGGTTCAAATCTGGACGGCCAATGTACCAATGAGTTTTTCAAAACTTATGTACATACTTACCGATTGCTTAAACGGTGAAGGAAAACATCGTGAGGAAACCTGCACACGCCTGCGAAGAAACTCGAAGGTTGTGTGTGAAGTCGACCTAATGGCCCGCTTGACCGGACCTAATGGCCCGCTTGGTCGACTAAGGCCCGATCGCCCTAATTCAGGGTAGGCTCGAGCCCCTTGGTGAGGACGTATATGAGCTGATATGATTTCAACTTATTTATTCTGTAAATCCGTTTTTACACAAAAAAAACAGTTCATATGCCTACGAGACTCCGCTCATCGCACGCCCAGGTACTCTTCATTATAATATTATCAACTGATGTTTTTTGGATCATTGGGCTTAAATGATGATTAGACCTGAAGATCGTCCCCATACAAAGGAAACTTACAATCACACTAATATTATAAAGGCGAAAGTTTATGAGTGTGTCAGTGTGCATGTTTGTTACTTTTACACGCAAAAACTACTGAACGGATCTGGCTGAAATTTGGTAGGTAGACAGATTAGGACCTGGATTAACACAGAGGCTACTGTTTTTCACGCTCGCGAGCCGCTTGCGGCTCGCGCACTGCGCACCCTCGAAAAGTCATAGAATCGTCCACGCGGGTGAAGCCGCGGGAAACAGCTAGTGTTGCATATACTCTGTAATATCGGCGGTGTACAAAATAAAAAAAATCTTTGTGTGATTCCTCTGGTAAATCTCACTGGATGACAGTCGTTAGGCCCGGTCTGAGGCCTAAACTTCTGCGAGTATGTGATTGTTCCGATTTCTTGGGATTTACCACGTGCTCTACCACCTCAACCAATTAGGATTGGTCTGTGTGCAGAGTAGGTTCTTTTTTTAAAATTTACAATTGGTAAGCCCTTGGTATCATCTCACCTGATGGTAAGTGACGATGATGCCGAAGATGGAAGCGGGCTTACCAAGATTCCCCAATACAATGGAGAACTGGCCATCTTATCTTCAAGCCGGAACACATCAATGTTGTTAACACTGATGTTTGGCGGCAAGACTTAGATAAGATGATGGTAGCTAGCCAGGCGGGTTTAGCAAATGCCCTACCACCAACCAAACCGAGTCTTACAAGTTGACCCCGCCGGAATCGAACCTGCGACTTCCTGACGTGAAGCGAATGGACTAACCATTACGCCACGGAGGCGTATGGCCTAACCTCCCAAGTTTGAGAGAGGAGACACGTGCCCGGGACTTTATGGGTTAATTAATAACGAAGACTAAATAGCAATGATAACGGTGTTGACTTTTTACGAATCGGACATTCTGCGGCCAAGCGTCGTGTGTGTCCATCCTACCAAATATGTGCAGCGGCGGGACACACTGGGAATACAATTATTTTTTACGACGTGAGCTCTTCCGAGTAACGGTGTACGGGCGGTGCAGTGCATTGCATATAATTGGCTATTTGATCGGAAAGTATAGATGGTTATGGGTGATGGAAGCCTAATCACAGATTACTAAATAGTTACTTCGTAAGCCTAATTCAGAATGTTTTTGCAAACCCAAGAAACCCTTAGGGAAGTGAATAAAAATGTAGAATGTATAATCTTCACTCTTCAACCTTCAAAGGAGTTTGTGCGACACGGACGTTTGACATAATTTTCGTCCAGGAAGCTATCTTGGATACCTATAACAGGATGTTTATGCAAACCCAAGAAAACCTTTAAGGAGGTGAATAAGAATAAGAGTGTCGAATCTCCACTCTTCAACCTTCAAAGCAATGTGTGCGATACGGACGTTTGACATAATTTTCGTCCAGGAAGCTATCTAGGATACCTATAACAGGATGTTTATGCAAACCCAAGAAAACCTTTAAGGAGGTGAATAAGAATAAGAGTGTAGAATCTCCACTCTTCAACCTTCAAAGCAATGTGTGCGATACGGACGTTTGACATAATTTTCGTCCAGGAAGCTATCTAGGATACCTATAACAGGATGTTTATGCAAACCCAAGAAAACCTTTAAGGAGGTGAATAAGAATAAGAGTGTAGAATCTCCACTCTTCAACCTTCAAAGCAATGTGTGCGACACGGACATTTGACATAATTTTCGTCCAGGAAGCTACCTAGAACGCGCTATCTGATAATCATATCAGCCGAAGGACGTTCACTGCTGGACATAGGCCTTCCCCAAGGATTTCCACGACCACCGGTTCTACGCTACCCGCGTCCAGCGGCTTTCTTTGCTGCCCCAATGGCCATCCGTTCTACGAGGTATGTGCCCCGCCCACTGCCACTTAAGTTTAGCAATTCTAAGAGCTATGTTGGTAACTTTGGTTCTCCTACGGATCTCCTCGTTTTTGATACGATCACGCAGAGAAACTCCGAGCTTACTATGGGCCTCATAAGAAGGCTAAAGGTCACCCAAAGGGCAATGGAGCGTACTATCTGATAATAACAAAATCAAAAATTTAAAAAATATACCCTGTTTTTTTTTATTAAAGACGTGCCGTTGTTGACGGGCCAGACTCACCGGGGTAAATGGGATCGAGGACAGACATACATTAATTTTTATTAATGTAGAAAAAGAGATGGCAGTACAGTTCTGGAGTGGCGACCGCGCATCGGAAAACGTAGCGCAGGCAGGCCTCCCACGCGGTAGACTGACGACCTGGTGAAGATCGCGAGACCAGTCGTCGTGGAAATCCTTGGGGTAGGCCTTTGTCCAGCAGTGGATGTTTTTCGTCTGATATGATGATAGAAGAAGAGTAAGCAAGCTCTGTTCATAAACTAAACAATCGTAGGTGTAGCATTCACACGTTCCGTAAACCACACGATTTTCCATAATCATGTTCAGACTTACAACAACTTATAAACTCTAATAACAATTCCATCAGTGCAACCCGTTGGAATCTGATACAAAATTGTGCATCCAACACTTCCTTATTACATTCACAAGTTTTCGATGGACCGTTTTGTGGTTAACCCTTGTATGGCGTTGGGGTCAAAATGACCCACGCTGTTATGAGAAGAATTGATGAAGAATGAATGAGATAAGAGATGGTTTAGTAACTATATGGTAGTTTTGGGAAGAATGTTATTAGTAATAACCAGGTTAGTAGTTTTTTTTTTTTTTTTAAATCACAATAGTTAAGCCCTTGGCATCATCTCACCTGATGGTAAGTGACGATGATGCCGAAGATGGAAGCGGGCTTACCAAGATTCCCCAATGCAATGGAGAACTGGCTATCTTATTTATTGTTAATATGACTAGGAAAACGTTAGAAAGGAAGTAGGTACAAGAAAATGTGTTGTGAGACAATTTTCTGTATTTGCCACAATACTTCGTTAGAAACTTTGCGTCGCAACGTCCAGGATGCATGCTAGGTCATTGGTAAAGGCAAAATGGGCGCATCGGTCGCCTGGATGTGGAAACCAGCCCGCCCCTTACTATCCCTACTTATATAATATATCCCTACTAATATTATAAATGCGAAAGTAACTCTGTCTGTCTGTTACGCTTTCCCGCAAAAACTACTGAACGGATTTGGCTGAAATTTGGTAAGTAGACAGATTAGGACCTGGATTAAAACATAGGCTACTTTTTACCACGCTCGCGAGCCGCTTGCGGCTCGCGCACTGCGCACCCTCGAAAAGTCATAGAAACGTGGTCCACGCGGGTGAAGCCGCGGGAAACAGCTAGTAAATAATAATCCTGAAGTAAAACAAGTAATAAAAACCGGCCAAGTGTGAATCGTACTCTCGCTAAGGAGTCCGAACTGAATAAAAAAAAAACACTTTTCCGTCGCTTGCGTTGATGTCTTTTGTTTGTAATGTGAAAAAGTATATTTTTGCATTTGTGATTGCTTTTACAGTTTCGAAAATATTTTGTATTACAAACAAAAAATTAGTGTCCCTTCCCCCGAGCCACCCCCCTTCCCCCGGGGTGGGGCCGCTCCGCCGCTGAAGGCTTAAAGCCAGCCCCAAGGTGGTGTCACACCCTCGACACTTCATACAACGGGCCAGAAATGACATTTCAAAAAAGGAAAGACGGAACAAATAAATGACGTCGAAATCCTATAGGTTCAACAACCAATCTGTAACAAATCAGTATCAATCGATCAATCGATCGGGTGACGAGGGGGTGAGGTCGCAATCTAGAGAGCGGCAGGGAGTAAACTAATGTATATACTTTGCTATAACTAACCCAAAACTTTAGTTCTAGGTAACTTTCCAAATCTGACTTGACAAAGCTGGGAATTTTCAAGCAAATTGGCTCTTTATCCACAAATGTTAGATATACTCTTGACATCAATCATCTCACCTGATATTAAGTGACGATGATGCCGAAGATGGAAGCGGGCTTACCAAGATTCTCCAACGCAATGGGGAACTGGCTATCATTTCGTCAAGCCGGCACACATCAATGCTGTTTTGATGCTTGGCGGCAAGATTTGATAAGATGGTGGTAGGAAGGCTCTAAGCCAAGAGGTTTCATCATCATCATTTAAGAGCCGTGCTCTTGTCGGTGCAGCTCTTTCCAGGTCTCTCTCTCCCACACTATCTCCTTCATTTCTCTATACGTTTCCACCTTAACTTTCTTCTTAACTTGGTCTATTTAATTCTAGTTCTTCCTCTTTCGCGCTTTCCTTCGATCTTACCTTCTATTATGTTCTTTATGAAATATCATGTCTAATTAGGTGTCCTATCATCTCTCCTCTTCTGTTCTCAATGGTCTCAATTATGTTCTTCTTTTCGTTTACTCGTTTATACAGGGTGTAACAAAACTTTCTCCAAGGAACCCATAATCAATTCTCAAAAAAAAATTTGGACCCTCCATACTAAAATGCACAAAATCGGTCGATCAGCTGATCGATTTGTATGAAGAGTAAAAACAAATTTTTACGTTTTCAGCAAAGTCGTAGAACAAAAGTTGTTCAGTATGATGAGTAGAGGCCCCAGTTAACGGGACCTACACCAATTTTGTTACATCCTGTATAAAGGTTTACGAGGGCGAAAAATCTATCTAGCTGGGTCTCATCTCTGGGAAAATTAGTTTTCCCGAGTTTCACGTACATCGTATTTTGCGCGCAATAATATCGACGATAATTTCACTGCACCAGATAAGTAATCCATAGGCCAGTGCTCAACGCTTCGGACTTCCAACTCGTAGGAACAGTATAAATTAGTATTAGCGTAGGTAATGAGTTCGATCCTCGGTTGTTTCACACTTTATCTCCTGAAATACAGGTTTCTACCTAGTTTAGGAGTTAAGGTTCGCAGTCTTTGTAATCTTTCTCTTTTTTTATTTATTTTATTTTATTTATTTATTTGTGTTCATTTTTTGACATGTGTTCAAAGCATTGGACCTCTTATTTGTAGATCATGGGTTCGATTCCTGGTCCTGTCATATTTTTTTGGATTTTTTGGAGCAAAGCTCGGTCGCCTAGGGACTTATTCTTGAAACTGATAAGCTTTGCTGAAAGCACAATTTGAATTGGAAATTTCACACAAATCAATCAGCCTCCGTGGCGTAATGGTTAAGTTCATTAGCTCACATCAGGAGGTCGCTGGTTCGATTCCCGGCGGAGTCTACCTTTGTAAGATACGGTTTGGCTGGTGAAATGGGCATTTTCTAAGCCCGCCTAGCTAGCTACCACCATCTTATCTAAGTATTGCCGCCAAATATCAATGTTATTAGCATTGATGTGTTCTGGCATGAAGATAAGTTAGCCAGTTCTCCATTGCGTTGGGGAATCTTGGTGAGCCCGATTCCATCTTCATCTTCAGTTACCATCAGGTGTGATGGTGTTAAGGGCTTATCAATCGTGGATAATAAACTAAAAACCCGACATTATTTTTCATGTTTTTACAATACCCCTTTTTTTCTTCAGTGTGGTAAAAATGTATCCTATGTCACTCACAAAATCATAATATACGTAATAACGATACCTCCCGCTTCAAAATCTGTTAAGTTGTTAAGGTTACAGGCTCAGCCAAAGAAACAGACATACATATACAAAGTCGGGTAAAAAAAGGAATCCGTCTAACACTTAAAAATAATGGAGACAAGATACCTCTACGTAGTTTAGTAGCTTCATGGAAAATGCAGTAAACAACACAGTAGTGCATCGAAACTTTTGTGTTTGCGTGCTGTTACATTTAGTATAGTTCGTTCGCTTATTTAACTGCAGCTTTGACAGCTTGCGGCAAACACTCTGTCAAAGAAGCCGCCTTGAGTTCAATCGCGATGCCCATCGCGCCGCCGCCGACAATCAGTGCGGCCCCTTTGTCGGAGTGTTTGACTGTCGCCGCTGTCACGCCCTGGACACTTCATACGACGGGCCAGAAATGACATTTCAAAAAAGTAATGACGGAACGAACAAAATGGCGGCGAAATCCTATACGTTCGACAACCGAACTGTAACCAATCTGTATCAATCTGGGTGTGAGGGGGTGTGGTCGCAATGTAGAGAGCGGCAGGGAGTGTCCATATTGTATATTAGTACTAATATATTATATACTTTGGCGCTGTCGGCTCGCGGCATTTATCAAAGATGCAGTTAAAGATGCGAAAGAACTTTACCTACGCAGTGGTGGGTTACTCGCTTGTTGGAGTTATTTTAACTTCAAAATCCACTGTTTACGATTAGCGTGTACAGTTAATTGTAGTTTCTGAACTGTGTATTCATTGAATTTGAGAATAGGTTTAGTCAATACTATAGCTGTTGCCCACGGCTTCGCTCGAGCAGATCCCGTTTTATGCCGTTCCCGTGGGAATTTCCCAAAACACTTTCTTAGCGGATGTTTAAGTCATAATTTCTATATGTATGCCCAATTTCAGTCCGATCCGTCCAATCGTTTGAGCTGTACGTTGATAGATCGGTCAATCAGTCACGGTTTCCTTTTTTTTACCTGACTGCGCGACGCAAAGAAGGGTATTGTGTTTGTATTGTATTTACGGATTTCTTTCTACTCTTGTCAAAAGCAATAGGAGATATTTCCGCCAGGCGAGGTGGTATACCTGATGGTTGGTAGTTGTATATATGCTCAGTTGGGAAGAAACTTTAATAGCGCGTTCTAGATGACAGCTGCCGCCACACGTTTATCACCTTAAGTACTCGTATGTATGTATTGTACGTTTGTTCTTTTGTTCTGCTCTAGAGACCAAACGCGGCGGCCGATTTCGATGTTAATTGATTCTTCTTAATTTTGCGAGTGTCACTAAAGACATTACAGTAATTAAAATTCAATATGGCTACAACTAGACACCATATTGTGAAAAATAGAAACAATAAAGATGACGAACTATGTCAAGTCGGGTATTATCGAATAGGTATTTGAAAATCATCTTATGGTTTGTTTTATCATTTTTTGTTTTCTATGACCGTTTGGAATTTTAATTATAACGATTGAAAATTGGTTAGCAACAATATTCAATAAAAAAAAACCGTTTCAGTTAGTTCCTTTTTTTGTTGGTTTCGTTTTTAAACACTATCAAGTCGATATTATAGTATAAACTAAATTTACTGTTTTTCACACCTTTTTTGGTCTAATGCTTTTTAGCATTGCCGAAATACGTACGAATTCTGAAACGCGCTATTGAAATTTTATTAGCGCTACGTATAAATACTCCGTTATCTGGCTGAATGTAGAGTGGGAGTGATACAGCAGTTGCTCGCCCCAGCCGGGGCTCGAGTGGCTGCCAAGGGCCAAGCGGTCGGCCCACCCAAGGACACATACCACCCACCACCAACCAACTAGCGGAAGCAACCACGTTATAAGGAGGCCTCGCCTCGGGAACGTTTCCCCGTCGCCCCCTTCGGGGGCAACGAGAAAGGACACCACGACGAATGTAAGACACCCAAGGACACCAACCCACCACCCAACCCGCTCATCGTGATAGGCGGCGGAAGAAACCACGTTAAGCAGGCCTCGCCTCGGGAACGTTTCCCCGTCGCTCTTTTCTGGGGCAACGAGAAGAAGAATACCACGACGAATGTAGAGGTGGTGGTCCGTCGTCTCTACACGGTTAGCCGGTTTGCGGCTGTGCCGGCCATAGTTCAGTCCTCAGTCAGATGACTTTCAATTTTCATGTCTAGGAGTATAAAATAATTAAAAGCACCTACATAAGAGAAAATGAAACCTATAATTCTGAGGCGCTATAAACAGTACTAGATAACTAAAAGCACCTACTTGGGGGAAAATGGAACCTATAATTCTGAGGCGCTTAAACAACACTATAAAAACACTGTTTGTAGAGGATATGACCACTTAATTTTTAATAGGGTAAAGCTCTACTTTTTAATAATTGATATTTAATCTTATTAATTAACTTTATTTAAAAGTGAATAACACGTTCACCTTTAAAAAAGGTAATGCTTTTAAATTTAAAGACGGCCCAGTTCAAAGTTAGTTAATTTTGTTAGACCTTATACATAGGTATAATATAATGACTTTTTTTTCGCTAAAAGGTCAGGTTAATTCGCTAAAAGGCTAGGTTAGCCTGACTGGAAGGGCTTTTCTATCATCCATCTGTTCTGTGTTTTTGTTTACAGGGTTTTAAAAAAAATGGTGTAGGTCCAGTTAACTGGGGCTTCTACTCATCATATTCATACTGAACAACTTTTGTTCTATGACTGCTGAAATCGCAAAAAAGTATTTTTAACTCTTCATAAAAATCGATCAGCTGATCGATGAAAATGTCATTTTAATTTTTAACGACATTTTAATTTTTAATTTTTAATTTGTAATGTTAGCTTTGTTTTATATTCTGGATTTCTCTTGTTTGTAACAATTTAATAAGTTACCTCTTAAATTTATACTATTCAAATGTAATACAATATTGTTTATTAATAAATAAATTATGTTAATGAATAATGATGATGCCAATTTTTAACGACATTTTAATTTTTAATTTGTAATGTTAGCTTTGTTTTATATTCTGGATTTCTCTCGTTTGTAACAATTTAATAAGTTACCTCTTAAATGTATATGTCGGAGCGCAAGGACGTGGCGCCATCTATGCATGCGTCGAAGCACCGTGTGTTTTATCTTGAATTGTCAAGCGGTTAGCTAGGGTAGTCATAATAGTCACTTTTGCCAAGGCGTGGTCGGTGCGGGACCGGAAACCGGAAGTTGGTAGTGTTGGTACTTGTTTGTTAGCCAATCAGAATCGTTGTGAATATCGAACCATCAAAGACAATGCAGCCTACCTACAGAGGCTACGACAGAGGCGCCAATTATTTTACGAGCACTTTTGATCGAGCAGCCTGCAACGATTTCAGAGACAGGTTTGCTCTGCTATTACAGGTTGCATGCGGACGACCCCCACAGCAGCCCTAGAGATGATCCTAAACCTACCACCGCTTGACCTCTTTGTCCAACAGGAGGCTACAATGGCGGCCATTCGTCTCAAACAATTGGGCCTGTGGCACAACCTAGAGGGTCCACACCAAACTCTGCTACGTAGGGCGGTTGAGTCTCACCCGCTCTTAGAAGCCCCCTGTGATAGGATCCCTACAAAACATGTGTTCGATAAGCATTATCGGATACAACTCTACGAAGAAGACGGGGACCGATCGGGTATCAACGAGGTTCGCATCTATACTGACGGCTCTAAAATGAAGTCCGGCACAGGTGCAGGCGTCTTCTCATTAGATTTAAATATCCAAGTATCATTGGCACTGGGTGAACTTAGTTCCATATTCCAATGCGAATGTGTTGCCATCACCCATGCTGCTACCACGGTCATGAATAGGGGTATCACGAACCACGGCATTAGGATACTCTCAGACAGCATGGCCGTACTATTGGCTCTGGAGAGTAATACGATGAACTCCAGCCTAATACACGAGTGTCACCTTGCACTGGAGCGAATAGCTTCAGTCAACAGGGTCACCCTGCAATGGATAAAGGGACACAGCAACTCATTGGGAAACGATGCGGCCGACGAGCTGGCTAGAAGGGGTTCCGAAACTACAGTAGCTGGCCCAGTGCCACTCTTACCAATCCCTTTTAGCCAACTGCGCTCATGGACAAGGCTGCAAACCGTCCATCAACACAACGCCCGCTGGGCTGATCTAACTAGCTGCAGGCAGTCAAAGATGGTTTTGACGAAACTCAAACCACGAATGGCCCGGAGACTACTCAGCCTCAACCGACGCGAGCTTCGAATAGTTGTAGGTACTATCACCGGGCACTTACCCTTGAATAAGCAACTATTCATCATGAATGTCACAGACAGTCCGCTCTGCAGGGGTTGTCTTGAGGCAGAAGAAACAGTCAGACATGTGATCCTGGAATGCACTGGTCTGGCCGAATACCGGGCAAAAATCCTCTATGACATGGGGTCACTCCTAGAAGCCTGTGAATGTCCCAGGAGACTTCTGTGCTTCTGGAAGGAGCTGGGTTGGCTGGACTAGCCAACCATACCTGCACGCATAAAAGACCGAAAAAGAGTCTAAATGCGGAAACGGGAGCCCACTACCAATACCAATACCAATGAACTGTCAACTTGGGAAGCCAGCCCCGTGCCGAACTCATCGCAGTCTATAAAATAATCGGTTTTCATCCGAATCTTCGTGAAGCCTCGTGTTGCAAACGTGTGTGAATATTGATTATACACTCCAAAACTTCTCAAAGACGAGTTTATTTCTTAGATACGGCCAAAACCCTTCTGATGATCCGAAATATACTATTCAAATGTAATACAATATTGTTTATTATTAAATAAATTATGTT
The DNA here is from genome assembly GCA_947284805.1 of Coleophora flavipennella. Classification (NCBI taxonomy): domain Eukaryota; kingdom Metazoa; phylum Arthropoda; class Insecta; order Lepidoptera; family Coleophoridae; genus Coleophora; species Coleophora flavipennella. The sequence goes on from OX369290.1 coordinate 7,529,667, forward strand.
AATGAATAATGATGATGCCAATTTTTAACGACATTTTAATTTTTAATTTGTAATGTTAGCTTTGTTTTATATTCTGGATTTCTCTTGTTTGTAACAATTTAATAAGTTACCTCTTAAATTTATACTATTCAAATGTAATACAATATTGTTTATTAATAAATAAATTATGATAATGAATAATGATGATGCCAATTTTATGAATTTTGTATGGAGGGTCCATTTTTTTTTTGTGATTGGACTATATGGGTTTCTCGAGGAAAATTGTTTAGTATGATGAGTAGAACCCCCATTTAACGGGTCCTACACATAATTATATCGGATATATAAATGGTCGTGTACCACTCGGTATTGACCGTTTTACGATTCTCTAGTGGCACTGTAGCCACAAGTGTTCCGTACCATTATTTATAAAAATAACGTTTGTTGTATGGGAGCCTCCCTTAAATACTAATTTCATTTTAATTTAATTATTTATTTTTAAAGTGAACAATACAACTCAATATTCTGTGAATATTTCAAGTGTCTACCTGTTGCCGTTATCAATATCGCGCAAAAACGAAAAAGTCACGTTTGTTGTATGGGAGCCCCTTTAAATATTTATTTCATTCTGTTTTTTATTTAGTATACGCCAATATAGCCCTACGAAGCGGGACTAAAGTGACCACTTTAGTCTCTAGGGAGTGAAAATTAATTAGTTTTTTAATTTCCTTCATGTGACATAGACGAACTCAAACAGCCAGTGAATTTACTATTATCTGTGGAGTGTGGACCATTATCATTTTATTCAATAACTTCATTGCGAAAATGTTGAAAGTTTTAGTTCCATGGTTTTTCCGCAAAGATGGTGGCGCCATGTGTTTTAAAATCTTTTGTGATTTTTATTTTATTTAGTAATATTTATTAAATGTTTTTGTACTAAATTGACTATTTTTCTCGCACTCAAAGTGAAAAGTACAGTTTGCACCTCGAGACTAAACGCCAATATAATATACCCTCAGTTTCATTGACTCCCGAGCGTGCGACCAACCACCCACCAACCAACCACCTCTGGTATATTGGATATGGCTTTGTTTAGTCCCTCGATTAGGCTTGCCAATATATCTTAACACCCCCACTTCGCGGCACGGGTCTCCTCCCAAACTCGGGTCGGGATGGCCTACCCATACTCCACACACGGAGGCCAAGCCCGGGTCGGTAGAGGTTGTAGGACTAGTACTTAAGGTAAAATACCCAGTATATGACACCTTAATTATTTATTAGTATGTTTATTGACATACTTTGGTATGAAATCATCTTAGAGGGAACTTCTAATTGGCAATAGTTGTGCAAATTATTTCCCTTCCAGAATGTGACAAGAATTGTAGCAATAAAACTAATGTGTATTTTTACGTTGTTTTTTAATAAAATAAAGGTACTATGCTAGTAGTTGACACCTAGTGAAAACAAATATATTTAGTAGTTGACACTTTTTATTTTTAGTAGTTGACATAGGTATGCTTAGATTAAACTTTTTTGCAGCAGTTTTATACGAAGTTTTATGTAAACGCACATCTTCTACAGCCGCTTACATAGCCTATTGTGTATAATTTCTAAAATTTCCTTTTGTCGGTGGCATCTAAAATACGAAAGAAAAAATAATTCAAAAGTTGACACTTATAACTCCAATAGTTGACACCTCTTGCCAACTACTGAACAAATTGGTTCTTTATTATTTTAGAAGGTCTAATAGAGTAATTTAACTTATAAGTAGCAAAATAACAATAAATAAAACAGTATTAACAAATTATATTAAAAACCCATACGTTCACACCCACATGTCAACTACTCAAATCTATGTAATTTCAAGTTGCAGTAAATGACATGACGCCATGTATATAATATTTTATTGTATGTCATTTTAAATAATACGTATTTACGCTTCAAATTCTGATTATAATGAATTAATTAATATTGATTTAAAATTGTAAAATAATATTTACCTTTCCAACATTAATCTCTCGGCTTGCTCTAAACAAACTGCACAAGAAAATAGCAATAAATATGGCGTGAAGCAGCAGGCCTCCCACGCGGTGGACCGACGACCTGGTGAAGATCGCGGGAAGCCAATGGATGCGGGCAGCGCAGAACCGGTCTTCATGGAAATCCTCGGGGGAGGCCTTTGTCCAGCAGTGGACGATTTCCGGCTGATATGATGATGATGATGATGATGATGATGATGGCGTGAAGCATGCGGTTGTCATCAGTCGAACGCGGTAACTAGCGATGTTTTTTATGACGCCACGTTAGTTTGTATTGGTGTTGCTAGATGTCTATACTATATCTCAGACACCATCTCGATCTTTGGCTTCCTTTTTTTTCTTTATATTAAATTTTCTTCGTCAAAGTGTCAACTATTGGTGCAGTGTCAATTACTGGTGGTTTTACCTTAAGCCCACCGTCAGAAGTTTTTCAAGCGGCCTATTTATAAAGCACCTGGCATGGTGCAACGGCTGCCATCTAGTTAAGCAACCGGCACCAACGCAAAGCACGGAACCGGTCGAGAAAAACACTGCAGACCCACCATACCCCAGGCCATACCGCTGGTGGTACGGTGGATACTTTGAAAGAAAACTGTACCACCAACTAGTAGTGTCGTCAACATACAGTATTTATCTATGTCTATAACGAAGAATACCACTAACAGTTAAATCCATCCAAATAATGACCGTGCTTCAGGTCGGTTAACGTATGTGAGCGTCGCACGCAGTTACGACCTCTTCTACATAAATAACTATAACTTTATTATGACCTTCATCATATCAGCCGAAGGACGTCCACTGCTGGACCTTTACCAGGTGATCGGTCCGGCCTGCCTACACTACGTTTTCCGGTGCGTGGTCGCCACTCGAGAACTTTACTGCCCCAACGGCCATCTGTTCTACGAGCAATGTGCCCCGCCCACTGCCACTTAAGTTTAGCAATTCTGAGAGCTATGTTGGTTACATTAGGGCCTTAACATGGGTCAAATGACAATATTCAATTCAAATACCTGAAAGACTGTGTAAAGCTATCACTATGGAAAAAATATATAATATACATAAAGTAATAAAATAGATTATTGATCGAAGTAAAAAATCGATTTAATTGAATACAATTTTAAAAATATAACCACTATTGATGTAAAAAATATACTGTAGACCCTGTTTTTGGCATTAATTGCAAAATTTATCGAAAACAAACAGTTAATGTTGAATGAAACCAACCCACAAAAATCGGTGACTTCAACCACTTCATTTCAATTGATTTTTTAAAAACTTTTTGAAAGCGTCGAAAAGTAATAAAAACATATAAAAATCGAGAATTGTGCGTTCGGTTTTAACGTAACAGCCGCGATGAATCCTGCATTGATTTGAACTTAAAAGCGCCGGTGGCTCAACCGGTAACGACTCGGTCCATCTAACCAGAGGTACCGGGTTCAAATCTGGACGGCCAATGTACCAATGAGTTTTTCAAAAACTTACGTACATACTTACCGATTGAATGAATAAATGAATGAATGATTGCTTTAACGGTGAAGGAAAACATCGTGAGGAAACCTGCACACGCCTGCGAAGAAACTCGAAGGTTGTGTGTGAAGTCGACCAACCCGCACTGGGACCGCGTGGTCGACTAAGGCCTAATCGCCCTCATTCAGGGTAGGCTCGAGCCCCTCGGTGAGGACGTATATGAGCTGTAATGATGACGTTCGATATTATTTTTTAACACGTTCAACCTTGTCGGATTGAGTTATCTTAAAGCCTTAATAAGAAAAGGGGGAAAGTTTGAAGTGATCAAACGTACTTCCATTTGCCAGTGAGAGAATTACAATAAAAGAAATTATGTAGTTTTAAGCTAATATGGTCTTTAATGCCGACCATCAGTCTCATGGAGCAGTTGGAGAAGATTAATGAATTGGTTATTAATAAGAAGTTAATTTAAGGTTAAAATGATTCAAGTCCATAACGAGGGCGAAACTGTTAGAAAACCGGTCAGATTCGGTTTGAGTTTAGCAAAAAACTGTAACAAATTAGTTTAAAGATGTTGTGTGTGTTTAAAAGTAGGTTTATATGGACGTGGTAATTATACAGGTGAGCATTTTTTAATATTTTTTTTGTTCGCAGTTGGTAAACCCTTGGCATCATCTCACCTGATAGTAAGTGACGACGATGCCGAAATGGAGAACTGGCTATCTTATCTTCAAGCCGGAACACATCAATTTTGTTAACACTGATTTTTCGCGGCAAGACTTAGATAAGATGGTGGTAGCTAGCCAGGCGGGCTTAGAAAATGTCCTACCACCAACCAAACCGAGTCTTATAAGTTGACCCCACCGGGAATCGAACCCGCGAACTCCTAGTGTGAAGCGGATGGACTAACCTTTACGCCGTAAAGGCAGTTAAATTTTAATTGTGATTTCTACCCACGAGAGTAAACAAGTTTCTCCAAGAATCCCAAATTCAAATACCTATATTTTTATTTTACAATGTTGATTAATCAGCTGATAAGGTAGGTATTTATATAAGAAGTCTTAACAATTTTTTTTGCGAATTAGCATAGTTACAGTATTACGATGTGGCTTACAGTAGCGCAACGCCCTTGTTGTCGCACGATGCCGCCATGGCGTAGTAGGTACTAGCAGTACTAGCCTGTGTAGCCAACCTGGCAAAGGCGTGGTGCCCCGCCGCCCGCTGCCCAGCAAGTACCCTTCCGTTGCTCTGCGTAAGAACATCGTTGCTCTACTGTAAGCCGCTATATTGTAATACTGTGGCATAGTTAAAAACAGGTTGTTTTTAATAAAAAAAAATAGCCTTTTATAAGGAACTAATATTTGAATAGGCACTTTTTTAATCACTTTTATATTTCGAAATAGCTCTTAAGGGTTTTTATATTAACATGCCTTATAAAAAATGAAAAACCCGATGTTGTCTGTAAAATCGGTGTACGGACGATAATTTTACGTGATAACGTGTCACACACAAGCCGAACGCTTGTGTGCTTTAGACCACACGACTGAAGTAAAACTTCTTCAGCTCAATCTTTAAGGAGATGTAAAATACCGCCCATAGTCGGGCGAGTTAACTCCTTGGCACTTATGTGCTCCTGGTACTTATTACAACTACAACATATCTCACAGTTGGAACACCTCTTGTAAGCTCCTGGAAGCCTAGTACTTATTATCAATTGACACACTGATGTTAGGTATATGAAACGCCTCTTTTTATTATGACGGTTTTCCTCACAGAGAATCGACCACATTGGAACACCTCTTGTAAGCTCCTGATGGAAGCCTAGTACTTTTAATCCATTGACACACTTGTTTGACGGTTCGTTCGTCCGTCCGTCCAAGTCCAAGTCCAATTACAAGTACTAGTACAAGTAGTTTTACTAGTACAAGTACAACTCTCACTTCCACGCTCGGCTCAGGCGTAACGTGACAATGACGTCAGACTGGCGTAACGCGACAATGACGTCACACTGGCGTAACGCGACAATGGACGTCACACTTCTTCGTGAATGCAGCCCGTGTCATCAATTTATAAGACGTTATCACGTCAAAAATGAACAAAGCCAATTGACAACTTGTTCAGGTCCATAAGCCACTTGAGCTTTTATCGCCCGTTATTAGAAATTGTTGTAGATATTTAATCTCTGTTGTGCAGACTCTTCATACAAGTTATTTTTCTTTTATATTAGGCATATTCTATTTGACATATTCTTTTATTCAATATTCTAATGTTTACTGTTTACTTAGTTACTTCAATATAAACACTAGAATCAACCACATCTTTTACTTTCCCTTATAATTTAATTTACTATGACGCACTCCTAATCAACTTTTACAACACGTTATCAGCACGAAGGTCACGTTACAACACGTTATCAGCACGAAGGTCACGAAGCTATGTGTGTTCATGTAAAGTTTAATTATTACAATTGTAGAAAGTGTATTTCTTCGTGTGACTGATATACAAATTTTCGTCGAAATGTCACACGAATCTGGAGATGTGTCTGGTGTTTTAAAATCTTATTCCTCGTCGTCAAATTCATCTTCGATTCCATCGTTCTGCCTAAAAAATAAAGATGGGTATCCTACGTGGAAATTCAAGATGAGAAATTACCTGTTACATGAGGATTTATGAGCAACAGTCATCGGTTATCCGGAAGCAGACACGACCCCCGCCTCGATCAAGGTACGAAACGACGCGAAAGCACTTGCTAAGATATGCTTGACAGTAGATGGTGCAGCTATTACTCACGTCAGATGTGCGAAAACTGCAGCCGAAGCGTGGAATTCTTTGCAAAAAGCTTTTGAAGATAAAGGAATGGGACGAAGGCTAGCTTTAGAGCGTAGACTGTACAGATTAAGTCTGTCAGATTTTGATAACATCGAACTGTACATTAATGCAGTTATGTCAACCGCACAGGATCTTGCGAATATTGACAAGGTTATCGAAGATACGTCCATTGCTGCTATACTTTTGGGAGGTCTCACCCCAAAATATGAACCTCTTATAATGGCACTAGAAAATTGTAATGTAGACGTAACTACGGATTTAGTGAAATCGAAACTGCTGAATGAGATGTCCAAAAATGGATTCCGTATTTAATATCAAGAAGAAGCCGAATTCTAAGAAGAACAAAATAGTGTGCTACGATTGTAAAGAGCCGGGACATAAAAGGCCAGACTGTCCATTGAAGAGTAAGAAGGTAAAAGCCCACGCGGTAAACAAAAATGGCTCTACTTTTACTGCTCTCAACACTTCTGGCAGCTCTAATAAGAATTTGTGGTACGTAGACTCAGGATGTACAAGGCATATGACAACTAGACGTGATTGGTTTCAAGACATTACAATAACGGATAAAGGTAGCGTTACTGTCGCTAACGGAGAGCAAATTGAATGCTGCGGAATCGGTAATATCTCTATAAATACCCCAAAGAACGTTGTCAACCGGATAAGTGATGTTGCTTTTGTTCCTGATTTAAAAGCAAATCTGTTGTCGGTACAGAAAGCTGTTGACAAGGGTTTTATATGTGTTTTTGATAAAAGTGGATGTAATTTTTACAAAAATAATACTTTTCGTTTTACAGTTGATTCTGTTCTTCATGCCTCGCCCTGTGGTGGACTGTATGTACTCGATAGTACTGTGAATGTTCCCGATGACGTGGCAAATAATTATTTGACGCAAGATGTGCACTCTGGTTGTCAGGATAGTTACCAACTTTGGCACAAGAGGTTAGGACACTTGTGTCGTATAGGCATGAACCAACTGAAGAATCACGAGGTAGGCGTAGTATATAAAAAGGTAGATAAAAGTAATTGCATTGCGTGCGTAGAAGGTAAACAAGCAAGAAAACCTTTTAAGAAAGTAGCTTTTAACAGGGCTACTTCACCTCTGGAACTGGTTCATATGGATTTATGTGGTCCTATGTCCACAACCTCTTTTCAAGGAAATAAGTATATGTTAACTTTGGTAGACGATTATACAAGAAAAGTATTTACTTATTTTATTTCTTCAAAGACAGAGGTCAAAGATAAGTTTTGTCTCTTTCAAACCTTCGTAGAGAATCAATTGGATAAAAAGATTAAAGCGGTTAGGACTGATGGTGGCAAAGAGTTCGTTAATAAGGAATTCATTGATTACCTTGATTCAAAAGGTATTGATCGTCAAATGACGACACCATACAGCCCCCAACAGGTTGGAACTGCGGAACGAACTCACCGTTCTATAGTGGAGAAGGCAAGAACGTTATTAGCTGAAAGCTCATTGCCTAAAGCATACTGGGAAGACGCTTTTCGGGTAGCCGTATATCTAAAGAATCGGTCGCCTCACCGAGCCTTAGGTGGGCAAATTCCATATGACAGGTGGCGTGGTCGTAGAAGTGATCTTGCTCATCTGAAAGTATTCGGATGTAGAACACTAGTTCATATACCTTCATGTCACAGGAAGAAATTAGATCTCAAGGCAAAGGAAGCGATTTTTGTCGGTTATTCAGAAAATCCTAATACTTACATTTTTAGGGATCCGTCTAACCCACGACGAGTATTTATGTCCAAACCTAACCACACCCCCTTCAACATATATATTAAATAAAAAAATATATATTAAATTTTCAAAAAATTAGTGATCCTTACTAAAACTCAAATAATGTAACCCAGAGATGCAACCTTTTTTGAAGATAACTTTACAGGGTTGAAGCAGAGGCAAGCTGAGCCTGTGGTACAGTCAGACTCGATACTATTATTCAAAGAAAAGGAGCCGGAGACCAAAGAGTGTCAATTTTTCGATTGTATTGAGAGTGCCGGTCCTGCCAATGAACCATCTACATCGGAAGTTACTGAAGAGGCGGTAGTTATGGAAGAACAAAAAGATGTCCATGAGCTGGTCCTTCCCGATGAAGATGATGATTCAACAAATGTAGATGAGGAACAACCTGTCCACGAGCAGAGGTACCCGTCAAGAAATAGAAAGCCACCGGATTTCCTTACTTACAATGTGTCGCCGGTTGATGCCGATGAACCAATTATTATACATACTATGAGGCTACTCATGCCGATGATGCTGAAAAATGGCAACATGCGATGGTTGATGAGTATAACTCCCTGATTAAACTCCATACGTGGGATTTAGTTGACAGACCAAACAAGAAGGTCATACCATGTAAATGGGTTTATAAAATTAAAAAGGACGCGTTTGGAAATATCACGAAATATAAGGCAAGACTGGTCGTCAAAGGTTTTAATCAAGTCAAAGGAGTAGACTACGATGAGACGTTTGCACCAGTGATTCGTCATTCTTCGCTGCGCACCCTATTTGCATTAGCCGCAGAGACGGGTCTAAGAATGAAGCATCTAGACGTTGATACTGCGTTCCTAAACGGAGATCTAGAAGAAGAAGTTTTCATGGAGCAACCCCTTGGTTTCGTATCAAAAGGCAAAGAAAACAAGGTTTGTTTGCTGAAGAAATCATTATACGGCCTTAAGCAGGCACCACGAGCTTGGAACAAAAAGTTAAATGAAACGCTTTTAAAAATTGGTTTCATAGGAACTCCTTCTGAACCTTGCGTATATACTAAACTTTTTGGACAAGAACTTGTGATTTTGGGTGTCTTTGTCGATGACATCATTATCTTCTATAAATCTGATTTGACATTTGACGTTGTCAAGAGAGATTTGTCGAAATATTTTTCATTAAAAGATCTCGGAATACTAAAATCGTATTTGGGATTGCAAATACAATGCGATTCCGATAGTATTCAAATAAACCAATCAAATTATATTTTATCGTTGCTGGATAAGTTTAATATGAGGGAATGCAAGACTGTGAATACTCCATTAGTTAAGAAATGTATGGAGAAGAGAACTGATGGTGAAGTTGGTGAGTCTTATCCTTACCAAAACTTAATCGGATGCCTCTTGTATCTCACACAGAATTCTCGCCCCGATATTGCTAATACAACGAGTTATTTGAGTCAGTTTAACACATGTTTTACTAAGGAACACTGGAATGCTGCAAAGAGGGTTCTAAAGTATCTGAAGGGTACTCTTAAACTATTCATTGGTTTACAGAAAAAGTGGAGAACCGTTAAAAGGATATTGTGACGCCGATTGGGCTAATTGTCCGATGGACAGTAAATCATATACTGGACATTCCGTTTAGCTGGAGGACCAGTATCCTGGGAGTCTAAGAAGCAGCCTACCACCGCTTTGTCTTCTACGGAATCTGAGTATATGGCGCTAGCGTCTGCCACAAAGGAAGCTTGTTATTTACGGCGTTTTATCTATGAGATAACAGGTAAACAAACTTCAGTAAACATAGCGTCTGACAGCCAGAGTGCCATCAACTTAGTTCGAAATCCAATACACCACAGCAGGACGAAGCATATTGATACTAGGTTTCACTTTATTAGGGAAAAGGTGTATAATAATGTTGTTACATTAGAATATATAAAAAGTAGTGACATGCCTGCAGATGTCCTAACTAAGCCACTTGGGCCTTTACTACACAAAAAGTGTATAATTAGTTTAGGACTCGAAACATAACTTTTATTGTTATTGATAGGCACAACATAGATTAAGGGCGGGTGTTGTAGATATTTAATCTCTGTTGTGCAGACTCTTCATACAAGTTATTTTTCTTTTATATTAGGCATATTCTATTTGACATATTCTTTTATTCAATATTCTAATGTTTACTGTTTACTTAGTTACTTCAATATAAACACTAGAATCAACCACATCTTTTACTTTCCCTTATAATTTAATTTACTATGACGCACTCCTAATCAACTTTTACAACACAAATCTAGATATTTTATTGTTTTAAATTGAAGTAAGAAGGTAATTCAACAAATTAAAACGTTTATAGGTCACGTTCAGTCCATTAAAATACTCTTATAAAACTAACCAAGCTTAAACTGAAACTGACATACGATTCACAATATCGTAAAATAATAGGTTGGGGAAAAAGTTTCTTCGTATTTTGTAACTATAAAATTGTAATCAAATCTCTTTGCTTGTATTATTTGTACCTGGCTGGTTATAATAACATTAAAAAAGTGAACTTTAGAAATTTTAATAAAAAATTAAAATTCCCGCCATTTTAAAATTGTTTTTTCTGTCTATGAAAATGAGTTAAAAGAACGAGAAATTCGCTACATTTTGAAATTTTATGTTAAAAAAAGTGAAAAATGCAACACAGGCCGTGAATAAAATTTGTGCTGTTTATGGACCTAATGCAGTATCTGTCAGTACCACAAAATTGATTCAAAAGTTTTCTAGTATGGAAATCTTAACGTTCAAGATGCAGCTCGTTTTGTTCGCCCTGTTTGAATTTGCATACAAAATACGGAGAAACTTTTTCCCCGACCTAATATTTATGAAGTTTTAGATCTGTAAGTACCAGAGAATATTTCATGCATGATATTATGGCATCATGTTTAGAACCATGTAAGCCTAGCTTTGTATTTTTATTACCTGGCTTATCTCATCTGTCAGAGACGCCCTCTAAAGTTTCTAGGTATGTTCGCCAGATTCTGAGAGTTTTTTTTGGCGAAGAGTCTAACCTCATTTTGAACGACTTAAAAAAAAGGAGTAGGGTTTCTCAATTCGACCGTATATATATATTTTATGTGTGTTCGCGGATTTATGAATCGATTTTGATGATTTTTTTTTTCTTGGCAAGGAGATATCCCAAGGGAGGTACCATAATAAGGAAACCAGGATGTGGTGATGGCATCCCAGAGAAATCGAGGGGAACCTTAGTTTCCTGTTTGAAGTCGTTTTTTTTTGTTTAAAATTTTGAGCTTTTAGGGTTTTGTTGACCAGAAGAAATAGAAAATTAGGTCATAGGTACTTAGGATAAAAAGTATGCCGCCTCTTGTGGTTTTCTGTGGGCGTTCAATAAGTATTTATCAAAAGTAAGCACTTTAGTATACTTACTTAAGAGGATTGTGAAGCTGTGACTTTTCATACAAACGGCGTTAACGATTTTCACCTCTTAAATGTTTACTCTTTACCGATTTGGACCAATTTTTGATAGGTTGTCAGTCAGAACAATAGCTAGGCTTATACGATTCGATTTTTAAATTACTCAATATAAATAAACGAAAAATAGCTGATTTTTATTTGTATGAAAACACGTGAAGACAATAAAATTAAACTTATTAACTTTATCGAAAAAAAAAACCTATAAGCCTAGCTTTTGTTCTGACTGACAACCTATCAAAAATTGGTCCAAATCGGTTAATATTTTAAGAGGTGAAAATCGTTAACTCCGTTTGTATGAAAAGTTGCAGCTTCACAATCCTCTTAAGTGTATTTGGCAATGTTTAGTTTTTAGCATTTAAGAGCCAAAATGGTAAAAAAACTAAATCACTGTTTTTAGGAATAACAATATAGTAAATAGCAAATAAGTATGGGATATCACAAAGTTTCCGCTAAGCTACTGATAAAGATATTTTTATTATTTTAAGCTTTAAAAGCTTAGTAATTACTCGTATGAACTCAGTTTAGTGAAATGACAGCTCGACTGAATTCAGAGTTCATGAAACTAGAGAATTTTCATAATTATCATTTGCCGTGCTAACAAACGATTAGCGTTAAAAACTATTTAGCTTGAACTGAAGTTTGCTGGAAAGCCAAGTTTATTTTTGGGTTGATGTAGGAAGAACGGTTTGGCGAAATTGCTTTTATATTAAAGTAATTATCATTGTTTGCTACATATCATCATCATCATCATATCAGCCGAAGGATGTCCACTGCTGGACATAGGCCTCCCCCAAATATTTCCACGACTACCGGTTCCAGCGCATTCCCGCGACCTTCACCAGTTTATCGGTCCACCGAGTGGGAGGCCTGCCTACGCTACGTTTTCCGGTGCGCGATCGCAACTCGAGAACTTTACTGCATCAACGGCCATCTGTTCTATGAGCTATGTGCCCCGCCCACTGATTGATCTCCCTGTTCTTATTCTTATTCTATGCTTGTCTGCATCGACGAGCTTGTCTGTAATCTGTAAAGATGAAACAAATATTACCCACTTGAAGAAAATAATATCCCTAATGTCGGAAAAAAATCGTTCATTCATCATAGATTTATTTTATCGTATTATGATTAAAACTACCTATTGCCCGCGGCTTCGACAGCGCAGATCCCGTTTTCTGACGTTTCCAGTTTGTTGCGCCTAAAATCATTTCTTAGCGGATGCCTACGTCATACTTGCTATCTGTATGCCAAATTTCAACCCGATCCGTCCAGTGGTTTGAGTTGTGCGTTGATAGATCAGTCAGTCACGGGTTCGTTTTATAAGATGATGACATATCAAATTCTTATAACATATAAATAAAATATATATGGCGGTGTGATTTAAGTCTCCAGGAGGCTCGAGTTTCCATACAAACGTAGTTCCGCTTTAATACAAAAACTACATGCCAGGTTGAATCCAAACTTTGTAAATATATTGAGTAGACACATATCGATTTTTGTAATTAGTTTTCATCGCAGTAAGTTTTAACGTAACTAAACGAGTGCTTAAATTAGTTTTGTACTGAAAGTTTGAAACTACTCTTATTTTTTTCCGTTTTATATTAGAACATCGAAAACTAATTACAAACATCGATATGTGTCTCCTCAATATATTTGCAAAGTTTAGATTCAATCTAGCATGAAGTTTTGTATTAAAGCAAAACTACGTTTGTATGGAAACTCGAGCCTCCTGGCGGCCCTAATTTTTAGTGAATTTCGTATAAGTAATTACATCCTTTTTAGGTATTGTATGCTTGCGATGGTAGGTTCTTGGTGGAACACTGAACTGAACATATTTAGGTCTTTCCTTGCACTATTCCACAATTAATATAAATAAAACACAAATTGTGTTTTACATCAAAATAATTAAAGGGAACTATATTTTCTATCACCAAAATTTATATTTGTCATCAAGTTGTATCGAAATATTTTCGTTCTCAGATAAACAAAAATTGTTCCCAGGTATGAATTATCAAATTAATGTTAATATATGTGTAAAATAAGAGATCGATAACCAATAAAATTATATTGCATTACATGAATATAAACTTCGTTCTTATAATAACAGTTTTGTTACTTAAATAATAGCTCTGTGCTCAGAATGGTAGATCTGTCACCAAGGAAGCGGGAGCGAGCGAAGCGAGCTCGGACTTGCGGAGCACCCCGACTCGGATCCGTTAGGTTCGGAGACTGTGCGGGGAGGCGAGCTTAGCTCGCCTCCCCGCACAGTCGTAGTGTTAGGTTTGACATGAGAACACAGAAGTAGGAGCCCCGAAGGGGCTCCGTCGACCACTCAATATGATTTATTGGTGATCTCTTTAAATTAGTTTGGTTAAATACTTATTAGGACACACCTATTATAATACATACAAAAACATTTATTTGGTACTAGACCTTATATCTCAGGATTTTAGGTGATTTATTGTGGAACTGATTTTGCATTGTTTGGTGACTACATTTTGGTGACAGATCTACTATTTTGAGGACAAACCCTATTATTTAAGAAACACAAAACTAATTAAATTGGTGATAGCTTAAATGATACCCTTAATTAAATCCTTTTTAGGTTTTGTATGCTTGCGATAGTAGGTTCTTGGTGGAACACTGAACTGAACATATTTAGGTCTTTCCTTGCACTATTCCACAATTAATATAAATAAAACACAAATTGTGTTTAGTAATAGTATATATACTTTGGTCATACCTAACATTCACTTGGTTTAAGGAAATGGAAAGATAACAGTCAGATGCTTCACACCTAGTTTCACAGGATAAAATGTACTCTATTTTGTCTGCAATTAATTAGTGTAACGTAAAACGTAGTCCATTAGCTTCACATCAGGATGTCGCTGGCTCGATTCCCGCTGAAGTCTAACTTTGTAAGACTCGGTTTGTGGGTAGAAGGGCATTTTCAAAGCCCGCCTGGCTTCCTACCACTATATTATCTAAGCATTGATGTAAGTTAGCTAGTTCCCCATTGCGTTGGGGAATCTTGGTAAGCCCACTTTCATCTTCGGTATCATCGTCGCTTACTATCAAGTGAGATGATGCCTAGAGGGTTTACCAATTATTATTGTGGATAAAAAAACAGTTACGGAACCGTGTTATCCAAGAAATAAACGGCGGCGGTGGCTCTTTTTACTCGTACAATTCGAACAGCCGATGGGTCAATTTTGTGCATTTATTGGGACTCATTTTTATTTATTAACTTACTGGGATCTTCGTTACAGTTGTTCAGTATCGTGTTATCCAAGAAATAGACGGCGGCGACTCTTCATACAATTCGATTAGTCGGTTGGTCAATTTTGTGCATTTATTGGGACTCATTTTTATTTAATAACTAACTGGGATCTTCGTTACAGTTGTTCAGTATCGTGTTATCCAAGAAATAGACGGCGGCGACTCTTCATACAATTCGATTAGTCGGTTGGTCAATTTTGTGCATTTATTGGCACTCATTTTTATTTAATAACTAACTGGGATCTTCGTTATAGTTGTTCAGTATGGTGTTATCCAAGAAATAGACGGCGGCGACTCTTCATACAATTCGATTAGTCGGTTGGTCAATTTTGTGCATTTATTGGCACTCATTTTTATTTAATAACTAACTGGGATCTTCGTTATAGTTGTTCAGTATGGTGTTATCCAAGAAATAGACGGCGGCGACTCTTCATACAATTCGATTAGTCGGTTGGTCAATTTTGTGCATTTATTGGCACTCATTTTTATTTAATAACTAACTGGGATCTTCGTTATAGTTGTTCAGTATGGTGTTATTCAAGAAATAGATGGCGGCGGCTCTTCATACAATTACAGTCGATAGGTCAATTTTGTGCATTTATTGGGACTTATTTTTATTTAATAACTAACTGGGATCTTAGTTATAGTTGTTCAGTATGGTGTTATCCAAAAAATAGACAGCGGTGATTCTTCTTACAATTCGAACAGTCGATTGGTCAATTTTGTGCATTTATTGGGATTTATTTTTATTTAATAACTAACGGGGATCTTAGTTATAGTTGTTCAGTATGGTGTTATCCAAAAAATAGACAGCGGTGATTCTTCATACAATTCGAACAGTCGATTGGTCAATTTTGTGCATTTATTGGGAGTCATTTTTATTTAATAACTAACTGGGATCTTAGTTATAGTTGTTCAGTATGGTGTTATCCAAAAGATAGACAGCGGTGATTCTTCATACAATTCGAACAGTCGATTGGTCAATTTTGTGCATTTATTGGGACTCATTTTTATTTAATAACTTACTGGGATATTCGCTTAAAGTTGTTCAATATGAAGAGTCCTACGCCAATTTTGTTACCCCCTATGTAGCTAAATGAAATATGAAATTCCTAATCTAGTTGATAGATCTTGTCACAGAATTGGCATTTAATAGAAGCCGGATTTTTAGCAAAATTATCACATTAAGGTCACGCTAAATCGAAATAACCGTAATTTTCATATACAGGGTGGACACATTTTTTTTCGGTTTTTTAATGCGTTCAAATATGAACAAGGTGACTCTGAAAGTTACTAAAATGACTTCATCATATCAGCTCATATAATATGTCGCCACCGAGGGGCTCGAGCCTACCTTGAATAATGGCGATCGGGCCTTAGTCGACCACAAGGGCCCGGTGCGGGTTGGTCGACTTCACACACAACTTTCGAGTTTCTTCACAGGCGTGTGCAGGTTTCGTTACGTGAGAGCGTCGGATAAACGTACATATGAAATCGAAATTCGAAAATACATTGTAACGTGGCAGGATTCGAACCACGACCTCCCGGACAGGAGATAGCGGCCCTTGCCATTATGCCATAAAATGACAGAGCTGGTAGAAATCGTTAATAACCTACAAAGTCCCCACCGCTGGGGACCTTCCCAAATTCAGCCACATACATAGGGGCTAAGTCCAGACTGGTGAAGATTGTATGGCTAGTGGTGGACCCCACAGTCAAGAATTTCAGCCGTCTATAAAGACCCGGACGCGGCTTAAAGACTGTCATCTAGTGATAACATCTGGCACCAATGGCTTAAGGAGGAAACTCCAGTAAAAACCCAAGGAACT
The DNA here is from genome assembly GCA_947284805.1 of Coleophora flavipennella. NCBI lineage: Eukaryota > Metazoa > Arthropoda > Insecta > Lepidoptera > Coleophoridae > Coleophora > Coleophora flavipennella. Next base: position 7,546,279 of record OX369290.1, read on the forward strand.
AGTTATGGTGCTAGTTACTGAATCAAATGTATAACTAAATTTGCCTATTTTGATATTTTTAAGTTTGTTCCATGAATAGCTACGTCACAGGTAGCCACGGGAGTCACCATCTCAGTTACATGCCACTAACAGTCAAACCCATCCAGGCAAACACCGTTTTTATGATCAGTTAACTTGCGTTATTGACGCGACTACGAAATTCACACTATGCTTCTATTCGGAAAAAATATTTTTATTAATGTTTATTTTTATTTCCTTAATGAAACCCCTCCGGAACCATCGGTCTATTTTCCCATATGGTCTACTTTCCCGATCAGTCTACCTACAGCGTACAATTTTAATATTTGAATTTTAAATACAATAATTTCTACAGGTCAAAAAAGATTACATACGTTAATTTTAAACTTTAAACAGCTGTTAAGGGATGGGGAGAATGGAGGGAACTGGTGCGCATTGTGTAAGTATGTGTGTGTGTTTACGTGCGTGGGGGACAGTGTATGTGTTTCTGTGCATATGGGGGGAGGGTGAGGGGGAGGTGTTTGATAAATATATCATTAGGACACAATTTGGGTAAAACTTGAGAAAGGTAACCAGCCAAAGGATGGAAAATATTGGTGTGCTTACCTCGTGGCGTAGATGAAGATGATGATATATGTTATATGGATCAGCCCGCTATCTGCTGAATACCTTAGATGCCATCGACCGATGAGCCTGGAGACTCATTGGTGACGCTGACGGCTAGCTTGTCAACAACAAGCTCCAAAGCCTTGAACATCGTCGCAAAGTAGTCTGTCTAATCTATCGAATTAATTTCGGAAATTGTGCGCAAGAACCATAAGACCGTCTAAATTATACGTCTCTTGGTTTTTAATTTAAATTTTTGCATATTATGTATTTATTTTGATGTACAATAAAGAGTTATTTGAGTTTGAGTTTGAACTTCATGACATGATTCCCCATTCAGGCTCCATTCCACCGTCGGTCAACGAGACGCAGGGAGGGGTTGCATCCCTTTGTGGTTAATGTTCCACCTTTCCGCACATAGCGTTACGTTTCCTCGTTTATTTATTATGCAGCGAGGGATTGGAATTCCTTGCCTGCGTCAGGGTTTCCCGATTCCTATAATTTAGGGACCTTTAAGGTGAGAATGAGAAGGCATTATTTGAGTTTGCGTGTATCATCCTCGAATTCATCATCACTTCTCTTCTGGTGAGTTGCACTCAAATACATTTAAATTTTTAATAAAAAAAAAGATAATCCATGGCCCCGTGATACTAGGTACTTCTTAAGATATAAGCTGATCACAGCACAGATAGTTTAAGTTACTTCGTCGTCGAGAGTTAAAAACGATGCAAAAAAGGTTTTTGTTGATGTGGCAATGGCCACTAAGCAAGTTGAAGCGGAAATGGGTAATCATCATATCACCCGAAAGACCTTTACTGCTGGACAAAGGCCTCCCCCAAGGATTTCCACGACGGCTTCCTGCGATCTTTTCCAGGTCGTCAGTCCACCGTGTGGGAGGACTGCCTACGCTACGTCTTTCGGTGCGTTTTCTCCACTCGAAAACTTCACTTCTCAACGGCCATCTGTTCTAAGAGCTATGTGCCAATATAAGGCCAATATCCTAATACCCAAATGGGCAATACACCCTCTTAAATTACCGTCATATAATATGATTATTTTGTTACTCACAATTGGTAATTAAGTCCTTGGCATCATAATCTCACCTGATAGTAAGTTACGAAGATGCCGAAGATGGAAGTGGGCTTACCAAGATTCCCCAACGCAATTGGGATTAACTGGCTTTCTTATCTTCAAGTCTGAACACATCTATGTTGTTGGCATTGATGTTTGGCGGCAAGACTAGGATTGTGGTAGCCAGGTTGGTAGTCAGGGGGCTCAGACAATGCCCTTCCACCAACCAAACCGAGTCTAACAAAGTTAGACTCCGCCGGGAATCGAACCCGCAACTTCCTGATTTTAAGCTAATGGACTTAACCACTACGCCACGTACTTAGGTGGTTAAACTAATTGGTGAATCATTATGTGAGTTGCTGCACCTTGCTGCACCCAAAATCGTTTAGGTTGATTTGTGATAACTTTGACATTGATTGTGTTTGCTTTTGTCAAGTGATAATATGACGAAGAAATTTGTTATATTTTGTTATGCAAGGCTACAGAAGTTGTTATTTGGCGCTACATTTACCTCTATAGAAACCTGAGCAAGCGAAATCTCCCAGGATAGAATCCTGAGCGTAGCGAGGGTTTCACAGGTACTAGACGCAAAGTAACTTTGTTTCCGTGCGAAACACATCATTGTTTACCTTACTAAGAGTAATTAAATAAAAATAAAAAAGCTTTATATTTCTTACTAAATAAAAATACAGAATTAGCATTACTTATTATCTACTAGGTTATTTGCTTGTACTTAGAAACTATAATATATTAATGTTTTCATTGCGTGTAGGTAACAACCCCTCGTTTTCGAAGGCGAAGGCCTCCTCTAGAGATTTCCAGGTCGCCCTGTTCTTTGCTGTTTCCATCCACTCTGCCAGCCACTTTCATGATATCATCTGTCCACCGGGCATCTGGTCTACCTCTCCTTCTTGTGGTCCATTCCAGGATGTGGGTCCATCGATTATCTGTTAGTCTTGCTATGTGTCCAGTCCAGCGCCACTATAGTTTTTTTTGCATTGATTCAGAGCGTCGGTGACTTTTGTCTTTTGTATTATATTTTTATGTGATATTTTTTTAATTCTTTTAATTTTTAATATACTTCTCTCCATAGCTCTTTGACACGATTTAATTTTTGATTTTGCTTGATGTGTGAACTTACACGTTTGGCTGGCATAGGTTAGTGTTGGTAGTATACAGGTATCCATTACTTTTTGTTTAATTTTGATATTCATGATTTCTTCTAGGCTCCAAAATTTTCCCCAAGCATTTGAGGCTCTCCTTTTTTATTTCATGCTCATTTCTCTGTTTTTTAAATGATATTTGTTTGCCCAGATAAACTCGACAAACTCTAGCGTTTCATTATCTAGTTATACAGGGGACTCCATGTGGTTTGTCATAATATTAGTTTTACTGCGGTTAATTTCTAGACCCATGACTAAGAGTACAGGGAGGAAATTTTTGGAGTTTACTCCTTAAGAGTCCCCAGGGGGCTCGAGTTTCCATACAAACTTAGTTCCGCCTTATTACAGAAACTATATGCCGGATTGAATCCAAACTCTGCTATAATATTGAGTGGACACATATCAATGTTTGTAATTAGTTTTTGATGTACTAATATAAAACGGAAAAAGTAAGAGAAGTTTCAAACTTTCAGTACAAAATTAATTTAAATTGATATAGTGTCTACTCAATATATTCGCAGAGTTTGGATTTAATCCGGCTTGTAGTTTTAGTATTAAAGCGAAACTACGTTTGTATGAAAACCCGAGCCTCCTACCCTTACGAATCGATTTTCATATATAAGCCCGGGGTATGAACATTTATTGGGAGTAAAATCAGGCGTTATGCGTTACGCGTTAGTAGGGAGTAAACTCCAGTCGTGTGTTTATATAAGAAAAACGAAAAACGATTAGTAAGGAGTAAGCTCCAGTCGTGTGTTTATATATGAAAAACGAAAAACGAAAAACTGAAAACGAAAAATGAAAAAGCGTTAGTAAGGAGTAAACTCCAGTCAAAGTATATAAAAAAAAACGGTATATAAAAAAAAAATAGTACTAACATACAGATGAACACTCCCTTCCGCTCTCTAGATTGTCCTAGATGTCATTTCTGGCCCGTTGTATGAAGTGTCCAGAGTGTGCTCCAGTCGTGCGTCGGAGCTGACACACACACTTTTTTTTTAGGTGCAAGACAAGCAGAAGTTAAACAGTTATTTGGTTTTAGTTTTAATAACTCTTTTCAAACTAGGGGATAAAACGCAATTTTAGTCTAGTTTAACTAGTATTTTAGTAATTTTTAATCTAAAATAGAATGACAAACAAAACTTTTCCATGCGTGTAAGGTGAATATATGTGAATTAGGTACGCTCAATGTTTACTTGCTGATGATGAGTCCCTTATATGTTGAGAATACTCATTAGGTATAACTTATCCGAAAAAATACAGAGAATTGGTAGGTATGCCGCTGGTGAACAACAATCCATGGTTGGTCTTCCCGTTTCGTTCGGGGATTTCATTTTTAGGGTTCCTTACCCAAAGGGTTCCAACCGCCCTTCCGTCAGTCTGTCCGTCTGTATTTTCGTGTTAAATCTTGTATGAATAAGTCCACTTTTTTAAATATTGAGCATAGCTTCTTTGGAGATAGTTGTTTATGAATAGAAGCCAATATAATTATATAATACTAGCTTTTGCCCGCGGCTTCGCCCGCGTGTACATAGTTTTTGTGACTGAATTAGAGGGTGCGCGGTGCGCGAGCCGCCAGCGGCTCGCGAGCGTGGACATGAATTTTCTCCAGATCCCTCGGGAACTATGTCAGGATATGCATATTAGTAAATCGTGTCATTTCCCACCCCCTCAACTATCTTGGTGCAAAAAATCACACAATACATTGTTCCGTTGCGATGTTAAATAACCAAAAAATAGAATATTTTCAGTTCCCTCGGGAATTGCATCGGGCTATGCCATTTTCACGGGATAAAACGTAGCCTATGTCCATCCTTGTGGCACCTGCATGCAAAATTTCATTAGGATTGGTCAAGGCGTTGAAGCGTAAAAAGGTAACATACAAATTAACAAACAAACAAACAAACACATTTTCACATTTATAATATTAGTAAGGATTTTTTCAGGTCACATCATCACATCACATCATCATCACATGAGCCGAAATCCACTGCTGTACAAAGGAAGGCCTTCCCTAAGGATTTCCATAACCACCGTTCCTGCATTGCCCGCACCCAGCGGCTTCCCGCGACCTTCACTCAGGCCGTCGGTCCATCGAGTAGGATGCCTACAGGTGCGCGGTCATCACTCAAAAACTTTACTACCCCAAATTACATCCATTCTACGAGCTATGTGCCCGCCACTACCACTTGTTAGCGATTCTAAGAGCTATGTCGGTTACCCTGGATGTCCTCATTTGTGGTTTGATCACGTAAAGTGTCGAGCATAGCTCGCTCCATCATCATCATATTTTTAGGTAGGGATTGTTAACAACACATAAACGTCTGCTGGGACACGCGTCTCTTCTAAACTTGCGAAGGTTATAGGTCATACTCCACCCACAAGGGTCAAGCCAGTGATGGTGGAGGTTGTAGGACTAGTGCCGAACCCTACTTCAGGTACATCTTCTTCATCTTCTCATATACGTCCCCACCGAGGGGCTCGAGCCTACCCTGAATGAGGGCGATCGGGCCTTAGTCGACCACGCGGGCCCAGTGCGGGTTGGTCTACTACACATACAACCCTCGAGTTTCTTCGCAGGCAGGATTCGAACCACGACCTCCCGGACAGGAGGCAGAGGCCGGCCGTAACCGTTACGCCACCGACGACGCTCTTATACAAACGTAAATACTTCGGTGATTACCGATAATTTTCCCACTCCCGCAGCGAGCTATACCTTTCGATCATGGCGCTTTATTACAGCTAGATGCCTTGGATTCTATCGACCGATGCGCCAGGAGACTCATTGGCGACTGGGAGCTTGTACTGATACAAACTCCAAAGCCTTGAATATCGCCGCAAATTCACCGGCTTATGGGTATTGTATAGTATTTATTTCAGAGAGTGTGCGCAGGAGTTTCAAGCCTAATACCCCCTCCTCACTTTATCATCGGATTCCACCCCTTTGTCGTTAATGTTCCACCTATACGCGCGAAGCGTTTTGCTTCATCGTTCTTCATGCGAACGACCAAGAGATGAAAATCCCTGTACGGAAGAGCAATAAGAATATATTTAACCGCCTCCGGGCTGTAATAAGTAACTAGTATCTCATCTGTGATTCTGTTAGTGGTTAGTCCATTAGCTTCGCATTAGGAGGTTGCGGGTTCGATTCCCGGCGGAGTCTTACTTTGTAAGGTTTGGTTGGTGAAAGTCTAATTTTCCAAGCCCACTTGGCTAGCACCACAATCTTATCTAAATCTTGCTGCCATACATCAATGTTAAAGTTAAAAGCCAGTTCCCTATTGCGTTGGGGAATCTTGGTAAGCCCGCTTTTCTCTTTGGCATTATCGTCACTTACCATCAGGTGAGATAATGCCATAAGGGCTCAACAATTGTTGATAAAAAAAGTGGCAAGAAATCACATTCAACTGACTAAAAAAAAACATAAATTTCCCTGCCACACCCTGTACAAACTTAAAACGGCATTTGCCTTGAATAAAATTAGCAAATGATAATTATGCGGGCCACGGCAAAAGATAATGGGGATTGTAGGTTTAATGTCGTGACTCAGGGCAAAGATGGGAGGCGCCGAAACTGTGGCAATGGGGGTGTCATGGCTGTGGTATGATGCAAGGCTAAGGTGTCATTGAGGGACATAATAATAATAGATAATTTGATTTCCTATCGTAAAGTTCTTTAATCTAACGGTAATCTAATCCACTGTTTACCAATTATGAATAAAAAAAAAAAAAAAAAAAAAAATTGTTAAAAAAATTGGGAGCAGGGTGTGTCGAAGCCATTCATTGCCACTTAACTTTTAAGATTTGTAAATTTGATGCCGCAATTATGTGTTGTCGGAGCAAAAAGAAGAAAAACGTTAGTTAGTTATATTCTCTTTGGTCGAAGCGCTAGGAGTCTGAAAATATCATAGTCCGTTGCAGTTCCCGAGGAAGTGAAAAAAAAACTCTTTTTTGGTTAATTTCTTTAATATCGCAACGGAATAATGAATTTTTATGAATTTTTGCACAGAGATGGTCGAGGGGGTGGGAAATGAATTAGCATAGCCCGACATAGTTCCCGAGGGATCTGGGGAAAACTCATTTCCACGCTCGCGCACGTCGGCGTCGCAACAGAACAACGGATTGAAGTAATTCTTTTGTATAGAATTGGTTGAGGGGGTAGGAGCCAAAAATAGCCCAATATAGTTCCTGAGGGATCTGGAGAAAAGTCATATCCACGCTTACCCTCAAAGACAGTCACAAAAACGATGTCCACGCGGGCGAAACCGCGGGCAAAAGACAGTAAAAAAATAAATAAATAAAACTCAACAAAACGAATATTAAATTGCCACTCAAGAAAGTTACGACATTTTTACCTTAAAAAAGGCTTTTTCTCTTCATTCCACGAGTAAATTTCACCTAAAACAAAGCCGTAACCATGCCCTTGACAGTGTTATTGTGACCAAAATACGCGGGAAAAATGGCGATAAGAGCGACGTCAACCAAATGTTAATTTGTCATGAAACATGAAAACGGGAACGTCGCATTGGGAATCACGCGACGCAACACGCGAAAAGACTACGACTGACGGCTGACAAAGATATAAATATTTTTTATTTATTTTATTTATATAAGCCTTTATTGCTGTTTTACAAAGTTTACAATATATATATTTTAATTATTTTTATCGATTGTATGTTATGTTAAGCTATTTATTACACGTAATATTTTATTAATATATAATAAACGATCGGTTTCACTTTACAGCTTGTCCTTCGACAAAGGCCTCCTCTAAAGTCTTCCATTTCTCTCTGTCTCTCGCTTTCCTCATCCATTCTGGACCAGTTACTTTTTTAAGGTCATCTTCCCAACGTTTCGTTTGTCGCCCTTTGCTTCTTTTTCCATTCCTGGGATACCACTCTGTAATTATTTTTGTCCATTTCTCATTCATCTCCCTTAGCATGTGTCCTGTCCACCTCCATTTTAACGTCTTGCACACCTTTTTTGCGTCTTTGAATTTAGTTATATTTTTTATTTCTTCTAATCTTATTTTATCTTTTCTCCTGACGCCAATTACACTTCTCTCTATTCCGTTTTGACATACCTTTACTTTGCTCATTAGTTTTTCTGTCAATGCCCATGTTTGGCAACCATATGTTAAGCATGGTAAAATACATGTATTATATACCTTTCTTTTCTCTTTGATGGGCATGTCCTTATTTTTCATAACTTCGCCGAGAGACCAGTATCTTTTCCATGTATTGGCTATCCTTCTTTCAATTTCTTTATGCATAGTATTTTTTGTGGATATAAGCTGTCCTAGATACACATACTCTTCTACGTATTCTATTTTGTCTGTATTGACTATGATGTTATATGTCTGTGAAGTATTAGTCATAATTTTTGTCTTTGCCGTGTTCATTGTAAGCCCTGCTTTTGCGCTTTGGTATGACAGTTGTTGCAACATTTGTTCTAACTTTTTTGGACACTCTGAAAATAAAATTAAATCGTCTGCAAAACGTAAATGGTTTAACTTTTCACCGTTTATGTTAAGTCCTTCGTGGTCCCATTGCAGATTCCTAAATATAATTTCAAGAGCTGCTGAAAACAACTTGGGTGAAATAGGGTCCCCTTGTCGGACGCCTCTCTCAATAGGAAATTCTTCTCCAGTAGTTTCGAGCCTGACTTGAGCTGTGCTTTTGGAGTATATATTCTGGAGTATTCGTATGTATTTTCTGTGTATTCCCTGTATACGCAGCGCTTCCCAAATGAAACCATGTTCCAAGGAGTCGAAGGCTTTATTATAGTCAACAAATCCCAGATAGTATGTTTTGTTGTATTCGTTGTATTTTTGTAGAACTTGCCTTAGAACATGTATATGGTCTATTGTTGAAAATTTACTGCGGAAACCTGCCTGTTCTTTTGGTTGGTTTTCATCGAGGGTAGAAGTGATTCGAGATAGAATTATTTTTGAAAATACTTTATAAATATTAGACATCAGACTAATAGGTCTGTAATTCCCAATGTCTCCTTTATCTCCTTTTTTATGAAGTAATATTATTGTAGATTTCGTCCAGTCTTCTGGGATAATTTCAGTATCTAATATTTTGTTAAATATGTCTGTTAATATAGAAGCAATTACTGGTATAGTAGATTTTAATATCTCATTTGTTACTTGATCAGCACCTGGGGTCTTGTCCGTCTTTTGCGAATTGATTGCTTTAACTGTTTCTTCTTTTACTATTTTAGGGATAGGTTCAAAATCTATTGTATTTATGTTGCTTGTTATTTCATTTTGGTTTTTGCTTTGGTAAAGATTTCGATAGTAATCCGTAGCTACTTTTAATATTTCTTTTCTTTTATTTGTGTAGTTGTTGTATATAGTCTTGACTTTTAGCATCCAATCTTTTTTCGTGTTTAATTCTTTTATTGCTTTTTTTATTCCACCGGTTCTTTCGATATGTTTCTTTAATGTATTTTGCCTTTTGATTTTTTTATCTTTCCTCATGTTTTGGTTAATCTTTTTACTAAGTTCTGATATTTTGAGACGGTTAATTTTATTTTCTTTCTTTTGTAGTAATTCTTTCCTTTCTTTTAATAACTGGTATGTTTCATCGGAAATTGTTGTTCTACTATCTGTGTATACTTTTTTTGTTTCTGTTTTCAAAATGTTTATAAGTTTCTCGTATTGTTCCTGTAGCGGTAGTGGTTTCTTTACGTCTTTATTTGTTAGTTCTTGTAAGTTATTTATAAATTGAGCGCTATTACCGAAACATAAAATGGTTGACTTATCTGTATAAAATCGCCTTTTGGTCTTTATTGGTGTTCCTGTTAGTTTAGCACGAACCATTTTATGGTCCGAATTGAAATTTAGGTTGTGTATGATAGATACGTCTTTAGTAATTTTGGCATTATTTGACATGATAAAATCGATTTCGTTTTTGTGAAGTCCATTTGGAGAGATCCATGTCCACCTTTTTGTTTTCTTTTTCTTATAAAAACTGTTCAAGATCTTAAGTTTATTTTCTAAAGCAAATGTGACTAGTCTAGATCCATTTTTGCTCCTTTTACCCTGTCCATATTTTCCCACCGTATATTCTTCTCCACTATTGTTACATGTTCCTATTTGTGCGTTGAAGTCGCCCATAACTATAGTATTTTTGTAACAATTTTGCATAGACATTCTTAGATCTTCGTAGAATTTTTCAATTTTGTTTATATCTTCCTTCTTATTCGATTCAGTTGGTGAGTATGCCTGGATGATCGACCATTTTTCTTCTTTATATAAAGGTAGCGTTATGTTCAATATTGTTATTCTTTCAGATATTGCTATTATTTCTTCTATTCTATGTGCGAAGTTCTTTTTAATTAAAAATCCCACTCCATACTGTCCTTGTGTTTCACCTTTATAATGTAAAATATAGTTTCCGTAGTCATTTATACCTTCTCCATATCTTCTCATTTCACTGATTCCTATTATATCCCATTTTATATCTGATAGGGCTAATTCGAGTTCCAGACGTTTCTCAGTGGTTCGTAGTGATTTAGCATTAAAAGTAGCTATGTATATATCCGATGTAAGTTTGTTCTTTTTTAGAGGGTCGTGGTCTTTTTCCCCCACGAGGACCAGTCGGCTTGGGGGAGGAGTTTTCGTTTCTTTGATATATTGTTTCTTATTTGGTTGATGTTTCCGATCGCCGGTGCCTAATTGCTATTGTTTCATTGCAGTTGAGCTAGTTGAAAAGGAGTTAGACCGAATCCTCATCATATCAAATGCATTTTTCCTATTGGTCGATGATGAGGTTAGCGTTTGTTGTTTTCTTGGTTGAACGTCTTCTTGTGGGGAGTTGGAAATTTCTCTCTTCCTTTTATCTTTATTGTTTGGGTTTTGCTTGACCACGAGTTTATCATATTTTAGGTAGGCAAAATTTCCTTTTTTCCTCTCTTCCATTACTTTAGGTTGTAGTGCCTTCCTCCTTTCTAAAGTTTCTCTTGAGAAATCTTCAGTTATATATAATTCCTTAAGTTTCTTTTTATTTCTCATGATCTCATTCTTTCTCCACCCACCTACCAATGAAAGGACTGTGGGCCTTGGTTTATCATCTTTGTTTGCTTTACCGATACGATAAATTTTGTTTACTTCCCAATCTTCTAAGGTAAAGTTCAATCCATCCGAAAAATGTTTTTTAACGTTATTAAGTAACTCCCGTATAGATTTCTCATCCTCCTTTAATCCATGTATTATTATGTTGTTAATTTTCTTGTCTCTCTCCAGATGTTCTACCTTTTTTTCCAAATTTTCTATTTTATTTTTTAGTATTTTATTTTCTTCCAGGACAGGTTTTAATTTTTCCTCAATTTTTTCCATTAGCGTATTAGTTACTTCTGCTGTTTGGTTCTGCATTTCAATTTTCATCTTCTCAAATAAAAGTTGGAATTGACCTTCCATTTTTATGTGTTAAGGAACGTATTTGGTGAATGGGGAACTTTATTTGTTTTACTGGCAACACTTGAATGATCGGTTAGTATGTCTATTAAGTTATAGTGTATTATATTCTCTTTGCTACATTACAAATGATATTTTCTAACCTCACAGTTCTTCGATATTTATCCTTTCTGAATCTTCGCCAAATCCCCTGGATATGTGATGTTTTACATTTCAGACACTAAATATTTCTTAGTTATTTATTTGGATGTGACTTTCTTGTGAAAAAAAGTGCTTTTTCTATTAATTTACAATATTTTTCTGGAGCGTCAGACACTGTGGTGTTAACGAGATAAGAACCTAGATATAAATATAGATTACCATTATTTTTTCGTAGATGGAATTATAGATATACAATACAGCGCAGCGTGTATTAAGACCACTTCCGAAGACTAATAATCCCAGAAATAGACTTAAAAATAACTTACAATCCTCACAGCAAGCCCTTTCATTTGTTAAGACACAACATGTAAGCACCCTGGACACTTCATACAACGGGCCAGAAATGACATTTCAAAAAAGGAATGACGGAACAAACAAAATGGCGGCGAAAACCTATACGTTCGACAACCAAACTGTAACTAATCTGTATCAATCTGGGTGACGAGGGGGTGAGGTCGCATATCTAGAGAGCGGCAGGGACTGTCCATACTGTATGTTAGTACTAATATAATATACTTTGATGTAAGTATTCGGAAGAACATTTTATTTTTCAAGTTTTTTTTTCATCCACATTTGGTAAGCCCTTGGCATCATCTCACCTGATGATAAGTGACGATTATGCCGAAGATGGAAGCGGGCTTACCGCGATTCCCCAACGCAATGGAGAACTGGAATCTTATCTTCAAGCCGGAACACATCAATGCTGTTAACACTTAGAAAATGCCCTACCACCAACCAAACCGAGTCTTACAAATTGACCCCACTGGGGAATCGAAACCGCGTCCTCCTGGTGTAAAACGACTGCACTAACCATTACGCCACGGAGGTGGTTAAAACTAAGTTAACACCTAGAACTCATTTTTAGGGTTCCGTACCTCAAAAGGAAAAAACAAAACCCTTATATGATCACTTTGTTGTCCGTCCGTCCGTCTGTCTGTCAAGATCCTTTATCTCGGGAACGCGTGGAGGTATCGAGTTGAAATTAAAACTATCTATTTCGGTGTACGGAAAAATCAAAATTCCAAGTTAACGTGAAAAAAAGTTACGGCCGTTTTTGCCACAAAAAATAGGGTATTTCCCGTTTACCCAGAACTATGAAATTTATTAATTTATTTGCCAGGAAAAAATACAATACAAGTAAATATATAGAACGGTGGTCCCTCCCTACACTAGGCTAAGCCTGTATCGTAGACGCCGTGAGTGCAAACAAATTCCTTGCTTAAGGTAAGCCGACAGTAAATAATAAAACTAAAATTTTAAATTTAAACTTAATAAACATAGTCATGCATAATAGAAAGTGAGTGAGTTGTGTATGTGTGTGTGTGTGTGATGTGTGTGATTTGGCAAGTAATACCGTCTTATACTGAAAGTAAAAGGAAAAAATCTGAAAACTGTACATATTTTGTAATTTAAATATAAAAAAATACAGTCTTTATTTAAAGTACGTATCAATTATGCAAGGAACGGCGGTCCAAATTTTGAATTGAGTTAACCGTGTCATGTGGGGTATCGTATGAAAGGATTTCTTTGGAACAAGCTTAAACAGATTTTTAAAAACTGGAACAATATTCCTCCGCCTTTTCGTGATTTACCGTCAAAGTTCGCATTTAAAAGAAATATGAAAGAGTGGCTATTGCAAACACAATGTAAGTTTGTTGCATAACGGAATCTATTTTCTTTCCTTCTTCCTTTCTTCTTCTTTTGGATTATTCTTCTACGTATCTTTTTATCTTTCTAGGTAGGTACTCGTATCACATCCTTACTTACTATTAAAAATCATGTCACATTAGTCCACACACATGCTCACACGCTCACACATACACACACATCACTCACACTCATGCACACATACATAATTATTTTTTTTAGCAACATCTCTCGCAACTCGGTCCGGGCGATAGCAGAATAACAGCGTTTTGCCTTAGGGTAAAAATAACGCTGAGCTATATTGCCTTTTGTATTGCTTTTAAGTTTCCCTTTTTAAAAAAAATATATTCCGTTGATGTTAACTAGTATTAGGTATTTATAGGTAAAACAATATTTGTAATTGTTTTTTTTTGTTTATTTTCTTTTCTCTTTTTTATTTTTGTTTGTGTACTTAAGCAATACAATAAATAAATCATTCATTCATTCATTTTTATTATTTTTTTGATGTAAAGTTTTCGAATTATGACGAAGAATGAAAAAAAAATCTTTTCCCTTTTTATATCTAATAATTTTGTCGTATGTAGTACCTAACATTTTGCACTGCTATGATTTATAATATGTACCTACAATTTTGTACGGAACCCTCGGTAGGCGAGTCCGACTCGCACTTGTCCGGTTTTTTTATTCACAATTAGTTAGCCCTTGGCATCAATTCACTTAATGGCAAGTGATGTTGATGCCGAAGATACGAGTGGGCTTACTAAGATTCACCAACGCAATAGGGAGCTGGCTATCTTATCAATAACATTGATGTTTGGCGGCAGGACTTAGATAAGATGGTGGTAGCTAGCCAGACGGTCTTAGAAAATGCCCTTTCGCCAACTAAACCGAGTCTAGACTCCGCCGGGAATCGAACCCGTGACCTTCTGATGTGAAGCTAATGGACTAACCTAACCATTACGCCACGGAGGCGGCTACTTACCATTACGTCACGTTGGCGGTGATACGGGTGTGGAAATCCTTGTTGGGGGTGAATGTTTTCGGCTGATTTGATGTTATTGAAGTTGTTAGGTTAATATCCCATTGTTGATGGTTATTTCCAATTGATATGAAGGTGGTCATCAAAGTTGTTGAAAAAGCACAAAAAAATATTTTTCTCACAAATATTCATTTGTTTAAAAAAAACATATTTAGTTTCGTCAATATAATAATTATTCATAAAAATGCACAACAAAAGATTTTTCATACAAATATTCAAAGGTTATTCATGAAAATGAAAACAAAAGATTTTTCATACAAATCATCATATCAGCCGAATGAAGTCCACTGCTGGACATAGGCCTCCCCCAAGGATCTCCACGACGACCGGTTCTGCGCTGCCCGCATCCAGCGGCTTCCCGCGACCTTCACCAGGTCATCGGTCCACCGAGTGGGAGGCCTGCCTACACTACGCTTTCCGGTGCGTGGTCGCCACTCGAGAACTTTACTGCCCCAACGGCCATCTGTTCTACGAGCAATGTGCCCCGCCCACTGCCACTTAAATTTAGCAATTCTGAGAGCTATGTCGGTTACTTTGGTTCTCTTACGGATCTCCTCGTTTCTGATTCGATCACGCAGAGAAACTCCGAGCATAGCACGCTCCATTGCCCTTTGGGTGACCTCAAGCCTTCTTATGAGGCCCATAGTAAGCGACCATGTCTCAGTTCCGTACGTCATCACTGGCAACACACATTGGTCGAAGACCTTGGTCTTAAGACACTGCGGTATCTGGGACGTAAAGATATTGCGAAGCTTCCCGAACGCTGCCCAGCCGAGTTGGATTCGACGATTGATCTCTTTCTCGAAGTTGGACCTACCTAACTGGACTGTTTGTCCCAGGTATACATATTCGGTAACAACTTCGAGTGTAGAGCCTCCAACCTTCAGAGGAGTAGGTATGACACGGACGTTTGACATAATTTTCGTCTTGTCCATGTTCATTCTAAGACCCACTTGTTGAGAGGCTCTACTGAGGCCATCGAGCATTGTGCCTAAGTCGTCCATAGTCTCAGCCATGACCACGATATCGTCAGCGAATCGAAGGTGGGTGATGTACTCGCCGTTGATATTGATGCCGAGTCCACCCCAGTCCAAAAGCTTAAAAACATCTTCCAGGGCGGCGGTGAACAGTTTCGGAGATATAACGTCTCCCTGTCTCACCCCTCGCTGCAGCTGGATAGGTTCCGAGTTTTGATCCTGGAGGCGAACCGACATGGTGGCGTTTTCATACAAACACTTCAGCACTTCGATGTATCGATAGTCAATTTGGCACCTCTGGAGAGACTGTAACACGGCCCAGGTTTCGACCGAATCGAAGGCTTTCTCATAGTCCACGAACGCCAAGCATAGTGGCTGATTGTACTCTTCGGTCTTCTGTATAATCTGCCGCAGCGTATGTATGTGGTCTATGGTACTAAATCCTTTTCGGAAACCGGCTTGTTCGGGAGGCTGGAAGTCGTCAAACCTGCGTGCGAGACGATTCGTAATGACCCTCGAAAACAGCTTGTAGACATGGCTCAGAAGTGAGATGGGTCTGTAGTTCTTCAGCAGGGTATTGTCGCCCTTTTTGAAGAAAAGCACGACCACACTTCTGTGCCATGCCTTAGGCGTTTGTCCTTCAAGTATAACGGAATTAAATAATTTCTGAAGAGCTTTAAGTACCGGTGTTCCACCTGCTTTCAGAAGTTCAGCCGTAATTCCATCATCACCCGGTGCCTTATTGTTTTTAAGCTGTTTAAGAGCCATTCTAATCTCGTACAGGCTCACGTCCGGGATATCTTCGGTATAGTGTCGGGTAAGTCTAGCTCTTGGGTCTTTAGCCAGATCGCTGACAGGCAGACGTGTGGTCGTGTACAATTGTCCGTAGAACTTCTCAACTTCTTCCAGCAACTCAGTCTTAGACGATATGATCCTGCCGTCCTCAGTCTTCAGCTTGGTCAGTTGACTTTGACCAACAGACAGATCTCTCGCGAACACTTTTGAGCCTTTGTTGTTCTCAATCGCCTCTTTAATACAATTTGTATTATAGTGGCGCAAATCGCGAGTTAGAGACTTAGAGATCTGCCTGTTTAGTTGCCGATACTGAGTAGCGTCTTCAGAGGACTGCAAAACCAATCTTCGTCTTTCTTCCATGAGGTTGCTGGTCAAGTCAGAGATTTTTTTGGTTCTGTTTGAACGGCGAGTTTTGAAAATCTTAGACCCGACCGTTTGGACAATTTCCACGAACCTGTCGTTATAATCGTCCACATTCTCGCAGTCTCCTAGGCATTCGAAGCGATTGTGCAACTCGAGCTGAAAGTTTTCGGGGTTTTGGAACTGGATGGGCGCTGGTCTGAGTGTGGACTTCATCAGTCGACATCTTTCTAGCTTGGTCTTTAGATTCAATGTGCCTCTTACCATTCGGTGATCGCTTCCTGTTTTGACTGAGTTGATCACAGAGACATCATTGAATATTTGCCTTCTTGTCGACAAGATGAAGTCGATCTCGTTCTTCGTTACGCCATTGGGATGCAACCATGTCCACTTTCGCTGTTTAGGCTTTTTGAAGAAGGAGTTCATCATAAAGAGGCCCTCCTTCTCCATAAAGTCGGCCAGCAGCTGGCCACGTGCATTTCTCTCTCCATATCCAAATTGCCCCACTCTCAGCTCACCATCACTTCGTTTGCCCAGTTTCGCGTTAAAGTCCCCCATAACAATGGTGTATTGAGTCCGGGAGCTGTTATGTAGAGCTCTAGAGATATCCTCATATAGGAGCTCCACTTCGTCGTCGGAGTGTTGCGCGGTCGGTGCATAAACCTGAATAACTTTCAGCGAATACCGTTTGGTAATTCGGAGAATAAGGTACGCGACCCTCGTCGAAACACTCTCGATCCGGACCACATTGTTAATGAGGGACTTGTGGACTAGAAACCCGACACCACCCTCGGACAGTTGGTCGCCCTCCCGGAAATAGAGCAGGTTTCCGGATTTAAGGATTATGGTGTCCTCCCCCTCTCTTCGGACTTCACACAATCCTACGATGTCCCATCGTAACCTGCTCAATGCTTCCTCGAGTTCTGTTAACTTTACGTCGGTTCGCAGTGTGCGCGTGTTGTAGGTTGCCAGGGCCAGAGGTCTTTTGTGTTGGTAGCCTGGCATCTGCCGGGGATTCTTCGCACCCCATGCCCCGCCGTTACCTTGACCGCTACCGGAGCCAGGAATAGCGGGGCCGCCGGGGACTAGGGGCCGTTTTTTATTTGTGTCGGTCATTTGGGGGGTGTTGCCGTAATCGCCACGCTTGGCAGGCGGGTTGGCGATCGCAGTGTTGCAGATTGGCTGCAAGTCACGGAAAGACGCTGCTGCCCATCCTCCGGTTAGAGTCCCTTAGTCGGCTCTTACGACACCTATTGGATGAAATAGGATGGCCCTATTCTAAGCCGGGAGCCATACGGATATACAAATATACAAAAGTTATTCATGAAAATGCACAACAAAAGATTTTTCATACAAATATTCAAACTTATTGAACAAATGGTATTCACTTTCGTCAATAAAATGTTTTTTCATGAAAATGCGCACAAAAAATAGATTTTTCATACTAAGTTCAACCTAAGTTATATTTAACCAACCTAAACAGAGAAAATCACTGCTCTAAAACGTTTAGCTGGGAATGACGTCACTGTTTAATTAACGTAAAAGGGCGTATAGAGTTCACCCTCCGTGTTTTTGTGATGGTTTGATTAGGTGCCTAGTGCCTACATACTTACTAGAGATATGATGCTTAACCTACTTTTATCACGCTTTTATTAGCTTCACCTGTATGTTTGTATGTATGTATGTAACCGACTCCTTTGGACTCGATTTTGACCCACTTTAAAAGGACAGATTTAATTCAAACTTTGTAGATTTATCAATATCAGCGACAATATAATAATTTCATAAGTTTGAACTAAAAAATAAAAAATAAATAGAGTTTAAAAAAACTAAAAAACACGCTTTTAAAGTACATCAGACTAAAAAGTAGAAAATAATAATTAACATAAAATACAAGTATTATTGTGAAAAAGTGTGGGTTGCTCGATAGACGAAAAATATGGCACAGAGCGCCCCACGCTTTTTCACAATAATACTAGTATTTTTTGTTTATTATTATTATCTACTTTTTAGTCTGATGTACTTTAAAAGCGTGTTTTTTAGTTTTTTAAACTCTATTTATTTTATTTTCTAGGTTGTATTTTACTAAAAGGGGCTCTGAGGGAAAGGAAAATGGTCTAACAAACCTTTTTATTATTAGTTTTGAAACGCTTTTCCTTTGCACTTAACCGATACATAGAATGACACAGGTTTTTTTTTACATTTGTCTCAGAAAACAAAGTTTGGGATTATTATGATTCAGTGGGCCTATTTACTGCCTTTTTTTCAAAAAAACGAGTGTGCTTTAGACCACACGACTGAAGTAAAACTTAATCACCGTTCGCGTTACGCATTCACCAGCATTCTCCCCAAGTTGAGCGTGCCTTTCGCTTTGCCCGATCACACTTTTCGTAATGCTAGAAATCATCGTTCACCAGCTTACTCCCTACGTCAAGCGTGCGTAAAGAAGTTTTACTTCAATAATTGAAAACGCTAAACACGTTAAAAAACCTATTCCATCGCAACAACTTAGTACATTTTTGCATTACTATTTTTGTTTTTTGTTAATTTTCGAATAAAGTACTACACCGATTTTGATAATATTTATATGGGACCACACGGGAAGCATTAGCTTTCAAATAAAAAAAGAATCATAAAAATCTGTACACCCAGTCCAAAGTTATGAGGTAACAAACATAAAAAAAAACAAAAAAAAAACATACAGACGAATTGAGAACCTCCTCCTTTTTGGAAGTCGCTTGAAAATGATACGTAACTGTCTTACATTTCAGACTAGTTCAATCCAAAAGTAACTACTTGTTTCAAACTAGCAACGACCAAGCCTTCATACGCATATTAATAACCATCACTCTATTAAGTCCACAGACAGAAGCAAGTAATATTAATATTTCGATGCCCACAGAGGACTTTTCTGCAAATAGGTAAAATAAAAAATTAAAACAGTCTCTTTAAAAAATTATCTCCGGTGGGAATAAAACCAGTTATTTTTTCATCACAGTCACATAATTGTTACTTGCGTTAAAGTAACAGGTTTTAAATAGTTTGTAGTTAACTAGTATTATGATTACAGGGCAAGGTAGGGCCAGCCCTAGGCATAAAAGTTAAAAATGCAAACAGGAGTGAGATTATGAGATCATCGTTGTTTTTCTGGAGCGGGATCGATCCTGTGAATTGTGAAAGCGTTTTTATTTTAATACTAGCTGTTTCCCGCGGCTTCACCTGCATGGACAACGTTTCTATGACTTTTCGAGGGTGTGCAGTGCGCGAGCCGCACGCAAGTAGTAATAAATAAAATATTAAATAAATATTCTGGGACAACCCACACATGGTCATCTGGCCCCAAAGTAGGATTCCCTGTGTTATGGGAACCAGAGACTGATATACATAATTATATAAGGCCTAAAAAAATTTGCTGAAACTATTTTAACTGGTGCTTCAACCCATGAAACCCATAGTCAAATCTCAAAAAAATTTTGGAACTTCCCATACTAAGTTGGCTGATCAGCTGATCGAGTTAGTATGGGAGAGCCAAATTTTTTTTTCGAATTGACTATTGGTTCCATGGGGAAAGTTGTTCAGTTTCATGGGTAGAAGCACCAGTTAAAATAGTTTCAGCTAATTTTGTTACACCTTATATATCTACGTTTAAATACATACATTACATATATTATTTAACACCCAGACACAGAGCAAACAAATCTGCTCATCACACAAATGTTTGCCCTGGGTGGGGATCGAAACAACAACTCTCGGATCAGCAGTCAAAAGCACTAACCACTGAGCCACCGAGTCAGTAATCTGTCTACCTACCAAATTTCAGCCAGATCCGTTCAGTAGTTTTGTGTGAAAGAGTAACAAACATACATCCATACATTATCATAAACTTTCGCGTTTATAATATTAGTAGGATAGGATTGTGTCAATTTAGTCCGTTTGCTGACAAAATCACACATGTCTGTCCTACGGCAATTTTAGAATGATAGATAACCTACATATTCAAATACGTTTAAACACACACATGTTTCTTTTTACCCGACTGCGCCAGAAGGAGGGTTATGTTTTTCGACTGTATGTATGTATGTAGGTATGTTAATTTGTTTATTCATTTGGCACGCTCTGTAGCTTAAACGGCTTGATGGATATTGGAGTGCGAGGTGTTTTTACCCGACTGACCATAAAAAAGGTTATTTAATAAGTAGGCTCGCTCGGTAGCCGCTATTGCCGCTTTGACCAACTCACTTTTGAATAGGTACTCAACCCAAAACAGACAGACGTACGGACGGCTAAGACTTAATAATAGGTTCAGTTAATACCCTTTTATTAGGTACAGACTCTAAAAATAATGGGTATACAGGGTCTTATTTATGGGAATTAGAAAGCTCTATTACATTCTGAACATGAGTAGGTATGGTTTCTCTCCTGTATGAATTCTCATGTTTCGCTAAATATTTTTTTTACTGAATTCTAAACATGATTGAGCTGTCATAGTTTAACTGGAGCTTGTACTCATGAAACTGAACCACTTTCACTAAGAAACCCATGGTCAATTCGCAAAAAAATTTAGGACTTCCCATGCAAATGGATCAGCTGGCGGGCATTCTTTGTGTGGGAGTCCAAATTTTTTTTGCGAATTGTCCATGGGTTTTTTAGGGAAAGTTGTTTAGTTTTATGAGAAGCTCCAGTTCAAAATAAGTGCATACCATTGTTAAGACCCTATATTGCCGTTATTACCAACTAACTTCTAAATAGGTATTCAACACAAAAATAGACAGACGAACGGACGGCTCAGACTTAATAATAGGTTCATTTAAAACCATTTTATTAGGTACAGACTCTAAAAATAATGGGTATATTGGCGTTTTGACCAATTCACTTTTAAATAGGTAGGTACTCAACCCAAAACAGACAGACAGACGGAAGGCTGAAACTTAATAATAGGTTCAGTTAATAGCTATTTTTAGGTACAGACTCTAAAAATAATGGGTAAGTTGCCGTTTTGACCAATTCACTTTTAAATAGGTACCAACTCAACCCAAAACAGACAGACGGTCGGACGGCTAAGATTTAATAATACTTTCAGTTAATGCCCTTTAGGTACAGACTCTAAAAATAATAGGTATGTTGCCGTTTTGACCAACTACTTTTAAATAGGTACCAACTCAACCCAAAACAGACAGACGGTCGGACGGCTAAGACTTAATAATAGGTTCAGTTAATGCCCTTTAGGTACAGACTCTAAAAATAATAGGTATGTTGCCGTTTTGACCAACTAACTTTTAAATAGGTACCTACTCTACCCAAAACAGACAGACGGTCGGACGGCTAAGACTTAATAATAGGGTCAGTTAATAGCTATTTTTTTAGTACAGAATCTAAAAATAATGGGTATATTGCCGTTTTGACCAACTACTTTTAAATAGGTACCTACTCTACCCAAAACAGACAGACGGTCGGACGGCTAAGACTTAATAATAGGGTCAGTTAATAGCTATTTTTTAGTACAGAATCTAAAAATAATGGGTATATTGCCGTTTTGACCAACTACTTTTAAATAGGTACCTACTCTACCCAAAACAGACAGACGGTCGGACGGCTAAGACTTAATAATAGGTTCAGTTAATGCCCTTTAGGTACAGACTCTAAAAATAATAGGTATGTTGCCGTTTTGACCAACTAACTTTTAAATAGGTACCTACTCTACCCAAAACAGACAGACGGTCGGACGGCTAAGACTTAATAATAGGGTCAGTTAATAGCTATTTTTTTAGTACAGAATCTAAAAATAATGGGTATATTGCCGTTTTGACCAACTACTTTTAAATAGGTACCTACTCTACCCAAAACAGACAGACGGTCGGACTGCTAAGACTTAATAATAGGGTCAGTTAATAGCTATTTTTTAGTACAGAATCTAAAAATAATGGGTATATTGCCGTTCTGACCAACTCACTTTTTAATAGGTAGGTCATCATTTCAGGTCAAATACGTCCCCACCGAGGGGCTCGAGCCTACCCTGAATTAGAACGATCGGGCCTTAGTCGACCACGCGGGCCCAGTGCGGGTTGGTCGACCTCACACACAGCCTATGAATTTCTTCGCAGGCGTGATAAGGTTTCCTCACGATGTTTTCCTTCACCGTAAGAGCGTCGGATAAACGTACATATGAAATCGAAATTCGAAAACACATTGGTACTTGGCAGTATTCGAACCAAGACCTCCTGGACAGGAAGAAGCGGCCCTTGCCATTACGCCACCGACGCTCTAGGGTACGAAAGGACCTAGGACGAAACAGGTAGGTACTTAACCCAAAACCATATTTGGTATACAAGATGTCAAATGAGCTAAGTGTTAAGTTTATCATGCCGTAACACTGTCAGTGCCGGTTAATCACTTTACCTTACGAAATTGCGGCGAAGCGAGAGTGAAATACTAAAACCAGTTAGAAGATTATGAACTGCACTGTTCCTGTAATAATGATTGATATGTTTTTAATTTAGAGGCCACAGATTAGGTAGAAACAGAAGGCACAGTCTTAAATCAATGAACATAACCGCCTCCGTGGTGTAATGGTTAGTCCATTCGCTTCGCAACAGGAGGTCGCGGGTTCAATTCCCGGTGGGGTCAACTTGTAAGACTCGGTTTGGTTGGTGGTAGGCCATTTTCTAAGCCCGCCTGGCCAGCTACCACCATCTTATCTAAGTTTTGCCGCCGAACATCAGTGTTAACAAGTGTTGATGTGTTCCGGCTTGTAGATAAGATAGCCAGTTCTCCATTGCATTGGGGAATCTTGGTAAACCCGCTTCCATATTCGGCATCATCGTCACTTACCATTAGGTGAGATGATATTGCCACGGGCTTGCCAATTGTAAATAAAAAAATAAAAAAAAAATGTTATAAAAAAAGAAAAATTCTGACTCACTTAATGACTAACTTACAACGCCCAGCCTTCCCTTTTGAATAAGGCCTGATCTGTCGGAGCTCCAACGGAAAAGTGGAAACAAAGTCCCGGGAAACAGCTAGTTGCTCTCTGTAAATCTTCTTTTTTATCTTCTCTATTTGGACTTCCACATCTATGAAGAAGTAATGACGGAAACCTAATGACAAGTGAAGGTCAAGGCTTTGCTTGATGGACACGTAGACCCTTTCATGTGTTTTATCTGCTGTAACTCCGAACGAAGCTGCCTCCCAGATAATCTTCTTTTTATGACCGCCTCTTTCTTCTATACATATAATAAAACTGTAACGGGGCCGCGTCTGTACATGAAATATTTTTAGAAAATGATAACTGTGGTGGACATTACTAGGCCATAACAACAACTTTTGAAATTTTTGTCTGTCTGTCTGTATGTTCGCGCATCACGCAAAGACTACCAGGCCGATTTTGATGACATTTTGTATAGTCATTACTTACAGCCCTGGTTAACATATAGGATACTTTTAATCCCGGAAAATTAAAGAGTTCCCGTGAGAAAATTCAAAACCTCCACGCGGACGAAGGTTCAGGCACAACTAGTACTAAATATACTTCTTTTTCTATGATTGGTTTTCACCGTAATATAAAAATTGACTTGAGAAACTCCTTTTTATGCAAAATTGATATAAGCCCTTGTCATCATCTCACCTGATGTTAACGGACGATGATGCCGAAGATGGAAGCGGGCTTCACAAGATTCCCCAACGCAATGGGGAACTTAAACAGACCTAGACAGCCCCTGTTGGGGCAGTAAAGTTCTCGAGTGGCGACCGTGCAACGGAAAACGAAGCGTAGGCAAGCCTCCCACGCGGTGAACCGACGACCTGTTGAAGATCGTGGGAAGCCGATGGATGCGGGCAGCGCAGGACCGGTCGGTCGTCGTGGAAATCCTTGGCGGAGGCCTTTGTCCAGCTGTGGACGTTTTTTGGCTAATATATGATGATGATGAAACAGATCTAATTAAAGGTTTAAACTAATTTTAACCCAACACATTGTTCAGTTAACTTAAGCTTCATCATTAAAATACGAATTACATTTTAAAATTCTTGAAAACTAAGTACCTACACTACTTTTGTTATTGTTGGTTCCTACAAAACGCTAGTTGGTTAGATTCTCTTTGGTTTCCTACGCAACCGCCAATGAGTCGTGTGCAAGGAGTTTTTATTCCGCTTAGGTTAGCCAAAATCCCAAAGTCTTACATTATAAAAGACTTTATATCAAAAAAGAAGGAGTTTCTGTTATTATGTCTCTCATCCAATGACGTAAAAATGTCTTCACTCTTAACCTGCATCCATAGTTTGACATAAACATATAAGATATATTTGCTTGAGTAATATTTTTTTTAAAAGCTTTTATCTACTCTCATATTGTAAAGTTCGAATTATAAACTTCAAAACGTGTCATAGCGCCAAATCCCAGCACATCACCGTGCTTGCGCTAAAGCGGACTCTTCACAGACGGGTAAAAACAATGCTTTCACTGATCTCAGACATTTTTAAGCAAGAACGAAAATTATCCACGAAATTTAGTAACTACGACAAAACGCATTCAATGAATGGCGCCAAAACCTAGCACATCACCGCGCATGTTTTTTTTTAAATTTCGGTATTGTGTTCATAAAGTATGCCAATATAAATTCGTTTTGAAGTTTATAATTCGAACTTTACTTTATGAGACTCGATAAACTACTATTATCTTACTTGTTGGTTTGTATGTATATGTTACGGTCAATGTAATCAATTAGTATTTAATAATAATAATAATAATCATCATCATCATATTAGCCGAAGGACGTCCACTGTTGAACTAGGCCTCCCCGAAGGATTTCCACGACGACCGGTTCTGCGCTGTTATTATTACTAATACTTACCAACAAAGTGCGGTTGAAGTGATGAATAAACATACATAAAATAAACAAATTTGTAAATGAGGAGAGTCGCTTCTGGGGCTTCGCCGGCCGCTGCCTTAAAGTCTTCAAGAAGCGTTGAGAGAGAACCTAACCTTACTCAAAGTTTTTATTATTATTATAGGTATCTAGGTACAATAGGTAATATTACACATAAAATTGACCTTGACCCAGACTTTGACATTCACTTTGACACTGAAAGTGTTTACATCGTAGTTTTTCACCTCCCAAATCAATTAAAATTAATATTTCCCCGACAATATTTCATCATCATCATCATCGTATCGGCTCATATACGTCCCCACCGAGGGGATCGAGCCTACTCTGAATTAGGGCGAACGGGCCTTAGTCGACCACGCGGGCCCAGTGCGGGTTGGTCGACTTCACACACAACCTGCGAGTTTCTTCGCAGGCGTGTGCAGGTTTCGTCACGATGTTTTCCTTCACCGTAAGAGCGTCGGATAAACGTACATATGAAATGTAAATTCGGATCACATTGGTACGAGGCGGGATTCGAACTACGACCTCCCTGGACAGAAGGTGGCGGCACTAATATTAATATTTACATTAACCTTTTTATGCGGTTATTATTAATACCTTCTTCTTCTTGTCCTTGCCCATATTCCCAGTTCATCTGGGGTCGGGCCTCCTTGTGCAGCGGCGCCAGGACCTTCTGTCCCGGGTTGTCATTGGCGAAATATCTTGGGCCTTTAGGTCCCTCTCAACAGTTGACCATCACGTAGCAGGCGGTCTGCCCCTTCCCTTGGGCTGTGATATTATTTAATGTTGAGCACAGTCTTTACAGAGTGTTTTGATGTTGGTTTTTATTAATTAATACCGGTCGGTAATTATTAATACAAACCGGATTGATTACAATCACCGTAACATATGTATGTATGTACTCGTATGTATGTTGGTTTAGGTCAAATCTAGCTATCGATTTTAGAGCAACTTCCAGGGGTCCGATTGAGCTGAAATTTCGAATGAAGCCGTATGTATTCCCAGTGACAATAGATCCTTTCGGTATTTTGAAGTTGATCTGATGATGAACTGTGGAGATGGAATAAAGGTCCTAGGATCGTCTTTTATTTTCAATAGAAGCGTAGAAAAGACTTTGCTCGGCTTTTTTTGAATTTGGAAACGTGCCGTTAGCATTTACCTTTAAAAAGCATTTACCCTTTGTAAAAGCTTGTTCCTAAAAGATACAGTTTTTTAAACCTTATTTGCGACTAGATGTGCCCGCGACTTCGTCCGCTTGGAGGTTTTGAATTTTCCCAGGGGAACTCTTGAATTTTCCGGGATAAAAAGTATCCTATATGTTAACCCGGGCTATAAGGAACGAGTATACAAAACTTCATCAAAATCGGCATGGTAGTTTTTGCAAGATGCGCGAAAAAACAGATAGACAGGCAAAAATTCCAAAAGTTGTTGTTTTGGCCTCTATATCGTTAGTAATGTCCACCACAGTTATTATTTTCCAAAAACATTTCATGTACAGACACGGCCCCGTTACAGTTTTATCACACTAATATTATAAAGGCGAAAGTTTGTGAGTGTGTGAGTGTGTATATTTGTTACTTCTTCACGCAAAACTACTGAGCGGATCTGGCTGAAATTTGGTAGGTAGACAGATTAGGACCTGGATTAACACATAGGCTACTTATTATCACGCTCGCGAGCCGCTTGCGGCTCGCGCACTGCGCACCCTCGAAAATTCATAGAAACGTTGTCCACGCGGGTGAAGCCGCGGGAAACAGCCAGTTATATCTATAGATTACAGCAAGTTTGTGGTACCTACAAAATGTGTTCAATTTTACGATCGATTCCACGGAACCAACTATTCTAAGTAATATCTCGTAAAGCTCTCAGGTATGAAACAACTGTAGTTTTGTATACTGTGGACGAGAACTGGTCATTGGTCAGAGTTAAGTTACCTACTGGGTGTTAATAAAATTGGGAGCAGTTGCCCAAGTGACCAGGGTATAATAAGTTTAATAATGTGATAGATTCAATTGAGTTGATAACAATTTTAATGTTATGATGAAAAGTAAAATTTTATTTACTTACAAACTTATGTTAACTTATCATGTGGGACAAATTTTGGAAGCTAAATTAGAATCACTTTCCGGTTTCCGATTGAGCTGAAATTTTGCATACACGTTTAGTTTGGAGCGCAGTGCATGGTTAGCTAAGTGACGTTATTCTAAATCCAATATGGCGTACTCCCTAAGATGGCAGATCATTTTTTTTTGCACCCCCATGAATGATATGGGTATCAAATAAAAGGGTTTACCGAGAAGAATACGAAATATTAAAATTATTTTCAAATTAAAGCTTGTACCTAAAAATTTTTAGGCTTTTCGAAAATTACTTTCTTACAAACGTTTTTAGTGGGCACCATGCCGATGGCGCCTCCACCATTTATAACAAAGGCGCCTCCACCATTTATAACGAAGGCGCCTCCACCATTTATAACGATGGCGCCTCCACCATGTATTACGATGGCACCTCCACCATTTATAACGAAGGCGCCTCCAACATTTATAACGAAGGCGCCTCCACCATTTATAACGAAGGCGCCTCCACCATTTATAACGAAGGCGCCTCCACCATTTATAACGAAGGCGCCTCCACCATTTATAACGAAGGCGTCTCGACCATTTATAACGATGGCGCCTCCACCATGTATTACGATGGCACCTCCACCATTTATAAAGAAGGCGCCTCCACCATTTATAACGATGGCGCCTCCACCATGTATTACGATGGCACCTCCACCATTTATAACGAAGGCGCCTCCACCATTTATAACGAAGGCGCCTCCACCATTTATAACGAAGGCGCCTCCACCATTTATAACGAAGGCGCCTCCACCATTTATAACGATGGCGCCTGCACCACGTATTACGATGGCGCCTCCACCATTTATGACGACTATTATCAATCGTCAGGGGGCTGGCTAGTTCAGGGTGAGCTTCCTTCTCAGAAAATTACAAACTTTTGATTACTCACTTCGATTTTTTACTTTTTACTTTGCGATTTTACTTTTTCCTGTGCCTTGGTCGAGATTAAAATTATTCAACGTAGTTGTTCAATAGAAATTAACTGGACTTCCGTCCTAGGCGAAGATCGAAAGCAGAATGTCTCCAGAAGGTTCCTGACAACATTGTTTTCTCAGATTCAAATTAAAAATTTACGTAAAGGCGGTAATATTACAGTTTTTCGTTATTTTTGACCTAAATTACTTTTAAACAATAGAAAACCCAAGGTTGAAAAAATACCCTTATTGTTGATGATGTTCCTTAAAATCAAAAGCTAAGTATTATAAACACGATTGAGCAGTTTTGGATCTAGGTATAGAAAAAAATCCCAAAGATAGGTCTACCTACACCGTTACTTTCAACTTTAGTTATAACTAATATTTTAAAGTATAAATGTAAAAAAATAAACAACAATATTTTTATGATAATACAAAGTGAGTAATGGTATTATTTTTTTATATTTTCATTGTAGTTTTTGATTGAAACGAAAAACCATTGAAAAAGTGTGGTTATTTTCTTTACTGTTTACACGTAAAGAAAAAGACAGAGACAACTGTTCCAATCAATAACTTGCCTTAAAAGTGACCTTAAAGGTTTTTATTCAACCTTAAAGTCATTGAGTTGTCAAACTGCCCTCGTAGAGCCTGCCTTTGATTGCCTCTCTCGCTCTACCCTGTACGGCGCGCCATAGCCTTGCGATATTTTCTATGGCGCTGAAGTACGACTCCGTGTCCCGGTAAGTGTAGCGAGTTGGTGAGTTTGTGGTGAGTTTGTGGTAAGTTGGTGAGTTTGTGGTAAGTTGGTGAGTTTGTGGTGAGTTAGTGAGTTTGTGGTAAGATTATGGTGAGTTTGTGGTGAGTTGTTGAGTTTGTCGTGAGATTGTGGTGAGTTTGTGGTGAGTTTATGGTGAGTTTGTGGCGAGTTGGTGAGTTTGTGGTGAGTTGGTGAGTTTGTGGTGAGATTGTGGTGAGTTGGTGAGATTGTGGTGAGTTGGTGAGTTTGTGGTGAATTTTAGTGAGTTGGTGAGTTTGTGGTGAGTTGGTGAGTTTGTGGTGACTTGCAGTGAGTTGTTGAGTTTGTGGTGAGTTGGTGAGTTTATGGTGAGATTGTGGTGAGTTTGTATTGAGTTGGTGAGTTTGTGGTGAGTTTGTAGTGAGTTGGTGAGTTTGTGGTGAGTTTGTAGTGAGTTGGTGAGTTTGTGGTGAGTTTGTTTTGAGTTGGTGAATTTGTAGTGAGTTTGTGGTAAGTTGGTAAGTTGGTGAGTTTGTGGTGAGTTAGTGAGTTTGTAGTGAGTTTCTGGTGAGTTAGTGAGTTTGTAGTGAGTTGGTGAGTGTGGTGAGTTTGTGAGTTTGTGGTGAGTTGGTGAGTTTGTGGTAAGTTGGTGAATTTGTGTTGAGTTGGTTAGTTTGTGGTGAGTTGGTGAGTTTGTGGTGAGTTTGTAGTGAGTTGGTGAGTTTGTAGTGAGTTGGTGAGTTTGTGGTGAGTTGGTGAGTTTGTGGTGAGTTTGTAGTGAGTTTGTGGTGAGTTTGTAGTGAGTTTGTGGTGAGTTTGTGGTGAGTTTGTAGTGAGTTAGTGAGTTTGTAGTGAGTTTCTGGTGAGATAGTGAGTTTGTAGTGAGTTGGTGAGTTTGTGGCGAGTTTGTGGTGAGATTGTAGTGAGTTGGTGAGTTTGTGGTGAGTTGGTGAGTTTTTGGTGAGTTGGTGAGTTTGTAGTGAGTTGGTGAGTTTGAGGAGAGTTGCAGTGAGTTGTTGAGTTTGTGGTGAGTTGGTGAGTTTAATGTGAGATTGTGGTAAGTTTGTTTTGAGTTGGTGAGTTTGTGGTGAGTTTGTAGTGAGTTGGTGAGTTTGTGGTGAGTTTGTAGTGAGTTGGTAAGTTTGTGGTGAGTTTGTTTTGAGTTGGTGAATTTGTAGTGAGTTTGTGGTGAGTTGGTAAGTTGGTGAGTTTGTGGTGAGTTAGTGTGTTTGTAGTGAGTTTCTGGTGAGTAAGTGAGTTTGTAGTGAGTTGGTGAGTTTGTGGTGAGTTGGTGAGTTTGTGGTAAGTTGGTGAGTTTGTGGTGAGTTGGTGAGTTTGTGATAAGTAGGTGAATTTGTGTTGAGTTTGTAGTGAGTTTCTGGTGAGTTAGTGAGTTTGTGGTGAGATTGTGGTGAGTTGGTGAGATTGTGGTGAGTTTGTGGTGAGATTGTGGTGAGTTGGTGAGTTTGTGGTGAGTTGGTGAGTTTGTGATAAGTAGGTGAACTTGTGTTGAGTTTGTAGTGAGTTTCTGGTGAGTTAGTGAGTTTGTGGTGGATTGTGGTGAGTTGGTGAGATTGTGGTGAGTTTGTGGTGAGTTAGTGAGTTTGTAGTGAGTTTCTGGTGAGTTAGTGAGTTTGTATTGAGTTGGTGAGTTTGTGGCGAGTTTGTGGTGAGATTGTGGAAAGTTGGTGAGTTTGTGGTGAGATTGTGGTGAGTTGGTGAGTTTGTAGTGAGTTGGTGAGTTTGTGGTGAGATTGTGGTGAGTTGGTGAGTTTGGGGTGAGTTTGTGGTGATATTGTGGTGAGTTTGTGGTGAGTTGGTGAGTTTGTAGTGAGTTGGTGAGTTTGTGGTGAGTTTGCTTTGAGTTGGTGAATTTGTAGTGAGTTGGTAAGTTGGTGAGTTTGTGGTGAGTTGGTAAGTTGGTGAGTTTGTGGTGAGTTAGTGAGTGTGTAGTGTGTTTCTGGTGAGTAAATGAGTTTGTAGTGAGTTGGTGAGTTTGTGGTGAGTTGGTGAGTTTGTGGTGAGTTGGTGAGTTTGTGGTGAGTTGGTAAGTTTGTGTTGAGTTGGTTAGTTTGTTGTGAGTTGGTGAGTTTGTGGTGAGTTGGTGAGTGTGTAGTGAGTTGGTGAGTTTGTGGTGAGTTTATGGTCAGATTGTGGTGAGTTTGTTTTGAGTTGGTGAATTTGTGGTGAGATTGTGGTGAGTTGGTGAGTTTCTGGTGAGTTTGTAGTGAGTTAGTGAGTTTGAAGTGAGTTTGTAGTGAGTTTCTGGTGAGTTAGTGAGTTTGTAGTGAGTTGGTGAGTTTGTAGTGAGTTTGTGGGAGTTTGTGGTGAGGTTGTGGTGAGTTTGTGGTGAGTTTGTTTTGAGTTGGTGAATTTGTAGTGAGTTGGTGAGTTTGTGACGAGTTGGTGAGTTTGTGGTGAGTTTGTAGTGAGTTGGTGAGTTTGTGGTGAGTTTGTAGTGAGTTGGTGAGTTTGTGAGTTTGTGGTGAGTTTCTGGTGAGTTAGTGAGTTTGCAGTGAGTTTGTAGTGAGTTGGTGAGTTTGTGGCGAGTTTGTAGTGAGATTGTGGTGAGTTGGTGAGTTTGTGGTGAGTTGGTGAGTTTGTTGTGAGTTAGTAAGTTTGTAGTGAGTTTCTGGTGAGTTGTTGAGTTTGTGGTGAGTTGGTGAGTTTAATGTGAGATTGTGGTAAGTTTGTTTTGAGTTGGTGAGTTTGTGGTGAGTTTGTAGTGAGTTGGTGAGTTTGTGGTGAGTTTGTAGTGAGTTGGTGAGTTTGTGGTGAGTTTGTAGTGAGTTGGTGAGTTTGTGGTGAGTTTGTAGTGAGTTGGTAAGTTTGTGGTGAGTTTGTTTTGAGTTGGTGAATTTGTAGTGAGTTTGTGGTGAGTTGGTAAGTTGGTGAGTTTGTGGTGAGTTAGTGTGTTTGTAGTGAGTTTCTGGTGAGTAAGTGAGTTTGTAGTGAGTTGGTGAGTTTGTGGTGAGTTGGTGAGTTTGTGGTAAGTTGGTGAGTTTGTGGTGAGTTGGTGAGTTTGTGATAAGTAGGTGAATTTGTGTTGAGTTTGTAGTGAGTTTCTGGTGAGTTAGTGAGTTTGTGGTGAGATTGTGGTGAGTTGGTGAGATTGTGGTGAGTTAGTGAGTTTGTAGTGAGTTTCTGGTAAGTTATTGAGTTTGTAGTGAATTGGCGAGTTTGTGGTGAGATTGTGGAAGTTGGTGAGTTTGTGGTGAGATTGTGGTGAGTTGGTGAGTTTGTAGTGAGTTGGTGAGTTGGTGAGTTTGTGATGAGTTAGTGAGTTTGTAGTGAGTTGGTGAGTTTGTGGCGAGTTTGTGGTGAGATTGTGGTGAGTTGGTGAGTTTGTGGTGAGTTGGTGAGTTTGTGATAAGTAGGTGAACTTGTGTTGAGTTTGTAGTGAGTTTCTGGTGAGTTAGTGAGTTTGTGGTGGATTGTGGTGAGTTGGTGAGATTGTGGTGAGTTTGTGGTGAGTTAGTGAGTTTGTAGTGAGTTTCTGGTGAGTTAGTGAGTTTGTATTGAGTTGGTGAGTTTGTGGCGAGTTTGTGGTGAGATTGTGGAAAGTTGGTGAGTTTGTGGTGAGATTGTGGTGAGATTGTGGTGAGTTGGTGAGTTTGTAGTGAGTTGGTGAGTTTGTGGTGAGATTGTGGTGAGTTGGTGAGTTTGGGGTGAGTTTGTGGTGATATTGTGGTGAGTTTGTGGTGAGTTGGTGAGTTTGTAGTGAGTTGGTGAGTTTGTGGTGAGTTTGCTTTGAGTTGGTGAATTTGTAGTGAGTTTGTGGTGAGTTGGTAAGTTGGTGAGTTTGTGGTGAGTTGGTAAGTTGGTGAGTTTGTGGTGAGTTAGTGAGTGTGTAGTGTGTTTCTGGTGAGTAAATGAGTTTGTAGTGAGTTGGTGAGTTTGTGGTGAGTTGGTGAGTTTGTGGTGAGTTGGTGAGTTTGTGGTGAGTTGGTGAGTTTGTGTTGAGTTGGTTAGTTTGTTGTGAGTTGGTGAGTTTGTGGTGAGTTGGTGAGTGTGTAGTGAGTTGGTGAGTTTGTGGTGAGTTTATGGTCAGATTGTGGTGAGTTTGTTTTGAGTTGGTGAATTTGTGGTGAGATTGTGGTGAGTTGGTGAGTTTCTGGTGAGTTTGTAGTGAGTTAGTGAGTTTGAAGTGAGTTTGTAGTGAGTTTCTGGTGAGTTAGTGAGTTTGTAGTGAGTTGGTGAGTTTGTAGTGAGTTTGTGGGAGTTTGTGGTGAGGTTGTGGTGAGTTTGTGGTGAGTTTGTTTTGAGTTGGTGAATTTGTAGTGAGTTGGTGAGTTTGTGACGAGTTGGTGAGTTTGTGGTGAGTTTGTAGTGAGTTGGTGAGTTTGTGGTGAGTTTGTAGTGAGTTGGTGAGTTTGTGAGTTTGTGGTGAGTTTCTGGTGAGTTAGTGAGTTTGCAGTGAGTTTGTAGTGAGTTGGTGAGTTTGTGGCGAGTTTGTAGTGAGATTGTGGTGAGTTGGTGAGTTTGTGGTGAGTTAGTGAGTTTGTTGTGAGTTAGTAAGTTTGTAGTGAGTTTCTGGTGAGTTATTGAGTTTGTAGTGAGTTGGTGAGTTTGTGGGAGTTTGTGTTGAGATTGTGGTGAGTTTGTAGTGAGTTAGTGAGTTTGTGGTGAGTTGGTGAGTTTTTGGTGAGTTTGTAGTGAGTTGGTGAGTTTGTGGCGAGCTTGTGGTGAGATTGTGGTGAGTTGGTGAGTTTGTGGTGAGTTTGTAGTGAGTTGATAAGTTTGTGGTGAGTTTGTTTTGAGTTGGTGAATTTGTAGTGAGTTTGTGGTGAGTTGGTAAGTTGGTGAGTTTGTGGTGAGTTAGTGTGTTTGTAGTGAGTTTCTGGTGAGTTAGTGAGTTTGTAGTGAGTTGGTGAGTTTGTGGTGAGTTGGTGAGTTTGTGGTGAGTTGGTGAGTTTGTGGTGAGTTGGTGAGTTTGTGATAAGTAGGTGAATTTGTGTTGAGTTAGTAGTGAGTTTCTGGTGAGTTAGTGAGTTTGTGGTGAGTTAGTGAGTTTGTAGTGAGTTTCTGGTGAGTTAGTGAGTTTGTAGTGAATTGGTGAGTTTGTGGCGAGTTTGTGGTGAGATTGTGGAAGTTGGTGAGATTGTGGTGAGTTTGTGGTGAGTTAGTGAGTTTGTAGTGAGTTTCTGGTGAGTTAGTGAGTTTGTAGTGAGTTGGTGAGTTTGTGGGAGTTTGTGTTGAGATTGTGGTGAGTTTGTAGTGAGTTAGTGAGTTTGTGGTGAGTTGGTGAGTTTTTGGTGAGTTTGTAGTGAGTTGGTGAGTTTGTGGCGAGCTTGTGGTGAGATTGTGGTGAGTTGGTGAGTTTGTGGTGAGTTTGTAGTGAGTTGATAAGTTTGTGGTGAGTTTGTTTTGAGTTGGTGAATTTGTAGTGAGTTTGTGGTGAGTTGGTAAGTTGGTGAGTTTGTGGTGAGTTAGTGTGTTTGTAGTGAGTTTCTGGTGAGTTAGTGAGTTTGTAGTGAGTTGGTGAGTTTGTGGTGAGTTGGTGAGTTTGTGGTGAGTTGGTGAGTTTGTGGTGAGTTGGTGAGTTTGTGATAAGTAGGTGAATTTGTGTTGAGTTAGTAGTGAGTTTCTGGTGAGTTAGTGAGTTTGTGGTGAGTTAGTGAGTTTGTAGTGAGTTTCTGGTGAGTTAGTGAGTTTGTAGTGAATTGGTGAGTTTGTGGCGAGTTTGTGGTGAGATTGTGGAAGTTGGTGAGATTGTGGTGAGTTTGTGGTGAGTTAGTGAGTTTGTAGTGAGTTTCTGGTGAGTTAGTGAGTTTGTATTGAGTTGGTGAGTTTGTGGCGAGTTTGTAGTGAGATTGTGGAAAGTTGGTGAGTTTGTGGTGAGATTGTGGTGAGTTGGTGAGTTTGTAGTGAGTTGGTGAGTTTGTGGTGAGATTGTGGTGAGTTGGTGAGTTTGGGGTGAGTTTGTGGTGAGATTGTGGTGAGTTTGTGGTGAGTTGGTGAGTTTGTAGTGAGTTGGTGAGTTTGTGGTGAGTTTGCTTTGAGTTGGTGAATTTGTAGTGAGTTTGTGGTGAGTTGGTAAGTTGGTGAGTTTGTGGTGAGTTAGTAAGTTTGTAGTGAGTTTCTGGTGAGTTAGTGAGTTTGTAGTGAGTTGGTGAGTTTGTGGTGAGTTTGTAGTGAGTTTGTGAGTTTGTGGTGAGTTTCTGGTGAGTTAGTGAGTTTGCAGTGAGTTTGTAGTGAGTTGTTGAGTTTATGGCGAGTTTGTGGTGAGATTGTGGTGAGTTGATGAGTTTGTGGTGAGTTGGTGAGTTTGTTGTGAGTTAGTAAGTTTGTAGTGAGTTTCTGGTGAGTTTGTGGGAGTTTGTGGGAGTTTGTGTTGAGATTGTGGTGAGTTTGTAGTGAGTTAGTGAGTTTGTGGTGAGTTGGTGAGTTTTTGGTGAGTTTGTAGTGAGTTGGTGAGTTTGTGCGAGCTTGTGGTGAGATTGTGGTGAGTTGGTGAGTTTGTGGTGAGTTTGTAGTGAGTTGATAAGTTTGTGGTGAGTTTGTTTTGAGTTGGTGAATTTGTAGTGAGTTTGTGGTGAGTTGGTAAGTTGGTGAGTTTGTGGTGAGTTAGTGTGTTTGTAGTGAGTTTCTGGTGAGTTAGTGAGTTTGTAGTGAGTTGGTGAGTTTGTGGTGAGTTGGTGAGTTTGTGGTGAGTTGGTGAGTATGTGGTGAGTTGGTGAGTTTGTGATAAGTAGGTGAATTTGTGTTGAGTTTGTAGTGAGTTTCTGGTGAGTTAGTGAGTTTGTGGTGAGTTAGTGAGTTTGTAGTGAGTTTCTGGTGAGTTAGTGAGTTTGTAGTGAATTGGTGAGTTTGTGGCGAGTTTGTGGTGAGATTGTGGAAGTTGGTGAGTTTGTGGTGAGATTGTGGTGAGTTGGTGAGTTTGTAGTGAGTTGGTGAGTTTGTGATGAGTTAGTGAGTTTGTAGTGAGTTGGTGAGTTTGTGGCGAGTTTGTGGTGAGATTGTGGTGAGTTGGTGAGTTTGTGGTGAGTTGGTGAGTTTGTGATAAGTAGGTGAATTTGTGTTGAGTTTGTAGTGAGTTTCTGGTGAGTGTGTGATTTTGTAGTGAGTTGGTGAGTTTGTGGCGAGTTGGTGAGATTGTGGTGAGTTTGTGGTGAGTTAGTGAGTTTGTAGTGAGTTTCTGGTGAGTTAGTGATTTTGTAGTGAGTTGGTGAGTTTGTGGCGAGTTTGTGGCGAGTTTGTGGTGAGATTGTGGTGAGTTGGTGAGTTTGTGATAAGTAGGTGAACTTGTGTTGAGTTTGTAGTGAGTTTCTGGTGAGTTAGTGAGTTTGTGGTGGATTGTGGTGAGTTGGTGAGATTTTGGTGAGTTTGTGGTGAGTTAGTGAGTTTGTAGTGAGTTTCTGGTGAGTTAGTGAGTTTGTATTGAGTTGGTGAGTTTGTGGCGAGTTTGTGGTGAGTTTCTGGTGAGTTAGTGAGTTTGTGGTGGATTGTGGTGAGTTGGTGAGATTGTGGTGAGTTTGTAGTGAGTTGGTGAGTTTGTGGTGAGTTTGCTTTGAGTTGGTGAATTTGTAGTGAGTTTGTGGTGAGTTGGTAAGTTGGTGAGTTTGTGGTGAGTTAGTGAGTTTGTAGTGTGTTTCTGGTGAGTAATTGAGTTTGTAGTGAGTTGGTGAGTTTGTGGTGAGTTGGTGAGTTTGTGGTGAGTTGGTGAGTTTGTGTTGAGTTGGTTAGTTTGTTGTGAGTTGGTGAGTTTGTGGTGAGTTGGTGAGTGTGTAGTGAGTTGGTGAGTTTGTGGTGAGTTTATGGTGAGATTGTGGTGAATTTGTTTTGAGTTGGTGAATTTGTGGTGAGATTGTGGTGAGTTGGTGAGTTTCTGGTGAGTTTGTAGTGAGTTAGTGAGTTTGAAGTGAGTTTGTAGTGAGTTTCTGGTAAGTTAGTGAGTTTGTAGTGAGTTGGTGAGTGAGTTGGTGAGTTTGTAGTGAGTTTGTGGGAGTTTGTGGTGAGATTGTGGTGAGTTTGTGGTGAGTTTGTTTTGAGTTGGTGAATTTGTAGTGAGTTGGTGAGTTTGTGACGAGTTGGTGAGTTTGTGGTGAGTTTGTAGTGAGTTGGTGAGTTTGTGGTGAGTTTGTAGTGAGTTGGTGAGTTTGTGGTGAGTTTCTGGTGAATTAGTGAGTTTGCAGTGAGTTTGTAGTGAGTTGGTGAGTTTGTGGTGAGATTGTGGTGAGTTGGTGAGTTTGTGGTGAGTTGGTGAGTTTGTGGTGAGTTGGTGAGTTTGTGGTGAGTTAGTAAGTTTGTAGTGAGTTTCTGGTGAGTTAGTGAGTTTGTAGTGAGTTGGTGAGTTTGTGGTGAGTTTATGGTGAGATTGTGGTGAGTTTGTTTTGAGTTGGTGAATTTGTAGTGAGTTGGTGAGTTTGTGGTGAGTTTGTAGTGAGTTGGTTAGTTTGTGGTGAGTTGGTGAGTTTGTGGCGAGTTTGTGGTGAGATTGTGGTTAGTTGGTGAGTTTCTGGTGAGTTTGTAGTGAGTTAGTGAGTTTGTAGTGAGTTTGTAGTGAGTTGGTGAGTTTGTGGTGAATTGGTGAGATTGTGGTGAGTTAGTAAGTTTATAGTGAGTGTCTGGTGAGTTAGTGAGTTTGTAGTGTGTTGGTGAGTTTGTTTTGAGTTGGTGAATTTGTAGTGAGTTGGTGAGTTTGTGACGAGGTGGTGAGTTTGTGGTGAGTTTGTAGTGAGTTGGTGAGTTTGTGGTGAGTTGGTGAGTTTTTGGTGAGTTTGTAGTGAGTTGGTGAGTTTGTGCGAGCTTGTGGTGAGATTGTGGTGAGTTGGTGAGTTTGTGGTGAGTTTGTAGTGAGTTGATAAGTTTGTGGTGAGTTTGTTTTGAGTTGGTGAATTTGTAGTGAGTTTGTGGTGAGTTGGTAAGTTGGTGAGTTTGTGGCGAGTTTGTGGTGAGATTGTGGTTAGTTGGTGAGTTTCTGGTGAGTTTGTAGTGAGTTAGTGAGTTTGTAGTGAGTTTGTAGTGAGTTGGTGAGTTTGTAGTGAGTTGGTGAGTTTGTGGTGAGTTTGCTTTGAGTTGGTGAATTTGTAGTGAGTTTGTGGTGAGTTGGTAAGTTGGTGAGTTTGTGGTGAGTTAGTGAGTTTGTAGTGTGTTTCTGGTGAGTAATTGAGTTTGTAGTGAGTTGGTGAGTTTGTGGTGAGTTGGTGAGTTTGTGGTGAGTTGGTGAGTTTGTGTTGAGTTGGTTAGTTTGTTGTGAGTTGGTGAGTTTGTGGTGAGTTGGTGAGTGTGTAGTGAGTTGGTGAGTTTGTGGTGAGTTTATGGTGAGATTGTGGTGAATTTGTTTTGAGTTGGTGAATTTGTGGTGAGATTGTGGTGAGTTGGTGAGTTTCTGGTGAGTTTGTAGTGAGTTAGTGAGTTTGAAGTGAGTTTGTAGTGAGTTTCTGGTAAGTTAGTGAGTTTGTAGTGAGTTGGTGAGTGAGTTGGTGAGTTTGTAGTGAGTTTGTGGGAGTTTGTGGTGAGATTGTGGTGAGTTTGTGGTGAGTTTGTTTTGAGTTGGTGAATTTGTAGTGAGTTGGTGAGTTTGTGACGAGTTGGTGAGTTTGTGGTGAGTTTGTAGTGAGTTGGTGAGTTTGTGGTGAGTTTGTAGTGAGTTGGTGAGTTTGTGGTGAGTTTCTGGTGAATTAGTGAGTTTGCAGTGAGTTTGTAGTGAGTTGGTGAGTTTGTGGTGAGATTGTGGTGAGTTGGTGAGTTTGTGGTGAGTTGGTGAGTTTGTGGTGAGTTGGTGAGTTTGTGGTGAGTTAGTAAGTTTGTAGTGAGTTTCTGGTGAGTTAGTGAGTTTGTAGTGAGTTGGTGAGTTTGTGGTGAGTTTATGGTGAGATTGTGGTGAGTTTGTTTTGAGTTGGTGAATTTGTAGTGAGTTGGTGAGTTTGTGGTGAGTTTGTAGTGAGTTGGTTAGTTTGTGGTGAGTTGGTGAGTTTGTGGCGAGTTTGTGGTGAGATTGTGGTTAGTTGGTGAGTTTCTGGTGAGTTTGTAGTGAGTTAGTGAGTTTGTAGTGAGTTTGTAGTGAGTTGGTGAGTTTGTGGTGAATTGGTGAGATTGTGGTGAGTTAGTAAGTTTATAGTGAGTGTCTGGTGAGTTAGTGAGTTTGTAGTGTGTTGGTGAGTTTGTAGTGAGTTGGTGAGTTTGTGGTGAGTTTGTAGTGAGTTTGTGAGTTTGTGGTGAGTTTCTGGTGAGTTAGTGAGTTTGCAGTGAGTTTGTAGTGAGTTGGTGAGTTTGTGGCGAGTTTGTGGTGAGATTGTGGTGAGTTGATGAGTTTGTGGTGAGTTGGTAGTTTGTTGTGAGTTAGTAAGTTTGTAGTGAGTTTCTGGTGAGTTATTGAGTTTGTAGTGAGTTGGTGAGTTTGTGGGAGTTTGTGTTGAGATTGTGGTGAGTTTGTAGTGAGTTAGTGAGTTTGTGGTGAGTTGGTGAGTTTTTGGTAAGTTTGTAGTGAGTTGGTGAGTTTGTGGCGAGCTTGTGGTGAGATTGTGGTGAGTTGGTGAGTTTGTGGTGAGTTTGTAGTGAGTTGATAAGTTTGTGGTGAGTTTGTTTTGAGTTGGTGAATTTGTAGTGAGTTTGTGGTGAGTTGGTAAGTTGGTGAGTTTGTGGTGAGTTAGTGTGTTTGTAGTGAGTTTCTGGTGAGTTAGTGAGTTTGTAGTGAGTTGGTGAGTTTGTGGTGATTTGGTGAGTTTGTGGTGAGTTGGTGAGTTTGTGGTGAGTTGGTGAGTTTGTGATAAGTAGGTTAATTTGTGTTGAGTTTTTAGTGAGTTTCTGGTGAGTTAGTGAGTTTGTGGTGAGATTGTGGTGAATTTGTGGTGAGTTTGTAGTGAGTTAGTGAGTTTGTGGTGAGTTGGTGAGTTAATGGCGAGATTGTGGTGAATTTCTGGTGAATTAGTGAGTTTGCAGTGAGTTGGTTAGTTTGTGGCGAGTTTGTGGTGAGATTGTGGTGAGTTGGTGAGATTGTGGTGAGTTGGTGAGTTTGTGGTGAGTTTGTGGTGAGTTGGTAAGTTGGTGAGTTTGTGGTGAGTTAGTGAGTTTGTAGTGTGTTTCTGGTGAGTAAGTGAGTTTGTAGTGAGTTGGTGAGTTTGTGGTGAGTTGGTGAGTTTGTGTTCAGTTGGTTAGTTTGTGGTGAGTTGGTGAGTTTGTGGTGAGTTAGTGTGTTTGTAGTGAGTTTCTGGTGAGTTAGTGAGTTTGTAGTGAGTTGGTGAGTTTGTGGTGAGTTGGTGAGTTTGTGGTGAGTTGGTGAGTTTGTGGTGAGTTGGTGAGTTTGTGATAAGTAGGTGAATTTGTGTTGAGTTAGTAGTGAGTTTCTGGTGAGTTAGTGAGTTTGTGGTGAGTTAGTGAGTTTGTAGTGAGTTTCTGGTGAGTTAGTGAGTTTGTAGTGAATTGGTGAGTTTGTGGCGAGTTTGTGGTGAGATTGTGGAAGTTGGTGAGATTGTGGTGAGTTTGTGGTGAGTTAGTGAGTTTGTAGTGAGTTTCTGGTGAGTTAGTGAGTTTGTAGTGAGTTGGTGAGTTTGTGGGAGTTTGTGTTGAGATTGTGGTGAGTTTGTAGTGAGTTAGTGAGTTTGTGGTGAGTTGGTGAGTTTTTGGTGAGTTTGTAGTGAGTTGGTGAGTTTGTGGCGAGCTTGTGGTGAGATTGTGGTGAGTTGGTGAGTTTGTGGTGAGTTTGTAGTGAGTTGATAAGTTTGTGGTGAGTTTGTTTTGAGTTGGTGAATTTGTAGTGAGTTTGTGGTGAGTTGGTAAGTTGGTGAGTTTGTGGTGAGTTAGTGTGTTTGTAGTGAGTTTCTGGTGAGTTAGTGAGTTTGTAGTGAGTTGGTGAGTTTGTGGTGAGTTGGTGAGTTTGTGGTGAGTTGGTGAGTTTGTGGTGAGTTGGTGAGTTTGTGATAAGTAGG
The DNA here is from genome assembly GCA_947284805.1 of Coleophora flavipennella. Taxonomy (NCBI): domain Eukaryota; kingdom Metazoa; phylum Arthropoda; class Insecta; order Lepidoptera; family Coleophoridae; genus Coleophora; species Coleophora flavipennella. The sequence goes on from OX369290.1 coordinate 7,587,102, forward strand.
TGAATTTGTGTTGAGTTAGTAGTGAGTTTCTGGTGAGTTAGTGAGTTTGTGGTGAGTTAGTGAGTTTGTAGTGAGTTTCTGGTGAGTTAGTGAGTTTGTAGTGAATTGGTGAGTTTGTGGCGAGTTTGTGGTGAGATTGTGGAAGTTGGTGAGATTGTGGTGAGTTTGTGGTGAGTTAGTGAGTTTGTAGTGAGTTTCTGGTGAGTTAGTGAGTTTGTATTGAGTTGGTGAGTTTGTGGCGAGTTTGTAGTGAGATTGTGGAAAGTTGGTGAGTTTGTGGTGAGATTGTGGTGAGTTGGTGAGTTTGTAGTGAGTTGGTGAGTTTGTGGTGAGATTGTGGTGAGTTGGTGAGTTTGGGGTGAGTTTGTGGTGAGATTGTGGTGAGTTTGTGGTGAGTTGGTGAGTTTGTAGTGAGTTGGTGAGTTTGTGGTGAGTTTGCTTTGAGTTGGTGAATTTGTAGTGAGTTTGTGGTGAGTTGGTAAGTTGGTGAGTTTGTGGTGAGTTAGTAAGTTTGTAGTGAGTTTCTGGTGAGTTAGTGAGTTTGTAGTGAGTTGGTGAGTTTGTGGTGAGTTTGTAGTGAGTTTGTGAGTTTGTGGTGAGTTTCTGGTGAGTTAGTGAGTTTGCAGTGAGTTTGTAGTGAGTTGTTGAGTTTATGGCGAGTTTGTGGTGAGATTGTGGTGAGTTGATGAGTTTGTGGTGAGTTGGTGAGTTTGTTGTGAGTTAGTAAGTTTGTAGTGAGTTTCTGGTGAGTTTGTGGGAGTTTGTGGGAGTTTGTGTTGAGATTGTGGTGAGTTTGTAGTGAGTTAGTGAGTTTGTGGTGAGTTGGTGAGTTTTTGGTGAGTTTGTAGTGAGTTGGTGAGTTTGTGCGAGCTTGTGGTGAGATTGTGGTGAGTTGGTGAGTTTGTGGTGAGTTTGTAGTGAGTTGATAAGTTTGTGGTGAGTTTGTTTTGAGTTGGTGAATTTGTAGTGAGTTTGTGGTGAGTTGGTAAGTTGGTGAGTTTGTGGTGAGTTAGTGTGTTTGTAGTGAGTTTCTGGTGAGTTAGTGAGTTTGTAGTGAGTTGGTGAGTTTGTGGTGAGTTGGTGAGTTTGTGGTGAGTTGGTGAGTATGTGGTGAGTTGGTGAGTTTGTGATAAGTAGGTGAATTTGTGTTGAGTTTGTAGTGAGTTTCTGGTGAGTTAGTGAGTTTGTGGTGAGTTAGTGAGTTTGTAGTGAGTTTCTGGTGAGTTAGTGAGTTTGTAGTGAATTGGTGAGTTTGTGGCGAGTTTGTGGTGAGATTGTGGAAGTTGGTGAGTTTGTGGTGAGATTGTGGTGAGTTGGTGAGTTTGTAGTGAGTTGGTGAGTTTGTGATGAGTTAGTGAGTTTGTAGTGAGTTGGTGAGTTTGTGGCGAGTTTGTGGTGAGATTGTGGTGAGTTGGTGAGTTTGTGGTGAGTTGGTGAGTTTGTGATAAGTAGGTGAATTTGTGTTGAGTTTGTAGTGAGTTTCTGGTGAGTGTGTGATTTTGTAGTGAGTTGGTGAGTTTGTGGCGAGTTGGTGAGATTGTGGTGAGTTTGTGGTGAGTTAGTGAGTTTGTAGTGAGTTTCTGGTGAGTTAGTGATTTTGTAGTGAGTTGGTGAGTTTGTGGCGAGTTTGTGGCGAGTTTGTGGTGAGATTGTGGTGAGTTGGTGAGTTTGTGATAAGTAGGTGAACTTGTGTTGAGTTTGTAGTGAGTTTCTGGTGAGTTAGTGAGTTTGTGGTGGATTGTGGTGAGTTGGTGAGATTTTGGTGAGTTTGTGGTGAGTTAGTGAGTTTGTAGTGAGTTTCTGGTGAGTTAGTGAGTTTGTATTGAGTTGGTGAGTTTGTGGCGAGTTTGTGGTGAGTTTCTGGTGAGTTAGTGAGTTTGTGGTGGATTGTGGTGAGTTGGTGAGATTGTGGTGAGTTTGTAGTGAGTTGGTGAGTTTGTGGTGAGTTTGCTTTGAGTTGGTGAATTTGTAGTGAGTTTGTGGTGAGTTGGTAAGTTGGTGAGTTTGTGGTGAGTTAGTGAGTTTGTAGTGTGTTTCTGGTGAGTAATTGAGTTTGTAGTGAGTTGGTGAGTTTGTGGTGAGTTGGTGAGTTTGTGGTGAGTTGGTGAGTTTGTGTTGAGTTGGTTAGTTTGTTGTGAGTTGGTGAGTTTGTGGTGAGTTGGTGAGTGTGTAGTGAGTTGGTGAGTTTGTGGTGAGTTTATGGTGAGATTGTGGTGAATTTGTTTTGAGTTGGTGAATTTGTGGTGAGATTGTGGTGAGTTGGTGAGTTTCTGGTGAGTTTGTAGTGAGTTAGTGAGTTTGAAGTGAGTTTGTAGTGAGTTTCTGGTAAGTTAGTGAGTTTGTAGTGAGTTGGTGAGTGAGTTGGTGAGTTTGTAGTGAGTTTGTGGGAGTTTGTGGTGAGATTGTGGTGAGTTTGTGGTGAGTTTGTTTTGAGTTGGTGAATTTGTAGTGAGTTGGTGAGTTTGTGACGAGTTGGTGAGTTTGTGGTGAGTTTGTAGTGAGTTGGTGAGTTTGTGGTGAGTTTGTAGTGAGTTGGTGAGTTTGTGGTGAGTTTCTGGTGAATTAGTGAGTTTGCAGTGAGTTTGTAGTGAGTTGGTGAGTTTGTGGTGAGATTGTGGTGAGTTGGTGAGTTTGTGGTGAGTTGGTGAGTTTGTGGTGAGTTGGTGAGTTTGTGGTGAGTTAGTAAGTTTGTAGTGAGTTTCTGGTGAGTTAGTGAGTTTGTAGTGAGTTGGTGAGTTTGTGGTGAGTTTATGGTGAGATTGTGGTGAGTTTGTTTTGAGTTGGTGAATTTGTAGTGAGTTGGTGAGTTTGTGGTGAGTTTGTAGTGAGTTGGTTAGTTTGTGGTGAGTTGGTGAGTTTGTGGCGAGTTTGTGGTGAGATTGTGGTTAGTTGGTGAGTTTCTGGTGAGTTTGTAGTGAGTTAGTGAGTTTGTAGTGAGTTTGTAGTGAGTTGGTGAGTTTGTGGTGAATTGGTGAGATTGTGGTGAGTTAGTAAGTTTATAGTGAGTGTCTGGTGAGTTAGTGAGTTTGTAGTGTGTTGGTGAGTTTGTTTTGAGTTGGTGAATTTGTAGTGAGTTGGTGAGTTTGTGACGAGGTGGTGAGTTTGTGGTGAGTTTGTAGTGAGTTGGTGAGTTTGTGGTGAGTTGGTGAGTTTTTGGTGAGTTTGTAGTGAGTTGGTGAGTTTGTGCGAGCTTGTGGTGAGATTGTGGTGAGTTGGTGAGTTTGTGGTGAGTTTGTAGTGAGTTGATAAGTTTGTGGTGAGTTTGTTTTGAGTTGGTGAATTTGTAGTGAGTTTGTGGTGAGTTGGTAAGTTGGTGAGTTTGTGGCGAGTTTGTGGTGAGATTGTGGTTAGTTGGTGAGTTTCTGGTGAGTTTGTAGTGAGTTAGTGAGTTTGTAGTGAGTTTGTAGTGAGTTGGTGAGTTTGTAGTGAGTTGGTGAGTTTGTGGTGAGTTTGCTTTGAGTTGGTGAATTTGTAGTGAGTTTGTGGTGAGTTGGTAAGTTGGTGAGTTTGTGGTGAGTTAGTGAGTTTGTAGTGTGTTTCTGGTGAGTAATTGAGTTTGTAGTGAGTTGGTGAGTTTGTGGTGAGTTGGTGAGTTTGTGGTGAGTTGGTGAGTTTGTGTTGAGTTGGTTAGTTTGTTGTGAGTTGGTGAGTTTGTGGTGAGTTGGTGAGTGTGTAGTGAGTTGGTGAGTTTGTGGTGAGTTTATGGTGAGATTGTGGTGAATTTGTTTTGAGTTGGTGAATTTGTGGTGAGATTGTGGTGAGTTGGTGAGTTTCTGGTGAGTTTGTAGTGAGTTAGTGAGTTTGAAGTGAGTTTGTAGTGAGTTTCTGGTAAGTTAGTGAGTTTGTAGTGAGTTGGTGAGTGAGTTGGTGAGTTTGTAGTGAGTTTGTGGGAGTTTGTGGTGAGATTGTGGTGAGTTTGTGGTGAGTTTGTTTTGAGTTGGTGAATTTGTAGTGAGTTGGTGAGTTTGTGACGAGTTGGTGAGTTTGTGGTGAGTTTGTAGTGAGTTGGTGAGTTTGTGGTGAGTTTGTAGTGAGTTGGTGAGTTTGTGGTGAGTTTCTGGTGAATTAGTGAGTTTGCAGTGAGTTTGTAGTGAGTTGGTGAGTTTGTGGTGAGATTGTGGTGAGTTGGTGAGTTTGTGGTGAGTTGGTGAGTTTGTGGTGAGTTGGTGAGTTTGTGGTGAGTTAGTAAGTTTGTAGTGAGTTTCTGGTGAGTTAGTGAGTTTGTAGTGAGTTGGTGAGTTTGTGGTGAGTTTATGGTGAGATTGTGGTGAGTTTGTTTTGAGTTGGTGAATTTGTAGTGAGTTGGTGAGTTTGTGGTGAGTTTGTAGTGAGTTGGTTAGTTTGTGGTGAGTTGGTGAGTTTGTGGCGAGTTTGTGGTGAGATTGTGGTTAGTTGGTGAGTTTCTGGTGAGTTTGTAGTGAGTTAGTGAGTTTGTAGTGAGTTTGTAGTGAGTTGGTGAGTTTGTGGTGAATTGGTGAGATTGTGGTGAGTTAGTAAGTTTATAGTGAGTGTCTGGTGAGTTAGTGAGTTTGTAGTGTGTTGGTGAGTTTGTAGTGAGTTGGTGAGTTTGTGGTGAGTTTGTAGTGAGTTTGTGAGTTTGTGGTGAGTTTCTGGTGAGTTAGTGAGTTTGCAGTGAGTTTGTAGTGAGTTGGTGAGTTTGTGGCGAGTTTGTGGTGAGATTGTGGTGAGTTGATGAGTTTGTGGTGAGTTGGTAGTTTGTTGTGAGTTAGTAAGTTTGTAGTGAGTTTCTGGTGAGTTATTGAGTTTGTAGTGAGTTGGTGAGTTTGTGGGAGTTTGTGTTGAGATTGTGGTGAGTTTGTAGTGAGTTAGTGAGTTTGTGGTGAGTTGGTGAGTTTTTGGTAAGTTTGTAGTGAGTTGGTGAGTTTGTGGCGAGCTTGTGGTGAGATTGTGGTGAGTTGGTGAGTTTGTGGTGAGTTTGTAGTGAGTTGATAAGTTTGTGGTGAGTTTGTTTTGAGTTGGTGAATTTGTAGTGAGTTTGTGGTGAGTTGGTAAGTTGGTGAGTTTGTGGTGAGTTAGTGTGTTTGTAGTGAGTTTCTGGTGAGTTAGTGAGTTTGTAGTGAGTTGGTGAGTTTGTGGTGATTTGGTGAGTTTGTGGTGAGTTGGTGAGTTTGTGGTGAGTTGGTGAGTTTGTGATAAGTAGGTTAATTTGTGTTGAGTTTTTAGTGAGTTTCTGGTGAGTTAGTGAGTTTGTGGTGAGATTGTGGTGAATTTGTGGTGAGTTTGTAGTGAGTTAGTGAGTTTGTGGTGAGTTGGTGAGTTAATGGCGAGATTGTGGTGAATTTCTGGTGAATTAGTGAGTTTGCAGTGAGTTGGTTAGTTTGTGGCGAGTTTGTGGTGAGATTGTGGTGAGTTGGTGAGATTGTGGTGAGTTGGTGAGTTTGTGGTGAGTTTGTGGTGAGTTGGTAAGTTGGTGAGTTTGTGGTGAGTTAGTGAGTTTGTAGTGTGTTTCTGGTGAGTAAGTGAGTTTGTAGTGAGTTGGTGAGTTTGTGGTGAGTTGGTGAGTTTGTGTTCAGTTGGTTAGTTTGTGGTGAGTTGGTGAGTTTGTAGTGAGTTGGTGAGTTTATGGTGAGATTGTGGTGAGTTTGTTTTGAGTTGGTGAATTTGTGGTGAGATTGTGGTGAGTTGGTGAGTTTCTGGTGAGTTAGTGAGTTTGTAGTGAGTTGGTGAGTTTGTAGTGAGTTTGTGGGAGTTTGTGGTGAGATTGTGGTGAGTTTGTGGTGAGTTTGTTTTGAGTTGGTGAATTTGTAGTGAATTGGTGAGTTTGTGACGAGTTGGTGAGTTTGTGGTGAGTTTGTAGTGAGTTGGTGAGTTTGTGAGTTTGTGGTGAGTTGCTGGTGAGTTAGTGAGTTTGCAGTGAGTTTGTAGTGAGTTGGTGAGTTTGTGGCGAGTTTGTGGTGAGATTGTGGTGAGTCGGTGAGTTTGTGGTGAGTTAGTAAGTTTGTAGTGAGTTTCTGGTGAGTTAGTGAGTTTGTAGTGAGTTGGTGAGTTTGTGGTGAGTTTATGGTGAGATTGTAGTGAGTTTGTTTTGAGTTGGTGAATTTGTAGTGAGTTGGTGAGTTTGTGACGAGTTGGTGAGTTTGTGGTGAGTTTGTAGTGAGTTGGTGAGTTTGTGGTGAGATTGTGGTGAGTTGGTGAGTTTCTGGTGAGTTTGTGGTGAGTTAGTGAGTTTGTAGTGAGTTGGTGAGTTTGTGGTGAGATTGTGTTGAATTGGTGAGATTGTGGTGAGTTAGTAAGTTTATAGTGAGTGTCTGGTGAGTTAGTGAGTTTGTAGTGAGTTGGTGAGTTTGTAGTGAAATGGTGAGTTTGTGGTAAGATTGTGGTGAGTTTGTTTTGAGTTGGTGAATTTGTAGTGAGTTGGTGAGTTTGTGACGAGTTGGTGAGTTTGTGGTGAGTTTGTAGTGAGTTGGTGAGTTTGTGGTGAGTTTGTAGTGAGTTGGTGAGTTTGTGGTGAGTTTGTAGTGAGTTGGTGAGTTTGTGAGTTTGTGGTGAGTTTCTGGTGAGTTAGTGAGTTTGCAGTGAGTTTGTAGTGAGTTGGTGAGTTTGTGGCGAGTTTGTGTTGAGATTGTGGTGAGTTGATGAGTTTGTGGTGAGTTGGTGAGTTTGTTGTGAGTTAGTAAGTTTGTAGTGAGTTTCTGGTGAGTTAGTGAGTTTGTAGTGAGTTGGTGAGTTTGTGGGAGTTTGTGTTGAGATTGTGGTGAGTTTGTAGTGAGTTAGTGAGTTTGTGGTGAGTTGGTGAGTTTTTGGTGAGTTTGTAGTGAGTTGGTGAGTTTGTGGCGAGTTTGTGGTGAGATTGTGGTGAGTTGGTGAGTTTGTGGTGAGTTGGTGAGTTAGTGAGTTTGTAGTGAGTTGGTGAGTTTATGGTGAGATTGTGGTGAGTTTGTTTTGAGTTGGTGAATTTGTAGTGAGTTGGTGAGTTTGTGATGAGTTGGTGAGTTTGTGGTGAGATTGTGGTGAGTTGGTGAGATTGTGGTGAGATTGTGGTGAGTTGGTGAGTTTTTGGTGAGATTTTGGTGAGTTTGTGGTGAATTGGTGAGTTTGTGGTGAGTTGGTGAGTTTGTGGTGAGTTCGTGAGATTTTGGTGAGATTGTGGTGAGTTGGTGAGTTTGTGGTGAGTTAGTGAGTTTGTAGTGAGTAAGTGAGTTTGTAGTGAGTTGGTGAGTTTGTGGCGAGTTTGTGGTGAGATTGTGGTGAGTTGGTGAGTTTGTGGTGAGTTGGTGAGTTTGTGGCGAGTTTGTGGTGAGATTGTAGTGAGTTGGTGAATTTGTGGTGAGTTTGTAGTGAGTTAGTGAGTTTGTGGTGAGTTGGTGAGTTAATGGCGAGATTTTGGTGAGTTTCTGGTGAATTAGTGAGTTTGCAGTGAGTTGGTTAGTTTGTGGCGAGTTTGTGGTGAGATTGTGGTGAGTTGGTGAGATTGTGGTGAGTTGGTGAGTTTGTGGTGAGTTTGCTTTGAGTTGGTGAATTTGTAGTGAGTTTGTGGTGAGTTGGTAAGTTTGTGAGTTTGTGGTGAGTTAGTGAGTTTGTAGTGTGTTTCTGGTGAGTAAGTGAGTTTGTAGTGAGTTGGTGAGTTTGTGGTGAGTTGGTGAGTTTGTGGTGAGTTGGTGAGTTTGTAGTGAGTTGGTGAGTTTGTGGTAAGTTGGTGAATTTGTGTTGAGTTGGTTAGTTTGTGGTGAGTTGGTGAGTTTGTGGTGAGTTGGTGAGTTTGTAGTGAGTTGATGAGTTTGTGGTGAGTTTATTGTGAGATTGTGGTGAGTTTGTTTTGAGTTGGTGAATTTGTGGTGAGATTGTGGTGAGTTGGTGAGTTTCTGGTGAGTTTGTAGTGAGTTTCTGGTGAGTTAGTGAGTTTGTAGTGAGTTTTTAGTGAGTTGGTGAGTTTGTAGTGAGTTTGTGGGAGTTAGTGGTGAGATTGTGGTGAGTTTGTGGTGAGTTTGTTTTGAGTTGGTGAATTTGTAGTGAGTAGGTGAGTTTGTGACGAGTTGGTGAGTTTGTAGTGAATTGGTGAGTTTGTGGTGAGTTGGTGAGTTTGTGAGTTTGTGGTGAGTTTCTGGTGAGTTAGTGAGTTTGCAGTGAGTTTGTAGTGAGTTGGTGAGTTTGTGGCAAGTTTCTTGTGAGTTAGTGAGTTTGTAGTGAGTTGGTGAGTTTGTGGTGAGTTTATGGTGAGATTGTGGTGAGTTTGTTTTGAGTTGGTGAATTTGTAGTGAGTTGGTGAGTTTGTGACGAGTTGGTGAGTTTGTGGTGAGTTTGTAGTGAGTTGGTGAGTTTGTAGTGAGTTGGTGAGTTTGTGGGAGTTTGTGGTGAGATTGTGGTGAGTTTGTTTTGAGTTGGTGAATTTGTAGTGAGTTGGTGAGTTTGTGACGAGTTGGTGAGTTTGTGGTGAGTTTGTAGTGAGTTGGTGAGTTTTTGGTGAGTTTCTGGTGAGTTAGTGAGTTTGCAGTGAGTTTGTAGTGAGTTGGCGAGTTTGTGGTGAGATTGTGGTGAGTTTGTAGTGAGTTGGTGAGTTTTTGGTGAGTTGGTGAGTTTGTGGAGAGTTTGTGGCGAGTTTGTGGTGAGATTGTGGTGAGTTGGTGAGTTTGTGGTGAGTTTGTGGCGAGTTTGTGGTGAGATTGTGGTGAGTTGGTGAGTTTGTGGTGAGTTGGTGAGTTTATGGCAAAATTGTGGTGAGTTTGTAGTGAGTTTCTGGTGAGTTAGTGAGTTTGCAGTGAGTTGGTTAGTTTGTGGCGAGTTTGTGGTGAGATTGTGGTGAGTTGGTGAGATTTTGGTGAGATTGTGGTGAGTTGGTGAGTTTATGGTGAGATTTTGGTGAGTTTGTGGTGAGTTGGTGCGTTTGTGGTGAGTTGGTGAGTTTGCGGTAAGTTGGTGAGTTTGTGGTGAGTTAGTGAGTTTGTAGTGAGTTTCTGGTGAGTTAGTGAGTTTGTAGTGAGTTGGTGAGTTTGTGGTAAGTTGGTGAGTTTGTGGTGAGTTAGTGAGTTTGTAGTGAGTTGGTGCGTTTGTGGTGAGGTGGTGATTTTGGTGTGTTTGTGGTGAGTTGGTGAGTTTGTGGTGTGTTGGTGAGTTTGTGGTGAGATTGTGGTAAGTTTGTTTTGAGTTGGTGAGTTTGTGGTGAGTTGGTGCGTTTGTGGTGAGTTGGTGAGTTTGTGGTAAGTTGGTGAGTTTGTGGTGAGTTAGTGAGTTTGTAGTGAGTTTCTGGTGAGCTAGTGAGTTTGTAGTGAGTTGGTGAGTTTGTGGTAAGTTGGTGAGTTTGTTGCGAGTTTGTGGTGAGATTGTGGTGAGTTGGTGCGTTTGTGGTGAGGTGGTGATTTTGGTGTGTTTGTGGTGAGTTGGTGAGTTTGTGGTGTGTTGGTGAGTTTGTGGTGAGATTGTGGTAAGTTTATTTTGAGTTGGTGAGTTTGTGGTGAGTTGGTGAGTTTGTGGTGAGTTGGTGAGTTTGTGGTGAGTTGGTGGGTTTATGGTGAGATTTTGGTGAGTTTGTGTGAGTTTGTGGTGAGATTGTGGTTAGTTGGTGAGTTTGTGGTGAGTTGGTGAGTTTGTGGTGAGATTGTGGTGAGTTGGTGAGTTTGTGCTGAGTTTGTGGTGAGTTCCGGCATAAAAATAAGATAGCCAGTTCCCCATTGCGTTGGGGAATCTTGGTAAGCCCGCTTCCATCTTCGGCAACATTGTCACTTACCACCAGGTGAGATTATGTCAAGGGTTTACCAATTGTGAATAAAAAAATAAAAAAATATCGCATTCCAAAAAAATATTGACTGTTATTTAAGGGACCTCAGGGACCCTCAGATATCGATTTTGGAAACAATCGATCCAGTAACTAAAAAGTTCAAACTGGCGGCCACTTTTTTCAATTTGGGCAGCGGATTCGTGATAATAAGGGACCTCAGGGACCCTCAGATATCTATTTTGGAAGCAATCGGTCCAATAACTAAAAAGTTCAAAATGGCGACCACTATTTTCAATTTGGGCAACGGATTCGAAATGGCGACCACTATTTTTAATTTGGGCAACGGATTAGTGATAAGGGACCTCAGGGACCCCAGATATCTATTTTAGAAGCAATCGGTCCAATAACTATAAAGTTCAAAATTGTGGCTACTTTTTTCAATTCGGGCAGCGGATTCGTGTTAAGGGACCTCAGGGACCCCCAGATATCGATTTTGGAAGCAACCGGTCCAATAACTAAAAAGTTCAAAATGGCGGCCACTTGCGGCTAGTCCTTGGGGCGCTGGATGTTTATGTAATAAATAAATTAACACTAAGAAAGTTACACCAGTAAAATTGACTAAGTCCTTTTAGTACCGCAAATTGCTAATAGATGGCACTGTAAGTTTTTTTAGAACGCGGGGTGTCAGGTTTTTTCTTTATGAAATTTCTTGATTCGGTCCCCTCAAAGCCCGCGATAAAAGCTATACAATAGCTTAATATTTATTTACTTTGCCTATCTGTGTTTGGGTCATAGGATTACACCATACTACCAAATTTCACCTGATTTAGTCCACTAGATTCGGAGCAAATTGGCTGTAACAGAGGTACGGACAGACAGACGGACGCACGAGTGATCCTATAAGGGTTCCGTTTTTTTGTACAGAACCCTAAAAAGCAACGGGTTGTGTTCGAGATACAACATGATTAAATGATTTACACTCTTTACCATAATCTTTATAATCAGAAATCAAATCAGAGGAAGGAATTTAATCACGTCGGCGCATTTAACTTAAGAGGTCGTTTCAAAAGCTTTATTAAGTCTATCAAATAAACACTAACTTATCATAAATATTGACCAATGGCAAATCATGTTAGATTAAAAATCGTAAATCTTCTTTTTTTACCCGAATGCCTCAGAATACTACTAATATATGGGGTATAGGGTGACTTTTAATTAGTTCTTGATAACAAAATATATGCATGTACTTTCCCAATGAAACTATATGTCAAATATTAAAAAAAATGCTTGGTCCTTTATACATTTTTGCCGATTTGATAACTTGTTACCAATGTATCGAAGACCAAATTTTTTTTTTCAGATTTGACATGTAGTTTCTTTGGGAAAGTTGTTTGTAATCACGAGTACATGCATATCTTTAGTTATCAAGAACTAATTAAATGTCATTCTGTATATACTTTGCCCTAAGCCACCATGTTTCAGTTCCGTAAGTCATCACTGGCAACACACACACTGGTCGAAGACTTTAGTCTTGAGACACTGCAGGGTTATGTTTTTCTCACAGATCTACTAAATAGATCTGTGGTTTTTCTAGTGTATGTATGTATGTAGATTTCTATGTTCCCTTTTACAGTTTCTAGTGTATGTATGTATGTAGATTTCTATGTTCCCTTTTACAGCCTGAACAGCTCGAAGGATTTTAACGTATGAGGTATCGTTACCCGCCTAGCCAAAAAGAGGGGTTAAGTTTTTACGCAGGCGGATTTTTAATTTTTACTGAATTCTTAGTTATTTTCTATAGGTATAAAAAGAAACCGTGGCTGACTGACTGACTGAGCTATCAACACACTGCCAAAGTATATAAAGTATAATTAGTACTAACATACAGTATGGACACTCCCTGCCGCTCTCTAGCTGATTGCAACCTCACCCCCTCGTCACCCAGATTGATACAGATTGGTTACTGATTGGCTGTCGAACGTATAGGATATCACCGTGATTTTGTTAGCTCCGTCATTTGTTTTTCGAAATAACATTTCACGACCCTTGCATGCAGTGTCCGGGGTGTGACACTGCCTAAACTATTGTTCTACGGATTGATTTGAAATTTGGTATACAGATAGCAATTATTATGACGCAGGTATCCGCTAAGAAAGGATTTTGGGAAATTATCACGGGAGCGGCAAAAAACGGGATAAACGCGGGTGAAGCCGCGGGCAGCAGCTAGTAATGTATAAAATCAATCAGAAAACAAATTGTTCCGGATGTGACTTAAAAAATTCTGAAATGGCTGGCCTACCAGACCCCAAACAAAGATGTATCCACTTCAAAATAAGCAAATCTGAACAGGAAATCTGAGCCCTTTAATTACGTCTTTCATAACCACCACCGTGGCGTCATGGTTAAGTCCATTAGCTTCACATCAAGAGATCGCGGATTCGATTCCTGGAGTTTTGGTTAGTGGAAGGGCATTTTCTAAGTCCACCTGGCTACCTACCAACAGTCATCTAAGTCTTGCCGCCAAACATCATGCTAACAACATGGATGTGTTCCAGCTTGAAGATGATTTAACCAGTTCCCCATTGGGTTGGAGAATGTTGGTAAGCCAGCATCATCGTCCCTAACCGAAGGTGAGATGTTGCCAAGGGCTTATACAAATGAGAATAAAAAAATAAAAATAAAACCTGCCAAGTGCGAGTCGGACTAGCACTCTGAGGGTTCTGTACCACCACACCTCTCCACACAACTACATAGTGTAATGACAATGATACCTGTTCACATTACAAGCAAAATACATCAACGCGAGTAACAAAAATATGATTTTTTTGTCATTAAGTTCGGACTCCTTAGCGCGAGTACGACTCACACTTGGCCGATTTTTATTATTTGTTGTTTTACGAGAGTATTGTTACTATAATGACACCAAGTTTCACGCATTTTTGTAATACCGTTTTTTTTTTGTTTTTATTATATCAGCTCATATACGTCCCCACCAAAGGGCTCGAGCCTACCCTGAATCAGGGCGATTAGGCCTTATTCGACCACGCGGGCCCAGTGCGGGTTGGTCGACTTCACACACAACCTTCGAGTTTCTTAGCAGGCGTGTGCAGGTTTCCTGACGATGTTTTCCTTCACCGTTAAAGCAATCGGTAAGTATGTAAGTAAGTTTTTGAAAAACTCATTGGTACATTGGCCGTCCAGATTTAAACCCGGTACCTCTGGTTATATGGACCGAGTCGTTACCGGTTGAGCCACCGACGCTTATCCGTTTTTACGATAGAGCTAAATCAAATAAACTTATTAAGACCTATAAAAAACACGTTCTTTCATGAACATACCCTTGTTTATTCACTTTTTCAGTTTTTTTGAATTTGTTGTTGTAGCGGCAATAGAAATACAAGTTACGTGAAAATTTCAACTGTCTGCTTATTACGGTTCATGAAATACAGCCCGCTGACAGACGGACGAACAGACGGACAGACAGCGTAGGCTTAGTAATAACAAAGTATATATACTCGTATATTAGTATTAACATACAGTAGTATGTACACTCCCTGCCGCTCTCTAGGTTCCCACCTCATCCCCTCGTCACCCAGATTGATACAGATTGGTTATAGTTTAGTTCTCGAACGTATAGGATCTCGCCCCGATTTTGTATGCTTCGTCATTTGTTTTTAGAATTTTTTATTTCACGACCTTTGTATGCAGTGTCCGGGGTGTGGTAATAGGGTTCCGTTGGTCACCGGTTGGTTGTACGGAGCCCTAAAAAGCAACACATGGTAAAGTCAAAACAAGCAAATAAATACGCGCAACATACAAAAGGAAGTAAGTAACTTAACTCCCTTGCACATCTCATTTCGCGTAAGTCGTGAACACTTTCTCGTTTGGTTAGCATGTCTAATTAGCAATGCAGATAACGGTCAACGACACCATAGACCTTGCAAGGGTCATCGCTAGGTTCGACAAATAATATGTTTATATTTTGTCTTTTACCTACCAACTCCTACCGGTTACCTTAAGGTTGCCTGGAAGAAATCGCATAAAAGCGATAAGGCCGACTTTCGTAATTAAGTTTCTGTAATGCTTTTTTGGTATGCAATAAAGGATATTTATTTATTATAAAATTAGGTCCTTCTGAAAAAGTTACCTAATTTTTAACGGTTCCATACCATCACACCTCTCCACAGATACAATGATACCTATTTACATTACAAACAAAAGACATCAACGCGAGCGACAAAATTTGCTTTTTGTCATTAAGTTCGGACTCTTTAGTGCGAGTACGATTCACACCTGACTAGTTTTTATTTTTAACTAGCTATTTACCGCGGCTTCACCCGCATGGACAACGTTTCTATGACTTTTCGAGGGTGCGAGCTGCTTGCGTGAAAAAAAGTAGCCTATATGTTAATCAAGGTCCTAATCTGTCTATCTACCAAATTTCAGCCAGATCCGTTCAGCAGTTTTTGCGTGAAGAAGTAACAAACATACACACTCACAAACTTTATAATATTAGTGTGATATTTTACTTCAGCATCAGTACTATGGTCACACCAAGGTCAACGCTTGCATGTATTGCCATTTTTATGACCGAGATAAACCGAAATACCTTTAAAATACATAAAATACACGTTTTTTTGTACATTAGTACTTAAATTTTTCAATTTTACTCATTTTTAATATTTATTGTTATAGACGACTCTTGAATAAAAAAATACTACTTATATCCTACTATTCTACTATCACACATTATAAAGGCGAAAGTTTGTGAGTGTTTGATTGTGTATGTTTGTTACTCCTTCACGCAAAAATTACTGAACGGATCTGGCTGAAATTTGGTAGGTAGACAGATTAGGACCTGGATTACACATAGGCTATTTCTTTTCACGCTCGCGAGCCGCTTGCAGCCTCGAAAAGTCATAGAAACGTTGTCCACGCGGGTGAAGCCGCGGAAAATAGCTAGTTAATACATATTGCTTTTTACTTTTTAGATGATTTTTGTCGGGAGTTTTTTAAAATTTATATTTTAAGTTTTATTTCATGCTTTTTAAACTACATATTGTTAGGTGTTACTAGTAGACACACTACAATCGAAACTCTATCACACAAATACTTTCCGGGACGAAACACGAAATTGCGACACGAAATCTTACCTGTTTCGAATCGATTAAACATGTGGAAAATGCTCACTGGCGAGGCGCCGGTGGAGAAGCGGATAAACCCTTTTGCTAGATCATTTTTTTTGGGTAATTACTACTAAATATCGGTCTTGCAAAAAATAATGGACATACGTACTTCACTCGATCATAAAAAATCCCAAAAACAGGTCTAAAACGTCAAAAAAAAGTCTAAAACGAACTGTTTAATAATAAAATTTCTAAATTTGCACATAGTTTTTATATGGAGATATTTATTTTCAAGTACTACAGAGAATCTGCTAAATTTTAGTTTTTAAATTGAAGTCTTAAGAGAAATAACAACGTAAAACTTTGAAAAAGTGCAAAAGTGTGGTTATTTTCTTGACTCTTTCATCATTACAGCTCATATACGTCCCCACCGAGGGGCTCGAGCCTACCCTGAATCAGGGCGATTAGGCCTTAGTCGACCACGCGGGCCCAGTGCGGGTTGGTCGACTTTACACGTAAAGAAAAAAACAGAGACAACTGTTTTACAAATGCCTAGCCTTAAGCTGCAACTAAAGGTTCAGTTGGTCATCCTTTGGGTGTACGCAACCCTAAAAACTTGCACGTGTTCTCGTTTAAAATCTTTTTTTAAAATCCTGTTAAAAGCATTAACCACATTTATAGATATAGCTTGCTATAAATCAAGGGTAGATTAGTGACAATTTGTATCTTTTTACCATTTATCGTCGTAGTTACAAATTACATTCATTTGCGAATGTTACAAACTTAGGTGCAAATGATTTTCTTGTTCTGTTTTCAGGGTTCCATTCACCCAACGAGCGGGATCCTTCGCTGTTCGTCTGTCTGTCAGCGAGATGTGTTTCATGAACCGCATTAAGTAGACATTTGAAATTTTCTCATATGTATTGCCGCTTTATCAAGCGACTTCCAAAACGGAGGAGGTTCTCAATTCGACTGTATGTTTTTTTTTATGTGTGAGAACCTCAGAACTTTTGACTGGGTGAAACGATTTTGATGATTCTTTTTTTATTTGAAAGCTAGTGCTCCTTGTGTGGTCCCATATAAATTTTATCAAAATCGGTGCAGTACTTTATTAGAAAATTAACAAAAACCAAAAATACTATTGCAAAATTGTACGAAGTTGTTGCGATGGAAGTCGGTTTTTTAACGTGTTTAGCGTTTTAAAATAATAACTAGCTCGCGCCGAAATGTAAACATGCGATGTACTCGTTTTAAAAAAATATAGCTACATCCACTAACGCTTGCGCGATGTAGGATCCGTCCAGCGCCATCTAGTGTTTAGACAAACCAATGTTTTCAACATTTACAACCCGCTATACCTTGGCGACCCATTGACTGATTTGGCTCATTTACGTAATTAAAAATTGTTTTTGTCTCATTAATTCGCCTACCAAATTTCACGACGACGACGTTCAGGTCAAATATACTTGAGTTATCGTCGAGCGAACATTTATCCTTTCTACTTATTTAATATTATAAACGTGAAAGTTTGTAAGAATGTATGGGTGTATGTTTGTTACTCTTTCACGCAAAAACTAAAGAACGGATCTGGCTGAAATTTGGTAAATAGACAGATTAAGACCTGGATTAACACCTTTTTTCCACGCTCGCTAGCCGCTTGCGGCTCGTGCACTGCGCACCCTCGAAAAGTCATAGAAACATCCACGCGGGTGAAGCCGCGGGAAACAGCTAGTACGTAGTGAAACGCAAAATGTTCGTTTCAAAGTCATTCTTCTTGCTTTTCGTTTCTTAATTAAATTCTCTTTGGTTTTGCTCTTGGATGAAAAATTATTTTGAAATGATTGTTACCTTTTGACAATTACAAGAAAATAAGTGATGGCCGTGGAAACTATTGTTGTTTTGGAAAAATAATTTAAAATTTAAAGTTTTAGTTACTTGGATTTTTACAAAGCCCTCATTATTGTTAATCGGAGGTAAGTAATTTATGTTCGGACACCATGGTGTGTTTTTGGTTGGTGCTGGTGCGAGCTTCATGTACTATTATTTTCGTAGGGTTTTCCGTACGCTCGGGTTTGCTGCTTCCGAGCTTCCAAATACTTCAGAAAAGAGCCGTCCATCCAGTCCTGGGCCGCAGCATTTCTCGCTGGCGGTGTCCATTTTTGCAGCACTGCGCGTCCTACTGGCAGCTTAAAGGGAAGTGGAACTTTTATAAATTCTTAACGGCGAAAATCTACCTTGTAGTAATTTAATTTTAAATTAATTAGTGTTTTGTGTGTAATACCAACCCAAGATTAAGTGTAATTCTATTTTCATAATTTTATTTGTGGTATATTCGAATACTGGGGGAGCGACGATCGTTGCCCGTCTGGCATTAAATTAAATTTAGTCAATGTAAATTTTTATAAATAAATCTTATGTTCATAGATATAGTTAAGTTTAAAACGGTATACCTGATCTGTAATTTCACGGTCATCCATTTAAAAAAATCAATTTACCCTTTGTTTTTATTAAATAAATATATTCCATTTTACCCCAAAAATATTTTTTCTTAAAACTCCGTTTAGGCCCGATTCTAATAAATTTTACGTATCGTGTAGCGAACCCGTAACTGAGTATTTTAAACCTATTTCTTTTATTTTTGCTATAATACATACATACAAACATCGAAAAATTTTGCTCGCTTCGCTCGCTTGTTCAAAAACTTTGAAAAGTGAAAGGAAGAGGGGTCACCATACAAACATATTTTTGTCTAGGTATTTTAGAAGTATTTTAGCTATTAACTCAGATAAAAAACTACCTCGATACTGACCTCGAAGTAGACTATAGCTGTGCCGAAGATATATTATGTGGTCCAAGTTTGAAGTGCACTGCAGAGCAGCAGATATCCTAGGAGTTTCCAAAGGACCTCTTTGTACCGGGAAAGATCCGAACTGGTGGAACGAAAAGGTAAAAGATAATTTGAAGCGCAAGAAGAAGCTGTTTCATAATTGGCAAAGCTCCCAACTGGACGAAGACAAGGACAAGTATAAAGAGGCAAAGAAACAGGCAAAGGGGTGTGTAGCACAAGATAGAGCAAAGTTTAATAAAAACTTCTATGATAATTTGGAAAATGCGAAATCTGAAAACGAAGTCTTCAGAATTGCTAAACATAGATGTAAAGCCACTATGGATATAAAAGCTAACAAATACATAAAAAGTAAAGATAAAAAATTACTGAAAAGTAATGAACAGATGAAGGACTGATGGTTCGAATATTATAAACAACTTCTCAACGAGGAATTTCCGAACGTAGATACTAAACCTCTGGAGCCCATACACGGACCTATACCCGAAGTCGATGTAGCGGAAGTCAAGGATGCCGTAGCCAAGATGAAAAACCGAAAAGCACATGGACCGGACGAGATTCCGGCAGAACTATGGAAACGTCTTGGCGTATTGGCGGTATATAGCCTGGCTGACTAAATTATATAACATCATTTTAATTACCAGGAGTATCCCCGAATCGTGGTGCCATAGCTATTTCCTACCATTTTACAAAAATAAGGGAGATGTGGCGCAATGTGAAAACTACAGGGGTATAAAATTAACAGCTCATATGCTTAAAATATGGGAGAGAATATTAAACAAACGTATCTCCGATCTTTCCAAATTATCTCCGAATCAGTTTGGCTTCTCGGCAACCAAATCTACCACCGACTCTATACAAGCGGTCAGAATCCTGATGGAGAAATACAGAATCAACAAAAAAAACCCTCGCATTCATAGATCTCGAAAAAGCGTTTGACCGGGTGCCCCGTAAGCTAGTATGGGAGGCACTTTGAGCCCAAAACGTGCCAGAAAACTACATTGAACTCATACAAGACATGTATAACAATATTAGCACAAGGATCAGAAGCCTAGCCGGTGCGAGCAAAGCATTCGAGGTCAAAGTAGGCGTCGATCAGGGCTCTGCTCTCAGCCCCTTCTATTCAACTTAATATTGGACCATCTCACCAAATCTATCCCAGTGCCTTTGTCATAGACCCTGCTATACGCGGATGACATGGTTCTTGCCGTTGATAGCGCACAACATCTGCAGGACCGCCTTAATACATGGACACACTCACTGGAAAAGTACGGTTTGCGAGTCAGTAGAAGTAAAACAGAGTATTTGAAATGACCCTTCAGCAGAAACACAAAACCTGATGTAATCAATATTGGAAACACACCTATTCCCACAGTAGAGAAACACAAATACCTGGGCTCTATGCTCACAACGAACGCTAACGTAGATGCTGATGTGGCGCATAGAATTAACGTCGCGTGGCAAAAATGGCGATTGCTCACGGGAGTGCTGTGTGACTGTGACCCTCGCATGCCCATAAAAACCAACGTCAAAGTTTACAAGGCGGCAGTCCGCCCAGCATTATTGTACGGCTCTGAATGCTGGACGACCAAGAGGTACATGAGCAAAAAGTACATGTAAATGAAATGAAGATGTTAAGATGGGCCACGTGGTAAACATGGCTTAAAACCTGCCAGAAGAGAGAAGAGGTAGAGGCCGCCCGCCATTGACCTGGTGGTCAAACATAAAGAGAGACCTCAAGAAAACCCAATTGCCAGAAGTGACAACCCAGGACAGACTATCCTGACGCAAATTAGTGAGGAGACCCGACCCCAAGTTACGGGAACTGGGACGGACAAAGAAGATTTTAGAAGTATTTTTGATTTAGCTCTATCGTAAAAACGGTCATACATACAAGCTTTAAATTTTAACTTCAAGATTAAAGTACTATTCCTGAAGTAAAACGACAAATAATAAAAACCCGCCAAGTGTGAATCGTACTCGCACTAAGGAGTCCGAACTGAATAAAAAAAAAAACACTTTTCTGTCGCTTGCGTTGATGTTTTCTCTTTGTTATGTGAAGAAGTACTTATATTTTTGCATTTGTGACTAATTTACAGTTTTAAAAATAGTTTGTATTAGTAAACAACAAAATGAGTGTCCCTTACCCCCGATCCACCCCCCCTACCCCGGGGTGGGGCCGCTCCGCTGAAGGCTTAAAGCCCCTACCCAAGGTCAAAGCCAGCCCCAAGGTGGTGTTTACTGGGTAGGCACAGGTTAGCTGTGAGTCCCACATAACCAGTGCAGCTGGCTGTACTGGTATGCATGAGCATTCACTACCTCCGGAGGGTAGCCTTACTAGGGCGCAAAAAAAAGTGTTTCTTAAAAAACTTTGGAATTTACATATTTTTAGGGTTCCATAGTATAACAAGGAACCCTTATAGTTTCGTCATGATTGTCCGTCTGTCTGTCCGCGGCCTAGCTCCTAGACTATTAGTAGTTAAAAGCTGAAATTTGGCAAAGATATATATAATAATGCAGAGAGAACTGTAAATTAAATTGGAAAAAAACTTTTTAAGGGTACAAGTAAAGTGGGGATGATTTTTTTTCTCGTCAAACCCAATCGTGTGGGGTATCGTTGGTAAAAATAGTTGTGAGTCCTCTAAGACCATTTTATAATTCAGGGTTCAGTTTTCGAAAAAATAGGCTTGAAAGCGCAAAATTTTGTTGCAGTCGAGTGTCCCCACCCCCTAACAACTAAACTGCTGTATTTGGAAATTTGAAAATTAGATATGGACGCGATAATGGCAACTACGGAACTCTACATTGCGCGTGGCCCGACACGCACTTGCCTGGTTTATATTGATATAAGTAGTATATTTTCCCATTTAGGTAGGTATTGGTTTTTGTAATTTAAAAACACGGCAAAAACTAATGACTTTATTTCATTAAGACATATTAACAATAATACTGAGAGTTCATCAACCTAACTAAAGCCTTTCTTTAAAATTAAAGTGTAAATTTATTCAAAAACCGAAGCTTGCACACCCGCATCCTTTTCCATTGCGAACCAACTGGTGAAATATGTTTTGTGCCTTCGTGAGTAATAAGGACGGAAATACTTTTATCAGGAGCTGTCTTGTAAAGATAATGTAATGCGGTCTGGTGACGAACACTCAGCGTTTATCGTATTTTCAACCGACTTCCAAAAAGGAGAAGGTTCTCAATTCGATTGTATGTTTTTTTTATGTGTGTTACCTCAGAACTTTTGACTGGGTGAACCGATTTTTATGATTCTTTTTTAATTTAAAAGCTAGTGCTTCCCGTGTAGTCCCATATACATTTTATCAAAATCGGTGTAGTGCTTTATTGTAAAATTAACAAAAACCAAAATTAATAATGCAAAAATGTACTAAGTTGTTGCGATGTAATTAAGTTTTTTAACGTGTTTAGCGTTTTTTTCTACTCTAGCGATTACAAAAGTCAAACATAATATTTATTATTAGCTAGATTTTGCCCGCGGTTTCATCCGCGTGAGTGTATTTTTTATGACCGTCTTTGAAGGTGTGTTGTTCGCGAGCCTCAAGCACCTCGCGAGCGGTAAATGAGTTTTCTCTAGATCCCTCGGAAACTATACGTCGGGCTATTTATCTAGATCCCTCGGAAACTATACGTCGGGCTATTTCTCTCGATTACTCGGAAATTAAACGTCGTCGGGCTATTTCTCTAGATCACTCGGAAACTATAGGTACTTCGGGATATTTCTCTAGATCCCTCGGAAACTATACGTCGGGCTATTTCTCTAGATCCCTCGGAAACTAAACGTCGGGCTATTTCTCTAGATCCCTCGGAAACTAAACGTCGGGCTATTTCTCTAGATCACTCGGAAACTATAGGTACGTCGGGATATTTCCCTAGATCCCTCGGAAACTATACGTCGGGCTATTTCTCTAGATCCCTCGGAAACAAAACGTGGGGCTATTTCTCTAAATCACTCGGAAACTAAACGTCGGGCTATTTCTCTAAATCACTCGGAAAGTAATCGTCGGGCTACTTCTATAGATCCCTAGAAAACTATACGTCGGGCTATTTTTTTAGAACCCTCGGAAACTATACGTCGGGCTATTTCTCTAGATCCCTCGAAAACTATACGTCGTACTATGCTAATTAGTCGCATAGTCTACATCACTCTAAAAAACGCTCAACACGTTTAAAAAACCTGTCAAGTGCGAGGGCAGCGCAGGACCGGTCGTCGTGGAAATGATTTTGGCTTGGATATCATTGTTACTGTCTCGAGTGTGAGTGGGGCGCGAGCCGTCATGAGTTTTCTCCACATCCCTCAGGACCTTTTTTTTTTATTCACAATTGGTAAACCCTGGACAACATCTCACCTGGTGGTAAGTGACGATATTGCCGAAGATGGAAGCGGGCTTACCAAGATTCCCCAACGCAATGGGGAACTGGCTATTTTATCTTCATGCCGGAACACACAAATGATATCAACATTGATATTTGGCGGCAAGACTTCGATAAGATGGTGGTAGCTAGCCAGGCGGGCTTAGAAAATGCCCTACCACTAACCAAACCGAGTCTTACAATTGACCCGGCCGGGAATCGTACCCGCGACCTCCTGTGTGAAGCCAATGAACTTTGCCTCTGAGCTACGGAGGCGGTTAAAATCAGTGTATTCTGATTAGCACTTCTCACCCCTCAACTAATCTATACGAAAATAACCTAATCACTCCGGGAGTGCCGACTGATGTGACAACTTTTTAAAGTTTTATAAGTTTTGACCCTCCGAGTGTTCCTGGTTACGTTATCAGAGAGTAGTGTCAAGAGTTCAATTGTTTTTTCTCATCACAAAAAATACCCCAACGCGCCTTAGAAATCACTTCAATCCGTTACTCCGTTACGACGCCATCGTGCGCGAGCGTGGAAATGAGTTTTCCCCAGATCCTTCGGGAACTATGTCAGGCTAAGCTAATTACTAAATAATGTCATTTGCTACCTCAACCATCTCTGTGCAAAAAATCTAAACAATCCATTGTTCCGTTGCGATGTTAAAGTAATTAACCAAAAAAGTTTTTTAGTTCCCTCAGGAACTGCATCGGACTATGCTATTTTCACGGTATAAAAAGTACCCTATGTCCTTCCCGGTGACAAACAGGCTACCTGTATGCTAAATATCAATATTGGTCGAGGTGTTGAAGCGTGGAACCAAGGTAACCGACATAGATCACATAATCGCTAAGTGGGCAAGGCACATAGCTCGTAGAGCAGATGGCCTTTGTTTAGTAAAGTTCTCATATGGCGACCGCGCACCGGAAGACGTAGTATAGATACGTAGCGCGCTACGTATAGCAGCTTACCACTCGTGGATTGACGGCCTGGTGAGGTCGCGGGATGCGGGCAGCTCAGGACCGGTGGTCGTGGAAATCCTTGGGTAGGCCTTTGTCCAGCAGTGGACGTGTTTTGGATAATATGATCATGGCAATGATGATGATGATGTTGATGACGAAGAATTATTTCTATCTATATGTAGGTATTTCTACCTACTTATATTAATTTACTAGCTGTTTCCCGCGGCTTCACCCGCGTGGACAACGTTTCTATGACTTTTCGAGGGTGCGCAGCGCGCGAGCCGCCAGCAGCCTATGTGTAAATCCAGGTGCTAATCTGTCTATCTACCAAATTTCAGTCAGATCCGTTCAGTAGTTTTTGCGTGAAAGAGTAACAAACATACATCCATAGTTCTTACAAACTTTCCCGTTTATAATATTATAGTAGGATTTAAATCAAGTGAGACTAATAATGAGACCACATTCTATTCTATTCAAAATTAATTTTCATTATGATTGATTTTAAACGGTTAATCCTGGCTAGGTGATGATGATTAATGATCTCCAAGTTATAATTTCGTGGAACGGAATTTTTAAAGTTATTCATAATAAATAACCATTAATCATTAAGTATTCATCCTGCCTCTCCTTATTATAGTCAGCTTAATCGGATTTCGGTCAATCCGGACTTATACCAAAGCATATAAATATATTAGTACTAACATACAGTATGGACACTCCCTGCCACTCTCTAGATTGCGACCTCTCCCCCTCGTCACCCAGACTGATATAGGTTGGTTACAGTTTGGTCAAAGTATATAATATATATTAGTACTAACATACAGTATGGACACTCCCTGTCGCTCTCTATATTGCGACCTCACCCTCTCGTCACCCAGATTGATTCAGATTGGATACAGTTTGGTTGTCGAACGTATAGGATTTCGCCGCCATTTTGTTTGTTCCGTCATTCCTTTTTAAAAAGGGTCATTTCTGGCCTGTTGTATGAAGTTTCCAGGGTGTACCCGCGTAGTGGACTAAGGTTCGATCGCCCTAATTCAGGGTAAACTCGAACCCCTCGGTGGGGACGTATATGAGCTGATGATAAATGGGTTAAAAATAAGTCTCTCATTACTTCCGTTACGGTCCAGAGTTTTGACTTGGGTACCAAGTGATTTAAAACACGTTTCACGTTAAAAAAACCCATAGGTTTTCTATCGACGACGCGGGCCCAGTGCAGGTTGGTCGACTTCACACACAACATTCGAGTTTCTTCGCAGGTGTGTGCAGGTTTCCTCACGATGTTTTCCTTCACCGTTAAAGCAATCGGTGAGTATATGCAGGTACGTATGTTGCGAAAAACTCATTGGTACATCGGCCGTCCGGATTTGAACCCGGCACCTTTGATTAGGAGGACCGAGTCGTTACCGGTTGAGTCACCGACGCTTTAATATAACCCATAGAGTAACATTTACCGGAAAACGTAGCGTAAGCAGGTCTCCCACTCGGTGGACCGATGACCTGGTGAAGGTCGCCGGAAGCAGCTGGATGCGGGCAGCGCAGGACCGGTCGTCGTGGAAATCCTTGGGGGAGGCCTATGTTTTCAGTGGATGTCCTTCTGCTATATGATGATGATGATGATGATAAATCATCAGATGGCTCAAGGCCACCCAAAGGACAATGGAGCGTGCTATGCTTGGAGTTTCCCTATGTGATTGATTCAGAAATAAGAGATCCGTTGGATAACTAAAGTATAAACGTAGCTCACATAATCGCTCAACTTTAGTGTGGCAGTGGGCGAAGCACATAAGTAGCTTGTTGAATTAATGGCCGTCGGGATAGTAAAGTTCTCGAGTGGCGTCCGCGCAGAGCGCAGGGTTCCATGTTGTTTTAATCCTTGGGGAAAGCCTTTGGCCAGCAATGTACGTCTTTCGGCTGATATGATGATGACATACGAAAGTGCTACAAAATAGTCACTACTTCTATACTATGACAATTTTCCTCATTACTGGAGATATGGGAGCCAGCTTCTCTGGCGTCCCGAGCGGGGATCGAACCGCCAGCAGCGAAAACCGCTTGAGGTGAGCGTGCCTACAGCTCCGGGATCTATCTGGAGAAGTTTCGTAGGCACTCGCCTTGCAGAGTACCAGGACAAGCATCTTGGCGGCCATACCTACCGTAGTTGGTCCTTGCCCTCGTCTCAAGGCGTTTGGCAAAAATAGCGGCCCTCACTATATGACCTAGCTGTCGGTGAGTGGGGACGCTATATCATAAACCTGGTAGTTTAGCCTGGTAGATACACGAGAGGGAATGTCCTAATTACTTAAGGCTCCTCCGTCCCTAAAGTTAGCAACTATACACGATGTTTCAAACATAGAACGAAATAGCATGGAAATATAGTTATTGTCAGCTGATACTCCAACGTGGCTGTTACGTCAATCGCTGCGGACGAATCTTGTGAAAATTGTGGTTTAAAATTTATTACAAACTAGCTTTTGCCCGCGGCTTCGCCCGCGTGGACATCGTTTTTGTGACTGACTTAGAGGGTGCGCGGTGCGCCAGCTGCAAGCGGCTCGCGAGCGTGGACACGAATTTTCTCCAGATCCCTCGGGAACTATTTCAGGATATGCTTATTAGTAAATCGTGTCATTTCCCATACCCTCAACCATCTCGGTGCAAAAAATCACTCAATCCATTGTTCCGTTTCGATGTTAATTAACCAAAAAAGAGTATATTTTCAGTTCCCTCGGGAATTTCATCGGGCTATGCTATTTCAACGGGATAAAAAGTAGCCTATGTCCTTCCTTGTGACACAGGCTACCTGCATGCCAAATTTCATTAAGATTGGTCAAGGCGCTGAAGCGTGAAAAGGTAACAAACAAACAAATAAACTAACAAACAAAAACATTTTCACATTTATAATATTAGTAAGGATAAAATTAGAAGAATTTCCAAAAAGTAAGAAAACAAAATCATTTAATATACTCACATATTATTATACTCACTGGTCTACAGTGGTTTTGTTGCCCTAGATATAACATCGATTTTGAATAAATTTATGTTCACAATTCATGAAATTATCAATGATTTTGTAAGATTTGCTCTCGTTTTTTTGCGCAGAACTCTAATCATGGGCGAGAAAATAAATTTTATTACTAACAAGCCGATAGTTTATCAAAATATTAGAGAAAAAACAAGAGCACATTCAATATTTTTATGAATATATTCGTAATCTGGGCACTTGAAAACATAAAAAATTGCTAAGATATCCAGGGCAACAACATTTTTTTTTTGTAGAGCTGTGAATTTAATCTTCTTAATATACAGGGTCTTCGGCAGATGGTTGAAAATACGAAAATGGGGGATAGGTGGGGTCGCCTCCCACCTATTTTGAGAATTAAAAGAAATCTAGGACTTGTAATTTTTTTTACAGGATTTTTTTTCCTTTTTTTAGAAATTTTGCCATTTTTATACCTTTGAACACATGTAACTTTTTGTTTTTTAAAGCTAGCTCCAAAATCTTTTTTTTAATAGACTTTTATAAGATTGTAGGCTCTAAAAAAAATTATGTTTGTTTCAAGTTATTGCTAAAAACAAAAATGTGGGCCACCGAACTTAAAAAAAAAGTTGAACAAAAATTTAAAAGTCAACTTTGCGATGCATTTAAAAAAAAAATAATGGGGCTGGAAGGCTTCTGTTTTTTTTAAAACATCTCTAAAGCTTAGGCTTTTGAATGGTATGTAATTTGTTTCGGTATCTTTTTTGTAACCGGAGTTGTTAATTTTTTTTACTCAATTGGACCATGTTGACGAAATTCCACTAGTTACATGTTTTGTGAAATGTATCAAATGCAAAGTTGAAAATAATGTAAATACTTACTGTTGGGACGGTTACAAAGAGCAGGTACGTTTTTTTACATTCTTGCACACACATAATGGCTATCTTTTGTCATTTATTGGCATATTGGAGTTAGCACTTCCATATGCCAATAAAATGTCCGCATATTCCGCATTGGTAAATTGAGCCATTTTAAACCACAACAAAGTCTTAACAAAACGTCTGATAATAACAAAAAGTGACAAACAACAAAAAAACTTAACAAAATCACAAACGTTAATAACGTTAACGTTTTTTTTTTGTTTTCGTTAATTTCACTTTGCTGTGTTTGTGATTTTGTTAAGTTTTTTGGTTGTTTGTCACTTTTTGTTATTATCAGACGTTTTGTTAAGACTTTGTTGTGGTTTAAAATGGCTCAATTTACCAATGCGGAATATGCGGACATTTTATTGGCATATGGAAGTGCTAACTCCAATATGCCAATAAATGACAAAAGATAGCCATTATGTGTGTGCAAGAATGTAAAAAAACGTACCTGCTCTTTGTAACCGTCCCAACAGTAAGTATTTACATTATTTTCAACTTTGCATTTGATACATTTCACAAAACATGTAACTAGTGGAATTTCGTCAACATGGTCCAATTGAGTAAAAAAAATTAACAACTCCGGTTACAAAAAAGATACCGAAACAAATTACATACCATTCAAAAGCCTAAGCTTTAGAGATGTTTTAAAAAAAACAGAAGCCTTCCAGCCCCATTATTTTTTTTTTAAATGCATCGCAAAGTTGACTTTTAAATTTTTGTTCAACTTTTTTTTTAAGTTCGGTGGCCCACATTTTTGTTTTTAGCAATAACTTGAAACAAACATATTTTTTTTTAGAGCCGACAATCTTATAAAAGTCTATTAAAAAAAAGATTTTGGAGCTAGCTTTAAAAAACAAAAAGTTACATGTGTTCAAAGGTACAAAAATGGCAAAATTTCTAAAAAAAGGAAAAAAAATCCTGTAAAAAAAATTACAAGTCCTAGATTTTTTTTAATTCTCAAAATAGGTGGGAGGCGACCCCACCTATCTCCCATTTTCGTATTTTCAACCATCTGCCGAAGACCCTGTATATAAATCTCGTGTCACAATGTTTGTCCTCAATGGACTCCTAAACCACTTAACCGATTATAATAAAATTCGCACACCATGTGCAGTTCGATCCAACTTGAGAGATAGGATAGGGTAGGGTAGGGTAGTGTAGGGTAGGGTAGTGTAGGGTAGGGTAGGGTAGAGTAGTGTAGGGTAGGGTAGAGTAGTGTAGGGTAGGGTAGTGTAGTGTAGTGTATGTAGGGTAGGGTAGGGTAGGGTAGTGTAGGGTAGGGTAGTGTAGTGTAGTGTAGGGTAGGGCAGGGCAGTGTAATGTAAGGCGGTACGAAGTTCGCCGGGACAGCTAGTAATATTATAAAATACTTCAAGTTTAAAAGTGTTTCATTACAAGATCAAAGAATGACAGTATTATACTTGTAATCCTTAAAAGTGTTTTTTTATTTGTGTTTACGAATACTTTTTTCTCGTCGTTATTGTATGAAAGATGAAAAATTAACCAGCGCAAATTTGTAAAGAGAATATTTTTTATTTCATAATCATCATATCAGCTCATATACGTGAATTAGGGCGATCGGGCCTTACTCGACCACGCGGGCCCAGTGCGGGTTGGTCGATTTCACACACAACCTTCAAGTTCTTCGCAGGCGTGTGCAGGTTTCCTCACGATGTTTTCCTTCACCGTAAGAGCGTCGGATAAACTTACATAATATGAAATCGAAATTCGAATACACATTGGTACGTGGCAGGATTCGAACCACGACTTCCCGAACAGGAGGCAGCGGCTCTAGCCGTTACGCCACCGACGCCATATTTTTATACCACGCCGTGTTTTTATTTAATCGTTGCCTATTTTAGTTATTCCTATTTACGTGACCCAAAATCATTCTAACGTCATTTTGTTTAGAAATCGTTGAGTTTGGAGAAAAGTTCCTGGCCTTGTAAGTAATAATATCAAAAATCTAATCAACAACTGTTTGTAAATAGGAATAGCTCTGTTATAATAATTCTTTTTAATAAATTATTCTACTTTATTTAGTTTAGTCAAGTAACATGTACAAACATGCGTGAAAATTATTTTGTAAAGTAAAGTACCTTTTATTAGAATTTTCCAACAATGTAAACAATAATCTAACCTAAAAATTAAATTATTTCTATATAAAACAATTGTGACACCAATGGTTTTGGTTATTAATGTAACATGTTATGTTACATTATTAATTTGTAACATTAATAACTGAAAACAGTGGTATCAGAATTGTTTTGTAAAGAAATAATTAAATTTTTAGGTTAGGTTATTGTTTACATTGTTGAAAATTCTCATGATAGGTACTTTATATTTATTCTTCTTCAAAACTTAGTCATAACTCGCACAGAATTCTTTTATTGCTTAATTCGCAGTTCCATATTAACATTTCTCTTCTTTTTACTTTTAGCCTGAAGCATATGTGTGTGTGTGTGTAATTATGTTAACAGATAATTTGTGGCTTGATGCGTAACGAATGGTTTTTGGTCATCGAATTGTCAGTTACAGGGTTTTAATTTACATAAAGCGTTTTTGCTTTATTTTTGGCAATTATGGTTTTAGTCTTAAAACTTTTTTTTAGCAATAAATAAGGTAAGTATCGGTCGCGGCATCTAAGTTGAGCAATGCTCAGTGTCTTATTTTTAGGTCTAAATCGAAGTGTGCACCACTCACCCTCAAAGACAGTCGTAAAAAAACAATGTCCACGCGGGCGAAGCCGCGGGCAAAAGCTAGTAATTAATAAAAACCGATCAAATTGAATCGTACTCGCCTTAAGGATTCTGAAGTAAATGAAAAAAAAATACAGCATTTTTCTGTCGCTTGTGTGGATATCCTTTGTTTGAAATGAACAGGTATCATTTTTAACTTATACCTATGTGGAGAGGTGTGTTGGTTCCTATGGAACTCTCGGTGCGCTAGTCCAACTCGTACTTGGTCGGTTGTTTTTATATCTGCCTGGTACTAAAAAAACAACATACAGGGTGTAACAAAATTGGTGTAGGTCCCGTTAACTGAGGCTTCTACTCTTCATACTGAACAACTTTTGTTCTACGACTTTGCTGAAAACGTAAAAAAAAATTGTACTCTTCATACAAATCGATCAGCTGATCAACCGATGTATGGAGGGTCCAAATTTGACGAGTAGAACCGCCAGTTAACGGGACCTACACCAATTTTGTTACACCCTGTATAATTACAACAAAAACTCAAATATTAAAATTTATCCAACTGATAAAAGTTTGTTCTAAAAATACTTTTAACTTTAAAGAACCTTTAATTCAAACAAACGAAAGCATTTCAACGTTGAAATAAGATACAATCATAATTTAATTAAAACATGGCGTTGTTAATAAAACGATACCGTTTTTAAAACATGGACCTGGCTACGCCTTTCATTGATTTACCTTCCAATTAAGCCCAATATACTAACTTCGACAGGTTCGTTCCACTATCGTCCATAGCTTTTGTTGCGGAAAAGTTTTAACTTTCACTAAATGTTATGCTTATATACAAGGTCAATTATTTGGACCTGACATCCACTTCGTAAATAAACGTCAAAAAACTTCTTTATATCAATTCTTGAATGTGAACATATATTTGTATTTACCTCAGTGATGGGGTGTAAAATTTAATTTGAAATAGGTTATGCTTTGTTTTGCTTTGCTACTTTTGACGTTCCAGACACCTCAAGCACACAAGCTGTCCTGAAAACAATCTGGCTCTTAGTTGTTAAACCAGATACCTGTATAATATGTATATACTAAGGCAAACACACTCAAATTTTTAATAGGTACCAAGGTGGACCTTTTTTTAACCACACTGGGCCACTTTTAATTTTTTAATAAAAAATATAACAAATGATTATACTGTTATATTATATGTACCTATGCGGTCATTTAATCGACCACACCGGACAACTTTTTAAATTTGAGTAAAAAAATATAAAAGGATTTTATTCTTGTGTAAGTATCCATGTGGACATTTTATTAACCGCACTGGAGAGCTCTTAAATTTTTAATAAAAAAAAATACACCATAGGATTTTACACTTGTGTAAGTACCAATGTGGTCATTGACCAGACTGGACAACTTTTAAATTTTCAATGAAAAATGTACCAAAGGATTTTACTGTTGTATAGGTACCAATCTGGAAATTTTATTGACCACACTGGACAACTTTTTAATTTTTAATGAAAAAATGTACTGAAGGATTTGAATGTTATATACGAGTAGGTACCAATGTGGACATTTAATTGACACACTTTATCACTTTTAAATTTTAGATAAAAAAATAATATACTTAAGGGTTTGACCACACTGACTGAACCAGTGAGGGTCGCGGGAAGCCGCTGGATTAGGGCAGCGCAGGACCGATCGTTGTGGAAATCCTTGGAGTTGGCCTTTGTCCAGCAGTGGACGTATTTCGGTTTATGATATAATATACTGGACCAAAAATGTGGACTTTCATACAAATTTAGCTACTCAACTGATTGAACTGTATGTAAAGTTCAAATTTCTTGCAACGAAATTTACATATAAAAATGTTCTGATTGATTAAAAATCCCGTGTAATTAGGTGAATATTAAGAGGGAAATAATCAGCTTTCCCCACAAAACCTGTATTGCAAATATTACACAACAATAAAAACTTCAAGGTACGAGTACTTCTATCACAACAACCTGATACAATTTTGTATTTTTATTTTTGTTTTCTTTTAAATTTATGATAAAAAAAAAACTACAAATATTTTGATTAAATTTATATGGGACCAATTTGTGCAATATACCCTATCGTATAAAAAATTAATCATGAAAATCGGTTCACAATCTGCGAAGATATCGCGTTACAAACATACAAAAAAAAACATACAGTAGAATGGACAATCTCCTCCTTTTTGGCAGTCGCTTGAAAAATGAGGAGACATCGGTAGTTAGTGGACATGGAATCGCCACAATGTATATTTTTCAACCGACTTCCAAAAAGGAGGAGGTTCTCAATGCGCGTATGTTTTTTTTATGTGTGTTACCTCAGATCTTTTGACTGGGTGAACCGATTTTTATGATTCTTTTTTTTTTTGAGAGCTAGTGCTTCCCGTGTGGTCCCATGTAAATTTTATCAAAATCGGTGTAGTACTTTATTAGAAAATTTACAAAAACCAAAAATAATAATGCAAAAATATACTAAGTTGTTGCGATGGAAGTCGGTCTTTTAACGTGTTTAGCGTTTTTCAAACAACATTTGTGTTGACTAGTAAAGGCCAGTATGGAGTGAGCCTTAAAACGACTTGGACTTGGTTTAGTTCTAAACCCTGATTCATCGGATGCCAATGCTGACCAATTTCTTGAAACAATTTTTTGGACGGTTTTATATGGGTACCACAAAATAAAAAGGTAATACCACTTACTGGTTTTTTAGGGTTCTGACCTCAAAAGGAAAAACGAACCCTTATAGGATCGATCGTGTGTCTGTCTGCCCGTCCGTCTCATCATCATCATTATCATATTAGCCGAAAAACGTCCACTGCTGGACAAAGGCCACCCCCAAGGATTTCCACGACGACCGGCATCTATCGGCTTCCCGCGATCTTCACCAGGGCGTCGGTCAATCGCGTGGGAGGCCTGCCTACGGCCTGCAGACCGTCTATCACTGCCGATTTGCTCATAACTACTGGACCGATTGAGTTGAAATTTGATACACATATGTATGTCGGTGACTCACAGACTGACATGTAACGTAAACAAATAATTTCAAACATAGGCGCACTTTTGGAGGGTATTTAAAAAATATAAAAACAATATTTGCAAATTATATCGTGTGATATATCAAATGGAAGGGCTTGTTGTGAGAATCTTAAGTACGTTTTTTTTTTATAATTATAAGATAAATATAGTTTTGAAGTTATTTAAGGAAGTAGGTAAAAATTTACAATCTCCAAAACAACTAGGTAGGCCTAAATTTTTTTTTGTTTTTTTTTTATGTTAAATGCATAGATTACAGGAAAATTTAAGTCAAATAAGAAAATCGAAAATCTTAAATCCTTGCGCACCTACCAATGACTTTTATAATACTGGCGTAAGGACCCGGCCAACGCGCGCGACTAATTGGCCCAGCGAATTGGTGCCAAAATCTAAAGTTTCGCACACTCGCGACTCAGTCGTCTGCGGGACATTGTTCAGTGCGGTTGAAAAGTATTCCATATAAAAATGCCTTATTGTGTTGTAAGAGGCCGTAAATATCATAAAAGAAACATGGGATGTCGTATCATCGATAAGTAACCTTACATTGTATTTTTTCTTGTAAACAAATTAAAAAAACGAATTTTTAAAGCGACAATTCTATCAAGGTTCTTTTAACTCGGCACGTCTGTCAACTCTCGCCCACGCTAGTTCGTACGAGTTATGTCAGATGGCGCTACTTTTTGCTTGTATGAAGAAAATCTGACTAAAATATGGAGACGGGCGGATCCTTCTGTTCAAATCTGTGGCACCTACAGAAAAAATGAAATTTGCAAAGTCCGATTGTCTAGAAAGTAGCGACACCTAGTGGTATCTACCAGTATCTTCAACATAGTTAATTTACGTTGAATTTGTTCCCTTTTACCTATATCTGTAGATGGCGCTGTAGATCAGAAAATTAGTTTTTTGGTACGGAACCCTTAGTGCACGAGTTTGACTCGTACTTATGTCGGGTTTATTAAAGTAAGCGGCATAAATAATTGGAGGTTTTGTACGTATCGGACTACGCGCCAAATAGGGTTCCGTTGTCTTTAAAAAAATTACCTATATGTATAAATTTTAAAAAATAAGGTTTTTCTTGCCGTTGGTATAGAATATTTTTGTATGTATTATTTATGAACTTTTGTCCAGCAGTGGACGTTTTTTGGTTGTTAGGATGAGAAATCTAACTGCACATATTTAGTTGGTCGACTCTAACTCCTGAACGGATGGCCGTTGGGGCAGTAAAGTTCTCATGTGGTGACCGCGCACCAGAAAACGTAGCGTAGGCGGGCCTCACACTCGGTGGACCGATGACCCCGTGAAGGTCGCGGGAAGCCGCTGGATGCAGTTAGCGCAGATTCGGTCGTCGTGGAAATCCTTGGGGAGGCCATGTCCAGCAGTGGACGTCCTTCGGCTGATATGATGACGACTCTAACTCCTAAACTAAGATAGCCTACTTCGCTGTTATAATTCTCCTTTGAAATTAATCATATCATCATCATCACATCACATCAGCCTACCCTGAATCCTTAGTCGACCACGCGGGCCCAGTGCGGGTTGGTCAACTTCATACACAACCTTCGAGTTTCTTCGCAGATGTGTGCAGGTTTTATCACGATGTTTTCCTTCACCGTAAGAGCGTCGGATAAACGTACATACGAGATCGAAATTCGAAAACACATTGGTACGTGGCAGGACTTGAACGACTTCCCGGATAGGAGGTAGCGGCCCTTGCCGTTGCGCCACCGACGCTCTCATCGTTTTTTTAATAATATTTTTTTACCCTTTGAAATTAATCATATGCCCTCTATTATTCGTTATTTAGTTTTAAAAGACGTACCTATTTAACGATACCCCATATGACGGTGTGCGTAAATAAAAAATCGCCCTACTTAATAAATGGGAGAGTTAGCTTTTTGCAGATTTTATTCCATAAGTTTACAGGCGTCATAGATTTGTATGACCATAAGTACTTTTCAGCTTTTTTATATATGTATATAAACTTTATATATTATATAATATATAATACTATACATAAAAAGCTAAAAAAATCTATAAACGTACTATATAAATTTAACTTAAATTATATAAACCTATATAAAACTGAAAAGTAGGAATCTAGGTACCTATAGTCATACAAATCTATGACGCCTTTAAATTTATGGAATAAAATCTGTAAAAATTTATACATATGTAAAAGTCTGAGTAAAACGGCTGTATCATACCGACGGACAGACAAACGGACATGGCCAAACTATAAGGGTACCCATACAACCCTAAAATGGTAACGGAGCTTTACTCATCCATCCTTAAAGCTTGTTTTGTTAAAAGTTTTTTTGGGTCAAAAACGTTAAATAGAATTTTATGACCCTCCTTCAAGTAAGGTTTTTCTTAAAACCGCAGTCAATACAAATTTATTTTTCAACACGGTTGCTCGAAAAGTAGTTCTTTATATGCCAGTCAAGTGTGCGCAAAATTGATTTTACCGCACACGTGCTTTTAAGTTACCACTTTTTTTAATTTCTAGACCATATTCTGAACTCTGATTGTCAATATTTTCAGTCTTTACAATAGGCCTAACTTGAGTTACTTGCTCAATTTCAAGTTCGATTTCGCATAATTGCCTCTTGTACACTAGTAAAAATAGGTCATCTTTGCCTCTTAGTAGTGAATTACACATAGCAACCACCCAATTAAATTGAAATTGTTGATGTTAAAATTGAACAAGTGTAGTAAAACGTAAAGAGAGAACGATATAGTGCTGTTTTTAATCCTTTTATGATAATAATAAAAAAAAACTTACGCATGCGTACGTATGCCTAGCTAAACTAAATATGGCAAAATTTTCGTAAAACTGAATTAAGTTGTTTTAGTTGTGAATACAAATAAAACTGAATAGTTAATCACTTCATATCAGCTCATATACGTCCCCACCGAGGGGCTCGAGCCTACCCTGAATTAGGGCGATCGGGCCTCGACCGCGCCGGCCTAGTGCGGGTTGGTCGACTTCCCACACAACCTGCGAGTTTCTTCGCAGGCGTGTGCAGGTTTCCTCACGATGTTTTTCCTTCACCGTAAAAGCGTCGTATAAACGTACATATGAAATCTAAATTCGAATTCACATTGATACGTGACAGGTTCGAACCACGACCTCCCGGACAGGAGGCGGCGGCCTTAGCCATTACGCCACCGACACTCTAAGTTAATTACGTGTAATAAAAAATACACTTATGTGTATGTATAGGAAAAAACAAAGTGAGAATACTCCCCGGACATTTAAAATGCGCCACAAGTCAGTAAAGTTCAGTGAATAAAATAAAATTTTTAGAGGGGGCAATGCAATGGTATAAAAACATTTTTTTTGCCAAAAAAAGATATTTGTTAAAATTAAAAAAAAAATGGTGCGTTTCATTAATCACACCTGATGGTAAGTGACGATGTAGTCGAGGATGGTACACGCAAAGTCTCAAACTCAACTAATGCCTATTGAAACGCAAAGTATCGATTCAAGCCGATCTTCTTTTTTGCGTTTCATAATTAAATTCTCTTTTGATCTTGTTCGTCTATGAAAATAGAATTTGAAAAATGATTGCGAGCTTTTGACAAGACAGAGAAAAATAGATGACGATGTGTTGTCGTATTTTATACTTTTTCGTATTATAAATATTTAAATTATTGTGTATCATAATGAGGCTCTCAAGTTTTATCTGAGGTAAGCGTTTTGTGTAAGAATTCCGCTTTGTGTATGTTTTTGGTTCTGCTGCGAACAAGTTTTACTTTTTTTCGTAGGGCCCTACCCGCCGCCCTCGAGCTTTAAAACCCAACCAGCTACTTTACTTGGCTACACCGGGAACAGAGTCGTATCCTCCGCCAGCTGGCCATCAGACGCTGCTCCACCGAGAGTACGCCCAAAGACAGTGAGGGGGAGCTCTCCTATCCACCACCTGGCTCGTCGCGGTACTGTTTTCTCCGGACATTCAGCTAAAGGAAAGTGGACACAAATTTTATTTCTTAAAAAAAATCACGTAACTTTTAATAATATGAACAAAGTAAGGGTATTTCAGGAAAATTTTATAAATTTAAAATTTTTAACGTTTGAATATTATAGGCAATATTTAAATTGAGAGGAAGCAACGATCGTTGCCAAACCGGCAATCTATTTAAAATTGGGTAATTCGTTGTTATTTTTAAAATATTTGTAAATTTAAGTAATTTTCAGCATGTGAAAAGTTTTATATTGTTTACCTTTATACCTATTAAAAAATTAAAAGTGTTCCATATTACCCCAAAATTTATTTTCTTCCCGAAACTCATATTTAGGCAGCGAATAAAAATTCTACGTATAATGTGGCAAAAGCAATACCGCTCTGTTATATTATTTAACCCATTTTAAATAAATTATGCTGCACTATTCACTCTCGCCTTGAAAATCTCCAAATTGTAGGAGTCGGAAAACACAGACGCAGTTTTAGTTAGATTAGATTACATGCGAATCTTCAAGACGAGAGTGAATAGGCACTATTTGAGCTTGCGTGTTACATCCTCGGCTGCATCGGCACTTACCATCAGGTGAGGTGCAGCCAAACGCACTCAACTTATGACGTATAACGTCTTATAAATTGATAACACGGGCTGTATACACGAAAAAGTGTGACGTCATTGTCACGTTACGCCAGTCAAGACCCCAACACTAGGCAAAAATCGAAGAGTAGGTACAGTTATTTTTTTTATTATCCACTTCAAAATAAAAGGAAGAGGTTCTGAAATCGACTGAATATTTTTAAGGTTCCGTACCCAAAGGGTAAAAACGGGACCCTATTACTAAGACTTCACTGTCCGTCCGTCCGTCTGTCACCAGGTTGTATTTCATAAACAGTGATAGCTAGACAAAAGACTAGAAATTTTCATAGATGATGTATTGCCGATATAACAACAAATACTAAAAGTTAGTTAAAGAGAAAAAATAAGGGGTGTTTTCATACTGAAAAGGTGTTAAACTAGCGCCATCTAGTATGATGGTACGGAACCCTTTGTGTGCGGTTCTGACTCGCACTTGGCCGGTGTTTAAATGTTTTTACGTTGTTTCTTAGCCAATTTAGACGATTCTTTAAGGCTCTCCGCAGACGTCCAACTTTTCGATCTACTTTTTGTAGGTCGACTAAAGCAGAAAAAGATAATGTCTTCAAGATGGTCCCATATTAAATTTTATCAAAAATCAATTATTTTAGTTACTTAACAAAAACCAAAAAGATGCGATTGAAGTCGGTTTTTAGCGTGGTCAGTTAAAATTGATAGTTAATTATACTTTACGGTCAGAACTTATAAAGACTAGTTTCTCAAAATCGCCTGCAGACACTTCTTCATTATTTTATGGTGTAGGACCCGTTAACTGGGGCTTCTGCTTATCATACTTACTGAACAACTATTTTTAAGAGACCCGTACATACTCAGGGCCGTCTTTGACCTATTGGAGGCCCTGGACACATAAAGACAACGAGGCCCTTTTGACCCTTATAGAGCGCTATTGAATTAGAATAGACAAAAAGTAGATAAGCGAATTTCTAAATTTGTTTTTATTTATTTACATTTACATCGAATAGATAATATAATAAAATAAAAAGTAACTTTTTTAGCATTTACAGGTAGTGCTTAAAAATCTAAGTTGATTGAAGAGAACTGAAATTTGACGCGAGTCGGTAACTCTTGATGGAAGACACAAAAATAATGTATGAAAAACACAAAAAATTGACTTTTTTTATTCAGGATTTTCAGTATAACTTTAAATTGTATTTTTATGTGTATATAAATTTATTTAAACATTCTGAAATCGGAAAGCCTGATTTGCTAGCGAATGTAGAGCAGCTTTGCGCATGCAAAAGCTAATAAGCAAGTAGGTTTATAGTAGTTATTATCGCTTGAATTTTTCGAAATAAACATGTTTTTAGCTAATAAATATCTGTTATCATTTGGTGATCTGGCAGGAACTAGGGGCCCCTATCGATCGTAGGGCCACGAAAGAAGGGCCTGCACATACTCCTTTCGCAAAAAAATGTTTGGGCTCTTTACACAAATCGATCAGCTTTTTGAACGATTTTGATTGGTATGAATAGTCCACTTTCTTTTTGTGAATTGACCATATTCAGGTGTCTTTTGAAAAATTCTTACCTACGACGGATGAGTGAAGCCCCATTTAACAGGTCCTATACGTTTTGTTACACCTAGTCAAGTAAAAATGTCATATCTCAAAATTCATTACTTTGTAATTTGATCTTTGATGGCATCTCTGTTTTAAAAATGGTAACCTTTAACATTAAATTTGTTTTTGCGCGGAATATTAATATCCCATAAAAACATTGCCAGGTGAAATTGATTGAAGCGACTTAAATCCTGAAAAAAAGTTCTTGGATATAGGAACTCGATTTGTTTTTATATTTCTTTACTCTTGAGTCTTGACCGCACTGCATATAAACTTAGACCTTTAGCATTCAAACTATTTTTTAATATTAATACTTTTCTATCCCGTAAAAACCTTGCCAGGCAAAGTTGAGTGATGCGGCCAAAATCCTGCAAAAAAGCCAAAAAAAACTTCTTCACATCGATAATTATTAACAGCGCTGTCTTTAAAAAACCTTTACAATTCAAATTGCTTTTCTAAAAATATTAATACTTATCCCAATAAAACCTTGCCAGGCGAAGATGAGTGTAGCGACAAAAATCCTGCAAAAGTGTCTTAGAAAACTTCTTTACATCGATCATTTTTGACAGCACTGTATTTAGAAAACCTTTACAATTCAAATTGCTTTTCTCAAATTATTAATACTTATCCCATTAAAACCTTGTGAAGTTGAGTGAACCGACAAAAATCCTGCAAAAGTGCCTTAGAAAACTTCTTTACATCGATCATTTTTGACAGCACGACTTACTACTATCCCATACTACTTATCCCATCAAAACCTTGCTAGGCAATGACTTACATATTACTGTGTTGCCAGGCAAAGTTGAGTGGAGCGACAAAAATCCTGCAAAAATGCCTTAGAAAACTTCTTTACATTGATGCCTACTCGTAATTCTTGACAGCACTGTCTTTAGAAAAAACCTTTACATTCAAATTGCTTTTCTCAAAATATTAATACTTATCCCATCAAAACCTTGCCAGGTGAAGTTGAGTGAAGCGACTAAAAAAAGTCAAAAAAGCACAACAACTTTTGCCTAAAGCGAACAACCGGTCCTCTATACAACCAACTTCACTCGCTATATTCGCATTTCATTATATACGAAGGTCAACTGTTCGTCTGACTGCACTCGGCCAGCTTTACAACGCTCAGCTCAGAAGAGCTCGCGCAGTCAGATGCTCCTCGACTGTCCCGACGAACGGTCGCGTCGCGCGCTCCTAAAAACTTACATCGCCACCAAAAAACACGAAACACAACTTGTTTTTTCTCCATGAAACATGTAAAAATAACAGTTTGCGTTTTCACTTAACCGTTTTTTGACTTTTGTGTTCATGAAAACTGGTTCTCTCGGACGTGATATCAGTAATGTACTAGTAGAAAGTTGGCATGCATTGACAAGTCTACACAAACAGTGTATGTGTATTACAATTTTAGTTCTGTGCCCAGTGCCTGTTTAGTTTCTGGACTGTGACTCGAAGAAATTCGACTGACAGGTAAGCATTTGTAATAAATAACTAATAATAAAAAAAATTCAACTGTCAAAATGGAATTTTCAATTGTCAACTTTGTACATCAAAGAGTTTAAAATGTAGGTGTAAAGATAGAAGTCATTGGTGTAAAGTAATATACTTTAAGTAATTGTACAGAAACTAACTAGTTAACCTTAATTTAGATTGAATCTTATGTATTAATATTTTAGTTGGCATTGTTTAAATAATTTAGTTATTTTTTAATGAAAATAAACCTAGATTATGTTAAGAAACTTTTTTTTTAAATCACTAGTTATTTTATATGATTTTTAAATGTTAAAAAGTGATGATGTCAGAGGTCCAAATAGTATGAAGAAAAAAAACGGCTGTAGTATTTACTTACTAATTTCAATTTTATTGACGATTACAAATGAATACAGTTATTTAGTGTTATTAAATTGCTTTTCAACCGACTTCCAAAAAGGCGGAGGTTCTCAATTCGACTGTATATTTTTTATATGCTTGTTATGCGATATCTTCGCAGACTATAAACCGATTTT
Organism: Coleophora flavipennella; assembly: GCA_947284805.1. NCBI lineage: Eukaryota > Metazoa > Arthropoda > Insecta > Lepidoptera > Coleophoridae > Coleophora > Coleophora flavipennella. The sequence continues at coordinate 7,627,936 of OX369290.1, forward strand.
CGTGATTTTGTTTATTCGATAGAATATGATTCCAGATTGGTCCCTTTAAATTTTAGTACCTGGGTGACCAAGCTTTGCTCGGAATACGCGTTTTCTCAGAGATGAGACCTATCTAGATCGATTTTTCGCCCCCAAAAACCCCCGTATACCTATTTTCAAGCAAATCGTTGGAGCCATTTCCGAGATTCAGATTCAATTCAAAGAATTGCTCGTTTTAAAGTATTAGATTTAAATCGGTGTAGGTAGTACTTTTTTAGCACAGGGCACGTGCTCGGGGCACATAGCTCGTAGAACGGATGGCCGTTGGGGCAGTAAAGCACCAGAAAACGTAGCGTAGGCAGGCCTCCCACTCGGTAGACCGATGACCTGGTGAAGGTCGCGGGAAGAGCGCAGAACCGGTCGTCGTGGAAATCCATGGGGGAGGCCTTTGTTCAGCAGTGGACATCCTTTGGATGATATGATGATGATGACATTTTTTGAAAATTTAACAAAAACCAAAAACGAAAAATTGTGCTAATTTGTTGGCATGAAAGTCGTTTTTTCAACGTATTTAGCGTTTCCAATTTATTACAGTATAAGTTTATTACAGTATTAATTTATTACAGTATAAATTTATTACAGTATAAAATCGTTATTTCTCTAAATGTTGTATTTACTTGCATCAAAAGTAACTGAACAATGCCAAAAGTTAAAAATTAAATAGTTTTAATTAAGTAAAGAAAGCAGTTCATTGAAATATTAATGTTTAGATACAGAATAATAGCTTACACAATAAGCACACTGAAGTAGGACTTAAGCGTGACTTTTAATTAGTTCTTGATAGCAAAGGATATAAATGTACTCGTAATTACCAACCACTTTCCCAAAGAAACTATATTTCAAATATGAAAAAAAAAATTGGTCCTCGATACATAATAATAAGTTATCAAATGGCAAAAATGTATCGAGGACCATAAATTTTTCTTCATATTCGACATAATTATAGTTTATTTGGGAAAGTTGTTTGTAATAACGAGTACCTACATTCATATCCTTTGCTATCAAGAACTACTTAAAACTCACCCCATATAAGTTACATCTTAGTGGTGGCTTTGTAAATTCAATTATACTCTAACTCTTCCACTAGGATTCCCTGTGTCGGGTATCCCTTTCCAGTAATAATAATGTAAAGCAATAATCACATAAAATAAAATAAAAAATTATAATAATACATGAAACAAAAAATATAAGACAAAACCTACCCACCTATTTAGTACCAAACTCGAATAATTTATTTTTACATTATCTTAACTACAATAACGACAATCATCACATCAGCCGAAAAACGTCCACTGCTGGAAATAGGCCTCCCCCAAGGATTTCCACGACGACCGGTCCTGCGGTGCCCGCATCCATCGGCTTCCCGCGATCTTCACCAGGTCATAATGACGATAAATCGGAAAAAAATGATATTTTTAACCTTCTTATGAAAGTTGCATTTGCAATTAATATTTTTGCAACCAGAAAAATACTCCCCTACAATATTGGAAAATCACAGTAGGTAAGAAAATATTACATTGTTATGTTAGTAAATCAAATGTTTAATAAATTTATTAATAGCATAGAAACTAGTATCTTATCTGTGGCATAGGAAATTTGAAGCCTGAAAAACTGTTTTTACTTAAAATAAACACAAATAGGTAGGTAAAGTACTTACCAATTTTTTAGAATCACAGATACAAACACTCATAATTTACACATAAATTACGGTAAAGGTAGTGTTTAATTGCCACAAACACATTAAAATATGACAGTTAGAAAAAAAATTATAGGTAACAACAACAAAATATCAAATTAAAAATTAGATACAAAAGAGAAAAGGTTAAATACAAAAAAGAAGAATAAAATAACAAAAAGAAAACAGTTTTTTTATATTTTATTCGCAATTGGTAAACCCTTGACAACATCTCACCTGGTGGTAAGTGACGATGTTGCCGAAGATGGAAGCGGCCTTACCACGTAGTAAATCAAATAAATAAATTGACCGTTTTATTTTTTAATTTCGCACCTATCTCGCACATTTTGTTGTAAACCACATTTTACCAGTTTCCAGTTGCAATAAATGCAAGTTCAATGAACTCAATTACGCTGATTACTAATAGTGTTAGATACGATCGGCGATCTCCAAATGATTTATAATATACGATAAACATCTTTACTCTAAGTACTAATGTCAGAATCTGCTGTGTAATTGCAGTTTTTGTAACGTCATTATCCCCTTATATAATTCAAAGGCAATGGACTAAACGGTATTTTTAGCTTGTTATTTTATTTGAAGATATGTTATTATTAAAAAAACTTGATACGTTAGGATTTCGCATATACTTTGTTTGCTAGGAAGACTGTAAAAAAGAATTGTTTTTTTTTTAAATACGTTATCAATTTTGTTACTCGATTTCGCCAAGGTGAAAGTCCAATTAATAATGATAATGTATATGTAATCAACTTAAGCCTCTACAGGGTGTGAAAAAATTGGTGTAGGACCCGTTAACTGGGGGTTCTACTCCTCATACCAAACAACTTTCCCCAAAGGACCCATAGTCAATTCCCAAAAAAAAATGACACTCCATACAAAATGGTCTATCAGCTGATCGTTTCGTATGACTTTTTTTTTGCGATATCAGCAAACTTGTAGAACAAAAGTTGTTCAGTTTGATGAGTAGAAGTCCCAGTGAACAGGACCTACACCATGTTGTTACAACCTGTGTATTAATCGTGATATTTAAAAAAAAAACTATATAATATACAAGCTGGGTGTTAATTATCTAATCAATATAATCGGCATTGGCCTAATAAGCGAATAAAGCAGTTAATAATCGATGAAAACTTAATAATATAATGCAATTGCACAAGGTTGCAAATAATTATTTTTGCTACATTCCTAATCGTTAACAACCCATAAGCGTCCCCACTATGGGGCCACGGGCTTCTTCACAAACTCGGAAAGGTAAGGCCTTAACACTCCCACAGGGACTGTAACGATAACTTTTAAAACATAAGTGTTTTTTATGCCACTTGTTGTCGAAACACACTGTTCCTTCTAATAGGGATGACGACAGCATTAGAAATAAATTATGAACTCTTGATCACCAAATTGCCCTCCTACTTAAACTTCGGAAAACCTTACTTGTTTTGTTTTCCATCAGGTCTTCGATTTTTAATTCCCCAAAATCACAAAATGAGTACAATAAATGACGCTGCTAAACTATGACGTCACGCCTACGTATTGCAAACATTTTTAGAACAAAATGTCGTTTTTGACAGATAATAAAAAGTAACTCAGATGACTAGCATTCGTCATCCCTATTATTGTTTAAAACTTAAGAGCCTTTTTATTACTGTTTTTCCGCAACTTATTCGTTTGATTTTAAAAGTACCCTATATGAAAAGTCAATTTTTTTTGCGATGTTTTAGAATTTTCGAGGGTTTTAAGTCATAATTTTCGAAAAAACATAAAGCTTTTAGGCACAAGCTTTTATTTGAGAAGATTTTTTATGCTCAAAAATAATAAAAAAAAAAACTTAATTATAAAAAGAAACACGGTTCCACATTCAAAAAAGGTGAGCACAGTAAAGTCTAGTTGTTTAAAAAGTTTTAGGGACCTTGATTCCACTTCCAAAGTTCATTATCAGCTCAACTTTGAAATACCAAAAGGATCTATTGTCACCGGGAATACGGGTTCATTCCAAATTTTAGCTCAATCGAAACCCTGGAAGTCGCTCTAAAATCAATCACAAGATTTTAACTAAACAAACATACATAACATACATACATACAGACATTGGCAGTTAAATATAAGCTTTTAATTTTAAAAAGACCAAGTACTAGGTTTATGATTAATTAAAAATGAACCTATAAAGTTGTAGATATTTAAAATAAAATAACGGTTGTCTGTAAAGTCGGTTTACTGACGATAGTTGAACGTGACAACGTCATAAGAAAAAAGCCTTAAACGGAACGCCTCACGGAACGCCTCAGAGCGAGGTAACGACGCATGGTAACGACGCATTTTTTCGTGCGTGCAGCCGGCTCCATCGAATTATAAGACGTTATCACGTCAAAAACCAGTCAGGTACGAGTCGAACTCGCGTACCGAGGGTCCCGTACAATTATTCTAATTTCTGTGAATCCGTACCACCACATCTCTGCGCGAGCACAAGAAAGATACCTGGTAATTTTGTTCGCTCTGTACGTAGGCCCACCCCTTTTCCTTTTTCTCCCCTCCTTTGGGTCCGGACAGAATATCAGCGCTGTGGTTTTAGATAATAAAACCACTATAAATAGTCAGTTCCCCATTGCATTGAGGAATCTTGGTAGGCCCGCATCATCTTCGGTATCATCGTCACTTACCATCAGGTGAGATGATGCCAAGGACTTACTAATTGTGAATAAAAAAATATATCAGATTGTCCTTATTTTTCTAGGAAACGTTAAAGAATTGACCATTTTAACATTTAAGGCCTTAAGATAATAGGTCAAATGACAATATTCAATTCACATTATAGAAAAACTGTGTGAAGCTATCACTATGGACAAAATATATAAAACACTTAAAGTAATATAAAATCGATTTAAATTAATACAATTTTAAAAATATTACCACTTTTTAATGTAAAAAAATATACTAAATATATACTGTTTTTGGCATTAATTGCAAAATTTCCCGAAAACAAATAGTTAATGTTGAATGTAACCAACACTCAAAAATCATCACACCAAGCACGAAAAAATCAACAATTGGGCGTTCGGTTTCAACGTAACAGCCGCGTTGACGTCCGCATTGATTTGAACTTAAACGAATAGACTTACGTTCGATATTATTTGAACACGTATCAACCTGCTCGGATTGAGGCGTCTTAAAGCCTTAAACGTTGAGTGTTTATAGTTCCTTATCAAACCAAAATAAACGTTATCATTATAAAACTAACCATGTCAAGTGGCAAAAATTTGAATTTACACAAAAAAAAAACAGTCGCAATTGTACTGATAAGAGAGTCGTTATCAATATCGTAAATAGATAACGCAATTTCAGGTTATCAGGCCACCCAATTGTTAGTAATTGTGTTAAGTGACCATCATATACCTATCTTAGACCCATTTTCACTTTTATATAATACTAGCTTTTGGCAGAGGCTTCGCTCGCGTGAACATAGTTTCTATGACCGTCTCCGAGGGTGTGCAGTGCGCGAGTCGCAAGCGGCTCGCGAGCGTGAAAAAAAGTAGCCTATATAAGGTGTAACAAAATTAGCTGGAACTATTTTAACTGGTGCTTCTACCCATGAAACTGAACAACTTTCCCCATGGAACCCATAGTCAAATCGCAAAAAAAATCTCCCATACTAACTCGATCAGCTGTTCAGCCAACTTAGTATGGGAAGTTCAAATTTTTTTTTTAGATTGTTATATGGTTTTCATGGAGAAAGTTGTTCAGTTTCATGGGTAGAAGCACCAGTTAAAATAGTTTCAGTTAATTTTGTTAGACCTTATATGTAAATTCAGGTCCTATAATCTGTCTACCTACCAAATAAAAAAAGTCGAAGTAAAGTCGAAGAACAAAGAAAACAAAACAATTCTATCGCTGGATTTTAACATAAGGCTTGTCATCCAATATTCAATTATTAGTACAAGCTATAAAAACTAGAGACGCAATTTTATGACGACTATGTCGATTGAATACAAAATTTTATGTTTCTTACACAAATTCTTTTAGATGATTTAATTATTTAATTGTATCCATTCTCTGGGTTGCCTGGAAGAAATTGCTTTAAGCAATAAGGCCGCCTACATTGTACAATTTAAAATTTTTCTTATTCTGTACTTGTATTTTTTAATCTTTGTAATTGTACAATAAAGCATATTTGATTGATTGATTGATTTAAAAACATTTAACACGTTAAAAAAACTGACTTCTATCGCAACAACATAGTACATTTTTGCATGATTATTTTTCGTTTTTTTAAATTTTCTATTAAAGTACGACACCGATTTTGATAAAATTTATATGGGACCACACAGAAAGCACTAGCTTTCAAATAAAAAAAGAATCATAAAAATCGGTTCACCCAGTCAAAAGTTCTGAGGTAACACACATAAAAAAAACATACAGTCGAATTGAGAACCTCCTCCTTTTTGGAAATCGTTTGAAAATATTGATTCTACTGAAAAACTCATCGTAGCAGCCAAAAGATGTACACTGCTGGACAAAGACTTCCTCCAAGACATGACGACCGTCCGTCCTGCACTGCCCGCATCCAGCGGCTTCCAGCGACCTTCACCAGGTCGTCGGCCAACAGAGTGCCTATACGCGTCATCTGTCAGTCCGCGGTCACCACTCGAGAACTTAGCAGTAGCTTTAATTACCATCTGTTCTATGAGCTATGTGTCCCACCCACTGCCACTTCCATTTAGCGATTCTGTGAGCTATGACGGTTGCCTTTAGTCTCCTATGGACCTGATTGGATCACGTAAGGAAACTCCGAGCATAGCTCGCTCCATCGCTCTTTGGGTGACCTTCTTATGAGGCCCATAGTAAAGCAGCGACCATGTCTCAGGACTAATTTCACCCCAAGCAATCTGCTGATAAAATCGAAAATGTACAATTGCCAGATTTAAATTTTTGATCCCAGAGAACCGGGAGGTAGCGGCTCGAACCCCGATGCCAATATAACAATGTGTTTTTGAATTTAGATTTCATATGTATACGTTTATCCGACGCTCTTACAGTGAAGGAAAACATCGTGAGGAAACCTGCACACGCCTGCGAAGAAACTCGAAGGTGGTTTTGAAGTCGACCAAGCCCGATCGCCCTAATTCAGGGTAGGCTCGAGCCCCTCGGTGGGGACGAATGAGAGCAGATATGATGATGCTAACTACTTAATCCTGCATTCACCCTCTTCCCCTCCCCCATGCCTCCCAGTTTTGGTATGTCTATAGTTGTAATTCAGTTTTCAAGAATTAGCCCAAAGAAATATACTAACACGGCAAATTAAATAAAAGCTTGTAAGAAATTGAAAATAATCACCATATCAGCCGAAGGACGTGCATTGCTGAACAAAGGTCTCACCCAAGGATTTCCACGACGACTGGTTCTGCGCTACCCGCATCCAGCGGCTTCCCGCGACCTTCACCAAGTCATCGGTCATCGGTAGGTCGTCATACCTACATACATATTTGTAAACTTATTTGTATCAGATTTCCAATCTATTCGATTAAAAAAAACATGTAAAACTTACGTTGCTATTTATGTCTGTGACGGACGGATGGACAGAAAGATCTTATATACAGGGTGTTAAAAATTGGTGTAGGTCTGGGGCTTCTATTCATCAAACTGAACAACTTTTGTTCTACAAGTTTGCTGAAATCGCGAAAAAATCGTTGAACTCTTCATACAAAACGACAGACCAATTTTGTTCATTTTTGTATGGAGTATCGACTTTTTTTTGCTAATTGACTATGGGTTCCTTGAGGAAAGTTGTTCAGTATGATAAGTAGAAGCCCGAGCTAACAAGTCCTACGCCAATTTTAACATCCTGTATAAGGGTTCCTTACAGGGACCATGGAACCCTAATAAAAACATATGTAAACAACTTGTGGGCGTGCATGTTCCAATCAAGGACATACAAACAGACAAATTTGATTGATGTATCGTAACGCACAATGATGGATTAGTTCTAAAGTGATCTCACTTGGCCTCAAACAAAAAATTGAAAATGATTTTTTTTTTCTCTAACTGATATGTATTACACTTAGGGAATGCAATCTCGCGAGATTGAGGATCGGACGAGATCTCGCGAGATTATGAAAATCAATCTCGCGAGATCTCGGCAGTTTCGAGATCTCGCGAGATTGGTAGTTAAGAGTATCAATTTTTGCAAATAATTTCACTAATAAAATAGATATAGAACTCCCGGGACATTGAAAGAAAAAGAACCATAGGTATTTTGAAATCAACATTTATTTTTACGAAGTCAAAAAGATTAATTAACAAAAATAATATAATTTGAGTTGAGATCAATCAAATCAAAGGCTCATTTCGCCAAACTAAAAAGAGAAATAGAATATAAAGTGAAAACCAAATAAAAACAATCAAATTAGGAACATTAGCAACATCTCGCTATACAATTATTTACAAACTGTTTTGGAAGTAGCTTCTTAGAAAGCACAACGTATTTAAGGTATCGTCACCTAACCTACACCTTATTTTGCAGGCTAGATAGCCAGCCGCTGAGAATGCCCTTTCAGATTCCACACTTGATGGTACTATAGTTGTGAGGCAGTTATCAGCGAACTGCAAAAGTTCTCCTTTAGACCCCCCGGACTCGTATAGATTCATTTCCTTCTTCAACAATTGGTCCAGCGAAATTTTTGCTTTCCTAGGGTCTTTGCAGGAAGTTATTGCTTCCTCCAGTTCTTCTTGCAAAGAAAGCTTGCCTGCTTCATTCAGAGTCTGGGAAAGGGATGAGAGGGATTCATCATCCTCATCAGGGGTGGCAGTGGCAGCAGGCGCAGGTGATGTTGATGTGACTGACTCAGTCATCATCGAAATTTGAGACCTGCCGCCCGCGCACCGAAACCGATCGGAGTTCGCTCCGTCCGTGTCGGTCGTGTCAGTTCGCGCGCTGCTGCGCGTCAAATAGGACGTTTTCATGCTCGAGTTCAATCTCGCTAATCTCGCGAGATCTCGTCCATTTTTAGGCCGAGATTAATCTCGCAGAAAAGGGCCGAGATCTCGCGAGATCGAGATCTCGCGAGAACGAGATTGCATTCCCTAATTACACTCCTGTTAAAAGTATGTAAGGAATAGCTAAAAGTATTGTTAGTCAGTTCTAGAGAGGCAACCGCACCGGAAAACGTAGCGTAGGCAGGCCTCCCACGCGGTGGACCGACGACCTGGTGAAGATCGTGGGAAGCCGCTGGATGCGTGCAGCGCAGTAGCGGTCGTCGTGGAAATCCTTGGGGGAGGTCTTTGTCCAGCAGTGGACGTCTTTCGGCTGTTAATGATGATCTTGCACTGCGCACCCTCGAAAAGTCATAGTAACGTTGATGCCGCGGGAAACAGCTAGTACAATATAATTTATGCCTAAATCTACTAAGCTGCTGATCTGGTAAGTACAGAGAGAAAATGGTAAATTAATATCTGATCCCCGAGGAATAAGCATTTCATTTATTTATCTGTGTAACAATAGTAATTTATTCTGTGTCAATACTCACAAGACAAATGTGCGTGGCATATAGGCAACAAAACATGGCGTTATCACGTATTGGAATCGGGCGTGAACTATCGGTCTACCCATCGTGAATGAGAAACACTTGGCTGCAACGACTGTGGTGCCTCATTTGAGTTATTGTTTCAAAACATATTTTGACGTGTAGTTATTGCTTTGGCGTTATACTAGACACGTATTTGTTATCTACAATTTGTTTTTTTCTTTTTAAGACATGTCATGTAAAACCACCCCAGTCATGTTATTCAAATGTCAATTCAAAACGATGTGCTCAAGCAGTCCAAAACAAGCATATAAGCATCCTAACTATAAAATTATAAAGATACTAGCTATTTTCCGCGGTTTTACCCGCGTGGACGTTTCTATGACTTGTCGAGGGTGCGCAGCCGTAGCCTATGTGATAATTCAGGTCCTAATCTGTCTACCTACCAAATTTCAGCTAGATCCGTTCAGTAGTTTTTGCGTGAAAGAGTAACAAACATACATCCATACATTATTACAAACTTTCGCGTTTATAATATTAGTAGAATGTTGATGATTTATTCCCTTAATATTTTTCAGATATAATAAAATTAAAACAATTATATTGATAATGTTCTTCTTTGACTGACTTGGTGGCTCACTAGTTAGTGCTCTTGACTGCTGATCCGAGAGTTGTGGGTCGATACCCACCCAGGGCAAACATTTGTGTGATGAGCAGATTTGTTTGCTCTGTGTCTGGGTGTTAAATATCTATATATCTATGTATTTAAGCTTATATAAGTATGTATATATCTGTCTCTGGTTCCCATAACACAGGGAATCCTACTTTGGGGCCAGATGACCATGTGTGATTTGTCCCTGAATATTTATTTATTTATTTCACAATTGGATAAGCCAAAATAAAAATTTGTTTGTTTTCCCTTCTTTCACGTCGCAACGGATCAACGTGTTTTTATGCACAAAGTTGTGAGAAGTGACACAGGCTTTTTTATTCTGTGTAAATAGTATTACGATACAGTTTTTGGGACAACTGAGAAAATCTCTTTTTGGTTGTTTTATGTTACGTCGCAACAAAGCAAGGGATTGACGTAATTTTTTTCACAAATATAGTTGAGGGGGTGGGACATAGACTACTAATAGGCAACATGCAATATTTTTATTTTTGCTTTCATTTTAAAGAACTCCATGCAGAATAAACCAGGAGTATATTAAAAAAATAAAAAAAACTTGTTTTTTTAATTTTAAATGCGGTTTTAAAGTAACCGTTTAAATTTTCGCGCGCAAACGGACTTATAGTTCCGATGACGTCACTCCTGTATGTCACTCAGACCAAAGAGAATATAATACATTGTAATTTATTGTACTTGTAATGTATTATATTCTCTTTGGTCACTGCTGTCTGTCACTCAGACCAAAGAAAATATAACACATTGTAATGTATTATATTCTCTTTGGTCTGAGTGTCAGACAGGAGTGACGTCATCGCAACTATACGTCCGTTTGCGCGCGCAAATTTAAACGGTTACTTTAAAACCGCATTTAAAATTAAAAAAACAAGTTTTTTTATTTTTTTAATATTATTATATCAGCTCATATACGTCCCCACCGAGGGGCTCGAGCCTACCCTGAATCAGGGTGATTAGGCCTTAGTCGACCACGCGGGCCTAGTGCGGGTTGGTCGACTTCACACACAACCTTCGAGTTTCTTCGCAGGCCTGTGCAGGTTTCCTCACGATGTTTTCCTTCACCGTTAAAGCAATCGGTAATGATATGTACGTAAGTTTGTGAAAAACTCATTGGTACATTGGCCGTCCAGATTTGAACCCGGTACCTCTGGTTAGATGGACCGAGTCGTTACCGGTTGAGCCACCGACGCTTTTATTTTTTTAATATACTCCTGGTTTATTCTGCATGGAGTTCTTTAAAATGCAAGCAAAAAAAAGCAAAAATAAAAATATTGCATGTTGCCATTAGCATAGCCTGATACAGTTCCTAAAGGATCTGGAGGAAATTTATTTCCACACACATGACCGCGGGCAGAAAATAGTATTATTTAGTGCGGCGGCGACGAAGCCATTTGAGATTTTTCGTAGGACTCTCTTCTATATACCTAAAACTGGTATGTATGTGTTCCTTGTACTCTATAAAATACGAAACTGACGGTTTTAAGAGGAGGAAGTGGGGACACGCATAGCAGTGACGTCACAAAGATGGCGGCCGACCATACCAAGTTTTTCTTCATTTCTCGAGTTCTACTGCATCAATTTCGTTGTTTAATATGTCATTTGAAAGGGTATATAATTGTCTATGGTCGGTCTTTTAAAACCTACTAATTTAGTCTTGTAGTTTTTAAAATATTAACAAAAATATAATTTTTTTTCATACACTTTTTCTTATTTACCGGTATAACTAAATAAAGAGAAACCTAAGTATACTTATGTTTATTGCAAAAAATAAAGTCCGTTTTATTACCTTCTCAAAAATATAAACATCATTGTAGTGCAATAATAAACAAACAAGTTATGACCAATCCTGTAAAGAAAGTACTTACCATCCATCGATATATTTCGATGTTACCATCTGATTTTTACCGCCGTTTTCACTATTGATTTTAAAATGATAAGTATTTAAGAGAAATAGCTGTGTTTTTTACAAATAAAATTATAATTATAATATGTGTTTGCTTTTACATTATAATATCACACGTTTTTTATTTTTTATATAATAATATCACACATCAAAACAAAGTATTATTGTAATCATAATAACAGTGCAAATAAAAACTATTCACAATCACAAGGTGTAGTGAAAATCACTTATTTTTACGTAAATCACATTGTACAAATAGTAATGAAATAATGAATACGATAATGTAGACACAACTGAATTATCGAGTTTAGTGAACAGAGCATAGGCAATCAACATACTACTCATCAACATCCTCAAAGTTATGCTGATTAAAACATAATTCTTTTCCAATATGGCATACTCCTATCATACATTTTTGCTTTGAGCGTGCACAGCCGCATTTCACTGTCCGGCAGTCTGTCTTACACTGGTACGATATGAACTCGATATCTTTCAGAGATATTGGAGGTTTCAGGCTTGTGATGGGAATTAGGGAATTGTTATATAACCTCCAGCCACAGTTTTCTGGTGAGGGTAAGGTTTGGATTGGGGTATTTGCATTTTCCAAATAAAAGCCTGGTAATTAGCTCTGTGTAGATGGTGCTTCAGGACTTCTCTAGAAGGTGGTAATTTGTCTAGATTTTTAATATTTGAAAAAACTGCAGCTCTTACATCATCAATGCTGTTTAAGGCTTGAAGTGAAGTTTTTTTGTCACAGATTGTTAATTATGAATTTTTCTCCATTCATCATTACGTCGTCTCTTAGTTCCTCTTCAGAGTCAAATTCGTCAAGAAGTGTATACATTTCGGTGAACACCTTCCAACTGGACTTTTTCGTAAAACCAGACAGTGAGCTTGTACTATCGCAGCCCGTTAGAGCATGAAAGGCAAGTAAATTTTTCTTTTCTGGTCCCATCGATTGGGCTATGTCATGAACAGGCACATAGATCGATTTTTGTGATGTACCAAATTGTACCCATACTTTCGGCGGTAGTTTCTCATAGAACTAGGTCAACAATAACATGACGTCAGTGTCCCTGCTGTTTACAATCAGTGTCTCGTAACCCATCTGGGCAGCATCTATCCCATGTATCACAAACCTAGTGTCTGCCTCTTCATGATTACACATTAAATGACGAATGTCTCGGTTCACATTTGTTTTAACATCAAGAGGATCTTCAAACCCACCTGCAGTCAATAACTCCAAATCGCCTTCAAGACTCGTCGTTTGCAGAACTACATTTTCGGATATAAATTTGGCAAAATTAGCCTTATTGCCGGAGTGGTGGATAAAACGATCCCATTTTCTCGGTAAAGGAGTACCAGAATCTGCAATTTTCAATTCCATAGGAGTCACTGATTGCTTCCTTTTTTCTCTCGTTCCAGATTTTATGGAGTGTACATTATAACGATCGAAAAGTATATGCACACTCTGACATTCCTCTTTTGTTAATTAGAGGCATAACGGTCTTCAAAAGCAAACAAAATAAATCGCCAAAAGTGGTTGAATTTTTAGGTTTTCCAATTGTTTGGATTAAAGCATGACCATCTAGTAACACTGCAGTTTTTGATTTGTGCTCAGAAACCAGCGATACCCGTGTTTCGGTTTTATCTATTAAAATATTAGCCAAAACAGATTTAACGCTCTGTCTCAGCTGCCCGTTTGGGTCGAATAGAGAAGGGGGGGGGGGGGGGGGGGATCTTTGAGTTAATTTTGCAAAATTTGCTTCAGATCGAGCTGCCGGCCACTTTTCACGGCAGAAAACATTTGTCTAATCAAAGAGTTTGCATTTATTGTCACTTCCGTTTTAGAGGATTTCATCGCCACATTATACGGGGAGTGAGGTGAGACAGGCCTGCTTCTACGTACCTACTTATAACTAGCAAAGGCAACGGTATCGAAGTAACTATTTAGTAATCTGTGACGGTATCCATAAATACCTATTACCTTCTTACTTATATTTTACATACCTACTCGGCATCAACCAATTACAATTTTACTGCATGCATGTATGTATAGATATAAACTAAACATAAGGTAAATATAAGTAGGCAACAAGGCAAGTGGGTAATCTGCAGTATGATTAGGATTACTTTTAAATGTAGGAATCTAAATGTAGGAAACCACTTACCACGAAGTCGATCAAATAAATTTGTTGAAGAAGAATCTAAGAACTTCTTGCGAGTCTCAAACGATTCTTTAAACTTTCCGATACTAATTTCTGTGGCCTCACGCAGGTCTTTGCTGCCACATTGGCATATAACACATAAGTCCCATCTAGTTGTGGTACAATTTGAACTTGTTGGTTGTAAAACTGCAACGGGTTGCAGCTCCATAGTTCACGGTTGTCCTTAATAACTCGCATTAATCAATATTACTGCCATTAAATACAACAATACTTGCAAAAAATAGTCGTCCCCACGAAAAAAGTAACAATCCACGTCCGCATTGAATTGCAAGTAGCGTGTGAGTGATATCGAACGCGAGTCATTCGCTCGCAAGGTCATTTACCCCAAAAACTAGGATTTACCTCAACGTTGTTGGGTTCGCGCGGCACGGGTACTTGCTTTACGGTAATGGCCACAATTTCTTGATTTATTATCGTAAAGAGATGGTATTTATCATTTTGGGAAGGCAATGAAACGCGCTTTAATGATAGCAATAAAATATTACGCTAAATAATCTCATTTTTTAGTTAATCTAGTCTTATTTATATCATTGTGCAAAAATATATATAAAAAAACATGTTTTTGTTAATATTTTAAAAACAGCAAAACTAAATTAGTAGGTTTCAAGAGAGCAATCATAGACAATTATATAACCTTTCAAATGACATATTAAATAACGAAATTGATGCAGTAGAACTCGAGAAACGAAGAAAAACTTGGTACGGTCGGCCGCCATCTTTGTGACGTCATAGCTGTGCGTGTCCCCACTTCCGCCTCTTAAAACCGTCAGTTTCATGTTATATAGAGCACAAGGAACACATACATACCAGTTTTAGGTATATAGAAGAGAGTCCTACGAAAATCGTGAAAGAGACCACTTATTAAATATTTGCCTCTTAACTAATTTATAATAATTCGAATCCTGCCACGTACCCATGTGATTTCGAATTTAGATTTAATATGTACGTTTATCCGACGCTCTTACGGTGAAGGAAAACATCGTGAGGAAACCTGCACACGCCTGCGGAGAAACTCGCAGGTTATGTGTGAAGTCGACGAAACCGCACTGGGCTCGCGTGGTCGACTAAGGCCTAATCGCCTTAATTCAGGGTAGGCTCGAGCCCCTCGGTGGGGACGTATATGAGCTGATACGATGATAATGAATAAAATTTACCAAGAGAACAGTTTCGATAAATAACTTGTGTCCGACGCACTTTCAATGACTATAATGTAGACAGACGTATATTATAAATTGATTAATCGTCATCATCATATCAGCCGAAAAACGTCCACTGCTGGACAAAGGCCTCCCTCAAGGATTTCCTCGACGACCGTTGGGAGGCCTGCCTTAGCTAGGCTTTTACGTTGACCACTTCTCATTAAGGTTGAAAATCCAAACCTTTTCCAACAAACAATAAATTCACTTTCTAGCGAGTTAGCCGTCAAACCGGCGACGGACTTAAAAAAAAGTTGAATACAATTTGTGATGCACTTTCACTGTGACAATTAGCGCGGTAATGAGGCTCTGGGTTGCCAGGTTGGGGGATTTTCCACAAGCCGGTGCAAATGTTTATACATCATTGGCACATCGTTTTAAGGTAACGCTCTCGTTGTTGTATTTTCATTTTGGAGAACCTTTAAATTGGGGACAGTAGAAAACCTTTTCTTAAATTTCACTTTTTTAGTTTGGTAGATTGCTTTATTCTCATAATAATAATAATAACGGTCGCGGTTCGAATCCTGCCACGTACCAATGTGTTTTCGAATTTAGATTTCATATGTACGTTTATCCGACGCTCTTACGGTGAAGGAAAACATCGTGAGGAAACCTGCACACGCCTGCAAAGAAACTCGAAGGTTGTGTGTGAAGTCGACCAACCACGTACCAATGTGTTTTCGAATTTAGATTTCATATGTACGTTTATCCGACGCTCTTACGGTGAAGGAAAACATCGTGAGGAAACCTGCACACGCCTGCAAAGAAACTCGAAGGTTGTGTGTGAAGTCGACTCGGCCCGCGTGTTCGACTAAGGCCAGATCGCCCTAATACAGGGTAGGCTCGAGCCCCTCGGTGGGGACTTATATGAGCTAATAAGATGAGAGATTGCTTTATTACCTAATAATTATACATTAGTATACTCGGTATAATAACAGTATGTAATGAAGCGTCGGTAGCTCAATCGGTAACTATTCCCTCTTAACCAGGGGTCCCGGGTTCAAACCCAATGTACCAATGTGTTTTTCGAACCTTACGTACATATATTACCGATTGCTTTAACGGTGAAGGAAAACATCGGGAGTAAACCTGCACATGTGATTCCAGACGTGTATAAAGGTCGCGCGCACACGTCCTTACACGTGACCGCGGGTGATGCTAAGTGCAACACCAGGCAACCGCCATCGTCTATCCCTTGGATAGCACGGTGAATTGTGCCACACAATAAGAGGGAGAGAGAGACCATATCTAATTGCTAAATACACAAATTTGTCAAGGTACACTATGATGATAATGTTCTATGACAGTACAACACCGAGATACCTATCATCGTCTTGCTGGTCTGATGAAAAAGCGAAGCTTTGATTATCGGAACACTATCAGGCCAACATTACCAATAAAACCTTAATTTAAGACGAGACCTGGCAAGTAAAATTTTGCTCAACCTTTTTCTATTAAAGCTAGCAACACTGTCAAGACACTTTAGTAAAGAAGACATCCTCATACGAATCGTTTAGTGACTCAAAGACAATCTCGCGTCGACCTGAGAACTGGGTTAAGCGAGGTTATGACATTTGAGAACAAAGGGTTTGTCTCCACCTTGTTTTAACCTAATCATTTCAATTCTCATCTGATGGTAAGTGATGATGATGCCGAAGATGGAAGCGGGCTTACCAAGATTCCCCAACACAATGGAGAATAAGATATCTAATCTCAAGCTGGAGCACATCAATTCTGTTAACATTGATGTTTGGCAACAATGAATTAGCTATTTCATCTCGATGTTTGGCAGCAAGACTTAAATAATATGACGGTAGCTAGCCAAGCGGGCGTAAAAATACAATTCCACTAACAAAACCGAGTCTTACAAAGTTAGACTTCGCTAGGAATCGAACCCGCGATCTCCTGATGTGAAGCTAATGATATAACCATTACCACAGCATTACAATATAGCGGCTTACAGTAGCGCAACGAATGTACTTACGCAGAGCAACGGAAGCGGGGCAGCGGGCGGCGGGGCATATCTATACCTGTATCTATAGGTGTTTAGGTAGAAGGTAGGTAATAAAATGTATATACAGGATGTAAAAAAAGGTGTAGAACCCTTTAACCGGGGCTCTACTCCTCTTACGGCCGAAAAACATAAAACCGCGTTGCGGCACCGCACCGCCGAAATCAACCCGCCGATAAATAAATTAAAAAAAAAAAATCGTTTAGTAGTATTTTTTAATTTTTAATTTATTCATAACGCGGTTAGGTGTTTCGGCGCAACTTGTTCATTATGATGAGTAGAGTTTTGTTGCACCATTCTGTATATGTATACTAGATTTTGCCCGCGGCTTCGCCCGCGTGGACATCATTTTTGTGACTGACTTAGAGGGTGCGCGAGCGTGGCCATGCATTTTCTCCAGATCCCTCGGGAACTATTTCAGGATATGCTTATTAGTAAATCGTGTCATTTCCCACACCCTCAACCATGTCTGTGTAAAAAATCACACATTCCATTGTTCTGTTGCGATGTTAAAGAAATTAACCAAAAAAGAGTATATTTTCAGTTTCCTCGAGAATTGCATCGGGCTATGCTATTTTCACGGATTTAAAAGTAGCCTATGTCCTTCCCCGTGACACAGGCTACCTGCATGCCAAATTTCATTAAGATTGGTCAAGGAGTTGAAGCGTGAAAAGGTAACAAACAAACACATTTTCACATTTAATATTGTAAGGATTATTAGTTTCGTTTGGGGCCGGATGTTTTTCCGTATTCCATGTTTCGTAGTAGCAAAGAATAAAAACTATTTATGGTAGTAGTAATGTGTTTTCGTATATTCTGAATAAGTGGGTGTAAAAGTCAGGTGGTGCAGTTTATATTTTCAACCGATTTCCAAAAAAAGGAGGTTTTCAATTCGACGTTTTCGATATTTTCGACTCGACATTTTCGCACATTTTGAACCAATTTTCATGATATTTCTTTTAATTCGATAGGGTTATATGCTGCTACGAGTAGGTAGGCCGCATATAAATTTTATCAAACAAAATGGTTTATTTCCTTTTTTTTTAGAAAATTAACAAAAACAAAAATAATAATGCAAAATTCAACTAAGTTGTTGCGATGGCAGTCGGTTTTTTAACGGGTTTAGCATTTCCTAATTTGATTATTTAGTATTTGTCGTAATGTTTTCGTTTTTTCTTTTTTATTAACCGACTTCAAAAAAAGGAGGAGGTTTCTCAATTCGACCGTATATATATTATTTTATTATGTGTGTTCGCGGATAACTTCGTCGTTAATTAATCGATTTTGATGACTCTTTTTTTGTTGGAAAGGATATATCCCAATGGTGGTGCCATGATAAGGAAACCAGGATCTGATGATGGAATCCTAGAGAAATCGAGGGAAACCTTAGTTTCCTGTTTTAAGATGGTTTTTTGTTTGTTCAAAATTATGTCATACATAATATATTACTTGTAGTTGTGTGCCTTATACAACAACTGTCAGAGTTCGATGGCAGAGAGTGTGTTTAGTTTCCACCATCAGGAACCGGTTACGACACGGCACAACAAAAGATTAATGTTGTCCAAATCATTTTTCAAACCAACTCTAAACAAAACAAGCAAACCATTTTAAGTTTACAAGAGAATAGGACTGTATACAGTCTGTGCCCGAAATTCCCTGATGGGTAGTAAGATTCCACATTTTTTGTTCAATCGAGCCAAAACTGCTCAATCGTGTTTCTAATAGCTTTTGACTTTAAGGAACATCATCAACAATAAGGGTTTTTTTTTCAACCTTGGGTTGGAACCTATCGTTTAGGAGTAATTGACGTCAACAATAACTAAAATCTGTAATATTACCGCCTTAAGTCACATAATATGTATATAATTAAATCCTAAGTATAGGTACTTTTTTGCGGGAGGTCAGCTAAATTAGGGCGCAAGCTGTACATTCTGTCACAAAACACAAAAGTGAAATTGTGTGACGAAATGTCGGCTTACTTTGATGACACGAATCTCTGGAGATTATGACGAGAATGGTTTTCTAATGACTTAGTGCAGGGATGGAGTTAGAGCTAGGGACTGTTCAGAAGACAAACAGCGTGGGACGCCCTCCGACTAGTTTGAGCGATATTTTGCGAGCTGGACGCGCAGGGTCGATACAAGTACAACAAGTAGGGCGCGTTGAAGGAGGCCTTAAGGCTGGACATAAGCAGTGGGCTAAATACGGGCTAATTATGCTGTTGATGAGTTTTGGGCTAGGGCACTAATTTGCGTTCCTATTACGTCACATAATGCCATTCAGTGACTTTTGTTTTTTTATTTGTACATTAAAGACCAAAATATACAAAGGAATTTCAGTATTTTTTTTTGAATTACCTTTGAGTAGTATATTTAGGTAATAATTAATAGCATTTAGTATTTTTACAAGAAATTAACACTTTCTCAGCCCAAAAATAATCAAGGTCCGAACTGTCAAAATAATCTCATAGGGCTTCAAAGGCCATTGAACTTGAAGCATCGACGCACCCTCCCTCCCGCGTCTAAGCTTGCATGGATGTTATAAAGCAGGCTCGAAGAGCAAGGGCATAGGGTCTTAGTTTATGGAAAATAGATATAACCACCAAGTAAAATTTATAAACTTTCAAATAACTTATTAATTTAGTGAGCACTTGCTTCATAAAAACATAATATGTATATGTAGTAGAAAAAACGTAATAAAAACCATTATTATCCACAGGTCAAGGTCAGAAATGAAAGACAGCCGTAAAGTGAAAAAAAAATTGGAAACATCATAACAAAAACAAATTAAAAAGAAAATAATACAAAAGACAGACTTAAAACAAACCAAAAAGTATGACTTCGTCACTAACATAGTACTAAATTAGGGTTGCCATAAATCCCCAAGGCCCCGTCGGGACATTCACAGTTTGGGGTCCTTTTTTTAGTATTTACTATGTTCGTTGGTGCGCGGGAGTTTCATATAAACAAGGGCAATAGCAAAGCCATCGAATCGCAAATTTAAAAAAAAGTCTTTAAAACAAAACCATTGGGGATTATATTCATTTATTAATGGAGGATGGCGCTTTATAATTTTTTTAAAATTTGTAGCTCTGCGCTCGATTATATTTTTCGGGGGACATTTTATAGCTTGACGGGACGTCGGGACACCACTGTTAATAACGGTGACATGTCCCGACGTATCGGGACGAATGGCAACGCTATCTAAATACGTATCTGGCGTACTATCTCTGTTTTGATTCCATCTAATGTTAATGCAAATGTTTGACAGTACTGCCAACATTTGTTTTAGCCCTTATACGCGTCTTGTTTTTATTTTAGTAGGTTGGGTTAGGTAGGTCGTTGCTTTGTCCACATTTCTCAATAATTTTCAAAAACATTTGTTTATATAAAACATATAACAATAATAAACATAAATAAGCTCCAGAGCCTTAAGGCGAGGTATTGATTGGAATAGTTGTCTCTGTCTTTTTCTTTACGTGTAAAGAGTAAAGACAGTAACCACACTTTTTCTCTTTTTCAATGGGTTTTTCGTTTCAATCAAAAACTACAATGAAAGTACTAAACAAAATAACATTACTCACTTTGTATTATCATAACAAATATTGTTGTATATTTTTTGAAATTCATACTTCAAAATATTAGTCACAACTAGAGTTGAAAGTATCGATGTAGACCTATCTTTGGTTTTTTTTTTTCTATAGAGCCAAAACTGCTCAATCATGTTTCTAATAGATTTGGACTTTAAGGAATATCATCAACAATAAAGGTTTTTCTTTCAACCTTGAGTTTTCTATCGTTTAGGAGTAATTGACGTCAAAAATAACGAAAATCTGTAATATTACCGCCGCAAAGTTGTCGGTGTTCGGAGAGTGCACGCAAAAACTACACGACCTCATTCCCCCAGCTCCATTCCACCTTCGGTCAACGAGACGCATTGGAGAGGTTCCACTTCTTTGTTGTTAATATTCTGCCTATCCGCACGAAGCGTTACTCCTTGCCTGCGTGTATTTTCTCGCCTCTTACAATTTGGGGATCTTCAAGGCGAAAGTGACAAGGCATTATTTGAGTTTGCGTATACCATCATTGACTACATCGTCACTTTCCATCAGGTGAGATGTAACAACGCACTCAAATTTTTTGTTAAATAATGTCTAGTAAGACCTTGATTTTGTATGATGAAAGTTCTCCATTGGAAAACAGCGTGAAGGTTAAATTCTAGATTTAGTGGCCAACCCTACAATATTTTTTTTTACAACTAGCCTCTGAGGTTCACCCATCTATGTTCTAAATCGAACATTTATTTTCGTATAAAAGATTATTTAACACCTCATTTAGTTTGTTATTTTCGTTTTAAACCAATGTAATTTCTCCAGTGCTAGGCACGAGTCTCTTTCCAGACTCGGGAAGGTGGCATGGGTCTATTTCCAGACTCGGGAAGGTGGCATGGGTCTATTTCCAGACTCGGGAAGGTGGCTCGGGTCCCTTTCCAGACTCGGGAAGGTGGCTCGGGGTCTCTTCTCAGATTCGGGAAGGTCGCACTGGTCTCTTTCCAGATTCGGGAAGGTGGCACGGGTCTGGAGGTTGTAGGGCTACTAGAGTACCCCAATTTTAGAATTTTTCAAGTTTTCAATAAGGCCTTTGACATGGCTTAACGACTGCCATAGTATAGCTATACCAATCATCGACAACAGCTAAACGTGCCTTGTTAAGGTGGTTCATTTTGAATAAGGCGCGAATTCAAAATTTTTCAAGGTATTTTGTGAATTATGACTAATATAAGACAAAAAAAAAATAAAAATGAAGGGACATAAAATTGAACAATAATACAAGAACCGTAGTATATTAAACCGTGAAGTAACAAGCGACATCTAGTAAGATCTAGACAGTACATTTTATTTTTACCAATTTCAAAACAAAATACAAAACAATTAATCATTTATAGCACCATTAAACCTATATAGGTAGTTGATTTATGAAGATACTTGTTTTGGAACCGTCAGTGCACGAGTCCAACTCGCACTTGGCCGGTTTTTATATCTTCATGTCATAAAAAAAAAAAAAATACCAATTCACACTGAGTTGCGACCGCTTTAAAAAAAAACATAATATTGTCTGATGTTCCATTCCAAGAAGTGCACCCGCCATCCTGACACAGACAATCTTTTTTTTTAACGTAAAGGTTTTTTGAGTTGCATGATTCGAACCCCGAACCAAGGTAGACTTAGATCATCAGCCAGGTCTATTTTCAGACCAATAACAGGCCTATTGTGCTATCCAAAAATTAGATTTTCAATGACAAAAAACCGCAACAAAAACCTAAGGTCAAAAACATAATAACACGTTTGGTTTATACTGATGGTTAACCGTCGCTAATCGAAACTTATTTTATTATAATTAACTCATTCTTAAACTTATATTATAATAGTTATACAGAGTGTAACAAAACTGGTGTGGGTCCCATCAAATGGGGCTTTTACAACTTTTGTTCTATGATTGCTGAAATCGCTAAAACTCTTCATACAAATCGACCAATTTTGTGCATAATTGTATGGAGGGTAATTTTTTTTAAGGTTTGAATAGGGACTCCTTTTGGAAAGTTGTTCAGTATGATGAGTACAACCCCCAGTTAACGGGACATATACCAATGTATACCCTGTATACTTAATATACAATATGAACTATGGTTTAAAATTTGATTTTGGTTTCTGAAGAACGGCATTGAAGCCGTAATAGCTTGAAGGCTATATAATTATTTTTGGACGTAAATATAGGTATGTGGTTCATTTTCCCAAGAGACCTATATTCAAATCACAAAAAAAGGTTAGATCTTTCATACAAACGATTGCTGATTAAACAGTTATGTGCATTTTTGTATGGGAGCGGTTTTTTTTTCTTTGGAATTTACCTTGGGGAAGTTATTCAGTGTGCCTAAGTAACAGTTAGTTAGTAACAGTTAGTTTTCCTGTCTTTCTATCACTTATACTGAAGGTTGCCTGGCAGAAATCGCTTAAAACAATAAGGTCGCCTTTGCGCTTTATTTAAACTATTAATTTAAGTCCTGTATTGTTTTTTAGCGTGCAATAATAGTAAATTACTGACGAGGCCGGGAAAGTAAGCGATTGCTAGAAGAGTAGAGTTTAAAGACCGAATCGCAGGTGCTTTACTGTTTTTTTTATTTATTATTGGTAAGCCCTTGGCATCATCTCACCTGATGGTAAGTGACGACGATGCCGAAGATGGAAGCGGGCTTACCAAGATTCCCCATCGCAATGCAGAACTGGCTATCTTATCTTCAAGCCGGAACACATCAATGATGTTAACACTGATGTTTGGCGGCAAGACTTAGATAAGATGGTGGTAGCTAGCCAGGCGGGCTTAGAAAATGCCCTTCCACCGAGTCTTACAAGTTGACCCCACCGGGAATCGAACCCGCGACCTCCTGATGTGAAGCGAACGAATGGACTAACCATTCTAAACAAATCAAGGAAATTAAAACCATAAATAAATATAGTTTTCAGTAAATTACACTCGATATTTAAAACCGTGAGCAAAGAGTAGGGAACGCTGTCGTGACGCACACTTTTTTTTAAATCACCACCAGTTAAGCTGCCGATCCGTTAAATTTTTTTAAAAAAAGGAGCCAGCTACCTCAGACCAAAGAGCTTTTATTTATCTGATTATGGGTGTTGTCACTTATTTGTATGAGATTTGTCTTCTGTGCCTCTCAGTGTGTTATAAGATTGTTGCAATTAAAAAAAAACACTTTCCGGCTCGTTATTAATGAGCCTGAAAGTAGTTTTTTTAAATTTAATTTTCGAAGATCCTGATATCACATAAGCCCTGTCTTGTTTTTAAAAATGTGAAGCGAATATTACATAGCGTGTTCAAATAAAGTAACGTACATACTTGCCTAACGGGTCCTGCAGTCCTGCACCAATGTTATTTGAATCTGTACACAAACCTTCAGTGAAAATTGTAAGTATTGTGTTCCTTTGCAATGTACTACAACGAGCATATTTACAAAATCGTTTCCCATACAAACTTAAAATTAATACTTCTTGAAAATGAATAGGCCGATTCTATTGAAACTTTATACACATAATCAAGTAACGAAATCCTAGTTTGTGAATACAATAAAACCATACATCACTATTATTTAGAGACAACGTTTGTTTTTAAAAAAGGAATCTATTCACAAAGTAATATTTTGTGACTTGCTTATGTGTAGAAAATTTCATTAGAATTAGGCCATACAATTTCAAGGAGTAGTAATTTTAACTTTGTATTTGAAACGATTTTGTGAATACGCTCTTTAATAAAAAAATAATAATAGTACAATTATTGTTCATTAATAACTACACCAGTAATGTCAAAGACAAAAGTGTTTTTTAATAAAAACGTATGATTTTCTCAAAAAGATTACAATGAAATAATTAAAATTGTTTGTACAATAGCATTTAAAATTCTCATGCCTATATTGTTCATTCTTTTGTGAAGGATGTAGAGATTGCACAATATTTTTATGGTAAAACAATGGATTAACAGAAATAATGCCTATTCAATAATATGCTAGTATTTTCCACACTAAAAACGACATATTTGTGACAGGGACAAGAACCAAGATCGATAATTGTTTAAATGGTGAAGTGGCCAAATAATAAGGTATTTTTTACAATTTTTGAAACAATGGATTTTTGTTACAAATAATATTATTAATCGACATATCCAACTCGGCTGGGCAGCGTTCGGGAAGCTTAGCTTCGCAATATCTTTACGTCCTAAATACCGCTGTGTCTCTAAACTAAGGTCTTCGACCAGTGTGTGTTGCCAGTGATGACTTACGGAACTGAGACATGTTCGTTTACTATGGGCCTCACAAGAAGGCTCAAGGTCACCCAAAGGGCAACGGACCGTGCTATGCTCGGAGTTTCTCTGCGTGATCGAATCAGAAACGAGGAGATCCTCAGGAGAACCAAAGTAACCGACGTGCTCACAGAATCGCTAAACTGAAGTGGCAGTGGGCAGGGCACATAGCTCGTAGAACAGATGGCCGTTGGGGTAGTAAATTTCTCGAGTGGCGACCGCGCACCGGAAAACCTAGTGTAAGCAGGCCTCCCACGCGATGGACCGACGACCTGGTGAAGATCGCGGGAAGCCTATGGATGCGGCCACCGCAGGACCGGTCGTCGTGGAAATCCTTGGGGGAGGCCGTGGATGTTTTTCGGCTGATATAATGAATATTATTTATGATCTTGATCGCATTTTTTTAAATTATAAATTTGAGTGCGTTTGTCTTTATCTCATCTGATGGAAAGTGAAGATCCTGATGTGATGACACTATCGAGTCGTGGAAAGCTTTAGCAAAACTCATTTCAACGAAGCCAATTTTATCGAAAAGCTATTTCATCGAATGATTATTTGATCTACGAGCCATTTCAACGAAAAGCTTATGTCACCGATTGTACATTTCTTCGAAAGATAATTTAGGATGTCCACGCGGGCGGAACATGATAGACATTAACCACCCTGACACAGAGCAAACAAACCTGCTCATCACACGAATGGTTTCCCTGTGTGGGGATCGAACCCACGACTCTTGGTCCAGCAGGCAGGATCGCTGCTACTCAACCAACAGGTCAGTTAACCCTAGGTGACTCGATTTGAAATACTAGTAACACTACTGCTCGCGTGGGGTAAAATCTTACCCCAGTTTTTATTATTCAAAAAAAACCAAAAGTGCCGGGGAAAGCTTTAGCAAAACTAGTTTCAACGACGCCAATTTTATCGAAAAGCTATTTCATCGAATTGTTATTTGATCTATGATCCAATTCACCGAAAAGCTAAATCGTCGAAAGCCTATGTCACCGATTGTACATTTCTTCGAAAGACAATTTAGACAATTTTGAATGTCCACGCGATAACATGGTAGACATTGACCACCCTGACACAGAGCAAACAAACCTGCTCTTCACACGAATGTTTTTCCTGAGTGGGGATCGAACCCACTACTCTCGGTCCAGCAAGCAGGATCGCTGCCACTGAACCAAGGGGTCAGTTAACCCTAGGTGACTCGCGTTGATATACTAGTAACACTACTGCTCGCGTGGAATAAAATCTTACCCCAGTTTTAATTATTGAATAAAACCATAAGTGCATGCGAAATAAGTCTTTTAATAAGAAAATATCATGTATTGAACAATAATCTATAACAAATATTATAATAATTCTTAAAAATAATCAAATTAATAAAATATTAATAAGGCACTGTTTTTAGCATGACAATTTTGGCATACAATGATTTGATCCTCTTTGCATAAATTATTATGGCATACTTGTACACATAATATTTGTTATTTATACTTGACCCTTGCACACACGTGACATCTGCAAAATTGGCCTTGGCCAAATTCTTAGTTAACGAGCCATAGCTGTCCACACCTGAAATTTTCACTTCATAAAAACTCGCGTGGGGTAAAATTTTACCCCGAACACACTCTCCAGGCACAACCATACTGATCAGTGCTGAGCCCGCTACTAAAAATCAAAGGTCGCGGCGTTTTAGGAATCTACAAGACAAAATATGACGGTAGAATAAAAAAATAATGATAATATTTATATATGAAGCCCTCTAGGGTAAAAAAATACCCCACGCGAGGTATTAAGGGTTAAACTACACTATATCTTTTTGACACACGTCTTTGTGAAACACGTCTTTGTGAAAGTCTTGTCCAGACAATGTCCAGCAGTTGGCTGTTGACAATGGAGGCTAATGGTGTTGGAACTAACGCATAACTTAGTCCTTTTATGGTGTTACGCATTTTAAACTCTCTTTTTCTTCTCTCTTGGTTTCTGCGAAATGAGAGCATATTCCTTATTGAATAACTGTTTTTTAATAAAAAAAAATGACTGATTTTGACTGCAACTCACCTGATGGGAAATGATGATTCAGTCGAGGATAGTACATGCAAACTCAAATTATGCCTATTCACTCTCGCCTTGAAGTCCTTTTAGAAGTCGGGAAACACTCTCGGAGGCAAAGAGTTTCATTCCTTCGCTGTCCGCATAATAAACGAGGAAGCGTAACGCTTCGTGCGAAAAGGTGGCACATTAACAACAAAGGGGTGCAACGCCTCCTTGCGTCTCGTTTATTGACTCTTCAACAAATGTGTGGTTTCTATTCGATCCGATTTTTTAACTTCTGTTTTAGATATAACGTCCCCACTGAAGGGGTAAGGGTCTCTCTCCAAAGCATAACCGCTTCCGCTCCGTGGCGTAATGGTTAGCCCATTTGCTTCACACCAGAAGGTCACGGGTTCGATTCCCAGCGGGGTCAACTTGTAAGACTCGGTTTGGTTGGCGGTTGGGCATTTTCTAAGCCCGCCTGGCTAGCTACCACCATCTTATCTAAGTATTGCCGCCAAACATCAGTGTTAACAACATTGATGTGTTCCGGCTTGGATACGATTGCCAGTTCTTTATTGTGTTGGGGAATCTTGGTAAACCCGCTTCCATTTTCGGCATCATCGTCACTTACCATAAAATAATATTGTAAGTAACTAGGTAGGTACATTAAATTAATTTCTGAATGACATGATATTGTATTAGATTTTAGATAGTTTTTGGACACAATTTAGTGTTATTAATTTTAATTTTTACCCACGTTAAATAAAATAATTTTCAAAATTCCTAAAAACTTTTAGGTACAAGCTTTTAATATTGCATTGTCACGCGATATATACATATGCATGCAAAATTTCAGCTCAATCGGAAACAGGAAAGTGGGTCAAATTTAACTTGCAAGATTCCACCCGAACAAACATACATACATTGCAAGGTTAATAAAAGCTTGTAAATACTTGACTTTTATCAAAAGCTTTCAAACTGTATAGAAGGCTTTCTATTTTGAAACTTCTTGACGACTACCAAAGCACACCCTGGACACTTCATACAACGGGCCAGAAATGACATTTAAAAAAAGGAATGACGAAACAAACAAAATAGCGGCGAAATCC
Organism: Coleophora flavipennella; assembly: GCA_947284805.1. Classification (NCBI taxonomy): domain Eukaryota; kingdom Metazoa; phylum Arthropoda; class Insecta; order Lepidoptera; family Coleophoridae; genus Coleophora; species Coleophora flavipennella. Next base: position 7,656,219 of record OX369290.1, read on the forward strand.
TATACGTTCGACAACCAAACTGTGACCAATCTGTATCAATCTGTGTGACGAGGGGGTGAGGTCGCAATCTAGAGAGTGGCAGGGGGTGTCCATACTGTATGTTAGTACTAATATAATAATATATACTTTGACCAAAGCATTTAGCAATCGTCACCAACTTCCTAAGCACCGAACGACCGATTTTTTATAGAGCCTCTGCAAAAAATAAATTAGATCTTAAAATATTTTAAAATTTTAATACTGATTCCTTGTAACTATTAAAACAAATTGCTAATTTAACTCATAAAAAAAACCGCCAAAAGCCAGTACCGCCGCCGTTAAATAAAAAAAACGACTACCGTAAACATATTTTTGTAGACAAAAAAAACTAATTGTTTTAGGTTTTTTCGTCGGGTAACATTTTGAAATATGATTTGTTTCCTACCAAATGATTATGAAATCGTGAGTAAGTGAAGTCATTTAGTGATGTTTTATAACGGTGGCCAGTTTAACTGCAACCACTAACAAAATGAACTTGGCACATTATTCAAGAAGTAAAATATATAAATTGTTACATTTTAAAAATGGGCAGTGACAATAAAAATGGTGCCCTGTTACTTCGTTCCTTACAAAATAATTCTTAAGTTATTTTTGTGCCGTACCTATGCATATAAAAAGCTTTCGCATACAAAGTCGTAGCAGCGAAGTGTATTTTTTACTTCATTTTAAAAAGAAACATAAGTTTAAAAATATTCTGTGAGAGAATTGGTTCAGTTTCATGAGTAAACCCCTATTTTTCAGGGTTCCGTACCGGGTAACGGGAACCCATTACTAAGCCTATGCCGTCTGTCTATCCTTCCGTCTGTCTGTCGTCTGTCTGTACGACCTTTAAAAGTGGCTGGCTGAACTTTTCACGGAATATGTTTTAATATAGGGTACTATCTTTTGCCTGCTGCTTCGCTCACGTGGACATCGTTTCTATGACTGTCTTTGAGGGTGAGTGGTGCGCAAGCCGTAAGCAGCTCGCGAGCTTTAGATAAAGCCTGTTGTCACTCAGAAATAATGTAGCTTTCCAATGGTAAAATAATTTTTAAAATTTTTAAAAGAGATTACTTCGTGTAAACAAACTCACAAAGTTACAAACTTTACCTCTTTATAATATTGGTATAATTGTACAAATAATATACTTAAATTAAAAACTAAAACAAGAAACGTGTTTTTTAAGGTTTTTCTTTTTGCTCCATCGCTAAAACGGCACACATACGAGCGTGTGATTAATTAATCCTAAAGTGAAAGAATTCAGTTCAGAATTGGTAAACTTAAGTGGCAGTGGTCGGCGCATATAGAACAGATGGCCGTTGAGGCAGTGAAATTCTCGAGTGGCGACCGCACCGGAAAACGTAGCGTAGGCAGGCCTCCTACTCGTAGACCGATGACCTGGTGAAGGTCGCGAGAAGCCGCTGGAAGCGGGCAGCGCAGAGTCGCCGTGGAAATCCTTGGGGAAGGCCTATGTCCAGCAGTGGACGTCCTTCGGCTGATATGATGATGAAAGTGAAATATAAAAATATATTAAAAACCGGCCAAGTGCGAGTCGTACTTGCGCTAAGGAGTACGAATTCAATGAAAAATTAAATCATTTTTCTGGTGCTCTCGTTAATGTCTTTTGTTTGAAATGAATAGGTATTATTGTTCTACTCGTGTGTAGTGGTATGGTAGTACGGAACTCTTGGAACGCGAGTCCAGCTCGCACTTGGCTGGTTATTTTAAAGAAATGTCTAGTACTAATTTATTTATTTATTTACACTTACACCAAAAACATTTTCGTAAAGATAACACATAGGGATATTATATGTACTGTAGGTAGTCTTATTGCTAAAAGCAATCTTTTCCAGACAACGTTTAATATATACAGGTACTGAAGTGTTTGAAAAGAAGAGCAGTTTACTCAATAAAATCAAAAGTTTGCCCAAGTCCATACTCTTCGTGGCCTCTAATCATCCATGACGCCCTAACCTTACCGCCTTGAGAATAAAGTTGTATGACTAACATAACCAAACATTAGTATTAGGAAGTGATTACTGGCAATCATTGAATGATGACCAATATGACGTCATAGTTATATGTTTTTATTCACACCTTGTAAAACTATTAAACTAATAATGTAGCAAGAAGATTAAGCAAAAAAATGTCTGGTTCCGGCATAGTTATTGGATACTTATTATTGTAAGTACCTTTTTTTTATCCTCAATTGATAAGCCCTTGGCATCATCTCACCTGATGGTAAGTGACGATGATGCCGAAGATGGAAGCGGGCTTACCAAGATTCCCCAACGCAATGGGGATCTAGCTATCTTATCTTCAAGCCGGAACACATCAATGTTGTTAACACTGATGTTTGGCGGCAAGATTTAGATAAGTTGGTGGTAGCTAGCCAGGCTGGCTAAGAAAATGCCCTACCACCAACCAAACCTAATCTTACAAGTTGACCCCGCCGGGAATCGAACCCGCGACCTCCTGGTGTGAAGCGAATGGACTGACCATTACGCCACGGAGGCCACGGTTACCTTTAGTGCTGACGTTGAAATAGTAGATATATTTTTTGAAAAGACAAGGGAACCCTACTTGGCCAGTTTTTCTTTTCTAAGACTGCAGCTAGAGTTGCCAGGTCTTAAAACTGAATAGCCGGACAGACTAGCCAGTTAAGCCGGACTTTTGGGTAAAAAAGCCGGACTTCTTAAATTCTTAAAGCCCGCTTTAGACATGAATAAATATAGTGCATTAGTTAGTCAATCTGTATGTATGTTTAGACGAGGTCTTAATCAGACTACGAAGCTCCGCCCCCTTGAGTCACTTTATCACTTATACGACGGCGCGCTCGCCCGAATATCCAAAACCGGACAGGCCGGATATCATCTAATTTGACCGGACACGCATTCAAAAAGCCTAACCCTGTCCGGATTTATCCGGACGCCTGGCAACGCTAACTGCAGCTATAGCCATTAATATCCTTGTAACCGCTAGCATTTATATTAAACTGCAATCGATCAAACGTATAAAATCGATGCAGTTACATATACCGTTCGGTTGTCATGTCAAGTGCATAATCGCATGATTTATTGCGAATGAACGCCCTTATTTCTTGTCTGATATCGGATATGATATTTTTTTTATGCAGCTGAGTATGTGTTGACAAGATTCAGGTATAGCTGCCTCCGTGGCGTGGTGACTAGTCCATTTGCTTCACATTAGAAGGTCGCGAGTTTGATTTCCGATGGGGTCTCAATTTGTAAGACTACGTTTGGGTGGTGGTAGAGTAAATTGTAAGCCCACCCGGTTAAACATTATTTTATCTAAGTATTTAAAAAAAAACGAGTGTGCTTTGTCATAAATTTGCTTGTGCTCTAGAAGATATTATAAAATAATAGATTATGTAATTGACAAAGATATATAATATGTTGATTCTATAACAAATACCATTACCTGAACTACACGATTGAAGTAAAACTTAATCACCGTTCGTGTAACGCATTCACCAGCTAACTCCCCAAGTCAAGCCGGCTGCCCCATTTTAAAACACAGTAACTGCAAAATTTTTATACCTGTTTTTATTATTATTATTATATCAGCTCATATACGTCCCCACCGAGGGGCTCGAGCCTACCCTGAATCAGGGCGATTAGGCCTTAGTCGACCACGCGGGCCCAGTGCGGGTTGGTCGACTTCACACACAACCTTCGAGTTTCTTCGCATGCAGGTTTCCTCACGATGTTTTCCTTCACCGTTAAAGCAATCGGTAATTATATGTACGTAAGTTTTTGAAAAACTCATTGGTACATTGACCGTCCAGATTTGAACCCGGTACCTCTGGTTAGATGGACCGATTCGACCGTTAATTATTATTTTTTATATGTGTTACCTCAGAACTTTTGAATGGGTGAACCGATTTTTATGATTCTTTTATTATTTGAAAGCTAGTGCTTTCCGTGTAGTCCCATATAAATATTATCAAAACCGGTGTCGTACTTTATTAGAAAATTAACAAAAACCCAAAATAATAATGCAAAAATGTAGTACCTAAGTTATTGCGATGGAAGTCAGTTTTTCAACGTGTTTAGCGTTTTTTAATTATAGGTGTGTGCAATAATAGTTATTTGTTATACAAGAGTGCAAAGTTGCTTTTTAACCGCGTGCTCAATTTTGATGACCGATCAAGCGAAGGAAAATTAGAATCCTGAGCGTTAGCAAGGGAATCAAAGAGCACGAGGTGAAAAATCTTTGCACTCGAGTGCAACACGTAACTTTTCATTCCACCTCAGCGAGGAAATTACTAAATGGAAAAAAATATTTGCGCATTACAAATACCTAGTTTCAGTCAATCCTGTTGGCGTCAAATAAACTTCCTCGTCACTATAATCACTCATTTTAGGTTTTTCACTTATTTTCAAGTTCCTTGTTTTAACCTAAGATTTTAAAAATATGACGTGAAAAGAAAATGGCGCGCGCAAAGCAAATTAAAAAAAAAAGTACACCAAGAAGGTTCCGAGTCTGAGTTTTTAACAAATTAAAAAAGGTTGTATGATAAATTCGGCACCATGGAGGTAGAAGTAAATAGGTATAATAATGTTTTGAATTCACGATGTTCTAAATTCAATTTACTTTTCTTCTCTAGCGAAGAAAAACGGCTTTTGCACTCAGATATTTACTTTATTCTCTAGCGAATAATAACGGCTTTTGCACTCAGATATCGAAGAGCAAAAATACAAATTCCGAGATGGGGGGATGAAAAGAGTATTTATTCTCTTAGCTGTTATGCTGTAATTACGCCTCATTCCCCTATTTGTTGCGACCGGGAGCCGGACGTCAAACAGACAGGCTTTCGTTCGGCAGCCGGAATGCAACAGACAGGGTTCTGGGCGCGTTTAATGGATTTTAACTGAATCTACAAAATATTGTGTGTTGCCATTCAAAAAAATAGTGTGGCACTCCCATACATGTCAATATAGACAACAATCTTTGGCGTGTTTTTTAGGTTTTATTTGTTATTTTACCTTTTCCTAGAAAACCAATAATTTTTAAGGTGACGCATTGGAAACTTTGATCGCGGGCATCTGGTTTTTCTCAGCTATCACAAAACATATGAAAGTGATATTTTAACTGATTCTTCATTTCAATGAGTTCATTTTGTCAGTTGCAGAAACACAATTCGTTAACTTTTATAACGGAAAAAAATATCAAAGAAACCTCTGTTAAAACAGAAATTTTCATTCTACAGGCAAACCAGAGCGATTTAGTAATTTTCTTAGTCGCTTAGACTAAACACACACTTTAATATGGCAGTTGGATTTAAAAAAAAATATTTTTACTTTTAATTGAAACAAAAAAACTTTGAAAAAGTGCAAATATGTGGTTATTTTCTTTACTCTTTACATGTAAAGAAAAAGTCAGAGACAGCTATTCCAATCGATGCTTCGCCTTTGGACTTCTCCTACTAAAATTTCTTTTTTAGAAATTCGTCAACATTATAAAATTTAGTACACCGACAAAAGGCTTTTATGTCATAGATAGATTGACTCATATCTTCTTGACCTTTACCAGCAATGCAAAAAACAACTTTCGCTTGATTATCATTACTAATATCAAAGTATATACTTGTATAAGTACTAACATACAGTATGGACACTCCCTGCCGCTCTCTAAATTGCGACCTCACCCTCTTGTCACCCAGATTGATACAGATTTTTTACTATTTGGTCATGTTTGGTTGTCGAACGTATAGGATTTCGCCGCCATTTTGTTTGTTCCGTCATTCCTTTTTTGAAATGTCACTTCTGGCCCGTTGTATGTATGTGTCCAGAGTGTGCTAATATTATAAATGTGAAAATGTGTTTGTTTGTTTGTTACCTTTTCACACTTCAACACCTCTACCAATTTTGATGCAATTTGGCATGTAGGTAGCCTGTGTCACTGGGAAGAACATATGTAGGCTACTTTTTATCCCTTCAAAATAGCATAATCCGATGCAGTTCCTGAGGGAAATGAAAAAATAGTCTTTTTTCGATTAATTGCTTTAACATCGCAACGGAACAATGAATTATTGTGATTTTTTGCACAGATATTGTTGAGGGGGTGGGAAAAGAAATAATTTACCAGTTAGCATATTCCCGAGGGATCTGAAGGTAACTTATGTCCACGCTTGCGATCCGCTTGTGGCTCGCGCACCACTCACTCTCAAAGACAGTCATAAAAACGATGTCCACGCGGGCGAAGCCACGGGCAAAAGCTAGTTTATACTTAAGCTAAAACAATACAATAATACCTTTTTAAACTACCTACTGTAGCGAAAATGAAATTAAAACTTGGTTAAGTGGATTTAAAATCTTACGTTCTTAGTTTTAGTATCGATATAAACCATATACTTTTTCTGTACTTTCACGGTCATCCTTTTTTAGCCAATTTGCCCTTTATTTATTTATTTATTAAACAAATGTATTCTAAATTACCCTACAAAATGTTTTCTTTCTAAAATCCGTATTTAGGCCATTGATCCAAATTCTACGTGTTATGTGTCAAATCCATAGAGCTGCCATTTTAAATCTATTTATTCAAGTTTTAAATTCATTTTCGCTACACTATCTACTTAGTAGGTATAAGCTCGCACCACATCTATGATCCGATAAAACGGTCTCCATTAGACTCTATCAAAAGATTTGACTTAGAACAATAGCAACATTGATGATTGCAAACACAACCAGTTAGGTTCTTCAAGATACGATCTGGTGAAATTGTGCTTGGACAGAAGTTGTGCTATAAATCTTTTGTTTTTTTTTTTTAATTTTATTAATCCATTGTTTGAAAGCTGGTCGGACGTGTCGTGACGGTAGATGATTAGATTATTCTAACTGGCAGAATAGCCGTTTTCAGATTTGACGCTTTAGAAATTCAAGGTAACTAATTACATTTTTACTTGCTCATGTGATACCAGATGTGTATGAAGTTCGCGTTGCACACGTCCGTAGGTGTAAATCTAAATGCCCTACACGTGACTGTGCGCAAAGATTAAAAAATATTACTTTAAAAAGTACAGTGGGTGATGCTAAGTGCAACACCAGGCTACCGCCGTCTATCCCTTGGATAGTACGGTTAATTGTGCCACACGATTAGAGACAGTTTAAATTTTTCCGTTGCAATGCCTTTTTTATGATGGCTTTGAACTACAATATACCTACCTTCTACGGCATTTCATTTCCGCACGATCGCAACAAGAAAACTACAATACGTACCTTTTTTAAATCTAAAACTTGAGTGACGTTAACGCCTGCACTTAATGATTTGTGATTTGCTGTGGTAAATCAATTGAAATCTGTATATTTTTTGAAAATTATTTAATTCCAACGAGAAGACTAGAGATACAGTCGATATGTATGCGTCTCTGTAGCAAAAAGAATGAAAGCACTTCCTCACTTGATACTGTAAATTTTTTTTACGTTCATAAATGGATTAAGCGGGCACTGCGCTGCGAAATCCTCCTTCCCCTTGAAATTCTATTTTTCAAGCTCTTCTGCAGATGGTAGAAGACACAATCGCACCAAGGCATGACCGCGCACACACGCTCTCATATTGTTTACATATCTGCGACGCGTGACATTCCGTCTGGACCCGGAAAGAGACGATTCTCTGATGGATAGTGACGATGCAGTTGAGGATTGTATACGCAAACTCAAATAATGCTTATTCACTCTCGTCTTGGTGTGAAAATTTCTCTCCCTATTATGGTTTAAGGGATACAGTTCTTTAAATTCGGACGAACAGACGGACGAACAAACAGACAGCGTAGGCTTTGTAACAGGGTACGGAACCCTAAAAACTCACCTTGCTTATCTCCTGTTCCTTCACCAAACTTCTCAACGTCGGCATCGGACCTACTTTTACGGACAATAGTTATTTGTGTGACAAAGTAATATTTTAATCCTCGAGGGCGTTAGTTTAAACTCAAAATTAACCGAAGGATTCTATAGTAGAATCACATGCGCAGCAAAGCATTCTAAAGTTGAATCCTGAGTGTTGTGAGGAATTCAACGTACGGCGCCCAAAAATAAAATTTTTTGGCCCGAGTGATACACACAATTTTTCATCACAACCTATCAGAAGCACGAACGCGGACCAAACAAACAACTAGTGAACACGGGGCAAACTTGCATTTGGACAGCGCTATCCTCTAACTAAGCCATCAAATAGGTGTGATGAAAAATAAGTAAGAACTAATATTGAGTAACTTAGAACAAAATGAAAGCTGCGGTGTCTAATCGAAAGTTAGTGGGTTAAAGAGTTTGACAGTTCGGTCGCCTCGTGCGCGTGCGCGCGTGATGATCTCAACCTTGATTGGTGGTCGGTGCCACCATCGGTTCTCACTCCAACTTCACTTTATGCATATTAGTTTTTCTTAGTAACATTACACTGTCCTAGTTAGATCTAACAGCTCAGATCTTCTAGTTATTGAAAAAAATAATTAGCTACAATTTGCCACTATACGTACTTACCTACATACATAATTACATACAAGTATTTTTTGTTTTATTATTTACAGTTATAGTACAGGCTAATACAATATGATATATAAACAACCACTTAGGGATAAAATAAGGTGTACCGTTATAGGTGGTTTAATAGGCAACATGCAATATTTTTATTTATGCTTTCATTTTAAAGAACTCCATGCAGAATAAACCAGGAGTATATTAAAAAAATAAAAAAAACTTGTTTTTTTAATTTTAAAAGCGGTTTTAAAGTAACCGTTTTAAATTGCGCGCGCAAATGGACGTATAGTTCCGATGACGTCACTCCTGTCAGTCACTCAGACCAAAGAGAATATAATACATTACAATTACAATATACTTTAAAACCGCATTTAAAATTAAAAAAACAAGTTTTTTTATTTTTTTTATATACTCCTGGTTTATTCTGCATGGAGTTCTTTAAAATGCAAGCAAAAAAGCGAAAAATAAAAATATTGCATGTTGCCTATTGATTTAAGGCGGTAATATTACAGATTTTCGTTATTTTTGACGTCAATTACTCCTAATGGATAGAAAACCCAAGGTTGAAAAATAAATACCCTTATTGTTGAAGATGTTCCTTAAAGTCTAAAGCTATTAGAAACACACAGTAAACCAAGACATAGGGTAAGGAGAAATGGCCCTGGGTGGGAATTGAACTCCGGATCCTTGGACTAACAGGCAAGAGAGCTGACCATTGGTCTACAAAGTTAGTCAAATTTTGCATTTAGATATTCTCCAAGTGACAAAATCCCTGATACAGAGGGATTGATACTGAAGCGCATTCGTAGATCTGATCCATACGTGTACGGCCTAAGAACGGTACAAAGTCCAAAGTGTCTAACTTGATGTGCTGGCCTCTCTGGGTAAAGAGGCCAGCACATCAAGTTAGACACTTTGGACTTTGTACCAACGTTAGACCTTATTTATCTGATCCGTGCCTACAAGGGTTTGTAGGCACGGATCAGATAAATAAGGATGGATTGGAAATGTGCGCTGGGAAGGCGCGCCTCAAGTATGATTAAACAATCATACTTAACCGAAAAAGCGTCGGTGGCTCAACCGGTAACGACTCGGTCCATCTAACCAGAGGTACCGGGTTCAAATCTGGATGGCCAATGTACCAATGAGTTTTTCAAAAAAACTTACGTACATACTTATCGATTGCTTTAACGGTGAAGGAAAACATCGTGAGGAAACCTGCACACGGCTGCGAAGAAACTCGAAGGTTGTGTGTGAAGTCGACCAACCCGCACTGGGCCCGCGTGGTCGACTAAGGCCTAATCACCCTGATTCAGGGTAGGCTCGAGCCCCTCGGTGGGGACGTATATGAGCTGTAATGATGATGATGACTTAACCGATTGAGTATTAATGGGACCCATCGGTCCCGGTAAGTTGTTCTTTCCGTTGAGTATTAATGGGACCCATCGGCCCCGGTAACAACACGCGACCTTATGCTCTAAAGTACACAAATATAGTTAAAACTGTGTTGAAACTGCCTTGGGTTGATTTATGGACTTACGTCGTTATTAAATTCCGCTTCTAGTGCCATACGCAGTTTAATATAAAATCATAGATAAAATTTTCGTAATTTGACAATTTCTTGTCATTTTCCGCCATTTTGGAAAATGGCGGGTCCGCCTGAAGGAAGGGAACGTCAATATTCAAGGTCGGCCTGGACGGTTAACCGAAGTACGCGTTCATACTTTTTAGTTGTGTGTAACGTACAGACTCTCGAAATGGTGTGAGACACAATTGCAGCCCTGTGTTCTAAGTGTGTTTTGTTTATTAGTGCGCGCAATTCGTGTAAATGTATTATTATTGCTTGTGTAGTGGAGTTGATGGGTGGGAGACAGGCGGCGACGCTGGTTTTCAAACAAAAGTGTGACTATTGCCAATCCATCCTTATTTATCTTATCCTTGCTTGTAGGTATCAAAATAGGCAGCGCATCGGGCATGTTTGCACATTCGCACGTAGAAGGCTTTTCAGCACTTCTGCTTATGCGTTGTGCCGCTGCTTTGCGCCGTGTGTGTGACAGTCGTAACGGCCTCCTGGCTGGCGTCATAAATGTATATACAGAGTGTAACATAAAGGTGTGGTGATACTTTAAGGTGGGCTTGTACCCATCAAACTGAACCACTTTTGTTCAGCAACTTTACTGAAATTGCGAAATTTTTATTGAATTTTTCATACAAAACCGTTTATCCAGCTGACCGATTAGTACTTAAAAAAATCAAAAAAAAATCGAGCGAGACCTACAGTACTCGCATATGATGTGTAACATATGACAAAATACTTTAGGTTAGTTAGATTTGATGACGATATTGTACCTGGGTGGCGGATCTGACAGTAACGAAAAAAAAATACCGACCAAGTGCGAGTCGGACATTTCCGTCCCATTTCACGAAATCACTCCCACAAATTGCAGGAAAGCGAGAGCAAAGATGTTACACATCAAAAAAATTACGGTTTGTTGAAAACTTTGGTTGCAGAACAAAAGTGGTTCAGTTTGATGAGTTACAACCTATATATTAGTACTATCAAACAGTATGGACACTCCCTGCCGCTCTCTAGATTGCGACCTCATCCCCCTCGTCACCCAGATTGATACAGATTGGTTACAGTTTGGTTGTCGAACGTATAGGACTTCGCCGCCATTTTGTTTGTTTCGTCATTCCTTTTTTGAAATGTCATTTCTGGCCCGTTGTATGAAGTGTCCAGGGTGTGCCGTTAGCTCACAGGCTTGACAGCCGACTTATCCGTCATTGGCCAGGGATGTAGTCATAACATGTAACTACATAACATTAAAGCAAATGATAAATATCCTTACTTATAAACGCGAAAGTTTGATGTGTGGATGTTTGTTACTCTTTCATGCATAAACTACTGAACATATCTGGATGAAATTTGGTAGGTAGACAGATTAGAAATGCTTTTTTTTTCACGCTCGCGAGCCGCAAGCGGAGACAGTCATAGAAACTATATATGTTCATGCGAGCGAAGCCGCTAGCAAAAGTTAGTATATTCATAAATACACTTACACCTGAGTGCATCCCGAACGCTTGCTCTCTAAATACATGTAAGCTAAATTAGAACCACTTCCCGGTTTCCGATTGAGCTGAAATTTTGCATACACGTTAAGTTTGGAGAACAATGTATAGCTAAGTGACGCCATTCTAAATCCAATATGGTGGACTCCTAGAGATATCGAATTAGTTATTTTTTTTGTACCCCCATGATAGGTATCAAATGAAAGAGTTTGCTGAGAAGAATACGAATTAGTTAAAATTATTTACTTACCTCAAAGTTTTTAAGTTTATCGAAAATCATTACATATCAAAATTGGTAAAGTTATTATAATTGTATTCAATTAAATTGATTTATTTTTACTTATAATAAATATTATAGATTTTTAGTCTTTCAAAATAATTTAATTGAATATTGTGATTTGACCCATGTTAGAGCCTTAAAATAGTTGTTCTCACTACCATTCCAATAACGAAATTATATTCTAAAGTTAATAAAAAACCGCATATACCACGATTTATTTTGATTAGTTTATAGTACATATAGCGCGAATAGGTTAGTATCCAGTCCGCCCACGGGATTACTTTATATGGAATCCAGCCATAGATTATGCTAGCGGTCATGGAATTCTACAGAACACAGTTCCGCTTAGCTACTTCGTAATCTATGGGTTATTTTTAGAATCCTTTCTATACTATTGAACTAGCAATATTTGTGTGTACGTTTTAAAATCTCTAAAACGGCTCTGACGTTTTCGATGAAATTTGTTATACAGGAGTTTTTGGGGGCGAAAAATCGGCCAAGCTAGGTGATCGGTAAGCTTAGATGAGCTCTGGGAATTTTTTCCGTGCAAGAAATTTACTCTCGCTAGCACTAGGTATATCAATTTTTTTTTAATTTTTGCATTTAAATTACCCTTATATAATGTCCAGGCAAGCGTTAATCATCCCCCGGTCAATGCCACTGCTGCCAACTGTACGGCCACGCAGCGGCTAACTGCACTGCCACCCCGAGGTGCGTTAAGTGCCTAGGTCCCCACGGCACCAAGGAGTGCACGCGTAACCGCGACTCCGACCCGTCTCCCCCAGCCTGTGTACTATGCGGCCAGGAGGGTCACCCGGCCAACTACCGTGGTTGCCCGCGTGCCCCAAAGCCACCACCACTAAAGGTTAAGCCCACCCCGCAACCGAAACAGGGCCCTAAGTGGGCACCGACACCAACGGCTGAAAACTTCCCCGCATTAAGGACCCCTAAGGTCCAACCAAATACGGCCCCCAACAACGCCTGGGGAAGAGCTCTCCCAACAGCCCCCTCTAAAGCGGCTCCTAAAGCCACCCCTCCCCCCCCCCCCCCCACGCTTGAAGATCTTGTTCCGGCTTGAAGATAAGATAGCCAGATCCCCATTGCGTTGGAGAATCTTGGTAAGCTCGCTTCCATATTCGGCATCATCGTCACTTACCATCAGGTGAGATGATGCCAAGGGCTTATAAATTGAGAGTAAAAAAAAATAGAATTTGCTCATTTTGATAGTTTCTACCTTATACATGTCCTAAGTATTTTTTACAGCTTATCAAACAACCATGTTTGTATGAAAATTCTTAAAATATCCCTAGACAGTGTTGACTAGTGTAGATTTCATTTCAACCCGGTCACACCACAATATCTAGTATCACCGATCCCCTAGTTACTCGTGCGTTAGCTATCACATCAATAGGTCATCAGGCCAGTCCATAGGTTTCTAACACCAACGCCCACAACCGATTAATGCAAGGAGGTCGTGTAATCAGAGCGTACTTTGGAGTAATGTGGATACGACTTATGATATTGTATAGGATTTAACGTTGATTTGTGAAGAAGTCGTATAGCTCAGTGCGACTTGATTAGATTGTATCGATCATGCAGGTTAACTGACCTAACACACGGTCATAATCCGGTTGGGTTCGACTATTAGTGGATTTTTTCTCGATCGTTTCCGTGCTTTGCAAGCCACATAAAGCCGTTGGTGCCGGTTGCTGTCACTAGATGGCAGTTGTTATGCCATTTCAAATGCCTTAAAGGTGGCTCAAAAAACATCAGACAGTGGGACCGCCACTAGCCCTACAACCTCCAACAACGCGGACTTGGCCCCCTTGTATGGAATATGACCTAACTATCGCGAGTTTAGAAAGAGGCCTGTGCCCCAGGGGTGGGGGGTATAGGGGTTGTTAACGCACGTGGATTTAACAAATGTAGGTTCATACTGATGAAGACTTGAAGATTTTAATTTAACGTCACTGGAGATGGCGTTTTCAAAAAGTAATATTTACAAAAATTGCTCGCTTAAACCTAGGTATATCAAAGATGACTTCTTCAAAAATCAAATGATAAAAGTCTTGAAAAAGTGTCTTTCTAACAAATGTTTTCTCCTTTGACACGATGACGGCTCAAAAAGGAGGGTAATGTATTTCGGTTGTATGTATGTCTGTTTCCGTGGCGTAGCTTAAACGGCTTGATGGATTTTAAAGTGCGAGTTGTCGTTGGATTTGTCTTGATCCCGTGAGTGACATAGGATTACGTTGTTATTCAAATATAAAAAATAGGGATTTTTATGCAGTCGGGTTTTTATTTTTTATTTAAATTTGTTTTTAAACGCTTTCATCTCTCATCCTTAACACCCTTTCAAAATTGTCACAATTATAGTTAAATTTAAAGTCTTATCCGTATTATACCTCCACATAGCTCTCACAAAGGTGATAGTAGCATAGACCTTCACTAATACGTGACTAAAAGCAAATGAATCAAACTGTAAACAGTTATATTGCTTTGTCTCCACCCTGTATTAATTCATTGTCATTACTTGTTCATTGTACGTATGTGACCATGAATAGGTTATTTAATAAATAGTCATTAACAGGTTTTAATTGGTTACTAATTATTTATGATATAAGATTTATGACTGAAGTATTATGAAGACTTCGTAATAACGGACACTCCAGTAATAATAAAATGGCGATTAGATTATTAATACTCTTTAAAACCTCGACAGTTATGGCAATGTATATACATAAGTAAGTACTAACATACAGTATGGACACTCCCTGCCGGACTTTTCAACCGACTTCCAAAAAGAAGAAGTTTTACAATTCATCTTTTAGTTATTTTTGTGTATGTGTGTTACGCTATATTTTTGTGTATGTGTGTTACGCTATATTTTTGTGTATGTGTGTTACGCTATATTTTTGTGTATGTGTGTTACGCTATATTTTTGTGTATGTGTGTTACGCTATATTTTTGTGTATGTGTTTTACGCTATATTTTTGTGTATGTGTGTTACGCTATATTTTTGTGTATGTGTGTTACGCTATAATTTTGTGTATGTGTGTTACGCTATATTTTCGCAGATTGTGAACCGGTTTTCATGATATATTTTTTTATCGATAGGGATGCTCCCGAGTTGATCCCGTATAAATTTAATAAAAATCGGTGGAGAAAATTTTAAAAATAAAATAATAATAATGGAAAATTTACCAACCCGCACTGGGCCCGCGTGGTCGACTAAGGCCCGATCGCACTAATTCAGGGTAGGCTCGAGCCCCTCGGTGGGGACGTATATGAGCTGACATGATGATGATGATGAATGGAAAATTTAATAAAGCTGTTGCGATGGAATTTATAGAATTTAATAAAGTTGTTGCGTGGCGAAGTAGCGTAAGTAGGTCGCCACGCTTTGGACCGACGACCTGGTGAAGATCGCGGGAAGCCACTGGATGCAGGCAACGCAGGACCTGTCGTCATGGAAATCCTTGGGGAAGGCCTTTGTATAGCAGTGGACGTTTTTCGACTTATATGATGAAGAACAAAACTTCCTTTGTATGGAGCGCGCTGAGCATTACAACTCTCAATACATTTCTTTTTTTTGATCCACATTATTGTGATCTTTCTCCAAACGATTTAATTATTATATCTAAGACTAGCTGTCGCGGCGAAATTCGTTCTACCTTACACTGCACTACACTACCCTACCCTACATAAGAACCTTCTCCTGACAATAACGAACTCAACAATAAATTTATACAAAAAAAAACGACTTCAAACGCACTAGTCGCCACTACGATTTTTGAAGGTGCCCCTCGATTACTCTGGGATGCCATCCTCAGATTTTGGTTTCCTTATCATGGTCTTGGGATATCTCCTTTCAAAGAAAAAAGAATCATCAAAATCGGTTCATAAATGACGAAGTTATGCGCGTACACATATAAAAAATATATATAGAGAAACCACAACCTTTTTTAAAAAAAGAAACAGCGAAATCGGATCAGCCGTTCACATGTGATGCGTTCACGCGTTGACCAGAAGAAATAGGGGTTCATTTTCAAATAATATATATGTCGCAGGATAATTTGATAATCCGTCGTTTCGCGAAAATCCTAGGAAAATTGGATACTATGGAGTAGAAAACTCCTAATAAAACCAAGTCGGACGGAGCCCCGCTATGCGGGGCTCCTTTTTACGGTAGAAAAAGACATGCTAACATAACCTAACCTATTTAACGAAGCGGGGCTCCGTCCGACTTGGTTTTATTAGGAGTTTTCTACTCCATAGTATCCAATTTTCCTAGGATTTTCGCGAAACGACGGATTATCAAATTATCCTGCGACATATAGATTAGCTGTCGCCGGCGCAGACCCCGTATTTTGCCTTTTCCGTGGAAATTTCCCAAAATCCTTTCTTAGCAGATGCCTACGTCATAATTGCCATCTCTATTTCAAATTTCAGCCCGATCCGTCTAGTGGTTTGAGCTGTGCGTTGATAGATCATTCGGTCAGTAACTTTTTTTTTTAATTCACAATTGATAAGCCCTTGCCATCATCACACCTTGGTTTCCTTATACGAGTATTCATACACAAGAAAAAAAAAAGAATATTAATTTTCTAACACGACAGATCCGGAACTGTTCTATTTCGATCGAAGATTACAACAATCTTTTGCCCAACAAATATTGCTATGGATGCAAAGTAGAGTGCTATTGTTATGACAATCAATTTAGATTATTTTTAATCTTATTCTCGAATAGCATTCATTTTAGTTCTGATATTTATCGGCGTTTGACAAATCACCTTTTAGTTGGGTAACTGAATAGAAAGTTTTGATAAAACTTATGTTAAAAAAAAGTAGTGTGTGGTTTTATGAAACCACGGTAAAAGTGAAACTTTTTGTCACATTAAAGACATTTACAGAGGACGAAACGATCATGGCTGAGCTCTCGTCTTGGAGCTACGGTACAGAGGACGAAACGATCATTACCGACCGTCACGTGACACAGGCGAAAAAAATTGAGACGATGTAATAAAAGTTTCACTTTAATTATTATTATTTTTTATTGAAAATATGAGTGCGTTTGACTTTATCTCACCTGATGGTAAGTGAGGATGTAGTCGAGGATTGTACACGCAAACTCAAATAATGCCTATTCTCTCTTGCCTTGAAGATCCCCAAATTATAGGAATCGGGAAATACTGACGCAGGCAAGGAATTCCACTCCTGTGCTGTACGCATAATAAATGAAGTAGCGTAACGTTTCGTGCGAAAAGGTGGAACATCAACAACAAAGGGGTGCAATTAGAGCGATAGTCTACCATGCGGGCCCAGTGCGGGTTGCTCGTCTTCACACACAACCTTCGAGTTTTTCGCAGGCGTGTGGTTTCCTCACGATGTTGTTCCCCTCACCGTAAGAGCGTCAGATAAACGTATATACATTATGAAATCGAAATTCGAAAACACATTGGTACGTGGAAGGATTCGAACCACGACCTCCGGGACAGGAGGTAGCGGCCCTTGCCATTACGCCACCGACGCTCATTAGTATAAGTACCTTTAATATTTCGGTTGATTCCTGGGGGTGGTCCAAAATTCAGCGTTTTCTTAACCTGTGGCCTAGATACCTACCAGATTTCCTGGAACTATTTTTTGCTGTAGTAAAATAAAATTAGAACAAATTTTTACCACATCCAAATATTGTATTTATGTATGATTTTGTTTTTTAATTATTTTTTTCACGTTAGCTCGTAGTACAGATGCCTATGGGGGTAGTGAAGTTCTTGAGTGGCGACCGCGCACCGGAAGACGGTGCACGGTAGACCGACGACGTGGTGAAGGTCGCGGGAAGCCACTGGATGCGGGCAGCGCAAGACCGATCGTCGTGGAAATCCTTATGAGACGTCTTTCGGCTAATATGATGAAAATGTTTTTTTTTATTTATTTCATTTTTTTTACATACTATTTACACATGTTAATCTGGCTCCATACTAAGATTCCCTGTTTGGATAAATTTTAAAATATTTTTTATGTTTTTACTGGCAGAAAACCATTTAAAAAAAGGAAAACCGAACGAAAAACCCCTTTAAAAGTAACCTTTAATTTAGAGACCCCGCTCAAACCCACGATTTTTATTATAAATGCTCAAATTATTAATGCAACGTTGTCTTATCTTTACATCATAATAATGCATGTGCCGATTTGCATTTTAAAGGCTATAATATAAAACATGTAATTGATCTGCTCCACTCTGCTCCAACGATTCCTTTCGTTCTGTCACCATACATACCTCAGTCACACCCTGGACACTTCATGCAACGGGCCAGAAATGACATTTCAATAAAGGAATGACGGAACAAAATAAATGGCGTAATCCTATATGTTCGACAACCAAACTGTAACCAATCTGTATTAATCTGGGTGACGAGGGGGTGAGATCGCAATCTAGAGAGCGGCAGGGAGTGTCCATACTGTATGTTAGTACTAATATATATACTTTGCCTCAGTGGATATAAATACCCACCGTACCACCAGGGGTATGCCCGGGGGTACGTTGGTGCCGCAGTGCCGAGACGTCCATGAATAAAGTACCATCGTCTTCTGCCAAATCTATAAGTCGATTACGGCATTGTAAGAGAATGCTTGGCCAGTTTCATCACCATACCAGCTAAAAGACGAGCACTGTTGAACAAAGGTCTCCCCCAAGGATTTACACAATAACCGAGCCTGTGCTGCCTGCATTCCGTGACTTCCCGCGACCTGCACCAGGTCGTTGGTCCACCAAGTGGGAGGCCATTGACTGACTCGGTGGCTCAGTGGTTAGTGCCCTTGACTACTGATCCGAGGGTTGTGGGTTCGATCCCCACCCAGGGCAAGCATTTGTGTGATGAGCAGATTTGTTTGCTCTGTGTCTGGGTGTTAAATATCTATATAATTATGTATGTATTTAAAAAAAACGTATATTAGTATGTATATCAGTCTCTGGTAACCCATAACACAGGGAATCCTACTTTGGGGCCAGATGACCATGTGTGATTTGTCCCAGAATATTTATTTATTTATTTATTAATCCTACTTTGGTGCGCAGTCACCATTCAAGAACTTGCCCAGTTTAATGATATATTGTAAATCACTTCGGGCAATTGAAGAATTTTAGTAAAAAATATTTACAAAAGCTCGCTTGGTCTTACAAACCTTTACAAGTTTTGTTCACCATTTCGGAGTGAACAACGAATCTGCAGAACTTTTTCCTTTGAAATATTTTCACATCGTAAAGTTTTATTATTTATTGTACATGAAAAGTATGTAAGTTGTGCATTAGGAGTGGTGGTACGGAACCCAAATTTTGTGAGTCCGACTCAGACTTGGCCGGTTTTTCTTTTTTCTTTGTATACGCCTATTAACCTACCTAAATGCCAAACCAGTTTCTAAGTCTCCTGGAAACAGTCTATAATTTTGATAAATTATAGTAGTAAAGAACCCTAATTTCGCAAGTCCGACTCTTACTTGCCCAGTTTTTCGATTTTTTTTCTTTTTATATGCCTAATAATTTATCTCGATGGCAAATTTCAAGTTTATTAGTTATCTGGAAATGGTTTACATATTTCGCTGAGTAGTGGTATTAAATCACAGTGCACAGTGGAATAAACTTTATAATTTCGCCACGACGACGACGAGTCAATCAGCCGACGAAATTGCGAAGGCATCGCTAAATTTGCTTACAATGGGCACTCGATGTGTGATATTAATACATAACCTATTCTCGATTGTTAGAAATTTTGAGGTACAGTTCAAGCTGAAAATATATATATATATATATATATATATATATATATATATATATATATATATATTCGTGACAGCGTCTAATAAATCGATGGACGCCGCCTGCACGCACGAAAAAGGATGACTCATTGTCCCGTTACGTTATGACGTTGTCACGTTAAACTATCGTCCGTAAACCGACTTTACAGACAACCAATTTTCTTTATTTATTTATTTGTTTAATCAATATACATCTACCATTACAGGCTTAGTCTTATGTGATAGTGTACATAATATAAACTTACAAATCTTAGAATAATTAAAATTTAATTTCAATTCTTAATTTTCGTAACTAACTTTATTTAGTCCCACCCTCGTGAATTCACTCAGAGTGCAATAAAACAAATCAATCTGTTCAGCCACTCGGTTAAGAGTGCGCAGTGCTCGCGTCAACGGCGGTGCCTTCTCCTGGAGTAGGTTGGCAAATGTACTTATCATATTGAAAAAATAAGTAATACCTACTTAACTTTTTTTTTAAACATTGAAAGGTAAATAATTGACCTCGCTGAACACGTTTAAAACCGACTACAATCGCAACAGCTCAGTAAAATTTTGCTATGTTTTTTTCTCATTTTCGGCATCATTGTCACTTACCATCAGGTGAGATGACGCCAAGGGCAACCAATTGTGAATAAAAAAAGACAGAATTTTCGAAACTCCCACGGGATGGGGCTAAAGCGCGAACGATGTCGCAGGCAACAGCTAGTTTGGGAAAAAAATCTTATAGTGCTTTATATTAGGCTGAGTGTACCATACTTGCACGGCGAAGCAAAGCGTGGAATGGAGGCGTGGACGCAGACAGATATTTTGACGGGCGAAACAATTATATTTCATACTCATTCATCACTATTACACGTCATGTTGTTGCATTGTCATCAATATGACAATTAGGACAAATTAACAATCACCCATGCGGCGTCTCCGTTGCGTAATGGTTAGTCCATTAGCTTCACAATAGGAGGTCGCGGGTTCGATTCTCAATGGAGAATCACACTTTAATATTATAAAGGCGAAAGTTTGTGAGTGTGTATGTTTGTTACTTCTTCACGCAAAAACTACTGAACGGATCTGGCTGAAATTTGGTAGGTAAACAGATTAGGACCTGGATTAACACATAGGCTACTTTTTTTCACGCTCGCGAGCCGCCACCCTCGAAGAGTCATAGAAACGTTTTCCATGCGGGTGAAGCCGCGGGAAACAGCTAGTGACTTTATAAGACTCGGTTTGATTGGTGGTTAAAAAGCGTCGTCGGTGGCTCAACCTGTAACGACTCGGTCTTCCTAACCAGAGGGTCCCGGGTTCAAATCCGGACCTCCAATGAACCAATGAGTTTTTCGAAACGTACGTACCTACATAAACTTACCGATTGCTTTAACGGTAAAGGAAAACATCGTGAGGAAACTTGCACATCTGATTCCAGATCTGTATGAAGGTCGCTTTGCACACGTCCGTAGGTGTAAATCTAACACGTGATCGCGGGTGATGCTAAGTGCAACTCCAGGCAACCGCCGTCTGTCCCTTGGATAGCACGGTTAATTGTGCCACACGATAAGAGAGAGAGTTGGTGGAAGAGCATTTTCTAAACCCGCCTGGCTAGCTAACACCATATTATCGAACTCTTGCCGCCAAACATTACCTTCCTAATGTTAACAGCATTGATATGTTCCGACTTGAAGATAAGATAGCCAGATTCCACTTACCATTAGCTAAGATGATGCCAAGGGCTTACCAATTGTGAATATAAAAAAAACATTTTCGAAGGTTTAAAAAGGTTTACAAAATCCAACTCAGATTAAAAGAGATGTCATTCATAAGACATATACCCATTACATTTGAATATTCAATGCCTTCTATTTGCCAACCAGTTAGTAATGACAGAAACTATTACAAAACACACGAATATAATAAAAAAAAACAACAATAAGGCAACGAGTGTCAAAGCTGACAGATTACCTTGACACAGCTTGGCGTCCATACAAATTCTACGAGCCGTCAAAGTTACAAGTTTTGATATAATAATCAGAAACTAACTACTAGATCTTTTTAGAAATTATGACCTTTTAAGAGACCTTTACAAGTAACTAGGTATCTCAGCTCATCATCATCATCATATCAGCCGAAAATCGTCCACTGCTGGACAAAGGCCTTCCCCAAAGATTTTCACGACGACCGCGGTCCTGCGCTGCTCGTATCCATCGGCTTCCCGCGATCTTCACCAGGTCGTCGATCCACCGCGTGGGAGGCCTGCCTACGCTACGTTTTCCGGTGCGCGGTCGCCACTCGAGATCTTTACTACCCCATCGGCCATGTGTTCTACGAGCTACGAAAAATAACTCAGATTAAGAAAATAAAAACCGATTGCTTTTGAAGTCGGTTTAGGGACGATAATTTTACGTGATACGATTCCACGTCCGAATCCCCGTACAAGTACAGGCGTAACGTGACAATGACGTCACACTGGCGTAACGTGACAATGACGTCACACTTTTTCGTGTATGCAATTTATAAGACGTTATACGTCAAAAGTTGAGTGCGTTTGGCTGCACTTCACTTGATGGTAAGTGCCGGAGCAGCCGAGGATGTAACACTCAAGCTCAAATAGTGCTTTTTCACTCTTGTCTTGAAGTTTCCTAAATGGTACGAATCGGGGAACACAGACTCCTTGACCGCATCAAAGTATATATATAAGTACTATCATACAGTATGGACAGTCCCTGCCGCTGTATAGATTGCGACCTCACCCCCTAGTCACTCAGATTGATACTGTTTGGTTGTCGAACGTATAGGATTTCGCCGCCATTTTGTTTGTTCCTTCATTCGTTTTTTGAAATGTCATTTCTGGCCCGTTGTATGAAGTGTCCAGGGTGTGACAGCATGAAGCAAAACGTTTCTTGCATATAGGTGGAACATTAACGACAAAGGGGTGGAATCACCCCCCGCGCCTGGTCATTCGATGATGGAATGGAGAAGGCTGTTGAATGGGGTTTTCCGGAAGGAAACCTGTAAAATACCGATAGGATTCCTTGAATTTTTTTTAATGTTGATACTAACTAGACACGAAATTATAAAGAGGGTATTGATTACTTTTGCGAAATACATTTTAAGGTTCGGTACCTCAAAAGGTAAAACAGAACTATTAAAGGATCACTCGTGTGTCTGTCTGTCCGTCCGTCCGTCTGTTACAGCCAATTTGCTCCGAAACTTTTTTTTTATTTTTTTTTATTCACAATTGGTAAGCTCTTGGCATCATCTCACCTGATGGTAAGTGGTGATGACGCCGAAGATGGAAGCGGGCTTACCAAGATTCCCCAACGCAATGGGGAACTGGCTATCTTATCTTCATGCCGGAACACACCAATGATATCAACATTGGTATTTGGCGGCAGGACTTAGATAAGATGGTGGTAGCTAGCCAGGCGGGCTTAGAAAATGCCCTACCACCAACCAAACCACTACCAGCAGTTTTTTAAAATATAGATTTATTTTAGGAAAGGCTATGGAACCCTACTTTACGGGAGTCCGACTCGCTCTGGTCGGTTTTTTTTTAAAAGATTAGCGAATTTTAAGATTGGATACCTAAGTACTATGAAAACCTTGAAATTTTACTAACGACATTATTTTTCCAAAAACTTTTGTTTTTATTCAGAATTGGTAGTTAGGCTCTTGGCATCATCTCACCTGATGTTAAGTGACGAAGATGTAGGCGGGCTTACTAAGATTCCCCAACAACGCAATGGGGAACTGGCTATGTTATCTTCAAAGCGGAACACGTCAGTGCTATTAACATTGATGTTTGGCGGCAAGGCTTAGACAAGATGATGGTAGCTAGCCAGGCGGGCGTAGAAAATGCCCTTCCACGTACCAAACCGAGTCTTACAAAGTTAGACTCCGTCGGGAGTCGAACCCGCGATCTCCTGATGTGAAGTTAACGAACTTTACCATTAGAGCTGGTTATAAGTAATCAACACAATCACGAGAAATGTTAAAAAAATTAAGGTAATTTTTATTTAGTAATGAAATTTAGACTAGGTACCCTTAAGCAACTATTTTGAATAATTATTATTATTTTTTATAATTTTTTATATGGAAACTGATGATATGACAATCTGAAACACTAATGAGAAAAAAACAAATTGACAATAACATTTACAAATATTTAATTTATTTTATTTTATTGTGAGCTGAATTTTCTGTTTGTGGGCCCGTGGTTGCCTGAATAAAGAATTATTACTTATTTTTATTGATTTTTTATTTAAGAAACCAATTTAGTTATAAATTATTTTTAATATTTTTTAAAACGAAATCGAAATTTGGACCTGGTTTTTATATTCTCATGACCTATAAAAATATAATTCCAATTTTGTGCTTTGCTTATGTGTTTATGTTTAAGTTCCAATAAAATCGGCCAATAAAAAAAAGTAGACGAGTTCGGGCAATAGGCCTTTTAAGGCGGTAATATTACAGATTTTCGATATTTTTGAAGTCAATTACTCTTAAACGATAGAAAACCCAAGGTTAATAAAATACCCTTATTGTTGATGATGTTCCTTGAAGTCAAGAGCTAATAGAAACACGATTCAGCAGTTTTGGTTCGATAGAAAAAAATTCCAAAAATTTGAAGTGTAAATTTTAAAAAATATGCAACAATATTTGTTATAATAATACAAAGTGAGTATTTTTTTTATTTTTTTTACTTTTATTGGAGTTTTTCATTGAAAAGAAAAACCCTTGAAAAAGTGTGGTTATTTTCAATACAGTTGCTCGAAAATTGGTACTTTATATGCCAGTCAAGTGTGCACAAAATTGATTATACCGCACACGTGCTTTTCATTTACCATTTTTTTTAAATTTCTAGATCGGAGGAACAAGACATTTTTAACAATTAAAAAAAATAATAACCAAAGATACACAATCTTCTTTAAGACTTTTGAAAGGAGAATTTTAAAAGAGATAGGTTGTTCCTACGTGAGGTTAGTACATAACGCTAGCTGTTTAGATTCTCTTTGGGTTATATCTTTGTGAAGAAAAGAGAAAAATTTTGAATTATGAATGAAGCGGAACCAGTTACACCAAAAAAAATAGGTCATCTTTTCCAAAGAGGTTTTAATGCTTATAATAATAGTATTCCAAGCCTTATTGTAGTCTATTTATGAAAATATATAAAAAAAACTTGCGCATGCGTACGTGTGCTAGCTAAAATTATGGCGCAATTTTCTTAAAGAATTGAGATGTTTTAGTTGTGAAAACTAATAAAATTATGAATAGTTAATATATATAATATGTAATAAAAAATAAACTTATGTCCATTTAAAAGAAAAAACAAAGTGAGATTACTCCCCCGGACATTGAAAATAAGTCACAAGTCGCGTAAAATAAACTTTTGGTTGATGAAACCTTGATAGGTATGTACTTACTACGCATGTATTTTGATTTTCTGTCACTTTAGTTTTTTTTATTTTATCTGTTTTCTCACAACTGTATTGAAAAATTTTGTATGATATATTATTAGTATATAGTATTTCGTATGATACATGGGTGTAAAAAGAAAAAAATATATCTCATGACGATGGGTAAACCTCGCCTGCGACTCGAGCTCACAAATGTCACTCGTTTGTTATTGACCTTTTTACCACCCTTGTATCATAAATAACTATTACTCTTTACACGTAAAGAAAAAGACACAGACAACTGTTCCAATCAATACCTCGCCTTAAGTGCAGAAAACCTTATCAATATGCCTTTCTAAGCTTTCAAAATCGATTACCATTCAAACCTACTTTGAATGACAGCTGGGCGTTCCACTTTTAGGACGATTTCACACTTAGGCCGCAACGTAACATTTAGTCACTGGCATAACAATTATTCGTAATACTATTGTTTGAATTCGAGAGAAAGGGCTTAAGTGTGAAAAATCTGGGCTGGAGAAAGTTATTGTGTTGTGTACGAATTGGTTTGTCTTTAAAGGTGATAGTAAAAGTGTTTTGTGGGTGGCGCCGGATGCGTGCCTACTGAATGTCAAGTTACACATACACACACATTGTTGCCAAACCGCGAAAGTGAAGTTCAGAGGCTGCATGGTGTTGCCATAGTAAAAATAAAGAATAGTAGGTTATCTTCAAACAATGGTATATCCTAGCGCGGTTTGTAATATGTGTTCGCGTCAGTAGGCACGCACGTACACTACAATAATAAAAACGACTTCTTTAGTAAAAGGATAGAAGTCGTTTTAATTATTGTAGTGTGCGTGCGTGACTACTGACGCGCAAACATACAAACCGCGCGATGTACCATTGTAGGAAGATAACCTACTATTCTTTCTTTTTACTATGGTGTTGCTGAGGTTGAAGATTTCTAATAGAACCGCCTCCGTGGCGTAATGGTTTGTCCATTCGCTTCATACCAGGAGGATGCGGGTTCGATTCCCGGCGGGGTGAACTTTGTAAGACTTGGTTTGGTTGGTGGTAGGGCATTTTCATAGCCCGCCTGACTAGCTACCACCATC
This sequence comes from Coleophora flavipennella, assembly GCA_947284805.1. Taxonomy (NCBI): domain Eukaryota; kingdom Metazoa; phylum Arthropoda; class Insecta; order Lepidoptera; family Coleophoridae; genus Coleophora; species Coleophora flavipennella. The sequence goes on from OX369290.1 coordinate 7,682,398, forward strand.
TTATCTAAGTCTTGCTGCCAAACATCTGTTTTAACAGCATTGATGTGTTCCGGCTTGAAGATGAGAGAACCAGATCCCCATAGCGTTGAGGAATCTTAGTAAGCCCGCTTCCATTTTCGGCCGATCGTCACTTACCATCAAGTGAGATGATGCCAAGGGCTTACCAAATGTGCATAAAAACAAAGGAGTTAATAAGGAGATGGCAAATAAAATGTTAATATTTTGATGGCGATCGATTGTCTTACACTAATGGAGTCTAATTTTTTTTAATAAAAATACTAATTATAAAATAATGGCTAGCCAGGCGGGCCTACAATTTACCCTACCACCAACCAAACCTAACCTGTTAAAACCTATGCCCTCGCGATCCCCTCCCACACCACGGATACCTACACCAAGTCATTCACTGTTCAAGCCGCGCGTCTCTGGAACGCTCTCCCGGTCGACGTTAGGTTAAGTCTAATAATTATATACTGTGGTTAAGTCCTTCCTTAGCTACCTTCAAGGCAAGATGTGGAGTACCAAAACTTAAACCTGAGCTCGTATATTTATGTACTTATTTATTATTTATTTATTATTTTTTTTATTAAAAATTTGAGTGCGTTAATTTGATTAATTTATTTATATAATATTTATTGTATATATATATTACTGTTTATATTAGTAGTATAATTGGGTATGCTCAATTTTTTATAAGCCATGAAAATAAAAAAACCATTTCGAGATATTTTTATTTAAAGCCATATTTTTTCATTTTCCACTCGAAAAAGTAAAAGATTGCGTAAAAAAATCGGAAAAGGACAATAACCTTCATTTGACCCCTATGACGTCACGAGTTTACAATAAAACCTTATTTCACCACTGAACGGAACGTGCACTCTTACTTGTCATACCAATTACGGACCTTGCATTTGAGGACGAGCTTTCGTCGAGCACTGAAAAAGGCACTATTTATTTATCATCCACCAAAAACTACGTTTGAAACAATCAAATATTATTAGAACGTCATTCAAATTAAATACTTAAATGGGTAAGATATTCATTAGAGGTCCAATTTTTATTGTGGTTCTAAAAAACATTTAAACTCTGAAGGCCTTGTCCATACATAGATTATGATGTTTGATGACAAGTAAATTTTGACTTTGACGTTTCGTTGTTGGCTTTGTGATAGTTTCGTTTCGGAAAAGGCAAAGGTTACTAAGACCATACAGCCAGGTCTGACGTATTTAGGCTTCCTTAGCTGTTGGATTTGTAATGCTAGTGCCGGTGCAATGAAAAAACAACAAAATAAAACTACGAATGCGTCTACCACAAATCCCGCCAAAAAACCTTTGGGAATGATTGACTTGAGTGACTTGACAGTTGACGTCAAGGCCTATTCATTTCATCGTCATAGAAATAGGGCTGTTCGTTTCATAGTAATGTGAACCGATGACGTCATCAAGGTTTCAAAATTTAAAAAAATATTTAAAAATATCTAGAGGCTTAAAAAATGAAATATTCAAATTAGTTTTTCAAAATGGTCTAAACCATCAGAAAAAAAATTAAAAAAAATACATATTTTTTTTTAGCATACCCAATTATAATATTTATAAGTGAGTAACATTAAGTCCCATGAGTTTGTTTTTTTTCTTAACTATAGTTAATTTTAATACTACGTACACTTTATATATGATAACACGTGTTTGTAAATTTTCTCTTACCTTTTTCTTTGTTTTTAATCCAATGTCATTATTAGGTTGACTGGAAGAGATCCCGTAAGGGATAAGTCCGCCTTTATACCATACATATCTGTTTTATGTTTTGTATTCAATATTGTCAATAAAGAGTTTACAAACAAACAAACAAACCTAGTCTTACAAATTTGCACCCCATCGGGAATCAAACCCGTTACCACAGATGAGATACTAGTTACTTCGTAACCGTTACGTTCTGATGTGAAGCGAATGTTTGTGATTTTTGACGGCGACTTACTTCCACTAATAGAGTAAAAAAAATGGGTGCGTTTTTCGCTCTCTGTTCATTCGTCAGGTACTCTAAGTAGTTCCTAAATTACCGGACGGATTTAAGCAAAATTTGGGTTAAGGCAGTATTTTTTTTTTCAAATTTCTCTATATTGATTTTTTAGGGTTGCCATATAGTAAAAAAACACTTTTTAATTATTTCTAAAAAAAATTAAAATGGCTCCATCGATTTGGATGAAATTCTGTACGTTACTATAAATTTATTATTCTGTAGTTTGTTATTTGGGAAAAAAAATGAATAATATTATATAATATATAGAAGAAGAAATATATAAGAAATACAAAAGGATTTCATACGTCAAATTAATATCACTAATCATAAAAAACATAATTATAACGTACCCGAGATGGATCTTAAGAAAGTATCAGTTTCGAAGATTTAGTTTATTAGTAAAGTTAAAAGTAATAAAATGGTAGTGAAAATATTGAAGGACGTTAAGGCGCTAAGATTACTCAATCCGAGCAGGTTGATACGTGGATTCAGTAATATCGAATATTCGTCTATTCATTTTAAGTTAAAATCAATGCGGGCTTCAACGCGGCTGTTACGTTGAAACCGAACGGCGAATACTCGATTTTTACAAGTTTTTATTATTATACTTCGCTTTAAAAAAAGTTTAAAAAAAATGAGTTTAATTAAAATGAAAGGTCTTAAAGTCACCAATTTTTGTGTGTTGGTTTCATTCAATATTAACTATTTGTTTTCGAGAAATTTTGCAATTAATGCCAAAAACAGAGTGTACAGTATATTTTTTACATCAAAAGAGGTAATATTCTTAAAATTGTATTCAATTAAAACGATTTTTTTTTACTCTAAGTATATTATTTTATATTTTTTTCCATTTTGATATCTTTACACAGTTTTTCAATAATTCGAATTTAATATTGTTATTTGACCCATCTTAAGGCCTTATATAATTTTGATTTTTAAGTACATGTCACCTAGATGACACGTAAGATTGCTAATTAGAAGAAATAGATCAAAAGGAACAAGGTTAAATAACAGCTTAACCGCGTTACACGCTTAAAACAAAATCCTCATAAACATAAATACTAGACCAAGAAAGCCAACTCATTCAAAAAGAAAACCGATTTTGTGTATTTTGTTTTCTTGTCACTTTGACATTGAGAACAATAGACAACGTATTTGACCGTTAGCATTTGAATTTGAGGTTAAACTTCATTACTTTGGTTATTGTATGAGGTAACATGACACGAAACGGTAAAACATTATGTTATACAAACACAATTGCGATTTTAATATGCGTTTCAGTGTGTTTTTCCGGGTTGAACAAACTTAACAAGGTTAATGTGTGACAGCACATATTAAATTGTTATGCTAAACTACAAATTTAATTAAGTATAGTACCGATTGGTACCGTAAAAAATATATCTGAAAACTTTTAACATGTTCTCAGTCTGATGAATGACTTAAGATAAATAATGATCGCAGTTTCTTCCCTGTCTGATATGTTCATCAATCAAATGTGATTTAAAATGTTTATTTTTTAAATCGTCCCTTTATATAAAAAAAAAGAAATTTTGAAAAACCACCTAAAAATAAAGTTCTACCTCTTCAGATAACACCTAATAAATATTTTTTTTTTTTAATTTTGTTAATGTGCACTTTTTGAAGTGAAAACTTCTTTAGGCTCCTTGGGCATTTTTGAGATGGAAAAAAAACATTGAACTCGCGACACTGTAACGACACCGTCACCGTACCAGGAACAACCGCAGGGTCAAAACTTATAAAAGCATTTTCGAGTTGGCAAAAAAACCATCGAACTCGCGACACCGACACCGTACCAGGAAAATTCGCAGGGTCAAAACTTATAAATCTGTAAAACGTTTTGACTTGTGTCGGCACTGCTGGAGTGGTTACATTATTTTTTATCCTTAACGGATTTGGCAGATTAGCGGTAACTCAGTATGTCTTCCATCAGGTAATGGTCATAGCTCGGTAATGAGGAGCTCATTGTGCCCACTTACCTACGAGGCACTATCTGTGGGGTCCTTCGGAAATTAAAAATCGAATTACGACTTCCTAGCCTCGGTCACGACTGGAAAACTACTTTAGCGGAGTTCTATGCTAGTGGTGAAGTAAATTTAACTTTATAAGTGAGGTAATAAAGTTCCAAGTTTATTAGCAAGAATTCAACAAGGTTTCACTGTAGTTGCTTAGAAATATCAGTATTCTTTGTTGATAATAAGAACAGTCGAGGGCAAATATGTTATATACAGCAGGAAGTCTCAAATAATGCTTATATGGGAACATCAAAAGGGTACTTAATATCTTTAGGAATTCATAAAAAATAAAAAACGCAGGCTTCCTCACGATGTTTTCCTCAGTGTAAGAGCGTCGGATAAACGTACAAACGTAAAAATTCGAAAACCTATTAGTGTGTGGCAGGATTCGAACCACGACCTCCCGGACAGGAGGTAGCGGCCCTTGCCATTACGCCACCGACGCTCATTAATTAACCACGCACGGAGTACGGAGGAAAATTGAAACTGCTTCACGTTAAACCAACGGCAGCCCCCCATTATTTTTTATCCTCATGATCCTGGCCAGGATATTGGAACAAACTTATTAAGGCGGTAATATTACAGATTTTCGTTATTTTTGACGTCAATTACTCCCTAAACGATAGAAAACCCAAGGTTGAAAAAAAAACCCCTTATTGTTAATGATATTCCTTAAAGTCAAAGGCTAAGAGAAACACGATTGAGCAGTTTTGGCTCGATACAAAAAATCCCAAAGATAGGTCTACACAGTTACTTTCAACTCTAGTTATGACTAATATTTTGAAGTATAAATTTAAAAAAAATATACAGCTATATTTGATAAGATGATACAAAGTGAGAAATGTTATTATTTTTTATACTTTATAACTCGATCAGCTGATCAGCCAACTTAGTATGGGAAGTTCAAATTTTTTTTTTTTATATTTGACTATGGGTTTAATGGGGAAAGTTGTTCAGTTTCATGGATAGAAGCACCAGTTAAAATAGTTTCAGCTTATTTTGTTAGACCTATATTATATAATCGGTGTGCGTTTATGTCAATTAAAAATCTGTCTATTGTCTAATTGTCATCGGTTCTTCATAATATGTGCGCAAAAGAATAACGGCGAGATCTGACCCAACATAAGTAAAATGTATATAAAAAAGACTAAAACCGAAATAATATGTTAAATATTTTTGCTTGATTTTTTATGATATCAGTATGTTTATATCTACCGGAGGATTATTATTAATTATTTTTGGATGTTTAGTTGACTGACGCCATTATCTTTGTAGGCCCGCCATGTAAAATGAAAGCTAGTGTTGCCATATAGCTGCACACTTCACCGATTTTGAAGAATTATTCCTTGTTTCACTTTAATGTTAAAAAAATATTTTTTTCTCAAAATGTACGATGGGAATTATAGATAAGCACGCACCCGTGTATTTACCCTCTAAAATGGCAATATCTTTTTTTCTCCGGTTTAGATAGTCATAGTTGTTAAATTATTACGTTATTGAGTTAAACGTGGATAGTTTTTTGTATTTTTCATTTTTATACATTGGCAAATGTAGACCGGGTCAAATAATGTATGGAGTTCGCCATTATTCTTTCTATTTAATCCGACGTAGTCTCGATGTGATGGGTCAAGACCACGTTCAAAGGTTCCGTTACAAAGATACAGGTTAAGTTAATAAAAACGTATCAATAAAAGTAAAAATTATTTATTTGATACTAAAAAAAACTCGCCTTGTTTTTAGGGTTCCGTACCTAAAGGGTAAAAACAGGACCCTATTACGAAGACTCCGCTGTCCGTCCATCTGTCTGTCTGTCCGTCTGTCACCAGGCTGTATCATGAACCGTGATAGCTATACAGTTGAATTTTTTACAGATTATGTATTTCTGTTGCCGGTATAACAACAAATACTAAAAATTAGAAAAAATAAAAAAAATATAAGGGGGTCTGCATACAAAAAATGTGTTTTTTTTAACGTGAAGAAACTAGCGCCATCTAGTATGATGGTACGGCACCCTTTGTGTGCGGTTCTGACTCGCACTTGGCCGGTTTTTTTACGACTTTGAGTTGTAATAAAATTAGTTTACCCGTTCTTTCGACTTTCCACACAAAAATGGTCAATAAGCTAATCGATTTGTATAAAGAATTCATTTTTTTTGTATTGACTACTTGTGACGAGTAGATTTTTTTTAATTGAGTGCGTTTGGTTGCAATGCAGCCGAGGATGTGACACGCAAGCTCAACTAATGCCTATTCACTCTCGTCTTGTCGCCGTTTTTCATCATCATCACATCAGCAGAAAGCAGAAAGACGTCCACTGCTGGACTGAGGCCTCCCCCAAAGGTTTCCACGACGACCGGTCCTGCGCCCGTATCTGGCTTCCTGCAACCCTTTTACCAGGTCGTCCATCCACACAGTGGAGGCGGCTACGTGTTTCGGTGCGCGGTTGCCACTCGAGAACTTTACTGCCCCAATCATCTATTCCACGAACTACATGTCCTGCCCACTGACACTTAAGTGAGTTATGCCTTTTTTCTCCTACGGATCTGCTCATTTCTAATTCGATCGCGTTAGGGAAACTCCGAGCGTAGCTGGCTTCTTCGCCCTTTGGGTGACCTCGAGCCTTCCTATGAGGCTCATAATGAGCGACCATGTCTCAGTACCGTATATTTCGTATGGGTATTTAGAAATGAACATTTGAATATAATTTAGAAACAATCGAGGCAGGACCTTATCAGTACTGACTGACTTCTTATCAGTACGAAATTAGAATAAAACTACACTTAGAATAGCTAATGTGCCTTGACTTACAACCACAGATAAGCGATTTTTTGGCTTACAACCCATACATAACCACTTCTTATTTTCGAGACGACACAGACTCAGATAGTCCCATCCCAAAACCCAGCCACGCGAACTGCATTGTCAGTGGCCTGCGTCAAGTCCTCCTGCGCGCAAGAAGGACGCGATATAAGGTGGTCCATCCTTTGAGATAATGCACCACACCAGGTTCGTATCTCCAATGAATCCCACCTGAACAAGTTTTCTTTACTTCGGCCAATCTGAGTCCGGAGTCTGTTATATTATAACCACTAATCACTCAACTACTATATTAAGAGCATTGTACCAAACCGAGTCTTACAATTTAAATAAATACCTTGAATCTTGACCCCACCGGAAATCGAAACCGCGACCTCCTGGTGTGAAGCGAACGGATTAACCATTATAAACTGGTTTTGTTTTTTCAGTAAAGTTAATAAGTTCAATTTACCAAACCGAGTTTTACAAGTTGACCCCTACGGGAATCGAACCCGCGACCTCCTGGTGTGCAGCGAACGGAATATTACGCCACGAAGGCGGTTAAGCCCTCTTAATGAAGATATCTTACCCCTATATTGACGGCAGGAAGTTCCAGTATCTATCTACCCAACGATAATATTACCCTAGTGTATCCTTCCCATACTGTTCTATAAAATTACACCACAGTGGGTAGATAATGGTATACAAAGTTCTTTATGCACTGCTGGTCTTGTGTTTAATTATACTGAAGCGTATTTGCATAGGCTATTTTAAACGGGAATCCACTCGCTTCACATCAGGAGGCCGTGGGTTCGGTTACCGGCGGAGTCTAACTTTGTTAAGACTTGGTTTGGTTGGTGGTAGGGAATTTTCTGAGCCCCCTTGACTAGCTACCACGGTCTAATCTAAGTATTGCCGCCAAACAACATTGTTAACGGCCTTGTGTTCCGGTATGAAGATAAGATAATAATAGTCAGTGCATTGGGGAATCTTGGCAAGCCCGCTTCCGTCTTTGGCATTATCATCACTTGCCATAAGGGGAAATGATGTCAAGATCTTGCCAATTATAAATAAAAAAGGACATGTTCATTGCTTTTTTTAATATTACCATTAGACCACTGTGGCTTGCGACGGCTTCACTTGTAAACTTAAATAAAGTAATGGTAGCCATCACAGATAAGAAAAAAAATTTGCCGCTCCGAGTAGCCATGGTATATTACATAATCCTTATTAACAGTTGCCATGTTTAATTGAAATATTTTTTTATCCACAATCGATGATCCTTTGGCATCCTCTCAGCTGATGGCATGAGACGATGGTACCGAAAATGCAAGCAGGTTTATCAAGATACCTGCGCAAACGCAACAGGGAAGTTTTTATATTCATGTTGGAACTTGGAACACATCAAAGATTGCCGACAAGACTTTAGTATGTTGGTGTGGTGGCCCTATTACCCAACCATACAAAGTCGTACAAAGTCAGATCCCGCCGGGAATCAAAACCGCGACCTCCTGATATAAGGCGAATGGACTAAACATTACGCCACGGAGGCGGTTAATACAGGGTGTAACAAAGTTTTTGTAGGTCCCGTTAACTGGGGGTTCCACTCGTCACGCTGAACAACTTTCTCCAAGGAACCCATAGGCAATTCTCAAAAAAAAAAAATCGGACCGTCCAAACTAAAATGCAAAAAATTGGTCGATTTGTATGAAGAGTATTTTTTTTTGCGATTTCAGCAAAGTCGTAGAATAAAAGTTGTTCAGTATGATGAGTAGAAGCCCCAGTTAACGGGACCTAGACCAATTTTGTTACACCCTGTATAATAAAGCAAGAGATAAAAAGCCTTTGTCTGTGTCTTAATATTTAAATGAAACCGCCTTCTATCTACAATCTTAATGCGATACCTTTTTGAACAAAAAATCATCATCCTGCAAAGTACGGACAGCAAACATGGGCTCATCTGCGGGTGCCGATAGGAACTAGTTAATGTAATGGTAGCAAAAAAAGCATTGCAGCATAATTATTATCTGCGGATCTTGCGTAAGGCCGGTTCGGTGCTATTACACTGATCGGACGCTGCTTTACATATTATCATCTTGGTGGAGAGTCAGCAAAAAAAGTATTTGTTTTTACCTTTCAGAAGTAATTTAGGTGTAATACATAATCTATTCTCAAGTAAATCGGTTGAAGAATCAATATAGGGTAACTAATTTATAATCGCGGTGGACCAACGACTTGGTGAAGGTCGCGGGAAGCCGCTGGATACGGGTAGTAGGACCAGTCATCGTGGAGGCGTTTGTCCAACAGTGGACGTCTTACGGCTGATAAGATAATGATGATTCTGGAAATAATTGAGGATATTTAATAAATGCAGAAAATGTCTTTTGACATGGTATATTAGAAAATTTTATTACATAAGTCATTTTGGCAACTATACTTTTTTTGTTACTGACACTGTTATTGAATTTATATTCATATTACTTAGTTCTAAATCTTTTCAAGTATTTGCTTTCTATCATCCATCATCATATCAATCGAAAGACGTCCAGGCTTCCCACAAGGATTTTCATAACGACCGAGCCTGTGTTGCCCCCATCCAATGGCGTCTCACGTCCTTCAGCAAATTATTGATGTTTTTATCCACAATTGGTTAGCCCTAGGCATCATTTTACCTGATGATAAGTGACGATGATGCTGAAGATTGAAGCGGGCTTACGAAGATTCCCCAACTTAATGGGCAATGGCTATCTTATCTTCAAGCCGGAATTCATCAATGCTGTTGGCAATGCTGGTGGTATTTAGGTGGGCTTGGAAAATGTCCTTCTACCAATTAAACCAAGTCTTACAAAAATAGACTCCCCTGGCGACCTTCTGATGTAAAGCATTAGTCCATTATGACTTAACCATTACGCCACGGAGGCGGTTAAAAGAGTTAGATTTATGTGTACGTCTCCCAACTCTTCCAGTGTGCGGTCGCCACTCGAGAACCTCACTAGCCCAACGACTGTCAGTTTTATAATCTTCGTACTTTTAATAACCAATTTATTTATTTTTTTCAGGTAATTTTGGTTACATTTTCTGGATTACTTGAAAACCAGCCTTAACAGAAGTAGTTAACAACATAAGTTAGCCGCGGTCACAGGTAAGTGTAATTGAAATTAAGGGATTTGTGTACGACCACTAAGTCTGTTTTAATTACGGAGGTGCGAGATTTATGATCTTTTTTTATAAAAGATGGACCCAAACATGCATTCACGCACAATGTTTATTTCATCATCATCATCATATCAGTCGAAAGATGTCTACTGCTGGACAAAGGCTTCCCCCAAAGGTTTCCATGACGACCGATTTCGCGCTGTCCATATTCAATGGCGATCTTCACTAGCTATGTACCCCGCTTACTGCCACTTAAGTTAAGCGATTCTGTGAGCTATTTCAAAGAATATAAAATATGCCTACGACTATGCTATGTCGGTTACCTTGGTTCTCCTACGGATCTCCTCATTTCTGATTCGATCGCGTAAGGAAACTCCGGGCACAGCTCGCTGCATCGCCATTTGGGTGACCTTGAGCCTTCATCTACTTCTTAATGTATATTTATTGGGATTCATTTTTAATGAGTACAAAAAGAAAACAGTCGTAATAGAATATCGGTTTCTTTACTATATTATTAACAGGTAAAGTTTTGCCACCTTTTTTTATCACCTTTTTAAATAGGTTTCGAATTTTAACCACCTCCGTGGCGTAATGGTAAGTCCATTCGCTTCACACCAGTAGGTCGCGGGTTAGATTCCCGGCGGGGTCATCTTGTAAGACTTGATTTGGTTGGTGGTAGGGCATTTTCTAAGCCCGCCTGGCTAGCAAACACCATCTTATCTAAGTCTTGCCGCCAAACATCAGTGTTAACAACATTGCGGCTTGAAGATAAGATAGCCAGTTCTCCATTGCGTTGGGGAGTCTAGGTAAGCCCGCTTCCATCTTCGGCATCATCGTCACTTTCCATCAGGTGAGATAATATAAAGGGCTTACCAATGTGAATAAAAAAAAAGAAAGACATAAAAAAAATCTTTTAAAAAATAAAGTTTTACGCTTTTTTTTCTATCGCTACCTGTTAGATCAGTAGCTGAATAAATACGGAACCAATTCGACGCAAGCAACCCGATAGCTCCCAGTTATACTTTTTTACGTTTTATATTTTAATTCAATGCTGATAGAGCCTGTTCAGTATCCCGTGGTGAATAAGCCGCCCTCCTTTTTATTTTATTTAGGAGCAATGCTCTTACGGTGAAGGAAAACATCGCGAGGAAACCTGCATACACTCGTAGGCTGTGTGTGAAGTCGACAAACCCGCACTGGGCCCGCGTGGTCAACCAAGTCCCGATTGCCCTAATTCAGGGTAGGCTCGAGCCCCTCGGTGGGGACGTATATGAGCTCTTATCTTTGGAGCAATAATCAACTTTTCCTGATTCAACCAGTATCTTAACTTCTTGATACGACAGTTACTTCATCCGCCTCCATGGCGCAATGGTTGAGTTCCTTAGCTTCACTTTAGGAGGTTGCGTGTTCGATTCCCGGCGGAGTGTAACTTAGTACGACTCGGTTTAGTTGGTGGAAGGGCTATTTTTAAGCTTGCCTGGCTAGCTACCAGCATTTTATCTAAATCTCGCCGCCTAGCATCAATGTTATCAGCATTTATGTGTTCCGGTTTAAGACAAGATAGCCAGTTCCCCATTACGTTGGGGAATCTAGGTAAGCCCGCTTCCATCTTCGGTATCATTAAAAAAAACCTTACCATCAGTTGAGGTGCAGCCAAACGCACTCAAATTTTTAAGTGGGGATCGAACCCAAGACCCTTGTCTGAGCAGGCAAAAACAGACCACTGGACTAATGGGACAATGTTGAATGTCGCCTTTAGTTTTAAATTAAGTGTTTCCTCTAAGCTTACCACAATCTAGCTAGAAAGCCTTTTAATGCAAACCCATCTGTAGTTCTAAGATATAATGGTGTTCTTAGCGTCTTGTTTCCATAGCAACCGTCCCGGGGATCACCCCATAAATCGCTGAATACCGTAATAAACAATCCTATGCCCACAATATATCTTTTCAAACAATAAAACGCAGTTGGGTTAATTTTAGCTGGAGAGCGCTAAAATGACGCTTTGAGAACGTTCTCGTTTTTGTATGTATGTAGGTATCTGCACTTTCTAATTTTCTATATAGAAAAAGTACATAATAAAAATGTTTGGGATTAAATTTAATTTATCCGTCATGAAGATTTGCACCTATTGTCGCTAAAAATACAGCAATTAGTGAGTGACATTTTTTTTTCATGAAAAATGTGAAAAACAGTTGAAGGCCTATTTTAGGGGCCCAAGTTACATAGTTTAAAATTGCATAATTAACAAAAGATGGCCCAAATTGCATATTTTGAATTGCGGGATCTAGACGTAGATCTAGAAGGTCCTTTTTAGCGGCCCAAGTTGCATAGTTATTTTAGCGGCCCAAATTACGTAGTTTGAAATTGCATGATCTATACAAAAGAAGGCCCACTTTAGCGGCCCAAGTTGCATAGTTTTAGGTCGCATGATTTTAGCGGCTCATATTGCATAGTTTGAAATGGCATGATCTATGAAAAAGAAGACCCATTTTAGCGGTCGCATCATTTTAGCGGCCCAAATTGCATAGTTTGAAATCGGGTGATCAACAAATTTAAAAAAGGCCTGTTTTAGCGGCCTAAGTTGCAGCCTCTCAACTGTCAATAACTCCCACTTTTGTACTGTAAGTGTGGCTAATGATTGGCCACAGAGGTAGCCAACTTCACTCCCATTCATTTCCTAGCTTTCTATTGGTTCATAAGCAACCTTTGATTTAGTTTAGTTTGAAATCGCGTGATCTAGACAAAAGAAGGTCCATTTTAGCGGCCCAAGCAGCATAGTTTGAAATCGCGTGATCTGTCATACACACTCGTGCAAAAGCTTTGATGTGAGCTACGTTGAAGCCATGAACACTCATAATTTGTACTAGCAGCCACCTGCGACTTTGTCTGCGTGGGAATCATTAATTACCTCGCGCTGAAAAATCAAACAAACAGTAAATGATAAACCAAGCCTATCTCAATACATCGCTAAAAGCAAATTCCAAATTTGTTCAGCCCTAAAAAAAATTACTTTATTTTATTTTTATTTTATTTTCATTTATTAAGAAAACCAACAGCTACTTAATTACACAGCGTTAAAAAAGTAATGTTAACAGAACATGAGCAATTTACAGGTTTCACTAAATCACTTTAACATATTGTGCAGATCTAGCGTAGAGAGCATAGTCTGGTTCAACGTTATTAGAATAATCATTACCTTATAAAAGAAAATATTTACAATTAAAGAACAGAAGACAAAAAAAACAAAAAAGGGCAAACCGGGACTCTGTATGTGTGTGTGTGTGTGTCTGTGCGTGTGTGCGTGTCTATGTGTGTGAGTGAGTGATTTAAGTTAAGAAGATATGTTCGTAATGAGTTCAGAGAGAATTCTGTTTTTGAATGTTGTTCTACTGTGACTAAATATGTCAACACTGTTAAAATGACGATCGTGGGTATTACAAATGCGGGATATAACTGAGTTTTTCGCATAGTTAGTACGGCTAAGTGTTGTACAGAAGAGCCTTGTGTGTCTAGTTCTTCGCGTATATAGGTGTAGATAATTTAATTTCACTTACAAGGAAGGGTACCCAACTGTCCGACTCCGATTTGATTTATTTTGATATATGTTATAGAGTAGTCTAAAATAACCAATACGTATTTTTTTTTAGCTGCCCAAACTCAACCTGTAAAGAGTAAATGGCCTGCAAAGTACTGAAAATGGACTAAACCTTCTAATTTCTGAGAAGAGATTTGTTCAAAAAAAATTGTAATTAATTACTGGTTTCGTTACCTGTTGGAGAACATGAATAAAGAATGGGGACGTGTTTTGTCATTTCACCACAAACTCATTTTTTATATATATTTTTTTTATATACAAACTCATTTTTTATATAAAAATTTGTTTATGATGAAATGAAAAAACACGTCCCCATTCTTTATTCATGTTCTCCAACATATAACCAACACAGCTAAACTAAAGTGGCAGTGGGCGGGGCAATAAAGTTTTCGAGTGGCGACCTTGCACCGGAAGACGTAACGTAGGCAGGCCTCTCACTAGGTGGACTGACGACCTCGTGAAGTTTGCGAGAGGCCGCTGGCCGCTGGATGAGGGCATCGCTGGGCGGGTCGTCGTGGAAATCCTTGTCCAGCAGTGGGTCAGACTACTTTTCTAAAAGCTCAATTTCATTTTACATTTCCCGAGGGAACTTATTAATTACTGGATGTTGAACTTAAAAATAGGGATGAAATGATTCCGATACATCGGCATCGCTGATTATAATACAACTACAACCGATATACAACAGTTCGCAAATCGCACAAAATATTTCGATGCGCAAAGCAATTGAATTTTGATTTGAAATTTTCAATGTTTTATTAATTTAGGTATTTAATTTATTTTCTTAGTTTACATATCACAAAGTCGATTCTCTATTAAATAATAGGTTACTTTCATGCATTTAATCGGCAGAATTATACAGGGTGTAACAAAAATTGGTGTAAATTGAACAACTTTTGTTCTACGAATTTGCTGAAAACGTAAAAAAAAAATTTACACTTCATACAAATCGATCAGCTTCCGTTTTAGTATGGAAGGTCGAAATTGTTTTTAAGAATCGACTATGGGTTCCTTGGATAAAGTTGTTCAGTATGACGAGTAGAACCCCCCGTTAACGGGACCTACACCAATTTTCTTACATCCTGTATATCGTTACATCCCTAGTGCCTACTTAAAAAATATAACTTTTGTGTTCACGCACTTTTTATTATAACATAGAATCGAGGTGTCAAAAGTTTTCCGCTATTATTTTTTATAAAAACACATGATTTCATACAACATTCTCGTAATTTATTTTTTGTTCCAAATTAAAAAAAACAATGTAACATTCTTGGAGTTTTGTTTCGCTATGTAAGTAAACACTTGTTCTATTTTGAAAGAAATAATAATACCTATTTCAGCGCATTTTACAAAAACAGAAAAGATTTAGGTACTACAAAACACGCTGTAATTCTTTCTTATAGATATCTGGCCTTAAACTTGGTCAGCTCAGGCCTTAAACTATTTGCTAAATCATAAAAAAGGCTAAACGATTTTTATCGCCTTACACCTGGTGGCATCGACCGGAGAATAGAGTCTCGATAGTTCAATCGCAGAATGTCCGATTCGTGAAATGTTCAATTTGATTTGTATTGTTGTAAATAATGTTTGTTTGTTTCTATGCTCTTCCAGCTTAAATGATCTGAAATAAAAAAACCAGCCAAGTGCGTGTAAGGCCACGTATAGTTTTAAAAACTGTTCATTAAAAGTTAAGGCGGTATTATTACAGATTTTCTTTAATTTTGACATCAATTACCCCTAAACGATATAAAACTCAAGATTGAAAAAAATACCCTTATTGTTGGTGACGTTCCTTAAAGTCAAAAGCTATTCGAAACACGATTGAGCAGTTTTGGCTGGATAGAAAACAATCTCAAAGATAGGTCTACACCGTTACTTTCAACTCTAGTTATGACTAATATTTTAACGTATAAATTTTTAAAAATATACAACAATATTTGTTATGATAATACACAGTGAGTAATGTTATTATTTTTTTCATTTTCATTGTAGTTATTGATTGAAACGAAAAACCATTGAGAAAGTGAAAAGTGTGGTTATTTTTTACTCTTTACACGTAAAGAAAAAGACAGAGACAACTGTTCCAATCAATACCTCACCTTAACAGAAATAATTTCGTTGAAAGTTCCTTAGTAGACCCACTAACATGGGCGATTTAACCCACCATTGGAGACGTGAATCTAACTTAAATCGTTGCTGACCCCGGTCTGACGCACCTGGGTTTTTGAGTACGAGTTTTTCTGTAATTTACACTTTATATGTTACTTTTCATTGGAAAAGATATAACATTTTTTAATTGTCAATAAAACATAGGTATTTCATAGATCAAATCTTTTTTATTAGCATTATACAATATCTTTACAAGAACTAAAATTATAAAGTACTAGTGGGTGCTTGCGGCTTCGCCCGCGCAGTTCCCGTTTTTTGGTGTTCCCGTGGGAATTTCCCAAAATCCTTTCTTAGCGGATGCCTACGTCATAACATCTACCTGCATGCCGAATTTCAGCCCGATCCTTCCAGTGGTTTGGGCTGTGCGTTGATAGATCACTATGTCAGTCAGTCACCTTTGAATTTTATATATTTAGATTTTAACAATGTTTTTTTAAAACTAAAAAAACCAAGAATCTTAATTTTTAACAATAAAATCAGGCTTGGTCAGTCTTTTGACATTGGAGACGTAAAATAAAGTAACATAAACGGTAATAATTCTACAAAAAAAATGCAATTGGTGACACCGGTCTCATGCACCTGGTTGGGCCCAAAACTCTGTGACGTTCGTACAAGGTTTCTCTGTAATTTAACGCTAAATCTTAAGTTTTTTGATTACCTTGTTCAGAGAAAAGTAAATGGGAACTCGTTGTAATGTCATGCATGAATTTACCCTTACTAATATCTAAAAAGCGGCCAAGTGTGAGTCGAACTTGCGCACTGAGGGTTCCTAATTTTCATTTGCAGCGCCATCTATAAATATAAAAAGGAACTGATTGCTGTTCTCGTATTACAATATAAATCAACTATGTAGAATATAGTAATAGATGGTACTAGATGTCGAAAGTTTCTTCACTTTTCAATAAAATTTCTTGTATGGATTTGATTTTTAATTTATTTTTATTATTATTTGTTTTTATAGCGGAAATAGCAATGCACACTCTGTAAAAATTTCAACTGTCTATATTTTTACGGTTCATGAAATGCATTCAGTCCGTTGACAGACAGACTGACAGACACACGGACAGCGGAGACATAGTAATTTTTTTTTATTTACAATTGGTAAACCCTATTGGTATATAGTTCCTTTGGTTACCCTTTGGGTGTACAAAACCCTAAAAACAGATACATCATCAGTTTTGCTAATTTTGTTTTAAAACATAGATATTTTGCGATTCGATTGTAAGGCATTTTGAGATTCGAGCCAAACGCGTTTGAATCTCTTTGATGCGTCTAGAATTCGAAGTCGGACATTAAATTTTATGGTCTTCAGTGGAAGAGGGTTTATGGAGCCTTAAGAAAGAAAACGCTTCAAAATTTCATTGCCGAGAATGTGGGGTGGACTTGTTTGAAGTAATGCAGAACGCGTATTGGAATTCAAAGTTTTCAAGTGAACGTTCTATGTTCCTAGTTCGTTTGTTAGAAACATCTTCAAACGAAAATATTGGATTCGTTTTATGAAATAAAAATCGTATTTTTTTAACCGGCTTCATAAAAAGGAGGAGGTCTCTATATGAGACCGTATATATTTTTTATGTGTGTTCGCGGATAACTTCGTCGTTTATGAACCGATTTTGATGATACTTGTTTATTGAAAAGGAGATATCCCATGATAAGGAAACCAGGATCTGATGATGGCATCCCAGAGAAATCAAGGGGAACTTAATTTCCTGTTTGAACTCGGTTTTTTTTTGTTCAAAATTATTTCAATTTCTGCGAACTACCCACAACGTCCCACGGCTGGGGCACGAATCTATTCCCAAACTCGGATAGTTAAAGCCATAGAACAAACACGGGGGCGATTTCCAGACTCGACTGGTGAAATTCTGAGGACTAGTGGCAAAACTTAATGTCTGAAGTTTTCAAGCGGCATAGAACTTCGTTGTATTGCTTATTATCACACTAATATTATAAAGGCAAAAGTTTGTGAGTGTGTATGTTTGTTACTTCTTCACGCAAAAACTACTCAACGGATCTGGCTGAAATTTGGTAGGTAGACAGATTAGGACCTGGATTAACACATAGGCTACTTTTTTAACGCACTGCGCACCCTAGAAAAGTCGAAGAAACGATGTCCACGCGGGTGAAGCCGCGATTTGAATATATCTCGTAGTTTTCTGGAAGATATCACTTTTGGCGATAAGACTGCCTTTGTACACTTAAGTCCGATAAAACCATGTTGTAATTATTTCTTGTGAGCAATAAAGCGTTTATACATACGGGTACATACATACATATATACATAACGACTGTCATGTAATGATAGCAACTGGCACCAACGGCAAAGTATATATATTATAACGTACCAACGGTTAATCGTGTCTTGCGAAGCATGGAAACGACCGAGATTAATTTCAATATCAGTTAAATCCATCTTGCTAAAGACCGTGCTCATGATGAGTTAACTTTTTTTTATTCGCAATTGGTAAGCCCTTGGCATCATCTCACCTGATGGTAAGTGAGGTTGATGTCGAAGATAGAAATAGACTAACCAAGATTCCCCAATGCAATGGGGAACTGGCTATCTTATCTTTAAGCCGGAACACATCAATGTTGTTATCATTGATGTTCGGCGGCAGGACTTAGATAAGATGATGGTAACTAGCCAGGCGGGCTTAGAAAATGCCCTTCCACAAACCAAACCGAGTCTTACATAATTTGGCTCTACCGGGAATTGAACCCGCGACCTCCTGATGTGAAGCTAATGGACTTAACCATTACGCCACGGAGGTGGAACATCCGTTATCGACACGACCACGCAAGTCAGACTTAGCTAGAGTCTTTACACTGACTTAAAACACTTCTAATTTGTGTCCGTCCGTCTGTCTGTCTGTCTGTCTGTTCGTCTGTCACCAGGCTTTATTTCATGAAACGTAATAGCTAGACAGCTGAAATTTTCACAGATGATGTATTTCTGCAACTTAGAAAAATGAAAAAATAACGCGTTTTTTAAAAGTATTTTTGATTTTTCTCTGTCGGTAAAAACAGAAATACATACCTACAAGCGTGAAACTTGGTGTGATTATATTCCTAATTCTGAAGTAAAACAACAAAAATAATAAAAACCGGCTAAGTGTGAGTCGTACTCGCGCTAAAGAGTCCAAACTGAATTTAAAAAATCATTTATGTAACTCTGTCTGTCTGTTACGCTTTCCCGCAAAAACTGATTTGGCTGAAATTTGGTAGGTAGACAGGTTAGGACCTGGATTCAGACATAGGCTACTTTTTAGCACTGCGCACCCTCGAAAAGTCATAGAAACGTTGTCCACGCGGGTGAAACCGCGGGAAACAGCTAGTTTATAATAAGCATTAGTAATCTGTGTTATAGATGTGTAAAGATTTTGGTATGCGGTGGTACGGAACCCTCGTAGCGCGAGTGCGACTCGCACCTGACCGTTTTCTATCTTTAATACTTTTAATAGCGAACGATGACTGCACTACTTGATCTGTTATAATTGAAAACGCTAAACACGTTAAAAAATCGACTTCCATCGCAACAAATTAGTACATTTTTGCATTATTATTTTTGGTTTTTGTTAATTTTCTACTAAATCGCTACACCGATTTTGATAAAATTTATATACGACCACACGGTAAGCACTAGTTTTCAAATAAAAAAAGAATCATAAAAATCGGTTCACCCAGTCAAAAGTTCTGAGGTAACAAACATAAAAAAAAACATACAGACGAATTGAGAACCTCCTCCTTTTTGGAAGTCGCATGAAAATTACTTACATCATTTTTTTTCTTATTACCTAAGGTAGATAGGTACTTAGAGTTTTTGTAAGCGTTTATGCTGCCTAATTATAACTTTTGTGAGTTTTATTTTTTTTACTGATGAAGGCCGCAAAAAGCAGACGGCTTACTTTATATGAAGTGACTACTCCTTTAAGTACCTATTAGCTACTCTTTTTTTTTAATCACAATTGGTAAGCCCTTGTCATTATCTCACCTAATGGTAAGTTGCGACCATGCCGAAGATGGAAGCGAGCTTACCAATATTCCCCAACGCAATGGAGCCGGAACACATCACTGTTGTTAACACTAATGTTTGGCGGCAAGACTTGGATAAGATGGTGGTAGCTAGCCAAGCGGGCTTATAAAATGCCCTACCACCAGCCAAACCAAATCCTACGCTTTTCGTCTGTCAATCCGTCTGTCTGTCTATCTGTCCGACTTTTAAAAGCTGTATCTTTGGAACTGTAACAGATAGCTGGTTGTTTTTTTTAACAGAGTGTATGGTATTTCCCCACTAATAATCAAATCCCCATACAAGAAATGTGTTTTTATAGGTTTTTGTTTTTGGTCTATCCTAAAAACGATAATACATCCAAGCTCAAAACTCAGTGTGATTAAAAAAAACGGCCAAGTGCGAGTCGGACTCGCGCGAAGTAGGGTTCCGTAGTCTTTTAATAATATAATATTTCTGAACGACATAGGCCTTATCTACGCTAAAGCTGTAGCTTTAAACTGATGAAAAGAATTTAAAAATCGGTTCAGTAGTTCAAGAGATTTCTACCTAAAAACAAACTCACAAACGTACAAACTTCACCTCTTTACAATATTAGTTTAGATTTTTGCCAAATTCCTGTCATCGAAATGTGATGAACTATATCAAAATGGAAACCCTATCTAAACAGTACACATAAAATTGATGTTCTAAAACACCAAAAGTTATAACGTTTCGTGTCACTGTCACATAAACGTTCACAATTCTAGTGTATATCAAGAAACTTCGCTGCTGATAGTATGGTGGAGGCGTTGACGTGAAGCCTTGCGATCTATTTATAGATCTTTTTCTTTAAATTGCCTTGTTACAATCTCTATGTAGTTGTAAGTAGGATTTACACAAATAAAATCTGGGCCCGCATTGGGCCCGCGTGGTCGACTACGGCCCAGACTAAGTTCTCCATTGCGTTGGGGAATCTTGGTAAGCCCGCTTCCATCTTCGGCGTTATCGTCACTTACCATCAGGTGAGATGATGCCAAGGGCTTACCAATTGTGAATTAAAAAAAAAGATCGTCCTAATTCAGGGTAGGCTCGAGCCCCTCGGTGGGGACGTATATGAAAATAAACTCTCACTTCATTATCAAAAGGTTGATATTTCAAACAGAATGTAACAAAATTTATGTAGAACCCGTTAACTGGGGGTTCTACTCATCATACTGAACAACTGTACCCAAGGAAACCATAGACCATTATCAAAAAAAAATTGGATCCTCCATACAAAAATGCAGTAAAGGTCATTGGGGGAAATCCGACCCGGTTACTCAAATATAGCGGACAAAAACCAGATCACTTTTAAATTATAAAGTAATATCCTA
Source organism: Coleophora flavipennella (assembly GCA_947284805.1). Classification (NCBI taxonomy): domain Eukaryota; kingdom Metazoa; phylum Arthropoda; class Insecta; order Lepidoptera; family Coleophoridae; genus Coleophora; species Coleophora flavipennella. Next base: position 7,703,526 of record OX369290.1, read on the forward strand.
CTATTCGTTTATGTAAACATTGTATTGAAAAAATAGTGGGACTAATAAGTTACACTATAATAAATATTTGATCTTAATTGAATTTTTGATCGTGATCGAATCAGAAACGAGGAGATCCGTAAGAGAACTAAAGTAACCGACATAGCTCTCAGAATTGCTAAACTTAAGTGGCAGTGGGCGGGGCACATTGCTCGTAGAACAGATGGCCGTTGGGGCAGTAAAGTTCTCGAGTGGCGACCACGCACCGGAAAGCGTAGTGTAGGCAGGCCTCCCACTCGGTGGACCGATGACCTGGTGAAGGTCGCGGGAAGCCGCTGGATGCGGGCAGCGCAGAACCGGTCGTCGTGGAGATCCTTGGGGGAGGCCTATGTCCAGCAGTGGACTTCCTTCGGCTGATATGATGATGATGATGAATTGAATTTTTCATTTTGTATTTAATTGCAAAGACACACTATATTTTTTTATTTTAGTTTATATTTTATGGGGAAAATCATCACTCTATGGCCTAGTGTCGTGCTAAAGTCCTAGAAGGAAGATGCCCGTGCGAGTCTGCAACATCCTAACACCTATTACGATATTTGATTGATTTTCGTGGTCAACAATAATTTTGGCTTTAGCATTACTTTACCTTCTCTCTCCATATATTCTTACTACTCACAGAACTACGACCCATATCAACGTAAACTAGAGACATAGTGTGTGCATTCTGGCCATGTCCATGGGTCTGAGCCGTGGGTAAATTTTCCATACCAAGGTGCCCAATGACCTTTGTCGATCAGCTGATCGATTTGAATAAACAGTTATTTTTTTGCGATTTTTTTTTTCTTCACTATTGGTAAGCCATGGGCGTCATCTCACCTGACGGTAAGTGACGAATGATGCCGAGGATGGAAGCGGACTTACCAAGCTTCCCCAACGCAATGGAGAACTGGCTATATCTTATCTTCATGCCGGAATACATCAATGTTTTTAACACTGATGTTTGGCGGCACGACTTAGATAAGATGGTGGTAGCTAGCTAGGCGGGCTTAAAAAATGCCCTACCACCAACCAAACCGAGTCTTACAAGTTGACCCCACCGGGAATCGTACCCGCGACCTCCTGGTGTGAAGCGAATGGACGCCACGGAGGCGGTTAGTTATTTTACCTGAGATATAGAACAAAAATTGTTCAGTATGATAAGTAGAAGCCCCAGTTAACGTTTATCGTCCGTCACTAGTTTACGCACACTTTGCCAAATCAAAAATCGTCCCACCCTTTAGGACAGAATATTAGGAGCTCTTCACACTTTGACAAATCAGAAATCGACCCACCTTAAGGACAGAATATTAGGAGCTCTTCACACTTTAACAAATCTAGAATCGTCCCACCCTAAGGACAGAATATTAGGAGCTCTTCACACTTTGACAAATCAAAAATCATCCCACCCTAAGGACAGAATATTAGGAGCTCTTCACACTTTGACAAATCAAAAATCGTCCCACCCTAAGGACAGAATATTAGGAGCTCTTCACACTTTAACAAATCTAGAATCGTCCCACCCTAAGGACAGAATATTAGGAGCTCTTCACACTTTGACAAATCAAAAATCATCCCACCCTAAGGACAGAATATTAGGAGCTCTTCACACTTTGACAAATCAAAAATCGTCCCACCCTAAGGACAGAATATTAGGAGCTCTTCACACTTTAACAAATTAAAAATCGTCCCAACTTAAGGACATATAAGGAACTCTTCACACTTTGACAAATTTTAAAATGGTCTCACGCTAATGACTCATAAGAAGCTCTTCACACTTTGACAATTCAAAATGTGTCACAACCTTAGGAAACATGAGGAGCTCTTCACACTTTGACAAATTAAAAATCGTTATCTACACCTTAAGGACACATAAGGAGCTCTTCACATTTTAACAAATCAAAAATCGTCACATCTTAAGTACACATAAGGATCTCTTCACACTTTGACAAATGAAAAATCGTCACACTCTTAGGATACGTAAGAGCTCTTTGTCCATCTATAGGTACTACGCTGCGCATTGAATTGATTACCAAATAAAATTATCTTTTTTCGGAACCAAATCTTTCTTCTACTTCCGAGAACAATAATTAGTTTACAATCAAACAACAAACTACAATACAGCAACCGCAATAAGATAAGATCAGTCTTAGGCCCACAACAAAATAGTAAGCAGAGCGGAATGAATAACAACATTCTATTGGCTGTCCAAATGCAAGTCTTGTCAATGATGCCAAGGGCTTACCAATTGACAATAAAAAAATAAGCTAGGGCCGCCACCTCCTGTCCGGAAGGTCGTGGTTCGAATCCTGCCACGTACCAATGTGATTTCGAACTTAGATTTCATATGTACGTACGAGTATATCCGACGCTCTAACGGTGAAGGAAAACATCGGTGAGCAAACCTGCACACGCCTGCGGAGAAACTCGCAGGTTGTGTGTGAAGTCGACCAAGCCGCACTGGGCCCGCGTGGTCGACTAATGCCCGATCGCCCTAATTCAGGGTAGGCTAGAGCCCTTCGGTGGGGACGCATATGAGCTGATAAGATGATTTGTATACCTGCTGCACTCTTGTTCCTTGGACCACACAAAATTGCATAAGACTATTGTGACTCAGTCGAATTCTCAACTGCAGGAACAACTGCACCGCCAGATAAACATCTATTATTCGTAAGTAGATAGGTAGTACATCGAGCAACAGAGGTACTTTAATGGTTACTACCATTTTGCTATCAATACTGTAGAGATCGTATAGCTCGACTTTCACTCATCTTCGCCTCCTTTGCTATCTTTCTATCCGTGGGTCGTTTTAAAAAACTATTTTTTGAATTCAAACTCAGTTTGAAAGCTTCTTTTCAAGCGACTTCCAAAAAGGAGGAGGTTCTCAATTCGACTGTATGTTTTTTTATGTGTGTTACCTCAGAACTTTTGACTGAGTGAACCGATTTTGATGAGTCTTTTTGGAAGTCGCTTGAAAAGAAGCTTTCGAAAAACAGCTCAGTTTAAATTTCAAAAATATTTTTTTTTAATACGACCCACGGATAAAAAGATGGCAAAGGAGGCGTAGATGAGTAAAAGTCGTGCTATACGATTTCTACCACTGATAAGATTATTAGTAAGAAGATAGTGGAAGGACATTTTCTAAGTCTGCCTGGCTAGCTACCACCATCTTATCTTAGTCTTGCCGTTAAACATCAATATTATCAACATTAATGTGTTCCGGCTAGAAGATAAAATAGCCAGATCCCCATTGCATCTTGGGAATCTTCCATGCTATTTCCATACCGATATGATGCCAAGGGCTTACCAATTGTGAATCATCATATCAGCTCATATACGTCCCCACCGAGGGGCTCGAGCCTACCCTGAATTATGGCGATCGGGCCATAGTCGATCATGCGGTCCCAGTGCAGGTTGGTCGACTTCACACACACAACCTGCGAGTTTCGGGTAGGTTTCTTCACGATGTTTTTTTTTTATTAAATTTCAATTGTGAATAAAAATAATTGCAAACGCTAAACACGTTAAAAAAACACTTCTATCGCAACAACTTATACATTTTTGCATTATTATTTTTAGTTTTGTTAATTTTCTAATAAAGTACTACACTGATTTTGATAAAATTTATATGGGACCACACGGGAAGCACTAGCTTCCAAATAAAAAAAGGATCTAAAAAATCGATTCACCCAGTCAAAAGTTCTGAGGTAACACACATAAAAAAAGATACAGTCGAATTGAGAACCTCCTCCTTTTTGGAAGTCGATTGAAAATTAAAGGACCAAACACACCACGGAAGCGAGATTTTGCAAGCAAGCGAAACTGATGAGTGATTACCGGCTTTGCTTTCCAATCCCACACCCCCGCACTTGTAATGTTGGCCTTACATCTAGTAGAAACTGCCCGGGGCTTTGCCTTTTGAGTTGGAAGCTATCGGTATAGTGAAAATTGATTTGTATAATTTCCATTCAATCTGCGATTTCATGTGGCCTTAAATTAATTGCGTCCGGTGCCAACATAGTAAGTGCGGTATGCCTCCGGCGAGCTAGGATCTGCCAACTGGCAAATCGGCTTTAGAACTGGCATTACTCAGTTTTTTAAGGCATCATCTTATCAGCTCATATACGTCCCCACCGAGGGGTTCGATCCTACCCTGAATTAGGGCGATCGGGCCTTAGTCGACCACGCGGGCCCATTGCGGGGTGTTGGTCGACTTCACACACAACCTGCGAGTTTCTCGCGATGTTTTTCCTTCACCGTAAGAGCGTCGGATAAACGTACATATGAAATCTAAATTCGAAATCGCATTGGTACGTGGCAAGATTCGAACCACGACCTCCCGGACAGGAGGCGGCGGCCATATCCGTTACGCCACCGACGCTCTCCGAAGGAATATAAATTTAAAAAAAACTATTTTGTACTAAATAATTGTCAATTGAAATAAGTACTGAGGCCGTTTTTTTGCACTTTTGCTGAATTAGCTGCAACATTGACGGTTCGCGTCAAACACTCCATCAAAGGGGCCGCCCTGAGTTCAATTGCGCCGCCCACCGCGCCCACGACGTTGTCGCCCGAAGTTGTCGGTGCCGCGATTGAACTCAGGACGACCCCTTTGACGGATAATTTGACGCAACCCGGCAGCGGCAAGCGGCATTTATCAAAGTCGCAGCTAATTCAGCGAATGAACTATACCCATTTGGGCCTGTGTGTGACGTCATCATTTTTTGTGAAAATACACAGCGATTAAAGGAACCCATGGTCAATTCTCAAAAACAATTTGGACCCGCCATACTAAAATGCACAAAATCGGTCGATCAGCTGATCGATTTGTATGAAGAGTAAATAAAAATACGTTTTCAGCAAACTCGTAGAACAAAAGTTGTTCAGTATGATGAGTAGAAGCCCCAGTTAACGGGACCTACACCAATTTTGTTACACCCTGTATAATTTTGTTATACCCTGTATATATTTTTTTACACCCTGTATAATTCTGCCGATACGATACCGATACCGATATCGATGGCTTAGATCCCAATCAATTTAATTAAAAAAAAACAAAATGCATGACATAACTTTTTTTGAGAAGCCGTGTAAAATGTATCTCCTGTGTAATCTGTGCTCCTGTGTCACTCATGGGATCAAGACGAATCAAACGACACCTAGCACCCCAAAATCCATTAAGCCGTTTAGGCCAAACAAACAGGCATACATACTTACACATTACCCTCCTTTTTGGCCAGTCGGATAAATACGCATGATAATGAAATTAGTTTCTTAAAATAGTCTTTATTTTCTTTCAAAAAATACATTACTTCGTTTTACAATTCCAATTGATATTACTTAATTAGTATGAGAACCACCAAATGTTTTTTCTTATCTGTGATGAGAACATTGCAATTAGACGTAGGTATGTATGTTTTAAACAGAAAAGATGGCCGTTGGGGCAGTAAAGTTCTCGACTGGAAACCGCGCACCGGAAAACGTAGCGTAGGTAAGCCTCCCACTCGGTGGACCGATGACCTGGTGAAGGTCGCGGGAAGCCGCTGGATGCGGCCAACGCAGAACCGTACGTCATGGAAATCCTTGGGGGAGTCCTATGTCCAGCAGTGGACGTACGTCGGCTAATATGATGATGATGATGATGATGTATGTTTTTGCGAATAAATTACATTCTTTTGTGACTAAATAATTCCTTATGATGAGTTAAGCTCAAGTTAGATCTTGGGTCCTTCAGTTCTAAATATTTTCATCATTACAGCTCATATACGTCCCCACCGAGGGGCTCGAGCCTACCCTGAATCAGGGTGATTAGGCCTTAGTCGACCACGCGGGCCCAGTGCGGGTTGGTCGACTTCACACACAACCTTCGAGTTTCTTCGCAGGTGTGTGCAGGTTTCCTCACGATGTTTTCCTTCACCGTTAAAGCAATCGGTAAGTATATGTACGTAAGTTTTTGAAAAACTCATTGGTACATTGGCCGTCCAGATTTGAACCCGGTACCTCTGGTTAGATGGACCGAGTCGTTACCGGTTGAGCCACCGACGCTTTTTTTTAATTTAAATAAAATAAATATTTTAAATATTTTACACTAAAATAAATCTAGTCAGTGTGAATCTAAATTTAAAAAAGTTATTGAATTAGATAATCCAAATCAATTGTTATCTTATGTACGTTTACACACACTTTTAAATAGTCTAAAAAATGTCTATTACAAATAATGTCAAGATTTAGACTACAATCTTTGCTGGAGGATCAATACATTTCCATATCCTTGTCATTTACATAATCTATCTATATTATAAATATAATTCTCGTGTCACAGTGTTTGTTGCCATACTCCTCCGAAACGGCTGGACGGATTTCAATGAAATTTTCTGTGTATATTCGTAGGTCTGAGAACAGGTATAGAATTTTTTTCACCGTAATCTGAGCGGGCGAGGCCGCGAGAAACAGCTAGTGTTTATATACAAAATTTTCGTGTCAAAATGTTCGGCTGGATGGATTTCCATAAAATTTTCTGTGTATATTCTGTAGGTCTGAGATAGGTATAGAAAATTTTTGAAATATATATTTTTTAAAGGCATAATAAACATTCAGTCCGCAAAATAACTACTTGAGCGGCAAGATTTCATGATTGAGCGGCAGAAAAACATGTCTATAAGCAGCAACTCAACACTGTAGGAAGAGTGTGGTACGGGGAGTTATAAATGGAAGCGGGAGCGAGCGAAGCGAGCTCGGACTTGCGGAGCACCCCGACTCGGATCCGTTAGGTTCGGAGACTGTGCGGGGAGGCGAGCTAAGCTCGCCTCCCCGCACAGTCGTAGTGTTAGGTTTAACACGAGAACACAGAAGTAGGAGCCCCGAAGGGGCTCCGTCGACCACTCAACACTGTAGGAAGAGTGTAGTACGGGGATGTTTAAAATAATTACAGCCATCCAGAATGACATAAATTGCTGATTGATTTTGAAATGTTTGCTGACCATGAGTTGCTGACCGATTAGCTATTTCTGCTGACCGATTAGCTATTTCTGCTGACCGATTATATTTTTCTGCTCACAGAAATAACAATACTATGCTAACCATTTAATTGACACCCAAAATTTTTCACCGGGATCTGAGCGGGCGAAGCCGCGGGAAACGCTAGTTATTTTATAAAATCCTCTAGGGCACAGACATTTTTTGACATAAGTCTAAAATTAATTCTCTGGGAAACTAGATAAATTTTCAGAAATTTTATCGTAGAATACCCAGCCTCACAATTAATGGCTTATAGTCTCGATTAGGCTACATCCATTTTAACTACATTCCGTAATGTTTTTAGAAAAAAAATGCAAATTCTTACGAACGTACTACTCAACATGTTTTCAAATTGGAATTGACTTAACAACAGTTAAAATATTGGATTATTTAAACTTCATCATTACAGCTCATATACGTCCCCACCGAGAGGCTCGAGCCTACCCTGAATCAGGGCGATTAGGCCTTAGTCGACCACGCGGGCCCAGTGCGGGTTGGTCGACTTCACACACAACCTTCGAGTTTCTTCGCAGGCGTGTGCAGGTTTCCTCACGATGTTTTCCTTCACCGTTAAAGCAATCGGTAAGTATGTACGTAAGTTTTTGAAAAACTCATTGGTACATTGGCCGTCCAGATTTGAACCCGGTACCTCTGGTTAGATGGACCGAGTCGTTACCGGTTGAGCCACCGACGCTTCTTTAAACTTACCACGCACAATCGGCAGAATACCGTTCGAACAAATGTAACGCTCCTTTTTTGGCAAAACATAATTTCGACGAATCGATATTTGGTGACAAAATCGTCACTGTGTCAGAGGTGAAAGTAAAACTCGGTACTTGAATCAAATCTGCGATATACAGAAAGGTGCTCATAATAACTTTCACATACATTTGCATACAGTACCAAGTATTATTTAAAGAGAATATTGTGTACATAAAAAAGTATAGATCACGGCATCTAAGTTGAGCAGTGCGCAGTGTCTTATTTTCAGGTATCAATAGGGTTACCATCTGAGCAGATAAATCTGTGCTAGACCGGATTTTAAGAGTATATACCGGATTTTTACCGGGATTTCATTTGATACCAGATGTGAATGTGAACAATTATACAGTGACATTTCTACAAAAAAAGATTTTTTTGAAAGCTATTTGGTTTAGTGGATAGAAATATGAGTACAAATAGTACAATTAGTATAAATCGATCTTTTTAACCGACTTCAAAAAAGGAGGAGGTTTCTCAATTCGACCGTACATATATTTTTTTTATGTGTGTTCGCGAATAACTTCGTCGTTTATATGAACCGATTTTGATGATTGTTTTTTTTGTTGGAAAGAAGATATCCCAAGTGTGGTTGGTACCATGACAAGGAAACTAAGATCTGATGATGGTATCCCAGAGATATCGAGGGGAACATTATTTTCCTGTTTGAAGTCGTTTTTTTTTGTTCATAATTATTCAGACAGTCATTTTTAAACCATTCAATGCAGCGGAGCAAAAATCATCAAAAGAGCACTTTACAAAAGGACCAAGTATACGTGACAGTTACTAATGCCACTCATAACGAAGAGGAGAATTAACTCAAAAGAAACAGGGAGAAAAGAAAGAAAAACATACCTTTTCTCGGGCACATTCCTTAATGTGAGTCAGTCGTGTGAAGCTGACGCGACGTGAACTGGTTACTTTGCGTGAATATTAATTTTGCTTTAACGTATGTCGCATCGGATAAGTATGCATCGAAAGGTTATGTTTTTTTGAGTGTATGTATGCATACAGAGTGACTTTTAATTAGTTCTTGATAACAAAAGATATGCATGTACTCGTGATTACAAACAACTTTTCCAAAGAAACTATATGACGAATGAGAAAAAAAATATTTGGCCCTCGATACAAAATAAGTTATCAAATCGGCAAAAATATATAAGGGACCAAAATTTTTTTTTTCATGTTTGACATATAGTTTCTTTGGGAAAGTTGTTTGTTATTACGAGTACATTCATATCCTTTGCTATCAAGAACTAAATAAAAGTCGCCCTGGGTATTTTATTTTTTTATTTATTTCGTTCTTTGGTACGTTCTGTAGCCTTAACGACTTGATGGATTTTGGAATCCGAGGTGTCCTTAGATTTGTCTTAATCCCGTGGATGACATAAGATACATTTTTACCCAACTGGCCAAAAATAGGGGTTCAGTTTTTATGCAGTCGAGTTTTTAATTTCTAATTAATTCCTAATTGTTTGGAATATACAAGAGTATTCAAGTATTCAAGGTATTTATTCAAAATAAGTGCAAATTACACTCTTTCTGATAGTCATAAAATAATAATAGCATAATTTCATTAGTGAAAATTCAAGAAATAAATTCACACGGGCAGCACCCGGTCACGAGTATAACGCGAGAGTCAGCCATCGCTCCCATCAACCATATTAGAGGGAAAGGAACGACCCGGCTCCCGATGCGCCGAGTGTACCGATGACCTGGTGAAGGTCGCGGGAAACTGGTAGTCGTGAAAATCCTTGGGGGAGGTGGACGTCCTTCGGCTGATATGATGATGATGATACAAGAGTGTGAATTTAGTATGTTATAGTTCTCTCAATTCACTCCCAGCCGCGAAAGCCCTCTACTAACTTGATCCTTATAATTAGTATATTACTTCGCCACTTAGTTTTAGGTAGATCTTAGCACATAATAGCAAATGTCCGATAGTTTTGCATCTTCGAAAACTTTGGCTTTATAAAAAGACCCGTGGAAACTGAGGCTGCATTCCCGGTGATTTGGGAGCCAAGGCTGCATTCCCGATGACCTTAGGTATCTGAAGCTTCATTCCCAGTGACCCTGGGAATCTGAGATTGCATTCCCGGTGGTTTAGGGAACATGAGGATACATTCCTTGTGAGCTTGGGAATTTGAGACTGCATTCCCGGTTCCGCTATTATTGTCAGTTCCCATCCTTATCAGAAGATATGATCCTTATCAGAAATTATGATTAACCATCATAAAGAAATCGAAAACTCTATTCTCCGCTAGCTAATTACAAGACACGCTTGACTACCTGACTTACTGGGTTACTAACTCCGAACTTAATGTACCGTAAACATCTTGGTTTTCATATCTATTGAAGTATGTTAAAATGCTAAACTGAAGTGGCAGTGGGCAAGGTACATAGCTCGTAGTACAGATGGCCCTTGGGGCAGTAAAGTTCTCGAGTGGCGACCGCGCACCAGAAGATGTAGCGTAGGAAGGCTTCCCACACTGTGGACCGACGACCTGGTGAAGGTAGCGGGAAGCCGCGGGCAGAGCGGGACCGGTAGTAAATCCTTTGGAGAGGCCTTTGTCCAGCAGTGGAAGTCTTTCGGCTGATATGATGATGATGATGTTTAAATATCCATGCAGTGGTCCAACGGTACAACAACTTTGATGTTCACGTCAAAGCCTACATGACTACCATGGTCACCTCTGGCGCTGTGCTGGCGCTTCTAATGAATTGCCCCGAATGGTGAGCAGGGCAATTGGGGCTTGACCTCCCCCGTCTCCCCCCTCAAGCCTCAGCCCCCGCACGAATAGACCGTTGGACGACTGTATAGGTTCTTTAGACTGTGCCACTAGTGCATGTATGTCATCCTAGATCTTGTGCATCCAGCTGTCACCAAACTTGCGCAAAGTATATATATTAGTACTGACATACAGTTATGCACTCCCTGCCGCTCTCTAGATTGCGACCTCACCCCCTCGTCACCCAGATTGATACAGATTGGTTACAGTTTGGTCATCATACGTATAGGATTTCGCCATTTTGTTTGTTCCGTCATTCGTTTTTTGAAATGTCATTTCTGGTCCGTTGTATGAAGTGTCCAGGGTGTATGTTAGTACTAATATAATACTTTGCTTGCGCAAATAATCGCTGCATTAAATCATATCAATATTCTTTAGTGAATCAGATATAACATTTAGAAAACAAATAAAATAATAATATACAATGGGCGGCTTTATTGCTAGGTAAAAATCTAGCCGAAAAGTCCAATGTCAAGCTGTTTAAAAGTTTGAAAAATAATAGTAGCGCTTTTTTATTCAATGAGCAACGAAAAATGGCTATAGATGCTTTCAAAAAATTGATAGTATTTTGGTTCTTTGTATAAATTCGTTTCGCTTATTGAGTACACTCAACTATTTGTCGCTTTGTATATTAAATCACTCTGTATACCAGTATACCTTTTTAACAGTTTCACATTGAAAATATGCTTAGTGGAAATCTATTTTCATATAATGAAGTTTATAGCATTGCTCGGAAAAGGCAATAAATAATAAAAACATTACAAAAAATTTAAAAAAATGGGACATTATAACTCAAACTTCGCTGTCCGTCCGTCCGTCTGTCACCAGGCTGTATTTCATGAACCGTGATAGCTAGACAATTGGAATTTTCACAAATGATACTCGTATATTTCTTTTGCCGCTATAACAACAAATACTAAAAATTTGAAAAAGTGAATAATAATCCATACGAAAAACCTGTTTTTTTCAAACATGAAGAAACTAGCGCCATCTAGTATGATGGTACGGAACCCTTTGTGTGCGGTTCTGACTCGCGCTTGGCCGTTTTTTTATAATTACATATATCATATCGCTTTATCACAGAAGTGTTGACCGGATCTGCCTGTCATGTTAGATAACAAATTTTCTGTGTTCCTTTTTTTTTGTCCTCTCTGCATGTTTTTATTATTTCAAATTGGGGACAACGGTGCTGGTTGTACAATTATTTTCTTTTAGTTTAATTTAATATTTATAACACAAGCTTTATTGTATAATCGTTTGTTGTTCTAAATAAAATAAAATAAATAAATAAATAAAATAAAATATGCCTTTACCGCAAATAATCAGGCCTCAACATCCAGTTATAAGTACGCGTGCAAGAAAACATTAGTTTCAGTGTTTGGTTCACAAGATTATCGATTAAGTATAGCGATCGCTATGGAAAATGAGATCAATTGTGCGTTTTATTACTACATAGAAGTTCGATAATAAGCAGCGCTAGTTTTGTGACCTAGATATTTGGTCGGGCAAATATAAGTTCTTTGTCTTACTGCCAAACAAAGTCTCGCTTAGGTATAAAATTGCAGAAAATTATTATCGCTAAGACGGAAAAGCCTGACAATGGTCATGGGTATATTAACAGGACATTGTAGGCTAAACTGTAGGACATTGTAGACCATAGACCCCTCCTGCCCCAACTGCGGAGAACCGGAGACCAGCCAACAGGCTAAGGTGGAAAACGTTCGGCGTCGATAGGATTAGAGAAGATGAATTATGCGACCTGCAGACCTGTCACATAACGGAGTACTGTAGAAGGAGCTTTAGGTTAGAGGGGCGGACGCCACCGGGGTCACTGTAACCATCGTACCACCTTGGGAATAGGGTGTAATGAGTCCATCTAAAGACTTGAACACCCGCCTGCACCCCGCTGGCGTCCCACCAATAATAATAATAGGTATAAAATAGCAGAATTCCCTTCAAAAACTTGTAGAGTGTAACCACTTCCGTGGCGTAATGGTTAGTCCATTCGCTTCACACCTGGAGGTTGCCTGTTCGGTTACCGGCGTGATCTAACTTAGTAAGACTCGTTTTGGTTGGTGGTATTTTCTAAGCTCTCCTGGCTGGCTACCACCATCTTATCTAAGTCATGCCGCCAAAAGTCAATTTTAACAACACTAATGTCAAATTATATACATACTTATATTAGTACTAACATACAGAACTGACACTCCCTGCCGCTCTCTAGATTCCGGCCTCACCCCCTCGTCACCCAGATTGATACGTACAGTTTAGTTGTCGGACGTATAGGATTTCGCCGCCATTTTGTTTGTTCCGTCATTCCTTTTTTGAAATGTTATTTCTGGCCCGTTGTATGAAGTGTCCAGGGTGTAACCTTACATTACTTTCTTCCAATTTTAATGTCATGTAGGATATTTTCTAAGTGAACAGGAAAAATATGATATTTAGTGATAATCAAGCATTATATCCAAAATACGGTACTCATATGTGATAAATTAATATACATTAGCTACAAAGTAATATAAGATGTTTGCGAAACAGGTAAAACTTAGTAAAAAAAAAAAAACTAAATATGGAGTCATAATTTACGAAAATCCTTCAAAAATTATAAATTCGCGCTATGACCTCATAGTTCCACCTTAAGTCTTGTTAAGTGGCTCTTATTGTTCGTGCACATCTGTTCTGATGTTTGGAACACAAAATCTTCATTTTTATTAGCACGACAAAACAGTAAGACGATATGTGTCCGCTACCATTTGCAGTCAATCGAAAGAGAAAACGGGGTTCACGGGAACAGCTGTGGTGGACAGACAAAGGCGCGAAATTTAAACATAGAACGAGAATTCTAACATAGACTATATTATACATGAAGTAATTAATATCTCATCTGTGCTAGTTCATACAAGTGTGAGATCTCTCCCAGCTCTCCCCAGACACACCCAGACACACCCTGAACACTTCATACAACGGGCCAGAAATGAAATTTCAAAAAAGGAATGACGAAACAAACAAAATGGCGGCGAAATTCTATACGTTCGACAACCAAACTGTAACCAATCTGTATCAATCTGGGTGGCGAAGGGGTGAGGTCGCAATCTAGAGAGCGGCAGGGAGTGTCCATACTGTATGTTAGTACTAATATATATACTTTGCCCCAGATTAAGACACATTTTTCTTGCCGCGCTTTTCCAATACTTATAACCTGTACAATAACCGCCTCCTGGCTAGCTACCACTGTCTTATCTAAGTCTTGCCGCCAAACGTCAATATTAATAGCCCGCTTCCATCTTCGGCAACATCGTCACTTACCACCAGGTGAGATGTTGTCAAGGGTTTACCAATTGTGAATAAAAAAAAAAACAATACTATTTTACAGTTTTTGTGAAGAAGTCATACTTCTTGTTCTGCCTTTGATTTATTTTGTATTATTTTTCATAGCTTTCATAAACAAACATAAAGATATAAACACGTACAATGGAAACCCTATCGGGTTTTTGTATTGCACAGAGGTCGAAGACTATTGAATATTATTAAATTATTATGAAGGTAGGTGACACCAAAAGCATAAATATGTAGTGTAGGTTAAAAAGTAAAAAGAACTGCCATAAAGATGTTCACAACACAAGAACAATATTTTTGAATCTATTTTTTTATCATCTCTTTTTAATCTATTTTTATTATCATCTCCTTTCTTTTATGCAACAATATGTTTGTAATATCTACATAATTTGCCTTTTTTGTTTTAGTTTTTCATTACTACTATTCTGACCTTCACCGTACCTACGATAGTAACTTTATATATCATTGTTCACCGTGTACTGATTTTCTAGTTTTTTCCTCCTTTTATTTTTTACAAAGAAGGCTTACCAAGATTCCCCAACGTAATGAGGAACTCGTACTATTAATATTGACGTTTGGCGGCAAGACTTAGATAAGGCAGTGGTAGCCAGGAGGCGGTTAAATGTTATTTTAGGTTTTATATATATGCCACCGTAAGATTGTAAATTCAGTTAGATTATAATCTAACGGGATTTTTTCGCGAGATTGTGAACTGTAACATATTATTTACAATTTTACTAGTGACATTGTAAACTCACTAGTGACATTACAATAACACTAAGCGAAGTGAAAAACACTAAATAAATGAGCACGCGAAGCGAGCGATGTTAGGTTCGGTCAGGTTTGATTGATTTAACAGTCAAAGAGCCTCGTGAAGCGAGCCCCCCCACGCCCCCGCCTCCCATGGGTAGCAGAATGCTTCGCAGCAGAAGAAATCAAAGGTTTTATCCGATTCACAATTTACCGTTATATCATAATCTAACTAGTGAGAATGTAATATCGCGGTTTTCACAATATCCCGGTGACACATATATATTCTACCATAACAGTTCAACACATTTGTCACGAGTGAGTTATGCATTAAGTACTTTGACTGTCTCTAAGACACATTTATTAATATTATAGTAACTGCTTAATGGTATATTGTAAGTAAAACGTACTTGGCAATTAACAACACTTACTAATAAATTTAAATTAAATCCCATTAGCTACACCGCGCATGTCGTGTTACTGACTAGTGATGCGAAATATCGATACTACAGTGTTACTTACAAGTATCGATCACTTACTTCTTTATAAAGAACGCTATCAATTATGCAATGACGAGATTAAACCCTAACCACTTAAGGCCCTAAGATGGGTTAAATGACAATATTCTTTTCAAATTATTGAAAGAATGTGTAAAGCTATCACCATGAAAAAAAAATACTGAAAGTAATAAAGAATCGATTTAATTAAACTCATTTTTTTATACTTATTTGAAAGTGATGAAAAGTAATAAAAATATGTAAAATCGAGAATTGGGCGTTCGGTTTCAACGTAACAGCCGCGTTGATTTGAACTTAAAATTAATAGACTTACGTTTGATATTATTGAAACACGTAACAACCTGCTCGGATTGAGTGATTTTACTGCGTTAAACTCCGAACGGACGATATAGTCCACTTATAACAAAGACCCATTCAGGTCCCGTGCGGACATACTAGTCCACTAAAATGTATGCCACTTTAGGCTCTTTCAGTCAATAAATACGGCACGCAATCCGATGTAACGTTTTTATTTTCAATTGTTTAAATAGTTTATTGATTAACTTTTAATTTATTATTTTACGATTTATTCTACACAGAAAAAGGGCCAAACATACATGAAACAAGAAAAAAACATACAAAAGGCACAGCTTATTTATTTTAACTGCGAAATAGGTAGATTTTGGTTAATAAACCTTTTTGTTTTACATGAATAACAATTTCTCGACTACCTTCCTAATCATTTTACTACTCTTCTTAACATATCTAATAATGGACAAATCAATGTAACATGCTTAGACTTCAGTTATCGATAATGGTCTATCGATCGTTGCACAGCACCAATCCCAACAACTTAACCCACCTGTGGGATAGTGGGCAAAGCTTGGACTGCTCGAAAAGGCAACTTAGCGTAATGTTCATAATTTACTCAGTTACAACTCTTAATGTTGATAATTTACATGATGGAGAATGCATTGCATACGGGTTGATACAGGATGGTTGCGAAACAATAAATTTCCTATTAAAACTCTTCATGGTCGTTACTTTTATCGGTTACCAATTTTTTTTATGTTCATCTAATATCAAAGAGTATACCAATTCAGAAAAAAGGAAAAACTTTTTTTTCTTTTTTTATTATTACTTTTAATATTTTTCTTTTTTTCACTGTTTTTTTTTCATTAAAAAGTATCAAGTTATTAAGAAACCACCATGAAAAAAGAGATGATTGTTATATATTTGTTTGTCAATCAATGAAAAAGACAAAAAGAATAGATATCATATATGGTCAGTTCACAAAAAAAGTTAATTCCTCATACAAAAATATAAAATAAAAGTATTGCATGAGCCATTTTTGAGGTTCTGGAGCCAACATGGCATAAAACAGAACCCTTTTAATCCGTATGTCCGTATATCACAGTCATATTTATCTGCCACTAGCTGTTTCCCGCGGCTTCACCCGCGTGGACAACGTTTCTATGACTTTTCGAGGGTGCGCAGAGCGTGGAAAAAAGTAGCCTTTGTGCTAATCCAGGTCCTAATCTGTCTACCTACCAAATTTCAGCCAGATCCGTTCAGTAGTTTTTGCGTGAAGAAGTAACAAACATACACACTCACAAACTTTCGCCTTTATAATATTAGTGTGATGTGATTATATTTTGTACAAAGATGTAAAATTATGACTCGAAATGGAAAATGAAGTCAAAATTATGTTAAAAAAAAGATTTTTGGGGTAACCTCCTCCTCTATATGTAAGAGGTGGGAATGAATTTTTTTGTGTGTACCTACCCACTCGATTAGGTTAAAGTTGAATAGGTTTCAGAAAATGAATGAATAGTCTCTTTGAAAAAGTAGGATAATATTCAAATAATTTTCGAAAAACCTAAAAACTTATAGGTACAAGCTTTAAATATTGCATTGTCACGTGATATACATATGCATGCAAAATTTCAGCTCAATCGGAAACCGGGAAGTGGGTCAAAATTAACTTGCAAGATTTCACCCGAACAAACATACAAACATTGCAAGATTTGCAAGTTAAATAAAAGCTTTTAAAAATACAAAATATTGAGCACCAGAGTGTCACTTTTCATGGGGACTTGAAATTCTGAATCACTAAAATGAGCATAAGAAAATTTTTTGGTGATAAAAATAATTTTATTTAAGATTGCCTCCTATACAAGTAAAAGCGGCACGAAGAAAAAATTATAAGCCCCCTCGTGTGGGGTATCATTGAATTGGTGGGTATTAATAAATGAATAGTAGTGCTTTTCAACAACATATTATTGACAGATGCGTCGTTCCAAAGATGAAACTTGTCAAAGTTGTTAAAAAAATTGTTAAATTGAATTGAAAATTAAAAAAGTTTCTTGAGTGTTTCTTAACTACGACTTAAGCCAAAGTGTATATATTAGTAGTAACATACAGTACGGACACTCCCTGTCGCTCTCTTGATTGTGACCTCACCCCCTCGTCACCCAGATTGATACAGTTGGTTGTCGAACGTATAGGATTTCGCCGCCATTTTTTTTATTCCTTCATGACCTTTTTTGAAATGTCATTTCTGGCCTGTTGTATGAAGTGTCCAGGGTGTGCTTATGGTATCCTAAGACAAACAGTTTTCAAGTAATGATCCGGAACCCTACAGTAGGTGTGACCCGACAAGCACTTTGCCAATTTGTTTATTTGAATAGATTTTTTTTAACACTGAACACGTTAAAAAACTGACTTCTATCACAACAGCTTTTTGCATTATTATCTTTGGTTTTTTTTTCTAAAAAAGTACTACACCGATTTTATTAAAATTAATATGGGACCATTACGGAAGCATACCCTATCGAATATAAAAATAATCATGAGAATCGGTTCAAAATCTGCGAAAATATTGCGTAACATACACACAAAAAACTTAACAGTCAAATTAATAACCAACTAACTCCTTTTTGCAAGTCAGTTGAAAAGGAGGAGTTTCCATACAAACCAAAAATGTAGCAAAATTATGCTTTGTCAAAGAGTAGGGATATCATCATTCATCATTACAGCTCATATACGTCCCCATCGAGGGGCTCGAGCCTACCCTGAATCAGGGCGATTAGGCCTTAGTCGACCACGCGGGCCCAGTGCGGGTTGGTCGACTTCACACACAACCTTCGAGTTTCTTCGCAGGCGTGTGCAGGTTTCCTCACGATGTTTTCCTTCACCGTTAAAGCAATCGGTAAGTATGTAGGCGTAAGTTTTTTTTTTTTAAACTCATTGGTACATTGGCCGTCCAGATTTGAACCCGGTACCTCTGGTTAGATGGACCGAGTCGTTACCGGTTGAGCCACCGACGCTTAATAGGGATATATTACTGAGGTAACTTGGTTGTTGCGAATGAAGTTGGTTTTTAGGGTATCGTATCCAAAGGGTAAAACGGGACCCTATTACTAAGACTCCGCTGTCCGTCTGTCTGTCTGTTTGTCCGTCTGTCACCAGGCTGTATTTCATGAACCGTGATAGCTATACAGTTGAAATTTTCACAGATGATGTATTTCTGCCATAGGTTGAGTGCCTTCCGTACTCGCCTCCCCTGCCCGGTGAAGTTGTAAAGGCCCCCACGACCAACAACATGTCCTTTCGAAAAAAAAATGTATTTCTGTTGCCGCTAAAACAACAGATACTAAAAACAGAATAAAATTAAATATTTCCCATAAAACAAACGTGATTTCGTGAAGACACTAGCGACATCTAGTAGGATGGTACCACAAACGTGATTTCGTGAAGACTTTAGCGACATCTAGTAGGATGGTACGGAACCCTTTTGTGCGATTGTGACTCGCATTTGCCCGGTTTTTTGACGTTTTCAGCGTTTTGATAAGCCCTTGGTATCATCTCATGTGATGATAAGTGACGATGATGCCGAAGATGGAATCAGGCTTACCAAAATTGCCCTATGCAATGGGGAACTATATCTTCAAGCCGGAACACATCAATGCTGTTAATATTGATGTTTGGCGGCAAGACTTAGATAAGATTGTGGTAGCTAACCAGGCGGGCTTAAAAATGCCCTACCACCAACCTAACCGAGACTACGCTACTACTAATATATACTGTGCCGAGACATACAAAGTTAGACTACGCCGGGAATCGAACCCGCAACTGCGACATCTTGGTGTAAAGCAAATGGACTAACCATTATTCCACTTAGGCGGTTTATTTTTTTTATCCACTTGGTAAGCTCTAAGTTGTGAAGGACAGCGTATAAAATTGTGACCAATATTATGCCATTTTCTACCGACTTCCGAAAAGGAGGAGGTTCTCAATTCGACTGTATGTTTTTTTATGTGTGTTACCTCAGAACTTTTGACTGGGTGAACCGATTTTGATGATTCTTTTTTTATTTGAAAGATAGTGCTTTCCGTGTGGTCCCATATAAATTTAATCAAAATCGGTGTAGTACTTTATTAGAAAATTAACAAAAACCAAAAAATAATAATGCAAAAAAGTTGTTGCGATGGAAGTCGGTTTTTTAAAGTGTTTAGCGTTTTCAATTATTTTTGACACCATGTATATCTGCATACGTTTCTTCTCGTTTCCTAATGACGTACACAGTGGAGGGTTCCGTGCGGGTCATTGCAATTTACCATTTAAATGTACATTGTAATGGGTGCCCGTTCGAATCCCGACAGAGGCAAATTGTGAGCTGTGGAAATTAGCTAATGACTTATGACGTATTTTGAGATAAAATGTGATTTTGGGGGGTTGATATCGCAAAGAGATTAGTTATGCAAAATTAAACTAAAAAATGTTTTGTGTTAAGTAGCTCAAAAAAAAGCGTCGGTGGCTCAAACAATAATGACTCGGTCCTCCTAACCAGAGGTGCCGGGTTCAAATCCAGACGGACAATGTACCAATAAGTTTTTCGAAACTTACGTACATACTCGTATACTCACCGATTGCTTTAACGGTGAAGGAAAACATCGTAAGGAAACCTGCACACACCTGCGAAGAAACTCGAAGGTTGTGTGTAAAGTCGACGAACCCGCACTGGGCCCGCGTCACAGTACAATAAAGAGTACTAGCCCGCGTGGTCGAATAAGGCCCGATAATTCAGGGTAGGCTCGAGCCCCTCGGTGGGGACGTATATGAGCTGATATGATGAAGTAGCTCATCAGTGCAACTTGCGTGGTTGGGTCGATCACTTAGGTTAACTGACCTGAAGCACGGTCATTACGTGGATGGGTTTCACTGTTAGTGGCATTCTTCTCGTCCGTATTCCGTGCTTCGCAAGGAATTAAGTCGTCGGTGCCGACTGCTATCTCTAGACGATAGTCGTTAGGGCGACGCATTGGAAACTTAGGTCGCAGAGATCTCGATTTTTCTCAGCAGTTACAAAACATATGAAAGTGATAATTTGTAACCTGATTCTTCATTTCAATGACATCAGATAAAAATATTATTAAATAAACCTTTTTAAAAACAGATATTTGGATTATACAGGCAAACTAGACCGATTTAGTATTTCTAAATTTTCTTAGTCGATTAGTCTAAACACACACTTCAATATTGACATTTGGATTTTTTAAACGAAATAAACATTGAAAAAGTATGGTTAATTTCTTTACTCTTTACACGTAAAGAAAAAGACACAACTGTTTCAATGCCTCGCTTAAGATAACGACAATATTCAATTAAAATTATTGAAAGACTATGTAAAGCTATCACTATGGAAAAAATGTATAATATACTTAAAGTAATAAAAAATCGAATTAATTGAATAAAATTTTAAAAATATTTCCAGTTTTGATGTAAAAAATATACTGTAGACCCTGTTTTTGGCATTAAATGCATAATTTCTCGAAAACAAATATTTAATGTTGAATGAAACCAACACACAAAAATCGGTGACTTTAAGACTTTAAATAATTGAACACTTTTTTTTAAACTTATTTGAAAGTATAGAAAATAATAAAAACATGTAAAAATCAGGAATTGGGCGTTCTGTTTTAACGTAATAGCCGCGTTGAAGGCCACATTGATTTGAACTTAAATTGAATAGATTTACGTTCAATATTATTTTAACACGTATCAATTTGCTCGGATTGAGGTATATTAATGTCGTGTAGGCATATGGCTCGAAATTTTTTTGACAGTGGGGTTCGCCACTAGCCATACAACCTCAACCAACCCGGACTTGAGTGCGTGACTCGTTTGTGCAATGTGACCTCCTCCGTCCCTAAAATTAGCAACTCGATTCACGATGTTTCAATCAAACATCGAACGAAATAGCTTGGAAATAAAGTACTTGTCAGCTCGTACTGCAAAGTTGCTGTTACGTCAATCGCTGCGGCCGAATCGTGCGACAATTGTGGTTTTTAATTCATTATAAATAAAATAAGAAGAATTTCCAAAGAGTAACAAAACAAAAAATATCATAAATTGCAGCAGTTCTATGGTTACAACTAGAAAAAAATGTACCCATTAGAATATTTTTTTCTTTAGTTTTGTGTATTAAAATAGAATATAGGAAATCCAAATCACTCCTCCTATCCTGTAATTCACACAAAAATAATTTTTTGACAATAAATCCTTAATTGAAGTAAAATGTGGTTACAAAGTTGTTCGTTGGCGGCGGTATAAGCCTAAGTTTGGGAAGAGATCCGCGCAATGTCCCAGCTGTGGGGCAGTTGATGGGTTGTTAACGAGCCGGAAAAGCATAAAAATGCCCTTCCATCATTATCATATCAGCCGAAAGACATCTACTGCTGGACAAAAGCCGCCAAAAAGGATTTTCTCGACGACGCCCGGTCCTGCGCTACCAGCACCCAGCGGCTTCCTGGGGCCTGCACCAAGTCTTGGTCGAACACGCGAGATAAGTCTACACATTGGCATGGCTTACAGGCCGCGCTCCATTCGTCAGTCGGTTGTGAGCGCTAGAACGCCGTACAATCGCCGCCGCAATTCGCGCGCCGCCCGTGCACGCAGTTATAACTGCTAAGTCGAGCGCCTTAATACCCATGTTTCCTTGTATTAATTATAAGGAGTAAGTGAATAAATGCGTAGGTATTTTCGTTTTATAAGGAAGTGCAGTATCTAATACGTAGTAACTAGTCACCTGTCGTCCTGATTCAGGGTAGGCTCGAGCCCCTCGGTGGGGACGTATATGAGCTGTAATGATGATGATGAGTAACTAGTATCTCATCTCTGACCAAGTCGTCGGTCTACGCTACCATTTGAGAACTTTATCCTAAGGATTGCTGAACTACAATAATTCTTTGAATCACATTAAATTAAAGTCCCCACCGGTCTGTCATTGTCAATTCACAACCATATATCCTCACTTCCCATAACATGACGCAATGGGAATGTAAAATAATATGCTTTCTGTTCCAAGAAATGCACCTATCCCTTAATTAATATGCGAAATTGGTAATTTGAACAATAGATGGCGTTAGTCATGCGCGCGCACGTCCGCCATGTCGTTTCAAAGATAGCGGCGAGGAAAGGATTACTAGAAATATGAAAGACTAGCTTTTGCCCGCAGCTCCGTCCGCGTGGAAATCGCTTCTGCCCGCGACTTCGTTAACTTTCTTATTTTGACCACTATTAATTCATCTCTGTGGAAAAAATCGTATTACGCTATTCATTTATTTCAAATTTTAAATCAGAATAAGTCTTGTACCAATGAGTTTTTCAAAAACTTACGTATATACTTACCGATTGCTTTAACGGTGAAGGAAAACATCGTGAGGAAACCTGCACACGCCTGCGAAGAAACTCGCAGGTTGTGTGTGAAGTCGACCAACCCGCACTGGGCCCGCGTGGTCGACTAAGGCCTAATCGCCCTGATTCAGGGTAGGCTCGAGCCCCTCGGTGGGGACGTAAATGAGCTGTAATGATGAAGTCATTTTTACAAGCTTTTATTTAACTTGCAATGTATGTATGTTTGTTCAGGTGAAATCTTGCAAGTTAAATTTGACCCACTTCCCGGTTTCCGAATGAGATTAAATTTTGCATGCATACTCATGCATACACATATGTATATCGTGTGACAAGACAATGCAATATTAAAAGCGTGTACCTAAAAGTTTTTAGGTTTTTCGAAAATTATTATATCTCTTGCTGAAAAAAAACAGGACTTTCCTACAAACTCACCGTAGCCTTTATTTAGACCCCCCCCCCCCTTAATTCGGCCCTATCGCAAAATCCGTTCTCAGCTGACGTCAACCTACCTGCCAAATTCTGACTTCATAGGTCAAGTGGTATTCGAGATTTTGCGTTTAATGAGCGAGTGACCTTTCGCTTTATTTATATTTTATTTATTTAGGTACGCTAACAATGCATAACATGTATGCATGTTTGCCGATAAAAAGCATATGTCGCAGCCATATGGCTAAATCTGCCATTTGATTGAATGGTGATATTCAATTGAATGACTAAAGGACAACTGGCCAAGTCGTTGATTTAACGTTCAAGGACTTTGCAGGCCTCCCTATTGGTGGACCTGGTGAAGGTCGCGGTAAGGCGCTGGTTGCGGGCCATGAAGATGAGCCAAGAAAAACTTGTAAAATGTGCTAAATTTTTATTTTGTAGTAAGTTAAGTGCGTATTGTACACTAACCTGAATCTTGGAATCCTTATTACCTAACAATAAGGGATAAAATATAACTCTAAATTTAAAATACCGCCTATATTTCTATTTCCTAATCCTTTATTCAGACCCTGATCCATTACCATCTATCTATACTAGGGTTTTTACCCGGGTACCCGGACCCGGGTATATCCGGGTATTTGATACTTCGGGTACCCGGGTACAAACAACGGACGTACCCGGGTCCCAGGTAATTTTGATATGGACGTTGTTTTGCGTAAACGTTCCATTCCACACCGAGTTCAAATTGAGATAAACGCAAATTTGTGTATTATTGGTATACTTTTTTGTGTTAATTATTTTGACAAAGTTGTACGGATTATTTAATAGAAATATAAATTTCCTAGGTCTACATGTATTGGATTTTTGTATACTGATAGTTTTTGATAATATTTTTTTATAAAAAAACCTTTTTGGAACATTTTTACAAAAAGCCAATTTGTATGGCCAATAAATTCAGATGATTCTGCTAAAACGATCCAATCACATTATTTTTATTTTTATACCCTAATAATCCTATATTTTAGGAAACTCTTATAAATTACTACAGAAAAAATAAACTTTTATTTAAATAATAAACCAGTGATAGTTAAAAAGTTTAACTAAAATGTAAAAAAAATATTATAAAGATATTGTACTTCTGCGTCATCCTCGTCAAAATCTGGTACTTCACCAAATCCATCAAAGTCGTAAATAATGTTGTTTGAGCTCTTCAATCTTTATAAAATTGGAGACTATCCCCAGGAATTAACTTGTACATCGATTGCAAATCAGCAAGTTTTGCTGGTTCAATCGGTTTTTTATTAGGACACAATAGCAGCCGATCTGTTTTGTCATATATTTTTAGTTTAACCTTTCTGTCTTTTTTCTATATTCCTTGAATTCTTCGTCCAGTGATGTTCTCATAAAACTTAAATAAAAAAAATAAAAAATCCCCGACAAAAAAAATCTTTAAAAACTAGAAAATAATATGGTTTGGTCCTTTAAGTTTAATTTATGTTGTTATATTTTGATCAAACAGTTATCGCGTAGGGGGGTCGCTAAGTTGTGAAGCATTTTCTAGTAACTTATTGTAGTAAAAGGGTTTTATTCTGTTTTTATTTTATTGTTTTTTATTATTTTATTTACTTATCTTTTCTAATTTGTCAGGGTCTTTTTAATTTTTTAATTAAAGTTTTATTTCATGCTTTTTAAACTACATGTTTCTCAAATACGATAACTCAGCTGTAAGTAGGTGAGTCGGATATCATGCAGATACTAGGAGATGCTGCAGCTTCCGGTCAAGGTTACCATGTTCTATCTAAAACCCATTAATTGAGACTATTCCAATGAGCCCAAACACGATTTATCTGTTGTAAGTTAGTGAGGAGTTAGGTATCCTGCTAATTCCAGAAGGTGCTGCAGCATCAGGTCAAAATTACCATGGTCTATCTAACACCTATTCCAATGAGCCCAAACACGATACCCTTGCTGTAATTTGGCTAGGAGTTGGGTATCCTGTAGATTCCAAAAGATGATACAGCATCAGGTCAAAGTTACTATATTCTATCTAACACTTATTTATTGAGACTATTCTAATGAGCCCAATATGATTTAGCTGCTGTAAGTTGATAGAGTTGGGTATCCTGCAGATTTCAGGAGATGCTGCAGGTCAAGGTTATGATGTACCTAGTTGGCTGGTTATATTATCTGAGTGGTAATTATCGTAATAAGAATTGATTTTTGATATATTTGTAGTTTTTTCCCCAGTTTCACAAAAAATACAAGAATACCCGGGTACCCGGGTATACCCGGGTATTTGAAAAAAAAATTCCCGAGACCCGGGTATCCAAAATTGTCGGGTATTTGAAAACCCTAATCTATACCGTATTCATTGTGACCATTCCAATGAGCCTAAACACAATAGCAATGATGTAAGTTGGTGAGGAGATGGGTGTCCTGCAGATACTACGTAAGCTTCATTGAAGTAACAGGATATCAAATTTCGAATCGATCAGACTTGTGGAAGTTGCTCCCATCCCTTCATTAACTAGTAAAAAGCTGATGGTCTTTAAATGGCTGAAAATATATTCAGATAACGTCGCAGCTTTCAAACAGAAAAAACCGTATCGAAATCGGAATATTGTTTGTGGAGTTACGACGCCACAGACAGACACACAAATACACACATTAAACTAATAACACCGCTCTTTTAACGTCGCATTAAGACGATTGACGAAGAAGTGACAGCATCCCTGTCAAGGATTACCACAAATTTGAATAGCCTTTTCTCAATTAAACAGGATCAAAATTTGAATTAAGAGTCCTCAGGAAGCTCGAGTTTCTATACAAACGTAGTTCTGCTTTAATACAAAAACTCCATGCCGGATTGAATCCAAACTTTGCGAATATATTGAGCAGACACATATCGATATTTGTAATTAGTTTTCTTTGTACTAATATAAAACGCAAAAAAATAAGAGCAGTTTCAAACTTTTAGTTCAAAACTAATTTCAATTTACTACGATGAAAACCAATTACAAACATCGATATGTGTCTACTTAAATTTGCAAAGTTTGGATTTAATCCGGCATGCAGTTTTTGTCGTTTGTATGGAAACTCGAGCCTCTTGAAGACCCTTAAATACTCTTTGTTCTTTATTTGTATAAACTTTTTTCACTTCATTCACAATTGGTAAGCCCTTGGCATCATCTCACCTGATGGTAGGTGACGATGATGCCGAAGATGGAAGCGGGCTTACGAAGATTCCTCAACGCAATGGGAATCTGGCTATCTTATCTTCAAGCCGGAACATATCAATGCTATTAACACTGATGCTTGGCGGCAAGACTTTGATAAGATAGTGGTAGCTAGCCAGGCGGGCTATGAAAATGCCCTACCACCAACCAAACCGAGTCTTACAAAGTTGACCCCGGTGGGAATCGAACCCGCGACGTCCTGGTCTGACGTAAATGAACTAACCACTATGCCACGGAGGTGGTTCACGTCCAAAATTAGAGAACCAGCTTTGACATTGTTTACGTAGTTTCACAACGTCATAAGTTAAACAACTTGGGTGCAACGAACTTTTCTGGCCCTTTAACACTTAAGTTACGTCATAAAGGGCGTAAATATGATTTGTGAGTAAGAAGGCCTTTCGCGTACTTATAAAGCTAGGCTATGATTTTTGTGTAGTTACATCCTTTTTCAGACATTTTTCAACCGAGTTCCAAAAAGTGTTATGTCGTTTTTGTGTGTTTGTTGCGCGATATCTTCGCAGATTGTAAACCGATTTTCGTGATTTTTTTTTGGTCCTTTAGAAATTTTATCAAAATAGGTGTTGTACTTTTTTAGAGAATTAACAGTAATAAAAAATAATAATTCAAAATTGTACTTATTTCTTTCAATGGAAGTCGGTTTTTCAATTATTTATGGAACTGGTGAATGTGATGCATGCTTTTATTGAAAGGTTAGGAGCCCCGGAAAATAGTGGTATCTAGGTTGTAGCTTGACGCGGTAGAGGGCGATTCTTCATTAGCTTCTCCAGTGTCTCTGCTAGTTCTCTTGAAAATCTTCGATATTTCTCAGTTTTTGGAATGTCATCATTTGTATCCAATTGCCCTGGGTCATTATTTCTGTCGACGGAAATTTCTGGTTGCGTATTTCTACCATACATCGTGCTTCAACCACAGGATGTCTGGGCTTTCGACGGTTCCAAAATTAGAAAAATTGTTTTAAAAACCTTTTTGGTTCTTACATGTTTGAACAACTGTGAATGGTAAAAATTCCAAAACCCCCAACGACAATTAATATGTACACGCCCAAATAATGTAAACAGCAACCAGTGTAACCGCCCAAATATTCAAAATACAGCCCAAAAAATTTGTTCCCTTTTCAGCGTAACACGACAATAAAAATATTTTTTTTATATTATTATTATGATCATTTAATTTTGAGTCGTAATTTTTTAATTCACGATTTGCTTCTATTGAACTTTTTTTTTATTAACAATTGGTAAACCCTGGACAACATCTCACCTGGTGGTAAGTGACGATGTTGCCGAAGATGGAAGCGGGCTTACCAAGATTCCCCAACGCAATGGGGAACTGGCTATCTTATCTTCATGCCGGAACACACCAATGATATCAACATTGATATTTGGCGGCAAGACTTAGATAAGATGGTGGTAGCTAGCCAGGCGGGCTTAGAAAATGCCCTACCAACAACCAAACCGAGTCTTACAATTGACCCCGCCGGGAATCGAACCCGCGACCTCCTGTGTAAAGCCAGTGAACTTTGCCTCTGAGCTACGGAGGTGGTTAGACTTCCCTTGCCCAAAAAACCAACTATAACAGAACTGTTAGCTAACTTTGCATTTCTCTTCTTATAGCATCCATTGAGTACCTAACCTAATTGTGTGGGTAGTGTACGAAAGTTTAACATGTACGTGTGACATAACCCCTAAATAATGGCTGGCTCAGTGTTTTTGACACTTGGGCCAAGACAATGTCAGTTACAACATTTTATTTGGACCATAATATTTGAAAGTACAATAAGATGTTAAACTTAGGAACACAATGGTTTTGGAGATCGTATAATATTGTAACACTCAGTTTAAAAAAATAAGGATTTGTTTATAAAAATGAATAAAGTTTTTCGGTACTTAAGTACGTTAAAAATATGTGCCACACAATAAGTTTGACATAGGTTATATGTTAAGAAATGCTGAGAATTTAGTACTTTGAGAAAGTGTATTATACCTATCTAAGTTAAGGATATTATTGCCATGTCACACGATAGAGTACTTATCTGTTTTGTAATAGAGTGCTAGGTCTATTTTAAGGTTTTATTAGCGAAACGAGGAGATCCGCAGGAGAACCAAAGTAACCGATATAGCTCACAGAATCGCTAAACTGAAGTGGCGTTGGGCAGTGCACATGGCTCGTAGAACAGATAGCCTTTGGGGTAGTTAAGTTCTCGAATGGCGACCGCGCACCGGAAAACGTAGCGAAGGCAGGCCTCCCATGCTTTGGACCGACGAACTGGTGAACATCGCGGAAAGCCGATGGATGCGGGCAGCGCAGGACCGGTCTTCGTGGAAATCCTTGGGGGAGGCCTTTGTCCAGCAGTGGACGCTTTTGTGGCTTATATGATGATGATGATAATGTTATCGAAATTCAAAAACTTAAGATGTTAAAAAAACTACAATCGCTACTTCTCGACTACAGGGGATTAATGAGTCATTGAGATTTAGTACTTCTTTTTTCACAAATCGAGATTTTTATTTAAGTTTAAGATATGTGCTACACGATAAGAGAAGGATATCGCTCTCTCTAGAGTCTAGATAGGTAACTATTTTATGGTTTGTAGGAAGCGCTACATAAAGGAATCAGTCTCAGTGAGATATCTCCTGTCTATGGGTCACTCACTGCATAGACTTTTCAGTAAAACAAGCGTTAGCGTACTTTAGCTCGTTTATAAGATCACAATATCTGAGTCACTATAGTCACTATGTAAACTTGAGGTCACTGGTCACTACCTATAAAAGAGTAGAACGCAAAAATAAACAACATAACATAATATACGCACTGAGCCTCCGTGGCGTAATGGTTGGTCCAATCGCTTCACATCAGGAGGTCGCGGGTTCGATTCCCGCTGGGGGCAACTTGTAAAACTCGGTTTGGTTGGTGGTAGGGCATTTTCTAAGCCCGCCTGGCTTGATACCACCATCTTATGTAAGTCCTGCCGCAAAACATCTGTGTTAACAACATTAATGTGTTCCGGTTTGAAGATAAGATAGCCAGTTCTCCATTGCGTTGGGGAATCTTGGTAAGCCCGCTTCCATCTTCTGCATCATCGTAATTTACCATTAGGTGATATGATGCCAAGGGCTTACCAACTATTAATAAAAAAAACTACTGAGGGACCTGTGAAAGAGAATAGAATCACTACGTTTGAGCTGTGACAATCTGACAATCGAATGTCAATTTACGCGTACCCGTGCGTTGCGGGGGAAATACATTGGTTAAAGGCAAGGAGTGTCCCTTCTTTATGTAGTAATATTAAGTATTCTTTGCCTCAGCTAAGAATGAAATTTAAAAAAAAACTGTAAGGCGCTACGTTTTGAGTGCTTAATTCCACGAGAAACTCTTAAGATCACTGTGTCTGTTCTACAGTCCTTGTTTCTTTGCAGCCAGTTTATATTATTTTCATTTCCAATGGAAAGTCACACTCTACCAAACTCAGTGTAAAAGCACATCTGTGCGCACCGCGCACGCGCCGTTTCTATAAACTACTCACTCCCTCCCACACTACATGAGTTAGTATGGCAGATAGTATACTTGTGGGTATTACTGTTTTGTACAGACTTTAAAATATTGAAAACCTAGCTATAAAATGGGTCAAGCTTATATCTGTAAAACATTACTAGCTATGCTGTAGCTCAGAGTTTGATATTTAATAATCATCAATTAGTTTGAAAACTAAAAAAACACGCTTTTAGTAAACACGTTAAGTAGTTATCTTGGATGTCCGCCATGTTGGATTTAAGTCACGTGATTATTTTTTCTTATTCCTGACAGCAAACCCTTTCATTTGATACCCATATCATGGGGATGCATTTCAAATAGCCCGTCCGCCATCTTGGACGTCCGCCATATTGGATTTAAGTCACGTGACTATTTTTTTCGTATTCCTGACAGCAAACCCTTTCATTTGATACCCATATCATGGGGGTGGATTACAAACAGCCATCTTGGGGAGGCCACCATATTGGATTTGTAATGACGTTTCTTAGCTAGTCATGTATTGTCATCAGAACTCAGAGCGTGTGCAAAATTTCATCCTAATCGAAGACCGGCAAGTGAGTCAAATTAAGATTCCAAGATTTTCTTACATAGTTAGTTACAAGTGAAGCTAATAAAAGCGTGTCAAAATAGTTCTGGCTTGACAAAAGTGTGGGTTTGATCTATAAAAGAGTACTAGCTGTGACATGGGTCTAGTTTTGATCTTTAAAACAGTACTAGCTATCCCATGGCTCAGAGTTTAATATTTAAAATAGTTCTGGCTTCACATAGGCCTGGGTTTGATCTATAAAAGAATACTAGCTGTGACATGGGTCTAGTTTAGATCTTTAAAACAGTACTAGCTATCCCATGGCTCAGAGTTTAATATTTAAAATAGTTCTGGCTTCACATAGGCCTGGGTTTGATCTATAAAAGAGTACTAGCTGTGACATGGGTCTAGTTTAGATCTTTAAAACAGTACTAGCTATCCCATGGCTCAGAGTTTAATATTTAAAATAGTTCTGGCTTCACATAGGCCTGGGTTTGATCTATAAAAGAGTACTAGCTGTGACATGGGTCTAGTTTAGATCTTTAAAACAGTACTAGCTATCCCATGGCTCAGAGTTTAATATTTAAAATAGTTCTGGCTTCACATAGGTCTGGGGTTGATCTATAAAAGAGTACTAGCTGTGACATGGGTCTAGTTTAGATCTTTAAAACAGTACTAGCTATCCCATGGCTCAGAGTTTAATATTTAAAATAGTTCTGGCTTGACAAAGGTGTGGGTTTGATCTATAAAAGAATACTAGCTGTGACATGGGTCTAGTTTAGATCTTTAAAACAGTACTAGCTATCCCATGGCTCAGAGTTTAATATCTAAAATAGTTCTGGCTTGACAAAGGTGTGGGTTTGATCTATAAAAGAGTACTAGCTGTGATATGGGTCTAGTTTTGATCTTTAAAACAGTACTAGCTATCCCATGGCTCAGAGTTTAATATTTAAAATAGTTCTGGCTTCACATAGGTCTGGGTTTGATCTATAAAAGAGTACTAGTTATAACATGTGTCTAGTTTTGATCTTTAAAACAGTACTAGCTATCCCATGGCTCAGAGTTTAATATTGAGTATGGTTCTAGCTGTGACATAGGTTTGGGTTTGATCTATAAAACTATGACATGGAACGCAAATAGGTTGGTAACAAAGCGTTTTAATGGCAAACAAAAATATTTAAACTGGCGCCCTAGGCGTAACTAGTATCTCATCTGTGCCTAGGCGCATCTGTGCCTAGGCGCCTTACAACTCTAAATTAGAATATTCGTGCGACGGTCGCCCTTATTACAACGCCTAACTTCATTTTTAGAAGCTAACCGCAAAGTCCACGTGTTAACAGGTTAAATCACCCTGTCATGGTTTTGTAAAACGTACACCCAAAAGGTGACTAACGCCAACGGGATCCTATTAATAAGCCTTTGTTGTCCGTCTGTGCGTCCGTCCGTCACTCTGCCAGCGAGCTTTATTTTATGAACCGTAATAGGTAGACTTTACTGCCCCTACGGCCATGTGTTCTACGAGCTATGTGCCCCGCCCACTGCCACTTACGTTTAGCAATTCTGAGAGCTATGTCGGTTACTTTGGCTCTTGTATTAAAGTTCAGTTCTCGAGTGGCGACCGCGCGCCGGAAAAAGTAGCCTAGACAGGCCTCCCACTCGGTGGACCGATGACCTGGTGAAGGTCACGGGAAGCCGCTGGATGCGGGCAGCGCAGAACCGGTCGTCGTGGAAATCCTTGTGGGAGGCCTATGTCCAGCAGTGGACGTCCTTCGGCTGATATGATGATGATGATGATGATGGGTAGACAGTTGAAATTTTCACAGAGTGTGTATTTCTTTTGGGCTATAGCAAAGAATAATACAAATTAGAAGAAGTGAAAATTTAAGGGGGTTTACATTACATTTAAGGGGGTAACGTGTTTTTACAGGTATTTTAGAGGTATTTTTGATTTAGATCTGTCATAAAAAAGCGTAAAACTTTGTGTGATTATGTAACTAATTCTGAAGTAAAACAACCAATAACAAAAACTGGCCAAGTGTGGGTCGTACTCGTGCTAAGGAGTTCGAACTGAATAAAAAAAACGTGTCTTTTGTTTGTATTGCGAATATAGTATCATTGGCGTAATTGTGTGGCAAGGTGTGGTGGTACGGAACCCTTGGAGCGCAAATCTGACACCCACTTGGACGGTTTTTATGCTTAACTGGGGGTGACAAGTGTCAGATAAGACAGTACCTAAGTTTTAATGGCGCACGCGGTAAAAAGTTTGCCGCTAACACTATCGATGCACTCAACTCACACAAGGGTGATGATATGATTGTATGGAAGTGAGCGTGCCTACAGCTCCGGTACCACACCAGATATGTGGGAGCCAGCTTCTATGGCGTCCCGAGCGGGGATCGAACCGCCAGCAGCGAAAGCCGCGGGAGGTGAGCGCGCCTACAGCTCCGAGACCTACCTGGACAGTAGGTAGTGGTTCTCTTCCACGAGGCACTCGCCTTGCAGAATTTCGGGACAAGCGTCTTGGCGGCAAGACCTACAGTAACTGGGTCTTTGTCTTCGCCTTATGGTGTTGGCAGGAATAGCGGGCCTCACTGTTATGCTCTAGGGTAGGTAAGTGAAGACGCTATATCATAAACGTGGTAGTTCTAGCGTATCTGATAGATATACGAGAGGGAATGTACATATCTACAGCATGATAGGAGTAGAACCAGTAGCAATATTCCAATAAGGCTATTAATATGCGGTCGGTGACAGCCCTCGCGGCGACGGACGTCCGGCGTAGTGTGCAGTCGCCCTTATATGCAACGCGTATAGATTGATTTACGCGACACATACTAATGTTGGTGGGCTTTGAGCTTTACCCGACTAGTGCAAAACAAGAACAGGGATATGATGATAGCGTCTCTTTTTCTCACATAAGTTAAAACTTAATTACATTTTAACTGACTGGTGGTCCAGTAGTTAGGTTCTGCCTGCTGGAGCCAGTGGGTTCGATCCCCACCCAGGCCAAATATTCGTGTGATGAATAAGTTTTTTTTTTGCTTTTTTGGGTCGTTTGAACAAAATTGATGTTGAACCCGTTAACTGGAGGTTCTACTTATACTGAACAACTTTTCCTAAGGAACTCATAATCAATTCTAAAATAAAATTTGACCCTCCATACAAAAATGCACAAAGTTAGTCGATCAGTTGATCGATTTAAATTAATAGATTTTTTTTGGAGATTTCAGTACAAAAGTTGTTCAGTGTGATGAGTAGAATCCCCAGTTTAACGAGACCTACACCAAGTTTGTTACACGCTGTATATATGTATGTATTTAAACGTATATAATTATGTATATATGCAGATATTCACAGGAAATCGTAGTTCGGGAC
The DNA here is from genome assembly GCA_947284805.1 of Coleophora flavipennella. Lineage (NCBI taxonomy): Eukaryota > Metazoa > Arthropoda > Insecta > Lepidoptera > Coleophoridae > Coleophora > Coleophora flavipennella. Next base: position 7,737,505 of record OX369290.1, read on the forward strand.
CAGATGGTAGTGTGTGATTTGTCCCATTAATTATTATGATAATAATAACATAGACCTTTAAGTTTCAAAACTTATCTAATGCATATGTTTTACTCACAACAACAGTAAAAAACAAATGGAAAATACACTAAAAACAAAAAAACTTTCATGCATTCATCACATCAGTCATCATAATTTCAATTAATAAGTATACCTTCATCTGTAGGTAGTTAGGTACCCTCTATTGTGAGCCTTTTAATACCAAGAACCTCACACCAAACCTAATAAGCGTATAATACCATATCAAAGTGACCATAAAAAGTCCGACGATCTCTAATTCCATATTAATTTCCCGTGTGCCTCCGACGGGATCCGAACCGTGGCATTAACTGGCTTAAGGAAACGTCAATCAGAACTCTACTTAGTACTCAGTGATCTGACGGTACAAGGTGCACAGTGTTCGCATGTTCAGTACAGACTCTCAATTTAAGTGAAGTGAAGTTACTGTGAGTACAGACTCTCAATTTAAGTGAAGTGAAGTTACTGTGAAGTTGTGACTTTTCATACAAACGGCGTAAGCGATTTTCACCTCTTATTATGTTAACCGATTTCGATTACATTTTGATAGGCTATTAGTCAGACTAAAAGCTAGGTTTGTAGGTTTTTGTTTTTGAATAAAGTTAATAAGTACAATTTTATTATAGTTTTTTTTATTATTTTTATTGTTTTAAAGAACAAACATAAAGATATTAATACAGTACAAAGAAAAACCCTATCGGGTTTTGTTTTTGGGTTCACGTGTTTTCATACAAAACTGATTTCGGCGATCATTTGTCTACTACCTACTACTACTTTCGGCTCTTATTATGTCAACCAATTTTAAACAATTTTTGATAGGCTGTTAGTCAGAATAAAGGCTAGGTGTATACATTTTTGTTGCTCACTAAAGATAATAAGTACAATTTCAAATCCCGCCAAAAAAGCATATATGAGAGTGTTGCCAATATTAACTGTTTAATTGAAATATATATCTGACATACAGAAACGCAAGCAGTTGCAAGCTTTGTCAAAATAAAATATCGTTATAAAGTTTCGTCAAAAACTTTTAAATAATTCTCAAAGTTTGTCCATCTCTCTGCCATCTCTATACTGTAATTTAAGCGGTATCACTCCAGCATTAATAAGGTTATTACCTTCAACTTGATGGGCCGGTTTTTCAGTCATCGAAACAAAATTACGTCACAGTAAAATTGTGCTATAATACTTACTTCTTGTATGTGAGACTTCTTGTATGTAACCAAATTTGGACAATTTGCATACAGTTTAGCAAAGTAAACAAAAATAAATAAGAATAGGTTCCTATGAGTGTTCTTGTTACTTATTGTTCGATTCAATTGATTTATTGCATACCTAAGTATATACTTATACATACCTGTATATACCTGTAATATGGTTTGTTTAAAATGTAAGTGTATAAAAAATATTTGCACACTTTTATATTTTACGCAGGTTACGAAGGATCTGTTTTATAACTAAATATATTAACTTAATGAAGTCTTTATCCAAAATTATAAAATGCACATAAATTCAAATTCAATTCAATCAAAAGAACCTTATGAGTAAGTAAAAACATTAAAAAAAAATCCTATTAAGAAACAGTGCTTGTACCTAAGTAATTTCAGGTACTGCACACCGACATATACCAGATTCAAACATTTTACTGACTGTAGCTTCGATTAATGTCAAAATTTTTAAGTTTAAAGGCTACTCCCGTTACGGAACGTAACGAAACGGAACAAAAAAAAATAACACTTACCATTTTTTTATATTTTTTTATTAATAATTTGAGTGCGTTTGACTATATCTCACCTGATGGTAAGTGACGATGTAGTCGAGGATGGTACACGTAAACTCAAATAATGTATATTATGACTATGTATGACTATAATGCTTCACTCGGACGAAAACAAACGGTTTTGTCAAATAACACAGGATGTAACAAAATTGGTGTAGGACGTGTTAACTGGGGGTTCTTCTCATCAATCATCATACTCAACAATTTTTTCCACGGTTCTTATGGTCAATTATTAATAAACAATTTTAACTCCATACAAAATTGGTCAATCAGCTCTTCGATTTGTATGAAGAGTCCAAATTTATTGTGAATTGACTGTAGGGTCGTTCGGGGATTGTTGATAAGCAGAATCTCCATTGTTCACGCCAGTGTTCACCCTAGTGTTAAATGCGGATTTTTTTTTAGTATGATGAATGAAACTCCACTTAGCGAGTTCTACATCCCATAAAAATGGTCAATCAGCTGTTCGATTTGTATGAAGAGTAAATTTTATTGTGAATTGACTATAGGGTTTTCGGAGATAGTTGAGAAGCAAAATCTCCAGTGTTGACGCCAACCCTAGTTTAAAATGTGGAAAATTGTTGAGTATGATGAATAAAACCCCCACTTAGCGAGTTCTACACAACATAAAAATGGTCTATCAGCTGTTCGATTTGTATAAAGAGTTCATTTTTGAGTAGACTATGGGGTTTTTTGGGGAGAGTCAATAAGTATGATAAACAGGAGACCCAGTGTTCACGCTAGTGTTAAATGCAAAAAGAAATTACACAGTATGATGAGTAAAAACCCCAGACAACGAGTTCTACACCAATTTTGTTACACCCTGTGTAAAGAAAAAAAATTGTATAGCGCAAGTGAAATTAGCAAATCCTTTTTAAAGGAAAACTGTGTTCTGTACTTCAGTATTACAGTTGTTTTTTGGGAAGCAAATTTGTAATTTTGCAAGGGGTGGTAAGCCATCCATGACGTCACAAAAATGGTGACTGGTTATGTGGAATTATAGCATGATAGAGCGCCGTCATGAAGGTTGATGACCTTATTAACAGAACCTTTTTTCTGATGTAATTTATCTTGTAAAATGTGGAATGATCTTTAAAAACACCTGCTTATTTTTTTCCGACTGCGAGGGTTATGTTTTTCCAGTGTATGTATATATCCATCAAGCCGTTTAGACTAGGCACGTTCTATAGTCTAAACGGCTTGATGGATTTTGGAGATCGAGGTGCATTAGATTTATCTTGATCTCGTGAGTGACATAGGATACATTTTTACCCGACTAGCCAAAAAATATGTTATTTATTTCTTTGACACGCTCTGTAGCCTAAACGGCTTGATGGATTTTTACCCGACTGGTTCTGTAGGGGTTAAGTTTTTATGGGGTCGGGTTTTTAATATTTGATTAATTCCTAAAGTTATTATGATAATTGTTTTTGTTTTATTCATATTAATGTATCAACATTGTTGTTGGACTAGGACTCTACCCCTCATACTGAACAACTTTCCCCAATTGTTTTGTATTTTTAACTCTTCATACAAATCGATTTCTTGATTAAGCAATTTAGTGAATTTTTGTATGGAGTCCATTTTTTTTTAAATTGACTAGTTCATTAGAAAGTTATTCAGTATGATGTATAGAAAATGCGAGTAAGCCACACTATTTTTGTTACATCACGCACTGTACCTATGTATCTTTTAATATTTTTATTTTTAAGATTCGAATTATTTTTGTAATATTTTTTTTTATTTTGTTGCAGATCGTTCTTCCAACGCTGAAAAAAGGTACACTTACGTTAACAATATTTTTAGTTATTCATTTTTTTATCCACAATTAGTAAGCCCATAAATATAAAATGTATTTCAAAATTTTGCAATTTTTTAATAGTCGACCAAACACAAAAGCAGAAACTCCTGAATTAAAGGAACAAAATTAATTCGGATTATTGATAACATTGTTTTTTTTTTTGACTCGCCTGCCCTAGGAGGGTATTTTCGGGTGTATGTATGTATATATGTTTCTTTGGCTAAGCCGGTAGCCCAAACGGCTTAATGGATTTTGGAGTGAAAGATGTCGTCCGATTCGTCTTGATCCCGTGATTGACATGGAACTGTCTTAAATTGCAGTCAGATTTTTAATTTTTAAATAAATTGGTCAGGTTGTCCCATCATCATCATATCAATCGTCGGTGGCATAACGGTTAGGGCCGCTACTTCCCATCCGGGAGGTTGTGGTTCAAATTCTTCCACATACCAATGTGTTTTCGAATTTCTGTTTCATATGTACGTTTACCAGACGCTCTTACAGTACAGGAAAACATCGTGAGGAAAACTTATGCCTACGAAGAAAATCGAGGTTGTGTGTGAAGTCGACCAACCCGCACTGGGCCCGTGTGGTCTACTAAGGCCCGATCGCCCTAAATCAGGGTAGGCTCGAACCACTCGGTGGAGACGTAAATGAGCTGATATGATGATGATGACCATATCACTTTGCCATCAGCTGAGATGATGCTAAGACTAACCCAATCACAAAATAAAAAAAATATTTAAAGTTGTTTTATTAAAAACAATTATTATTAAATAGCGCAATAAGTATAAAATAACTACGGCAAAGAAATAATTCCCACAGCTCCCTATTATTAAAAGTTTTTACGACATCCTGTGCAAATCGGAGACATGCCATATCTCTTACATACTTTAAGGGATCCCACGGTAAGAACTTCAAATAAAATAACAAGAACACACACAGTTAATTTTAATAAAATAATTAATTAAGGTGAGGCATTTGTAAAACAGTTGTCTCGTTTTTTTCCTTTACGTGTAAAGAGTCAAGACAATAACCACACTTTTGCACTTTTTCAATGTTTTACGTTGTTATTTCTATTAAGACATAAAATTTAAAAACTAAAATTTAGCAGATTCTCTGTAGTACTTAAAAATTAATATTTAAGTACTACAGAGAAGAATTAGTAAACAATTCGTTTTAGACTTTTTTTAGACGTAAAACGTGTCGTGACCTGTTTTTGGGATTTTTTTATGATCGTGTAAAGTACACACTATCGTGTAACATTAGCACATACCTCAGATAATATCCTTAAGTATGTCCAAATTTTTTGCAAGACTGATATTTAGTAGTAATTACCCTAAAAAGTTGATCTAGCAAAGGGTTTCTCCTCTTCTCCAGCGGTGCCTCGCCTTAAGATATACATAACTAATTATAAACATCCTGCAGTGAATAACTGCTTGTAAATAAAATTATATTTTATTTTTAACAAGACACCTGTAAGTAACGTAAGACATTGAGTAGGCACTAGTTAAGGCCCAGTGGTACCTAAAAATCCACTTAAACTGGTTTTTAGAATTTATTTTTGAAGTAGTTAACAGTAAATTTAAAATCTAGGAAAACATATTGGTATTATTGAGAATAGTTACGAGGGATTTTTTTTTATTTTTTTTTATGCACAATTGGTAAACCCTTGACAACATCTCACGTAGTGGTAAGTGACGATGTTGGATTATATTGTTGGATTATGGATTATATCGAATGGAAACACGATTTAATAAAGTTGGCACGGTAGAATAATTTCGCAGAGGTACTTCTTTTCGAGCCATTTTATCGTCTATTTTCGGTTTTATTCTTAAAATAAGTAATTTGATAATATGATTTATTTACTAAAATTAAGTTCATAGGTGACTGAAGGGAAAACATGGATTTTTATTTAAGATAAATATGAAGAAAATAAAAACGAAAACATCGAAAAAAGGACTAAAGTGTGGTTATTTTCTTTCCTCATTACACTGAAAAAAAAAGACAGAGACAGATTTTTAAGTACCACTGGGCCTTAAGTCAGAATACATTACTGATTTTATTAGCGTAGTTGAAATTATTAATTATGAAATACTAACTGTTTCCTACGGCTTCGCCTGCGTGGACAACGTTTCTATGACTTTTCGAGGGTGCGCAGTGCGCGAGGCGCAAGCGGCTCGCGAGCGTAGAAACAAGTAACCTATGTGTTAATCCAGGTCCTAATCTGTCTACCTACCAAATTTCAGCCAGATCCGTTGAGTAGTTTTTGCGTGAAAGAGTAACAAAAATACATTTTTACAAACTTTCGCGTTTATTATATTAGTAGGATTATGTCCTAAATTGCCCTTCCATTTTAAGTATCTACTCATTTTATTTTACACTGCGTCTTTTGTTTTTAACAAACAAAATCACAAACTTTCTACATCAATGACGCTGAAGAACTAAGACGTCACGTGTTCCTATTTTAAACAATTTAGAACAATATTTACTTTTTGACAAATCACAAAATTACTACATCAATGACGCTGAAAAACTATGACGTCACGTGTTCCTATTTTAAACAATTTATAAAAATAATCAGTTTTTGACAAATCAAAAAATTACTACATCAATGACGCTGAAAAACTATGACGTCAAGTGTTCCTATTTTAAACAATTTATAAAAATAATCAGTTTTTGACAAATCACAAAATTACTACATCAATGACGCTGAAAAACTATGACGTCACGTGTTCCTATTTTAAACAATTTATTATAAAAATATTCAGTTTTTGACAAATCACAAAATTATTACATCAATGACGCTGAAAAACTATGACGTCACGTGTTCCTATTTTAAACAATTTAGAACAATATTTAGTTTTTGACAAATCACAAAATTACTACATCAATGACGCTGAAAAACTATGATGTCACGTGTTCCTATTTTAAACAATTTAGAACAATATTTAATTTTTGACAAATCACAAAATTACTACATCAATGACGCTGAAAAACTATGACGTCACGTGTTCCTATTTTAAACAATTTATAACAATATTTAGTTTTTGACAGATAATAAAAAGCAACGCGGGCCCAGTGCGGGTTGGTCGATATACAGGTTTCCTTACGATGTTTTCTTTCACCGTTTATGAGCGTCGAATAAACGTACATATGAAATCGAAATTCGAAAACACATTGGTACATCCCGGACAGGAGGTAGCGGCCCTTGCCATTACGCCACCGAAGCTGTATTCATTTTATTATCACGTTTTAAAATTTTTCACACACCTACTAGATAGGTTCTTTTAATCCTAGATAATAGACCTCGTATCTACAAAACCCTCCGTTTTGTTGATCACAACCACATCACAACCTTGGATCACACACAACACGAGATCGAAAAACAAAGTGTTTATATAGCTACCATAAAAATGTTGATTTTTTTCTCCGTAAAGTGGCTCTTATGTCTGGTCTACACGTTTAACGTTTTATAGGCACAAGTAACTGGAGATGATCAATAACCATCTCAAAGTATTTTTTTTTAACTCTACTTTTTTTCCATTTCATCGAGGCATGTAGTAGGTATGATGAGTTGATGACTCTTATTTATGTTATATGAATTTTACGCTATTGAATCCTACTTATACTTATATATTTTTAATAGCTTCTTTATTTGTGTACATGTCTGCCATTTCAACTAAAATTTATTCCAGCAAACCCGTGAAAGAGTAAGTCTTTCACGGGTTTGCTGGAATAAATTTCTAATTAGAAATATTCATCATTATCATATCAGCCAAAAATCGTTCACTGCTGGACAAAGGCCTCCCCCAAGGATCCCCACGACGACCGGTCCCGCGCCACCCGCATCCATCGGCTTTCCGCGATCCTCACCAGGTCGGTGATTCACCGCGTGGGAGGCATGCCTACGCTACGTTTTCCGTAATTAATTAATTAGAAATAAGTAATACCTATTGTGTAATTTTATTTTCTGCCTATTAAGTAATCTTTTTTGTACACAAAATCACAAACTTACTACATAATGACGCTGAAGAACTATGACGTCACGTGTTCCTATTTTAAACAGTTTAGAACGATATTTAGTTTTTGACAAAGCACAAAATAGTTAAATAAAATTAAATTTTTTGACATCTTATTTTTGTATTGTTTACGATCATGTTATTTGACATTGACATTTTTAATATATTTTGTGTAACTGGTGACATGAAATTAATAATAAATAATCTATTTTAAACTAGAGCATGCCCACGACCTCATTCCCTCTTTATTCCCTATCCTGTGGGAATTTCGTAAAATCCGGCTTTACAACTTGTCTGCATTACAAAGGGAACCTTTTTGCGAAATTTCAAGTTTCAGGGTCCAAGGGTTTGGGCGGAGCTTCGATGAGTCAGTCAACGAGTGAGTCAGAGAGTCAGAACTTTTCTTTTCAACTGACTTCCAAAAAGGAGGTCGAAGTTTTCAATTCGACTGATATGTTTTGTGTGTGTTACGCGATAACCTCGCAGCCAATTTTTATAGTTCTTTTTAATGGATATGGTATTGTCCCTAGTTGGTCCCGAATAAATTTTATCAAAATTGTTATATATTTTTGTTTTAGAAAATTAACAGAAACCAAAAATAATAATGCAAAATGGCGATGTAACTGTAAGTCACTTGTTTTAACGTGTTTTTTACTTGACTGCTCAACGAGAAGCGTATAGTAATTTTCTGGTGTATATGTATGAATGTCTGTTTTGTAAGGCTGAGCCTGTAGCCAAAACGGCTTGATGTATATTTACAAGACTGCCCACAATAAGTGAGTGTATTGTTTTCTGGTCTAATGTATGTATTTAGGTATGTTTCTTTATTCCACAATGCCTTCTTAACGGCTTAACGGCTTAATGGACTTTAGAGTGCAAGGTGTCTTTAGATTCGCCTTGATTCCGTGAGTGACAAAGGATACATTTTACTCGACTTCCCCAAAAAAAGAGGGGTAATCTTGTAACACGTTTTCGTAGGTGTAGGGTAAGGGCAAAGTATATATATATATTAGTACTAAGTAAGGGCGTCGCGTCGGTTAAAAGATGCGTGTTCGTTCACAGATTAAGAGGAAACGCGGGCGCTATTTTTTCCATACAAACGTAGTCCCCTGTTTCTTCCCTGGATTATGACAATAGAGCAAAAATATTTTTTCCGTCAAACCTATATCTACAATGGTCATGCCATGCTCCTATGTTTTGTTTTTTCCCATATTATAATTATAATAGGAAGTAGGAGCCTTCAAAAACTGAGAAAATTGCCCAATTGAAACGTCATTTTTAGACACCCAACAAAAAAAAAACACATATTAACAATAAAATGAAAACATAGAGGTATATGGAAAGCCTTTTTTTTAAATTATTTTTGAAAAAAATATTATTATTGCTCGAGTTTTGGAGGAGGAAATAGGGGACTACCAAATGCTGTTTTGGTCAATTTTAGTGCCTATTATTGATCTGCGCTTCAGTTCTCCCTTTCTTGCTGTATACGGAGAGGATTGGGGGAGAGAGAGACAGCAACATTTTATTCAAATACTTAATCTTTAGACCGCGTGTTCTCTTAACGTTTAATGATGATGATTGTAGAAATGTAGGATGAAATATGAGACCCGTGATGGGTCTTTTAAAACAGTATCTGTTTCTGATATTTTACATGCAAGAGTTTTAGTTATTTATAATGATGATGATGATTTATCCGACCGATTTCGGTCATGGCGATCACTTCGAATCCTAGTCGGTTTGCCGCGCGTGCGCTCGAAGATGGTTTATGTATTCAATCTTCGCAGCGAAACTCCTCGCGCACTGAGGGCATTTAAGTATGCCACCCTCGTAATTGTATGAAATGGTCGCAGGTGGTAGGGCCTTTAACTGGTCGCGTTTAGTATCAATGTCAGCTTTACGCTGTGATCCTCGAACTCGCGCACTTAGTTATTTATATCCAAGTAGTAGTGAAAATATTGAATATTGAATAGGATTCGGATTTTAATTTTTGAAATCAAATGTCAGCGCATTCGTGAAAGAATAAATAGATGGAATGAAAAAAGGTCGAATGAAAGAAGAACGAATAACAGCGTACCGCGTTACAATAATTTTCAACCGACTTCCAAAAAGGAGGAGGTTCTCAATTCGACTGTATGATTTTTTTATATGCAGTGTTTTTTTTTATTAAAGTTTAATTTAATTGGAATTTTGAGTTGTGAGGTGTTATAAGATGCATCTTGATCCGCTGAATGTTTTTTTTTATTCTCAATTGGTAAGCCCTTGGCATCTTCTTACCTGGTGGTAGGTGACGATGATGCCGAAGCTGGAAGCGGGCTTGCCAAGATTTCCGAACGCAATGGGGAATTCAAACCGCAACACATCATTGTTCAATTCAATTCAATATATTTATTCAAAATTGGTGCAAATTACACTCTTTCTGATAGTCATAAAATAATAATAACAATGTCATTTGTGAAGAATCAAGAAGTAAACAATAATTAGTTAATAACGTCAAAATTCAATCCCTACTATCCCTATCCCTCCCTACTAATATTATAAATCCGAAAGTAACTCTGTCTGTCTGTTACGCTTTCCCGCAAAAACTACTGGACGGATTTGGCTGAAATTTGGTAGGTAGACAGATCAGGACCTGAATTAAGACATAGGCTACTTTTTACCACGCTCGCGAGCCGCTTGCGGCTCGCGCACTGCGCACCCTCGAAAAGTCATAGAAACGTGGTCCACGCGGGTGAAGCCGCGGGAAACAGCTAGTCCTTTATAAATCAGATTTTTTCATTAGAACATGAAAACAATATGACAAAAAGTTCTACATAAAAATCATTGAATGTCATTAATGCCTTTAACAAGAGTAGGCCAGTTCACACGGACAGCGCCCGGTCACGAGTATAACGCGAGAGTCAGTCATCGCTCCCATAAATCCTATTAGAGAGAAAGGAACGACCCGGCTCCCTGTTTTTAGCATTGATGTTTGGCGGCAAGACTTAGGCTTGGAAAATGCCCTTCTACCTGTTAAATTAAATTGGTTGTGTGTGAAGTCGACCAACTAGCACTGGGCCCGCGTGGTCGACTAAGGCCCGATCACCCTAATTCAGGGTAGGCTCGAGCCCCTCGGTGGGGACGTATATGAGCTGATATGATGAAGTAACTTACATAAAACTGATCATGGGGCGATATGTCCCGAGATCCATTTTAGTACCTCACAGCTGTTAAGTATTGATGTATGTAAGAAAGCCACCGGACTTGCAGACATTATCATATTTCTATGGAATCGTCAGCCTCTTTCTAGCTGGCTAGGCACGAGTAAGGCAATACCATTATGCTGGTACGACACTTCTTTTTTCCCTTTGTATAGGGTTGCCAGACTAAGTAAGTAGAAATGATTTAAAATATTACCTTCATCACATTATATTATCATCATATCAATGAGACCAGAAGATGATAGTGTGTACATTGCTCTTTAATTAGGGTTCCGTACAACAAAATAAAAATGGAACCCTTATAGGATCACTCGTGCGTCTGTCTGTCTGTCTGTCCGTCCGTCTGTCACAGCCAATTTGCTCCGAATCTACTGGACCAAATTAGGTGAAATTAGTATTTGTATGGTGAATGGTGTAATCCTTTGACCCAAACACTGATGTGTAAAGTAAATCAATATTTATTTAAAACTTTATACCGTCAGTCACGACACTTTTGCTAATAATAGGTTCATCATCATCATATCAGCCGAAAGATGCCCACTGCTGGACAAAGGCCTCCCCTAAGGATTTCCACGAAGACCGGTCCTGCGCTGCCCTCAACCAGCGTCGTCCCGCGACCTTCACCAGGTCGTCGGTGCACCGTGTGGGAGGTCCGCCTACGTTACGTCTTCCGGTGCGCGGTCGCCACGCGAAAACTTTACTACCCCAACGGCCATCTGTTCTACGAACTATGTGCCCTGCCCTTAGCGATTCTGTGAGCGATGTCGGTTATTTTAGTTTTCTCTCGGATCTCCTCATTTCTGATTGCAGAAGGATAGGTTTAATTTAAAATAGTACCTACCAGGTAAGATTTTGATGGTGGATAAGAACATAACCACTTTACAATTCGGATAAAGCGTGTCGACTTTTTTCTACCACTTTTCGGCTAAACGCCGAATATGTCATCAACGTAGCTAATCAATTTGTATGGAAATGGAAATGTTGATATGTATTATACAGGGTGTAACAAAATTGGTGTAGGACAATTTAACTCAGGGTTCTACTCATTATACTGAACAACTTTCCCCAAGAAACCCATAGTCAATTCTCAAAAAATAATTAGTTAAACGGCTCAATACTCTTCATTATGAAGAAGTAGAGAGTCTTTTAAAACACACAGCCTAAGATATACGAACACACACTTCTTAAACATACACACATGCAAACATAATATAATTGCACACACATACAAAAACCCACACACACAACACACACTCGCACACACATAAATTCACACACACTCAATCACATGCACACATAAATACTTCGCGCGCGTGCTTATTAATACGTAGCGCATATATTTGTAAAGTATAGTTGTTTTTATTTATTTATTTTTTTTTACTGTATCTCTGTTTTTTTTATTAGATAAGGAAGCGCAGATTCTTCTGGCACAAGTATTCTTATACTTAAAAGAAGTCTCCTGCAACATGTATTATTTTTCACAATGAGATACCGCAATAAACTTTTTTCTTTTTTTTTTTCATTTTCAATTTAAACTCTCCATACTAAAATGCATAAAATTGGTCAATCAGCTGATCGATTTGTATGAAGAAGAAAAATATTTTTTTTCGATTTCAGCAAAATTGTAGAACAAAGGTTGTTCAGTATGATGAGTAGAAGCCCCAGTTAACGGGACCTGCACCAATTTTGTTACACCCTGTATAACAATTTGTTACTCTTCTCTTCTATTATTGTGTGGCACAATTAACCGTGCTATCCAAGGGATAGACGGCGGTTGCCTGGTGTTGCACTAAGCATCATCCGCGGTCACGTGTAGGGCATTTAGATTTACACCTATACGGACGTGTGCAACTCGACCTTCATACACATTTGGAATCAGATGTGCAGGTTTCCTCACGATGTTTTCCTTCACCCTTACAGCAATCGGTAAGTATATGCACGTAAGTTTCGAAAATTTCATTGGGTACATTGGCCGTCCGGATGTGAACCCGGGACGTCTGGTTGGGAGGACCGTGTCTTTACGGGTTTAGCCACCGAAGCTTTTTATTACCTGTTTTTATGCTTTTGTCTGCAAACACTGCGATATTGAGCGATAAGACTGCCCAAAACTGTACCGCTATTAATAGTACATAAGATTTTGTTTTTATATTGTGTTTTTTTTTACTTTTTAAGTTTAAGTTTTATGTTGTGTTTTTGTTATTTATGTGTACATCAAAGAGTGTTTATATTATCTTATAGAATGGCGTTTAATTTAAAAAGTCGTAGAAAAACTTTGTCACATCCAAATTGTAACGTGGTTGCGTTATTATATCCATCATTACAAACTTATCATCATCATCTAATTTAAGAGTACTTCTCTTGTCTGTTGAGTGATCGCTAATTCATCCTAACTTCAGGCATCGTCTTAGGCACTTGTCCCACTGTCGACGAGAAAGCGACTAACTATCGACTATTTTCTGGCTAAAGAACGTTCAATAGATGTAGATCCCGTGTCAATAACAGAAATACATATATTAACTTATGAACGTAGTCAGCGATTAACTACTAATATATGTGTATGTCAATGAAAGATACACATATATTAGTAGTTAATCGCTGACTACGTTCATAAGTTAATAATATATATATTTCTGTTATTGACACGGGATCTACATCTATTGTACGTTTCTTGAGCGAGTTGAGTGAGAAAATTGTCGACAGTTAATCGCTTTCTCGTCGGCATTGGGACAAGTGCCTTAAAGGTCCCCTGGTGGCTTGAGTTTCCATACAAACGTAGTTCCGCTTTAAAACAAAAACTACGTACTGGATTAAGTCCAAACTTTGCAAATATACTGAGTAGATACATATCGATGTTTGTAATTAGTTTTCTATGTACTAATATAAAACGAAAAAAAAATAAGAGCAGTTTCAAACTTTCAGTACAAAATTAATTTAAGCCTTCGTTTAGTTAGGTTTCAATTCACTACAGTGAAAACTAATTACAAACATCGATATGTGTCTATTTAGTATATTTGGAAATTTTGCATTCAATCCGGAATGTGGTTTTTGTATTAAATCGGAACTACGTTTGTATTGAAACTCGAGCCTCCTGAGGATCTTTAATGTCTTGATACGACACGACAGCAGCCTTTTCCTTTTGTTACTCTATGTAGTTTCTCCTTGGTATTCCTCTGCCTCTTCTTCTCTCTATCTTTCCTTCTATGATGGTTTTCAGAAAGCTGTCGAGTCGTAACAGGTTTTCTGACATATTTCCTAAAAACTCACCTTTAATTATTCTTTATTTAACCTTACATTGTCCAAAATCTGAAAGAAACAGTGGCTTTTGTGCAGGGGGACTGGTAAGACATCGGACGCATTTCATGAGGTGAATCAAAAGAGGAAATTGAACAACTTTTCCCACCAAATCTATGGTCAATTCGCAAAAAAAAATGACTTTTCATACAAATCGTTCAGCTCATTTGTATCAGAAGTCATTTTTTTTGCGAATTGAGCATTCGTTCCTTGTTAGTTTCGTCTTCTGATTTATCTCCTGAAATGCGTCTAAAGTCTTACCAGTCACCCTATATACTTTACCCTTGAAATTATATGCCAAATTTATAAAAAAAAATACTTCTCAAACAAATAATTTATGCAGTTGATTAGCCAAATTTGTGCCAAAAGGTTTTTTTCGCGAATCTAGCAGTTCCTCGCAAAAAGTCATACAGTTTAATAATTTTTCACGTACCTCAGAATGATCTATACTTATTTTTCTATCTGGCAACCCTAAAAACCTCATCTCCGCTTTGTGGGAAGCCAGGTAACACGATAGGTGATTGCCTTAGCGAGCCCTTGGATCAAATTAAAAATAGTACCCAGGGCCCATACCCACCCCGCATATAAAGCTCATACGGCTTGAAAAAAAAAGAAAGATGGTTTTATTACGAAGCTTGAAATAGATTGGCGACGGACTGGACTGGACCATCTTTGGCTATAAATGTGTAATTAAGTGAAAGTCCAGCGGCTTCCCGCGACCTTCACCAGGTTGTCGGTGCACCGGGTGGGAGGATTTCCTACGCTACATCTTCCGGTTGGTCACCACTCGAGAACTTTACCGCCCCAAACGATCTTCTGTTCTACGGGCTATGTGCCCCTTCCACTGCCACTTAAGTTTAGCAATTCTGAGAGCTACATTGTTTCTCCTCGATGCGGGCAGCGCAGGACCGGTCGTTGTGGAAATCCTCGGAAGAGGCCTTTGTCCAGCAGTGAACGTCATTCGGCTGATATGATGATAATAATGAGGTGGAAATAGTTTGCAACATTTTCAGTTTAAACTTCAATTCAATTCAATTTTTACTCGATCTTTAAAAAAAATATTTAAATTACTCATTTCTCAACTAAGTAGGTAGGTATTTATTCAAAATAATATCATAGTATTCACTTCAAATCGGATCTTAATTGAAAAAAGATAATCACTTCGGAAATAAATCATAATAGTGATTCAATTCAATTCAAAAAAGATAATCACTTCGGAAATAAATCTGAATAGTGTTTTTTTTTTTTAATTAAGAATTTGAGTACGTTTGGCTGCACCTCACCTGATGGTAAGTGCCGATGCAGCCGAGGATGTGATTCAATTCAAAATGTTTATTCAAGGGAGGCCTTTGTCCAGCAGTGGACGTTTTCGGCTGATATGACGATGATGATGATTCAAAATAGGTGCATGTTACACTCTTTTTGATGGTCATAAAACAGTAATTAAGTATATTACGTGAAAAATTAAAAACAAACATCATCCGTTAAAAAATCCAATAAAATGATTGATATTATAACAAATAATGCCTTTGGACATGATAAAAATATGACACGAGAAGTGAAACATTAAAATTATTGAATTGCCAAGAGTAGGCCAGTTCACACGGACAGCACCCGTTCACGAGTATAACGCGACAGTCAGCTATTGCTCCCCTCGACCATATTATTATGACGATCTCGTTCATGTCATTTGTATGAGAATGTTCGCTATCACATTCGACTGCAATCTCGAACCACTGCTGCATGGCTCACGTACCATGGCCAATGGCAGTCGAATCATCAAAGAAGTCTAATTAAAATTTACTAAATAATTTAAAGGATAATAATATTTTAAATAATAATGTTGTTATTAATATTAATTATGAAATAAAAGCGTCGGTGGCTCAATCGGTAACGACTCGGTCCTCCTAACCAGAGGCGCCGGGTTCAAATCCGGACGGCCAATGTACCAATGAGTTTTTCGAAACTTACGTACTTATACTCACCGATTACGTGCTACGTTACCGCTGGCGGTGGCGACGCGCCTAGAGCGCAGTGGGCGGAGAAGACAGAACGGTAGACCCCCACCACCACGAGGGATTGGGGTTCTCATTTCCATACAAACGTAGTTCCGTTTTAATAAAAAAAAAAATACAAAAACTACATGCCGGATTGAATCCAATCTTGCGAATATATTGAGTATACACATATCGATGTTTGTAAATTGTTTTTATTGTAGTAAATTGAAACATAACTAAACGACGGCTTAAATTAGCTTTGTACTAAAAGTTAGATACTGCTCTTATTTTTTTCCGTGTTATATAGGTACATCGAAAACTAATTACAAACATCGATATGTGACTACTCAATATATTTGCAAAGTTTGGATTCAATCCGGCATGTAGTTAGTGTATTAAAGCGGAACTACGTTTGTATGGAACAGAGCCTCCTGGGGACCCTTAAACGCACAGGAGAAAGACAAAGAGAGAGATAGAATCTTAAGTCGATTTCAAGGCTGATCAATTAAATCATAGCCAAACAGCAAAACAAAACTAACCTTGTCCCATCAAAGTCGAGATCAATGCCATTTTACACATTTTCTAACGTTTTACGTAACAAACATCTATACATAAAATAAAACTGTAACGGAACCGTGTCTGTACATGAAGTATTTTTGGAAAATAATAACTGTGGTGGACATTATTAACGATAAAACAACAACTTTTGTAATTTTTGTCTGTCTGTCTGTATGTTCGCTCATCACGCAAAAATTACCAGGCCGATTTTGATGAAATTTTGTATGTTGGTTCCTTATAGCCCGGTTTAACGTATAGAATACTTTTTATCCCGGAAAATTCAAGAGTTCCCGTGGGAAAATTCAAAACCTCCACACGGACGAAGCCGCGGGCACAGCTATTTTTTAAAATACATATAAAACAAATTTGCATATTTCGCACGATTTCTAAAACGAATGGTTTAACGACTTACTCGGTTTCCGATTCTTAGAAAGTTTGCTATTTCCGTATGTAAGTTTACATTTTAATTCAATATTAGTTAATTTGAAGATGATAAGAGAGAGTGGCGACCGCGCACCGGAAAACGTAGCGTAGGCAGGTCTCCCACTCGGTGGATCGATGACCTGGTGAAGCCGCTGGATGCGAGTAGCGCGGAACCGGTCGTCGTGGAAATCCTTGGGGGAGGCCCTGTCCAGCTGTGGACGTCCTTCGGCTGATATGATGATGATGATAAATAAGAGAAAATGACGATTTCCTTGTAACGTAGCTAAAACATAGAGAAACAAGTTTTGTCAAATTAAAACCCAACTGCCAAAAATGGAAGGTAATATTTTTTCGGGTGTACTCGTATATATAAAGTATGTATTTATGTATGTATATCATCATATCAGCCGTCACGTCCCCACCGAGGGGCTCTAGTCTACCCTGAATTAGGGCGATAGGCCTTAGTCGACCACGCGGGCCCAGTGCGGGTTGGTTGACTTCACACACAACCTGCGAGTTTCTTCGCAAGCGTGTATATTTCATATTTCATGGGTATTGTATAGGAAATTGAACTTACAAAACTACAGCAACACAAGATACAATAAAAATTAAAAACTAAATCTCATTATCTCAAATCTCTATAATGTGTATGTATGTATATAGCCCGCATCCATCGGCTTCCTGCGATCTTCACCAGGTCGTCGGTCCACCGGGTGGGAGGCCTGCCTACGCTACGTTTTCCGGTAGCGCGGATCGGTCGTCGTGGAAATCCTTGGAGGAGGCCTTTGTCCAGCAGTGGACGATTTTCGGCTGATATGATGATGTATTATAGCATGTATTTATGTATAAATGCATGTCTGTTTCTTTGTCTGAGCCTGTACCCTAAACGGCTTGATGGATTTTGGAGTGCGAAATGTCATTAGATACTTCTTGATCTCTAAAGTGACATAGGATACTTTTCAATCCGATTGACCAACAAAGAGGGGTAATAATTTAATCAGTCGGGATTTTAAGCTTTAATTAAATTGGTTAAGATATTTTCCATATATCCTACTAAAGTACTATAATAATATTATAAATGTGAAAGTTTGTATGTATATATGGATGTTTGTTACTCTTTCACGCAAAAACTACTGAATGGATCGGGATAAAACTTGGCACACATATAGTTTAGGTCCTGGAATAAGACATAGGCTATTTTTTTCTCAGGGAAAACTTCTTATTCACACGGGTAAATCAAAAACAATGCGGGCGTAACCGCAAGTTGACAGCTAGTCCTTACTAATATTATAAATAAATGTGAAAATGATTTTTTGTTTATTACAACACGTCGAATCGTGATAAAATTTGGCATGCAGGTAGCCTGTGTCACTGGAAAGGACATAGGCTACTTTTTTACCCGACTGCGCGACGCAAAGGAGGGTAATGTGTTTATCAGCCTATATATGTATGTATGTATGTTTGTTCCTTTGTGGCACTCTAGAGACCAAACGCGTGGGCCGATTTTCATGATTCTTACGTCAATCGATTTGTCTTAATCTTGTGAGTGTCACTAAAGACATGACATTAATCAAAATTCAATATGGCGGCAACCAGACGCCATATTGTGGAAACAAAAAAAGTGAAAGTTGACGAACTATGTTAAGTAGGGTATCATTGAATAGGTATTTGAAAATCAACTTTAGGTTTCCCATATCATTTTTCATTTCGAATAACCATTTTGGATCTATAAAGGTTTAAAGATAGTTAGCAACCATTCTCACTTAAATTGTCAACAATACATAAATTAACAAAGCTGTAATAAAGTTCTTATGTATACAATCGGTTGGCCCCTGTCTTCTTTATTTATCCATAATTATAAATGTGAAAGTGTGTTTGTTGGTGTGTCCTTTCACGCTGCAACGATTGCAACGAAGCAACAAATCAACGTGATTTTGCACAGAGATAGTTAGAGGGCCTAGTAGTGACATACATAGGCAACTTTTTACTATCCCAGAAAAATACACATTTCCCGAGAGAACAGCGATACCCAAATTCCACTAGAAGTCTTGGGCAAAAGCTAGTAAATAATAATGTAACGGAAGAACCATAAGTTTACCGCTATTCCTCCATAGATGGCGCCGGCTACCTCATAATGCACCAACGCATTAAATAAATTACATAAAATAAATAATAATAATAACTGTACATTATATAAATGCACATTTGTGTGATAAAAATAATTTATTTTGACGTAGTTTTGACGTCACTGTGTATATTGTGTGTTTACCCAATTAACCGCTAGATTGCGCTAGCTGTCGTTTAATAGGATCTCGAGTAATGTTGCGAAGAAATTTGAATGTTAACCACGGTCTTGTCAACGGAGCAATGGGAGTTATTAGGACAATTGAGTGGCCAGCTCTTCGAAGAGACCAGATTGAACCCGGAGAATTGCCACAGGCTGTTTATGTGGAATTTGACGACAAAGCTATTAAAAACAATGTCCCTGGAGTGGGAGTCAGAATCGAACCATCGACGACAGAATTCGATGCACTTCGTGGATAGGGCAAAATAGAGCGAAAAATGTTGCCATTGATATTGTGCTGGGGTGTAACTGTACATAAGTTACAAGGAACTACTTTGGACCGAGCTGTGGTCGATTTAAGTTCACGCATTTTTGCGAAAGGTCAAGCCTATGTAGCTTTGAGCCGGGTTAGGTCCCTTGATGGATTAATAATCAGTACTTTAGACCACCGCAAGCTACTTAATAATCCCCACGATATTAACTCCCTCAATGAAATGACAAGATTGCGAAATTTACCATCATATACTCCTCACTAAAAAGTTTAAAATAAAAAAGTTTATTGATAAAAAACAAAAAACCCGACTGCGTAAAAAGTAAACTTTGAAAAAATAATTTAAAATAAAAAAGAAATAAATAAAAACTAAAAAGAGAAAAACAAGTCCTGGAGTCTATTTCATAAAGCTACAAGTTACAATTTTTACAGGTGTAAACTGGCAACACTGGGCACATGTATGGGATCTGACAGTAGTGTGGCCAGTTCACACCTGTAAAATTGTAACGTGTAGCTTTATAAAACCGGCCTCCGTAGTCTATAATTCTATTAAATAATATTGAATAAGTACACAATGAAATAGTTTTGTGATCGATACACACATAAAACAAATAATTAATTATAACTCGGTACATAGTAACTTTTACAGTCGGGACCCATTTAAAATTCTAGACCGGATCATATTTTCCCAATAATGGGTCCCGACTGTAAAAGTTGCTATGTACCGCATTATAATTAATTATTTGTTTTATGTGTCTATCGATCACAAAACTATTTCATTGTGTACTTATTCAATATTATTTAATAGAATTATAGACTACGGAGGCCGGTTTTATAAAGCTACACGTTACAATTTTACAGGTGTGAACTGGCCACACTACTGTCAGATCCCATACATGTGCCCAGTGTTGCCAGTTTACACCTGTAAAAATTGTAACTTGTAGCTTTATGAAATAGACTCCAGGACTTGTTTTTCTCTTTTTAGTTTTTATTTATTTCTTTTTTATTTTAAATTATTTTTTCAAAGTTTACTTTTTACGCAGTCGGGTTTTTTGTTTTTTATATCCCGTGAAAATAGCATAGTCCGGTGCAGTTCCTGAAGGAACTCGTTTTTGGTGAATTTCTTTAACATCGCAACGGCACAATAATGGATTGTTGTGATTTTTACACAGATATGTTTGAGGAGGTGGGAAATGTCATGAGTTACTCATTAGCGTATCCTGACATAGTTCCCGAGGGATCTGGAGAAAACTCATTTCCACGCTCGCGCACGTCGGCGTCGCAAAAGAGCAACGGATTCAAGTGATTTTTTTTGTAATTAATTGGTTGAGATGGTGGAATGTGACATAAACTGCTAATCAGAATATCCCGATATATAGTTCCTGAGGGATCTGGAGACAACTCAAGTCCACGATAGCGAGCCACTCGCTGGTTACACACCACTCACTCTCAAAGACAGTCATACAAACGATGTCCACGCGGGCATTCCTGTTTGTTCCCTCGTGGGGACAGGCGCGGGGACAAACAGGAACTACCAAAATCATCAAGATTGTATTACAAATATTGCAATAGTGTAGAGATATCGTTAGACCTAAAGTAGCCATAGCTAACAACCGAGAATAATCATAAAGACACTACCATACTTACATATACCTCGTCAAGCAGATATGTTTTCCTTTGGCGCGTTAACTGTACTGCCATAAAGATAAGGGCACACTGGACATGCTTCGAAGTTGAACCAACGACTTTATATCTAAGGACGAGGTTTTCTGAATCTGATCGATTGGTATGAAGAAAAATTTTTTTTTGCAATTTCAGCAAAGTCCTGAAACAAAAAATGTTCAGTATGATAAGAAGAAGCCCCAGTTAACGGGACCTACACCAATTTTGTTACACCCTGTATAGCATGTATTTATGTATGTATGTATCTCTGTTTCTTTGGCTGAGGCTGTAGCCTAAACGGCTTGATGGATTATGGAGTGCGAAGTGTATTTAGACCCGTTTTGATACGTCTTGGTCAAGAGGATCCGACTTGCTGGGGCCACATAAATGAATGGCTTCGTCTTGGTGGAGCCACGTGGATTAACGGCTTCGCCTTGGTGAAATCACATAAATCAGTGGCTGTCTTTGTGAAACCATACATTATACTCCTGGTGGAGCCACATAGATCAGTCAATTCTTTGGACTATGGAACCCTAGAAATAATTACGGGAACTGCAAAACATTTCAATCGGAAAGCTAACACTACTCTCCGATCGCGTGATGTGACACGATCGATATAATATATCGACAATAAAATGTTCCTTTACGCGATCTATTCCAAGATAAACAATAAATTTTAGTTTAGACTTGACTCTGCCCGTACGCACGTAAATTATTGTCTCTATGTAATTGAAACGTCTTTTGCCCCAGAAATATACACCATTTCGTGTTCAACATGCCAGGAAGTAATCGAATCTGTATTTTACATTTCTTAAGTTTTACGATGACAGTCCATAAAGTAAATGCTTATAGTGTTTAGCTAAACAAAGATATGATTTATTATATAGGCGAGGTTAATATAATATTGTTATTTATGCAAGGGTTTATTCAGCTTTTAGTAATTTATAATTAGTTATTCATATATCTGTAAACGAAATATTTAATAACAAGTTTTATTACTAAAGGTTAACAGATTTTTTTCTCTATTAAAGTCAGTTAAATCATTTAGTGCTTTCTTTAATAACTAACTGTATTTTATTTTACCTTAAATTATACAGGGTGTAACATAAAGGTGTGGTGATACTTTAAGGTGGGCTTGTACCCATCAAACTGAACAACTTTCTCCATGGAACCCATAGTCAAATCGCAAAAAAAAATTTGAACTTCCCATACTAAGTTGGCTGATCAGCTGATCGAGTTAGTATGGGAGAGCCAAATTTTTTTTTGCGATTTGACTATGGGTTCCATGGGGAAAGTTGTTCAGTTTGATGGGTACAAGCCCACCTTAAAGTATCACCACACCTTTATGTTACACCCTGTATATCGTAAACGAATTATTTTGTAACAAGTTTTATTACTTAAGGTTAACAGATTTTTTTCTCTATTAAAGTCAGTTAAATCATCTAGTGCTTTCTTTAATAACTTAATGCATTTTCTTATAACTTTATATATTTCTGTGACGATAATCATGGAGTTCATCCAATTGTTTTTTTTTCGAATTATTTATCTTCCAAATTTCAAATTAATGTCAAGTTTTTCTCGGCCCTCGATGTATTTTTGCTTCGCGTGAATAATTATCAACACGTGTCCATTACTATTTAAGCGCTACCCATACGGACACATGGATTCTGTTCTTATTCGTCATCGAAAATAATGTAAAAGGCACTAATTTACGACAAATGTCATAAAACTCGAAAAATTTCAAGCACTTTTAGTTCTGTGTACTGATTAGTATTTTCCTGTTTTATGTTGCAATTTAGACCTTTTTTAAATATGTTTTGCAGATAATAAGTTTTTATTAATTCAATCTTTCAATGTTACAAAATATTTAGGAAGGTTATTTATCTATTTCCTTTTTGATGGTAATCAAAAAATATTGCCTTTAAACCAAGTGAGCAAATCACATATCGACATATTTACCCATCATTAAATGATGGATAACCTCCCGTACTAAGTGTAATGATGATGATCTATGATCTATCCGACCGATTCGGTCATGGTGACCACTTCGAGTCCTACTCGGTTTGCCGCGCGTGCGCGCGAAGATGGTTTATGTAGCCAATCTTCGCAGCGAAACTCCTCGCGCACTGAGTGCATTTAAGTATGCCACCCTCGTAATTGTATGAAATGGTCGCAGGTGGTCGGGCCTTTAACTGGTCGCGTTTGGTATCAAGGACAGCTTTACGCTGATCCTCGAACTCGCGCACTTGCCTATTCAGAATCCTGCGCCACTCTGGAATAAGTGTACTACTGCATCAAGCAATGCTATGTGACAAACGCACTACTCGCTTTTGTCATCGACATAAATTTTAGAAATTATACTATCAGGGACGACCAATTTAAAAACTTGTGGATTTTACATAATTTGAAATCCAAAATTCCAAAGTTTTTTTTTATTCACAATTGGTAAGCCCTTGACAACATCTCACCTGGTGGTAAGTGACGATGTTGCCGAAGACGGAAGCAGGCTTATCAAGATTAATTGATTATTATTTATTGTTAAAGGTTGGTAAAGTAGCCAGTACCACCCCCAGTGTCAAGTTATAACACAAATTATCGATACGTATATTATTATATCAGCTCATATACGTCCCCACCGAGGGGCTCGAGCCTACCCTGAATCAGGGCGATTAGGCCTTAGTCGACCACGCGGGCCCAGTGCGGGTTGGTCCATTTCACACACAACCTTCGATTTTTTTCGCAAGCGTGTGCAGGTTTCCTCACGATGTTTTCCTTCACCGTTAAAGCAATCGGTAATTAAGTATATGTACGTAAGTTTTTGAAAAACTCATTGGTACATTGGCCGTCCAAATTGAACCCGGTACCTCTGGTTAAATGGACCGAGTCGTTACCGGTTGAGCCACCGATGCTTTACGTATATGCCCGTCACTATTATTATATCGTCAAGCGATGCTTGGTGACAAGTCTGCGTGCACTGTTAAACTAAAGTAGCCAGTACCACCCCCAGTGACAAGTCATGAGACAAATTATTGATACAAATTATCGATACGTATATGCCCGTCACTATTATTATGTCGTCAAGCGATGCTTGGTGACAAGTCTGCGTGCGCTGCGCTTGCTCTACCCACATGGATTCCTTTAATCTTTGTCATCGGCAATAACCTTGGAGATACAACCTATATGTGTAGTTGTTGCAGTCTAGACTGCAGTGATTGTTAAGGTTTTCTATGTTAAAATTTAGCTAAAAAGCTTTCAAAGGGTTTTAAAGAACTTCTCCTTTTACAAGCTTTACTTTAACTGGTTGTTTTATAGTTAGTTAGTTTGGAACAAATCTTGGAAGCTAAATTAGAACCACTTCCCGGTTGCCGATTGGGCTGAAGTTTTGCATACACAATGCATGGTTAGCTAAGTGACTTCATTCTAAATCCAATATGGCGGACTCTCAAAGATGGCAGACCAGTTATTTCTTTATGGACTCCCCTGATATGGGTATCAAATGCAAGGGTTTGCTGCGAAAAAAACGGAATAATTAAAATTATTTTAAAATTAAAGCTTCTAACCTAAATGTTTTTAGGATTTTCTAAAATTATTTTTAACATAAGAGTGCAGTGATGACGAATGCTAGTCATCTGATTTACTTTTAACATCTGTCAAAAACGACATTTTGTTCTAAAAATGTTTGAAATACCTAACGTGACGTCATAGTTTAGTAGCGTCATTTATGTACTCATTTTGTGATTTTGATGAATTAAAAATCGAAAACTTGATGGAAAACAAAACGAGTAAGGTTTTCCGAAGTTTAAGTAGTAGGACAATTTAGTGATCAAGAGTTCATAATTTATTTCTGATGCTGTCGTCACCCCTATTTTTAAATGCTCTTTTTAGAGGTATCTGTGGGCTAGATTCCCATCAAAGATATCATCATATCAACCGACAAATGTCGATTGCTCAAACAACGACTGAATAAAGGCCTCCTCGAAGAATTTTCACAATGACCAGTCATGCGCTGCACGTATCCAGCAGCTTCCCCAATCGAAGTATTTTACTGCAATTCGCCAACTTAACGACATAGCTAGAAGAATAAGCAGGCTGAAGTAGCAATCGACCGGAACCGGACAATTCTGCCTTAGAATCGATAACCAAAGCGAGTGTCGTAGCTTGGACTAGGATAAACGATGGTTTCCGCATGGTAGATGATGGATGAGCATGTATCGCGGCATTTGAATAAGATCTATGTCATCATTAGCCGATGAGAAAGTGCCGCCAGAAAGAGAAATTATTATTATCAACGTTAGGTGATGACGAACCTGTCAAACCTTTTTCATGGCGTGCCTACGAGCTACTAAGTATTGCCGCCAAACATCAGTGTTATCAACATTGATGTGTTCCGGCTTGAAGATAAGATAGCCAGTTCTCCATTGCGTTTGGAGAATCTTGGTAAACCCGCTTCCATCTTCGGCATCATCGTCACTTACCATCAGGTGAGATGATGCCAAGGGCTTACCAACTGTGAATAGAAAAAAAAAACTACCGTAAACCGGGGCTACATTGAACAGGTTTTGAAAGGTTTTTGTGTGT
The DNA here is from genome assembly GCA_947284805.1 of Coleophora flavipennella. Taxonomy (NCBI): domain Eukaryota; kingdom Metazoa; phylum Arthropoda; class Insecta; order Lepidoptera; family Coleophoridae; genus Coleophora; species Coleophora flavipennella. Next base: position 7,763,420 of record OX369290.1, read on the forward strand.
AAGTTTTTTTTACATCATATATTCGAAGTTTTTTTTGCACGAATAGAACAATATGCCCTTTGGCTACCAGATCGCTAAGAAATTTAGGTGATACCAATACCAACCATCCTACATATATATATATATATATATATATATATATATACATATATTAATGTCAAAGTAGCCCCCAGGAATGGGGCTTTTTGTCAGGGTATATAAAAATATAACTGGCGTCAAAGATAATAAAAGCATGGGTTACTTTCACATCATTTCGACAAAAAATAATCGTACGTAACGGTGGAACAAAGCGTCGGTGGCTCAACCGGTAACGACTCGGTCCATCTAACCAGAGGTACCGGGTTCAAATCTGGACGGCCAATGTACCAATGAGTTTTTCAAAAACTTACGTACATACTTACCGATTGCTTTAACGGTGAAGGAAAACATCGTGAGGAAACCTACACACGCCTGCGAAGAAACTCGAAGGCTGTGTGTGAAGTCGACCAACCCGCACTGGGCCCGCGTGGTTGACTAAGGCCTAATCGCCCTGATTCAGGGTAGGCTCGAGCCCCTCGGTGGGGACGTATATGAGCTGTAATGATGATGAACGGTGGAACAATAACAACCAAGGGGTGGAACCGCCCTCCGTGCCTAGTCGTCCGATGATGAAATGAAGAGGGGGAATGAGGTCGTGAAGCTCCAGGACACACTCTCCGAAATCAATCCTGTAGAACACCGATAGACAGGCGACTTTTCGGCGATGCTCGAGGCTTTGGAGCCTGTTTGATACAAGTTCCTCGTCACCAATGAGATAGAATCTTAGGCATCTAGCTGGTTACGGAACGATCCGTTCCATTAGTGAGAGCAGTACTCCATACATGACCGAACTTGAGCTTGGTATAATAGGGTATTCTACCAGTTAAGTTCCATATAAACTTTATCAAAATCGTCGTAGTATTTTCTTATAAAACTAACAAAAACCAATAAAAAACGCTAAACACGTTAAAAAACCGACTTCCATCGCAACAACTTTAGTACATTTATGCATTATTATATTTTGGTTTTTGTTAATTTTCTAATAAAGTACTGCACCGTTTTGATTAAATTTATATGGGACCACACGGAAAGCACTAGCTTTCAAATAAAAAAAGAATCATAAAAATCGGTTCACCCAGTCAAAAGTTCTGAGGTAACACACATAAAAAAATGACACTGGATTGTCTGGTAGAAATCGCTCTCAGCCATAAGACCGGCTAAATTGTAAGTAAGTATTTTAGTTTTTTGCATGTATTTATTTTTGATGTACAATAAAGAGTTATTTGAATTTGAAAAATTTAAAAAAAACATACAGACGAATTGAGAACCTCCTCCTTTTTGGAAGTCGCTTGAAAAATAATGCTAAACTGTACGAAGATGTTGCGAATTGCGATGGAAGTCGGTTTCCAGTTACTTCACCTGTTGTTTTTTATGTTCACAGCCACAATATGCCAGCAATAATAAACACAAACATATTATCTTAAGCGCATAATCTAAGGTCATATGCAAAAGCTTAACTCGTTGCGCGCTTATGGTAGGTACTTACAAGTAGCTTTATTGATATGCGAAGACTATGACATAGCAATCGCCTCATATGATCATCGTGGTTATAAACATTGTAAGTAGTGCCTACTTTTTCTGAGTTGCAAAACATAGCATCATTTATTTTTTCCCTCGGACTGCGGTGGAGGGGAGGAGGAGAATGCATTTACGCATACGCAGTATCAGCCGGCTGTACTGGTTATGTGGGACTCACAGCCCTGCGCCTATATGCATACATACCCATTAAATACATAAGGTATATATAAATAAACTAGCTGTCCCGGCGAACTTCGTACCGCCTTACATTACATTACACTGCCCTGCCCTACCCTACACTACCCTACACTACATTACACTACCCTACCCTACCCTACATACACTACACTACACTACCCTACCCTACACTACTCTACACTACCCTACACTACACTACCCTACCCTACCCTACACTACCCTACCCTACCCTATCCTATCTCTCAAGTTGGATAGAACTGCACATGGTGTGCGAATTTTATTATAATCGGTTAAGTGGTTTAGGAGTCCATTGAGGACAAACATTGTGACACGAGATTTATATATATTAAGATATGCACAGGCCCAAGACCGCACTACCCACTAAACTCCCCCTAAGCTTTGGCAGCAGGGCCACCTTAAAAGCACATCGGAGCGAGCATCTTTATCAAGGCCCTTTTATCTGCGGACGAGATCGTCTGAGTTTTTTTTTTTATTATTTTTTTTATTAACATTTGGTAAACCCTTGACAACATCTCACCTGGTGGTAAGTGATGATGTTGCCGAAGATGGAAGCGGGCTTACCAAGATTCCCCAACGCAATGGGGAACTGGCTATCTTATCTTCATGCCGGAACACACCAATGATATCAACATTGATATTTGGCGGCAAGACTTAGATAAGATGGTGGTAGCTAGCCAGGCGGGCTTAGAAAATGCCCTACCACCAACCAAACCGAGTATTACAATTGACCCCGCCGGGAATCGAACCCGCGACCTCCCGTGTAAAGCCAGTAAACTTTGCCTCTGAGCTACGGAGGTGGTTTAAAGTTAATAACTTAAGGCGACGACTCATTGGAAATTTTGGTGGTAGGAATCTCGATTTTTCTCTACAATTTTAAAACATGTTTTGATGTTTTGTAACCTGATTCTTCATTTCAATGACTTCATTTTGTCAGTTGAAGAAACACGATCATATAATTTTTATAACAAAAAAATATGGCAAACCTGACCGATTAATTTTCTTAGTCGATTAGTCTAAACACACTTCAATATGCCAGTTGTATTTTTTAAATTAATTCTAGTTTTTAAAATAACAACGAAAAACATTGTAAAAATTGCAATAGTGTGGTTATTTTCTTTAACTCTTAACACATTAAGAAAAACATGTAAAGTGCGAGTCACAACCGCGCACAATAGGGTTCTGTACCATCATACTAGATGGCGCCAAAAAAAACACGTTTTTTTGTATGGAGACTTCCGCTGTTTTCTAATTTTTAGTATTTGTTGTTACAGCGGCAACAAAAATACATCATCTTGAAAATTTCAACTGTTTAGTTATCACGGTTCATGAAATACAGCCTGGTGACAGACGGACAGAGAGACAGACGGACGGACATTCCCTCTCGTATTTGTACCAGGTACGCTAAAACTACCATGTTTATGATGTAGCGTCCCCACTTTCCTACTCTTGGGTATACAGCGAGGGCCGCTATTCCTGCCAACACCATAAGGTGAATACAAGGACGGACAGCGGAGTCTTAATAATAGGGTCTTGTTTTTACCGTTTGATTTAAATACGTACCTACCTTTTATTGCTGTGTTAACATTTGCATGCTATATTAATGGCTAAACAAGTGATTCTGTATTGTTAAATAGAACATCTTACTTGTAGTAACTTGTTTAAAAGCGAATAAAGAATTACTTACTTACTTACTTACTTACTTTGGGTACGGAATCTTAAAAAAACATACACATCTGTTTTTCCAATGCATCGCCGTAAGTTTTCGAAACAGTTGCTCTCACGAGCTCTTCCCGCGCAACATCTTCTTTAATCAATTAAAATAGGGATGACGAATGCTAGTCATGTGAGTTACTTTTCATCATCTGTCAAAAACGACATTTTGTTCTAAAAATGTTAGAAATACCTATGTGTGACGTCATAGTTTAGCAGCTTCATTTATGTACTTATTTTGTGATTTAAGTGAATTTAAAAATCGAAGACTTGATGGAAAACAAAAAGAGTAAGGATTTCCGAAGCTTTAGTGATCAAAAGTTCATGATTTATTTCTGATGCTGTCGTCATCCCTATTACGCATAATCGAACAATTGATTTTATTTTTTTAAATAACCCCATATTCTTTAATAAGGTGGTTCGATTAGCACACTAGCGCCGCCAATAGGATTAATAAATAATTTACTCATTCTAATGGACTTTAATCGAAATCATTGATCATTTTGAGCATTTATAGCGCCAAAAACTATTGTTTGTTAATTTATAACTGTTAATATTAGCTACAAGTTATGTTAGTCAAAAATACTAAAAGTGGCCACTTTTGTCAATATCTACAAACATAACTTGTTACTATTAAGTAAAATTATACAAGGTTTTTTTTTGATTTTTTGAAAATACTCAATGATTTCAGTTAAACTCCTTCATCATATCAGCTCCTAGTGTGCTAATCGGACCACCTTAAGGCGAGATTTTGATTGGAACAGTGGTCTCTGCCTTTTTCTTTTTACGTGTAAAGAGTAAAGAAAATAACCACACCTTGTCAATGGTTTTTCGTTTCGTACTAGCTTTTGTCTGCGGCTTAGCCCGCGTGGACATCCTTTTTAGTCTTGGCCATGAGTTTTCTCCAGATCCCTATCCCCCAGATCGGGATATTCTGATTAACAGTCTATGTTACATCCCACCCCCTCAACCAGTTGCTCCGATGCGACGCCGACGTGCTCTAGCGTGCAAACTAGTTTTCCCCAGATCCTTCGGGAACTACATCAGGATATGCTTATTACTAAATTATGTTATTTCCCACCTCCTCAACAATCTCTGTGCAAAAAATCACAACAATCCATTGTTCCGTTGCGATGTTAAAATAAATTAACCAAATAAAGAGTATTTTTTCAGTTCCCTCAAGAATTGCATCGAACTATGCTATTTTCAAGGGATAAGAAGTAGCCTATGTCCTTTCCAGTGACACAGGCTACCTGCATGCCAAATTTCATCAAGATTGGTAGAGGTCTTGAAGCATGAAAAGGTAACAAACAAACACATTTTCACATTTGTATATTTTTTTATATACAGGTGTAAAAAAAAATGGTGTAGGACCCGTTAACTGGGGGTTCTAGTCATCACACTGAACAACTTTCCCCAAGGAACCCATAGTCAATTCTCAAAAAAAAATTGGACCCTCCATATTAAAATTAACATAATTGGTCGATCAGCTGATTGATTTGTATGAAGAGTAAATAATAGCGATTTCAGCAAAGTCGTAGAACAAAAGTTGTTCAGTATGATGAGTAGAAGCACTATAGTTAACGGGACGTACCAATGTTGTTACATATACAGGATTTTTGTAAACACCTATAAGGCAAAGTATATAAATTAGTACTAACATACATTATGGACACTCCCTGCCGCTCTCTAGATTGCGACCTCACCCCCTCGTCACCCAGATTGATACAGATTGGTTACAGTTTGGTTGTCGAACGTAAAGGATTTCGCTTGTTCCGTGATTTTGTTTGTTCCATCATTCCTTTTTTGTAATGTCATTTCTGGCCCGTTGTATGAAGTGTCCAGGGTGTGTTTAAGGCTCAAGTCAAGTGCAAAAGGCAATTAAAATATGCATTAATAAAATGAAGCTCTGAGAACATTAATACCTTCCCTTAGGGCTCGCTTGATTTATACTTATATTCGTTTTTCAAAAGCATACAAATAATGAAGTATCATTAGTTCATAATAATAATACGATGTGTTGAGCAAGGAACTTGAAGTTAACTAACCAACACGCCCACAGCGTGTTCAAGAGATAGAAAATAAGTGGAATCGCTGAAAACGTTAAAATCGACTTTAATACCAAATACCAAGAACAATTTTTGGCATATTTATTTGGTAATAGTAAATTTTCTAAAAATGTACTCTACCGATTTTGATAAAATTTGCATAGTACCAACCCTATCTTATAAAAGTAATCGTGAAAATCGGTTAACAAACATAAAAAACCAGCCAAGTGCGAGTCAGAACCGCACACATAGAGTTCCGTACAATCATAATAGATGGAGCTAGTTTCTTCAAGTTTTTAAAAAACAGGTTTTTGTATAGACTCCCCCCTTATTTTTTTTCTTTTTTTCTAATTTTTAGTATTTGTTCTTATAGCGGCAACAGAAATACATCATATGTGAAAATTTTAACTGTATAGCTATCACGGTTCATGAAATACAGCCTGGTGACAGACTGACAGACAGACGGACGGACGGACAGCGGAGTCTTAGTAATAGGGTCCCATCTTTACCCTTTAGATACGGAACCCCTAAAAATATACTTCAATAGCAAGAACCAGCTACAATAAAATTTTGGTACAATTTTGGTAATAGTTAATTTTCTAAAAAAGCACTTAATCGATTTTGATAAAAATTTTAATGGCACCAAACTAGTAGTGTACCCTATCTAATAAAAATAAAATCATTAAAGTCGGTTCACAAACATACAAAAAAACGTACAGTCGAATTGAGAACCTCTTTGAAGTCGTTTGAAAATGCCGAACAACCTGAATATCCGAAAACTACTTACGATAAGCATCAAGTAAATGAACTCAAGAAGTTTTATCAAAATCGGTTAAACAATTTCTGAGATGTTCGCCGAAAAACATATGGAGTCATTTGGACAATAATATCTTATAGTTACTCGTGTACACAAAAATCAATTGCCGTGCGTTAGTCTCGCAAATATTTGAAAATGGCTCGATCGACACTACGAAACTTTGGTAAATTGTTGCTCACAGCTCGCGCATCGCGCACCCTTTTATACATCAAGAATAAAAACTTGGTTTTTGTAAGTTTTTTTTAATTTACAATTGGTAAGCCCTTGGCATCATTTCACCTGATGGTAAGTGACGATGATTCCGAAGAAGAAAGCGGGCTTACCAAGATTCCCCAACGCAATGGAGAGCTGGCTATCTTATCTTCAAGCCGGAACACATCAATGCTGTCAACATTAATGTTTGGCGGCAAGACTTAGACAAGATGGTGGTAGCTAGCCAGACGGGCTCAGAAAATGCCCTTCCACCAACCACACCGAGTCTCTAACCCTCGACCTCTTGCTGTGAAGCTAATGGACGGAGGCGGTTAAAAAGAATAGTTGATTATGGAAATTCAAAAAAAAACATTTTTTTCTTACACTTTTCTAAAATGACATTATTTTTTTATTTTTTTTTTATGCACAATTGGTAAACCCTTGACAACATCTCACCTGGTGGTAAGTGACGATGTTGCCGAAGATGGAAGCGGGCTTACCAAGATTCCCCAACGCAATGGGGAACTGGCTATCTTATCTTCATGCCGGAACACACCAATGATATCAACATTGATATTTGGCGGCAAGACTTAGATAAGATGGTGGTAGCTAGCCAGGCGGGCTTAGAAAATGCCCTACCACCAACCAAACCGAGTCTTATAATTGACCCCGCCGGGAATCGAACCCGCGACATAAATTAAAAGTCTACGAAATTTCTATGAGACAACACTCCTCTTTAGCAGGTTTTTTTTTTAAATACAGGGTCTTAACAAAGGTATGCACTTTTTAACTGGAGCTTGTACTCATGAAACTGAACAAGTTACAACGGGCCAGAAATGACATTTCAAAACACGAATGACGGAACAAACAAAATGGCGGCGAAATTCTATACGTTCGACAACCAAACTAACCAATCTGGGTGACGAGGGGGTGAGGTCGCAATCTAGAGAGTGGCAGGGAGTGTCCATACTGTATATTAGTACTAATATATATACTTCGGCCAAGCTATCTCTCATATAAATTTGATTATTGATTTTTATTTTGACCATTCTGGAACATCCTGTGTGATCGGCATTTCCAGAACCTGTCATCTATGCAAATACAAAGATATCATCGCCCTAGGCTTCCGAACTAGTCCATCTGGTTTCGTCAAGATTACTTGTCTCACCTGTTTTGGAGTTATTTGTTGTTTTTAATGATTTCATTTAAAAATAGATTAAATCGCGTTTTTTACCTTACGTTTCTTTGACTTTTAAAAATAGAAGGTTTTGCGTTACATCATTAATGACGACCCTTACTGCGCTGTTCAATATATCGAATGTACAGTTAAAGTTAACACTCGCTGTCCAAGGGGTAATAAATCATCGATGCGCTAGGGATGGGCGCTAGCAGTGCACCACTTATCGATTCCTAGAAGAAAGCACGCACCCGATAATTCAAGATTCAAGGTATTTTTTCAAAATATGTAGGTGAAAATCACTCTTTCTGATAGTCATAAAATAGTATTACATTTGTAAAAAATGAAGAAATAAACAATCATTAGTTAATAATGTCAAAGTTCAATCCTTAAAATAAACCAGATTATGTCATTAAAACATGAAAACAATATGACACGAAAAGGTTTACAAAAAAATCATTGAATATCATTTGACAAGAGTAAGCCAGTTCACACGGACAGCACCCGGTCACAAATATATCGCGAGAGTCAGCCATCGCTCCCATAAACCATATTAGAGGGAAAGTAACATGATGAAGGTGCAAACAATATGCGGGGTCGGTCGCCTCGTTACCTGCTCCAGGATATCTGTACGAGAGTGGAGCGTCAATACGGCTTCCATAAGGCCTATAAGTGCGACACGACGCATTATATGCTACGTCCTGCTCCAACTTTTATCTCGCAGGCAGCGATTATTTAACTTTACTTTAGATATAATTTTAACCAACATCTAAAAGGAGGAGGTTTTGAAATCAACCTGTATACGTATTTTTTTTATGTATGATCACGCGTATTTTTTTACAGACTAGTCCGATTTTCATAATATTTTTTTTATTGGATCGAGTATACTTCAAAGTTGGTCCTATATAAACTTTATTAAAATCGGTTTACTATTTTGTTATAATTTTTTTGTTTTAAAAACATCAAAATGTAGCAAAAATGTATTGTTATTGAAATCGGTTGTTTTTAACGTACAGCCTGGCAAAAAAGAGTTTCGACAAAATGAGTGCGCTTTTTTCACACGTATGGTAGTCTTATTATTATTAATTCTTAAGTAGTCAGTTTTTAGCGAAAATAATTGCGAAATTCAATGAAATTTTTTTAAAAAAAGGACAAACACTACGCAGCAATGACAAATCCGTTGACAGCAAACTAGTGTTCATTAAAAATCCAATTAGTTCCATCCGTCACCACCTCAAGCTCTTTTTCGCCAAGGTGTATTCAACGTGGTCAATTACTAAATCAACACTCAAACTCTGTTACTTTAAGTACCTATACCACAGTATTACGATATGGCTTCCAGTAGCGCAACGCCTTTGATGACGCACGATGCCGCCACGGCGTAGGTACTAGCAGTACTACCCTGTAGCCAGCCTGGCAAACTCACGGAGTTTGCTAGGCTGTGCCCCGCCACCCGCTGCCCCGCAAGTACCCTTCCGTTGCTCTGCGTAAGTACATTCGTTGCACTACTGTAAGCCACTATTTTGTAATACTGTGCCTATACATAGTACAGGCAGGCCTGTCGGCCTGTCGTACTCTGCGCTGTAGGCACAGTAATAAATAAGTCATTGGCTGTAGGTATGAAAATGTTAAAAATGTACCTACGCCGCGCCAAGCCGCGCGGCCCCTTGCAAGGTGCAAATTCAGTAGTCAGAAGAGATAAGAGTTACGTGATAGAAAGAGAGGCAACTTGTAGGTGAATATAACTATAAATTAGCGCTGTGTGACCTGAATTTGCACTTTATTGAGTCGCCATTCATTCAAATGATTTTGCGGAGTTAACCTTCTTTCACGTAGTAAATAGTCTTTATTCTTTTGTACACTGACTGTAAAATCAACACTCCTAGCTACTTTTCTCTGTTATTACAGTGTGTAAAAGTAAATGGGTACCTTCTCATAAAAATGATAAGTCACTCTACTAAATGATGGGTGATCGATCATTAAATCGATACGTACTTAGACTAACAAGCAGTTCCTTCAAACGGTATCGATATAATGATCCTGACCGTTAGTTAGCGCAGTGTAAATGTGTTGATTAATTTTTTATCGATTTGAAAGTGTTATCTTTATTTGAAGAGGCCAGAAATTATTTCAATTGGCGTTCAGTTTTTATAAGACATGTAAATTTAAAAACCATTTGGAGAATAACGATTTCATATATTAACTAGCGGGTGCCCGCGGCTTCGCCCGCGCATATCCCGTTTTTTGGTATTCCATCTTTATAACTGTCTGTATTCCAAATTTCAGCGACATCCGTTCAGTGGTTTCGGCTGTGCGTTGATACCAGTCAGTCACCTTTTCCTTTTATGTATACAGATAAGATTAAATAACTGAATTCATTCCATAATCGTCAATTGAATTTATTACTGAGGCCATATAATTCATTAGTATTTGGGCTTGTGATGTTATCACTTTTTCACATTTGAATAATCATTAAAAATAACGAGTGATTGAAAAATAATATTATTTAAATTAATTTCTTAAAATTGTCTATATTTTCAATGAGAATTTTTAAAAACATATTTTTTTTTCGAACAATGCCAATTAACAATTCATATCACACTAATATTATAAAGGCGAAAGTTTGTGAGTGTGTATGTTTGTTACTTCTTCACGCAAAAACTACTGAACGGATTTGGCTGAGATTAGGACCTGGTTTAACACATAGGCAACTTTTTTTCTAGATGGCGGTAGCTAGCCAGGCGGGCTTAGAAAATGCCCTACCACCAACCAAACCGAGTCTTACAAGTTGACCCCGCCGGGAATCGAACCCGCGACCTCCTGGTGTGAAGCGAATGGACTAACCATTACGCCACGGAGACGGTTAGAAGCTTAGGTTAGCGCTTGAAGATAGCCAGTTCTCCATTGCATTGGGGAATCTTGGTAAGCCAGCTTCCATTTTCGGCATCATCGTCACTTACCATCAGGTGAGATGATGCCAAGAGCTTACCAATTGATAATAAAAAATAATAAAGGACCTAAAAAATTTGCAAAATGCTTCTAATATATCTTATAGCATGCATTGCATGGCACATTTGTATGTACATACATGCCTTCCAAACGTATGACAGTTATTATGACACCGACGTTAAGGTCATACAAAGTTTTGACACGTGTTCGCGAATTTAAATGGCATTGTTAGGCTATGTATGTAGTTGTATTCGTCGAAAACCTGGTGACTGACTGGTGAATGGCTCAGGATTCGAGAATTATTTTTTTTATCCACTATTGGTGAGCCCCTTTCATCATCTCACCTGATGGTAAGTGACGACGATGCCGAAGATGGAAGCGGGCTTACCAAGACCAAATTTGTATGTATTTGGGTGTATGTGTAAACGGCTTGATGGATTTTGGAGTTCGAGGTGTCGTTAAATTCATATTGATCCCGTGAGTGTCATAAGATACCTACATTTTTACTCGACTGCCCGAAAAAGAGAGGTAATGTGTTTATGCTGTCGGGTACTTATGTAGTCCCAACGAGAAACCTTTAGAAGGTCGCTTAGTCCGCTTGAGCAGTGACTTACTTTCTTACCATCATCATTACAGCTCATATACGTCCTCACCGAGGGGCTCGAGCCTACCCTGAATCAGGGCGATTAGGCCTTAGTCGACCACGCGGACCCAGTGCGGGTTGGTCGACTTCACACACAACCTTCGAGTTTCTTCGCAGGCGTGTGCAGGTTTCCTCACGATGTTTTCCTTCACCGTTAAAGCAATCGCTAAGTATGTACGTAAGTTTTTGAAAAACTCATTGGTACATTGGCCGTCCAGATTTGAACCCGGTACCTCTGGTTAGATGGACCGAATCGTTACCGGTTGAGCCACCGACGCTTTTTTACCATAAGAAATTCAAATTTCTGCGAGTAGACCACCATACAAAATCAAAAAACAACTAATCATACCGCATTACCCCAGCCCAGTCAAGATGAGGTCGTGAGGATCCCAGGAACAATATGTCTGTCTGTCTGTCCTTATATTAAAACCCGTTAACTGTCGGCCGGGGGCTAATGGTTTCCGAGGAGAGTTGACGTGACCTGACCTCAGTTCGAGTCCCGGGCTGGGCAGAATGATGAAATGTAGGTACTTACAGGCTTAAGTGTTGTTTTACTGTTAAGGAATTTCAGATATATGTTTGGACCATAGATAGACGTCCTGCAACTATGCCAACGTAACTTTCTCCAAGCATTCTTTTGAACAACCATTGTTCTATAATAAAAAATAATTAAACAGGTAGCCGTGTCCATAGCTTTTCGTTAATTTTGTTGTTTAATTTCTTATCATCATCATCACAATTTAAGAGACGTGCACTTGTCGGTGTAGCTCTTTCCAGGTCTCTCTCTCCCACACTATCTCCTTCATTTCTCTATACGTTTCCACCTTAACTTTCTTCTTAACTTGGTCTACATAAGCAATTCTAGGTCTTCCTCTTCCGCGCTTTCCTTCGATTTTTCCTATACAGAGTGATATGAACAATTTGAACAATTTCTTATACAGAGTGAAAAGAAAATCGTGAACCAAATTTTAAAGACCTACTCCTTTCATGAAACAGAACAAATTTTTCGAAGAAACCCATACAATCAAAGCAAAAAAGGTTTGGACTCTCCATACAAAGTTGGTATGGTCAATGGGGGATCAAATTATTGTATGAAGTCCAATTTTTTTTGCTCCGGTGTATGGGTTTCTTGGGAATTTATTTGGTTTCATGAGTGTGGTACGTCCTTAAAATTTGGTTACTGATTTCAATTTCACCCTGTATGACTCGTTTTTTTAATTCTCTGTGTATTTTTTTTATTAAAAATTTTAGTGCGTATCAATTAAAATTAAGTATGTATTATATATTACATGTTATTATTAACAAGTAAAAAAAAATATCACACTAATTACAATACCTTAAACACCTAAAATAAAACACCTAAAATACCTTAAATAAAACACCCAAAATAACCCGTCCCTCGTCATCCCCGGTGCAAAGGTGCCCATAGCCACACCCCGGACACTCCATACAAACGAGCGAGAAATGATATACATATACAGGGTGTAGCAAAATTGGTGTAGGACCCGTTAACTGGGGGTTCTACTCGTCATACTGAACAACTTTCCCCAAGTAACCCATTGTCAATTCTCAAAAAAAAATGGACCCTCCATACTAATATGCACAAAATTGGTCGATCAGCTGATCGATTTGTATGAAGAAAAAAATATTTTTTTTGCGATTTCAGCAAAGTCGTAGAACAAAAGTTGTTCAATATGATGAGTAGAAGCCCCAGTTAACGGGACCTACACCAATTTTGTTACATCCTGTATACAACTGACGTATCTATAGGCAAGAATGCAGGTAGGGTTGAATCACACGGCGGCATTGGTCACGAAATGTTTGTTAGTTATTTAATGCATTCAACAATCAACAGTGACTACTTGGTTATTTTACATGAATAAGTAACTTACATGCATAAAATTGTTCATTTGTTCTTTAAACACAGGAGCTTTTGTCCGTGAAACAATCTCATTTAGCAACCTACAATAATAGTCAATCTCAATCTATAATTCCGTGATCACGTTTTATAATATCACACCACTAGATATTTCTATACAACTCATACTTTCACACTATCTAATCAAATAATTACGAACAATCATCATTTTAAATAAATAAAATGAACAAAATATCTCACAAGCCACAAGACATCTGACATATGAAAAACATAAACTACATTTCTAAAAAATTTACTTGCTTCGAGTAGTATGAAGGTTCATAGGAACTGATTGTTCTTAGATTTGGTCGTATAATATTGGTGGTCAGCCAATCATGATACGAGGCACGCTGAGACGCAGCGGCCTAATAGCGTCGGACGACGTGACTTTGTAATAGCGGCGCGGTGGCATGAAAAATATTTAATCGAATTTTCAATATATTTTAAAAAAAACGCGTATCTAGTATAATAGGTCATCTTTGTCTAGAGATTAGTTTACTATTAGATTAGATTACTGAAGACGACATAAATAGTACGCACAAGTTGTCCAGATTTGCTTGACATTTGTCCCGCCAAAAACGTCAGTCATCCATTCATATCAGTCACATTGCTTCAATCGGTTTCAGTTTTTGTGATCGTGCGTCCAATCAAAATCCAAAGTCGTGCAGTTCGATGTAAAGCAGAGTAAAGGCAGAATGAGTTAAAAACGAATAAAAATATCACGCATGATCAGAAAAACTCAAAAGGAATGAAACAATGTGATATGAATGGATGACTGGCGTTTTTTGGCTGGGCAAATGTTGTGCAAATGTGGAAAACTTATGCTTATTATTTTTAGCTGTACCAAGCTCTAGACAAAGATGACCTATTATTACTAGATACACGATTTTTAGGTCCCATTAATGAATGTTGCAGTCGTTTGCGTCGGTGGCTAACAGCTAGGGTCGCCACCTCCTGTCCGGGAGGTCGTGGTTCGAATCCTGCCACGTACCGATGTGATTTCGAATTTAGATTTCATATTATGTACGTTTATCCGTCGCTCTTACGGTGAAGGAAAACTAAGGAAACCTGTACACGCCTGCGGAGAAACTCGCAAGTTATGTGTGAAGTCGACCAACCCGTACTGGGCCCGCGTGGTCGACTATGGCCCGATCGCCCTAATTCAGGGTAGGCTCGAACTCCTCGGTGGGTCGTATATGAGCTGATATGATGAATGAATTGGTCGATTAGCTGATCGATTTGTATGGAAAGTTTTTTTTTGCGATTTCAGCTAAGTCGTAAAACATGAGTAGAAGCCCCAGTTAACGGGACCAAAAATAATTTTGTTACATCCTGTGTAGTTCAGTTATTCTTTTTAAAAAGATTTCAAGGTAAACGAGTTCAAGTCAACCCGTATATAGTATATTTGCAAAAAAAATATTAAAAGGCAACAAACAAAATTAGATTTTGATATTTCAATAGTAATGAACCACGAACTTCCTTTTCTATATGCTCAGTGCTGCTATTTAGAAATTTATAAAATATTTCACATCATCATTACACTAGTCATTTCTATATAAATGTATCTTGAAATTTTTTACGAAGCAGTCTGATTTCGATATTTTTTTATTGGTTTAAAATTTATAACTGTCACGAATGGTGACGGAACGAATCCAAAGACACCACATTTGTCTTAATCGGACAAGTGATTTAGAAAATACGAGGAAACAGATGAACATACACACAAAAAACATACATACTGTCAAAAACATAACCTTCTTTTTCCGTAGTTGCGTAGAAATGATTAATTATTTTTTTAATTCTCAAGAAGTATTTAAGACGCAAAAGCAAGGTTAGTGCGTTTGCTCCATTATACTTAAAAGTAGGTACGAAAAAATACTAAACAATCATGTTGTAAAATAAGTAATACTTGCCTTGTTTTATCTAAAATATCTATAAAAGCTCCTTTTAGTGCCTTTAACACCATATGCACTCAAACACCCGAAAACTGAACATTTTAGCATTTTTATTACGTAAAATGAAATCACAGCGGCGCGCAAAGTGAATATATGTGACATTAAACGCGCTTTACGTTCGATAACTAGTTGGTTTTTATTCCAGTGAATGAAATCACAGCGGCGCGCAAAGTTAATATAAGTGACGTTTATCGCGCTTGCGTAGCTCGTCCTTTACGTTTGGTAACCAATCTACAGCTAATCTGAGTGACGGGGGGGTGAGGTCAAATCTAGAGAGCGGCAGGGAGTGTCCATACTGTACGTCAGTACTAATATATATACTTTGCCATAACACTAGGTGCATTTCCGCGCTAAATGGCTATGGACAGCCTCTGCACCAAGAGCGATTTCTTTTTTAATTAATTGGTAAGATAAGATGGCCAAAAAATTATAATTTCGTCATGTCTTTTCGTCCGTCAATAAACAAAAAAATCCAATATTTCAAAAAAAATTAGGATAGCCTCATGAAAAAATGTGTAGGGGGAGTAATCGTCTCATTTGTAACGCGGCACGCTCTTATGCGTTCTTCTTTTATTCCATCTATTTCTTCTTTCACACATGCGCTGACATTTGATTTCAAAAACCAACAATTCGGTCACCCAGCAACCATTAAACTATACTATTAATTTAAATT
This sequence comes from Coleophora flavipennella, assembly GCA_947284805.1. Classification (NCBI taxonomy): domain Eukaryota; kingdom Metazoa; phylum Arthropoda; class Insecta; order Lepidoptera; family Coleophoridae; genus Coleophora; species Coleophora flavipennella. The sequence goes on from OX369290.1 coordinate 7,779,317, forward strand.
TTAAAAACCCATCTCGGGTAGGATATAATTATATTTCTGTGATTTATGTTAATAATTTAACCGTGAAACCTTTTCTAATTCCTTTATACTTTTTTCTATAGGTCTTATATTTCTCTTATATTTGCTACATCACCATTAAAATAAATTGTGCGCACGAATGGAGTTTTAACCCACACCATGGACACTTCATACAACGGGCCAGAAATGATATTGCCGGCGAAAACCTATACGTTCGACAACCAAACTGTAACCAATCTGTATCAATCTGGGTGACGAGGGGGGTGAGGTCGCAATCTAGAGAGAGGCAGGGAGTGTCCATACTGTATGTTAGTACTAATATATATACTTTGCCCTTACCCTACTCCTACCCCTTCCGTCGTGCCACACATTAACTGAATAAAAGGTACCTTTAAACAAGTTTGTAATTTTCGCGTTTTGTCACTAAATGTTTTGTCGATTTGCTTATGGACTCTAAAGGCCTCTTGAAGGTTAACGTGCCCTGTGGCCTGTGGGCTGAAATCACAACTCATATTGACATATGACATGGAAACGAAGTCGGCAATTTGAAATACGGTACCTATTGAACCTTTAGTTATAGTTGCTGCACGAAACTCATCCTAAAAATAAGAGTAAAAAAAACTAAAAACCAACTTCAAAAAGTTATGAAATATTCCTTACTTAATAATATAAATGTGAAAACGTGTTTGTTTGTTATCTTTTCACGCTTCAACGCCTTGACCAATCTTAATGAAATTTGGCATGCAGGTAGCCTGTGTCACGAGGAAGGACACATGCTACTTTTATCCCGTGAAAATAGCATAGTCCGATGCAGTTCCTAAGGGAACTGAAAAAATATAATTTTTTTGGTTAATTTCTCTAACATCGCAACGGAACAATGGATTGATGTGGTTTTATGCACAGAGATGATTGAGGGGGTGGTAAATGACATGATTTACTAATAAGCATATCCTGACATAGTTCCCGAGGGATCTGGAGAAAATGCATGCCCACGCTCGCGAGCCAGCGCGCACCGCGCACCCTCTAAGACAGTCATAATAACGATGTCCACGCGGGCGAAGCCGCGGGAAAAAGCAAGTATTTTTATAAATACACGAAATTAACCAACAATGACGAAAATAAAGGTAGGTACGAAAAAAATTAGGGGCCTGCAATTTTCTTTGAGGTCGGTACCAGCACTTGAGAAAAGTATACCTATCAAATGTTTAAGATTCGATGGCTTTGCTGCTACCGACCTCAAAAAAAAATTAAGCTCCTAATTTGTTTTATACCTATACCTTTATAACTTTGATTTCGTTATTGTTGGTTAATTTCGTGTATTTATAAAAAAAATATTATTTCATAATTTTAGTGACTTTATTTTTGAAGTTGGTTTTTAGTTTTTTTTTTGGGATAATGACTCAATCTCCCACTCGCCAATAGGATATTTTCAAATCATAACATAATGCATGTGTTTTATTAACCGATATAGAGTGCTTGGCTACCATCATCATCTCAGCAGCATGAAAGTTAAGTAGACAAACCTTCCATCATTAACTCACATAGATAACCTGCAAGAATACTATTATCGGTCTGTCTGTACATCGTATCAGTCGAAAGACGACTGCTGGACAAAGGCCTCTCCCAAGAATTTTCACGACAACCGCTCCTGCGCTGCCCGCATCCAGTGGCTTCCCGCGACCTTCACCATGTCGTCGGTCCACCGTGAGAGAGGCCTACGTACGCTGCGTATTCCGGTGCGCAGTCGCAACTCGCGAGCTTCACTGCCCCAATGGCCATCTGTTGTGCCCTGCCCGTTGCCACTTAAGTTTAGCGGTCTATAATATACGTAGCTATTATTCCTAACCGTTATGGAATTGAACCTTCTATCACTAGTTCATCAACATGAGATGATGTCTACCAGACGCAAATACTTGAATAGCTTTAGAAAATATATGAAACACGTAATGCGTGCGTATAAAATTTTAGGGTTGCCCTTGATTTTCCTGGAATTCTATCATCAGATCTTGACTTGTTGACAATGGGACCACCTGAAAAGTATACCCTTTCAAATAAAAAAAGAATTTTCCAAATCGTTTATGGCGTCTTCGAGTAATCTTCCACATCATCGACACTTACCATCAGGTGAAATGATGGCAACGGCTTATCATTTGTGGAATAACTTTAGGAGTTAATAAATAAATTAAGACCCGACTTTTTTTATACACAATTGATAAGCCCTTGGCATCTTAACGATATAAGTGACGATGATGATGATGATGATGCCGAAGATGCAAGAAAACGTGAAAACTTACCTGCTACTTTTTTGGCCAGCCGGATAAATATGTATCCTGTAATATGTCTCTCACGGGATTAAGTCGAATCTAACGACACCTCGCACTCCAAATTCCATCAAGCCGTTTAGGCTAAAGAGCGTGCCAAAGAAATAACTAACCCCTTTTTTTGGCTAGTTGGCTAAAAGTGTATCCTAACGACGCCTCGCAATCCAAAATCCATCAAGCCGTTTAGGATACAGGGTGTGCCCAAGAAATAAACATACATACATACTTACATACATACACTCGAAACCTAAATACATACATACATACATTGGAAAAACATAACCCTCTTTCTGGCGCAGTCAGGTAAAAAAACCATTGGAGAGGTCTGTCAACATTGAATTTTCAAGCCTTTTTCTGCTAAAACACTGTTATCTTTCAAATTTAATTAAACTCCATTACTATAGCCAAGTTAACGAGAGCTCGTAACAATCGTCGTTAACTAGGACATAGTCACGGGGTGCTAAAATAAAAGTTAAATTAGGCGTAGTTCGCACGGCGATTTTCACAGCGCCATTTTAAGCGTCGGTGGCTCAACCGGTAACGACTCGGTCCATCTAACCAGAGGTACCGGGTTCAAATCTGGACGGCCAATGTACCAATGAGTTTTTCAAAAATTTACGTACATATAATTGCTTTAACCGATTGCTTTAACGGTGAAGAAAAACATCGTGAGGAAACCTGCAACACGCCTGCGAAGAAACTCGAAGGTTGTGTGTGAAGTCGACCAACCCGCACTGGTGTTCGACTAAGGCCTAATCGCCCTGATTCAGGGTAGGCTCGAGCCCCTCGGTGGGGACGTATATGAGCTGATATAATAATAATAATAATAAACTAAACATGTGAAAAAACCGACTTCCATCTCAACAACTTAGTACAATTTTGCATTATTATTTTTGGGTATTGTAAATTTTCTAATAAAGTACTACACCGATTTTGATAAAATTTATATGGAAGTACACGGGTAGCACTAGCTTTCAAATAAAAAAAGAATTATCAAAATCGGTTCACCCAGTCAATAGTTCCGAAGTAACAAACATAAAAAATACAGCCGAATTGAGAACCTCCTCCTTTTTGAAAGTCGCTTGAAAAAATAAGAAACAAACAAAATCGCGGCGAAATCCTTTACGTTCGAGAACCAAACTATAACCAATCTGTATCAATCTGGGTGACGAAGAGGTGAGGTCGGAATGTAGAGAGCGGCAGGGAGTGTCCATCCATACTGTATGTTAGTACTAATATATACTTTGGCCCAACTAACAAGTATCTACTTGGGTTCGATGTCTCACACTAACATCTGTCGGCTATTGCGAAACAGCACACAATTGTTGTCAAAAATGATGAAAGTGACAACTGGACATTTTGCAATACTTGTTTATTGTAAAGCACACCAAGGTTTCTGCCTTCTCTTAACATGAAATGACTTTAAAATTGTCGGAAAGGTTTGTGGTACCGATAAGAAGTAACTAATTACTGTGAACACGTTCCACTGATTAAATTATTTACATAAACGGTAGTAAAATAATTTTCAATAAACCTAAAAACTTTTAGGTACAAGCTTTAATTTGAAAATAATTTTAAACCCTTCCATTTTATACCCATATTGTAGGAGTGAATTAAAAATAACTAGTCCGCCATCTTGGGTATGCCGCCATGTTGGATTTAGAATGACGTCACAAAGTTTACCATGCTTTGTCATCCAAACGCAACGTGTAGGTATACAAAATTTCAGCTCAATCGGTTGAAGATATCTGCTTCAAAATTGAGTTGCAAGATTCCACCCGAACAAACATACACACATTGCAAGTTAATTAAAAGCTTGTAATAATAGCCTTTGTCCAAGCAGCTTAGGGAATGGAACATATAGAGAAAAATATAAATAAAAAACCCGGCCAAGCGCGAGTTAGAACGGAACCCTATGTGTGCCATAGGGTTCCGTACCATCATACTAGATGGCGCTAGTTTCTTCATGTTTCAAAAAACTCATTTTTTGTATAGAGACCCCCCCTTATTTTTTCACATTTTCTAATTTTTTGTATTTGCTGTTATAGCGGCAAAAGAATCATCTCATCTGTGAAAATTTCAACTGTCTAGCTATCACGGTTCATGAAATACAGCCTACGGACAGACAGACAGACAGACGGCCGGACAGCGAAGTCTTAGTGATAGGGTCCCGTTTTTAGCCTTTGGGTACGGAACCCTAAAAAAAACAGCCCAAGATGGAGAGCAATGGTTTCCAGGTGTTTGTATGTATGCAAGAGCCTGTAGCCTTAACGGCTTGATGGATTTTGGAGTGCGTGGTGTCGTTAGAGTCGTCCTGATCCCTAAGTGACATAGAATACATTTTACCCAACTGCTTAAAAAAAAGAGGATAATGTTTTTATGCAACCGGGTTTTTAATTTTTGGTTAGGTTGAGAACTCAAGAAAAACTTATTTCCTTTATAATAATACTTCAAGAATTGGAGCATTTAATTGAACATATTGTGAAATTGAGAAACTAACATTTTACCACAGTATTACGATAGGGCTTACAGTAGTGCAACGCCTTTGATGTCGCACAATGCCGCCACGGCGTAGGCAATAGCAGTACTAGCCTGTAGGAAGTAACTAGTATCTCATCTGTGGCTGTGCCCCGCCGGCCGCTGCCCTGCAAGTACCCTTCCGTTGCTCTGCGTAAGTACATTCGTTGCACTACTGGAAGCCGCTATATTGTAATACTGAGATTTTACGCACACTTATTTTGTCACGTAGATTATTATTACGATTGTACAAAAGTGTAGGTTTTTGTCAACAACCTTAAGAGTATTTTGTAAAAGTTGTGTAAGTGAAACTTTAGAAATAAAACTTTCTGAACTAAATATTGATTAACATTCGATTTTTAAGGTCAATCGAAACCGCTTAGGCAAGGCATTAATGACATTCAATGATGTTTATGTACGTATAACTTTTCGTGTCATATTGTTTTTATGTTCTAATGACATAATCTGGTTTATTTCAAGGGTTGAATTTTGACGTTATTAAAGTAATGATTGTTTATTTCTTAATTTTTCACAGTTATTATTATTTAGCACCTATTTTAAATAAATACCTTGAATCTTGAATTTAGTACTTATACGTTAGGAGAATAAGCTGTAGTACAAAAACATAACTATTCATTAATTTTCATCACTTTTAATGCTGGACGAAGTATCTTCAAAATGGTTATAAAACTTATAATATCGTAATAATCAGAAAGATTCGCGCGACCCCGTGCGGGTGTAATGTCGGCGGCGCCGCGGTTAAACTCAGAGCGGCCCCTTTGACCAAACCATTTGACGCGAGCAGGCAGCGGCGAGCTGCATTTATCAAAGCTGCAACAAATTCATCGAACGAACTTGATAGGTATGAATGTGTTACACTCTAATAACGATTAAACTATTTAATTGACAACGTTAATCACCTTACAAACAACTTCAGACTTCAGTCGCAAAAAACACTTTTGCTATATGTTTTGTTGATTACCTAAAAAAATATTAAACCGATTTTGATACAATTTTTATGGATCCACACCATGTAGGCATAATCTATCAAATAAATATTCACAATCAGCGAATAAATTACCTAACATTACACTATAAAAAAACCGGCCAAGCGCGAGTCGGACTAGCGAAAAGTAAGGTTCCGTGAGTGGTCTTTACAAAAAATAAATGTTTATTTTAAAAAACAAAATAATATTTGCAGTTGGTAATAGAACATATTGTATGAAAAATCTATGAACTTTTTACAAATCGAACTGCACATCTTAAGTTAAGAAAGCCTACTTAGCCGTGATAGTTTTCCTTTTAAATTCATTATATAGACTACTTTTATGATTTTTTTCAAATTTATAAATATAGCGGTTTAGTTGTTAGGGGGTGGGGACACTCGACTCCAAAAAAATTTACCACTTTCAAGCCTATTTTTTCAAAAACGGAACCCTAAATTATACAATGGTCTTAAAGACTCACAACTATTTTTTAAACTCTAACCAACGATACTCCACACGGCTGGGTTTGACGAGAAAAAAAAATCAACCCCACTTTACTTGTAGGGGAACTTACCCTTAAAAAGTTTTTTTTTTACAAAATTTTTTTCACATTTCTCTCCGCGTTATTATTATTATATCTTCCAAATTTCATCTCTTAACTATTAATAGTATAGGAGCTAGGCCGCGCACAGACAGACGGACAGACAGACATGACGAAACTATAAGGGTTCCTTGTGGTACTAAGGAACTCTAAAAACATACTAGCTGTTGCCCGCGTTCGCGCATTATTCCCTACCCCGTGGAAATTTCGGAAAATCCGGGATTATTTCTTGTTTACCTACAGTATAAACATAGCGAGCGTCGACGGTGGCGTAACGGCTAGAGCCGCTGCCTCCTGCCCTGGAGGTAGTGGTTCGAGTCCTACCACGTATAAGTGTTTTCGAATTTCGATTTCATATGTACTGTTATCCGACGCTGTTACGGTGAAGGAAAACATCGTGAGGAAACCTGGACACGCCTGCGAAGAAACTCGATGGTTGTGTGTGAAGTCGACCAACCCGCACTGGGCCTGCGTGGTCGACTAAGGCCCGATCGCCCTAATTCAGTGTAGGCTCGAGCTCCTCGGTGGGGACGTATGTGAGCTGATATGATGATGATTAATGACAGTATAAACAAAACCATCTAGGTACAAGAGTTTGGGCTGGAAGTTGATGAGTCAGTCAGTGAGTGAGTCGGGACTTTTTAAATGTATGTCGATCTTACTAGAGATTTTTCTGTTATTTAATTCACTTCAGCCGTTAAACATTCATTACATTAGGTACGTACCATCCTAGGTCTCAACAATCCAATTCATCCCATGCATCCACATCCATCCAGTGCAACACATATTCATCATCATCATATCAGCTCATATACGTCCCCACCGAGGGGCTCGAGCCTACCCTGAATTAGGGCGATCGGGCCTTAGTCGACCACGCGGGCCCAGTGCGGGTTGGTCGACTTCACACACACCCTTCAAATTTTTTATCGCAGGTAATATACACATAATAAATACATATTATTCCACCTAGTAGAAGGCCGTACAACAATACGTCTTTACCTTTTTGCATAATTTTACATCAAATCTATTGAATATAGGTGTAGCTCGATGCCGCTACGGCCAACGTCGGTTGACCTCAGCTGGCATATCGGTCACTATCTCATTAACGGTCATGTTGTATTGATTGCCATAAGCGACAAGCGGAAGCGGGTATATTTTAATTTATATTATATGAAGGTGCTACTTTTTTAGTACCCGATATTTTACACAGGGCTTCTGTTCGTTATTCTGAACAACTTTCCCCAAGAAACCTATGGTCTAATCGCAAAAAAATGTGGACCTCTCAAACCAATCGATCAACTGATCTGTTTTAGGTTGGAATTCTACATTTTTCTTGCGATTAGACCATAGGTTTGTGGGGGAAAATTGTTCAGAATCACGGGGACAAGCCCTGTGTAAAATATTGGGTACGAATAAACTAGCAACTTATATATTTTCTACCGATCGAATTTAAAAAATCTGTTTCATTCTTCTCATTTAGGTATTTATTGCTTTAGCCGTATGGCTCCCGGCTTAGAATAGGGCTATCCGATCTTTATTTTAATTTTATTCACAGTTGTTAAGCCCTTGGCATCATCTCACCTGATGGTAAGTGGCGATGATGCCGAAGATGGAAGCGGGCTTACCAAGATTCCCCAACGCAATGGAGAACGGGATGGAATGGAATGGAACGAGCATGGGAATGGGAACACTGATGTGTGGCGGCAAGACTAAGATAAGATGGTGGTAGCTAGCCAGGCGGGCTTAGAAAATGCCCTACCACCAACCAAACCGAGTCTTACAAGTTGATCCCGCCGGGAATCAAAGCTCCTGGTGTGAAGCGAATGGACTAACCATTACGTCACGGAGGCGGTTATCTCTTCCAATGGGTGTCGTAAGAGGCAACTAAGGGACGTAACCAGAGGATGGGCAGCAGCGTCCTTTCGGCTTACTGTGCCACCACACTGCACACTGCGATAGCCAACCCGTCTACCAAGCGTGGCGATTACGGCAAAATCCCCAACTGAGAGGAGGCCTATGTCCAGCAGTGGGCTGGGGCAGCGGCTGGTAACTGGGGGTTCTATTGAACAACTTTCCCCAAGGAAACAAAGTCAATTCTAAAAAAAAATTGGTCCCTCCATGCAAAAATGCACAAAATCGGTTGATCATTCCTTGGGGGAGGCAAAGTCAGTCAAAGCAGTGGACGTTTTACGGCCGATATGATGATGATGAGCAAAAAGCTTTAAATCGAAAATACCTACATAAAGGCAGCCTTAATAAAAAGTCCCGTCCCTTTACGATCTAACTACCTAATGACTCTTTGCGAAAACGCTCCCGCTTCATCATATCAGCTCACATACGTCCCCACCGAGGGGCTCGAGCCTACCCTGGATTAGGGCGATCGGACCTTAGTAGACCATGCGGGCCCAGTTCGGGTTAGTCGACTTCACACACAACCTGCGAGTTTCTCCGCAGGCGTGTGCAGGTTTCCTCACGATGTTTTCCTTCACCGTAAGAGCGTCGGATAAACGTACATATGCAATCTAAATTTGAAATCACATTGGTACGTGGCAGGATTCAAACCACGACCTCCCGAAAAGGAGGCTGCGGCCCTAGCCGTTATGCCACCGACGCTCCCGCTCATAACCAAATTTTAGACCATACACAGGTCAGGTCAAAGGCCTTGTCAATACCACACCCCGGACACTCCATACAAACGAGCGAGAAATGATATACATAATTATAACTGACGTATCTATAGGCAAGAATGCAGGTAGGGTTGAATCACACCGGCGGTATTGGTCACGAAATGTTTGTTAGTTATTTACTGCATGCACACTGCAAGATATATATACTGTGCTGCAAGCAACAATCAACAGTTATCTTACATGATTAAGTAACTTACATGGATAACATTATTCATTTGTTCTTCAAACACAGGAGCTTTTGTCCGTGAAACAATCTCATTTAGCAACCTACAATAATAGTCAATCTCAATCTATAATTCCGAGATCACATTTTATAATATCACACCACTAGATATTTCTATACAACTCATACTTTCACACCATCTAATCAAATTATTACAAACAATAAAACGAACATAATATCTCACAAGCCACAATAACAAACACTAACATGTGACATATGAAAAACATAAAGGAACTACATTTCTAAAAAAAAAGATATACAGCTAGTATGAAGGTTCATAGGAACTGATTGTTCTTAGATTTGGTCGTATAATATTGGTGGTCAGGCCAATCATGATACGAGGCATGCTGAGACGCCGCGGTCGCCTATTGGCGTCGAGCCACAGATTACTAAATAGTTGGTCGAGCGGTGAGCGGCGCGCAAAGTAAATATAAGTGATGTTAATCGCGCATGCGTAGTTCGTCCTTTACGTTCGGTAACTAGTTACTTTTTATTCCGGTGTACAAAATCACAGCGGCGCGCAAAGTGAATATAAGTGACGTTTATCGCGCTTGCGTAGCTCGTCCTTTACGTTTGGTACCCAATCTACATCCAATCTGAGTGACGGGGGGGTGAGGTCGAATTTAGAGAGCGGCAGGGAGTGTCCATACTGTACGTTAGTACTATTATATATACTGTGTCAATACGTTCTGTTTGTTTGGTCTACGTAACGCGTAACCCTGTATGGTTCTATTACGAAACTCGCTTTTAAAAAGCTCTATAAGAATCACGTCACTATAGTAATTATAGGCTAGGTGTTGTTAGTGTGACTTTTGTGGTCATATACCTATTCTAGTTATTGTAAACGCGAAGGTTTCGATGTTAGTTTGTAAGCCAATAGTGCTGAAACTGATGTTTTTAACCGACTTAAAAAAAGGAGGTTCTCAGTTTGACATGTATGTATTATTATTAAGTTAATTTTTAAGTTATAGTTTCTAAGTTTTACATTGTGTTTATTTTTTTATTTTATTTTATATTTTTGGGTACAATAAAGAGTATTTATCTTTATCTTATCTTATTATTATTTGGTAAATACATTAGTAGGTTTAAGAGCTGATGCGTGTATATCACTGCACTTGTGTTTCAAAATGGTTATCAAGTCTGTTTTTCAAACTGTTGACTGTTGGAGCACTATGACTGTTTCTGGGAGAGAGTTCCATACCTCATACATCACTCGAAATGGCAAAAAGTGTGTTCTGGGGTATGTATGTTTGTCCGCGATTATCTCGCGTTTGGCTGTACCGATTTTGATGCGGTTTTCAGAAAAGTATTTGTTACACTTAGGAGAAGGTTTTGGTAATTAAAACCGACTTAAAAAAGGAGGTTCTAAGTTTGACCCGTATGTATGTGTGTTTGTTTTTTATCCCAATAGGTAAGCCCTTGGCATCATCTCACCTGATGGTAAGTAACGATGATGCTGAAGATGTAAGCGGTCTTACCAACATTCCCCAACGCAATGGGGAACTGGCCATCTTAACTTCAAGCCGGTACACATATTAACATTAGTCGTTAACATTGGTTGCTAGCCAGGCGCGCTTAGAAAATGCCCTCCCACCAACCAAACTGAGTCTACAAATGGCGGACCCCGCCGGGAATCGAACTCGCAACCTTCTGATGTGAAGCTAATGGACTAAACCATTACGCCACGAAGGCGGTTCTGTAAAATGTTGTAATTTGAAAGGATTTATTAAGTTTAGGATAGTGATGAGTAAAATTGGTCTTGGTCTTGCAGTCTTGGTCTTGGTCTTGCAAAAAAGCAAGACCAAGACCAAGACCAATACTATCCTTAGTCTAGCAAGACCAAGACAGAATAAACAAGAACAAGACCAATACCAAGACCGATTATGCAAGACCAAGACCAAATACGCAAGACTCAATCGAAAATTCTTACTAACAGTGTTTATATGAGATAAAATATTTGTAACAGCGTTAACATATGCTTTTCTCGGAATAATATAGTTGGCGTGTCGAAATGTCAGTTTTTTTTCTACATTTTAACGTTATACATAAAAAACAAAGAAACTTTACCACTGATAAAAAAAAATAAAAAAAATATTTTATATTTAGAAATGTTTGTCGATAAAAAACGGAATGTTGAAAAATGTTTGTAAAGACCTTATTGCAAGACCAAGACCAAAACCAAGACTAAACGTATTTCAGCAAGACCAAGACCAAGACCGAGTGAGCAAGACCAAGACCGAGACCAAGACCAAGACTAGACGAATTTGAGCAAGACCAAGACCAAGTCTGAATAAGCAAGACCAAGACCAAGACCAAGACTGTCCAAGTCTTGGTCTTGGTCTTGCTTTGCTCATCACTAGTTTAGGAACACATCAATGCTGTTAAACATTGATGTTTAGCGGCCAGATTTAGTAACGATGGTGGTAATTAAGCCAGGCGGGCTTAGAAAATGCCTTACCGCCATCGAAACCGTGCCTTATAAAATAAAAACCGCCGGAATCGAACCCGCAACCTCCAGGCGTGAAGCGAATGAACTAACCATGGCGTTATCATGGAGGCGGTAAGAGATGTATGAAGTTTATCACAAAGACAGAAGATTTTGATAACTGGGATACGTTCTCCTAAACTCTATAAAGGGTTCCTGGTTCCTTCTATTTTTAAATTTTTGTGGAAGACCTCTGGTACTTGTGTCACAGACGTTAAAAGTCTCATTAAGGCTTTAAGATGCCTTAATTCGAGCAGGTTGATACGTGTTAAAATAATATCGAATGTAAGTCTATTCATTTTAAGTTCAAATCAATGCGAGCTTCGACGCGCCTGTTACTTTGAAACCGAACGCCCAACTCTCGATTTTTACATGTTTTTATTACTTTTCTATACTTTAATATAAGTTTTTAAAAAATCTGTTCTATTAAAACGAAAAGTTTTAATGTCACCGATTTTTGTATGTTGGTTTCATTCAACATTAGTTATTTGCTGTCGAGAAATTTTGCCATTAATGCCAAAAACAAGGTCTACGGTATATTTTTTTACATCAAAAGCGACAATATTTTTAAAATTGTATTAAATTAAATCGATTTTTCATTACTTTAGGTATATTACATATTTTTTTCCATAGTGATAGCTTTAAACAGTCTTTCAATAATTTGAATTGAATATTGTCATTTGACCGATGTTAAGGCCTTAATAAAGTTATATTTATTTAGAAGAGGTCGTAACTCAGTGCAAGTAAAAAGATTAATATCAATTTAAAACAGGTCAAGTTAGCAATTTTTTGCATTTATTGCAAAGTAAGTAAATTTTTAACTGGCATTTTTAGTTCAATCTTAGTCTATGCTAGTATACTCCCTTTATTACCTCTTGGGGGATTTAACGAAGCATTTCATAAAACCGTAAAAATACTTAAACCAAATTTATACCTTCCTATTTTAATACTATGGTGCTATCTATTTTACGCCCATAAAAAACATTATTTACTTTTACACTATAGGTGTTAAACATAAAGGTATCGCTACACTGCCCGTGCTATGCTAGCGATGGTATAGCTAAGTTAATGTGGGACTACTAAATGGAAAGAGTCGGTTGGACATCGCAAAGTACTTGTACTGATGACGGTGTGTTGTAGCAGAAAATAACCCTCAAAAGCGCATTAGAAAAAAAAACCTAATCACTCCCGGAGTGCCGACAGATAAGTGAAAACTTTTTACAGTTTTATAAGTTTTAACCCTCCGAGTGTTCCTGGCGAACGACTAGGTTGACAAAGTTTTAACCCTGTGAGTGTTTCGGTTACTTTACTAAATGGTTACAGTGTCGTGTGTCCAATGGTTTTTTCCTGTCTCAAAAATGCCCAACGCCCCTAAAGACGCTGAGCCAGTGAAGTAATTAAATAAAATTTTGACTTTTATGTATAAAATTAATTGTTTCTGGATCAAATTAAGTAAAATATGCTAAAAGAACTAAATCTGAAACCGCTTTTACCCAACATGATTGATGATTTGACTTTTATTGTAGTGAAGTGGTTGTGCTCACAGAAACAAGGGAGCGTCGGCAGCGTAATGGAAAGGGCTGCAACGTCCTATCCGGGAGGTCGTGGTTTGTATCCTGTCACGTACCAATGTGTTTTAGAATTTCAATTTACATGTACGTTTATCTGTAGCTCTTACGGTGAAGTAAAACATCGCGAGTAACCCTGCACGCGCCTCCGAAGAAACTGGAAGGTTGAGTGTGAAATCGACCAACCCCCAATTTAGGGTTGGCTCGAGATCCCTGGTGGGGATATATGAACTTATACGTATATGAAAGTATATGAACATATGATGAAAAGTCACCTATGTATAGTTTAATTTATTGTCAGTTGTCATTCAAATATTTTTTTTAATCCACAATTGATAAGCCCTTGGCATTATCTCACCTGATGGTAAGTGACACTGATGTCGAAGATGGAAGCGGGCTTACCTAGATTTCCCAACGCAATGGTGATCTGGCTATCTTATCTTCAAGCCAGAACACATCAATGACGTTAACACTGTTGTTTGGCGGCAAGACTTAGATAAGATGGTGGTAGCTAGCCACAAATTTGACACATCAAATTTGAATTTATGATGATCACAGCTATATGAATGGAAACTATTTCATCAAACAAGGGCTCTAAATTGCTTTAATAAGCTCTCAAATTTGTTTAAATTAGGTACGGGTACCTAATACTGTAATTATGGTTGCCCAATAAACTTCATTTCTTTCTTTCCCAAATTAAAAATAAACGTGTCCATAGCTCTCATCGCTTAGCAAAGCAAATGGTGGACAATCAGCTCTAAGTTTTAACTATAACCCGAGGATATCGAAGCACCCTCGCGGCGGTCACTCTGTTTGACATCTTTACAGCAACATAAATCGGACGGTTAATATCATTTTCATTTCAACACATCGGTTCTCAAAGTTTGAAAACAATAGTCTTTAAAACAACGAGAACAGTCTTGATTACAACTTATACCTAATACTTATTTTACATTATCTTTTTTGTCAATTCCTTGTGTATGTATATACCGCCTCCGTAGCCCAGAGGAAAAAGTTCACTGGCTTTACACAGGAGGTCACGGGCTCGATTCCCGGCGGGGTCATTTGTAAGACTCGGTTTGGTTGGTAGTAGGGCATTTTTTAAGCCCGCCTGGCTAGCTACCACCATCTTATCTAAGTCTTGCCGCCAAATATCAATGTTGATATCATTGGTGTGTTCCGGCATGAAGATAAGATAGCCAGTTCCCCATTGCGTTGGTAAATCTTGGTAAGCCTGCTTCTATCTTCGGCAACATCGTCACTTACCACCAGGTGAGATGTTGTCAAGGGTTTACCAATTGTGAATAAAAAAAATATCACAAAGGGAAGCTCTGTGAAAAATTGCAGATTTTCTAGGTCCAAGGGTTTGGGTTGGGCGCTGATAAATCAGTAAGTCAGGCTTTTTTTATCATCAGCCGAAAGACGTCCACTTGTGGACAAAGGCCTCCCACAAGGATTTCCATGACCAGATCCTGCGCTTCCCGCATTCTTTTTTTTTATTATACATAAATATATGTATTAAAACTAATGAAAGACCCGTTAAAAAGGGATTCTACTCCTTATAAGGAAATAGTTTTCCTATTAGTCCCATAATAAATTCTCAAAGAATTACGCTATACGAGTATACAAAATGCACAAAATTGGTCAATCAGATGATCGATAAGTAAGTAAGTAAGTAAACTTTATTGCACGCTAAAAAAAGCAATACAAGAATTAATTTGTAATATACATTGAGTGCAAAGGCGGCCTTATCGCTTTTAGTGATTTCTACCAGGCAACCATCGCAGGCATTGATTTGTAAGAAGAGTTCATATTTTACGGATCTCTTGGAAAAAGTTGTTTAGTATGATGATCAAAAACACGAGTTATGGCTCCTTCAACAATTTTGTTACACCTATTAAATATGTCAGTCTCACGTCGCACGCATCACCGAACGGTCGAGTTGTGAGTCACGCGAGATGTAGTTTTGTTGTCTACCTACAACACTGTCTTATGATAAATGAAGTATTTGTTTATAACAGCAATAAGATTGACGTCATGGATTAGCTGCATCTGTGCAACCGAATTAGCAAAGAGCGATATTTTTCAGGCTAAACATTCTCGACAGCAAAAAGTATAAAAACACGCAAAGGAGAAGGAAAACCTCTGCGGGACATCGATGATATTATCTGTCGCCACTAGACAAGATCTAAGTTTGTTGAAATCAGAGCTAGAGAATCTTAAAAATAAGGCATCGGTAAATAAATCGGAGCTTGCTTAATTGATAGGGTTGCCTCCTGTTTGTGACAATAGCGTACGGATGAGAGAAGTGCCCCCACGAACACCACTAAAGATATCAAGTATCGATCGCAAGTTGCTAGAGGGTAAAACAAAAAACTGGCAAAAGGAAAAACCCGATATGCACCTGTGCAATGATAAAGTTTTTTTAACATTTAGCTTCTCAACGTATATAGTTGATTGAGTGATATAGCTGACGCTACTGCAGCTTGTACTCTTATTGCTTTTCAATTTCAAATTATTTATTTCAGATAGTCAATCCATAATGTGTTAGTAACAGACATCTTTATAAAACTAAGTAAGTATTAACAAAAATGTCAAAAACATCAATCATAATAATGTCAAGCAGTCAAACTACAATAATATTCCAATTTGATAATATTCAATGTCAAATAATAATCCAATGTCAGGTCACATGTACTGAGTTCCAGTGCCTAATGATTGGGCATTCGTACTTATCCCTGATCATTCTCAAAATACTGTTGGTACTCCCGCGCACTCTGGACAATACTGGACATCAACTTTTCTTCTCATAATCGCATAGGTATAGGCACGCATTGACCTAAGTTTTAATGGATATAAATATACTTACCGATTGCTTTAACGGTGAAGGAAAATATCGTAAGGAAACCTACACATCTGATCCCAGATGTGTACGAAGATCGCGTTGCTCACGTCCGTAGGTGTTAATCTAAATACCCTACACGTGACCGCGGGTGATACTAAGTGCAACACCAGGCAACCACCGTCTATCCCTTGGATAGCACGGTTAATTTTGCCACACGATAAGAAGAAGAATGGAGTTTTTACTTTATCTAAAACTGATGTGTCGCAAAGTTTTTCCTCAATTTATCTGTGTTGCAATACTTTAAACATAAACAAACTATTCGGAACTACACATTAAAGTTATAGAACCACTGGCCTCTCGTTGCATAACGACCGGCTCGTAAAACCTTACGTTCAGTTTTATTCATAAACTAATATATGTTTATAAGTTACATAAACTATATACTTTTAACAAAAGCTTTCAGGCTGTATTGTCTAGACCTCCATAAAGTCTAGGCTCGGGACACTCAGGACTGACTTCAGAGCTTGATATTTCCGCATTCTTCGTAGCAATGAATATTATAATTTCACGTATCTGCTTTTTATTTGCAGTCTTTGATTGCGTAGTGTTATAGCGTCCACTCATTAATTTATTACATAATTGTTTCGAATTTAAAATTATTTTTATTTTGTGTAATACAACGGGCCAGAAATGACATTTCAAAAAAGGAATGACGGGACAAACAAAATGGTGGCGAAATCTTATAAGTTCGACAACCAAACTGTAACCAATCTGTATCAATCTGGGTGCCGAGAGCGGCAGGGAGTGTCCATACTGTATGTTAGTACTAATATATATACTTTGGATAAAGCTTCCACTCATGTATTAATACACAATATTATATTTCAAATTTCGAATTTCAAATTATTTTTATTTGTGATCATAAGTAAATGTACAGATGTTAAACAAAATTATTGTGACAAATTGAAAGCGGGACTTGATGCGATTTGTCATACATAACGAATAATCGTGAAAGTTTAGTATTATAAATTTTATGTGCTTTATGATCTGTCCTTTATGACGAACAAAATTAAAATAAAAACTAGATAAATCATGAAAATGCACACAAATTTGTATAATAAAAATAAAGTCAACCTAAAACTTCAGAAAATAATTTAGAATAATGTCTAACATTAAAAAAAACCTAACCTAAAATTCAAAATAATATGTCAATCATCATTACAGCTCATATACGTCCCCACCGAGGGGCTCGAGCCTACCCTGAATCATGTCAATACATTTGTCAAAATAATATGTCAAAAGGTGGAATGTGAATAAAAAATGAAGCAAAGCATGTCAAATGGGTTAATTATTTACCATTACAGCCTTATACGAACTTACCTAAGTAAATTGTAAATAAGGCAGTTTACTCAGAGATTCCTCCCCTAATATATAGCATATCTCTGGGCTTACTTAGAAAAACTGTCTTAAGTTGATTTAAGTTAAATTCTCAATTGGTAAGCCCTTGGCATCATCTCACCTGATGGTAAGTGACGGCCGTAAGCGGGCTTACCAAGTTTCCCCAACGTAATGGAGAACTAAAAATAATCTAAAAATTGGTTCACATTGGGCGTAACATACACACACAATACAACCAAACTTTTGTATAACTGTAAAAACATTATTTTTTGGTCACTGTAATGAATAAATAAATAACCTACGAGAAACATCAACGCGACCTACAGTTAAAATGTAAGTTTAAAATGTTTTAATATGTTTAATACGTGGTTTGTTACCGAATGCTTTAACGGTGAAGGAAAACATCGTGAGGAAACCTGCACACGCCTGCGAAGAAACTCGAAGGTTGTGTGTGAAGTCGACCAACCCGCACTGGGCCCGCGTGGTAGACTAAGGCCTAATCGCCCTGATTCAGGGTAGGCTCGAGCCCCTCGATGGGGACGTATATGAGCTGATATAATAATACGTGGTTTAACAATAAATTATCGATATTCGGGTTTTTTACCTTTACGGTAGCGCTGTGAGACATTGCTTCTTGCCAAACATGATTCTAGTCAATGGGAAGTACCCTACACCCATGTTATGAATTATTTGCAAGTGTCAAAATATTTTTTTAATCTACAATTGGTAAGCCCTTGGCATCAACTCACCTGATGGTAAAGTGACAATGATGCTGAAGATGGAAGCGCTTTTATCAATATTCCCCAATGCAATGGGGAACTGGCTATTTTATCCTTATGCCGGATCACAAAAATGCTGTTAACATTGATGTTTGGCAGCAAGACAGGTAGGATGGTAGTAGCTGGCCAGGCGTGCTTAGAAAATGCCCTACTACCAACCAAAGTTAGACCCCGCCGAGAACCGAACCTGCGACCTCCAGGTGTAAAGCGATTGCATTGAATCTTATTGCCTTGACTTAGAAGCTAGATTTTTTTACAGTTCCAAGGGACTGTAAACCTAAGTATTTAATATTAATTTCTCTGTCAAAGGTGCCGCAGGTGTAAATTATTAACCTTAGGGCGGCACCTTTGACAGAGTGTTTGTCAGGAGCCGTCAAAGATGCGGTTAAATGAGCGAACGAATTTTAAATTACATAAAGAAACAAAATATATTACTTTTTATATGAGTACTAGCTGTCCCGGCGAACTTCGTACCGCCTTACATTACATTACACTGCCCTACCCTACCCTACCCTACACTACACTACACTACCCTACCCTACACTACCCTACCCTACCCTACATACACTACACTACCCTACCCTACCCTACACTACACTACCCTACCCTACACTACCCTACACTACTCTACACTACCCTACACTACACTACACTACCCTACCCTACCCTACACTACCCTACCCTACACTACCCTACCCTACCCTACATACACTACACTATACTACCCTACATTACCCTACACTACCCTACACTACCCTACCCTACACTACACTACCCTACATTACCCTACACTACCCTACACTACCCTACACTACCCTACACTACCCTACACTACCCTACACTACCCTACCCTACACTACCCTACACTACACTACCCTACACTGCACTATCCTATCTCTCAAGTTGGATCGAACTGCACATGGTGTGCGAATTTTATTATAATCGGTTAAGTGGTTTAGGAGTCCATTGAGGACAAACATTGTGACACGAGATTTATATATATTAAGATATTATTGTGATTTGAGTTTCAAAAATCGGGATGCGATTTTGGTTAAAATTAAAACCGGCCAAGAGCGAGTTGAAGTGCGGTTTCGGGTATGAGGGTTCCGTACCACCACACCACTCCACACAACTATGACAATGATACCTACCTATTCATATGACAAACAAAAGACACAAACGCGAGCAACAGAAAAATACTACTAGCGCTATCTAGTGGTGTTTTACTAATTAACTAATTTCTGTAAGTGAACGTATTATATGGAATTTTCCACTTTATTTTTAATTGATAGAATTCGTATAGGTTTTCCTGTAATCTACAAGCAATGAACTTTATTTTGTATTTTTTTCACAATTTTAGGCTCAGTAGTTTTGGAGATCAGGGGGGGGAAGGGGGAATGGTCAATTTTCGTCTTCTTTCATGAATAAAATCAAAACTATTTATTTTACAATAATTACAAAAATATATTTGAGATCGTCTCGACACAGATTACTAAATAGTTACTTATAACGAGCCCTTTCATTTGGTATATGACACAGTAAGGTTTGCCAAACTTTATTATTTCATTTCTTAATTTTTCCCCCGAAAATTAAATCCTCATTTAAAAAAAGTAGATTCGGAGAAAATGGGCTGTGACAGACAGACGGACAGACAGACGCACGAATGATCCTATAAGGGTTCCGTTCTTTGTTTTGTTGTACGGAACCCTAAAAAGTGGTATTTTTTGCGTCCCGCACGCACCCTGAGCGGGACGTCTCTTCTAGGTCTAGGGTTCCAGAAACGGGACATCCCGCGTATGGCGGGAGGGTTGGCAACCCTACCCGCACCAGGCCTGTCGCACTCCGCGCTGTAGGCATGAAAATGTACACAGGTCAGCACATCAAGCTACACACTTTGGACTTTGTACCGTTCTTATGCCGAATGCGTATGGATCAGAATCGCACTACGAGTGTATAGCTTGATGTGCTGGCCTCTGTACCTACCGCGCTCTACGCTGCGAAGCCCCCTGCATGGGGCAATTCAGGAAGAGATAAGAGTTACGCGATAGAAAAAAATATAACTTCTAGGCAGAGATTTGTTACCATAGATGGGTTATGCACTAACAAACAACATTTGAAAATCGAAGCCATTTACACACACAACATTACAAGCAGTTCGCTTCCGTTGCACCGATGCTACTAAGAAAAGAGATACCAATTGGCATCTTTTTTTTGCTTCACTTTTTGGATGCACGTAACCTATCTACCTCTCCTTATATATAGCATATCTCTGCTTCTAGGTAAATATAACTGCAGGTAATAAGCGCTGTGCGACCTGAATTTGCACTTTATTTTATCGTAGCAAGAGTCGCCATTCATTGAAATGATTTTGCGGAGTTAACTTTTTTTTACGTAGTAAATAGTCTTTATTCTTTGCCCGTAGCATCATTCCCGCATCAGTAGATACCCAGTCTAACAATGCAATGTAGAAACAATTTAGTCTCATACAATTATGCGCTGCGTGTTTGTCTGTCTGCCCGCCCACAAGTCTGCATACCTTAAACTGTTTGTGTATTGAATCAGGTCAAAATGCACACGATATCGTTGAACTCCTTACAAAGAGTTCATAGTTAGTGTTTAGCTGATTGAGGTTAAAATACGGCTAAGTGCGAGTTGAACTGGCGCATCGAGGGTTCCGTACTACTATACCTTTCCACACGGATAGGTACAACAATGATATCTATTCATTTAACAAAACCGGCCAAGTGCGACTAGGGGTCACACAAACAGAGTTCCGCACCAAACTTTAACAGAACAAGACCTCTCAGTACATACTTTGCCCTAGGTAAATAGGGTTCTACTTATTATGGACTTTAGAAATTTAATTTTTCCTGTGGGATCAGAAGGACTTTAGATTTTCTCATAGATTTAAGTACCTGTAATCTATGCATTTAACATCATGTTTTTTCAATATTTTAGGCCCAGTAATTTCGGAGACAAAGGTGGGGGGAACGGAAATTTTCGCCTATTTTCTTAAATAACTTCCTCACAAGAAGTCCTATCATTTGATCTGCCTCTCAATAAGTATATTTAAAAAAAAAACTATTTTTAGAAATATTCTAATTTACCCTCCAAAAGTGGCCCCTAAGTTTTAAATTCTGTTATTTACGTTATCCGTACGTCTTTGGGTCACCGACTTACATATTTGTACCTTTCAACTCGATCGGTCTAGTAATTTCCAAAGTGGCTGTGACAAACGGACGGATCCTATAATGGTTCCGTTTTTACCTTTTGAGGTACGGAACCCTAAAAAATTAAAATATCACAAACTGACATTATATTCTCTTTTTTTTTATTCACAATTGGTAAGCCCTTGGCATCATCTCACCTGATGGTAATTGAGTAAGTAAGTGACGATCTCTATGGTGATAACCTCATTTTTGATGCCTATTTATGAGAATTTCTTTTTCTTTTCTCATACGTTGAAATGAAATATTGTGTGTGACACTCGGGGCCAAAATATTTTATTCAAGGGCGACGTATATTGAATTCCTTGCTACGCTCAGGATCCTCATAGAATCCCTCGCTGTGCTCTTGATTCTACTAAGAATCCTTCGCTTCGCTCTGAATTCAATTTGACGCCCTCAAGGAACAAAATATTATACTTTGTCCCTTTTTAACACAATTAACTATTCCATCACACATACTCGAAAAATGACGATTGGTTTCTAGGTTCGTAACAAAATTCTAGATTCAAGATTCAAGATATTTATTCAAAATAGGTGCAAATTACACTCTTTCTGATAGTCAAAAAAATAGTGATTATACATAATTTCATTTGTAAAAATCAATTTAGTAATTTTATTTTTCCTTTTTACAGATATACCACGAAAGATCCTGTGGCACAAGAATTATATTGGCTTCAATTTGTAAGGTGAGGTATGGTTTTATTTATTCAAAAGGGTCATTGTATACGGAGATATATATTTTTTAATTCAAAATTTGAGTGACTTTGACTGCACCTCACCTTAAGTGCTGATTCAGCCTAGGATGTAACACGCAAGGTCAAATAATACCTATTCACTATCGTCTTGAAGATTCCTAAGTAGAAGTTTCCTAAACCGCCTTTGTGGCATAATGGTTAAGTCCATTAGCTTCACATCAGGACGTCGCGAGTTCGATTCCCGGTGTAGTCTAATTTGTAAGACTCGGTTTAGTTGGTGGAATGGCATTTTATAAGCGTATTAGTACTATTTTTTATCTGTTACTCTGCTCATGAAACTGAACAATTATCTCATGAGTCGAAGTGTCACTTCCACGACCACCAACTCTCATTCGGTGGACCGACGATCTGGTGAGGGTCGTGGGATAGTCCAAATTTCTCGACAACCTAATAAAAATCGATCAGCCAGTTAACCAATTCTACATTATTATAGGGATAGTCCAAATTTCTCGACAACCTAATAAAAATCGATCAGATAGTTAACCAATTCTACATTATTATAAATGGATAGTCCAAATTTCTCGACAACCTAATAAAAATCGATCAGCCAGTTAACCAATTCTACATTATTATAGGGATAGTCCAAATTTCTCGACAACCTAATAAAAATCGTTCAGCCAGTTAACCAATTCTACATTATTATAAATGGATAGTCCAAATTTCTCTAAAACCTAATAAAAATCGATCAGTCAGTTAACCAAATCTACGTTATTATATAGATAGTCCAAAATTTCTTGAAAACCTAATAAAAATCAATCAGCCATTTAACCAAATTCACATTATTATATGGATAGTCCAAATTTCTCGACAACCTAATAAAAATCGATCAGCCAGTTAACCGAATCCACATTATTATATGGATAGGTCAAACTTCTCGAAAATTTAATAAAAATCGATCAGCCAGTTAACCAAATCCACATAATTATATGGATAGCCTAAATTTCTCGAAAACCTAGTAAAAATTCATCAACCAGTTAAACAAATCTACGTTATTTTATGAATAGTCCAAATTTCTTGAAAAACCTAATAAAAATCGATCAGCCAGATAAACAAATCTACATTATATATGGATAATATATGGGTATTTGGATAGTCCAAATTTCTCGAAAACCTAATAAAAATCGATCAGCCAGTTTACCAAATCTACATTTATTATATGGATAGTACAAAAATCTACATTATAATATGGTTAGTACAAAAATCCACAATCTTGGTAAGCCCGCTTCCATCTTCGGCATCATTGTCACCTGATGGGTGGAGGATGCCAAGGGCTTACTAATAATGAATATTTTTTTTTATGGACTATACAAATTTCTCAAAAAAACCTAATAATAATTGATCTGCCAGTTAACCAAATCTACATTATTATAATAATATGGATAGTCCAAATATTTTTTGCTTATTCAATATGGGTTCTTTGTGGAAAGTTGTTTGGTTTTATAAGTCTCCAGGAGTGCTATTTTTACAATTCGTATATCACAATATTTCAGTAATAAAAAGGGAGGCTCTCCTACGCTGCGTCTTCCGGTGCGCGTTCGCCAGTCGAGAACTTCACTACTCAAACGGCCATTTGTTCTACGAGCTATGTGGTCCGCCCACTGCTACTTAAACATAGTGATTCTCAGAACAATGTCAGTAACTTTGGTTCTCCTATGGATCTAATCATTTCTGATTCGAATGTGCACGCATTCTATATGTACATTCATGTATTGCAGTTGTAGATCTTGCTCGACGCGCCTGTCAATAACTTTTATGTCACTGTCAAAGTTACAAAGGTTAACTGTCAAAGTATGTATGTGAGTGTTTATAATACCTAAGTTAGTTTAAGTGGATTGCTTGACGATAATGATCTAATCAAAATGTTAATTATTCAAAAGTAATATGGTAGATTTAAGAATGTAGATTTAAGAATGGTTTCGTGGTCATGCCTATAATCCTTTTTTTGCAGATCTCATAAATGTAAGTAGGTACTTATCATATTTCTTCAAAAACCCATAAACCTCCCCACTTCTGAGGCACAGTTCTCTTCTGAAACTCGGGAAGCTTTGATAGGCGATTTTTTTTAATCCACAATTGGTAAGCCCCTTGCATCATCTTACCTGATGGTAAGTGACGATGATGCCGAATATGAAAGCGGGCTTGCCAAAACTCCTCAACGCAATGGGGTGAGTTCTTATCTTATCTTCAAGCCGGAACAAATCAATGCAAAAACATTACACTACTTTATTGGCAGGCGGCTAAAAATATATGCTATCTCACTGAGGAGCTCAAGGCGAATCTGACGTCACCTCGTACCCCAAAATCCATTAGACTAAATGCTTAAACATACATCATATTAGCCGAAAGACGTCCACTGCTGGACAAAGGCCTCCCCCAAGGATTTCCACGACGACCGGTCCTGCGCTGCCAGCATCCAGCGGATTAACTCAACCTTCAACAGGTCGTCGGCCCACCGTGTGGGAGGCCTGTCTACGCTACGTCTTCCGGTGCGCGGTCGCCACTCGAAAACTTTACTGCCCCAGCGGCATCTGTTCTACGAGCTGCTATTGAAGTTTAGCGATTCTGTGAGCTTTGTTCGTTTTCCTTAGATTTCCTTATTTCTGATTCTATCCTGAGGGAAACTACGAACATAGCTCGCTCCATCATACATACATTTATTGAAATTCAACACTGCTCACAAATACTTTTACAACTCGCCCACTACGATTAAACTAACAAAAAAATACATTTTTTGAGCTGTAGGGTAAAATTGAGCTAATAAATGCTGCTTTGTTTGCTTTTGGTTATAATAAATAGCCGCAACTACATCATCATCATCATGATATCTGCTGAAAATCGTCCACTGCTAGACAAAGACCTCCCCTAAGGATTTCCACGACGACCGGTCCTGCGCTGCCTGCATCCATCGACTTCCCGCGATCTTC
Organism: Coleophora flavipennella; assembly: GCA_947284805.1. Taxonomy (NCBI): domain Eukaryota; kingdom Metazoa; phylum Arthropoda; class Insecta; order Lepidoptera; family Coleophoridae; genus Coleophora; species Coleophora flavipennella. Next base: position 7,804,651 of record OX369290.1, read on the forward strand.
ACCAGGTCGTCGGTCCACCGCGTGGGAGGCCTGCCTAACGCTACGTTACGTTTTCACAGAATCGCTAAATTTAAGTGGCAGTGGGCAGGGCACATAGCTCGCAGAGCAGATGGCCGATGGGGAAGTAAAGTTCTCGAGTAGCGACCTCGCACCGCAACTACATAATAAAATACTAAACTTGCGAAAGAAATACTGACTTGCCGACAAAACATGTTCTGCTATTAAAAACTTTAGTGCGGGAATCAACGTGGAGGTCAAGGTTAAGATTATATAAATACGGCAGGTAATTAATAGATGTACATAATCAAAGGATATATATTAGTACTAACATACAGTATGGACACTCCCTGCCGCTCTCTAGATTGCGACCTCACCCCCTTGTCACCCAGATTGATACAGATTAGTTACAGTTTGGTTGTCGAACATATAGGATCTAGCCGCCATTTTGTTTGTTCCGTCATCGATTTTTTGAAATGTCATTTCTGGCCCGTTGTATGAAGTGTCCAGGGTGTGACATAACTAGGTGCTAATAACTTTAAAACGAGCCTCTAGCCACAGATGAGATACTATAGTTACTTCGTAACTCTAGCTAGTAAAAATACGAGTGTGCTTTAGACCACACGACTGAAGTAAAACTTCTTTAGCTCCATCTATATGTATGAAAGTAAATACTTAGTCTTCAGAAAATAATCTAATCTTTTTTTGTCATATGGAGGTATAGACAGTTTATGAAAAGAGTTTTATTATCCTCTGAAAATGATCAAATATATTTTATCTTATACAACCGCTTTGGTAACCGATCTTGTTGGTAAACAAAAATAAATAGTATCTCTCTTTTTATCTTCACTAATATATATATCCCTCTCAACTTCCAATCTCCACGCCCGATAATACTTCTGTAACGCTCTCGTCACGCATCCACCAGCTTACTCCCCAAGTCAAGCGCGCGTAAAGACGTTTTACTTCAAATCTTTACAGGCTTTTTTAAGCCCTTGGCATCATCTCACCTGAAGGTAAGTGAAGATGAAGCCCCGAACATGGAAGCAGGCTTACAGAGTTCTCTGACGCATTGGGGAACTGGCTATCTTATCTTCGCGCTGAAACACATCAATAATATTTTTTAACGCAAAATTGTTCTTCGTTTTAAATAGGTAACAACCAGAGATAAATAAAATTGTACACTAGCCGCATTGCGAACAGTGAAAACAAAACAGCGAAGTTTTAAAATATTATTACACTTTCATTGACCAATAAAATTTAATTCATTACTATTAAGTCTCATAATTTTTAAACCAATGGTCTTATTACAATAATTGCTGTATGTAATTTTGTGACCTTGATGCGAAGGCTTATAATTTGGCTTAAGCTTGAAAGTTGCTCAACAGAAGCCATTGTTAAGTAAATAATAGCAGAAGCTCTATTATACTTTACACTTATGATTGCAATTAAGTGTAATAGAAATATAATGTGAAAGGACATTTCGCATAGCTAAGTCTTTCGTAATAATACGGTTTGCGCTTGCGTGATAATTTTATATTTCATTTAATTTTCAGCTTCGCTTTTATGAGCTTTACTTAATCAATTTTATTCTGTATTTAATCAATGACATGATACTATTATCTGATTCATCTTCTATATTATCATCTTATATTTTTTCCTTTTTTTGTGGTTATAACTTTATAGATTAATTTAGTTGTTCGTTGGCGGATTTCGAAAGTGTGACTTTAAATTATATTAGTAATAAGTTTAATTTATTTTTAAGAGGGGCTACATTGTCGATGTATCTGTAATGATAATGTGTGTTTTTGTACAATGAAAACTGTTTTTGAAAACTTTTTAATCGTATTTATGGCCACCACGATATAGGCATTGCCTAGTGTGGGGCGGGGGGGTTCACTGTAAACATTTATAGCGTAACTTTGTTCTGAATAGATTTATCATTTATTATTAATTATTATTTTACATTTGACAAATACGATGATATAATGAAATTAAATTGACATTTTGACATCTAATAAATATTTTGATGTGATAATCATATGATATAAAAATATTTACTTAATTTTTCATGCTTCTCTTTTTTTTGGCTGCAATCAATAATTGAGTATTGAGGCTATAATGGTAGTAGCGAGCCAGAAGGGATTTGAAAATGCCCTTCCACCAACCAAACTGAGTCTTATAAAGTTAGACTCCGCCAGGAATCGAACCCTTGATCTCCTGATGTGTAGTTACTGAACTTAACCCTTACGCCATGGAAATATTTTTTTCATTTTCTTTTCTTTTTTTTCTCATGGAGATAAGTAAGGAACTGATTGGTGGAAGAGTGCTACTTTTTACTGAGTTAAACGACATCCACGTGAGACTCAGTTTGGTTGGTGGTGGGGCATTTTCTAAGCCCGCCTGGCTAGCTACCATCATCTTATCTTAGTCTTGCCGCCAAACATCAGTTTTGAAAACATTGATGTGTTCCGGCTTGAAGATAAGATAGACAGTTCTCCATTGCGTTGGGAAATCTTGGTAAGCCCGCTTCCATCTTCGGCATCATCGTCACTTACCATCAGGTGAAATGATGCCAAGGGCTTACCAATTATGACTAAAAAAAATTGGTTGTCTGTATTGTCGGTTTACGGACGATAGTTTAACGTGACCACGTCATAACGTAACGGGACAATGAGTCATCCTTTTTCGTGCGTGCAGGCGGCGTCCATCGATTTATTAGACGTTATCACTTCAAAAAGAACCTTAATCTCAAACGATATCTTCACCACGCTGCAAGTGATAGGTGCAAGTGAACTCGCTAATGTGTACAAAACAATTATGTGCGTTCAAACACGGCGACTATTACCGGGGGCACCGTTAAGCCGGCCTCCAATTAACTGGAAATTAGCCCCTCATCTCGATCGATTCCTGGTAGTTTAGGGGGCTGGTTTAAAATATACGCTTTAGCGTTCTTGAATTCATTAGGGGTCTTTATCCACAATTGGTAAGCCCTTGGCATCATCTATGGTAAGTGACGATGATGCTAAAGGTGTAAACGGGCTTACCAACATTCCCCAACGCAATGGTGATGTACTTCATTTCATTGGCGTCTATCCCCATAAATTTTTATTTATCCACAATTGGTAAGCCCTTCATCATGGTAAGTGACGATGATGCCGATGGTTTAAGCGGGCTTACCAACATTCCCCAACGCAACGGTGATGTGCTTCAATTAGTTGGCGTCTTGTTCCCATAAATTTTCATTTATCCTCAATTGGTAAGCCCTTGGCATCATCTATGGTAAGTGACGATGACTCCGCCGGGAATCGAACCCGCGACCTCCTGAAGTGAAGCTATAATAGTGGACTGAACAATTACACCATGGACGCGATAAACCTCTCGTTCGTCAACAACCATAACATCCCCACTGCTAGGGCATGGGTATTAGGGTTCCGAAGTTAACAAGGAACCCTTATAGTTTCGCGGTGTCTGTCTGTCCGTCTGTCCGCGGCTTAGCTCGGAGACTATTAATATTAACCGATTGAGTATTAATGGGACCCATCTGTCCCGGTAAGTTGTTCTTTCCGTTGAGTATTAATGGGACCCATCGGCCCCGGTAACAACACGCGACCTTATGCTCTAAAGTACACAAATATAGTTAAAACTGTGTTGAAACTGCCTTGGGTTGATTTATGGACTTACGTCGTTATTAAATTCCGCTCTTAGTGCCATACGCAGTTTAATATAAAATCATAGATAAACTTTTCATAATTTGACAATTTCTTGTCATTTTCCGCCATTTTGGAAAATGGCGGGTCCGCCTGAAGGAAGGGAACGTCAATATTCAAGGTCGGCCTGGACGGTTAAAAAGCAGTAATTTAGCGTGATTATACATTTTTTGTATACGATTTTTTACATCCTGTATACGGGTTTATTTCAACTTATCTGAAAATCCGTTCACACAAAAAAAAAATCACATGCCTAGGAGACTCAGAGCATCGCCCGATCTCCCAGCTACTGTAATCTAATATAGAGTCATCGTATCACTTGGACTATACACAGAGGTGGATCCAGGAAGGAATTAAGGCTTCGCACAGGCATTACGGCTGCTAGATAGATCGAAATTGCGTACACCACGTCTGAACGGCAGGCTAGACGCTTTACAAATATTTGAATGGTTCAGTTGCAAAATGTCTAATTAGCAAAATGTCATTTAAAAAAAAACATAATTGGTAAGCCCTTGGCATCATCTCACCTGATGGTAAGTGACAATCATTTCAAAAAGCGTCCGTTATACTATTCGTGACGATGATTTAATATGTGAATGTTGGTTTACGTATTAAGTCGTTTTCTCTACATATTGATGAACTAGATATATTATGTGTTACATTTTTACGTTCATCATATCAGCTCATATACGTTCCCACCGAGGGGCTCGAGCCTACCCTGAAATAATTTAATTCTGATTTAATTTACTTTCATACTACCTACATAAATACATTAAACACTTGTGCTTGCCAGCAAGGCTATAACTACGAAACAAACCTATGTTTCCTAATCAATTCTTTAACCAAACTTTGGTAAAATCAAACTATTAAACTATTGTTGTGAACTGTTAACAAAAACATTCGCTAAATGTAGATTTTATAAATTTTGGATATTTTAGGACTATAGACATCTTGTGAATAGGACAATCTGCGCATATAACATTTTATATAACTAAAAAAACTTTTTAACAAAAGATTAAACCGACGAATAAAGAAAGGAACTGAAAAGCGAAAAATAAAAAAAAAACTTTTTAGTCTAACTAATCTCCTTCACTAATGTAAATAGGTACATAAATAATTTTGAGTCAAAAATATATATTTTATTAACTTATGATGTAATACGATTCAACAATGTAAAACAATAAAGGTTTTTGTTGTGATGGACAGACAAACGTACAAAATGTGTCACCTATGTGCGGTCACCTATGTTTATTTCGAATTCAATAAATTGTTTTGTGACGGTGAAGGAAAACATCGTGAGGAAACCTGCACACACCTGCGAAGAAACTCGAAGGTTGTGTGTGAAGTCGACCAACCCGCACTGGGCCCGCGTGGTCGACTAAGGCCTAATCGCCCTGATTCAGGGTAGGCTCGAGCCCCTCGGTGGGGACGTATATGAGCTGTAATGATGAAATTGTTTTACAGAAAGAAAGGTTATTTCTTTAGCGTTGAGTCTATAGTGAGACGCGGGCGGGGAACGACTGGCGAGTCGTGCGTGCATGGTGCGATAGCAAGCTGCTTACGCAGCGCAAATAATGTATGTAGTATGTACCCCTACAAGCTAATCGCATCATTGAGCCTTAGGTTCCAAAATCGTTTGAAATTCTGTCTACACCTACTTTCTATCACTGTACGTTAAGGATCCTCTGTCCCTAAAATAAGCAACTCGATTCACGATGTTTCAAGCATCTAACAAAACAGTTTAGAAATAAAGTTCTTGTCAGCTCGTACTGCAACGTGACTGTTACCTCAATCACTGCAGATGAGTCGAGCTAAAATTGTGGTTTTTAATTCATTATAAATAAATAAAAAGAATTTTCAAAAAGTAAAAAAACATCATCATCATATCGGCCGAAAATCGTCCACTGCTGGACAAAGGCCTCCCCCAAGGATTTCCACGACGACCGGTCCTGCGCTGCCCGCATCCATCGGCCTCCCGCGATCTTCATCGGGTCGTCAGCCCACCGCGTGGGACGCCTGCCTACGCTACGTTTTCCGGTGCGCGGTCGCATAATTATTTTATATTGTTTTGTTAAGAGGTTCATAAATTATCATAGTGTTTCGATTAAAATTGCAACTGTTCTTTGGTACAACTAGAAAAAAAAGGGTGCATTATGATTTTTTTTTTGCTTTAGTTCTGTATATTGAAAGAGAATTTTAAGACAACGAAAATCACTCCTCATATCCTGTAAATTACAAAACTTTTTTTTTCGATAAAAAAATCCTTAATTAAAGTAAAAAGTGGTTACAAAGTTGGTCGTTCACGGCGGTGTAAGCCTTAACAACCCATAACGTCCCCACTACAGGGACACGGGTCCCTTCCCAAACTGTTGAAGGTTGGGCCATACTCCACACACGGGGGCCATGTCCGGTTTGATGAAGGTTATGGCGAGGCATTTTATTAGGTATCTAATTATTTTTATTTTATGTTATTATGTCTTTGACAATGATATTCCTTTTTTTTTAATATATATATTTATTGTCAACTGGACATGGTTAATCTTCACACTTAATATTATAATGGCGAAAGTTTGTGAGTGTGTATGTTTGCTACTTCTTCACGCAAAAACTACTGAACGGATCTGGCTGAAATTTGGTAGGTAGAGAGATTAGGACCTGGATTAACACATAGGCTACTTTTTTTCACGCACTGCGTACCCTCGAAAAGTCATAGAAACGTTGTCCACGCGGGTGAAGCCGCGGAAAACAGCTAGTATGAAATTTATCTATTGAATCTATTGATTGGAATAGTACAATGGTCTTTGTCTTTTTCTTTACGTGTAAATGGTAAAGAAAATAATCACACTTTAGCACTTTTTCAGTGTTTCTTCGTTTCAATTAAAAACTACAATTAATTTTTAAAAATCCAACCGGCATATTGAAGTGTGTGTTTAGACTAATAGACTAAGAAAATATAGATGTACTAAATCGGTGTGGTTTGCCTGAAAAATGCAAATCACTGTTTGAAAATAGGTGCCTACGATATATTTTTTTGTTATAAAAGTTAACGAGTCGTGTTTGTGCAACTGACAAAATGAAGTAATTGAAGTGAAGAATCAGGTGACAAAATATCACTTTCATATGTTTTGCAATAGGGGATCGGACTGCTACTCATTTGAGTTACTTTTTATGATCTGTCAAAAACGAAATTTTGTTCTAAAAAAATGTTTGAAATACCCACAAATTTGATTTTAAGCGTCATTGACGAACTTATTTTGTGAAATTGATCAATTTAAAAATAGAAGATGTGATGGAAAAACAAAACAAGTAAGGTTTTTTGAAACTTCAAGAGGAGAGCAATTTAGGAAATCATATTTCAGATTTTATTTTTGATGCAGTCCTGAGAAATATCGAGATCCCTGCGACCAAAGTTTCCAATGCGTCGCCTTATAGTATATATATATTAGTATAGCGAACCCTTAGAGCAGTAAGGCCAGTTTGTAAAACAGTTGTCTCTGTTTTTTTCTTTACGTGTAAAGAGTCAAGACAATAACCACACTTTTGCACTTTTTCAATGTTTTACGTTGTTATTTCTCTTAAGATTTCAATTTAAAAACTAAAATTTAGCAGGTTCTCTGTAGTACTTAAAAAGAAATATCTTCATATAAAAACTATGTGCAAATTTAGAAACTATATTAATAAACAATTCGTTTTAGACTTTTTTTAGACGTTTTAGACCTGTTTTTGGGATTTTTTACGATCGAGTAAAGTAAACACTATCGTGAAACATATTAGCACATTCCTCAGACAATATCCTAAGTCCAATATTTTTTGCAAGACCGATATTTAGTAGTAATTACCCAAAAAAATTGGTCTAGCAAAAGGGTTTCTCCGCTTCTCCACCGGTGCCTCGCCTTATTCTGTAAGAGCGAACTCCACTGCAAGCGGCACCATCGGCTTAATGTGCCTTGTGAAGTACGGAAACGGTCGATAAAAATGCCACTAGCAGTCAAACCCATCCAGATAATGATGACCCTGCTTCAGATCTGTTGACCTGCGTGATCAACCCCAATAATGCAAATCGCACTGAGCTAAGATAATCCCTTACCCAATACTTATTACGAAAGTTTCATTGTCCCTGGTTGATCCTGTCTGATTTCCTGGACTTCACTCTTTACCACAGCATTACAATGTAGCGGCTTACAGTAGTGCAACGAATGTACTTACGCAGAGCAACAGAAGGGTACTTGCGGGGCAGCGGGCGGCGGGGCAAAGCCTGCCAAACTCTAATCTACAGGCTAGTACTGCTAGTACCTTTGTGAATTAAAAAAAAACCTACGCCGTAGTGCGACATCATAAGCGTTGCGGTACTGTAAGCCATATCGTAATACTGTGCCGTTACTGACTTTTTGCACGCATTGAACTGGTTCAGAATAAAATTTATAATTTGCGTCAGCGATACAGAGCTTCAATTAAAGGCGGTACCGGAAAATTGCTCTTTATTAATGCTGTAACTTATGAAGTAACGAAAAAATCTTTAAAGTACTGATTGGATTTTACGCTATTAGTGATTGATAGCATAGCATTATGCTTATAAAAAAGCGTCGGTGGCTCAACCGGTAACGACTCGGTTCTTCTAACCAGAGGTACCGGGTTCAAATCTGGACGGCAAATGTACCAATGAGTTTTTCAAAAACTTACGTACATACTTACCGATTGCTTTAACGGTGAAGGAAAACATCGTGAGGAAACCTGCACACGCCTGCGAAGAAACTTGAAGGTTGTGTGTGAAGTCGACCAACCCGCACTGGGCCCGCGTGGTCGACTAAGGCCTAATCACCCTGATTCAGGGTAGGCTCGAGCCCCTCGGTGGGGACGTATATGAGCTGTAATGACGAAAGTGCAAACCCCTCCCCACACTCCCCCTCCCTAAATTCCAGCTATAAACCGCTATTTAAGGACATCTAAAAAAAATGTAAACAGTAGGACATATTATCAATTTAAAAGGAAAACCATCACGGCTAAGTAGACTTGAAAAAAAATCATAGATTTTCCATATAAAATGTTCTATAACCAACTTTTTTCAAATATACATTTTTTTTGGAACATCTACGGAACCCTACTTTTCGCGAGTCCGACTCGTACTTGACGTTTTTTTTTTTACTATAATCGAGGGGTCAGTGCGCGAACATCAAGCGACTCGCGAGCATTGAATAAAAACTAGCCTACGTGTTAACGCAATGCTTGATCTATCTACCTACCAAATTTCATGCGAATCCAATCAGCCATTCAGGCGTGAAAATGAGACAAAGAAACATCCGTATATACTTTCGCATTTACAATGTTAGTGTGATGCTTGTGTTAAACATCGTTTTTATCTTTGTTTAATTTTAATGTGAATCTTATTATATTCTTTGTTCCGTTCTATTCTAGTTCTATTTTATTCTGTATTTAGTTTTGGCGTTATTTTCACAAGCTGAAGTTTGATTGAAACTTTCAAGAAAGTAAATAAGTGCCTGTATGTCTCGCAGTGTGGGCCTAGTATGAGCACCATGCTGAGTCTTGGACCTATTCGGCATGAAATCTAATTTTAGTTTTTAGTTTTAATCTTTAGCTATAGTTTATTTCAATTAAGTACCTAATATTGTAATTATTTTTCTATTTATTTTTTGCCGAATAAACTTTATTTCTTTCTTTCTTTCTTTCTTTCTAGTAAGTAATAAGGTAAGCTTTGGGGCCACGAGATGGGCGGGTGTGTTGCTGCTATACAGGTGTATCAAAATTTGTGTAGGTCCCGTTAACTGGGGCTTCTACTCATCATACTGATCAACTTTTGTTCTCCGACTTTGCTGAAATCGCAAAAAAAAGTACTCTTTATACAAATCGATCATCTGATCGATCAATTTTGTGCATTTTTGTATGGAGGGTGCAATTTTTTTTAGAATTGACTATGGGTTCCTTGGGGAAAGTTGTTCAGTATGATGAGTAGAACCCCCAGTTAACGGGACCTACACCAATTTTGTTACACCTGTATATCTTACCTTTTCGATAGATAATTTGCCATATGTAATAAAATGAAATGATCTTTATCCGCCTAGAATTTGGTAACATTCCATGAAGGTATAGCTGCATTAGGCCTAATCGCCCTGATTCAGGGTAGGCTCGAGCCCCTTGGTGGGGACGTATATGAGCTGATATAATTATATTTATATTTATATTTTATTTTATTATATTTATTATAATAGCTGCATAAATTTAGAGCGCCAATTCAGCCATATACTTATAGCATGCAAACATTATATAAGAAATTATAAATTATAACACATATTATTGAATATGTGGGATATATATAGTCACCACTGTCCGTACGGTGTAAATACACTGTCCGTACGTAGGTAAATCCAAGGTCCTGATCTACCTAACGATTTCTATCACTCCTTAGGGTCAGAGGAGGTGTTCAGTGAAACAAGATTTACGTTTTACCTTGTATTGTTACACAATAAAATGTATGTTTTAATTCTACTAGAGGTACTAGTTATACAATTACAGTACTGGTCACCAGTTAACTTGAGCGCGGACGGGAGGCAACTGCCGGCTCTTTTAAGTGAAACTTGCGAGCTTTGCCTTGCCACAAAAAGTGCTTACACTACTGTGTACCTACAAATACAGTTAATAATTAAATATATCATACTATAACATATAATTACAGGTATCAAAAATTTATTTAGAAAATAAGATTTACAATATATGTTCTAGAAATTCTTGAATTGAATAAAAATTACGCTGCGTCAGCCATCTATGCAAAGGTATTTATTTAACTCGCTCATATTTGTTATAGATTAACCTAAACATTAAACCCATATAAATCTTTTTGTGATGTAAATTTTTCTGTTTAAATTTACACGAGTACCTACATTTACAGTAGCTTACACACACTAAGGAGGTACTTGAAACCAAAGAGATATCGTCAAACTTTTTGGTCTGTTGACTCTTAAATTTAATGTCGTTTTAAGAACAGTTTGGTTGAATGGGGTCTCTTTAGGACATTAACCTGTAAAAGTATTTTAGGTACCTACCTAGGTATATCATTAGTTAAGTATGACTGAGGTACCTAAGACAAGTGGGATATGAGTGGTAAAGAAAAGGTCATGTGAAATTTTGTGTTTTTTGTTTATTTACAATTGGTAAGCCCTTGGCTTCATCTCATCTAAAGGTAAGTGACGATGATGCCGAAGATGGAAGCGGGCTTATCAAGATTCAATTCAATATATTTATTTAAAATAGTTTGGAATTACACTCTTTTTGAGAAGTCATAAAATAATAATAATAACAATGTCATTTGTGAAGAATCAAGATATGACTTACCAATAAAAAAAAAGAAGTAGCGTAAGATAGACCGCCTACGCAGTGGACCAACGAACTGTTGAGGATTGCGGGAAGCCGATGAATGCGGGCAGCACAGAACCAGTCGTCGTGGAAATCCTTGGGGGAGGCCTTTGTCCAGCAGTGAACGTCTTTCGGCTGATATAACGATGATGAGATATCCAAAGAAAATAGAGTTAAAAAGTGGGTGCTTTAGAATTAAATGAAACGGTTAAATGAGATAGGTTATCAGACAACTAAAAAAGAGTTAAAAGTGGTTCAGAATTTTATGACAGACTTTAACGAGAAAAAGTTATGAGTAAATCCGCTGTAAACTGGATCCAATTATTTTCAATACTTTAATTGCCACGGGGCGTAATTTAATAGGGAGCTTCGTTTTATCCGGCAAAGTGACTATAATACCTAGCTTAACAATATTTTTAATAGCCCGAAATAAGTGGCAATATCCGTCGTTTTGTAGTACAGTCAAAGTATATATATTAGTACTATCATACAGTATGGACACTCCCTGCCGCTCTCTAGATTGCTATCTCACCCCCTCGTCACCAGATTGATACAGATTGGTTACAGTTTGGTTGTCTAACGTATAGGATTTCGCCGCCATTTCGTTTGTTCCGTCATTCCTTTTTTTTAAATGTCATTTCTGGTCCGTTGTATGAAGTGTCCAGGGTGTGGTACAGTCAAAGTATACATATTAGTACTACCATACAGTATGGACACTCCCTGCCGCTCTCTAGATTCCGATCTCACCTCCTCGTAACCCAGATTGATTCAGATTGGTGCTAGTTTGGTTTTCGAACGTATAGGACTTCGCCGTGTTTTAATTTGCTCCGTCATTTGTTTTTAGAAATGACAATTTTCGCTCGTTGTATGAAGTGTTCGGGGTGTGGTACAGTCTTATACAAATTTTGTGAAATAAATTGTGTAAGAAAGAAAATTGTTCAATACCTAGAACGAGCAGAAACCTTAAGCACACCCCGGACACTGCATAAAACGGTCGTGAAATGACATTTCTAAAAACAAATGACGGAGCAAACCAAATCCCAGCGAAATTATATACATTCGACAACCAAACTACAACCAATCTGTATCAATCTGGGTGACGAGGGGGTGAGATAGCAATCTAGAGAGCGTCAGGGAGTATGAAAAAAGGTAGAAGAAGGTAAAATCTAAATATATATAACTCAAAGGTGACTGACTGACTGACATAGTGATCTATCAACGCACAGCCCAAACCACTGGACGGATCGGGCTGAAATTTGGCATGCAGGTAGATGTTATGACGTAGGCATCCGCTAAGAAAGGATTTTTGGAAATTCCCACGGGAACCGCAAAAATCGGGATCTGCGCGGGCGAAGTTGCGGGCATCCACTAGTGGACTATAAAATGAGATGGTCTTTTGGTAAAAAAATAGAGGCCTTTATAAAATTAAAATTAAAATATTTAAAATTAAATTCCTAAAGAACAAAGTTAAGATGGTAGGTGATGATTGCCCCAAAGGTAATGCCCTATGAAATAATATCTTATTATTACACGACGAAGCCACACTAACCAATCTACAGAACAGAAATTAAACCTCTTACCTATAGCAAAACACGAGCGCACTGTTCTACAAACTATTATTTGTAAAATGTTTTATAATATGACATACTTGTTTTATAAAATGTGCTTATTTATTACCAATAATTTCGTCATAAAACTCAAAAAATTATAAAGTCGACACGACAAACCAAGACTTATTTTTTAATCCATCAAAAACATAACAGCTCCCGAATTCAAAAATTTTATAGCGTATTCTAAAGATACCCGTCTAGCTGGAAATTGAACCAAACAGATTTTAATTTTGTGACAGGAAAAAGGCTTTCGTTACAGTATGAATTGTGTCAAAACCCAGCACATCACCGCACCGCGCCTGCGCTAAAGCACAAATGAGATACTAGTTACGCTAAAGCGAGTGCTGTCACAGACAAGTAAAAGTTGGAATCAAAACTTTTTTGTATTGTTTAAAAATGGCGCGCCCCGCATATGCGTTTCATTACAAGAAAATAATTCATGGAATCTCCTGAGTAGTATTAACTTCTTGGATTTGCCTGTATCGTAATAGTAAAAAATAGTTATTTATGCCACTGCCAAGTAATGAGAACTATTGTAACATGAGTGCTAGTTTGTGCCACAATAGACAGCACGAGTTTTACAATAGCTAATTGCGTGCAGTGGCATACAATACTTTTTCTACGACCATGACATAAATAAAATACATTGAAATTGAGTCATAATCATATATTGAATTTTTGAAGCCAGAGCCATAAAAATATTTATCTAAGTACTCTCATATCGTAAAGTTCGCATTATCAGCTTCAAAACGAATTTATATTGGCATACCTTATAAACACAATACCGTAATTTAAAAAAAACATTACATTATTTTTTTAGAGAAATAATGTTATAATGTATTTTTTTTTCCATTACGATACAAGTAAACCAAAGAGATCACCAACGAAGTTCCATATCAATTATTTTTTTATTGGAACGCACATGCGGTTCGCGTCGCGCCATTTTTACAGCAATACAAAAAGTTTTCATTCCAATTTTCACTTGTCTGAGACAGCGCCCGCTTTAAAGCATGCGCGGTGATGTGTTGGTTTTTCATTGAATTTTGTTGTATTTGTTGATTCAGCGCTATGACACGTTTTATTGTAGGTACTTACTGAATTTCGCGGGATTTTTTTCTTACTCTTAACTTTGATCTTTGTATTTTAGTTGATTCAATCCCAATGTATGAGATTAGATAAAGTAGTGTATTAAACTGCACATAATTTGGTCGTTAAACACTCGTGTAATGCTATAAGAAAACTCGCCTACGGCTCGTTTTTTTAACTTAAACTCGTATTTTAAGAACCCTTATTATGCAACAGTTTCATAAACTACTATTAAAAAGTTTCATTGTAGTACAATTGCCTCGTTTTGAAATAATCATTGTAAAACAACTTGTAGGAATAAATACTTTTGTGATATGATTTGAGGTTATGTATTAAACAAATTACCAAATGGGAGTAGAAAATTGTTTCAGAAAAAGCATTAAATGATTCCATTTTTTAAATTTCGGCATGGTGTTCATATAGTAGGTATGTCAAAAAATACTCGTTTTGAAGTTTATTATTCGAATTTTATGGAGAATCAATAAAATTTATTAATTCATCGATTACTGTACACGTAACATATAAAATTGATATTTTAATACCTTCTCAACTTGGAAAAGGAAGAGTGCAGTTTTTTGCCTCGACAGGAAGCTAACCTGGACACATGGACCGTTATTCTGATACTAAACCTGTATGCAAGTATACGAGTGGCTTTACTGGTCACAATATACAGGATGTTACGAAGTTGGTATGGTTATATAGGATGACTTTTAATTAGTTCTTGATAGCAAAGGATATGAATATACTCGTGATTACATACAACTTTCTTAAAGAAACTATTAGTCAAATTTAAAAAAAACGAGACCTACAGTACTCGCATATGATGTGTAACAAATTACTGTTACACATTTCCGTCCCATTTCACGAAATCACTCCCACAAATTGCAGGAAAGCGAGAGCAAAGCTCATTCGTCAGATCGAATAGCGCGCGCTTTCGCGACTTCCTGTTACACATTTCCGTCCCATGTTACACATTTCCGTCCGATTTCACGAAATCACTCCCACAAATTGCAGGAAAGCGAGAGCAAAGATGTTACACATCAAAAGTAAGTGTGTGGTTTTATGAAACCACGGTAAAAGTGAAACTTTACAGAGGACGAAACGATCATGGCTGCTCTCGTTTCTTTGGGAAAGTTGTTTGTAATCGCGAGTACATGCATATCTTTTGTTATCAAGAACTAATTCAAAGTCACCAAAAAAGATCCTGTATACAGTATGTACTTATCCTAAGGTGTATTAAAAACAGGCCAAGTGTGAGTCGCTTAGGAGTCTGAACTGAATGAAAATACCAAATTTTGCTGTCGCTCGCGTTTATGTCTTTTGTTTTAAATGAATACGTATCATTGTTTTTTCTTGTGTGGTGGTACGGAACCTTCGATGTGCGACGACGATTTTTTTTGTGGTAGAAAAAGGACACGTCATATTCCATTAGATCATCTAGAAAGATTGTGAAGTTTTTCACAATTGTAAAGCCCTTGGCATCATCTCACCTGATGATAAGTGATGATGATGCCGAAAATGGAAGCGGACTTACCAAGATTCCCCAACGCAATGGAGAACTGGCTATCTTATCTTCAAACCGGAACACATCAATGCTGTTAACACTGATGTTTGGTGGCAAGACTTAAGATAAGATGTTGGTAGCTAGCCAGGCAGGCTTAGAAAACAATTTTGAGAATAATCTGATATATTTAGTAAGTAGATAGTTTTCAAGTTATTAGCGAGCCAGCCACGTAAATGCATACATACAACAGTCAAATCGATTCTAAAACCAATTTCGACTTGAATCGCCTTCAATCACAGATTACTAACTTCAATGGGAAATATGCATAATTTTTTTTGCTATAATAAAAGCTCATTCTTATAATTATATATATAAAATTTTGATAATAATCTGATATATTTAGTAAGTAGATAGTTTTCAAGTTATTAGCTCAGAGGCAAAGTTCACTGGCTTTACACAGGAGGTCGCGGGTTCGATTCCCGGCGGGGTCAATTGTAAGACTCGGTTTGGTTGGTGGTAGGGCATTTTCTAAGCCCGCCTGGCTACCTACCACCATCTTATCTAAGTCTTGCCGCCAAATATCAATGTTGATATCATTGGTGTGTTCCGGCATGAAGATAAGATAGCCAGTTCCCTATTGCGTTGGGGAATCTTGGTAAGCCCGCTTCCATCTTCGGCAACATCGTCACTTACCACCAGGTGAGATGTTGTCAAGGGTTTACCAATTGTGAATTAAAAAACAAAAAAAAACAATTAGCGAGCCAGCCACGAAAATGCATACATACAACAGTCAAATCGATTCTAAAACCAATTTCGACTTGAATCGCCTTCAATGGGAAATATGCATGATTTTTTTGCTATAATAAAAGCTCATTCTTATAAGAAACGTTATACCAAAAATATTTTTGAACAAGTGTATAAAAATAACCAAGATATAAACTATTAAAGATTTATCTCTGTCTCTTTCTAGCAAAACAGAATGTAGCATAGAGTTTATATGGACCGTGTGTTTTATGTCGTCACATTTACATAGCGGATCTCTCTGTCTAATTAGTAGTTGAAAATGCTTATGTCTTCCGTATTTCTTGGGCGATTTAAATTTTCATTTCACTTTTTGACATTGTTTTTACAGAATTTTCATATTTTGTTAAGAAATGCAATGAAAAAAAAAAATTACGTGCATGCATATTGGAGGTACTGTGTCGGTAGGGGGTCACTCGCAAAAAACAAAAAAAATATCAAAATGTTACGGCACGATCGCTTATATCTTAGCAACTATACGAGTACTTGCTATATTATACAGTCATTGCTCGTAGAACAGATGGCCGTTGTGGCAGTAAAGTTCTCGAGTGGCGACCACGCACCGGAAAGCGTAGTGTAGGCAGAACTCCCACTCGGTGGACCGATGACCTGGTGAAGGTGGACGTCCTTTGGCTGATATATGATGATACGAGTACTTATTACTGTGTTGTTTAATAGTCGTCTAGAAAAATAAAAGATTCCGACGAATTGAAGACCTCCTTCTTTTATGAACTCGATGGTGTTACTTGCAAATGGCGCTGCAATAGCACGCAGCACGATGCAATCGGAACAAAATTTACCATCGCGCGTTGCCTTTATTTAACTTGCAATGTTCATATGTATGTACCTATGGTATATAAGTTATAAAAAAATTAGCTGAAACTATTTTAACTGGTGCTTCTACCCATGAAACTGAACAACTTTCCCAGTGGAACCCATAGTCAATCCGCAAAAAAAAATTGGCACTCCCATACTAACTCGATCAGCTGATCAGCCAACTAAGCATGGGAAGTTCATATTTTTTTTTAGATTTGACTATGGGTTTTATTGGGAAAGTTGTTCAGTTTCACGGGTAGAAGCACCAGTTAAAATGGTTTCAGCTAATTTTGTTAGACCTTATATAAGTTGTAACAAAATTAGCTGTAACTATTTTAACTGGTATTTTATCTAGCCATGAAATTGAACAAGTTTCCCCAAGGAACCCATAGTCAAATCGCAAATAAAATTTGGCTCTCCCATTTTAACTCGATCAGCTAATCAGCCAACTTAGTATGGAAATTAAAAATTTTTTTTGGAGATTCGACTATGGTTTTCATGGGGAAAGTCGTTCAGTTTCATGGGTAGAAGCACCAGTTAAAATAGTTTCAGCTAATTTTGTTACGCATTATATGCAGAGCGTCCCACGGCTATGTCACATGGAAGGAAAGTACCTTGAATATTGTAGATGGAACATTTTACTAAAAGATGACATTATTTTAAAATAAAAAACAATTTAAACTGCATTCATAGTTTTTTTAATGATTACATGGTTGAACAAAAAATCGAGCCCGGTAC
Organism: Coleophora flavipennella; assembly: GCA_947284805.1. NCBI lineage: Eukaryota > Metazoa > Arthropoda > Insecta > Lepidoptera > Coleophoridae > Coleophora > Coleophora flavipennella. The sequence continues at coordinate 7,822,278 of OX369290.1, forward strand.
ACGAGAAAAAAAATGCCCTGTAGCTTTATCATACCGAACGGAAGGCTTCATCATAAGGATATTTTTTTGCTTAATAACATAGTGGCGAAGGATATCCACTGCTGGACATAGGCCTCCCCCAAGGATCTCCACGACGACCGGCTCTGCGCTGCCCGCATTCAGCGGCTTCCCGTGACCTTCACCAGGTCATCGGTTCACCAATATGATGAACATAGTGTCAGAAATAAAAGGAAGACCATGAATTTAATAAGGGTATTTTTTTTCTCGTGTAGCGTGTTCGATTCCCGGTTCAACCATGTAATCATTAAAAAATCTTTGAATGCAGTTTAAATTGTTTTTTAAATTAAAATAACGTCTTCTTTCAGTAAAATGTTCCATCTACAATATTCAAGGTACTTTCCCTCCATGTGACATAGCCGTAGGACGCCCTGTATATAAGGTCTAAAAAAATTAGCTGAAACTGTTTTAAATGGTGCTTCTACCCATGAAACTGAACAACTTTCCCCATGAAAACCATAGTCAAATCTCGAAAAAAAATTAGAACTTCCCATACTAAGTTGGCTGATCAGCTGATTGAGTTAGTATGGGAGAGCCAATTTTTTTTTGCGATTTGACTATGGGTTCCATGGGGAAAGTTGTTCAGTTTCATGGCTACCAGTTAAAATAGTTTCAGCTAATTTTGTTACACCTTATATTATAAATACATACAAACATTGCAAGTTAAATAAAAGCATAAAAGCATATATTTTGAATTAAAAAAAAATTAAAAAAAAGCATGTAATTAAGGCAAGTAGTAGTAATCCGCTCCAAAATTTGAAAGTTAAATTTTACAACGGTTTCGGATTGAGCTGAAATTTTGCACACACGTTTAGTTTGGATGAAAATGCAGGGTTAGCTAAGTGACGTCATTCTATTTTTTTTTATTAACAATTGGTAAGCCCTAGGCGACATCTCACCTGGTGGTAAGTGACGATGATGCCGAAAATGGAAGCGGGCTCACCAAGATTCCCCAACGCAATGAAGCAACTGGCTATATCTTATCTTCAAGCCGGAACACATCAATGTTGTTAACACTGATGTTTGGCGGCAAGACTTAAATAAGATGGTGGTAGCTAGCCAGGCGGGCTTAGAAAATGCCCTACCACCGACCAAACCGAGTCTTACAAGTTGACCCCACCGGGAATCGAACCCGCGACCTCCTAGCGTAAAGCGAATGGACTATCCATTACGCCACGGAGGCGGTTAAAATCCAATATGGTGGACCCCCAAAGATGGTGGACTAGTTGTTTTTATGTACCCCCATGATATAAGTATCAAATGAAAGGGTTTGCTGAGAAGACTACGAAATATTTAAAATTATTATGTTAAAATAAATATTTAAAATTATTATGTTAAAATAAATATTTAAAATTATTATGTTAAAATACATATTTAAAATTATTATGTTAAAATAAATATTTAAAATCATTATGTTAAAATAAAAGCTTGTAAGTACCTAAAAGTTTTAAGGTTTTTGCGAAGTTTTGATCAGCCTGTGTATAATCGTCCCTTACCATTTCGTGAGATGATGTCAAAGGCTTTTTATTTCGCAATTAATAAGCCTTTAGCATCCATCATCTTATCTGATGGTAAGTGACGAAGATGCCGAAGATGGAAGCGGGCTTACCAAGATTCCCCACTTGTAAATAAATAAATAAATATTCGGGGACAAATCACACATGGTCATCTGGCCCCAAAGTAGGAATCCCGATTTTCTAAGCCCACCTGGCTAGCTACCACCATCTTATCTAAGTCTTGCCGCCAAACATCAGTGTTAAAACATTAAAACATTGATGTGTTCCGGCATGACGATAAGCTAGCCAGTTCTCCATTGCGTTGGGGAATTTGGGCAAGCCCGCTTCCATCTTCGGCATCATCGTCACTTACCATCTAGTGAGATGATGCCAAGGGCTTACCAATAGTGAATAAAAAATAATATTAAAAAAATCCCTGTGTTATGGGAACCAGAGACTGATATAAATACTTATATAGGGTGACTTTTAATTAGTTAGCAAAGGATATGAATGTACTCGTGATTACAAACAACTTTCCCAAAGAAACTACATATATGTCAAATATTAAAAAAATGTTTGGTGCTCCATACATATTTGCCGATTTAATAACTTGTAAATTTGTAATGTATCGAGGACCAAAAATTTTTTTTTCTGATTTGACATGTAATTCTTTTTGGGAAAGTTGTTTGTAATAACGAGTACATGCATATCTTTTGTTATCAAGAACTAATTAAAAGTCAGCCTATAATGTTTAAATACATATATATACAGGGTGGGAAGGAGTATACCGACAGATTTTAACCATGGATTCCTGGTGGTATTATGAGTAAATAATGTTATATCAACATGGGTCTAAAACTGCCTTATTAACTTACTTAATTTCTGAAACAAAAAAATCACTTAACGAGAGTAATCCCTTCTAAACGAAACCTTAGTCTACATAGTGACGTCAGAGTATGACACTTGATTATTTAGAGCTCAAGACAACAAACGTCAGATAAACATCTGATATTATTAGGGCGTGTTACCCTTGAGATTTTTTGAACTTGTGAATTATTTAAAAAAATAATATCTCGAAAATTAGGCTTACTGGCCCATGTTTATATTACTTTTTTTGTCTAAATAGGCATTAGAATCTTTGGTTATAATTTGTCGGTATACTCCTTCCCACCCTGTATAAATATTTAACACCCAGACACAGAACAAACAAATCTGCTCATCACACAAATGTTCGCCCTTTTCAATCGAATCGAGGGGATCGAACCCACAACTCTCGGATCAGCAGTCAAGAGCACTAACCACTGAGCCACCGAGTCAGTAACAAAAAAAATCTAGGTAGATAGTTAGGTATACATACTCTTAGATATCTGTATTTTATGTATCCTGTGTACAATAAACTGTTAAATAAATAAATAAATATCTAGATTATAACATTTCTTCCATAGATATGCGAATTCACTGCCACTGCAAATTTTCTCCTCATTCACGACAATATAAGCACATGGTTCATTAACTACACGCTGACCGTGACTCTGCCTGCCAATCAGAACGTAAAATACGTTCATTCATCCAATTACCACACAACTAGCTGTTTTGCTGTCCATTCTACAGGCTTCTCCAGCAGTTTGTAAGAAAATACCGCTGACGCAACTGCAAAGTTAACTTTGTAATACAACCATAAACTTTTGCCGTTCATTAAAATTCATTCTCAAAGAATTGGAAGGAAGAAACTATTTTTTGGACAGCAAAAATGAGTGTGTAACTAAACAATTTAGCTTCCGGTCATTTAAATTTAATAGATTATTGATGAAAGGTGTTAATAATTGACAAAAGTGTCCTAAATTGTAGTTTCTCTACGATGTCAATGACAGAGTTATAATAACACTAGCTTTTGCCCGCAGCTTCCACCGCGTAGACATCGTTTTTATTACTGTCTTTGAACACGACTGTTGAACCAGTCCGTTGACATGACTTTTCTCCTGATCCCTCAGGAACTATATCGTGCTATTCTGATTAGCAGTCTATGTCACTTCCCACCTCCTCAACCAATTCTATCCAAAAAATCACTTCAATCCGTTTGCGACGCCGACGTGCGCGAGCATGGAAATGAGTTTTATCCAGATCCCTCGGGAAATATGTCAGGATATGCTAATTAGTAGGTATAATATGTCATTTCCCACCTCCTCGACCATCTATGTGCAAAAAATCACAACAATCCAATGTTCCGTTGCGATTTTAAAGAAATTAACCCAAAAAAAAGGAGTATTTTTTCAGTTTCTTGTTCCTGACAGGGTTCCCCGAGTGCACACCTTTTTTTAAATGCACGAGACATAGAATCTCCCTCTGGAGATATAGAAACTCATTGCTGGCAGGTGTCCCACGCTACATTATCATGGACTTGTCATCGTCATCTCACTGTTGAATAAAAGCCATCCCGATGAACCTTCTCTTAGCGCGACCCTCAGCTACATGTATCCAGCGGCTTTCTGCAAGCATCACCAGTTCATCTTTCTACCTAGTTGGGTGCCTTCCATTATTTGAAATACACTTTAGTTTCGTTTTATTCTTAACAGTGGGAAATCAGCAGCTTATGATAACCAAGCGATTAATATTAATCTCATCTTATCAGCTCATATACGTCCCCACCGAGGGGCACTAGCCTAACCTGAATTAGGGCGATTTGGGTTTTAGTCGACCACGCGGGCCCAGTGCGGGTTGGTCGACTTCACACACAACCTTCGAGTTTCTTCACAGGTGTGTGCAGGTTTCCTCACGATGTTTTCCTTCACAGTTAAAGCAATCGGTGAGTAGGTATCTATATGTACGTAAGTTTCGAATAACTCATTGGTACATTGGCCGTCCGGATTTGAACACGGCACCTCTGGTTAGGAGGACCGAGTCGTTACCGGTTGAGCCACCGACGCAAGGGATCAATACAACACTGTAACTTATAAATACGGTTAAACGTTTACAGATATCCACGAATTAATATGAAAAGTGACAGAAACAATAATAATGTTATATGTAACAACAAAGAAAAAAATAATTTTATCGTGGCGTCAAAGACCTGCCTATGCTAGCTTTTTACTGCCCCAACGGCCATCTGTTCAACGAGCTATGTGACGAATGATGATAATAGACCCAGATTGTTTTAAATAAGTAGGTATTTTAGGAAGCGTCGGTGGCGTTACGGCTAGGGCCGCCGCGTCCTGTCCGGGAGGTCGTGGTTCGAATCCCGCCACGTACCAATGTGATTTCGAATTTAGATTTCATATTTACGTTTATCCGACGCTCTTACGGTGAAGGAAAACATCGTGAGGAAACCTGCACACGCCTGCGGAGAAATTCGCAGGTTGTTTGTGAAGTCGACCACACCGCACTGGGCCCGCGTGATCGACTAAGGCCCGATCGCCCTAATTCAGGGTAGGCTCAAGCCCCTCGGTGGGGACGTATATGAGCTGATATGATGATGATGAGGTATTTTAGTCAACAATGATCCATAACGTCTTGTCATTTTTACCCACCCTACATTTCATATCTTTACGAAGATCAGCAGACAATACACAAGGAAAATCGATAGCTGAATCATCACGACTTAACAAAAATTATTCTATACAATCTTTGTCATCTTCGTGCCAAAAATTGTGGTAGATCTTTCGCTGATCAGTGATCAGGGATTTAGGGTTGAAAAAATTAGTTTTTAATGACATAATGAATTACTTATTTATTATTAGAACTTCATTTTCTACGTATCCTTATTGTAACTAATAAAGCTAGTACATTGTTTAAAAAAACCGGCCAAGTGCGAGTCAGAACCGCACACAAAGGGTTCTGTACCATCATACTAAATAGCGCTAGTTTCTTAACGTTAAAAAAAACACCTTTTTTGTATGGATACCCTCTTATTTTTTCACTTTTTTTAATTTTTAGTATTTGTTATAGCGGCAACAGAAATACATCATTTATGAAAATCTGGCTATCACGTTTCATGAAATACAGCCTGGTGACAGACGGACAGACAGACGGACGGACAGCGGAGCCTTTGTAATAGGGTCCCGTTTTAACCCGCTGGGTACGGAACCGTAATAAAATGAAGTCCCCGCCGAGTCTGTCTGTCTGAACGCGATAAACTCAAAAACTACCGAACGGATTTTCATACGGTTTTCACCAATGAACGGAGTGATTCATGAAGAAGGTTGCTTAGAAGCTTGCGGCTCTCGCACCTGGGATCCTGTAGTATAGAACTAAAACAGATTTTCATTATTAAAAATATATAGGTAATTTATAATTATTAAATATAATTATTATTAAAAATAAATATAATTTTCTTTTAATGGTATATTTGGACGTATATAATGGTTTTTTTTTTCAATATCCACAATTGGTAAACTATTTGCATTAATTCACATAATGGTAAATGATGATGATGCCCAAGATGGAAGCGGGCTTACCAAGATTCTCAAAAGCAATCGGAAATTGGCTATCTTATATTCAAGCCAGAACACATCAATGCTCTCAACATGTCTATCTCCGCCGGGGATCGAACCCGTGACCTCCTGGACGGTTAAAAATATAAAATCAAAGATTTTACAAAATATTTTATTTCTTCACATACAATCATAAATTGTGTTTAAATAACCTAAAACTAATTTAATAAACAAACGAAAAACTCAAATACGACAATTACGCAATTTAATTATAGATAAATAAAAAATAGTAATACAATTTCATTATCGATGAAAAATTAAAAAAGGTAGGAAATTTTATTTTTCATTTTTATTCACAGTGTTGGCACCATCTCACTTGATGTTAAGTGACAATGATGTTGAAGGTGGAATCGGGCTTACCAAGATTCCCCAATGCAATGGGAAACTTTTCTTCAAGCCGGAACACATCAATGCTTTTAACATTGAAGTTTGGCGGCAACACTTAGATAAGTTGTGTAAGCTAGCCAGGCTGGCGTAGAAAATGTCCTGCCATGTGCCTATATTATGCCAATTCCTGTGCCTGCCACCAACCAAATCGAGCCTAGTAAAGTTAAGATCCCACTAGGAATTGAACAAGCGACCTCCTGGTGTGAAGAGAACGATTCAACCATTACGCCGCCACGGAGGCGGTTAAAGATAATAAGATAATATTTACCTATATTGTAAGCCAGGGGTGGCCAGGATGAGCATTGAAGTCATGTAACATGAAACCAATCAATTTTCCAAGGATTTATTTTATTTTTAAATTTTTGTGCCATCCCTGCGGATAATTTGTAAAGTGAAATAACGAGAGTTTTGTTTGAGTAAAAAGTCTTTTGACTGTACCTGCGTCACGACTTTATCGCACGATTAGAGCTATTGTGCTCGAGCAGATAATATTGTGGCTAACTGTACACGATCGCTCGTAGACAAATAAGGAGCTAGCTTTGGGGCCACGAGATGGGCGGGTGTGTTGCTGCTATACAGGGTGTAACAAAATTGGTGTAGGTACCGTTAACTGGAGCTTCGACTCATCATACTGAACAACTTTTGTTCTATGACATTGCTGAAATCGCAAAATCGTTTACATATACGCGACGTCATCGATAAGTTTATGGTAATTCCAGCTGGTCTTTAGATAATATATCTTAGTCAGTTGTTATTGTGAATTTAATGATTCCGTCCAACAATTAAATCAAGTAAAAAATTAACAACTTTCGCCAAAACTCAGTCTTTTTTTTCAATCAATTAGTCAATTGAAAGAGTAACGCCAGAAATCCGGAGTACCAGTTGTATTATGCCATCTATAGCTTGTCTATTAAATCACAACTTATGTATCTATCCCTATAAGCGATAGCGCAAACTATACATAAAAGATACAGAACATTCTAGGTCATCCCGTCTTAGTATAATATATCTGAATTTACCAAGCCTGTTAATGTGTTAATCGCCTCCGTGGCTTATTGATAACGTCCATTAGCTTCACATCAGGAGGTCGCGGGTTCGATTTCTAGCGAAGTCTTACTTTACATGACTCGGTTTGGTTGGTGGAAGACTTTTTTTTATCTCAGCCGCCAAGTATCAATGTTAACAACATTGATGTGATCCCCCATTGTTTTGGGGAATGTTGGATAACTCGATTCCAGCTTCGGCATCATCGTTACTTACCAACAGGTTAGTATGATGTTAAGGGCTTAAAGAACCTGTAGAAATTCCCCGCTTCGCTCATAGAACCGCTTATTGTCTAGCCTCTCTAAATCCAAGAACGGAATGACGGACCGCTATCCCGTAGTTCCCATGAAGCTATGTATTTATGGCAACTGATTCTGTCCGGTCTAAACCCAATTTGGCTACATCATATTTACGATTTTGCCTTGTAATTATAATTATTTCATTAGACATTCAGAAGGAGCCGACGTCATTCTTATTACTATTACCGGTTTACATTCTTGGGTTTAGTTAACTTTAGATGTTGACAATCGCTTGATTTAATGGAATTCTGTTATTTAGTTGCTGTACAATTAATTAAGAAGATTACTGAATTATGGATCTTTTGTCGTAGGAGTTTATTTTTTTGATACATGAAGAGGGTCCTAAAGTAGAGACCGTACGTGTAGGCAACCTATTATAATAGGTCTTTACCTATGAAATTACCTAATCAGTTTTTGAAGTTCAATGCCAATTCTTATTGAAAATAAAAAAGTTATTGTTTTTTTTATTATTGACACTACTTATGGTCTATTATTAGTAACTAGTGGCATGTCTTTAATGTTCCAATCCCCTGAGCTATGTACCATTGAATGGAACAAAGGCGTTTTCTTAGTGGTCAGATGAGGCAATTTTTTTGTGTAGTTAATTTTCTTGAATTTTCCTGAAAGTGACGAAATCATATGCGGGGTATTCCCAAATACGACATTAAAAACGAAGAAATGCTGGTATAACTCAAGAGCTTTAAAATTAAAAATGTGGTTTTTTGGCCTCTTTAAAGGCGATATTTTCAGGTGAAAAAACCCGACTTCATGGGGTTAAAGCCACCGTGCTCTCAAAATATCTAAACAATAGGCATATGTTTACCACCATTTTATTTCTAATAGTCTATTTTGAGAATAAATTTTGTTTTAATAACTATTGTTATTAATATTAATTTTCATCTTTAAACTATTTTATACAATCGGCAATTTCATATGTAAAGACCTAATATAATATATACAGGGTGTAACAAAATTAGTGTAGGTCCCGTTAACTGGGGCTTCTACTCATCATACTGAACAACTTTTGTTCTACGACTTTGCTGAAAACGTAAAAAAAAATTTTTACTCTTCATACAAATCGATCGTCTGATCTACCGATTTTGTGCATTTTAGCACAGATTACTAAATAGTTATTAGTATGGAGGGTCCAAATTTTTTTTTGAGAATTGACTATGGGTTTCTTGGGGAAAGTTGTTCAGTATGACGGGTAGAACCCCCAGTTAACACCAATTTTGTTACACCCTGTATACCTCACCAGTTGACAGCCACTCAGAAGGCCAGACGCATGTCACTCACAATAGTGAGCTGATCTTTTACAATTTTCAAAGTTCCTCGTGTTTTTAACCGACTGCAGCAGAAGGAAGGTTATGTTTATCGAGTGTATGTATGTATGTTTATTTCTTTGGCACGCCCTGTAGTCTAAACGCCTCTATGGACTTTGGAGTGCGAGGTGTCGTTAGGTTTGTCTTGCGAGTGAAATAGGATACATTTTTACTCGACTAGTCAAAAAAGAGGTTATTTATAACTTTGACATGCTCTGTAATCTAAACTGTTTGATAGATTTTGGAGTGCGAGTGTGTCGTTCGCGTCGCCTTAATCCTGTGAGTGACATAGGATACATTTTTACCCGACTGGCCAAAGAATAGTTAAGTTTTATGCAGTCGGTTTTTTAATTTATAATTCATTCCTAAATTATTATTTTTTTATTCACAATTAGTAAACCCTTGACAACATCTCACCTGGTGTTGAGTGACGATGTTGCCGAAGATGGAAGCGGGCTTACAAAGATTCCCCAACGCAAAGGGGAACTGGCTATCTAATCTTCATGCCGGAACACACCAATGATATCAACATTGATATTTGGCGGCAAGACTTAGATAAGATGGTGGCTAGCCAGGCGGGCTTAGAAAATGCGCCCTATGAATAGTTTAATAGTCTTACTGTTTTCTTGGCTGCGATGTAGACCCTCCTTATCTTTCTACTGCTATAAGTACTGAGTGTGTTCGTCTCTCCTTTTGTTTGGAGTTATTGCGTGGTGTGTGAAGACTATTGGAAGACATACAATTTTAACTATCGAGCTGAGAGTGTTAATTCTTTGATATCTACTAGGGATGCATCCGATACCGATACCGATATATCGGCGATACTTCGGGTTTGCCGATATATCGGTATCGGCGATATTTTTATGGCAGATTCAACGATACTTTTCAAATTTCGCGCTTTAAAAATGTAATGTAAACGCGCGTGTTGTCCCATCTATTTCGTTGCAAACGAGGCATCTGTCGCATCTGAGAGACTATTTTCCACCGCAGGTCTTATTCAAACAGACTTGCTAAATCGCCTTTGCCCGCAAAACTTAAGAATGCTTTGTTTTTTAAATAATAATCTTATAAATGTTAATTTTGATTACTAAAACTATTAATTAATTGTGTTTTAGTTATTCTACCTTCCTTTTTGAATTCAATAAGCGTATCGGTATCGGTATCGTATCGGCATAAAGGCGTATCGATGCATCGCTAATATCTACCATGTATACCCATACCATACACATCCTCACACGCTAAAGACTTAAGGCCTTAAGATGGGTCAAATGACAATATTCAATTCAAATTATTAAAAGACTGCACAAACCTATCACTATAGAAAAAATATATAATATACTTAAAATAATAAAAAAAACGATTTAATTGAATACAATTTTAAAAATATTACCTCTTTTTATGTAAAAAATTATCCTGTAGACCCTGTTTTTTGCATTAAAAATTTCTCGAAAACAAATGTTTATGTTGAATAAAACCAACACCCCAAAATCGGTGACTTCAACATTTTTTTATTTTTGTGAACACATTTTTTAAAACTTATTTGAAAGTGAAGAAAAGTAATAAAAACATGTAAAAATCGAGAATCTGGCATTTGGTTTCAACGTAACAGCCGCGTTGAAGACCTCATTGATTTGAACTTAAAATGAATAGATTTACGTTCGATATTATTTTATCACGGATCGACCTACTCGGATTGAGTCGTCTTAAAGCCTTAATGTGGGACGCCCTCCACTGGGTGGACTGAGGATTTGTGAAGTTGGCTGGCGTCAGTTTGATATGTGGAGCGCTGAAAGAAATTGCGCGCCTCGGGGGTGGCTTATGTCCAGCCTGCAGTGGACTGACAAGGCCTTGTGATGACGATGATGAATTGTTCCTATCTGGATATTGTGCGTAAGTATTCAATATCGCTTCATCGGGGGTAGGTTCCTTACAAGTCTTTGGATCAATTGTATGCTGAGTATATTAGTGATTAGCAGTTATAATAATTATATACCCGTGGCCTTGCCTGCGTAGATATCGATGGTGCGTGGATGGATACCTAGTGTGCGTGTGTGGATATCAAGGGTGCGCCGTGCGCGAGCCGCAAGCGGCTTGCTAACTTCATTTATGAACCCTATATTGATCCTGAATTGTCCATTCTGAAAATTGGTGAAAAAACGATTGAGCCCTACAATAGTCACATAATGTATGATGTGTAACATGAATATTTATGAAATTAATGAAATATCAGGCTGCACGTTGTACATTCACGGACCGGTCCTTCGGATAGTAGGTCATCTTTGCCTTCGGCCTCACACTAGGTGGCATGGCCATGTTACCTTAGCCTTCGTGACTTATAAAACGTTTGCATTTCCTGTTACACTCTACCGTTCGATTTCACAAAATCACTCCCCCAATATATATATTTTATTCAGTTGCAGGAATGCGAGTGGAAAGGTGTTTCACATTTAAAAAATCGGATAAGTAGTTTGGGAGATTGTCTTTTACATCCAAAGTTACACACTTACATACTTGACGTCTTTATTACTTAAAATGGTTTTTTTTTCTTTTGTTTTGAAATTGGTAAATAAATAAAAAAGTATACTTAGTTGGTTTCAATTTCATGAATTTATCTGTTTTTATTTACTATCGTTGCAGTTTGTCACTTTCCCAGACCCGTTTGGCTATTGATAAGCCCTTGGCATCATCTCACCTGATGGTAAGTGACGATGATGCCTAAGATGGAAGCGGGCTTACCAAGATTCCCCAACGCAATGGGGATCTGGCTATATTATACATGGGCTATATTAACATTACGCCATGGAGGCGGTCAAACTTGATTGGAATTGGTGACTGTGGTTTTAATTTCTCCAATCCCTACATAATGTTTTGTTTTCTCTGCTATGTCTTTTCGAGGCTTCAGAAAAAATATTTACTTTCCTCTGTTATTTAGTTAAGGCCAGTACTCTTTATTATACTGTGGTTAAGACGAGGTATAGATTTGTAGCTGTCTTTTTCTTTACGTGTAAAGAGTAAAGAAAATAACAACACTTTATCACTTTTTCAAGGGATTTTCGTTTCAATCAAAAACTACAATGAAAATATAAAAAATAAGAACGTTACTCACTTTGTATTATCATAACAAATATTGTTGAATATTTTTTTTAAAATTTATACTTAAAAATATTAGTCATTACTAGAGTTGAAAGTAACGGTGTAGACCTATCTTTGGGTTTTTTTTCTATCCATAGCAAAACTGCTCAATCGTGTTTCTAATAGCTTTTGACTTTAAGGATTATCATCAACAAGAAGGGTATATTTTTAAACCTTGGATTTTCTATCGCTAAGGAGTAATTGACTTCAATAATTGAAAACGCTAAACACGTTAAAAAACCGACTTCCATCGCAACAACTTAGTACATTTTTGCATTATTATTTTTGGTTTTTGTAATTTTCTAATAAATTATTGCACCGATTTTGATAAAATTTATATGGGACCACACGGGAAGCACTAGCTTTCAAATAAAAAAAGAATCATAAAAATCGATTCACCCCGTCAAAAGTTTTGAGGTAACATACATAAAACGAAAAAAAAACATACAGACGAATTGAAAACCTCCTCCTTTTTGGAAGTCGCTTGAAAATAATTAAAATCTGTAATAATACCTACCGCCTTAACACAATCATTGTCTTATTTTCTTAATTTCTTCGTTTTATTACCTCTGTATTAACTTCTTTACTGTCCCAAATTGTAGGCCCCAAGTCGTTTCAATTCCGTAAGAATTGACGTAAAACCGCAAACGTTTTGGTGTTGAAAAGCGTTGCGACATACATAACATTTCTTGGGAAGACGAGCTACTTTCTTGGCATCGTAAGGTCATATCAAACTTCCTGGTTTAAAAAAATATTTATTGAACTTTCCTTTGCATTTACTGGTCAACTGTTATGTGGAGGAGAGGCTTTGCAGGCTTCAGCTGATTTTGAACCTTTTATTGAAGCTCTTTGCATAATGGCTAAAGAAAGAGGATACGATCTCTTTAGTCTCTACAGTTTTTACTCCATATTATAATTGGCTTAAAACTAGTGTCAATTATTTAGGAAGAATAGGGATGACGACAGCATCAGAAATAAATTATTATTTCTTTATCGCTAAATTGCCTTCCTATTTAAACTTCGGAAAACCTTAGTCGTTTTGTTTTCCATCAAGTCTTCGACTTCTAATTCACCAAAATCACAAAATGAGTACATAAATGACGCTGCAAAACTATGACGTCACGCCTAGGTATTTCAAACATTTTTAGAACAAAATGTCATTTCTGAAATCCCTATTTTTGATTTTAGCATCCTGTCTCTATAATTATTCCTAGCTTTATAGCTATACTAAAAAAAGATTAAACTGCAAATCGACCTTCATTTGAAGATTCGATAATTATACGTGTATCTTGCGGCTTCTCGCATTTTTCGGGAAAGCAGCTCGCTGCAATGTTAAGGTCAACGTCCACGAACAATGGGAGTCTGTTGATGTAACGCCGAATAACACGACGTTACGCGCCGGCGGCCGCGCGCGCGCAAGTGCGGGGCACACCGAGAACAAGGTCGAAAATAGGCTAAGTTAAAATTTTCGATAAAACTATGACGTGATCATGTATTATCATAAGAACAAATAAATTGTACGGCAGCCTGCACTAAACTTTCTCGAAAAAAATTTTATAATTTTTTTTCATACAAAAATTTTATTTTCAAAATTTCTAATAATGTTGATGAATGCAATATGAGCATGATCAAACATACAGTTATTACTTATTCGTAATAGATGTCAATTTAACCCATTTATCCAAAGTTTTGGAACCATCTATAAGGCCCCTGATACGACTTGACGACTGCCAGCCGGTGATTGAAACCGACACCAACTTTATTTATAAGTAATATCTTAAATTTTCGTTGAATAAACCAACCAACATTGCTGGAGACGGAGAGAGATGAAGTTTCCCTACGAATTTAAAATTAACTCTATTTATAGTATTACAAAATTACCTTCTAATCCTTACAATATTAATTTTATCTTTTCACGCTTCAGCACCTAGACCAATCTTGGTGAAAATTGGCATGCAGGTAGCTTGTGTCACTGGGAAGGATATAGGCTACTTTTTATTTCGTGAAAACAGCATGATCCGATGTAGTTTCTGAGGTAACTGATAATATAATTTTTTTTTGGTTATTTTTTTTAACATCACAACGCAACAATGGATTGTTGTGATTGTTTGCACAGAAATAGTTGAGGAGGTGGTAAATGACATAATTTACTAATTAGCATATCCTGACATAGTTTCCGAGGGATCTGGGGAAAACTCATTTCCACGCTCGCGTACGTCGGCGTCGCAACGGAGCAACCGATTGAAGTGACTTTTTTTGTATAAAATTGGTTGAGGGGGTGGAAAGTGACATAGAGTGCTAATCAGAATAGCCGGATATACGAGTAGTTCCTGAGGGTTCTGGAGAAATTTCATGGACACGCTCGCGAGCCGCTTGCACCACTCACCCCCAAAGACAGTCATAAAAACGATGTCCATGCGGGCGAAGCCGCGGACAAAAGCTAGTTTGATTCTATTTCTTTAAAAAACAGGCACACGAAATATCACCGTTGCACCCAGTGCGTCACGTCCGCTAACCGCACCGCGTACAAACTCCTCTGTTTTTAGCACTAAATCGGTACATGTTAGTGATGTAACGGACCTTTATCTCTTAGTCAATACCCGCCGAATGTTTGTCTTTTTACCGCCGCCGCCATTCTGTCTGAGTTTTTTAAAAATCAAATGCAAGCTTATTGAAGGTTTGCTACAAATCTTCGAAGTCAATGCACCGCTAGTATATCTGGTAAATCTTTCCTTTCAAAACGGTGTATTCCCTGATTGTTTAAAGAAATCTATTGTGAAACCCTTATTTAAAAAAGGAATCACAACATCTATGGAAAACTACAGACCTATCACACTTGTTCCAGTGCTTTCCAAGATTTTTGAAAAAGCCATGAAGATAAGGTTAGTTGATTTTTGCAACAAATATAACATTATAAGCCAACAACAGTTTGGATTTCAAGCAAAAAAGTCCACAACTTTGGCAATGTTCTATTTAGTGCGTGAAGTTGTGGAGAATATCAATGCCAAAATCCCTACTGTAGCTGTATTCTTTGACATGACTCGTGCCTTCGATTTTGTATCACATGACCTACTGATCGAAAAGCTGAGCAACTTAGGTATAAGAGGCTTAGCGCTTGATTGGTTTCAATCTTATTTAAGCAATAGAATTCAGGCTGTGGAAATAAGACATTTGGATGAAAAAAATTGTGTTACTTCAACCAAATCTGAATTTATGGTAAATAAATGTGGTGTGCCTCAAGGAAGTGTACTTGGTCCATTGTTGTTTTTGCTATACGTTAATGACCTTCCTGAGGTAACACCACAAAAAAGTATCTTATTTGCTGACGATATTTCCATCATAATACCGTATAATATTAAATCGCATAATTATGAAACTCACATAAATAATAAAATTAAGGAGGTAATTGATTGGATGGACCAAAATAACTTAATTGTAAATATAAATAAAACTAATTATATACAATTCGGCACAAATAGACATAACAAATTAAAACTTAACATACGTAGCAATGAATCACATATACAAGAGGTTACTAATACAAAATTTCTAGGTGTTGTATTGGACGATAGTTGTAGCTGGGAAAAACATACAGAGACTTTGAGAGAAAAACTGAATCGCTATGTGTATGTCTTAAGCAGATTAAGAAATATTTCAACGGTTGAGACTATGCTTTCAGCATACCATGGTTACGTAGCGTCTATTCTAAAGTACGGCTTGTTAATATGGGGAAATTCTGTACATTTTAATAATGTTTTCATTGCACAGAAGAAATGCATACGAGCTATGTGTGGCAAAACATCCCGTGAGTCATGCAGGCCATTATTTAAGTCGTTAGGACTGTTACCCTTGCCCTGTATGTATATTTTAGAGGTCGCTACTTTCGTAAAAAATAACTTACATGTATTTAAAAAGACGAAAGATGTGCACAAAAGGACTGTAAGAGACCCAAACAAATTAGTTTTAAACAGTATACCCAAACTGACTCATTACAATAGACAGTGTGTAGTAATGTGTGTAAAAATTTATAATGCTTTACCTACTGACATAAAATCAATACCTAATATTATACCATTTAAACGCAAACTTGTGACATTTCTAAAAGAAAAAATATTTTATTCCGTAAATGAACTCCTAGATAGACATTTTTGACAATTAACATAGACTATGACAATTGCGTTTAATTAAATTATTTTGTAGTATTTTTTTTATTTTTTTTTGTGACTGTGTGTGAATTTTAAAAGTAATAATTATGATAAGATTGATATTTGCATGCCAAATCTGGTGAAATATGAGATCTTCCTATATAATGTTAACAGCTTTATAACCATGTTTTATGCAAATAAATTTTCATTTCATTGTTTGAGACAAAATTTGACAGCAGTCATAACAAAAGCTGACAAGCAGGTTATGAGGTCGGGACTCGAAATGGTAGAATAACAACACAATCATCATATCACTTCATATACGTCCCCACCGAGGGGCTCGAGCCTACCCTGAATTAGGGCGGTCGGGCCGTAGTCGACCACGCAGCCCAGTGCGGGTTGGTCGACTTCACACACAACCTGCTAGTTTCTTCGCAGGCGTGTGCAGGTTTCCTTACGATGTTTCCCTTCACCGTAAGAGCGTCGGATAAACGAAAATATGAAATCTAAATTCGTAATCACATTGGTACGTGGCAGGATTCGAACCACAACCTCCCGGACAGGAGGCGGCGGCCCTAGCCGTTACGCCACCGACGCTCATATAACAATACAATATGTACATATATTTTTTTTGAAATCTTTCGCACACGATAAAACATATTTCGATAGAGAATGCAGTTACAAAAACGGAAAACATACTGTTACATTTTGACCTTAAGCATCACATTACTGAGATATTTCGAGTTTAAAAACGCGAGCAGAAACCTAGTTTAATATAAAATTTTAATAACAAACTACTTACTAGTCTTCTATTTAATTATGAGTTTAATTACTATATAGACAATTTAGTGGGACGCCCAATGTGGGACAATTTTGAACTCAAAATATCTCAGTAAAGTGGTACTTTAGGTCAAAATGTCCACCTAATTTTTTATTTAGGTCAAATGACCATTTAATTTTATTTGTCTGTTGTGAGTTGTGTCAGTTCGTGAATGAAACATTTTCTATTCTATTCTATATATATATAGGTATTGTTGGTCTTAAAAAATATTCATACATAGTTGCTATACCACGCTCCATACCAAAATGTTCCAACCCCTTTAAGTTTTGCTATTCTAAAACTATCTGAAATATAACTAACCTTGATTATCTTGGTAGTATTGTTTCAAACAGTCCTTAGTTTATTAATAAATCAATGGTTCTATACCTCTATGAAACTCTTTGAATTGGTACCTATACGAAAATGCACTGCCTTTTATTTAGCAAACATAATGATGGCATCCACATATCAACTCTCATTTAATTAATTTACATGATTATCTGACCTCTTACTAAGATTATTTGTGATGTGGAAATCAAAAATTAATGAATCCTATTTTCCATTTGTTCCAGATGTGACTTCAGCTATGGCAGCCACCGATGGCCAGGTCATAGTAGCAGCGTCACGCTGGTCCGATGAGGGCCATTATCTGAGAGAGTTTGTCCTCAAGAACCGACTGCCAGCAGTCGCTAAGATCATCAAAGGCCAGTATGGCGGTCTCGGAGTACCAACATTACCGAGCCCGGGCCTGCAAAGCACAGCTCTACTCGTATCAGTGGGAAAGCGAAAAAAGATAATCGCTCAAGCGATAAAATTGAAGGAAGGGAGGCGGATGGTTAGCGTAGGCCCAAGGATTTCAATTCCTGATTCTTATAAAGGATACTTCGAACTGCTAAGTGAAGAAGGCAGAGCTGTAAGGTGTATAGAATCAGTGGCTGAACTAGCTAGGAGAAAGCTAGAAGATGGATGCTTAGTTAGAGAGCCAGTTAGAGTTATTTGCGCTAAAACAGATCTAGATGGAAACATAACAGCTGATGGGGCCAGAAATTTACCGGCAGGTGAAGTCATAATGCCTAGAGGAGAAGTTTTTCTAGGTAAAAATAAATATTTGAAATGTACTGATACTAAAGACGATACAATATTACTTAGTTTGGATCAGAGAGGCAAATTTTCTGCTGTAGCAAAAGAAGATAATATTAGTGGCGTTCATACTGCAAAGACATTGCTAACAAAGAGATTGCCGATAACGGTGAGATTAGTACATGGCACACCACCTAGAGGCCTTAAAAGTGCGAATAATTTCGTCCCTGAAATAAGACTGCTATCTATATTTGAAGAGGAACATGTATTTGCATTGTCACTACAGAAAGAAGGTAATGCCTTAGTGTCTTTACCTCTAGCAGCGCCTTTGAAAATGCAAAAATGCAAAAATGAAGAACACATTAAAAACTTCATGGAATTCTCTAGGCTAGTTGAAAAGTGCAGTCGTTTACTTGTCGACGTAGTAGACAGGATAAATGTTCTAGATGGGAAACTCGGTGATCCAAAAAGGCTTCTTAGCGCTCCTTTACACGCACCACCGTTAGTCAAGACTGGATATTTCCTTAGAAGGAGCGCTTCGTCTGACTCGGCCAATCAGCATAAACATTTATCACGTCACAGCCATATTTACAGTAGCCACAGAGATGAGAGTAGCATTCCTGATGAATACGATGAAATCGACCAAATCTACGATTACGTTAGGGGATTTGCACCTTTACCTAAAAATATTAAAGCGTCATATTCAAATGAACCTATAATAAAACACGAGTCAGCTCCATCATCTCCAGCACCTACCCCCATCCACATGCCTTTAATAACTGAAATCAAACCTGAACCACCGCCAATAGAAACTATTCCAACTAAAAAACCAATCAATGCCCAAAAGGCTGAGAAACGCACAAGGAAATCACCAGCTGCGGTCAAAGATACGCCTATAACGGTCTACAAAGAAAAATGCTTAGTAGCACCAATAGCAAACCTACCTAAACTGTACATTAAGAATAGCGTGAACAACAACAAAAGCAGAATGGCGTTCCGACAAAAGAGTAGTTCTCCGACTAAAGAGTCACCTAGTCCTTTAGCTAGTCCAATAAGACCACTAACAAAAGGAGATTCTCCAATCTTCAATATACGATATAAGAGTCTTTCAAATATCCACCAAGCAATGGAACTTGATGGTACGCTGGACTCAAGTCACTCAGGAGGTAGGACATCGGGCGATTCAGGGAACGGTCCGAAACTACCAGAGAAAAGATCGAGGAAACTGAGTAGGCCAAAGTCGTTGACAAATCTGGTTTGGGAACTGAAAGGGTGTCCGGTGGAAGCGAGCGAGAAACCAAAACCTAGAATAAAGAATGAAAATTACAAGAAACTTGGAAATAAATTGTCTTTGGGTTCACAGAAGAGGACGATGCTGTATCTTTAAAAGGTGAGTTTTCATTTTAAATTATTTTATAAGGAATTTTAGAAGGTAGTATAGAGGTAACCAATTTTAAGTTTTAAAGCTCTGATGATAACTAAAGATAACATAAAATATAGAGAAATAAAGATTCAAAAAACGCTTCATAAAATATCTAAGATCTTTTGGTAGAACTTCATTAAACTCGAGAGCTGTAGCAAATTTATTCTTTTTCTGCTAAATCTAAATCCATTTATTGCAAATCATAATACATAAATAATTACCGAATCTGTACGTACCCAACCTTGAGTATATTCATTACTAGCTTTTGCCCGCGGCTTCGCCCGCGTCGACATCGTTTTATGACGCAAGCGGCTCGCGAGCGTGGACATGAATTTTCTGCAGATCCCTCGGCAACTTTATCAGGATATGCTTATTAGTAAATCATATCATTTCCCACCCCCTCAACAATCTCTGTGCAAAAAATTACACAATCCATTGTTCCGTTGCGATATTAAAGAAATTAACCAAAAAAAGAGTATATTTTAAGTTCCCTCAGGAACTGCATCGGGCTATGCCATTTTCATGGGATAAAAAGTATTCAATGTCCTTCCTCGTGACACAGGCTACCTGCATGCCGAATTTCATTATGATTGGTCAAGGCGTTGAAGCGTGAAAAGATAATAAACAAACACATTTTCACATTTACAATATTAGTAAGGATAAGCAAAAGTAACTTTATCTTTCCTAGACTTGAGACCGCACACGTTGACTAGACTAGTTTCACAGAAACTATAAAGCCGGCTACTAACCTATCATCATTACAGCTCATATACGTCCCCACCGAGGGGCTCGAGCCTACCCTGAATCAGGGCGATTAGGCCTTAGTCGACCACGCGGGCCCAGTGCGGGTTGGTCGACTTCACACACAACCTTCGAGTTTCTTCGCAGGCGTGTGCAGGTTTCCTCACGATGTTTTCCTTCACCGTTTAAGCAATCGGTAAGTATGTACGTAAGTTTTTGAAAAACTCATTGGTACATTGGCCGTCCAGATTTGAACCCGGTACCTCACTATACTGCTTTAAAATTCGAATCATGGTAGAAAACACAAAAAAATATAGTAAAAAGAAACTAAAAAACACGCTTTTAGCACATCAAACTAAAAAAATAAAAATAATTTAGCGTGGGTTGCTCGATATACGAAAAATACGCCCCACGCTTTTTTCACAATAATACTAGTATTTTTCGTTCAATATTGTTTTCAGCTTATATTAAGAATTATTGTGCTTTAAAATCGTGTTTTTTAGTTTTTTAAACTATATTAATTTTTCAATTTTTAGTTCTGGATAATGAGTAAAACTTATGAAATTATTGTATTGTCACTGGTTCTTGATAAATGTACCTACAAAGTTTGAATTAAATCTGTCCGTTTAAAGTGGCTCAAGATCGAGTGCAAGGGAGTCCGTTACAAGCATACATACATACATACAGGTGAAGCTAATATAAGCGTGCTATAAAAAGGTCCATCAGACCATAGTAATCACCAATACGGTCTTGGCCTCCGCTTCCGTGTATGGAGTATCCAACCCGATATACGGAAAAAAATGGGCGGAGTGCGAAACGGGACCACCACACACACCTCTACAAAAGTATGACAAGGATACCCATTCATTTTAAACAAAAGACATCAACGCAAGCAACAAAAATTTTTTTTTTTCATCCACTTTGGACTCCTTAGAGCGATTACGACTCACACTTGGCTGGTTTATATTATTCGTTGTTTTACTTTAGGATTAGTACTAATCGCATTAATTTCACGCTTGTAAGTATTACCGATTTTACAATAAAGCAAAAATAAATAAAAACTTAAAAATATACGTGTCAGATATGGGGATAATTAATTATTCACTTTTATTTTTTTTATTATTTATTAGTGAATTCCCAATTAAAACACATGTTTAGTAAAAATTTTTGCCGGCCACCTATCACTGTTCAATATAATATGCAACCTTTTAAAAGTCTAACAGACAAACAGTTAGACGCGGATGGACAACGTAGGCTTAGTAATGTTAGTAGTAACAAAATTATTGTTAAATTTCCCATTGACTGGGGCTTCTGCTCATCATACTAAACAACTTTTGTTCTACGACTTTGCTGAAAACGCAAAAACAAAATGTTTACTCTTCGTACAAATCGATCAGCTTATCGACCAATTTTGTGTATTTTGGTATGGAGGAGGGTCCAGTTTTTTTTTGAGAATTGACTATGGGTTGCTTGGAGAAAGTACGCCGTAAAGTAGATCATATAAAGTATATAACGAACAGAGTTTCATAAAAATCTTAAGAGCTATTTTAAAAAGTGTGTTTTTTTAGTAAGGTGGCAACCCTAGACGCCGACATCACTATTATCATGCTCCTGGGCTACCACCGCCGAAATGTTTTGATTTTAATGAATGTCCCCATCTTCTGAACAACGGTGAGTATAGAACTTGGGCCTCGACCTTCCCCGTCTTCAACTTCAGTCAAAACAAGAATTTCAGAAGTGTCTGTATCAACTTCAGTCAAAACAAGAATTTCAGAAGTGTCTGTATCAACTTCAGTCAAAACAAGAATTTCAGAAGTGTCTGTATCAACTTCAGTCAAAACAAGAATTTCAGAAGTGTCTGTATCGAACCCAATACCCTTCCCTACCTTAACCATAAACAAAGCAATTGATGCGCAAATGTCATACATAAGTTGAGACAAGTTTCCGAGGTTAACGAGAGGGTCGTGTGATGTGTGTGTTAAACAACTCAATAAAGTTCTACAAATCGACACGTAGCGTTAGGTAGTGAATAGTGAATGTTATTGTGAAAGTGAGGATGTCTGCATGGAAGGAATTAGGAATTGAAAGTTATGGTGCTTCAACCAATTTACATGTACAGGATGTTGAAAAATTGGTGTAGAACCCGTTAACTGGGGGTTCTACCCATCATACTGAACAACTTTCCTAAGGAACATATTATAGTCAATTCTCAAAAAAAAAGTTGTACCCTCAATACTAAAATGCACAAAATTGATCGATCAGCTGATCGATTTGTATGAAGAGTAAAAATTTTTTTTGCGATTTCAGCAAACTCGTAGAACAAAAGTCGTTCAGTATGATGAGTAGAAGCCCCCGGGACCTACACCAATTTTGTAACATTGGTCGAAGGCTCAAAGCTAGAATGTGGCTTCGCAACTTATAGAAGACCATATTGAAATGAATTTGTTAATATTCTCATTTGAAGGTGGACAAACGTTGATTTAAAGACAACATCCATGTACCCATCATCATATCAGCCGAAATACGTCCACTACTGGACAAAGGCCTCCCCCAAGGGTTTCCGCAACGACCGGTCCTGCGCTGCCCGCATCCAGCGGCTTCCCGCGACTTTTACAAGGTCGTCAGACCGATGAGTGAGAGGCCTGCCTACGCCTACAACTTGCGGTGCGCGGTTGCCACTTACGAACTTTACTGCCCCAACGGCCTTCTGTTCTACGAGCTATGTGCGAAATTTAGAGTTTTGAGGGATTTTGAGGCTTCTCTGATTCGATCACGTACTCGTAGTTCTGAAAAATTTCTAAAAACTGAATTGACAAAAAAACCATATATTTATCAAATCTGCCTACAAAATTTGACGAGAATCGGTTGAGAAATGTGACCTGTAGAGAACAGCCGGAAATCCGCCGAACATATGAAAACATTTTAGCACTTAGCGCTCGCTCGGTGAAAAAAAAAATAGATAAATAGATATCACGTTTATTTGTCACTGCAGTCACACACATATTATTTATTACACTCGTACATAATATAAAACAAAACATTACTATAGAAGAGCAAAAAAAAAGAATACTAATAAAATACAAAAAAAACGAGCAAACAAAACCAAAACTAACGTAACGAAAATACAAATATGTTTAGTGTGTATTTCTGTGTGTGTGAGCGCGCGTGTGTATGTGTGTGTGTGTGTGTGAGGGTGTGTGTGTGTGCAAAATCTCTTAATACGTACGTAATAAGTACGCTCACTAGCGCTTGTGTGATGTTTGAAACGTCCAGCGCCATCTAGTGGTGTTCATAGAAACCATGTTTTCAACCCCCTATATTTCAGCAACCTCTTGAACGATTTGACTCATTTTCGAAATTAAGAATTGTTTTTGTCTCATTAATTCGCCTACCAAATTTCACATTGTACCGATAGTAAATATACAGGGTGTAACATAAAGGTGTGGTGATACTTTAAGGTGGGCTTGTACCCATCAAACTGAACAACTTTCTCCATGGAAACCATAGACAAATCGCAAAAAAAAATTGGAACTTCCCATACTAAGTTGGCTGATCAGCTGATCGAGTTAGTATGGGAGAGCCAAATTTTTTTTTCCGATTTGACTATGGGTTCCATGGAGAAAGTTGTTCAGTTTGATGGGTACAAGCCCACCTTAAAGTATCACCACACTTTTATGTTACACCCTGTATATAGGTACTTTGGTTCCGATCAACGATACTATACGATACGAGTTATCGTCCAGCAAACATTCATACATACATCCAGTAGACTCAGAGAACTTCTTTAACAAGTTAGTAACGAAATATTTACAAAATTTGCTCTTTTATTGGGAAACCGCAATAACGCTTTACATCATAGGTAACTGTAAACTAAAGAACGCCTAGAAAATCGCTCGTTTAGATCTACAACGGTATGATAATGTCTTCTTTGCCTCACATAAGAAAACCACAAATTCAATAAATTACCAATCACACAGCGCCCACAATTCCGTACTAGAAGCTAGCATTAAACCACAGAGTAACGGCACATATCATTTGACATATCACGAGAAGCGAGCGAGTCTGAACGCTGTGCTATGCTGTGCAGACAGTTGCAAAATATTTGTAGATGCTACCCACGAAGAAACGGGTTATTCGCATCGAAACTTCTAATTTTTTTTTATTAAAAATTTGAGTGCGGTTGACTTTATCTCATCTGATGGTAAGTGACGATGTAGTCGAGGATGGTACACGCAAACTCAAATAATGCCTATTCACTCTCGCCTTGAAGATCCCCGAATTATAGGAGTCGGGAAACACAGACGCAGGCAAGGAGTTCCACTCCATCGCTGTCCGCATAATAAATGAGGAAGCGTAACGCTTCGTGAGTATAAGCTATTATTTTGCTAATAAACTGAAACGGTAGATGTACCTATAATGCAGACTACCTAAAATCAAAAACTTAAGATTTAAAAGATGACGTTAGTTTCCTTGGCGCTTTACTCGTGAAATTGCATTTTTTATTCAAAAAAATTATTATCATTGATTAAATTTATTTAAAAAAAGTCTTTGCTTCTACAACTTCTTTACTTCTTCTTATTCAACTGATATTTTTTTGCATTCTGTACCCCTATTCCGTCCGTCTATCAGCGGGCTGTATTTCATTACCGTTATAAGCAGACAATTGAAATGTTTTTAATTTTTATTTCTTTTTTTAGCCGCTATAAAAATAAATATTAAAATAAAATCAAATTAAAAATTACAGAAACCATACAAAAAATATTTTTCATGTTCTTGCACGATGGTATGAAATCCTTCGAGCGTGAGTCCGACTCGCACTAGGCCAGTTTTTTGGTTTTTGTTTTTTTAGAATGTTCAGAGACATTTAAACCTATTGCATTCGATTATAGAAGAAGTTGTTTGGTGCCATGCCAGGCAGGACTATTAACAAAAGAATTTTAATGATATGTGTGTGGTTTGCTACTGTTCTATAGTAACAGGTTTATTTACAATTATCCCAAAACCTCTTGGTTTCCGTGCTCTGCAAGGCACGCTAAGCCGTTAGAGTGTTAAGCCGTGTGAAAAAACGTGTCAGAAAAACTTCTGACAGTGGGGTTCGCTACTAGCCCTACTACGTAAACAAACCCGGACTTAGCCCCTGTGTGTGGAGGCAAAGTATATATATTAGTACTAACATACAGTATTGACACTCCCTGCCGCTCTCTAGATGCGACCTCACCCCCTCGTCTCGTCACCCAGATTGATACAGATTAGTTACAGTTTGTTTGTCGAACGTATAGGATTTCGCCGCCATTTTGTTTGTTCCGTCATTCCTTTTTTGAAATGTCATTTCTGGCCCGTTGTATGAAGTGTCCAGGGTATGGTGGAGTATAGTCTAGACCAGTGTCCCAGTGGTAGAGACGGTTATGTTGTTAAAAGATGTTTAGGCGTCGAAAAATGCCTTACAAGTAACTATTTAGTAATCTGTGGCCTTACTTCATTGTCTAAGTGCAAAGCGGGAAACTCGAACAAACACTCCCGCGTTATTTCGCATTCACGAAGTGCGAAACTGCACATAAATTCAGACAATCATAACCTGGATGAGTTTTTCTGATCCTTTCCGTGCTCCGCAAGGTACGCTAAGCCGTTGGTGCCGGCTCTTATCAGCAGATTGCAGTCGTTAAGCCGTGTCAGACGCCTTATAGGCGGCTTGAAAAACTTCTGACAGTGGGGCTCCCTACTAGCCCTACTACCTAAACAGGATTTAGGTAAAGGATGAGCGTAAAGCTGACCTTGATACCAAACGCGACCAGTTAAAGGCCCTACCACCTGCGACCATTTCATACAATTACGAGGGTGGTATACTTAAATGCCCTCAGTGCGCGAGGAGTTTCGCTGCGAAGATTGGCTACATAAACCATCTTCGAGCGCACGCGCGGCAAACCGACTAGGAGTCGACATGACAGAAATCGATCGGATAGATCATCATCATCACTACCTAAACAAACCCAGACTTGGGCCCCGTGTGTGGAGTAGGGCCTAGATCCGTGCCCCAGCAGTAAGGACGGTTAATGTTAGGCGTCGAAAAATGCTTTACCCCAATGGCGAAGTGCAAAGCGGGAATAACCCGAACAAACACTCTCGCGTCATTTCGCGTTCACGAAGTGCGAAACTGCAGATAAATGCAGACAATTGTATGTTTGTTTCCGCACGTATCGTAACGTGAGTGAGGAAATGTATATGTCGTAGGTTTATAATCAAATCAGGATTTTGATCAAAAACTTGGGCTTTTGTTTTTTTTTTACTCTTTTAACTTTGATCTTTCATATCCTAGAAGATTCAATCCAAATGTATGAGATTAGGTAAAGTAGCGGTGAAAGTGCACATAACTAGGTATTAAAACACTCGTGTGATTTTGAAACTCTCACTCGTATTTTAATACCCCTCATATATGCAACAGTTTCATCATCATATCAGCCGAAGGACGTCCACTACTGGACATAGGCCTCCCCCGAGGATTTCCACGACGACCGGTTCTGCGCTACCCGCATCCAGCCGCTTCACGCTACCTTCACCAGGTCATCGGTCCACCAAGTGGGAGGCCTGCCGGCGCTACGTTTTCCGGTGCGCGGTCGCCACTCGAGAACTTTACGGCCCAAACGGCCATCCGTTCAACGAGCTATGTGCCCCGCCCACTGCCACTTAAGTTTAACAATTCTGAGAGTTATGTCGGTTACTTTGGTTGGCCTATGGATCTCCTCGTTTCTGATTTGATCACGCGTGACCGTTTCATAAACTAGCTACTATTATTGCACGCCAAAAAAAAAAATACAATACAGGACTAACAAATAATAGTGTATACATAAAGTGCGATGACCTCCAATATGTTTGACAGATATCATTCGGTTTGAAATGACAGGAAACCCCGCTGTGACATTTGTGCAGCTCGAAAACACCTTGATCTCTAGAAGAGGGCAACAAATGCCGGTAGGAACCTTCCTATACGTCTTATACAGGTTGTTACAAATTTGGTGTTGATCCCGTTAACTGGGGATTCTACTCATTATACTGAACAACTTTCTCCAAGGAACCCAGTCATTTATTTTAAATTTTGGACCTCCATACAAAAAATCACTAAATTGGTGGAGTTTTTTTTTCGATTTCAATAAAGTTAAAGAACAAATGTTGTTCAGTATGCAGTTTCAACGCACACACTAGTAAATTAGGACTTAATAGGGCGGGCATCGGGAGGGCCCAAATTAATTTAAAAAATAAATGTTTCCACCTCCAGGTTTTAACTAACAAGACAAAAAAAATAATGGGATAGAATAAAGTATAGTGAGTCGAAAAACGAAGACAATGTCAGTCAAAATATTAGAAAATCATTAAAAAAAACAAATTTAAAAGGATATGAACTAGAAAGATTGACTTCGTCACACCAAGTATGATGAGAGTAGAAGCACAGATTACTAAATAGTTACTTCGTAGTAGAAGCCCCAGTTAACAGGACCTACACCAATAGGGGATCGGACTGCTAGTCATTTGAGTTACTTTTTATGATCTGTCAAAAACGAAATTTTGTTCTGAAAATGTTCGAAATACCCACAAGTGACGTCATAGATTTTAGCGCCATTGACGCACTTATTTTGTGAATTTGATCAATTAAAAATTGAGACGTGATGGAAAAACAAAACAAGTAAGGTTTTTTGAAATTTCAAGAGGAGAGCAATTTAGGAAATCATATTTCAGAATTTATTTTTGATGCAGTCCGATCCCCAATTTTGTTACACCCTGTATATGTACCTACTTTACTGCGCCAAACCTCGAACCCAGTGTCACCCAAACTATTTGGTTGCATAGTCTATCTATCTACACTAATGTAATAAAGAGGTAAACTTTATATGTTTTATAGCAAAAATGAATTAAATTTATTTAAAAAAGGAGTAGGTACTAAGTTCGACTGTATTTTTTTTTATGTATGTTCACCGATTTTTTCGTCAATTGTGGACCGATTTTCAAATTTCTATTTTTATTCGAAAGATATACTCTTCCCACTGTCACCAAGTCAGGATCTGATGATGGGATCCCAGGGAAATCGAGAGCAACCCTCAAATTACTCATAATGTAGGCACTTATTACGTGATCGGTCTATCGGTCTATGCATACCTACGTATATATCTATGTATAACATTAAAAAGAATTTTCTTGCAACTCCTAACCGTAAAGGAGTTGTACCTTCCTACACCAGCTTAAGACTAACAGACGCAAGTATTTTAATAGCTTTAGAAAACATATTATGAATCACCTAATAAGTGCCTATTTAAGGGGTTGCTCTCAATTTCCCTGGGATCACATCATCAGATCCTGACTTGGTGACAATGGGACCCCCTCGGGAGTATACTCTTTCGAATAAAAAGAGAATTTTGAAAATTGGTCAACAATTGACGGAGAAATCGGTGAACATACATTAAAAAAAATACAGTCGAACATAGAAACTCCTTCTTTTTTGAAGTCGTTTAAAAATACCTGCTTGGTTTCGCTATATAATACGTAGAATTTAGATTTAGGGCCTAATCACTGGCAAATGAGTGGCCGAATACTTGGAACGAAACTCCATGCTGTGGTAACACCGGTCGGCGAAGGTACTGGCGATAAGAACGTGCGGATAATAAAATGTGTATCACTTCCCTTAAGGCGACTGGGACCGGATGGTGTCTGGCAGCACACGGAGTTCCAAAAAGGAAAGCCGTCTTTTTTTTTATTATTATTCTCAATTGGTAAGCCCTTGGCATCACCTCACCTGATGGTAAGTGACGATAGACCGTCTGCCCGGCTGCGGTGTTCAACGACCTGTCTACAACCGGCGGCTAGATGGCAGTAGCCCTAGCAGCGGTTAAAACCGGAAAATATCAAGGAGGGCACCGCTCACAAATTTACATTAATTCCATAACATTTAAAAAAAAATGGTTATCTGTAAAGTCGATTTACGGACGATAGTTTAACGTGACAAAGTAATAACGTAACGGGACAATGAGCGTAACGGGACATTGAGTCATCCTTTTTCGTGCGTGCAGATTGATCCATCGATTTACGTCTATTAGACGTTTTCACGTCAAAATTTTAACCAAAATTTACCAAAAATACAAAAACCATAAAAAATAAACCACCGACCATCACTCTTTCTCCTTTGGTTACTCCATTAGCTTCACTTCAGAAGGTCGCATGTTTTATTCCCGGCGGAGTCACAGATTATTAATTAGTTACTACGTAGAGTCTAACGTTTTGTAATACTCGGTTTGGTTGGTGGTAGAGCATTTTCTAAGCCCGCCTGGCTAGCTATCACCATCTTATCAAAGTCTTGATGCCAAACATCAATGTAAACAGCATTTATGTGTTCCGGCTTGAAGATAAAATAGCCAGCTCTTCATTACGTTGGGGAATCTTGGTAAGCCCGCTTCCATCTTCGGCATCATCGTCACTTACAATCAGGTGAAGTGATGCCAAGGCCTTATTTTATTTGCACAAATAAAAATAATATTGACTTTTATACTCAGAAACAAATTAAATAAATGTCTTTAAAATCACTGGTTATTTTTAAATTAATTTTCAAATTATAGGAAACATATAGGTAGTGAACTAAAATACAATTTCTTAAAGATAATTATTAGGGCAGAGGCTCAATAAACTTCCGACCTAGTCAAAAAGCCCTCCCCGCAGTGCCATATGATCAAATGTTCATAGTGGTGACGTCACGGCCCAAATAGTATGAAAAATTGCGAGTCGGAATCGCTCATAAAGGATTCCGTACCATCGTACAAGATTTAACACTATACTTTTTTTCATTATCATCATACCAGCCGAAAAACGTCCACTGCTGGACAAAGGCCTCCCCCAAGGATTTCCACGACGACCGGTCCTGCGCTGCCCGCATCCACCGGCTTCCCGCGATCTATGTACATACTTTTAAAATACTTTTCACGGAAGTACGGTACTTTTAGGCCTACAATTTTTCATTTTTTTTTATTTAGACATAGACAACATTTATTTTCGACACCAAGAAAGAATAATAAATACCAAACCTGAAATGAACACAGTAATAAAAGAAAATTAACAAAAATAATAAAGTAAATTATTTAATTCGTTGTCATATACAGTCATATAACGGTGAAGGAAAACATCGTAAGGAAACCTGCACACGCCTGCGAAGAAACTCGAAGGTTGTGTCTGAAGTCGACCAACCCGCACTGGGCCCGCGTGGTCGACTAAGGCCTAATCGCCCTGATTCAGGGTAGGCTCGAGCCCCTCGGTGGGGACGTATATGAGCTGTAATGATGATACAGGCTGTAACAAAATTGATGTAGGATCCGTTAACCATCAGGACTTGTACTTATCATATTAAACAACGTTTCCCAAGAAACCCATAGTCAATTCTCACAAAATGTTTTGGCCTCTCCATACAAAATTGACAGTGAGATAGACCGATTTTGTATAGAGGCCAATTTTTTTCAGAACTACTAACCCATAGTTGTCCTGTATGATGAGTAGAAGCCCTGGTTAACGGGTCCTACACCAATTTTGTTACATCCTGTATAGTGTCAATATAAATACATACTCTAATAATATACTCATTTCAATTGTCTACCTAATACGGTTTATGACATAAATACAGCCCGCTGACAGACGGACGGACGGACGAACGGACAGCGGAGGCTTAGTAGGGTCCCGTTATGGAACCCTAAACACCACCTCAGTATTCATTTCAATTTACGATTATGAAATGAATTAAGTAACATTAGAGATGAGTGTTATTAAATTCCTTTTTTCTAGTATAAAATTGTTATTTCTCCGAATTGTTTTTTTTTTCTTACCAACCTTATACTTAATAAATATAATATTCGAAGAATCTAAAAAAAATTATGTTGAAGCTTTAATTTGAAAATAATTTTAATTAATTCGTATTCTTTTCTTTAACGTAGCTCAGAGGCAAAGTTCACTGGCTTTATACAGGAGGTCGCGGGTTCGATTTCCGGGGGTTCAATTGTAAGACTCGGTTTGGTTGGTGGTAGGGCATTTTCTAAGCCCGCCTGGCTAGCTACCACCATCTTATCTAAGTATTGCCGCCAAATATCAATGTTGATATCATTGGTGTGTTCCGGCATGAAGATAAAAGATAGCCAGTTCCCCATTACGTTGGTAAATCTTGGTAAGCCCGCTTCCATCTTCGGCAACATCGTCACTTACCACCAGGTGAGATGTTGTCAAGGGTTTACCAATTGTAAAATAATAAAGAAAACCCTGTAAAATTGTAAAATAATAAAAAAAACCTTTCATTTGATATCTCCGACCTAATAATGGTCGAAGTTTGATACCCATACCATGGGAGTGCTTAAAAAAATAACTGATCCGCCAACTTTTTGAGCCCGCCATATTGGATTTCGAATGACGTCACTTGTTGTCCAAACTTAACGTGTATGCAACATTTCAGCTCAATCGGAAACCGGGAAGTGGTTCCAATTTAGTATCCAAGATTTGTCCCAAACAAACAAACTAACTATACAGGGTGTAACAAAATTGGTGATGGGGCTTTTACTCATCATACTGAACAACTTTTGTTCTACAAGTTTGCTGAAATCACAAAAAAAAAATTGTTAGTATTCATACAAATCGATCAGCTGATCGACCAATTTTGTGCATTTTGGTATGGAGGGTCCAAATGTTTTTTTTAAGAATTGTCTATGGGTTCATCGGGGAAAGTTGTTCAGTATGATGAGTAGAACCCCCAAACAATTTTTTGACATCTTGTATAACTTACTAACACAGCAAGTTAACATAAAGCTTATTAAAACTGAACAGTGCCAATTATATTCGTAAAGTCTCCAGGAATAGAAAATGTTACTTTTCCACGCGAAAAACTAACGCAAAACAATACAATATTTACGATTATGATCACAATAATGCTATCTGTACCAAGCAATTTTGCAGTTACTGGCAAATTAATTGGGCGACTGCAAATGTCCCTAATGGATAGGTGTGGGCCCGCACCCTTGTTTTGCACGCCACTGTATTAAGTATAACCACGCCTAGAACTTTATTTTTATTTGCAATGAATTACAGTAATAACGTTGTTGTTGTTTTCATACTTACTAGATTGGGTTTATTAGTCTTCTTCGAGCGCATGAAAGGGCAGACCAACTGTAAGACCCTAAGTATTAGGGTTCCTAATCACAGGGTTTATAATCACAGTTTTACGATATGGCCATAATCTGATATGGCTTACAGTAGCGCAGCGCCTTTGATATAGTACAAGTAAATAAGTACGGTAACTCGAACCCCAAACGAGCGATAATGGCCTAAACACGTAGGGCTGTTAATAGCCTAAACATATATTGATGCCGCCACGGCGTAGGTGCACGAGCCTCGTGCCCTACCCCGCTAGACTCAAGCTCCCCCGCGGAGATCTTCCCGCACACCCCGCCTTAGCTGCTCAGGCGTATCGGGAAAGAAGTTGACGGGCTATAGCAATACTAGCCTGTAGCACAGATTACTAAATAGTTACTTCGTAACCTGTAGCACAGATTACTAAATAGTTACTTCGCCTGTAGCCAACCGGAGTTCGCCAGGGCGGTGCCCCGCCGCCCGCTGTTCCGCAAATACCCTTTCGTTGCTCTGCGTAAGTACTGCACTACTGTAAGCCGCTATATATTGTAATACCGTGCTATTATTATTTTTGGCAGATCTGTGGCAGTCGCCGTTGCCGAAATCGGTTAGATGATATTATGTATTATTATTTAAAAGTATTGAAATGACTACCACACGCAGAGGTTGGTAAATAATATTCAGATACACTAAGGTCGGGTGGCCCTAAACTAGTATAGCCTGTTCTCTATACTTACAGCGTGTAACAACCTTAATTTTGTGGCCACATATGCCATCGAATTAAATTTTTTTGAGTAAAAAAACCTGTGCGTGTCAGCCCCGACGCGCGAAAGGAGTTTACTCATGAACCTTTTTTTAGGGTTCCGTACCCAAAGGGTACAAACGGGACCCTATTACTCCGCTGTCCGTCCGTCTATCCGTGTGGCACAAGGGTTTTTTTTATGAACCGTGATAGCAAGACAGCTGAAATTTTCACAGAAGATGTATTTCTTTTGCCGCTGTAACAAAAAATATTAAAAATAAGAAAAAGTGAAAAATAAGGGGGTCTCCATACAAAAACGTGTTTTTTTTTTATCATGAAGAAACTAGCGCCATTCAGTATGATGGGTTTTGAAACATTAAACTAGCGCCATCTAGTATGATGGTTCGGAACCCTATGTGTGCGGTTCTGACTCGCACTTAGCCGGTTTTTTGCCTCCCGGCCTCGCTCGGTACGTTCCGGGCTCTACCCTATGCGGAGCTCATGCCTTCGGCCTCGCAGGGAGCGCTCCGAGCTTCGGCCTAGGGTAATGTTTCCTTAGCCTTCGTGACTGAAAAAACATAATAACACTAAAAGTAACTGTAACGCGTTACCGATCTACATAGTTTCTCCATTGCATTGAGGAATCTTGGTAAGCCCGCTTCCATCTTCGGCAACATCGTCACTTACCACCAAGTGAGATGTTGTCAAGGGTTTACCAATTGTGAATAAAAAAAAGATTTTACCCCTCATTTATATTTATACCTACCGGGCCCTATACATAATAATAGAAATCAATACTGCTACATATATACTTTATATTCCATATTGGGTAGAGTAGAGGCGTTTTCCTTGTTTAAAAGTAACTTTGTTAAGTTTAAATTAATAACCATTTTTGGTGGATAAAATCCTCTTTCGACACTTTTTAGGGTTCCGTACCCAAAGCGTAAAAACGGGACCCAATTACTAAGACTTCGCTATCCGTCCGTCTGTCCGTCTGTCACCGGGCTGTAGGTATTTCATGAACCGTGATAGCTAAACAGTTGAAATTTTAACAGATGATGTATTTATGTTGCCGCTATAACAACAAATACTAAAAATTAGAAAAAGTGAAAGTCTCCATACAAAAAACTTGTTTTTTTTTAATGTGAAGAATCTAGCGCCATCTAGTATGATAGTACGGAACTGATCTCGCGTAATACTCGTGAGCGGGTGCTGTCCGTGTGAACTGGCCTACACTTGTCAAAGGTATCAATGACATTCAATGATTTTTATGTATTTCTTTTCGTGTCATATTGTTTTCATAATCTAGAGCAATGACTTATATATTACTGGCGTAAGGACCCGGCCAACGCGCGCGACTAATGGGCCCAGCGAATTGGTGCGAAAATCGAAAGTTTCGCACACTCGCGACTTAGTCGTCTGCGGGACATTGTTCAGTGCGGTGGAAAAATATTCCATATAAAAATGCCTTATTGTGTCGTAAGAGGCCGTAAATATCATAAAAGAAAGGCTAAAAAGAAACATGGGATGTCGTATCATCGATAAGTAACCTTACATTGTATTTTTTCTTGTAAACAAATTTAAAAAACGAATTTTTAAAGCGACAATTCTATCAAGGTTCTTTTAACTCGGCACGTCAGTCAACTCTCGCCCACGCTAGTTCGTACGAGTTATGTCAGATGGCGCTACTTTTTGCATGTATGAAGAAAATCAGACTAAAATATGGAGACGGGCGGATCCTTCTGTTCAAATCTGTGATCTAGAGACATAATCTGGTTAATTTCAAGGATCGAATTTTGACATTATTAACTAATGATTGTTTATTTCTTGATTTTTCACAAATGAAATTATGTTAATATTATTTTATAACTATCAGAAATAGTGTAATTTGCACCTATTTTGAATAAAAATACCTTAAATCTTGAATCTGAAAAACTAGCGCCATCTAGTATGATGGTACGGAACCCTATGTGTGCGGTTCTGACTCGCACTTGGCCGTTGTTTTAAACATATTTGTTAAATTTATGAGGCTCATCAATCATCATATCAGATCATATACGTCCCCACCGAGGGGCTCTAGCCTACCCTGAATTAGGGCGATCGGGCCTTAGTCGACCACGCGGGCCCAGTGTGGGTTGATAGACTTCTCACACAAACAGATGTGGCTAAAATTATAAAACTACTTACAATGATGTGAGTTGGTTTGTTATTCATTGTCAAGATTCAGATTTTAAACCTTACAACGTTACTTACAAACAAGTATATATAAGTAAGTATCACACTAATATTATAAAGGCGAAAGTTTGTGAGTGTGTGAGTGTGTATGTTTGTTACTTCTTCACGCAAAAACTACTGAACGGATCTGGCTAAAATATGGTAGATTAGGACCTGGATTAACACATAGGCCACCTTTTCTTGAAAAGTCATAGCAACGTTGTTTACGCGGGTGATGCCGCGGGAAACAGCTAATTGTTTAAATAATTGACAACGCTAAAACGTTCAGAACAACCGTCTTCATGCTTAAAATTGAGGCGTTAAACCGACGACGTGTTTTTCCAGAAATTGGTACATAATATCTTGAAAACCACTGAACCGATTTTTATGAAACTCGCACTGTTTTCAAAGTTGAAAGATACCTAATCTAAGGAAAAAATAATCATTGCAACTAGACTTCCAGTTTTTGAGAAATACGTAGGCAAACACATACATATTACATACAAACATACATACATACACTTGTGAAAGGCACACCTGTTTAGAAACTCAATTAGACTAACATAAGGAAATATTGTGCAGTTCAACAATAATACATACATACGGATCGAATTGATAACCTCCTTTTTTGAAGTCGGATAAAAAAAACTGGTCAATAGAAGCGAAGACTCAACCTGTACCTGGAATTTCCTAGGGGCTAAGTAATCTAGTTTTTGCGAGTCTAAGCCGATGTCCAGTCTATTAATACAGTTTGAATTATGTATAAGGAAAGCCTGTTGAATAGGACAACACCCTTTACCTTCGACCAAATATAACGGACTGGCCCTATCCATACATTGATCTCATCAAAAATGAGTCAAACACAACTACACGCAAACATACACTCACACCGCTATAGCAAAGTATTATTAGTACTAACGTAGCTATAGTCTACCGAATATGTATACCTGGGACAAACAGTCCAGTTAGGTAGGCCCAACTTCGAGAAAGAGATCAATAGTCGAATCCAACTCGGCTGGGCAGCGCTTGGGAAGCTTCAAATCAAATCAAATAAATTTATTGCAGGCTGCACAGCCCATAAATGTTAGTAATATACAATAACTTACAAATCTAATGTTAGTGACATTACAAAATAAAATATTAACATAGTCCCTATATCCGGACACTGGCCAGGCGCTTGTGTAGCGTTGTCCAGTGGCCAAATATAGGACAGTCTGGCTTGCTGGCAATGGGTTTCAGGATGCCGTTGGTGCTGCCCCTCACGCGTTGCATCAGGGACGCGACTCTTCTGCGCACAATTGCATGGAAGCCGTCAGTGCGTGCTTCTGCGAACATCCCCGACGCACTACAGTAACGAGGCAACCCCATCAGCACCCTGAAACCATTGTTGTATTGCACACGCAGAGCATTGACGGTCTTCTTTGTATAACTGACCCACAGGCTGCACGTGTAAAAGGACTGACAGAACGCCTTGAACAACGTTATTTTTACGCTACTTGTACAACGTGCGAACCTGCGAGCCAGCATATTACATCGAACCGCCAACGCCCTGCGCTCCCTTTCTACATCCATATCATCACATAAATTATCTGTGACCCAGTGGCCCAGATACTTAAACTGAGTGACGATCCTTAAGTCAACACCTCCCAATGTAACCGGTGGCACTCTATTGTAAGTTTTTTTACCAGACTTAAAGACCATCAACTCACTCTTGGTTAAGTTGTATCTGAGTCCATGAGCCTCCGCATATTTCTCACATATCTTTAGTAGCTTTTTGAGAGCATTGATCGACGGGCTCAGCAGCACCATGTCGTCCGCGTAACTTATGTTATTAACAATTTTCCCATCTATAGAGCAACCGACTTTGGCACTGCTGAGCTCCCCGATCAGTCCGTTCATGTACAGATTGAAGAGTGAAGGAGAGCTTAATCCACCCTGTCTCACTCCGCACCTCAACCCGTACATGTCAGATAACGAGCCTGCCCATCTTACAAAGTTCGTTTGATGTTTATACCAATATTGAAAAATGGCTATCAATTCTTTTGGCATATCAGTTTCTGAATATAATTTATTCCAAAGAACATCATACGAGACCAAATCGAAGGGCTTCGAAAGATCGAGGAAGCACGCATATATCGGCGTGTTCCTTTCTTTTTTTTTTATTAAAAATTTGAGTGCGTTTGACTGCAACTCACCTGATAGTATCGAACAGTATGCTTGAGACTAAGCTTCGCAATATCTTTACGTCCCAGATACCGCAGTGTCTTAAGACCAAGGTCTTCGACGAGTGTGTGTTGCCAGTGATGACATACGGAACTGAGACATGTTCGCTTACTATGGGCCTCATAAGAAGGCTCAGGGTCACCCAAAGGGCAATGGCGCGTGCTATGCTCGGAGTTTCTCTGCGTGATCGAATCAGAAACGAGGAGATTCGTAGGAGAACCAAAGTAACCGACATAGATCTCAGAATTGCTAAACTTAAGTGGCAGTGGACGGGGCACATTGCTCGTAGAACAGATGGCCGTTGGGGCAGTTAAGTTCTCGAGTGGCGACCACGCACCGGAAAACGTAATGTAGGCAGGCCTCCCACTCGGTGGATCGATGAACTGGTGAAGGTCGCGGGAAGCCGCTGGATGCGGGCAGCGCAGAATCGGTCGTCGTGGAGCTCCTTGGGGGAGGCCTATGTCCAGCAGTGGACGTCCTTCGGCTGATATGATGATGATGAGTCTACCGAATATCGTTCAAATATAAAAAGTAAGTGTGTGGTTTTATGAAACCACGGTAAAAGGGAAACTTTACAGAGGACGAAACGATCATGGCTGCTCTCGCTACGGTACAGAGGACGAAACGATCATACTGTCAGACGAAAGCGACCGTCACGCGACATGCAACACACAGACGAAAAAATTTGAGACGATATAATAAAAGTTTCACAAGGACAGAGATAGAGAGATTTACCCGAAGTGTAGTACGAATTTCACTCACTTTGACCTTCAACCAATTTGGGGAATACTGATCGACTGAGAGGAAATGAGCGAATTCGCTCATTCTGTAGACATCCAAACCACAGTTCGCGTAGGCCGGTCCATAGCTGTTATATTAGTGTGCCAGAATTATAGTAGCTTAAATGTTGGTTTTTGCCTGTTTCAAAACCTATCTTAACAATTTGATTTAATGAATTTAACAATTAAAAAGTGCCACCAAAAATGAGTATTAAGGATTGTCTCCAGGAGGCTCGAGTTTCCATACAAACGTAGTTCCGCTTTAATACAAAAACTACAAGCCGCATTGAATCCAAACTTTGTTAATATATTGAGTAGACACATATCGATGTTTGTAATTAGTTTTCATCGTAGTAAATTTTAACGTAACTAAACGAAGGCTTAAATTAGTTTTCTACTGAAAGTTTGAAACTGCTCTTATTTTTTTCCGTTTTATATTAGTACATCGAAAACTAATTACAAACATCGATATCTGTCTCCTCAATATGTTTGCAAAGTTTGGATTCAATCTGGCATGGAGTTTTTGTATTAAAGCGGAACTACGTTTGTATGGAAACTCGAGGCCCCTGGCGGCCCTGTGAACTTTATTTTATTACGACAAAAGGTCGAAAATGAAAATTATTTTGAGAACGATAAAAAATTTATTATACTCGTAGAGTCGTAGATGTGCTTGCCGTTTGGTAATATTACCTTTTGCTTCTGAACGACTCTCTCAAGCCGAAACCTTCCTGAAGAAATCCTTAGCCAGCCAACCAAGTTCCCAGGAGGTCGCGGGTTCGATTCCCGGCAGAGTCTAATTTTGTAAGACTCGGTTTCGTTGGTGGAAGGGCTTTTTCTAAGCCCACCTGACTAGCTACCACCATCTTATCTAAGTCTTGTAACCAAATCATCAATGTTAACAACATAGATGTGTTCCGGCTTGAGGACATTGCGTTGGGGAATCTCGGTAAGCCCGCTTACGTTTTCTCCATTATCGTCACTTACTCCAAGGTCTTATCGATTATGAATAAAAAAATGTGTCACCTCAGTTGTCCCAATATTTTTCTGTAACTAAAGCCATAAAATTTAAAAAAAAAACGCATCTCTCGTTGCCAATATTGTTTCTGTATCCAAAGCCGTACAATTAAAAATAATTCAAAGACACAGTCATTTATGATTTTAGGAGTCCATGTTGTGTCGTAATTTATACACGGACCTTCAAATGGCGCGTAGCACGGGAGGGGTAAAAAATTGAAGTCACAATATGACTTGCAGCACTCTTAGGTTACAGACATAAAAATATTATTAGCTTTCCATATCCAAATGTCAGACTATAATTAACATTGAATTGTGGCAAAAAGTGTAAGGCTGGTCTTATAAAAGTCACTCTTTACGCTTATCCTTAAAAGGGCGAGCTATAAACTTTCACATTTGTAAATAAAATCTTTAAGATCAAATGTAGAAAAATACATTAAGTGTTTTTTCTGATCGCGGTGCGCAAAGTAATTAAAATTTAATTTAAATGTTAATGTATGTACAGACGGACGCCAGCTCATCAAGCTATGCACTCGTAGTGCGATTCTGATCCATACGCAATCGGCATAAGAACTGTACAAAGTCCAAAGTGTATAGCTTGATGTGCTGGAAATGCACCCTTTTGAATCCGTAAGATAGGTCGGGGAAAAAGTTTCATCGCATTTTGTAAGTATAAATTTTCAATTGAATTTCTTTGCTTGTATTATTTGTACCTGGAATATTCAAAATTTTAACAAAATAAAATTATAAATGTCCCGCCATTTTTTTTCTGTCTACGAAAATGAGTGAAAGTAACATTTGGCATCGTTTCAATGCTCTTAGTTTTCCTACGCTTTCTTTATTATGTTTTATTCACAATTGGTAAGCCCTTGGTATCATCTCAACTGATGGTAAAGTGACGATAATGCCAAAGGTGGAAGCGGGCTTACCAAGATTCCCCAATGCAATGAAGAACTGGCTATCTTATATTCAAGCCAGAACACATCAATGTTGTTAACGTGATCGAATCAGAAATAAAGAGATCCGGTAGGAGAACCAAAGTATTGCATTGCTCACAGAATCTCCAGATTTAAGTGGCCTGTGCGTGGCACATAGCTCGTAGAACAGGCTGTTGGGGCAGTGTAGTTCTCGAGCGGCGATTGCGCACCGAAAGAAATAGCGTAGGCAGGACTCACACTCGGTAGACCGACGACCTAGTCAAAGTACATATAATATTACTAACATACAGTATGGACACCCCCTGCTGCTCTCTAGATTGCGACCTCACCACCTCGTCACCCAGATTGATACAGATTGGTTACAGTTTGGTTGTCGAACGTATAGGATTTTGCCGCCATTTTGTTTGCTCCGTCATTCCTGTTTTGAAATGGCATTTCTGGCCCATTGTATGAAGTGTCCAGGGTGTGACCTGGTGAAGGACGAGGGTAGGCACTGGATAGGGCTAGCGCAGACCAGTTGTTGTGGAAATCCTTAGGGGAGGCATTTGATCATCAAAGGACTTCTTCCGGCCGATATGATGAGACAGTGAAGTTCTGATTTCTTAGAATCGGTAGACCTGCATGTATAGTATCGGAATCCAAACGCCAATTTTAATTTTAGTTATACAGGATGAATCGGTAGACCTGCATGTATAGTATCGGAATCCAAACGCCAATTTTCATTTTAGGATGTAAAGAAAACTGGTGTAGGACCCGTTATCTGGGGGTTCTAGTCATCATACTCATGACTGACTCGGTGGATCAGTGGTTAGTGCTCTTGACTACTGATCCGAGAGTTGTGGGTTCGATCCCCACCCAGGGCAAACATTTGTGTGATGAGCAGATTTGTTTGCTCTGTGTCCGGGTGTTAAATATATGTATGTATTATATGTATGTAGGTATTTAAACGTATATAAGTATGTATCGTACATCAGTCTCTGGTTCCCACACAGGGAAAATTCTACTTTAGGGCCAGATGGTCATGTGTGATTTGTCCCAGAATATTTATTCATTTATTTATTCTGAACAACTTTCCCCAAGGAACCCTTAGTCAGTTCTCAAAAAAAATTTTGACCCTCCATACAAAAATGCACAAAATTGGTCGATAAGCTAATCTTTTTTTTTATCCATAATTGGTTATCCCTTGGCATCATCTCACACTTGAACACTGAAGTATGAACTGTTAAAAAAAACGCGATTACAACAGTCACAGATCAAAAGTTGTTTAGTATGATGAGTAGAAGCCCCGGTTAACGGGACCTACACCAATTTTGTTACACCTGTATAATCGACATAGTTTAGCGGAACTGTAGCGAGCGACAATACGAACTTGAACAGAACCGTCGCGTAATAGTCGCTTTGCGTGTTATCGGTTAGAACAAATGCAAATTAAAACTTAGAAGCATAAGGCATGTAGTCCACAGTGTAGTGTAGAACAAAACAAAGCTACGCAGTAACTACTAACTTTGTGACAATTAACTAAAAGTTAATTTAATGGGAGCCGGGTCGTTCTTTTCCCTCTAATATGGTTGAGAAGAGCGATGGCTAACTCTCGCGTTATACTCGTGACCGGGTGCTGTCCGTGTGAGTGAACTGGCCTACACTTGTCAAAGGCATTCATGAGATTCAATGATTTTAATGTATAACTTCTCGTGTTATGTTGTTTTCATGTTCTAAGTACATTGTTTCTTTTTTTTTAATATCACGGATTGGATTTTGACGTTAGTAACTAATGATTGTTTATTTCTTGATTATGTAATCACTATTTTATGACTATCAGAAAGAGTGTAATTTGCACCTATTTTGAGTAAATATTGTGAATCTTCAATCGGTAGGCCTGCATTTAGTAGCGGAATCCAAACTCTGATTTTCACTTTAATTATACGGGGTGTAAAAAAATGGTGCAGGACCCGTTATCACAGATTACTAAATAGTTACTTGCCGTTATCTGGGGGTTCTACTCATCATACTGAACAACTTTCCCCAAAGAACCCATAGTCAGTTCTTAAACAAAAATTTTGACACATTAGATGCACAAAATTGGTTGATCAGAAAATCAAGTTGTATGAGCAGTTAAAAATCCGCTAATCAATTTTTTTATCCATAATTGGTTAGCCCTTGGCTTCATCTCACTCTTGAACACTGAAGTATGAACTATTAAAAAAAAAATTGCGATTACAACAG
Source organism: Coleophora flavipennella (assembly GCA_947284805.1). Taxonomy (NCBI): domain Eukaryota; kingdom Metazoa; phylum Arthropoda; class Insecta; order Lepidoptera; family Coleophoridae; genus Coleophora; species Coleophora flavipennella. The sequence goes on from OX369290.1 coordinate 7,864,979, forward strand.
TTACAGATCAAAAGTTGTTTAGTATGATGAGTAGGAGCCCCAGTTAACGGGACCTACACCAATTTTGTTACACCTGTATAATCGACATAGTTTAGCGGAACTGTAGCGAGCGAAAGTACAAACTTGAACAAAACCGTCGCGTAATAGTCGCTTTGCGTGTTATCGGTTAGAACAAATGCAAATTAAAACTTAGAGGCGTAAGGCATGTAGTCCGCAGTGTAGTGTAGAACAAAACAAAGCTGCGTAGTAACTATTATATTAAATTGTAACAAAGCGAAGTTTTCTTTGCGAAATATAAGTCAATTTAAGTGAACAATGCCTATCTTCTATACAGGGTGTAAAAAAATTGGTGTAGGACCCGTTAACTGAAGGTTCTACTCATCATACTGAACAACTTTCCCCAAGTAACCATAGTCCATTCTCAAACAAAAATTGATACTAAAATGCACGAAACTGGTCGATCAGCTGATCGATTTGTATGAAGATTAAAAATATTTTTTTTTTATTTTATAAAAGTCGTAGTACAAAAGTTAATAAGAGTATTATGAGTAGGAGCCCCAGTTAACGGGACCCACACCAATTTTGTTACACCCTGTATATATAAAATTCACAGTGTTAGTTGCCATACTCCTCCGTAGGTCTGAGAATACGTATAGAAAAAAAATCACCGGGATCTGTGTGAGCGAAGCCACGGGAAACAGCAAGTATGTATATGTATAAATTTGTCGGCCTTAACGATTTGGATTTAATTGTGTATTTAGGTAATGTTTTATCGAATCAGAACGCGACTCTGCAAGTTACTTTAACCGATATAGCTCGCAGAGTCTCAAAACTGAAGTGGCAGTGGACATGGCTTGTAGAACGTATGGCCATTGGGGCGATAAAGTTTTCGAGTGGCGACCGCGCACCGAAAAACGAAACGTATCGTAGGCTCGTAGACCGACGACTTGGTGAGGATCGCGGGAGGCCGCTGGCGGCAGCACGGGACCGGTCGCCGTGGAGATCCTTGGGGGAGGCCTTTGTCTAGCAGTGTGCGTTTTTCGGCTGGATGATGATGAATGTTTTACATTCCAAGTATATCTGGATAGGTGTCATTCTTGAGCAAATCCATTTTTAGTTTACATGCCTAGGAGCACAGTATTACAAAATAGCGGCCTACAGTAGCGCAACGAATGTACTTACGCAGAGCAACGGAAGGGTACGTGCGGGGCAGTTTACCTATGAAATTGCCGATTCAGTTTTTGAAGTTCAATGCCAATTTTTATTGAAAATAAAAAAGTTATTGTTTTTCATTATTGACCGTATGGTGACACTACTTATGGTCTTTTATTAGTAACTAGTCTAATGTCTTTCATGTTCCAAACCCCTGAGCTATGTACCATTGAATGGAACAATGGCGTTTTCTTTGTGGTCAGATGCGGCAATTTTTAGAATAGTCAATTTCCTTGAATTTTCCTGAAAGTGACGAAATCTTATACGGAGTATTCCAAAAGATGACATTAGTAAAAAAGAAACTGTTGCCTTAACACTAGAGCTTTAAAATTAAAATTGTTTATTTTTTGCCTCAATAAAGGCACAGCAGACTATTGTGATAAATTATAGTTATTGATTATATATATTTTTATATTTTTAAGCTTATATTAGCTTATAATATAAACTTTGACGTGTAACAAGAAAGTTATCAATAAAGAATTGTATTGTATTGTATTGTAAAGGCGACTTTTATCAGGTGAAAAAACCCGACTTCATGGGGTTAAAGCCACCGTGCTCTCAAAATATCTAATCAATAGGCATATGTGTACCACCATTTAATTTCTAATAGTCTAATGCAATTTTGAGAATAAATTTTGTTTTAATTACTATTGTTCTTAACATTAATTTTCATCACATACACACACACTCACAATGTTCTGTTATCCGTTCTTTGTATAAATTATTTGCCTATAATCCTTTTGTTGTCTTCCACTTCTTATAATAATTACTTAGTTTCTGTTAAGTTACTTAGCCGCCACCTGTTAAATTTGTTTTTTTGACCGCCACAAGACACGAGACAGGCCTGGCCTAGTGTGGGGTCACAGTTAACTTGTATTTATGTCTTTATGTTTTTTTTTATGTCTTATCTTTAAACTTATTTTTACAATCTGCAATTTCATAGGTAAAGAATAATATATCTCCGCTTTGTCATTGTACTGCAAGCTTTGCGAAAAATTATAATTCGTTTCGTCGATTAATGCGATCGTGTGCTATGAGCTATTTGCTGTGGCCAACCAATGAAAACATCATAACATTTTTCTCTCAGGTTAGGTACATTGATTGAGTAAGCGTCGCTGTTATTTAACGGGTAGTATTTAAACGAGTGACTGGCAACACAATGAACATGGCTCTTTGTTTTTTTTTTTTATTAACAATTTGATTGCGTTTGGCTGCACCTCACCTGATGGTAAGTGCCGATGCAGCCGACGATGTAACACGCAAGCTCAAATAGTGCCTATTCACTCTCGTCTTGAAGATTCCCAAATTATTCGAATCGGGGAATACAGACGCCGGAAGGGAATTCCACTTCTTGGCCGTTTGCATGATGAACGAAGAAGCAAAACGCTTCGTGCGAAAAGGTGGAACATTGACGACAAAGGGGTGGAACCGCTCCCCGCGCCTGGTACTACAGATAAATACTACAGATAAGTTAGCGACCGACCAAACAGCTACTTTTTAGGGTTTTTTACCCAAGGGGTAAAAACGGGACCCTATTACTGATACGTCGCTGTCCGTCTATCGTCCGTCCGTCTGTCTGTCACCAGGCTGTTGTTCATGAACCGTGATAGCTAGACAGTAGAACTTTTCACAGATTTTATTTTATTTTATTATATTTGGAAAACTTACTGCTATTATACATTAATGATAAAATAAACTTTATGTATCTAAAAGCTGATGACAAGTTTTCGCAGATAAAATTCAAGAAGATATATGTTAAACACAAATTTAAAGCCAAACTAGAAAAAAAAAGTATTTAAGTATTTAAAATATAACAATTTCACATGACTGTACTAGTGGACCGGGGCTGGATGATGATGTATTTCTGTTGCCGCTATAACAACAAATACAAAAAAATATAAAAAGAAAAAAAAGGGGGCGTCACCATAGCAGGGCTACAGGTAAACGCTTAAAATATTCACAGAATATTGAGTTGTATTATTCACTTTAAAAATAAATAATTAAATTTAAATAAAATTATTATTTATTTTTATCCATACAACAAACGTGATTTTTATAGATCTTGGTGCGCGTGTCCGACTCGCACTTGGACGGTTTTTTTCGTACCTGTCAGATCCGCTACCCAGAGGCAGGGTATACATATTAGTACTAACATGCAGTATGGACACTCCCTGCCGCTCTCGAGATTGCGACCTCACCCCCTTTTCACCCAGATTGATAGAAATTAGTTATAGGTTGGCCAAAGTATATAATATATTAGTACTAACATACAGTATGGACACTCCCTGCCGCTCTCTAGATTGCGACCTCACCCCCTCGTCACCCAGATTGATACAAATTAGTTATAGGTTGGTCAAAGTATATAATATATTAGTACTAACATACAGTATGGACACTCCCTGCCGCTCTCTAGATTGCGACCTCACCCCCTCGTCACCCAGATTGATACAAATTAGTTATAGGTTGGTCAAAGTATATAATATACTAGTGGATGCCCGCAGCTTCGCCCGCGCAGATCCCGAGTTTTGCGGTTCCCGTGGGAATTTCCCAAAATCTTTTCTTAGCGGATGCCTACGTCATAACATCTACCTGTCCCTGTAATTTCATCCTGATACGTTTAGTGGTTTGGGCTGTGCGTTGATAGATCACTATGTCAGTCAGTCACCTTTGAGTTATATATATTTAGATTAGTACTAAAATACAGTATGGACACTCCCTGCCGCTCTAGATTGTGACCTCACCCCCTCGTCACCCAGACTGATACAAATAAGTTATAGGTTGGTCAAAGTATATAATATATTAGTACTAACATACAGTATGGACACTCCCTGCCGCTCTCTAGATTGCGACCTCACCCCCTCGTCACCCAGATTGATACAAATTAGTTATAGGTTGGTCTAAGTATATAATATATTTTATATATTAACTAACATACAGTATGGACACTCCCTGCAGCTCGAACCTTTGTTCTACATCTTGCTAAAATGCAAAAAACTTTACTTCAAACAAATTGACCAATTTTGTACATTTTTGTATGGAAAGTCAATTTTTTTTTTGAGAATTGACTATGGTTTCCTTGGGGCAAGCTTTTCAGTATGATTAGTAGAACACCCAGTCAACGAAACCTACATCAATTTTGTTACACCTGTGTATAAGGTCTAACAAAATTAGTTGAAACTATTTTAACTGGTGCTTCTACCCATGAAACTGAACAACTTTCCCCATGAAACCCATGGTCAAATCTCAAAAAAAAATTTGAACTACCCATACTAAGTTGGCTGATCAGCTGATCGAGTTAGTATGGGAAAGCCATTTTTTTTTTTGCGATTTGACTATGGGTTCCATGGGGAAAGTTGTTCAGTTTCATGGGTAGAAGTTATGGTTACCAGTTAAAATAGTTTCAGCTAATTTTGTATATAAGTACTAACTTACCCGTGCCCCATAGTGGGGACGTCATGTTTTGTTAACGAGTATACAAACTATATGCCCAATTATTCAGTCGTGTTTACAAAATTGTATTATCTCTCTCTGTTAGTCGTACACCGTGAGATAGCACTTTCTCGCTTGCCTAAAAAGGACTGAATAAGTGTACCGTTACATCGTTATGTTAGGTGAAGCGGACTTCTGTTACACCGAAATTTTGTGTTGCCTAGGTATCCTTACTAATATTATAAATGGGAAAATGGGTTTGTTTGTTTCTCTATTCGTTTGTTTGTTTGTTCGTTTCTTACCTATTCACGCTTCAACACCTCGATCAATCTTGGTTAAATTTGGTATGGAGGTAGCCTGTGTTACTAAGAAGAACATATGCAACTTTTTATACCGTGGAAATAACACATTCCGATGCAGTTCCTGAGCGAACTGAAAAAACACCCTTTTTTGGTTAATTTTTTTAACGTCACAACGGAACAATAGATTATTGTGATTTTTTGAGGAGGTGGGAAATGTCATAATTTATTAATTAGCATATCCTGACATAGTTCTCGAGGGATCTGGGTAAAACTCATTTCCGTGCTCGCGCACGTCGGCGTCGCAACCGAGCAACGGAGTGAAGTGTTATTTTTTATATAGAATTGGTTAAGGGGGTAAGAAAAGACATAACATACATACACCCGAAAAACATTACCCTCCTTTCTGGGAAGTTGGGCCACAAAGAATTAAACATACTTTCCCATTTCTAATACTTGTATTAGTTAGGAGTTATGATGTAGGTTCTACATAATATATTATTTAAGGCGACTGATATAACTGCACAGTTTTTATTACATCGTCTCAAATTTTTTCGTCTGTGTGTTGCATGTCGCGTGACGGTCACTTTCGTCTGACGGTATGATCGTTTCATCCTCTGTACCGTAGCGAGAGCAGCCATGATCGTTTCGTCCTCTGTAAAGTTTCACATTTACCGTGGTTTCAGAAGACCACACACACTTACTTTTTGATATTATTTTTTTTTAGGTAGGTACTCAAACAGTTTTTAATTTGTATAATGGTAATAATACGTTGCATAGGCAGGCCTCCCACGTGGTGGACCGATGACCTGGTGAAGGTAGCGGGAAGCCGCTGGATGCGGGTAGCGCAGAACCGGTCGTCGTGGAAATCCTTGGGGGAGGCCTATGTCCAGCAGTGGACGGCTGATATGATGATGATAAAAACATTGCAAGTTAAATAAATAAATAAAAGCTTTTAATAAAAACGTCGATTCGGTGTGACAGAATGTCAAATCATCCAGTGACCCGAATGTTACAAATATGGACTGGTCTGTTACCATGTTTCGCGTTATCTCCTGTCCGCGCGTATTTTTAGCGCATTTGAAAGTAGCCTCGCGGTTTTAGGAATATTTTGAACTTCGAAACTTGATTTTGGCTAACTATTAATAGCTCGAAAGCTACGGAAACTTCCGTAGCTTTTAAACTATTAATAGATGCAGCTGGTTTTGGTAACCGTTTTTAAAACACGATAAACAATATGCTAATGCTATCGGTTGGTTGTTATAAGTAAATGTTAGGCTCGAACACCGAATACGATCATTGGGTGAAATGAGAAATGCACAATTGCCAAAAAAAAATTGTGGAAGAGCCCAGCGTACCTATACAAAGGATTTCCACGACGACCGGTCCCGTGCTACCCGCATCCACCGGCTTCCCGCGAACTTCACCAGGTCATCGGTCCACCGCGTGGGAGTCCTGCCTAAGCTACGTTTTCCGGTGCGCGGTCGCTAATCGAAAACTTTACTACCCCAACGGCCATCTGTTCTACGAGCTATGTGCCCTGCCCACTGCCACTTCAGTTTAGCGATTCTGTGAGCTATGTCTGTGTTGTATGTTGGTACTTTATGTATGTAAGTATGCATGCCATGTTTGTCTGTTTCTTTGGCTGAGCGTGTTTTATTATTATTATAACAGCTCATATACGTCCCCACCGAGGGGCTCGAGCCTACCCTGAATCAGGGCTGAGCGTGTAGCCAGATATATTTGAAGGCTTGATTGTTTCAGTCTTTATCACCTAAGTGATATAAGGGAATCGTTTTTAAGCATTGTTTTAATTTTTTTATCACATTAGATAAGTCTTTATTTTTTCTAAATCATAAGATAAATTTAAATTTATTTGCCAAGAAAACATATTACATTTTAGTTATTAATTATATGGGTAGTTGATGAATTCCACCTTATCCAAGGCATGCAAATGTTACCATTTTACTATATGCAGGCATCTATATAAGGTCTAACAAAATTAGCTGAAACTATTTTAAGTGGTGCTTCTACCCATGAAACTGAACAACTTTCCCCATGAAACCTAAAGTCAAATATCAAAAAAAAATTTGAACTTCCCATACTAAGTTGGCTGATCAACTGATTAAGTTAGTATGGGAGGCCAAATTTTTTTTGCGATTTGACTGTGGGTTCCATGGGGAAAGTTGTTCAGTTTCACGGGTAGAAGCACCACTTAAAATAGTTTCAGCTAATTTTGTTAGACCTTATATATTCTTTTACGGAATAGAAACAATTTTCATGCAATCATGTATATGTATGTATAATTTCATGTATACCTGTGGAATAACTTAGTTATGTATACCTTTAGAATTTTTACACATTCTCAAATTTCTTTTTCTTATTTTTTCAGGTATATATACACAAGAAAAGGGAGCATTGTGGAGACAGTCAGAAAATAAGTCATCATTTAGTTCATCGCAGAATCAACGAGATACGACCTTACGATTAAAGGGAATATGGTTAAATTTCGTCATGGTGAAAAAAACAGAAATTAAAGAATAAAAAAAAATCAGAAAAAAGATAAATTCTAAAACAGTTTAGTTAGGTTGACCTTCATTATTTTATTTTAATATTTTTTTGTTTTAAAGTAAACTTTTTTTGATCTCTTAATTACAAGTAAATTCATTGTATTTACTCATAAGATTAAAATGCCATATTACGGTATAACATTCAATCTGTTCTATAGTTTAGATATTACATAACTTTCTTAGATAATATTACCTATCTAGATTTTAATACCTAGTTACATAACTTATAATGGATTATTGAAGTTAAGTTACACGAAACCGACTTTAAAAACCCCCCAACATTCGGTTTAAAATTTAAGTCGGCTTAAAACACTTAAATGTGAATAATGTTTTAAGATATTTAAGTAATGTGAAATGGAAACCAAAAAATTGAGGTGCCTTATTTAAAAAAAAAGATGATTTTACTATTTCGATGCCTTAAAATTTTTTTTTACTTGTACGAAAATTCACGAATATATTGTAAAGAAAAATTAGGTACTCTTAAAATTATTATGTGTTTCCTTCTGATGGCTAAGAGCACCAATTGTAGGTTACGAAGTAACTAATATCTCACTCTTACTAGGCACTTGTTTATTCTTTTTTGTTATACAGGACGACTATAAAAGTTCAGATTCAGATTCAAATATTTATTAGTTATTTTCATCACACCTATTCGAAAAACGACGATTGGTTTCCTCAGTAAGTCCGAACAAAATTCTACTTTGTTCCCTAGGGAGTTTTGGTTCCTCTCTTCAGATTGGCTCGCGTTCGTGCTTCTGTTTTCTCATAGGTCGTGATGAAAATGTGTGTGTGTCACTCGGGGCCAAAATATTTTATTCTCGGGTGACGTAGATATATTGGATTTCTCGCTAAGCTTAGAATTCTACCATAGAATCCTTCGCTCAGCTCAGAATTCAAACTAACACCCTTGGAACAAATTGTTACTTTGTCCCCTTGTTACACAAATAACTATTGTGCAACAAAAGAGCAAAGTTCATTATAATTGCTAGTGGTGCGCTAAGTTTTAACCCCGAGTAAGCGAAGGATCACTATTAGATAGAATCCTGAGCGTAGTGTGAGATTCAAAGCAAAAGTAACAAATCACTTTGCTCTCGTGTGACTATCAAATTTTCACCTTACTAGCGAGAAAATACAAGCTTTAAGAATAACAAAGCACTTTTGCCGCTGAGTGAGCAATTGACTTTTGCGCAACAAGGGCGCGCTATTTTGTATTTTATCTTCGAATTTGGCGAAACAGCTGATGTGTAAAGTATAAAAAAAATTGCTAAAAATTTCTGATCATCATTTATGTACTTACATGCATATTATAGATGATGGTATACCTACACTATAGATATTTTCATTATAGTCACAAAATAACTACCTTTGTATACTAATATAATACCTATAGTAACTTAGCTTAAGTTCGATTTTAATTACTTTAAATTAAACTTTTTCATACGCATTTATCATGTTGTTATACTTAATAGCAATAGTATTTATGTAAGCTAAGTACCTTTGTACTCTAATTTTTTAAAAAAACTGAGCTCATTCTACTTGAAGTGGCCAATAAAGATTACAACAATACCTAAATAAGGACTGTTTCCACTTGTTACAACTGTCGTTTGGAAAAAAATAAATTCAATCATTTTTTTTTTAGATTTAAAACGACCAGTTAAAAGCCCGACCACTGGCGACCATTTCGTACAATTACGAGGGAGGCATACTTAAATGCTCTCATTGCGCGAGGAGTTTCGCTGCGAAGATTGGATACAATATAAACCATCTTCGAGCGCACGCGCGGCAAACCGACTAGGACTCGAAGTGGTCGCCATGACCGAAATCGGTCGGAAAGATCATCATCATCATCATTGCCATTGTATTTAAGTAGCACATTCTAAAATACAAAATTATTGTGTTTTTTTTATTACATAAAATAACGGAAGGCTTTTTCGCCAAAAAAATGACGGCTTTTTCTCGGGACAAAGCATTTTACCATTCCAGCTTCAGTATTATTTGACTCCAGCATGGGTTTACGTGGCCAGTCATGAATTATAATACAGTAGTTTCACAAGGAAACTCATAGCAACATTTTCAAGTAGAATTAGGATAGTTTATTTTAAAAAGAGTACAATTTTGAATTTAGAACTGGTTTATTGAGGATCAAATATAATAGTAAGAAGAAAATAGCTTTTTTTTACAGATTCTTAAGCTGAAACCAATTAAATCGAGGCGGAACCTGAGTCGGCAAGAACAAGCTATACTTCCTACAGGTGTTTTTTTAATACTGCGAGCCGATAAGGCTATAGACTCTACTCATGAAACTGAACCACTTTCTCCAAGGACGACCAGGCGCGGGGGGATTCCACCCCTTTGTCATCATGCGAACGGCCAGGGAGTGGAATTGCTTACCAGCATCAGTATTCCTAGATTCGTATAATTTAGGAATCTTCAAGGGAGAGTGAATAGGCATACCATTTTAGCTTGCATGTTACATCCTTGGCTACATCGCCACTTACCATCAGTTGAGGTGTAGCCAAACGAATTAATTTTTTTACTTAAATAAAAACCGGCTAAGTGCGAGTTGGACTCGCGGTATGAGGTTTCCGTACCACCACACCTCTCCACACAACTATGACAATGATACCTATTCACATGACAAACAAAAGACACAAACGCGAGCAACATAAAAATACTACTAGCGCTATCTAGTGGTGATTTAGTGAACTATTTTCCGTAAGTGAACGTATTTTATTGACTTTACCACTTTATTTTCAATTGATAGAATTCTTATAGGTTTTCCTGTAATCTACAAGCAATGAACTACATTTTGATTTTTTTTCAATTTAGTGCAGCAGCGTACTTTAGTGTGGACTTGGACAATTTAGTGCAGCAGCGTACTTTAGTGTGGACTTGGACAATTTTTTACAAAACTAACACAGATAATTAAGTAGCATATAGGAACAAAAACGGACAAATCCGTTTTTTGAATTTCTATTTGTATGGCTAGAAATGCTGAATTAAATCGTTTCCGCACTTTACAAGTTTCAAAAGGAGGTCATATTATGAACTTAATTTTTACATTTAAAAGAAGCCTGTACAAAAAGGGAAAAATCCAATACAGTCTCATTTACAAGTACTTACGACAGTTAATTTTTGAAGGTTTTCCTAAAGTAGATTTGTCCCTTTATGTTCCTATGCTCTTTGAATATAATTTATTATAGGCACATCAGCTATAAGCTACTCGCCTATTACAACATTATAATAATAATAATAGATCTGACGCAGTCAAGGCGTTTTTGGTTGATATCACTATCTCGTTTAGGCTGATGCCAAAAAAAAAACTGAGTACAAGGACCTGATGCACGATTTTGCGGTTTAAGTATGGGTTCCTTAAAGAAAGTTGTTTAGTTTCATGAGGATTGAACACTATTGAAAAGTCTACCTCTATGTCCTCCCTCGTCGGTAGGCACAGACAACCGTCGGGCCGAATCAAAGAGGAGGCACCCGGATTTTTACCCAAAAACTGTGTCAAAACCCGGGTTTATTCACGGATTCATTCCGGAATTCCTCACTCAGGGTCGAAATATTTTTTTTTTGTTCACAATTGGTAAGCCCTTGGCATTATCTCACCTGGTGGTAAGTGACGATGATGCCGAAGATGGAAGCGGGCTCACCAAGATTCCCCAACGCAATGGGGATCTGGCTCTCTTATCTTTTAGCCGGAACACATCAATGCTGGTAAGACTTAGTTATGATGGTGGTAGCTAGCCAAAATGCTCTACCACCAACCAAACCGAGTCTCACAAAGTTGGGTCAATCGAACCCGCAACCTCCTGGTGTGAAGCGAATGGACTAACCATGACGCCACGAAACTTGTATCGCTACCTACGAAAATAATTGTTTTAGATGTGATAATTATCTTGCAGTTTTAAAAGATTAATTAACTATATATTATATACTTAGGTACCTACTTAATAAAAAAAATAGATATTTGAATCTTCGACAAATTTATCAATACCAACATTTACAAAAGGTACTTAGGTATGTAAATGTGATTCGTCATTTTTAGGGTTCCGTACTCAAAGGGTAAAAACGGCACCCTATTACTAAGACTTCGCTGTCCGTCCGTCTGTCTGTCCGTCTATAACCAGGCTGTATTTCATTAACCGTGATAGCTAAATGAAATTTTCACAGAGATGATGTATTTCCGTTGCCTAATAATACTAAAAATTAGAAAAAAGTGAAAAATGGGCGTCTTCATACAAAAAAACGTGTTTTTTTAAAACGTGAAGAAACTAGCACCATCTAGTATGATGGTACGGAACCCTTTGTACTAGCGCCATCTAGTATGATGGTATGGAACCCTATGACTAAAAACTATGACTATAAACTTGGCCGGTTTTTTTGTATTCCAAATGTCTTTACGTTTTAAGTTAATATAAGTATTTCGCATTTTGTAATTCCTAGGATAATATAAATTTATTATCTTTTTTGTCATTAGATTTCGTAAGTTTCGAATTTCGATTCAATGTTATCGTCTCGAGCAATATTGTAATTCTTATTCTAATAAAATAAATAAATGGAAAATTATTTTTCGATGTTTTATTTAAATAATAGTTACTTAACAATCCGTAGCGTCCCCACTGGTGGGGCGCGTTCTCTTCCCAAACTTGGGAAGGTGTGGCCATATTCCCCACACGGGCTAAAGTCCGGTTTGGTGGAAGTTGTAGGGCTATAAACCGTTATACTTAACAACCCGTATCGTCCCCACTACTGGGGCGCGGTCTCTTCCCAAACTTGGGAAGGTGAGGCCATATGCTACACACGGGCTCAAGTCCAGTTTGGTAAAGGTTGTAGGGCTACTAACCGCCATTACTTAACAACCCGTGACGTCCCCACTGCTGGGGCGCGGTCTCTTCCCAAACTTGGGAGGGTGAGACCATATTCCCCACACGGGCTCAAGTCCGGGTTGGTGGAAGTTGTAGGGCTACCAACCGTCATTACTTAACAACCCGTAACGTGCCCACTGCTGGGGCGCGGTCTCTTCCCAAACTTGAAAAGGTGAGGACATATTCCCCACACGGGCTCAAGTCCGGTTTGGTGGAAGTCGTAGGGCTACCAACCCGTCATTACTTAACAACCCGTAACGTCCCCACTGCTGGGGCGCGGTCTCTTCTCAAACTTGGGAAGGCGAGGCCATATTCCCCACACGGGCTTAAGTCTGGTTTGGTGAAGGTTGTAGGGCTACCAACCGTTATTACAACCATGAGTGTTTTATTACTTTCAGTGATAGATATTGACATCACATCACAATTAGTCAGTGGTATGTTTAACTTTAAAAGTCCCACCGTATCACCACAGGGGAATATACAGGATGATTTTTAATTAGTTCTTGATAGCAAAGGATTTTAATGTACTGGTGATTACAAAGAACTTTCTCAAAGAATTTGAATATGAAAAAAGTTTTTGGTCCTCGATACATAATAAGTTATCTATCAATTAGGCAAAAATGTATAAAAGACCAAAAATTTTTTTTTCATATTTGACATATAATTTCTTTGGGCAAGTTGTTTGTAAACACGGGTACATTCATATGCTTTGCTATCAAGAACTAATTAAAAGTCACCCTATATAATATTTTGACAGGGAAATATATATACTTTGACAGGGGAATATATAAGGTCTAACAAAATTAGCTGAAACTATTTTAACTGGTGCTTCTACTCATCAAACTGAACAACTTTTTCCATGGAACCCATAGTCAAATCGCAAAAAAAAAATTGTCTCGCCCATACTAACTCGATCAGCTGATCGACTCGACTTAGTATGGGAAGTTCAGTTTTTTTTTTATATTTGACTATGGGTTTCATGGGGAAAGTTGTTCAGTTTAATGGGTAGAAGCACCAGGTAAAGTAGTTTCAGCTAATTTTGTTAGACCTTATATATACTTTGACAGGGGAATTTAAATACTTTGACAGGGGTATGGCCAGGAGTACGACGGGTCCGCGGCGCCACTGTCAGAAGTTTCCAAGCCTCCTATAAGGCCTCTGACTCAGCTCAAGGCGGTTCGATTAGCACACTAGCGGCGCTAATAGAAATAAATCCAAAGCCTCGAGCATCGCCGCAGAGTCGCCTGTCTATCGGTGTTCTACAGGATTCATTTCGGAGAGTGTGCCCTGGAGCTTCACGACCTCATTCCCCCCTCTCCATTGCATCATCGGACGACCAAGCGCGGAGAGCGGTTCCACCCCGTTGTCGTCAATGTTCCACCTTTTCGCACGAAGAATTTTGCTTCTTCGTTCATCATGCGAACGGCCAAGGAGTGGAATTCCCTTCCGGCGTCTGTATTCCCCGATTCGTATAATTTAGGAATCTTCAAGACGAGAGTGAATAGGCACTATTTGAGCTTGCGTGTTAAATCTTCGGCTGCATCGGCACTTACCATCAGGTGAGGTGCAGCCAAACGCACTCAAATTTTTAATTTAAAAAATTCTCTCTTAAGGATTTTAATAAGATATCACGGATAGCACGGTTAATTGTGCCACAGGATAAGAAGAAGAAGGAGAAATAAGATAAGACAGCCAGATCCCGATTGCGTTGGGGAATCTTGTCAAGCCCGCTTCCATCTTCAGCATCATCGTCACTTACCATCAGGTGAGATGATGCCAAGTACTTAGCAATTGTGGATAAACGTTACTTTTTATAAAACTGTTGAAAGTGTCATTTTTAGAAATTAAAAAAAATACTTTTATTGTGATAAAATAACAGTTAAGCAGTAGTTTTTGCCCCCCCATACGCGCAAAATACTCAAAGATTTCCCCATGAGATTGAGTAAATGATTTATATCTATTGGTGGCGCTAGTGTGCTAATCGAGTCGACCGGCACCAACGGCTTAAATCGCCTCGCGAAGCACGGAAACGGTTAAGATAAGTACCAATAACAGTCAAACACATCCAGGTAATGACCGTGCTTCGGGTCAGTTAACCTGCGTGATTGATGCAACATGCAAGCTGCACTGAGCTACGCCGCTTCGTAAGCGAAATTACTTAATAAAAGAGTAATATAATAACTATTATTAATTAATAAACTTAGGTACTTTTTAATAAGAGCGTCGTCGGTGGCGTAACGGCTAGGGTCGCTACCTCCTGTCCGGGAGGTCGTGGTTCGAATCCTGCCACGTACCAATGTGTTGCCGAATTTAGATTTCACATGCATGTACGTTAAAATATCGTGAGTAGGGTTGCTAACTCACCCAATCAATGTTGCGGGCCAAACACGCCTGCGAAGAAACTCTAAGGTTTTATGTGAATTTGACCAACCCGCACTGGGCCCGCGTCGTGTGGTTGACTAATTCAAGGTAGGCTCAAGCCCCTCGGTGGGGACTGGGGATGTACATTGAATAAAAGCATTTATCTATCTATCTATATAAACTGATATGATGATAATAATACTTAGTTTATCTTAAACAATAAAAAATATACTTAGATAGAACATTAGTTTAAACTTTAAACCTTAATCCGATTTTTTTTTAATTTGCTACGTATTTTAGAATCAGAAGTGGCAGACTTTTCTTCCTAGTAGCTAGTAACGCCACCTATCTTTATATTCGTTTTCTAACTATAGGAACACAATGTTGTACAACAGTCTATAAGAATCCACAATTGTACGTGGTTGTACGCTATAAAGCGGCAAGCAGTGGTTCCTACGTATTGCGCTAGATGGCGCTTCCCTTAAATAAAGTTTTGGCGGGTTTTCAGTTCGCCTGTTTTTACACGACTCCCCAACAAAAAAGGAGTGTATCTATGTTTTTTTTTAAATATCCACAACGTTTCTTTATTCCAAGATATCTTCTAAACGGCTTGATGGATTTTAGAGTGCGAGTTATCGTTAGATACGTATTGATCCTGTGAGTATTATAGGATACATTTTACCCGAATTCCAAAAAAGAAGAGTAATGTTTTATGCAGTCATGTTTTATTAAATTTAAATTAATTTGTCAGGGTTGGTGATAACTAAGTACCATAGACCATAGCACACCCCGGACACTCCATACAAACGAGCGAGAAATGATATACATAATTATAACTGACGTATCTATAGGCAAGAATGCAGGTAGGGTTGAATCACACCGGCGGTATTGGTCACGAAATGTTTGTTAGTTATTTACTGAATGCAACTGTGTGAATACTAAACTCTTTTTTTTTCATACTTTTCTTATGTTGTATGTAAACAAACACCGTTCGAACAAAAAACACCACTTTCCGAATACACCATACACATTATGAGACTAAAAAACATTGTAAATGGTAACTGCAATGTGGACGTATGAATTAACACTGAAAACTGCTATTATTTTGTTCATCTTTAAACACTTTTTCCATAAGGATTTTGTCACAGATTAAAAATCGACATGATAGTTTTGTTGCTTTGGTGTAAAGATGGGACGAAGTGAATGACTGAATGAATGATTTTGAACTGTTGTTGCGAGGTGAAAACTGATTGTATAATTTGATTCCAAAGATTCATAATATGGGGTCCGCGAAGCGGGAAAAGCACGCGGGGCCGACTTGAGGGCGGGCAAACTTGGGGGTGACAAATGGAAAACTAGGGGGTGACAAATCGAAAATTAGGGGGTAATCTTTTTGTTAGGTAGTCTTTGACCGACAAATCGCTACCGCTTATTAAAAAAAAGTCGCTTAGTAAAAAAAAAATCATCCACTTCTCTGACGGCGAAAATCGCTACCGCTTATTCCAAAAAAAGGTGTAAGTCAATTTGATCACCAAGATTCATGATATGGGGTCCAGGGGGCCCAGCCCCCTCCACCTATTTAAAACCCCCAACAAACCTTCGGGATCCGAGGAGGATGTGGGATTATCAGGGCGGGGAAAGCACGCGGGGCCCGGACCCCTAAAGGGGGCGTAGCCCCCGCCACCCATTTAAAACCTTTAACAAACCTTCGGGATCCGAGGGGGATGTGGGAGTATCAGGGCGGGGAAAGCACGCGGGGCCCGGACCCCTAACGGGGGCGTAGCCCCCGCCACCCATTTAAAACCTCCAACAAACCTTCGGGATCCGAGGGGGATGTGGGAGTATCAGGGCGGGGAAAGCACGCGGGGCCGACAAACTCAGGGCTTCTACTTCTTCATTCTCATGTTTAACCTAACACTACGACTGTGCGGGGAGGCAAGCTAAGCTCGCCTCCCCGCACAGTCTCCGAACCTAACGGATCCGAGTCGGGGTGCTCCGAAAGTCCGAGCTCGCTTCGCTCGCTCCCGCTTCTATTTAGAACTCCCCGTACCTCACTCGCGGACACCATATTATCAATCTTTGGGATCAAATTGACTTAGACCTTGACCTTGAAATGACCTTGACTGATTGACCTTGACCTTGACGGATTAACCCCTGGTTTTCGATTTGTTACCCCCAAGTTTGTCTGCCCTCAAGTCGGCCCCGCGTGCTTTCCCCGCCCTGATACTCCCACATCCCCCTCGGATCCCTAAGGTTTGTTGGGGGTTTTAACCCCATATTATGAATCTTTGGAATCAAATTATACAATCAGTAATAAGTCATCTCTGGTCCTACATAAACTCACAAAACAAAGACCAAAGAGTACCTAAAAATACAATTTTCAAAAATTCATAACTCATAAACCGCTGGTTTCCTAACCTTGAAATTTGGTATGGATTTTCAGCTGAAGCCTATCTCTTACCAAAAAATCGCGGACTGCCAAATCGATGTACCCTATTGTACAGTTGAGCCCAAAGATGACCCAATTTTTACCTCGCAACAACAGTTCAAAATCAGTCATTCACTTCGTCCCATCTCTACACCAAAGCAACAAAACTATTATGTCGATTTTTAATCTGTGGCAAAATCCTTTATCAATTGCGCAATTTTATGGAAAATGTGTTAAAAGATGTATAAAATGATAGCAGTTTTCAGTGTTAATTCATACGTCCACGTCGCAGTTACCATTTACAATGTTTTATAGTCTCATAATGTGTATGGTGTATTCGGAAAGTGGTGTTTTTTGTTCGAGCGGTGGTTGTTTACAACATAAGACAAGTATGAAAAAAAAAGAGTTCAGTTGGGAATTTACGTTCGGTAACTGGTTGGTTTTTATGCTTGTGAACGAAATCACAGCGGCGCGCAAAGTGAATATAGTGAATAAAAGTGCTTGCGTAGCTCGTCCTTTACGTTTGGTACCCAATCTACATCCAATCTGAGTGACGGGGGGGTGAGGTCGAATCTAGAGAGCGGCAGGGAGTGTCCATACTGTACGTTAGTACTAATATATATACTGTGACCATAGTATGAAAAGGGCTGTAGATTAGGATTTTTCCTATATCACAAAAAGATAACCTTGAAACCTTGAAACATCACTCTAACTCACCTTTTGTACTTAAGTTTTTTTTTTTTTTTCAATATGTTTACTAACATATAGGAAAATAAAATAAGTACATGGAATAGGTACTTACCTAGTAGGTCTAGGGCTGCCATAAATTCTGAGACGCCGACCGGGACATTTAGAACAAAAAGAAGTTAAAACATGGATTGTTAAAAAACACTGGTAATATTTAAGAAAATTTATTTTAAAAAATAACGAAGTCTTTCTTTTTATACTCCGTTCTCGGTGACACTTTTCATTGCCCACTCATATTGTTCGGTAGATTTGTCATTTTTCAGTAATTCCTTTATCCCTTTACCGTAATTTATATAATTATAAACGCTTTGAAGCTTTCGACTGTGCTTACTCTGAGTAAATTTCGTTCTTTCGTCCACTACATGTGTGCATGCCGGGACAAATGACTTGCTTCCGGGACACAACGCTTCAAACTGGGACATGTCCCGGTGTACCGGGACGTATGGCAGCCCTAACCTAGTACCTACTTAAAATTATTTTAGGTACCATTACTTGTATGCGTTGAGTGAGTTATATATAATATTCGAAAAAAGGTTATTTAAAAATATTTTTTATTATTTTAGTATTCTTCTCAGCAACCCTTTCATTGATATTCATATCATCTTTTGGAGTCCGCCATATTGAATTTAGAATGACGTCACTTCGCTAACCATGCATTATCATCTAAACTAAACGTGTTTGCAAAATTTAAGCTCAATCGGAAACCGGGAAGTGGTTCTTATCTTATCTATTCCAAGATTTGGCCCAAACTAACAACTTATCTTGTGAAAGGGATGTCACTCCCCGAAATCCAATGTTATGTTTTGAAATTTTCTGAGACTAGCTTTTGGTCGCGGTTTCGTTCGCGTGGAAATCGTTTTTATGACTGTCTTTGAGGGTGAGTGGTACGCGTGCTGCAAGAGGCAGGAGTTTCCTCCAGATTCCTCGGGAACTATTTTCTGGCTACTCTGACCAACAGTCTATGTTACTTAACTACTCGTATTTCTATACAAAATATAAATCACGTCAATCCGTCGCTCCGTTGCGACGCCGACGTGCGCAAGTCTGGAAATGAGTTTTCCCTAGATCCCTCGGAAACTGTCTCAGGCTATGCTTATTAGTAGTCTATGTCGTTTCCCACCCCCTCAACCATCTCTGAGCAAAAATCACAAAAAACCGTTGCTCCATTGCAATGTTACAACGTTAAAAAAAATCAACTAAAAACCGTCTTTTTTTAGTTTCCTCAGCAACTGCATCCGACTATGCCATTTTCATGGGCTAATAAGTAGCCTACTATGTCCTACCCTGTGACACAGGCTACCTCTATGCCAAATTTCGTCAAGATTGGTTGAGGTGTTAAAGCGTGACAAGGTAGCATAACGAACAAACAAACACATTTTAACATTTGTAATATTACTAGTTGATGCACGCGGCTCTGCCCCGTGGACATCGTTACTATGACTGTCTCCAAGGGTGCGCAGTGCGCGAGCCGCAGCGTGGAAAGAAGTAGCCTATATGTTAATCCAGGTCCTAATCTGTCTACCTACCAAATTTCATCCAGATACGTTCAGTAGTTTTTGCGTGAAAGAGTAACAAACATCCATACATACAAACTTTCACATCCTACTAATATTACAAAAAGTAAAAACATCCATACATACAAACTTTATTGTACATACTAATATTATAAATGTGAAAGTTAGTATGTATGGATAGTTTTTTACTCTATTACGCTTCAAAAACTGGACGGATCGGGATGAAACTTGGCACACAAATAGCTTAGATCCTGGAATAGGACATAAGCTACTTTTTACCCAGGGAAAACGTCTTATTCCCACGGGAAAATCGAAAACAACGCGGGCGTAGCCGCGGCCGGACGACTAGTTTATTATAATATTAAGTATGATTATTAAGGATCGACACAGCCCGTCGTAAATATGTGTTGGCCTTGATTACTCACTTCATTTTAACAACCGTTTTAACTGAAAAAATTCACGACTAGTAAATATCTAACTTAATAATTAGTAATTTCCTAATCCGGTCATTATTATAATACTTACCTAACTGCCTTCCTTGGCAGCTCCCTTGTACTGCGAATAAAATAGATGCGAATGAAAGTAAAACGTTTATTTGCAATAGTTGATATTCACACTAGGTATCTTACATGAATATAATGGACCCGCCCTATCCTATATAATGTTATACAAAATGAGTCATATACAACTACACGCAAACACACACTCACACCACTATAGTCTACCGAGTCTCATTCAAATATATACAGTAAACAGGCATAGAGAGACGTACTCGGAATGTAGCACGAATGAGATAGTAAATTTCACTAATTTCGACCTTCAACCCATTTGGGTAATACTGATCGACTAAGGCTACAAAAAAATTAAAAATGGCTATAGGAAAAAATATTCTATTCAATCAAAGAATTACTTGAACCAAACACTTGATGATTTTGTTGATGTCAAATTATGATAAGAATACGATTTTCATTTACATTTTGTTTTTTACATGAATGCCATAGTTTATATTTACTTTTTTTTTCTTAAATTTTTGTATGTCGTAGAAATGACTAAATGTGCTGAACCTCACTATGTTTTGTAAGATCTATTGTATTTACCACATTTACAGCAATAAAATATCTTTATCTTTAAGGCGACATGAGCGAAGAGGTCATTCTGTTCCGTAGGCATCAAAACCGCTGTTGGCGTAGGCCGGTCCATAGAGCTGTTATATTGGTCGAAGCTTAAAATACTATTTAATGTTCTTTTTCTTTGACTAAGTGACTAATGTCGACTTAATGACTCCACCTTAAAACCTGGGCAATCCCAGCACTATTGCACTATCGCGAACACAAAAACGGTTGCAAAATAATATTGTGACAATTTAGTTATGTAATTTTTATTTTGAGGACTATATTGATATGTTTTTATTACTGTATTATTGGTATTTTAAATTTGTACGTCAAATGACAGATTATTTAATAGGACATAATTTTGACTTAAGAGTCCAGGGGGCTCGAGTTTCCATACAAACATAGTTCAGCTTTAATACAATAAATATGTATATAACACATTGATAATAATGTCAAAAATTGTGTAAATATAGTAATAATCATCAATTAGTTTAAAAAACTAAAAAACACGCTTTTAGTAAACACGTTAAGTAGTTATCTTTGATGTCCGCCATGTTGGATTTAAGTCACGTGACTATTTTTTCGTATTCCTGACAGCAAACCCGTTCATTTGATACCCATATCATGGGGGTGCATTTCAAATAGCCTGTCCGCCGTCTTGGACGTCCGCCATATTGGATTTAAGTCACGTGACTATTTTTTTCGTATTCTTGACAGCAAACCCTTTCAATACCCATAATCATGGGGGTGGATTTCAAACAGCCAGTCCGCCATCTTGGGGAGGCCGCCATATTGGATTTGTAAGGACGTTTCTTAGCTAGTCATGTATTGTCATCAGAACTCAGAGCGTGTGCAAAATTTCATCCTAATCGAAGACCGGCAAGTGGGTCAAATTAAGATTCCAAGATTGTCTAACATAGTTACAAGTGAAGCTAATAAAAGCGAGTTAAAAACTACATGCCGGATTGAATGCAAACTTTGTAGATATATTGAGTAAAACACATATCGATGTTTGTAATTAGTTTTCACCGAAGTAAATTTTAACGTTACTAAACGTAGTAGGCTTAAATTAGTTTTGTACTGAGAGTTTGAAACTGCTCTTATTTTTTTTCCGTTTTATATTAGTAGGTACATCGAAAACTAATAACAAACATCGATATGTGTCTCCTCAATATATTTGCAAAGTTTTAATTTTTTTTTTGAATAATTTATTTATTGAAATATTAACTGGCAATATAAAACATACAAAGAAGTACTCCTCAGTCAAAGAGCCCGTCCCAAAACGCCCCTGATGCAAAGGTACCCAAAACGCTTGAATAATCAGCGAAATGCGTTGCATCAGGTACGAGCCAGAGCGGGGATATCCACTGTTGCTGGTCCCCTCCCCAGCTCACGCGCAAGTTTTTAGCCTCTGCGCACCAAACACCGCTCACCTCCACTGCAAACGGGACGAAAATATATGTCCCCTCAAGAAGCGAGTATTTCGTATATTTTTGGGCGGCAGCCCACTCAGCAGCCGAGCCAGCTGAGCAGGTTGTACGTGGCAGATGAGATGCTGCAAACGTGCTGACGCACGTTGCATCCCAAACCATACAACGCCCTCCCTCCTAAGGGGTCAGCGTCAGCCCGTCAGGTCGCTTGCCATCAGAGCGGCTGAGGCCGGGTGGCTCTAGGATACTCGGAACGCCAGCAGATACAAGAGCACGACGGATTAGATCATTGAGCACGTGGTGACGTGTGAAACGACCCGCAGACTTGTAGCAGCTCAACCCGTGATAACCCTTGCTATCCACTGGCGTCCCACATAAACATAGTTATGTGGCTCGCAAACGTTGCACGAGTCTGAGAGCTGCAGCCACCCTTAAAGAACCATCATCAAAGGCAGGACCCAAATAAGGAGAAGGAAGAGCGTGCAGCCAGTCTCCCGACTCCGGGCAAGCTGCCGCCTTGAGTCGAGCTATTTCCGCCCCCGCAGCAGACTCCATTAGTTCGGCGACCCGGGATTTGAAAATTGGATCGTCCCACTGCCTGTTTTAATTCAATCTGGCATGTAGTTTTTGTATTAAAGCTGAACTACGTTTGTATGAAAACTCGATCCTCCTGGCGGCCCTTAACATCTTTTGTAACATATAATCACAAATAAATGAAATTTGAAATTTGAACCAAGTTTTTATTAAGGTGAATAGAAATTCAGTCCACCAAGATGTCCTTCATCCCTCATTCGCTGCTTCTCCAACCTTTCATCTTCGTTCCCGTCAATTCCAAGACCAAGTCTCTCAATGACTTTGTACCCTTTATCTCCATGCAACTCCCTGAACTGCTTCCTCCTTTTAAAAGCAATGTCTGGATCAAATATCCACGTCTGCTTGCCGTGAATGAGAGGCAGTCCCACTAGATTCGTCTGGATGAAGCCTCTGATGGGTCCTATGGGATCCGGAGCTAACACTTGTCGGTAAAGCAGGCATAGGCTTAAAAACTGGAATTTAAAAAAAAGATCGAAATTTATGGGCTGAAATTGAAATCTTTGGCAATGCTTTAAATTATTTCAAACTATCTACATATGGACCTGCGTAACTTTTAACAAAGAACCAATACAATCGGAGCATATTTTTCAAATTTCAATACATCATCCATCATCATCATATCATCCGAAATACATCCACTGCTGGACCAAGGCCTCCCCCAAGAATTCCCACAACGACCGGTCCTGCGGCTTCCCACGATCTTCAAGAGGTCGTCGGTCCAACGCGTGGGAGGCCTTCCTACACTACGTTTTCCGGTGCGCGGTCGCCTCTCGAGAACTTTACCACTCCAACGGCTATGTGTTCTACAATTTGTGTAGCATTTTTTTCGCATACAATCGGACCCTTTTTTTTTCATACATTGATATATTATTATGGTTATCACCAAGTAGATTACGGGTCTCATAAGAAATCAGTGACAAAAACTGTCCGCATTATGTTTACATAAGAAACTGCAGCATATTTTTTTTGTCAAATTGGTAAGCCCTAGGCATCTTCTCACCTGAGGGTAAGTGACGATGATGCCGAAGATGGAAGCGGGCTTGCCAAGATTCCCCAACGCAATGAAGAACTGGCTATCTTATCTTCAAGTCGGAACTATTTATGATTTTTTTAGAACTAGATCATACATATTTGGAAACGCTAAACACGTTAAAAAACCGAATCCCATCGCAACAACAGTACAATTTTGTATTATTATTTTTGGTTTTTGTTAATTTTCTAAAAAGTACCACACGGATTTAATAAATTTACATGGGACTAACTAGGGAGCATACCCTATCGAATAAAAAAAGAATTATGAAAATTGGTTCACAATCTGCGAAGATATCGCGTGACACACACAACAAAATACATACAGTAATTATTTGACTGGACATTGTTTCTACTTGGTTTTAATTTTTTTTGTTTTCATACAAAATTGGCTAATCTATTCGTATAAGTAAGTATTAGAAGTCTTTTTTGCAGCAAAAACTTCTTTAGGTGCGTTGAGCAATTTTTTGAGATGGGAAAATACCATTGAATTCGCGACACTGTTACCGTTACCTTACCAGGTTTACTCGCAGGGTCAAAACTTTGTCAACCATTGAACTCGCGACACTGTTACCATTGCAGTACCAGGAACACTCGCAGGGTCAAAACTTTGTCAACCATTGAACTCGCGACACTGTTACTGTTACTGTACCAGGAACACTCGCAGGGTCAAAACTTTGTCAACCATTGAACTCGCGACACTGTTACTGTTACTGTACCAGGAACACTCGCAGGGTCAAAACTTTGTCAACCATTGAACTCGCGACACTGTTACCGTTACCTTACCAGGTTCACTCGCAGGGTCAAAACTTTGTCAACCATTGAACTCGCGACACTGTTACCATTGCAGTACCAGGAACACTCGCAGGGTCAAAACTTTGTCAACCATTGAACTCGCGACACTGTTACTGTTACTGTACCAGGAACACTCGCAGGGTCAAAACTTTGTCAACCATTGAACTCGCGACACTGTTACTGTTACTGTACCAGGAACACTAGCAGGGTCAAAACTTTGTCAACCATTGAACTCGCGACACTGTTACCGTTACCTTACCAGGTTCACTCGCAGGGTCAAAACTTTGTCAACCATTCAACTCGCGCGCGACACTGTTACCATTGCAGTACCAGGAACACTCGCAGGGTCAAAACTTTGTCAACCATTGAACTCGCGACACTGTTACTGTTACTGTACCAGGAACACTCGCAGGGTCAAAACTTTGTTAACCATTGAACTCGCGACACTGTTACTGTTACTGTACCAGGAACACTCGCAGGGTCAAAACTTTGTCAACCATTGAACTCGCGACACTGTTACCGTTACCTTACCAGGTTCACTCACAGGGTCAAAACTTTGTCAACCATTGAACTCGCGACACTGTTACCATTGCAGTACCAGGAACACTCGCAGGGTCAAAACTTTGTCAACCATTGAACTCGCGACACTGTTACTGTTACTGTACCAGGAACATTCGCAGGGTCAAAACTTTGTCAACCATTAAACTTGCGACACTGTTACCCTTACCGTACCGGGAACACTCGCAGGGTCAAAACTTAAACTTGAACTTATAGGTTCTTTGGAAAAGTCGTTCAGTCCCTGAGTTTAAAACATTGCCAAGAATGTCTACATAAATCTTGTAAAAAAAAATCTAAAACTTAAAAAAAAATAGTAGTTAAGGCGTTAAGATGCCTCAATCCGAGAAGGTCGATGCATGTTAAAATAATGTCGAACGTAAGTCTTATTCATTTTAAGTTTTTTATAACTTTTCTATACTTTCAAATAAGGTAAAAAAATGTGTTAAATTAAAATGTAAGGTCCGATTTTTGTGTGTTGGTTTCCTTCAACATTAACAATTTGTTTTCGAGAAATACAGGGTCTACAGTATATTTTTTTACATCAAAAGTGGTTATATATATATGAAATTGAATTCAATTAAATCGATATTTTATTACTTTTATTATAATATATATTTTTTTCATAGTGATAGCTTTACACAGTCTTTCAATAATTTGAATTGAATATTGTCATTTGACCTATCTTAAGGCCTTAACAGGCACAACGTTTCCTTATTCAAAATTACACTCACAATTATTTTACTCATAGTTTTGTAGTTACTTTACGAACTGAACAAAGAACTGGCTTGCGTGACTAGCAAGACTATACTGTAAGGCTACCAAGCATTGCAACTTTTACATTTAAAAGCAGTTCAGACACAGTATTACGTTATTGCCTACAGTAGCGCAACGCCTTTGATGTCGCACGATGAGCCGCCGGCGTAGGTACTAGCCTATACTAGCCTGTAGTCAGCCTGGCAAACTCGCGGCTGTGCGAGGCTGTGTCCCGCCCGCCGTCCGCAAGTACCCTTCCGTCACACCCTTCATACAACGGGCCAGAAATGACATTTCAAAAAAGGAAAGACGGAACAAACAAAATGGCGGCGAAATCCTTTACGTTCGACAACCAAACTGTAAGCAAGCTGTATCAATCTGGGTGACGAGGGGGTGAGTTCGCAATCTAGAGAGCGGCAGGGAGTGTCCATACTGTATGTTAGTACTAATTATTTGCTTCCGTTGCTCTGCGTAAGTACATTCGTTGCGCTACTGTAAGCCGCTATATTGTAATACTGTGGTTCAGGTTTGCTTACTTAATCGCTGGAGCATTAAGCAGTCATAATGGTTGATATCTTACGACACAACACAGTCGCTGCTAGCCACGCCATATTATATTCTATTACATTTAGAGGACATTTTCTTATGTAAGTTTACGCATAAATTGTTTTTTTAGGGTTCTGTGTACAGAATCCTGTGGGTGTACCCAACGGGTGACCAGCGGGACCATATTACAGCTCGCGCCAAACTTTCTTACTGATCTGAAGTGTGATACGAGTGCTTACTGCGCCGGTATAACCAAGCAGTAGGTACCTTTACGTCCTACTAACACCCAAAGTTTGCTGATGCGACGCGTCTTGTGACCAACTTCAGAGCCGTCATAAAATTTAACGCGACCTGTACTATGCCTGTACTAAGCCTCCGGTGTCTGTCCGTCTGTCAGCGGGCTGTGTTTCATGAACCATAATAGGTAGACAGTTGAAATTTTCATAGAATGTGTATTTCTATTGCCACTATAATACAAAATACAAAAAAAAGAAAAAAGTGAAAAAATTAGGGTGGTCTCCATACAAAAAATGAGTTCTTATAGGTCTTTAGAAGTATATATTTTGATTTCGTTCTATCGTAAAAACGGTAATACATACAAGCGTAAAACTTGGTGTGATTACAGTACTAATACTCAAGTAAAACAACAAATAATAAAAATCAGCCAAGATAGAGTCGTACTCGCCCTAAGGAGTACGAACTTAATGACAAAAAAGTATATTTTGTCACTCGCATTGATGTGTTGTGCTTGTAATGTGAACAGGTATCATTGTCATTATACTTTGTAGTTGTGTGGAGAGGTATGGTACGGAACCCTCGGAGTGCTAATCCGACTCGCACTTGGCCGGGTTTTTTTAATGTTTTATTGCTTTGACCTCTGGGTCGTGAAGTAACGTAGGTAAGTTTGTAATTAGTTAACTAGCTATTACTCATTTAAATACTTAACATAAAAATAAGAAAACACACTCATAAGAAGGCTTAAGGCCATCCAAAAGGCGATGGAGCGAGCTATGCTCGGAGTTCTCTAACGCGATCGAATCAGAAATGAGAAGATCCGTAGGAGAATCAAGGTTACCGACATAGCTCGCAGAATCGCAAAAGTTGAGTGGCAGTAGGCCGGTTATACAGCTCGTAAAACGGGTTACTTTTGGGGCAGTAAATTTCTCGAGTCGCGACCTCGCACCGATAGACTACCTTAAGCAGGCCTCCCAATCGGTGGACCGACGACCTGGTGAAGGTCGCGAGAAGCAACTTAATGCGGGCACAGGACTGGTCTTAGTGGAAATCCTAGGAGGAGTCCTTTGTCCAGCAGTGGACATCTTTCGGCTGATATGATTATGATGAAAGCTACGCTTTAAGTGTTTGGTTATCATTTGTTTGATTTCTGTGGAATTAATGTATATATATATGAGTGATAAATCTTTAATGACATATCTTGGGTAGTTATTTAAAAATATTTTTGTATACCGTTTCGATGAATGAGCTTTTATTAAGGCTAAAAAAAATAATCATGCATATTCCCCATCGTAAAATCACCTCTTGTTGCATATGCATCTCTTGTTTCTCCATATTTTGAGTTATGTTCTCCATAGTTTTATTTATAAAAGAATGAATCGGTTTTTTTAGGGTTATGTACACCCAGAATAATAATTTATGAAAACCATTAGCGTCCCGTCCAACCTTTTTTTTATTAAAATCAACATGCGTGCGTTTATGCGTTTTGAAGGGAAACCAGAGTTAAAATCAACATGGAGCTGTAACCCAAAACAAAAAAGGTTTCGTGATAGATTAACATTTCCCGCCCTTTCATTCCTTTAGTTAACACAGCGTTATAATTGGTGGAAATCCACTGAAAGCGCCCTGTTTTACCGACCGAATCTCCCTCTCAAATCCAAACGAGAAAAATCAATAATTTCGACAACCTGTGACGTTTCGTAAAACAACAAACATTTTGAGCTGTTTTGTGCACTTTTTCTTCAACAAAATGATGCAAGAATACGACGATGATTTCTTCTTTGAGGAGGACAAAATGTATGTATTAAAAATATCGTTATAGTCAAATAATGCACGCCTTAAACAATGTGTAGCAAAAATGCAAGGTTTTATCGCAGTCTAAACTATATTTTTATCTAGTCTACTTCCTTTTTGTGTTACAGAAATGTTATCATTTGTTTGAACTCGATATAGACGCACGTTTATTTGTGTATTGTGGTGTGAAAAATACATTTTGTCGTTTTGTGACCATGTGGCAACAGTACGATCAGCTGAACCAGCTCAATCCCTTTCCTTTTAATGATCCAAGATTTTATCCGCAATTGGCCGTCCAGAGCTCTTGGAGTCATTACAGTTTTGAGGATAAAATGTAAACATTTCTTTTTTTTATTTTAGTGCATTAAGTATTAGAAATCTAGGTATTTTTAAGTGTATTTTAATTATACTGAGTGTACTTATTAGTATTGGTGCAGGTATAACACGTCTAGGGCTTCCACTTACCATACTGAACAACTTTCCCTAAGGAACCAACAGTCAATTCTAAAAAAAATATTATGGCGCTCTGAATAAAAATGGCAGTAATGAAATACGGAACTGAGACATGGTCTTTTACTAAGGGCCTCACAAGAAGGCTCAAGGTCACCCAAAGGGCAATGGAGCGAGCTATGTTCGGAATTTCCCTACGCAATCGAATCAGAAATGAGGAGATCCGCGGAGGAACCAAAGTAACCGACATAGCTCACAGAATTGCTAAACTGAAGTGGCAGTGGGCAGGGCTCGTAGAACAGATGGCCATTGGGGCAGTAAAGTTCTCGACTGGCGACCGCGCATCGGAAAACGTTGCATAGGCAGGCCTCCCACGCGGTGGACCGACGACCTGTTGAAGATCGCGGGAGGCCGCTGGATCGCCGTGGAGATTCGTGGGGGAGGTCTTTGTCCAGCAGTGGACGTTTTTCGGCTGATATGATGATGATGATGAAATAAAAAACTACAGTATTGGTCAATCAGCTAATCGTTATTTAGGTATAAAGGTTTCTCTCAATACTCAATTATTTACTGCATTTTACAGGTGTTAGAGTGAAAAGTGCTCCATGGACCCAGTTTGGGCACAACAATATAGTATAGTACAATATTATTAGTATACATAATAATAATTCATTTTGTAGATTAAAATGGATATTTATTATTTATATTAATTTTGAGTCTTAGTTATTATTATTCTCAAATATATAATTAAAGCCTCTCTGCCTTGCTCTCTGCTCACTTGGTACAAGGCGAAGTGGCAGGAGCACCTCCATCGGAAGCACAGTCGGCTGGAGTTTAGTGCGACGGAGAGAGAAATATTATTATTATTTTTGTTTCTCTTTTAAAAAGTTGTTCAGTATGATGAGTAGAAACCCCAGATAGCATGCCCTATGCCAATTTTGTTACAACGTGTGTTTGTATTTGATGTTTAGAATCAAAAAAATGTTGATCGGTGAAAGTACTCAAATTCTTAATAAAAAAAATAAAAAAAAAAGTAAGTTAGAGTTAAGTAGAGTTGTTATTACAAAAGTATTTTTGATTTTGTGTATTTAATTATATTGTATTTAAGCGTCGGTGGCGTAACAGCTCTAGAGCCGTTTCCTATCTGGGAGGTCGCGATTTGAATCCTGCCACGTACCAATGTGTTTTTGAATTTTAATTTCATATGTATTGTATGTGTATTCGATGTATTTCTTACGGTGAATGAAAACATAGTGAAGAAACCTGCACACGCCTGTGAAGGAACTCGAAGGTTGTGTGTGAAGAGTACCAACAGGTACTGGACTCGCGTGGTCGACTAAGGCCCGATTACCCTAATTCAGGCTCAAGCCCCTCGGTAGGGACATATTATATGGGCTGATATGATGATGTATTTAAACTTGGCAATTAGGCGTTTATTTTTATCTAAGCTTAGTAAGTTTTCGAGAATTGCGGTAGGTATATCTAATTATACAATAATGTGAATTTTAAAATTTCCCTTTTTTTCAAAATTAGAATTTACTTTTCAAAATCGGTATTAAGAAATTGCTGAATCGAAAGTATTAGTAGCGCTTGATCAAAGGTATGAAACACATACACACTCGCACACACTCACACACACTTACACATACGCACACACACTAACATTTGTAAAACTGGCAAACTAAATATAATATTCAGCTCACATTTAATTAAATTCAGTGCTACAAAGGATCAAGAAACAACGACAGTAACTTACGAAGATATCACAATTGAAGAGTAAGTACTTAATGTCTACCAAGTTTTATTGTGCTTAAGTACTTGAATATGACAAGACATTGCATAGCTGGGTAATTTATGACACACTAGCTTTTGCCCGCGGCTTCACCCGCGTAGATATCGTTTTTATGACTGCATTTGAAGGTGAATGGTTCGCGGGCCACAATTAGTTTTCTCCAGATCCCTCGGTAACTATATCGGTCATTTCTGATTAGCAGTCTATGCCACTTCCCACAAGATCACTTTAAACTATTTTTAAACAAAAATCACGTCTATCCGTTGCGAATCCCGATGTGCGCGAGCGTGGAAATGAGTTATCCCCAGATCCCTCGGGAACTATGTTGGGCTATGCTAATTACTACCGTTCTATGTTATTTCTTACCCCCTAAGCCATCTCTGTGAAAAAAAAAACAACAATCCGTTGCTCCGTCGCGATGTTATAAAAATTAACTAAAAAATTGTACTTTTTTAGTTCCCTAGGGATCTGTATCGTACTATACTACTATACTATTTTCACGGGATAACAAGGAGCCTACGTCCTTCTCTATGACACAGGCTATGTGCATGCCAAATTTTGCTTATTTCAACATATACATTTTCACATCCTACTAATATTATAAACGCGAAAGTTTGAATGTATGGATGTTTGTTACTCTTTCACGCAAAAACCACTAAACGTATTTGGATAAAATTTGGTACGTCGACAGATTAGGATCTGGATTAACATTGCTACTTTTTTTCACGCTCACCAGCCGCTTGCGGCTTGCGCACTGCGCACCCTCGGAGACAGACATAGAAACTATGTACACGCGAGCGAAGCCGCTGACAAAAGCTAGTTCATAATATTAGTAAGGATTTTAAAAACAAATAGATAAATGGATAATTTATGTTGTTAAAAACTAAAACTTAGTTGATGATGTCGATTATACAATAGGTTTAGCTAACCAAAACCGAAAACAGACTGACAATAGGATTGTTGACCTATGCATAACTAGGAGTTACGTAGGTACATGAATATTTTAAAATATTAGGTCTTTACCTGCGAAATTGCCGATTGTATAAATAAGTTTAAAGATGAAAATTAATAATAAAGAACAATAGTTATTAAAAAAAAATCTCATAATAGCATTAAATATTTGAGAGGAAGTCGGGTTTTTTCACCTGAAAAAATCGCCTCTATTGAGGCAAAAAATACACATTTTAAATTTTAAAGCTCTAGAGTTATCGCAGCAGTTTCTTCGTTACTAATGTCTTATTTGGGAATACCCCGCATAAGATTTTGTCACTTTCAGGAAAATTCAAGAAAATTAACTAGTCTAAAAAATTGCCCCATCTGACCATTATGAAAACGCCTTTGTTCCATTCAATGGTACATAGCTCAGATGACTGGAATATGAAAGACATGCCACTAGTTATTAATAAAATACCCTAAGTAGTGTCACCATAAGGGCAATAATAAAAAACAATAACTTTTTTATTTTTAATAAAAATTTCCATTGAACATCAATAACTGAATCGGCAATTTCATAGGTAAAGACCTATTATTATCTCCTTAATCTCTTCTTCCGTGCTTTGCAAGCTACGTTAAAAGCCGTTGGTGCAGGTTACTAAACTGTGTCAGAGGCCTTATAACCTCCACTGATATGATCCGGACTTAATAGATTGTGAAGCTGCGACTTTTCATACAAATAGCTTTAGCGATTTTCTCCGCTTAAATGTTAACCGATTTTGATCAAAGATTATCAGTCAGGACAAAAGCTAGGTTTATATGTTTTTGTTTTTTTTATAAAGTCAATAACTTCAATTTTATTGTCGTTCACGTGTTTTCGTACAAAATTATTTTTGACCATTTTTTGTTTATTTTTAATTAATATTTAAAAAACGAAACCTATAAACGTACGAGTAGCTTTTGTTCTGACTGACATAAACCTATCAAAAATTTGTCAAAATTGTTTAACTTTTCAGACGTGAACATCGCTTTTGCCGTAAAAAGTCTAATTTTGGCAGTGGGTTCACAGTAATACCGGTGTCAGGTATTATGACGAACCAACGATTCGTCAGGGGGAGTAATAGTTATATATAAGCTCAGTTATATAATTGAAAATGCACTTGTAAGTTATAAAAAAAATAGGTAAAGCTTTCTTTATTCACTTTGTAAGATATAGAGCTTTGACGAATAACTGATTATTAGAATGAAATTATCAGATTTAGAAAATATTGTGGTCTTGCTGTGGATATCACACTCGAAAAGGGACCTCTATCCTGGGTCGCGGTCACGAATAGAATGAATCTCAACTGTTTCGGAAAAGCTTACGAACGGAGATGTTATTGATGAGCGTAGAGCTATACGATCTCTACAGTATCATCCCCAGCTGTGGGGACTTATGGGTTAATTGTTAATGAACCTCACTCTCTTCTTACTGACGTCCTAAGATACGAGTTACGCTATAGAAATAGAGAAAACTTGTAGGTGAATAAAACTTTAGGTTATTAGCGCTGTGCGACCAGAATCGCACTTTATTGTGTCGTTGCAAGAGTCGCTATTTATTTGAGTAATTTTGCGGAGTGAATCTTCTTTTATGTAGTATATATAGTCTTTATTCTTTGCTAACGTTTGCTAAAATACCATTTTTTATATCACTTGAAAATAATTTACAAAATTATAAAACATTGAATAAATCTGTTGCTATATTCTCAGACAACCGAAACATGATGTACAAGACGCCGAATGTATTTTTAACGATATGAGACGAGAGAGATACATGATACAGCATCAAGACTTAATGTAAGCATACCTACCCTTATTTATCATTTTTATTTTGTGGTAGAATTTTTATGCACAGACCTTAACTTTGATATACAGTGTAAACTCTATATAGCGACACTCAAGGGACCGGGCATTTTGTGACGTTATTGAGAGTTTACGTTATACCGAGAGAAATTTATCGTCAAAGCAATCCAACTGGAGCCAGAAAATTTTAACGTTTCAAAGAGTGAATCGTTATATCGAGTGACGTTTTACAGAGTTTGCACTGTATTTATAAATTTAAAATAAAAGAGAGAATACCTGTTTTTTTTAAAATTTTGCTAGAAGCATAGAATACCCTATTGTGCCAGAAGCTGCAATATTTTGCACTGTAACATTTTACTAGGGTTGCTAGAATAAATTATTGCATTTATAAAAGGTGTTAAAGAATATTATTAGAGGGGAGTGTACTTTTGAAACTGAACTACTTTTGTTTTACAACTTTGATAAAATCGCTAAAAAATACCTCCTTATACATAGATCAAATCAGCTGATCGAATTGTATGAAAAAAATATATTTTTGCGGTTTCAGCAAATTAGGTCGAAGAAGCTCGGCGGCAGAAGTGGTCGTAGCACAGCGCAACTTGCGTGGTTGAGTCGATCACACAGGTTAACTGACCAGAAGCACGGTCAATACCTGGATGTGTTTGACTGTCAGTGGCATTTTACTCGACCGTTTCCGTGCTTCGCAACGCAAGGCACGTAAAACCGTTGATGCCGGGTGCTACCCATAGATGGCGTCGTTAAGCCGTGTCAGGCGCCCTATACGCCTAATCTAAACTAGCGACACCTAGTGGGATTAGTAGTATCTTTACACAGTTCATTTACGTAGTAATACGAAAACATCAATTGGTTCCCTTTTAACTATATAGATGGCGCTGTAGATGAAAATTAGCTTTTGTTACGGAAACCTTAGTGCGCGAATTTGACTCGCACTAGGCCATATTTTTTTTTAAAGTAGTGCGATTGACTACATCTCGCCTGATGGAAAGTGACGATGTAAGTGTGTACACTGTAACTCAAATAATGCCTATTCACTCTCTCCTTGAAGATCCCCAAACTGTATAAGAGTCGGGAAACAACAACAAACTTGTAGAACAAAATTGGTTCAGTTTCATACGTAGACTCTCTTTAAAAATATTCTCTTGTTTTCCCAACATCATGTGTACCCTAACCACAGTGTAAGAATCGAATGCATAAAGTCGTCCAACGCGTTTGATCTTTGCATCAACTCGTCACTGGTCATCTCTGACGCAGGATGCTGGCGCTTCTAATTCATTATTATTGTCCCGAACGGTGACTAGAGCAGTTGGGGCTCGACCTTTTCCTTCTCGCCCGTGTCTCCCGTTGAACGACGGTATGGATTCTTTAGTAACGTAGAAATATCACACAAAATTATTTCACTTTTCAGATTTTTACTGGTAAGACTAGAGAAGGCTATACTGCTAGTGGAAGTTAGACCGCATACAGCATGTAAAGTACAGAAAAAAAAAGTACCTAGTCTAATATGAATAAAATAAATAATTGTTTTAAAAAATATCTGTCATTCAATTTTAACCCTATTTCCTAAATATAATGAGAACAGATATCGTAGATGCCTATACGAGTATGTAAGTATTGCTCGAAATATAACTCCATAGAAATCTTTTTTTTTTATTCATCCTAGAATTTTTAGTACTCAGAGTACTTTCGTAGTTAGTTGCTTGTAACTGTTTTTATGTTTATCTAATTATTGCTTATGTTTTTTTGTTTTAAAATGTTATTTTGATGATAGATACCTGCTATAAAATGTTGCATTATTCCATTTATTCAAAATATAATTGAGCTACAGTTAATATGACTCAGCAACGCAACCCAGGACAAGGAGCGAAGTTCGTTCCGGTGCTTCGCCGGCCACTGCCGCGGCACGCTCGCTACGCTCGCTCGTCTCGCGCGTTGCTAAACTTAACTTAATATAATCCAAAACATAAGCCCAATAGTGTCATTAGAACTAATTATTTATGTGCCAAGTTTCAACATATCGTTTCACAGATGAAAATTCAGAGGGTGAACAATATTCCCTATTTTTCTATCTAAATTCAAATTTTGTTTTGAAATTTAAACTGGGATAACTTTGAAGTATACCCAACCCACCGTTCGTTGTGGAGATCCTTAGGGGAGGCCTATGTCCAGCAGTGGACGTCCTTCGGCTGATATTATTATTATTATTATTATCATTTATTTTTCAGATAACAACGATCCAGAACTTGTTAATAATTAATTTGTTGATATGATGATACCCAACCCAATAAAAAAAGAATTATACCGAAAACAGACTACTCTGTAAAAATATGTTCGTGATCATATATACATACAGGGTGTAACAAAAGTGGTGTAAGATTCGTTAACTGGGGCTCCTACTATCATACTGAACAAGTTTTGTTCTACGACTTTGCTTAAATCGCAACAAAAAAATTACTCTTCATACAAATTGATCAGCTGATCGACCAATTTTGTGCAATTTAGTACGGAGGATCATTTTTGAGAATTGACTATGGGTTCCTTGGGAAAGGTGTTCAGTATGATGATTAGAACTCCCAGTTAACGGGTCCTACAGCATTTTTTACACCCTGTATACGGATCGACTTAAGAGTCTCCATTTTTTCGTCGGTTGAAAATTGGTAAAGGTCCCGTTAACTGGGGCTTCCACTCATCATACTGAAAAACTTTTCCCAAAAAACCCATAGTAAATTCGCAAAAAAAAATTCCAAGCTCCATACAAAAAATTTTTTTTATTCACAATTGGTAAACTCTTGTAAACAAAATGCACAAAATTGCTCAATCAGCTGATCATTTTATGAACAGTTCATTTTTTTTGCGATTTTAGCAAACTTATAGGGCAAAAGTTGTTTAGTATGATGAGTAGAAGCCCCAGTTGACGGGACCTACACCAATGTTGTTACTTGTTACACCCTGTATACTGGTAGACTTATACCTTTACCTGCGGTTGACCGTACCTACTCATATTTTCAGGGGTATGACAGTCACATCAGGCAGTGTGGTACTGGGCAAGGATGAGAAGAACTTGATTGGGATCAGTATTGGAGGTGGAGCACCGCTATGCCCGTGCTTGTATATCGTCCAGGTAAATAATTAACGCAGAACGCCTACAGCTGTTATATATAACACCGGAAATTTTATTTATTTAATTATTTTTTTTCTAAGCTAGTAGAACGATTACAAATCACATGCAATTATGAAAAAATAGTAATTTCGAGGGTTAATTGTATTTATTTTATTAATTATTATTGTGTAATGTTACTTATCAATATTTTTTTATTTTATTTATTTATTTAATTTACGTAAGTATATTGGGAAAAT
Organism: Coleophora flavipennella; assembly: GCA_947284805.1. Taxonomy (NCBI): domain Eukaryota; kingdom Metazoa; phylum Arthropoda; class Insecta; order Lepidoptera; family Coleophoridae; genus Coleophora; species Coleophora flavipennella. The sequence continues at coordinate 7,901,647 of OX369290.1, forward strand.
AGCAGCTCTAATTACACATCACTTAGAACGTACGTAACTTAAATAGTAAAGATTAAAATATCATCATATCTGCTCATATACGTCCCCACCGAGGGGCTTGAGCCTACCCTGAGTTAGGGCGATCGGGCCTTAGTCGACCACGCGGGCCCAGTGCGGGTTGGTCGACTTCACACACAACCTTCAAGTTTCTTAGCAGGCGTGTGCGGTTCCTCACAATGTTTTCCTACACCGTAAGAGCGTCGGATATACGTACATATGAAATCGAAATTCGAAAACACATTGGTATGTGGCAGGATTCGAACCACGGCCTCCCGAACAGGAGGTAGCGGCCGTAACCGTTTTGCCGCCGACACTTAAAAGCATTAAAGAGTTAATAATAATTTTACAGATATTCGACAACACACCGGCGCACAAGGAGGGCACGCTGCAGAGCGGAGATGAGTTGGTCGGCGTGAACGGGCAGTCCGTCAAGGGGAAGACCAAAGTCGAGGTGGCCAAGATGATCCAGGCTGCTAAGGTTCATTCTAAAATAATTTTAGAAAAACCTAACAACTTTTAGGAACAAGCTTTTACTATTGCATTGTCACGCGATATACATAATGCATGCAAAATTTTAACTCAATCGGAAACCAGGAAGTGGATCAAATTTAACTTGCAAGATTCCAACCAAACAAGCTGTGTTGCGCCGGCCGTTGGCTGTCAGACGCCATATGCTGGCTCACAGATTTGCACGTTGCACTAAATCTGTTAAAGTTTTTTTTTATGTAAAGCTTTCTGCTAGTCTTTTTATACGTGCAGTCTGTGGGTCAACTATACAGAGTGTTACAAAATTGGTGTAGGTCCCGTTAACGGGGCTTCGACTCGTCATACTGAACAACTTTCCCCAAAGAACCCATAGTCAATTCGCTAAAAAAAATTCGACGCTCCATACAAAAATGCACATAATTTTGCGATTTCAGCAAACTAGTAGAACAAAATTTGTTCATTTTGATCAGTAGAAGCCCCAGTTAATGGGACCAATACCAATTCTGTTACATTCTGTATACGCAGAAGACATTCAACGCCTTGCGCGTTCAGTACAACAAATTCAAAATGCTGTTAGGGCTGCCGAGGTACTGCAGCGCATCAGGCATGTTTGCTGAAGCTCGTATTGATGTCTTTCATGCCATCTTAAGAAAGAGAGCCGCCTCGTTGCTGAACCGTGTCCGTGACAGCACCCACGGCATCCTGAGCGTTGTAGCTAGCTGTTTGATTTTTTCTTTGTTCGTTCACTGTAGAAAAATACACGTGAGGTCTCCTTATCCCTCCCCCCTACCCCAGCGTGATCTGTCGTGATTTTCGTGACCCCCCTCCCCCCTATAGAACCTCACGTGATTTGTGCACAAGCCATTTATTATTATTTTTAATAACTAGCTTTTAGCCCTGCGGTTCCACCTACAGTTTTTATTGTCAATCATTTTTGAAAAACCCATTAATTTCTAAGGTACATGCTTTCATTTGAACAGAGTTTTTATGCTTGAAAGCCGAATACTTAAAATAATATAAATACACTGTTCCAAATTCAAGAAAGGCTGTGTTTCCTACGATTCTATAGGAAATAAAAGACGATTCTGGGACCATGATTCCACCTCCAAATTTATCATTAGATCAACTTCAAAATACCAAAAGGATCTATTGTTACTGCGAATACGGCTTCATTCCAAATTTCAGATCAGTCGGACCCCTGGTAGTCACTCTAAAATCGATTGAAAGATTTGAATTAAACAAACTACATATTATATACATACTTACAAAAATTGCAATTTAAATAAAAGCTTTTAAAAAACCTTCCCTGACCAAGGACGTTTCCCTGGCATACCCACGACAACTGTAGATACCTACAATAAAGTTTCATTGTAATCGGTGATACACTTTCCAAAATTTTAGATTTTGAACAAATGAACATTTACAATTTACATTTTTATTTTAGAATATTAATATTAGATTCATTAGGTTATATTTAAATACGAGTAAAAGCTTTTATATCTGAATGGTTTTTTTTATAATACATTATAATAAACGTTCATAAAATACACAAATAAGCCTCAGTCAAAGTATATATATTAGTAAAAACATACAGTATGGACACTCCCTGCCGCTCTCTAGATTGCGACCTCACCCCCTCGTTACCCAGATTGATACAGATTGGTTACAGTTTGCTTGTCGAACGTACAGGATATCACCGCCATTTTGTTTGTTCCGTCATTCCTTTTTTGAAATGTCATTTCTGGCCCGTTGTATGAAGTGTCCAGGGTGTGCCTCGGTCCCGCCCCAAAACGCCATTATAATTCAGTCCATCTAAATTTCCAGGACGAAGTAACAATAAACTACAACAAACTGCACGCCGACCCGAAGCAGGGGAAGTCTCTAGACATTATAATGAAGAAGATCAAACACCGGTTCGTGGAGAACATGTCTTCGGGAGCCGCTGATGCTCTCGGCCTGTCTCGAGCGATACTGTGCAATGACACTTTGGTTGCTAAACTAAAAGAGCTACGAGAGACTGAGAACACGTATAAGAGATTGGTTGAGAACGCTAAAAGGTACGTTTTCTGAGTAGTTTGAACTTGGCAATTGAACTAATGAGACTAAAAGGTACGTTTTCTGAATAGTGTAAACTTGGCAAGTAAACTAATGACACTAAAAGGTACGTTTTCTGAGTAGTGTGAACTTGGCAAATGAAATAATGAGATCCAAAGGTACGTTTTCTGACTAGTGTGAACTTGGCAAGTGGAACTTAATAGACTAAAAGGTACATTTTCTGAGTAGTGTGAACTTGGAAAGTGAACTAACTAATGAGACTAAAAGGTACGATTTATGAGTAGTGTGAACTTGGCAAATGAACTAATGAGACTAAAAAGTACGTTTTCTGAGTAGTGTGAACTAGTGAGACTAAAAGAACTGGATTTACCTACTAAATATCTAATTAATTAGAGCTTAACGCTTGGGATAATAATTTAAGAGATTGACTAGGTTACGGTTTTATATATTTTTTTATTAGATGAGAGTAGATAGATTATTTATTTCATGTCACCAGATGTTACATACATAATATTTGTACAAAATATATTAAAAATGTCAAATTGTTACACATGATCATGAAAAATATAAAATTCAATGTCAGTTATGTCAAAATAAAAATATTAAAAAAATGTTTAAAATATCATCAGAGCGATGATATAAGAAATAAATTTCAATTTTTAAAATTTACTTTTGTAGAAATTAGTCGACATTATAACCCGTCGAACCTGAATAATACGATCGTGAACACAAAATACAAACAATTTTAAACCTTATGTATCATCAATATCGTGTAGTTCAATAAAATGTACAAATAAGTTACATTATCTGCTTTTTTAATTAAAAATGAGTTTTTCAACATATTTTTTTAAATGTTATATTTTTTACATTTATTTTTAATATTTTTTTAATTAATTTATTAAACAACAAAAGGTTTTTAAGTCGTAGATAGAACGATTAGTCAGATCTGATCTGATCTGCAATTGTAAGTTGGCAGAGTGACATTGACACATAAAGTTTTTTTATTATATTTTGAGTATATGTGGAGGCATGTGGCTGCGTTCCATTTCATCAGAGAGCAAAGGAACCCGAACAGGGGGATATTTAGATGTAACTGGTACTCTAGATGCTGAAACTATCTTCACACGTCACACCATTTAGTGTAAGCACGGGACGACGGCAAATACGTTATTTTCCTCATCTGTGAGACGATGTCCTTCTTTACAATTCTAAGCTGCTTTATCGATCATCATCATCATCATTCATAATATCAGCCGAAAGACGTCCTCTGTTGAACAAAGGCCTCCCCTGAGGATGTTCACAACGATCTGGTGCCCGCATCTAATGGCTTTCCGCGTCTTCACCAGGTCATCGGTCCTCTAGGAGTGGGAGGCCTGCCTACACTACGTCTTCTGGTGCACGGTCGTCACTCGAGAACTTTACTATGGCCGTCTGTTCTATCATTTACCATACCATCTCTTTATTTTCAGAATGCTAAAAGCCTACTTCGACCTCCTCCAAACCTACAAGGCGGTTGGGGATATCTTCGCGGCGATTGGGGTGAGAGAGCCTCAGGCTAGAGCATCAGAGGCATTCACGAAATTTGGCCATTACCATAGATTGTTGGAAAGGGATGGCATTAAAATGCTGAAGGCTTTGAAACCAGTAAGAAATGTTTTATTATGTATTTACTTACTTTTTTTAGTAAAAGTACTGAGAATGATTTTTTTTATTCACAATTGGTAGGCCCTTGGCATCAACACACCTGATAGTAAGTGACGATGATGCCGAAGATAGAAACGGGCTTACCAAGATTCCCCAACGTATCTTCCAACCAGAACACATCAATGTTGTTAGCACTGATGTTTGACGGCAAGACTTAGTTAAGATGGTGGTGGGTGGCTAGCTAGGCGGGCAATAGAAAATGCTCTTCCACCAACCAAACCGAGTCTTACAAAATTAGACTCCTGCGACTTCCTGATATGAAGCTAGTCCTTAACCAGTACGCCACGGAGGTGGTTATAAGTGGATGATGATTGCATCAAAAAAATATGTAATACTATTTCCTAAATTGCCCTGCTCCTTATAAAACCTTCCTCGTTTTGTTTTCCATCATTTCGTCAATTTTCAAATAATAAAATTTATGGAATGAGTAGGTACGACAATGACGCTTAAAAACTATGACGTCACACCTAAGTACTTCAAACAAGTAACCCTGGACTGTTGAATAATATGACTCTCTTTGTACTACAAAAAGAACGCACGGGTCGGCGGCGGCAACAGCTGTTCACAACTACAGCGAGAGCTAGAACTAGGCAAAGAATAAAGACTAGATATTAATCAACATAATAGAAGTTACACTCCACAAAATCATTTAAATAAATGGCGACTCTGTCTACGACACAATAAAGTGTAATTCAGGTTCGCACAGCACCAATTACCTACAAGTTGCCTCTCTTTCTATCGCGTAACTCTTATCTCTTCTGACTACTGATTTGCCTCCTGCAGGAGTTCGCGCGGCGTAGAGCGCGGAGTTTTCATACCTACAGCGCGGAGCGCGACAGGTCTGGTCTAGGGCAATACATTTGCTCAATGGGTTCGTTGCCGAGGTCCAACAAACATATAGACATTTTTGTCGATAGCATGCCTATTATATTATAATATACATTTTCCTAAACAACAATAATTTATAATTGTAAATATCAACAATAGATCTTCTTGGGAAACTGTAACTTTAAATTGATCAATGAAGAAGAAAAAAACATTTTCAGAACAACATTTCATTTTTGACAGATGATAAAAAGTAATTCAAATGACTAGCTGTCATCATTTCTAAGAGCCGAGCTCTTGTTGGTAAAGTCTTTTCTGGGCTCTGTCTTTCGCCAACAACTTCCTCTTGATACGACACGACATCGAACTTCTCCTTCACATGTTTTATGAAGTTTCGTCTTGGCCTTCTACTCCCTCGCCTTCCTTCTATTTCTCCTTCCAGGATAGTATTCAGGAAGCTGTTGTATCTTATTGAGTGTCCCATAATTTTTCTTATATTTTCCATTGTGTTTTAGATTCCTCTTTTCTTGTACCAGGTCCAGTACTTCAAAGTTTGTTTTTCTTTCCATCCAACTTATTCCTTTCATTATTTTTTTCTGTATTTTTTTGTGTCATTATCTTTGTTCCACAGACATACAACAACAACATATACAACAAGGGCTGTGCTTTAGATATAATAGTCATTATTATGTTCTTTCGGTACAAGAACAGTGGTTGTCTTTGGCCTATACAACCCAACAGATGCCCAAATCACAAAAGTCAATCGGGCCCCAAACTAGGATTTCTGTACTATGGGAAGCCGAGACTGCTATATACACATGCTTAAATACATACATGTATACAGAGATTTGTTACCATAGATGGGTTATGCACTAACAAACAACATTTGAAAATCGAAGCCATTTACACACACAATGTTATAGGTAGTTCCCTTCTATTGCACTAAATGTTACTAAGAAAAGAGATGCCAATTGGCATCTTTTTTTTGCTTCACTTTTTAGACGCATGTAACCTATCTACCTCCCCTTATATATAGCATATCTCTGCATGTATATATTAATTAAACACCTAGACACGGAGCAAGCAAACCTGTTCGTCCCACTAATGTTTTTTTTTTATTTTATTTATTATTCACAATTGGTAAGCCCTTGGCATTATCTCACCTGATGGTAAGTGACGATGTATGTATACGGACCTCCACCCAGCACACAGAACCTGATCACTGGACCACCAGTTCAGTCAAGATCAATCCTGTCAAAAATAATAATCCTGTAGATACTTAAAACTGTCACCGTAATGTGTCCAACAAATCTTTTTTCCGTCCAGATTCTGGCAGACATGGGCACATACCTGAACAAAGCTATACCAGACACTAAGCTAACCATTCGCAAGTACGCCGACACCAAGTTCGAATACCTGTCCTACTGCCTCAAGGTGAAGGAGATGGATGACGAAGAGTACGGATACAATGCGCTGCAAGAACCGCTGTATAGGGTTGAGACTGGGAACTATGAATATCGGTAAGTGTCAGGGTTGCCAAACATGCCGCTTTGCAGGGACGTCTAGATTTTATGGTTTAAAACTAGATGTCCTGCGCGGAACACTCAATGTCGTGGTTGTTCGTTATAAACCGGGACAAAAAAGAAAAAGTGCCACGCCAAGAGGATCGAGCTTCCGTGCAAACGTAAATTCGCATTAATATATTGAGTATAGACGTAAAGTCTTGATCGTAATAAAATAAGAAAATACAACTAAATAACCTACCTAAAAATTCACTTAAACAGGTTTTTAGAATTCATTTTTGAAGTAGTTTAATGTAAATTTAAAATCTAGGAAAACATATTGGTATTATTGATAATAGTTACGAGGGACTATATCGAATGGAAACACGATTTAATAAAGTTGGCTCGATAGAATAATTACGCAATGAGACTTTTCGAGCCATTTTATCGTCTATTTTCGGTTTTATTCCTAAAATAAGTAATGTGATAATATGATTTATTTACTAAAATAAAGTTGACTCAAAGGAAAACATCGAATGGATTTTTATTTAATATAAATATGATGAAAATAAAAAAGAAAACATCGAAACAGTGCAAAAGTGTGGTTATTTTCTTCCCTCTTTACACGTAAAGAAAAAGACAAAGACAGATTTTTAAGTAGCACTGCGCCTTAAGGGTTAAATTATTATTGTGTTAAAATTTTCATCTCGCTATTATATGTTCAGTTTTATCCCTTTCTTTGCAATACTCGAAATCTAAATTATATTATTGTTTTTGTTTATTGACGGCTTAAATGTAGGGACCTTAAGTAGTAGACGTTGTGCGCGTTCTACAAGGATAATGTGTTCTACTGTCATCATCGTCATTATCACTTAAATGAATAACTATTTCATTGTCAATGTAAAATTATTTATTCAGTCATAATCAGAGTACACGAAATAAAAAACGGAACACATAAATTTTCAATTAAATTTGGTCATTTCTGACTGTCAAAAAGCCCTGCAGTGCCTCCCGCCCAAAAATGTCCATAACACTAGCGGCGTTCCCCCGCTGGATGGCCAGCGAGATGCGCTGGACCAAATAGGAGCATGACCTAGGGTCCATGCCCTTTTCCCTCATATGGCGTACTAGGTCACGCACAAAAGACCTCGCCTTGGAATCCCAAGGACCTGCAGTCTCGAGAGCGATCGGGAGAAATTCTTATTCGTTTTGTTTATTTAATGAATATTAAATTATGTTTTGTTTATCATTTACTAGCGACCACCCCGTGACAGGGCTGAAGCTATAGAATCGAATTTGAGGTAGGGCATCACAGATATTAATTATTAAATAGACCCATCTCGCTTCATGTGATAGCTCTTCAAATGCCATCTATACCCAGAACAAAGAATTATATAAAATGAATGGTGAATGAATGTCACAAACTGTGGTATGTTCGGAAAAGCTTAGATACCTATCACCACATTTTTTTTATCTCAAACTGTGAACAAACAATTTAATTATAATAATTTATCTTAGTTTAAGATAGGGCATTGTGATTTGAAGGTAGGGCATTGCCCCACAATGCCCCCCTACTAGCTACGGCCATGATTCCGTGTCTCCGTATACGCGTTGTTTTTTTCACAGGATCACCCGCTAGGCAAATAAAAAAAAATGATATTTGACTGCCCATTTAATCATACCTTTTTCGCAGGCTGATTCTCCGCTGTCGACAAGACGCACGGGCGAGATTCGCACGTCTAAGATCAGACGTCCTAGTAAAACTAGAGCTGCTGGACAATAAGAAAACGCAAGACGTGGCGTATCAACTCAGAAGGTTCATTCAAGGGCTGGCGGTGTATCACAAGTGAGTTTTAAACAATCATCATCATCCACATATAACCACCTCCGTGGCGTAATGGATAGTGCATTCGCTTTACACCAGGAGGTCGCGGGTTCGATTCCAGGTGGGGTCAACTTGTAAGACTCGGTTTGGTTGGTGGTAGGGCATTTTCTAAGCCCGCCTGGCTAGCTACCACCATCTTATCTAAGTCTTGCCGCCAAACATCATTGTTAACAACATTTCTGTGTTCGGACTTGAAGATAAGATAGCAAGTTCTCCAATGCTTTGGGGACTCTTGGTAAGCTCGCTTCTATCTTCGGCATCATCATCACTTACCATAAGGTGAAATAATGCCAAGGGCTTACTAATTGTGAATTTAAAAAAAAGCAAGTCGAGATCGAGCCCGAATTGTTATAGTCACTGTTGTTCAGTCACTTGGGATAATTAATTAGAAGCGCCAGCACTTGTAGCCCCAGCGGTGACCAGTTACTAGTGAAGTCGCAAACATCAAAGGCTTTGCACCATCGTATGATTTCTTTTACTGTGACCCTGGTGTTACAGATGTTGTTGTAGCCACACTTAGTGCCTCTATGGCGTAGGCAATGATTATAAGTCCATTCGCTTCACACCAAGAGGTCCCGCATTCCATTGCCAGCGGGGTGTGACTTTGTAAAACTCAGTTTGAATGCCTGCCTAGCTAGCTACCACCATCCTATGTGAATCTTGCTGCCAGACATCAATTTTAACATCATCTATGAGTTCCGGAATGAAGATAAGTTCTGCCCATTGCGTTGGGGAATCTTGGTAAGCCCACTTTCATCTACGACATCGTTGTTACGATGTCACTAACCATCAGATGAGATGCTGCCGAGGGATTACCAAAAGTGGATAAAAAAGGTGGGGTCAGACTTATGCAAACTTTTTCAAAAAAAAGCAATAAATTCCACATTTTCACAGATTTTTTTTATTCACAATTGGTAAGCCCTTAGCATCATCTCACCTTATGGTAAGTGACGATGATGCCAAAGATGGAAGCGGGCATACCAAGATTCCCCAACGCAATGGGGAACTGGCTATCCTATCTTCAAGCCGGAAAACATATTTGCTGTGAACATTGATGTTTAGCGGCAAGACTTAGATAAGATGGTGGTAGCTAGCCTGGCAGTTAGACTCCGCCGGCAATCAAACCCGCTTCCTCCTGATGTGAAGCTAATGATCGTAACCATTACGCCACGGAGGCGGTTAAAACCTACGTTTAAGGTTTTGCTCTATGCTAACTTTAATTATTTTTGTGTTTCATTCAACTTTTCAGCGAGACGGTTGAGCATTTGAAAGAGAACTCCACACTGTTTCCGGTTGAGGTGGACCTGTCGCAGAACGCCTTCCAATACAAGTCCGGCACTCAAGTTACTTCGGTTAGTATATTGTCGTTGTTGTCGCTGTGGTTTAACAAATTAGATTGTTGATTGAGTTCTAATATTCATCTATAGCGCCATCTATTAGTATAAAAGGGAACTAATTGCTGTTGTTGAACGTAAGAAAACTATGTAGAAGATACTACTAGATCGTACTAGATGACGCTAGTTTAAAAAAAAACTGCCTTGTATTTATTTTTTTTTATTTGTGGTTATAGCGTCTGATACACACTGTGAAGTTTTCAAGTGTCTACCTATTACGGCTTATGAAAAGCAGCCCGATGACACACAGACAGATGTAGATGGACAGACGTACGGACGCACAGCGTAGGCTTAGTAATAGGGTCTCGTTGGTCAGCCTTTGGTGTACCAGGACACTAAAAACATACAAATAAAAAACTCGATTGACACCTACTTGCGAATATAGGTACATCGATAACCATAAAAATAAAGTAGCTAGACGGTAATGTATCTAGAAGTAAAACATTACCTAATTACAAATTTTCATCTACATGTAGAGCCCTGCATCCATTTGAACCGACTTCAAAAAAAGGAGGAAGTTTCTCAATTCGACCGTATATTTTTTTTTATGTGTGTTCGCGGCTAACTTCGTCGTTTATGAACCGATTTTGATGATTCTTTTTTTTGTTGGAAAAGAGATATCCCAAGGGTGGTACAATGATGAGGAAACCAGGATCTGATGATGGCATCCCAGAGAAATTAAGGGGAACCTTAGTTTCCTGTTTGAAGTAGTTTTTTTTTGTTCAAAATTGTTTACAATAGGTACAAGCTATTGCAATTCAAAATAGGTACAAGAAATTCATTCTTTTATGATACAGGAACATCGCGTTATGTTATTTTACGCGATTATCAGGCGGGGCGGGAATTTGACGCTTATGTGTAACGCCTGAATCGGGACAGATCCCTTTACGCGGAAAGCGACTCACTTCATACCTGAGTATGGAGCGAAAACTATCGCTGCGTTTGTCTAACGTTTGCTAAAGCTCCTTGATAAGACAAGGATAGAGTTAGGAATGAGTGCAAAGCCAACGGTGAATGATTTTCGATAGAAATCTCCTTGGAATCAGTCAGTGCTTTTAGCTGCGCCCGGGCGGTGCGCGTATGTGTTTTTAAGTGATTGTTTAGTGATTTTTTTGTTGTTTTGCATAGAAAAACTCGGTGTTGTTGAAATTCCCAATAAACCGGGTAAGCAATACAATGTTATTATATTATCTATTGTTATTGTAGCATTCACAGTTCACGTTTTTTTACGTTCAAGTGCAATACCTACTAATACCTACTTACCCTATCTTTGGCTGAGACTGTTGAATTATATTTCACAAAGTTTAATACTCAAATATTTTAGTCAGATAGTCAGTTTATGACGATTTCACCGTTATAAGTTTTATATATAGTGTCCATACAAAAACATTGAGAAATAATTGTTTTTGTAACCCTTGACAATAATGGCGGCCACCCACGAAGAGCCCCGCCAGTTGAAACAAAATGGCGCAGCTGGCAGCGCCAGCTGATTCATCCTCGCCGCGGACCATAGTCAGGCATTTGCCAGGGGAGTGGCTTCTAATCATTACGAAAAAAACGGGGTTTTTTTTTCAACTAAACATCATCTATCAGCCGAATGACGTCCACTGCTGGACAAAGGCCTCTCCCAAAAACTTCCAAGATGCCGGTCTTGCCCTGCGCTCCTTGCATCCAGCAGCATCCCGCGACCTTCACCAGATTGTTGGTCTATAGACTGAGAGGCCTTCCTACGCTACATCTTCCGGTGCGCGGTCGCCACTCGAGAACTTTACTGTACCGACGGCCATCTGCTCTATAAGCTATGTGCCCCGCCCGCTGACACTTAGTTTAGCGACTTTGTGAAAATCACGTCAAGTCCCGCTTTCACTTTGTGAACTATGTCGGTTAACTTTTTTTAAACTTTCACGATTATTCATAATGACAAATTGAATTTATTTAACATAATATGAGCAGGTATTAATGTTGTTTTTACCTCTACGTTTCGACTATGCTTCGATAGCCGTGGTCGCGAGTAGACTGAAGCCGCGGTGTCATCGCCGCCGGCGCATCGCAGGAACACCTCCATCTACCCTCACTTCAATTTGTGAAGCATAGTCGAAACGTTTAGATAAAAACATCAATACCTGCTCATTTCCTTACTAATATTATAAATGTGAAAATGTGTTTGTTTGTTACCTTTTCACGCTTCAACGCCTTGACCAATCTTTATGAAATTTGGCATGCAGGTAGCCTGTGTCACGGGGAAGGACATAGGCTACTTTTTATTCCGGGAAAATAGCATAATCTGATGAAGTTCCTGAGGGAACTAAAAAAGTACTCGATTGTTGTGATTTTTTGCACAGAGATGGTTGAGTAGGTGGGAAACGACATAATTTACTAATCACCCTTAAAGACAGTCATAAAAACGATGTCCACGCGGGCGAAGCCACGAGAAAAAGCTTGTTAGAAATAAATTGGTAACCAAGAGACCCATCACCCGAAGTTGCTGGCATCAGCTATACAGTCACATAAACGATATTCACGCGGGCGAAGCAGCGGGCAAAAGCTATCACACTAATATTATAAAGGCGAAAGTTTGTGAGTGAGTGAGTGTGTATGTTTGTTACTTCTTCATGCAAAAACTACTTAACTGATCTGGCTGAAATTTGGTCGGTAGACAGATTAGGACCTGGATCAACAAATAGGCTAATCTTCTTAACGCTCGCGAGCCGCTTTTTGCTCGCGCACTGCGCACTCACGAAAAGTCATAGAAACGTTGTCCACTCGGGTGAAGCCGCGGGAAACAGCTAGTGTTAAATAAAATCACGTCAAGTCCCGCTTTCACTTTGTGAACTATGTCGGTTACCTTTGATGCACGAAATGGCTTGATTAAATCCGTAAGATAGCGTTGTTACCTGTTGTTAGGGCTCCGTCAACTTCCTTTTTTTTCGAACCAGGTTTCGTGCTCCTGGCTCCTGTTTACCGTAGCTCATCATATCAGCCGAAGGAGACGTCCACTGCTGGACATAGGCCTCCTCTATTTATTTCCACGACGACCGGTTCTGCGCTGCCCGCATCTAGTGGCTTCTTGCGACCTTCACCAGGTCATTAGGTAGCTCCATGAATTCCTAACGAAACTGTTTGATTCCCTTAACTAACCCATTGAATAATGTAAAATGAGGGACCCATTAAGCGATACATTTTTTTTATTCAATAAAACATCTAACAGGCTAAACATCTTACAGTTTTCAAGCGCCGCTACTTCTTGTCCGGGAAGTAGAGCGTCGGTGGCGTATTGGAAGGGCCGCTACCTCCTGTCCGAGAGGTCGTGGTTCGAATCCTGCCACGAACCAATGTGATTTCGAATTTTGATTTCATGAAGTAGACTTCACCCAGAGTTTTCTCACGACGATGTTTTCCTTCAACTCAAGAAAGAAGTGAAGGAACACATCGTCGTGAGGAAACCTGCACACGCCTGCGAAGAAACTCGAATGCTCTGTGTGAAGTCTACCAACCCGCACTGCGCAGGGTAGGCTCGAGCGCCTCGTTTGGGACGTTTATGAGCTGATATGATGATGATGACAGTTTTACGTTTCTAGTGAAAAAACTAAATACGTTATCTAACCGTGCCATACCTATCTCTGTATAGTTTAAAGGAGTGAACGTATTGTTTCCTATTACAGGATTATCAAGATGAAGAAGAAGACATAGAATACGGCAAAGAAATACAGGAATACCATGATTTGGACGAATTTGATGGCAACGAACGGAAACCTTTAAACCGTAGACAGAAGAAAGACAAAGATAGCACTGATTCCTCCGAACAACTGTTACCAGAACTTAACACCACTGACAGTTTGACAACAAAGAACGAAATGGACAATCTGACACTGTTAACAGAACTGGGTTTAGCTGACACGAGTAGTCCGGTTGAGTTCGGTGATTTTCAAAACGGCATGGATGACTTTTTGCCGAAAACCACTAGCGATACTGATGACGTTTTTGATAAGTTACTTAGTGATCTGAATATTGGGAATTAGATAGTTTTTTTTAATTATAGATAATTATAATATTAAATCTAAACGTGTAGGTATCTATTGTTTGTTAATTAATATATAGACTTTATAATTTTGTGTCAATGACTACAAAGATACCTTTATTCGTTTTTAATATTGCCTAATTTAGAAAAAAATACGCAAAAGCTCTGAACAACTGTTCCAAAAGTTGACACCACTGGCAGTATTACAACAAAGAACGATATTGACAATTTGACACTCAAAGTGAGGGATTGATTGGAACAGTTGTCTCTGTCTTTTTCTTTACATGTAAAGAGTGAAAGAAATAACCACACTTTTGCACTTTTTTAATCTTTGTTCGTTTCTTAATTCTATAACTACAATTAATTTTAAATATCCAACTGGCATATTGAAGTATGTGTTTAGACTAATAGATTTAAAAAAAAATAGAGGTACTAGATCGGTCAGGTTTGACTGTAGAATGCAAATTTCTGTGTTTTAAAAGAGGTTTCTTTAATATATATTTTTTGTTATAAAAGTGTTTAAGCAACTGACAAAATGAAGTCATTGAAATGAAGAATCAGGTTACAAAATATTACTTTCATATGTTTTGTGATAGCCGAGAAAAATCGAGATCCCTGCGATCAAAGTTTCTAATGCGTCACCTTTGCAGAACTGGGTTTATATGACACGAGTGATCCGGTTGAGCTTAGCTTGATGATTTTCAGAACGGCATGCCTCCCCTTATATATAGCATATCTCTGACGGCATGTATGATTTTAAGCCGAGGAATTTTAAGGGAATATCTACTTCCTATCAAAAGGTAGTTTTTTAATTGTTATCTACCTGCAATGAAAACTTACTTAATGTATCTTTGGTCGTATAGTTTATAGTTTGTTTAATAAAAGTATGAAATACGTTTTTAAAAATATATTTATTGGGAATTTATTCAAATGAGCTTTTTTAATTTTCCCTTTGAAATAAAAGTATATACAGGTTGTAACATAAAGGTGCAGTGATACTTTAAGGTGGGCTGGCTAATATTGCGATTTTTTTTTCATACAAATCGGTCCAATAAAAAAAACGCGATTTAAGCACAGTTGCAGAACAAAAGTTGTTCAGTTTTATGAGCCCACCTTATAGTATCACTGCACCCTTATTTTACACCCTGTATAAGGCAACACTGTTTTTGTCGACTACTTGGTGTCTTATTTATTAGTTTTGTACAAAGTAATATAAATAATTTACCTCCTCACATCCAATGGCAACACTGACATTAAAAATACACTAATTTCTCAAAATACACTACACCTAAAATCCAGCTAAACTAACATCAATACACTTCTAAACTCCAACCCTCCTCAATTCAAATGCCAGTGGAAGTTCTTTGATCCGTACATCTCCTATTTTTTGACCGTAATAAGCTATAGAATCTCTGTGCTTTTTTGGTACTAAATAATTAAATTTGGCCTTTTTCCTTTCAAGCACATTATGTGCAATAGTTCGCAATTTCTCCCTTTTCGCTTCAAGTACTCTTTGTCCGAACATCAATTTTGGGAAAATGTTTAAATAGTCGTACTGTTGAAGCTTTTTCAAGTTGACGTTCTTAGCAAGTTGCTGTAATTGCGATGCTGCTTGGTTTTCAAGTGTTTCTATTTTCGATGTCAGTTTTTGTAGGTCTATGGTCGCAGTAGCAACGTGAATGGCGCCGAGAAGGAAAATCTGAAATTTTAAAAGTACATATTAGTCAGGTCGCACACCAGACATACACTTGTATCACGATAATTGTGGCGCCACATTCGAAACGCGACACATTTAACGCCCCCGTACATGTGTGCGCGCACATTTGTAGCAGGTGCGCTATTTGGCGAGACGTTTGCCGCGCATTCTGCATTGCTGCGAATTCAAGATCGTTTTTTTAAACGACTTTAAAAAAAGGAGGAGGTTTCTTAATTTTTATGTGTGTTCGTGCATAACTTCGTCATTTATGAACCGATTTTGATGATTCTTTTTTTGTTGGAAAGTAGATATCCCAAGGGTGGTACAAGAAAACCAGGATCTGATAATGGTATACCAGAGAAATCGAGGGGAACCTTATATAGTTTCCTGATTGAAGTAGTTTTTTTTTTGTTTAAAATTATTGTAGCGCAATAAGTTTGGCGACGTAAATGTACGATGCGTGTAGCATGTGGTGCTGGTGTGCGGCCTCACTAAGGTGTATGCGACAGTCATACATTTTAAAAATTCACTTTTTTACAACGGTTTTTAGCGCATGGCATCATCTCATCCACAGAGCACGGAACTTCATTCTTGCTCGCGGCTAGCAAGAATGACGTTCCGTGCTCTGTGATCTCACTTAATGGTAAGTGACGATGATGCCGAAGTTGGAAGCGGGCTTACCAAGATCCCATAACGCAATGGGGAACTGGCTATCTAATCTTCAAGCCGGAACACATCAATGTTGTTAGCATTGATGTTTGGCGGAAAGACATATAAGATGGTGGTAATGTTTAGTATTCTTTGCTGGTAGCTAGCCAAGCGGGCTTATAAAATGCCTTTTCACCTCAAAACCAAGTCTCACAAAGTTAAACTCCGCCGGGAATCGTACCTGCGACCTCCTATTGTGAAGGTAATGTAATTTAACTGACCATTACGTCCTGGAGGTGGTAATAAATTTAATATTAAGAGAAAATAAAGCTGTAATCTAATACGCAAGTTTTTGGACCAACGATTTGACAGTAATGTTAAATATCCTGCGAATTCTAGTACATATTATGAGTTTTTAATAAAAAGTTGAGTGCGTTTTACTGCAACTCACCTGATGGGAAGTGACGATGCAATCGAGCATGGTCCACACAAACTCATCATCATCATCATAATGTCAGCCGAAAAACGTCCACAGCTGGACAAAGGCCTCCCCCAAGGATTTCCACGACGACCGATACTGCGCTGCCCGCATCCAGTGGCTTCCCGCGATCTTCACCGGGTCGTCGGTCCACCGCGTGGGAGGCCTGCCAACGCTACGTTTTCAGGTGCGCGGTCGCCACTCGAGAACTTTACTGCCCCAACTGCCATCAGTTCTTCGAGCTACTCAAATAACGGCCATCAGTTCTACGAGCTACTCAAACAACTCCTATTCTCTCTCGCCTTGTAGGTCCCCAAATTATAGGAATCGGGAAACACTGACGCAGACAAGGAGTTCGACTCCAAAAGAATCTACCCGTCGTCTCATTGAAATTGGTTCAGTAGTTTATCGTGGCTGGGTTAAGGTATTGAAAGTATAATTTCTCACATGTAACACATACGATTTTTCGTTATTTATACAGGATGTTTAAATAGTTTGCAAACCTTAGCGTAAACTACTCATAAAATTTAACAACTTGCTCCAAGGCATCCATACTGAATTCGTAAAAAAATCTCCATACATTGATTTGTGGATCCAATATTTATCCAGCAGCGGATCCAATATTTTAACCGCCTCCGTAGCTCAGAGGCAAAGTTTACTGGCTTTACACAGGAGGTCGCGGGTTCGATTCCCGGCGGGGTCAATTGTAAGACTCGGTTTGGATGGTGGTAGGGCATTTTGTAAGCCCGCCTGGCTAGCTACCACCATCTTATCTAAGTATTGCCGCCAAATATCAATGTTTATATCATTTGTGTGTTTCGCCATGAAGATAAGATAGCCAGTTCCCCATTGCGTTGGGGAATCTTGGTAAGCCCGCTTCCATCTTCGGCAACATCGTCACTTACCACCAGGTGAGATGTTGTCAAGGGTTTACCAATTGTGAATAAAAAAAAGCCTTAAAACTTCAGGACTTGCGTCAAAATCCAGTACTTCTCATTTTTTGCTAACTTAAATTGTGTATCATACGTATAACTTGTGTTGGCCTAATGATAATGAATTATCCAAGTTTGAGACCTCGAACGCCGAACATATTTAGAACTGTCTATACAGGGTGTAACAAAATTGGTGTAGGTCCCGATAACTGGGGCTTCTACTCATTAAACTGAACATTTTTTGTTCTACGACTTTGCTGAAATCGCAAAAAAAATTTACTCTTCATACAAATCGATCAGCTGATCGACCAACTTAGTATGGGAAGTTCAAATTTTTTTTTGAGATTTGACTGAGTTTTATGGGGGAAAGTTGTTCAGTTTCATGGTAAGAGGAGCATCAGTTAAAATAGTTTCAGCTAATTTTGTTAGACCTCATTAGTTTTCTAAAGCTTTTCAAAATTTATCTTTTTTTTTCGAAGTTCGCAAGTGGTTCAGTTTTATGTGTA
This sequence comes from Coleophora flavipennella, assembly GCA_947284805.1. Classification (NCBI taxonomy): domain Eukaryota; kingdom Metazoa; phylum Arthropoda; class Insecta; order Lepidoptera; family Coleophoridae; genus Coleophora; species Coleophora flavipennella. The sequence goes on from OX369290.1 coordinate 7,919,815, forward strand.
AAGTGTATTTTAAAGCCTGCTTTACACACATCAGCCAAAAGACATCCACACTGCTGGACATAGGCCTCTTCCGAGTCGGGGCGTTTTACCGGAATCGCCACGCTTGACAGTCAGGTTGGCGATAGCAGTGAGGTGGCTCAGTAGGCAGAAAGTACCCATGCTGCCTATCCTCAGGTTTTTTATCCCTTAGTCGCCTCTTACGACAACGTCGGGAAGAGAGGGGTGGTATATTATTCTACAGCCGCACCACATCATATCAGCCGAAAGACATCCACTGCTGGACAAAGGCCTCCCCCAAGACGACGACCGGTCCTGCGCTGCCCGCATCCAGCGCCTTCCCACGATCTTCCTACTCACGCTACGTCGCCACTCGAGAACTTACAATCAAAACCACTTTTTTTAAACTAAAATTAGTATTTGTTGGTGGTAAGGCATTTTCTAAGCCCGCCTGGCTAGCTATCACCATCTTATCTCATCTTATCAGTGTTAACAACATTGATGTGTTTCGGCTTGAAGATAAGATAGTCAGATCCCCATTGCGTTGGGGAATCTTGGTAAGCCCGCATCCATCTTCGGCATCATCGTCACTTACCATCAGTTGAGATGATGCCAAGGGCTTACCAATTGAGAATATACTTTTTTTTATTTTTCATAGGTACATGTCTAATCTACATCACTTTTCACTAACTTTCGTTTCGAACAATTAAAATCAACTTACCAAAAAGTAAGTCTTCATGTTCACGGTGTCACAGGGTTGATTGCCGACTGAACTGAATAGAGTAATGGTCACTTAATATAACGGTACCGGTGTACACACCAAAATTAATTATTCGGAAGCCCTATTCTGGGTATCAGATCTAAAAAAATAAGTATAAAAAGGTGTGCGCAGAACGTGTGTGACGATTTTATGCAACACGGTATCTAGTTCTTAAAATTTACACTCCATACAAAAATACACGAAAACTTTATACAGGTTGTAAACATACAGGTGCAGTGATACTTTAAGGTGGGCTTGTACTGATAAAACTAAACAACTTTTGTAGTACAACTTGGCTGGAATCGACTTTTTTTTATTTTTCATACAATGTCAGCTGATTGGCCGGTTCTGTATGAAAAGTTCAAGAAAAAATCTTCGCGATTTCAGCTAAGTTGTAAAACAAAAGTTTGACGTGTACAAGCCTACTTTAAAGTATCACTGCACCCTTATGTTACGCCCTGTATATAAGGTCTACCAAAATTAGCTGAAACTATTTTAACTAGTACTTCTACCCATAAAACTGGACAACTTTCCCCATGGAACCCATAGTCAAATCGCAAAAAAAATTGGCTCTCCCATACTAACTCGATCAGCTGATCAGCCAACTTAGTATGGGAAGTTCAAAAATTTTTTTGAGATTTGACTATGGGTTTCATGGGGAAAGTTGTTCAGTTTCATGGGTAGAAGCACTAGTTAAAATAGTTTCAGCTAATTTTGTTAGAACTTATATATAGAGTTAATTATTTTTTTGCCACTGTCAATAGGTTTTTTTTAGGAAAAGTGATTCAGTAATGATGAGCAGAAGCCTCAGTTAACGTCTCCTACAGCAATTTTGTTACACCCTGTATAGACCTTTGGAGTTTTTAAAATTTACACACTATGCAGTCTTTAAAAAATCATTTTTAATATCAGCTTCACGACGCAAGCGACGATCAACACTGTCTTTGCTTGATACAATCCATTGAATATGTATGGTATGATTTTAAATTGATAAATGTTATGATACGAATATGAAGATCAAGTTAGTTCAAATTTCTTTAAATAATCGTTGTAATTCGTAACCTTAATAATAATATTTTTGCAACATGAAATCAATACCCATAAAATTTTTACATAATGTTATATATAGGTAGATAACACAAGCTAAAAATAAAAGCGTCGGTGGCTCAACCGGCAACGACTCGGTCCTTCTAACCAGAGGTACCGGGTTCAAATCTGGACGGCCAGTATACCAATGAGTTTTTCAAAATTTACGTACATATACTTACTGATTGCTTTAACGGTGAAGGAAAACATCGTGAGGAAACCTGCACACGCCTGCGAAGAAACTCGAAGGTTGTGTGTGATGGCGACCAACCCACACTGGGCCCGCGTGGTCGACTAAGGCCTGATCGCCCTAATTCAGTGTGGGTTCTAGCCCCTCGGTGGGGACATATATGAGCTGATATGATGAACACAAACAAAGACATAATTATTACTTAAGGCCTTACGATGACTCAATTCGAGCAGGTTGAGACGTATTAAAATAGTATCGAACGTAATCAATGCGGGCTTCAACGCAGCTGTTACGCTGAAACCGAATGCCCAATTCTCGATTTTTACATGTTTTTATTGCTTTTCTTTACTTTCAAAAAAGTTTTAAAAAATGTTTTCAATTAAAAGGAAAGGTGTTAAAGTCACCGATATTTGTGTGTGGGTTTCATTCAACTTAAACTATTTGTTTTCGAAAAATTTTGCAATTAATGACAAAAAAAGGGTCTATAATTATTATTTTTTACATCAAAAGTGGTAGTATTTTTTTAAATTGTATTCATCTAAATCGATTTTTTATATACTTGATATTTCATTTTTTTTATAGTAATAGCTTTACACAGTCTTTCAATAATTTGACTTGAATATTGTCATTTGATCCTTCTTAAGGCCTTAAGGATCGAATAGAAAATATTATGTAAGATAATAATATAAAGACCAAGATGATCGTCTTTCAGGCATACATCTTGTGCATACTCTTGTACGGTGCCGAAACCTGGACTTCGTACGCAAAACAAGAGTGTCGACTCAACACTTTCTACATGCGCTGTCTTCGTAAGACATTAGGTATAACATGGAAGCACAGAGTCACCAACAAGGAAGTTTTGAAAAAAGCGCAGCTGCTTAATCAAAAGCTGCGTTGGAATCAGGCTCTCAGAAAATTATTGTCTATGGAAATTAAAAAAAAAACTATTTACCAAAAAGTATACCTACTACATTTAGTTTTTGCGTTGATTTCGTTTTAGATTAAATAAAAATATTTTGCGATAGATTTTTTATTTTAACATACATAATCATTATATCTAAATTAGTTTTGAAAACTACATAATTAAATGAGAATATCTATATCAGCTTATTCTTCAATGGGAACGTCATCGTCCTTAGCATTAATACGACGAAGCATGTCGTCGGAGGGCATAAAATCCTTACATCGAGGGGTATATGATAAGAAAATAGCATTAAATAATTGGGTTTCAACATTTATAGTATTTTCGCGTACAATCCTAACATTACGATACTATATAATACGCATCATTAAAATATGGTACAAATAGTTTTTTTATTTACAATTGGTAAACCCTTGACAACATCTCACCTGGTGGTAAGTGACGATGTTGCCGAAGATGGAAGCGGGCTTACCAGGATTCCATAACGCAATGGGGAACTGGCTATCTTATCTTCATGCCGGAACACACCAATGATTTCAACATTGATATTTGGCGGCAAGACTTAGATAAGACTTAGATAGTATAATTAAACTACTAAATCCGACACTGCTAGCCTTATCGATCGCGTTTGTCTAACAAAGACATCTGCGTTGGTTAAGGCATGTGTATAGGATGGACCCTGCTCGGTTACCAAGACGTGAATGCAAAAAGAGACATGGGGAGACCGCCAATGCTTCGCTTTAAGGACTGCGCCAAGCGGGACATGGCTGTCTTTAAAATAGACCAGCAAGAAGCTTGCAGGAAAGCTGCTGGAATGGCTAAATCGTATTGCGGAGGGTCGCAAACTGTGCGACGAGGTTTGGTTTGGGGCGCTCGCTGTCAAGAAGGAATAGCGCCACCAAAGCGGCAATACTCCATCGGCCGCATACATTCCCTGCCAGGCTTGAGGGCGAGTCTGCCGTTCACGCATCGGGTTGCCAAGCCACCAAAAGCGTTGCCTCTAGACCAAGACACGGCCACACCCTGGACACTTCATACAACGGTCCAGAAATGACATTTCAAAAAAGGAATGACGGAAAAAACAAAATGGCGGCGAAATCATGTACGTTTGACAACCAAACTGTAACCAATCTGTATCAATGAAGCGTGAAGCGTCTGTAACAGACGTAGAGGCCAATGAAGTGGTGTGCAGTGCGCTTCGTTTATCGCTCTTTCTATTAGTGAAAATCGTATCAAAATCCGTTGGGTGGTTTAGAAGAAGTAAGAGGATAATCAGACAGAGACATAAGCAGAGATTTATACTATGCAGAGATAAGTATCTCTTATTAAATCTCTATCTTAAGAGAGGGTTTTAAAGTAAAATGACCATGTAAAAAATCTTAAATGTATACATTCCTAGAAATCATTTATCTGAACCATGGTTGAGAGCTGACCCTAACGAAAACACGATTGCACTTAATTTCCTCGATATAAATAAATCGCGAGGTCACCTCTAAAATTACACTAATGCCAGTTTTGTACTGACATAACTTGTAAAAAAAACGAGACCTACAGTACTCGCATATGATGTGTAACATGTGACAAAATACTTATGAAATTAATTAATTATCGGGTCGTACATTCACGGGCCGACCCTTCGAATAGTAGCATGTCGTCTTTGCCTTTGCCATCACACTAGGCGGCATGGCTATGACAACCTTAGTTTTCGAGAATTAAAAAACGTTCGCATTTCCTGTTACACATTTCCGTCCCATTTCACGAAATCACTCCCACAAATTGCAGGAAAGCGAGAGCAAAGATGTTACACATCAAAAACAAAACACGCCTACCATTTATTGTTCAAAGTTTTTTTCGTTTTCGATTTATTTGATAAAAACTCAATTTTTGCGGCTCTCGCTGTGTTTTCTAAGTGGGGTAGCAGGTTAAAAAGTGGCCAACTGCGTGTCGAACCACTTGCAAAGTAGGGTTCCGTAGCCTTTAAAAAAATACGTGTATATTTTAAAAAGCAAAGTTATTTTTGTATTTAGTATAGCACATTTTGGATGGAAAATCTTAAACTTTTTACTAATCCAACTGCACATCTTAAGCTGGTCGATTATTACCCTTCCGCCGCCTACTTGGCCGTGATATTTTATTTTTTATATTTATTTACAGTTTTTAAGTATTGGCTCCGGAATCCTACATTATGCTTGGTCCGAAACGCACTATGCCGATTTTTTTATTTGTTTTAAGTGTTTGTTTTTTTTATTATTCGCTTTTTACAACACATATTCTATGAAAATTTCAGATGGCTTACTATTACAGTTTAAAAGATATACAGTCCTTTAATATTCGGACAGACGGAAAGATGAACGAACAGCGTTCTCAGTAATATGGTCCCGTTACCTTTTAGCACGGAACCATAAAAAACTAATTCAAAGTTGGCCAATCAGTTTAAAAAAAATCATTTTTTGCGACCGTGCGCGTGTGTGTCTTGGAAATAGTTGTTCAGTTTTTGACTAGCGATCCAATGTAAACGCTAAACACGTTTAAAAACCGAAATCAATTACAACAATCAAGTACAATTATCCTACATTTATGCTGAGCCTGGACCAGTTTCGCTAACTTGGCACCACTGACACTGTTTCATTTTTTTTTCTATAAACTAGTAATATTTGTCACTAAGTTTTAATCATTTGTTTGTGTATTGTTTAAATGTATTGTGCCTTTTTAGTGAAATGAAATTTTATATATCTATCTACATTTTTTGTTTTTGTTAATTTTGATGAAAATTACATGGGATCAATCTGAAAGTGTATCTTTTCAAACTTTCTTGTCTTAGCTTTCAAATAAAAAAAAAAGATTTTTCCAAATCGGTTTGTAAATGACAGAGTTCTGATGTAACAAACATACAAAAACATACAGCCGAAATGAGAAGCTCCTCCTTTTTTTGAAGTCGGTTAAAAATAACTTTGTATTTTTTTTAAAGTCCAGAATACACCTTCAAGTGAAAGCCGCGCCTCCAATCAGGGCAGGAACTATCAAAATTCAGTTCGCACGTTCAGCTAGGCGCTACAGTATGAATGACAAGCATCGGACCTCAAGATTTATGGTGGCCTCGTGAGCTTGATGTAATAGCTGTCACCGCTTGTGAGTGTGTTACATTGTTGTGATGTCACTGTATTGATTGGAGCCACAGATACACAGAAGTTTCTATAGGGTGTAAAGAAATCGGTGTAGGGCCCGTTAAGAGCCCGCTGGAGTTCATAAATCCCATACAAACGTAGTCTTTGATTCATTTGTTAACCAAACAACCGATTTTGAAATAATTTTATGTCGATAATCGGATGACGTATATCTATGTCGGTATCGTATTACTTTTTTGAAAAACGAAACAGGATTCCATTATTAACCAATAAACTTATTTTCCGTTTTTCACCTTTAAAACAAGTTTATTGGTTAATAATGGATTCCTGTCTTGTTTTAAAAAGAAGTAATTCGATAACGACATCGATATACGTCATCCGATTATCTGTATAAAATTATTTCAAAATCGGTTGTTTGGTTAACAAATGAATCAAAGAATACGTTTTTATGGGATTTATGAACTACAGCGGGCTCTTAAGAGGACTGTGAACCTACGGCTAAAATGAGACTTTTCATACAAACGGCGAAAGCGATATTGACCTCTTAAAAGTTGACCGATTTTGACTAATTTTTGATAGGTTGTCAGACAGTTCAAAAGCTAGGTTTATAGATTCTGTTTTTTAAAATTATTTATTAAAAATAAACAAATAACGGCTGAAATAAATTTTGTATGAAAACACGTCAACGGCAATAAAAATGAACTTATTAATTTATTTTTAAATACACAACCTATAAACCTAGATTTTTTGTTTGGTAAATTGAACTTATTGAAAAAACTAAAACCTAAGTAAGCATAAACCTAGCTTTTGTTCTGACTGACAATCAAAAGTTGGTCAAAATCGGTTAACATTTAAGAGGTGTAAATCGCTAACGCCGTTTGTACTAGTATGTAAAGTCGGCACATAGCTCGTAGAACAGATGGCCGTTGGGGCAGTTAAGTTCTCGAGGGGCGACCGCGCATTGGAAAAATTAGCGTAGGAAGGCCTCCCACGCGGTGGACCGACGACCTGGTAAAGATCGTGGGAAGCTGCTGGATGCGGGCAGCGCAGGACCGGTCATCGTGTAAAATCTTTGGAGGAGGCCTTTGTCTACGTTTTTCGGCTGATATCATGAAAGAGGGGTCTACTTATTCTGGATTTTCTCATAGGTTTTCTTGCAATCTGTGCGTTTAACCTCATATACTGTGATTTTTTCAAAATTTCAGGCCCGGTAGTTTCGGAGCAAATTGTCTGTGACAGACGGACGGACGGACAGACAGACATGCGAGTGATCCTATAACGGTTCCGTTTTTACCCTTTGCGGTACGGAACTCTAAAAATACACCATATCTACACTTAAATTTAAAATACAAATCACAAATAAACATAAATTGATCTTACCCGTAAGGGGTCTTTTATAAAGTATTAAGTAGGAATTTATTAAATGTATTAAATTATGAGGTGATGATGATAATTTTTGGTTTTTTGAATGAAGTTGTTAGATGGATGACAGCTTATGCGTGTAAAAGAAGAAATAGATGGAATGAAAAGAAGATCGCATGAAAGGAGAACTAATAACTGCGCATCGCGCTACAAATACGCCTCGAAGTGTAGTCATAAGGTTACATCCCTAACTACAAATGTGTCGAAGATCACATTCTGCTGATTCTCGGGAACTCCGTAGACTGCGAAAAAGAGAGAGAGCACACAGTAAATGAGCATATTTTCCATACAAAAAATCATGCTGCTTGTTTTGACCAGTCTACCGACCTAATGACTGAACTAGAACTTCGAAGTGTTCTTACTTTTCTTGATTTGAAAAAATAATCGTGGCTGTTTGAACCACCTCTCTGTATGAAAATATACTGCGAAAACTTAGGTGACCGGTATTTTTTTTTCATTTGTATATAAGAACACATACAGTCGCACGTCACGTAACTTGAAAATTACCTTTATGTAGACCTGGAGCACACCCCGGACACTTCATACAACGGGCGAGAAATGTCATATCAAAAATCGAATGACGGAACAAACAAAATTACGGCGAAATCCTAGGGACAAATCGCTAAAAAAATTTGACTCCCATACTAACTCGATCAGCTGATCAGCCAAATTAGTATGGGAAGTTCAAATTTTTTTTTGAGATTTCACTATGAGTTCCATGGGGAAAGTTGTTCAGTTACATGGGTAGAAGCACCAGTTAAAATAGTTTCAGCTAATTTTGTTAGACCTTATATATCCAAGTCAACACTGAAGCTCCTATCAGTTATACAGGGTGTAACAAAATTGGTGTAGGACCGGTTAACTGGGGGTTCTACTCATCACACTGAACAACTTTCCCCAAGGAACCCCATAGTCAATTTGCGGATCAATTTTTAGAGTTCCGTACCTCAAAGGGTAAAAACGGAACCATTATAAGATCACTCGCGTGTCTGTCTGTCCGTCCGTCCGTCTGTCACAGACAATTTGCTCCGAAACTACCGGGCCTGAAATTTTGAAAAAATCACACTATATGAGGTTAAACGCACAGATTGCAAGAAAACCTATGAGAAAATCCAGAATAAGTAGACCCCTATTTCATCATATCAGCCGAAGGATTTCCACGATGACCGGTAGTACTTATATGTATAAAAAAATGTTTATTAGGTCACTTGTAGCATCATCTCAAAATAGAGGTTGAGAACTTCATGTATATAGGTTCAAGAGACGAATATAGTTTTGCATTTCTTTTGCTATGATTTAATACTACCCACAAACAAGAGACTTATTGGCGACGAGAGACTTGTATTAAACAAGCTCGAAATCCTCGAGCATCGCCGCAAAGTCGCCTGTCTATCGGTGTTCTACAGGATTCCTTTCGGTGAGTTTGCCCTGGAGCTTCACGACCTCATTCCCCCCTCTCCATTTCATCATCGGACGACCAGGCGCGGAGGGCGACTCCACCTCTTTGTGGTTAATGTTCCACCTTTACGCACGAAACGTTTTGCTTCTTCGTTACATTCTTTGCTGCATCGGCACTTACCATCAGGTTCTAACCGCCTCCGTGGCGTAATGGTTAGTCCATTCGCTTCACACCTGGAAGTCGCGGGTTCGATCCCGGTGGGGTCAAGTTGTAAGACTCGGTTTGGTTGGTGGTAGGGCATTTTCTAAGCCCGCCTGGCTAGCTACCACCATCTTATCTAAGTCTTGGCGCCACACATCAGTGTTAACAGCATTGATGTATTCCGGCTTGAAGATAAGATAGCCAGTTTCCCCATTGCGTTGGGGAATCTTAGTAATCCCGCTTCCATTTTCGGCATCATCGTCACTTACCAACAGGTGAGACGATGCCAAGGGCTTACCAATTGTGAATAAAAAAAATAAAAAAAGGTGAGATGCAGCCAAACGCACCCAAATTATTAAGAAAAAAATATTTTTTTTTACTTCTTCTGAAGTAAATAGATTCAGGTTCCTATTACGGACTCTAGATTAGCAACGGAACCAATAGAACTAGTGGATGCCCAGACGCGTTGCACAGATCCCGTGGGAATTACCCAAAATCCTCTCTTAGCGGATGTCTACATCATAATTGCTATCTGTGTGCCAAATTTCAATTCGATCCGTCCAGCGGTTTGAGCTTTTCGTTGAGAATCAGTCAGGCAGGACAAACAATATATTTTGCTAACAAGTTTTACAACTAAGATGATTGAAAAAGGAAAACATTATAATTTTCTTAAAAATTATATATTATATTGAATCATAATATGCACAAGTTTATTTTTAATTACAGCTTAAAAATTCAGTTACTTTTGCACGTAGCACTACACTATGTTAAAACAATTCGCAAAAAAAGTCAAAATTAGACCAAAAATATAATTTTTGGTTTATATTTTTGCACTAATTCCTTTAGGCACCTACGCACAAATTAATTATTGCAATGCACAGTTTAAGACAAATGAAAAAAAAATATAAAAATATAAAGTTACATTTTAATTTTTACGAACTTTTGTGTACTCAATTTTGAGAACTTTATTTTCGATTAATCTAATGTTACATTTACAACAAATACTATTGCTACCCTCTTGAACCGCTTATATTCCATCAATATTTGGGCTAAATATAGAAATATTATTTTAAGGCAAAATTTCAAGTATTATTTTATACATTTAAGCATTGTTTCTGGATTGTTTACAAGTTATTACGTGATTTCCAGGATTATTTAAGCGCCCTTTTAAATGAATGGAAGGAATGGCGTATAACACATGGTGTAAAAAGACCGTTACTGGAAAGTTTAATATGTGGTTCTACTAATGTATCTGAAAGAATTCCCCGAATAACAATCGCCCAAAAATTTGGACCCCATACAAAGTTAGCTGATCGGCTCCTCGATTTGTATGATAATTTATCACGCTAATCACGTTAAAAACCGACTTCAATCGCAACAACCAAGTACCATTTTGTATATTTTCTTAATGTTAATTTTCAAAAAAAAACTACAAACGATTTTGATAAGATTCGTATGGGACCACTTCAGACCACTGTTTTGAATGAAAAAAGAATTCTTAAAATAGGTCCACAATTGACGGAGAAATCGGTGGACAAACATAAAAAAATATACAGTCGAACATAGAACCTCTTCCTTTTTTTAAGTCGGTTATAAAGTACACTAATAATAACCTATCTAAAATACCTCGGAAACGTACATTCAAACTTACAAAGCTCTGAAAAGACGGTATAAATGAAATTAATGTTTTCATATATCAAATAATATGAATGTTGTATCCAACATTATACACAGCTGAACATTGCCTAAAGGATATTTAAATAAAATCACTCAATACATGGTTTCTTGAAAAGTTATTAAAAATACTTAGGACTAGGGCAAGTGCTATATTTACGAGTACCTTATCAGTTCTCATAAACATGGGTTCTACTAATTTCATACGATCTGTGCCATCCTTCTATGACAATATTAAAAAAACACCGGGTTGTCTGGAAGAAATCGCTTTGAGCGATAAGACCGCCCAAATTGTACCGCTATAGTACGCTTATAAGATTTTGTTTTACATTGTGTTTTTTTTTAATTTTGGGGTACAATAAAGAGCATTTATTATACAATTTTCATTCACCGCGCGTTTTAAAAAAAACACTTATAACGAACTGAGAGGGTAAATATAGCACTTGCTCATTTCGAAAAACACATTTCCTAGGTATTTTTTACAGTTCTTCAAAAAACCGTTTTTTTTTTTTTTTTTTTTTATTCACAATTGGTAAACCCTTGACAACATCTCACCTGGTGGTAAGTGACGATGTTGCCGAAGATGAAAGCAGGCTTACCAAGATTCCCCAACGCAATGGGGAACTGGCTATCTTATCTTCATGCCGGAACACACCAATGATATCAACATTGATATTTGGCGGCAAGACTTAGATAAGATGGTGGTAGCTAGCCAGGCGGGCTTAGAAAATGCCCTTCCACCAACCAAACCGAGTCTTACAATTGACCCCGCCGGGAATCGAACCCGCGACCTCCTGTGTAAAGCCAGTGAACTTTGCCTCTGAGCTACGGAGGCAGTCTAAAAATATCCCTAGGCAAAGTTGATGTGTGTAGGTTTTGTCATGACGCAATATACGACAAGCCTTCTATAGAGCCGTGGCAATCTCCATAATAATTCAGTATTGTTTTGTAGGAGCACCCCGTGTATCGTTACCACGTCGGGGTCACCAGACGTAGGACCCTTGGTGGTTGAATGAAACACAGTTGTGAAGCTGGCTGGGGCGAGAAAGTATCGTGAGATTCTGTAAGGCACAGCGTCTTAGATGGCCGGCTCATCAGTAAAAGTTATGACCAGATGGGTGCCAACAGAAGAGACGCAGACCGAGGAAACGGTGGATTGATTGTGTCGAAGAAGACCTTCAAAAAATAGGACAGTTTACCAACTGAAGGAAGGAGGCACGTAACGTAATAGAGTTAAAAAGAGGAAAACTGTGGAAGAGGCCAAACCCAAAGGGTTGTATCGCCGATGGAATGAATGAATAAGAAGCTGCTTACTCACCGGCTATGTTGTGATGGGATGTGATAGAATTGAAATTTGACAAAATTTCAATTTCCTCTTAGCGCATCTTTGGTGGATATGGGCTGCATGAGCGGGGATGTGCAAGGCAAGAATTTAAATATTTGTTTAATTTAAATATTGATAGCTTGATGTTTACTGCTGTTCATCGCTATCAATCGCAAGTAAGCAGCGTGGGTTAACTAGAGACGGGGAAAATAATATAGTATTAGTCTCGCCCTCGCGATGTGTAGCATCGCTAAATGGCGCTAGACATATAGCGAGATATCGCTATCTAGCTTGCGATGAACAATTGTAGTGGAAAAGGGCTAGCAATGTTTCATTTCTCGTTCATCTCAGCGTAGCAAAGCAGGTCGATAAGCACCTTAAAGGTAGCAGTGATATGAGTGCCCCACAAATGGTAGAAGAGGACGTTGATTCAACGAACCGTTTTTATCAACATTTTTCTACTGTCAACGAGTTAACCGTGTTCTCTTTACGGCAAAACCAGTTTGATTCGTCAATTACTTAAGTCCGTCAACAGGTTGAATCCGTCAACGAAGGTTCAACGAACGAAATGCAGTGTCAGTCGTTCGGTCGTTATTCGTCCACGCTTTCGGTTGATTCGTTGTCGTTTATACAAACCAGTTAAAATCAACTAGTTGATCGATTTCCGTTAACGTCAACTGGTTTTTTTAACTAGTTGATCGATTTCCATTAACGTCAACTGGTTTTTTAACTAGTTGATCGTTTTCTGTTAACGTTTTCGTTTCGTTGACGTAAAAACCGTCAACGACCTACCGCTAACAAATGGAACCTTTATTGTAAATAAATCACCTAAATATATCTTAGCCTTATGCTCGCAAGTAGTGGGTATATACGTGACCATACAGCCTAGAGACAGAGATAGCTATGCATTATGACAAGCTTGTCATAGTTTCCTTGGGGAAAGTTCAGTTTTATAAGTAAAACCCTCTGTTCTAGTTTCCGGGGCCTGTCTTTTTACACCCTGCATACGAAATATGAACTTTGTATTCATAATGATGGAGGAGATTTTATTAATTGTAAATATTAAGTGAACAATTATTATATATCGTGTTGATAAGCGAATTCTAAGCTAAGAAATTATATTACAAATATATATTTATATTAATTATTATATTTTTACAAATGTTTGTGTAAAGGTATTTTTATTTGTTTATTTAATTTATTTACTATTAAATACAAAATATACTTACTAATTAAATAATAACCCTGGGTAGGTACATTACAATATTGACACAGATTTTTCGGGTCTAAACTACACTTATACACAATATACTTCAAAAATAAAATACACTTTAAATCCATCCATGCTTCTGCAGAGATTCTACATTTTTTAAGATTTTTGTGTGATAATATTTTAAGAAGACTGTGAACCCACAGCGAAAGTTTGACTTTTCATACAAACGGCGATAACGATTTACAACCTCTTAAATGTTAACCGATTTGGATCAATTTTTGACAGGTTGTCAGTCAGAACAAAAACTAGGCTTATACTTTTGGTTTTTTAAATTCTGATTATATTTTTTTAAAAATGGCCGAAATTAGTTTTGTAGGAAAATACGTGAACGAAAATAAAATTCGACTTATTAACTTTATCGAAAAACCAAAAAACGTATAAGCCTAGCTTTTGTTCTGAATGACAACTTATAAAAAATTGGTCCAAATCGGTTAATTTTAGAGGTGAAAACCGTTATCGCCGTTTGTATGAAAAGTCCCAGCTACACAATCCTCTTAAATAAAAATACCTTCACACAATTACATAATATACAAATGCTCAGTCCACAAAATTTTTACCCATTTGATAAGTTTTATATATTATGTCAAGATATAGCTTTTGAGATGAAAACTGCAGCCATTTTATTGAACTCCCCAATCTCTGAATGATTTTCCTCGACACTCAAATTCTCTAAGGGTCCTTAGAAACTTCAGTTAAAGCACCATTAATCTATATCTAATTATGCCCTTGCCAGAGACTAAAGTAAGGAAGGCGCCGACCGTTCACTAGCGCTGCTATCACATTTTAAATCAAAAACGCCCAAAAAATCGGCCAAGTTCAAGTCGGACCTGCACAGTTAGTGTTCTGAACCATTGTGCAGGATATTGTTATATACATTGTTATGTACTTTTTAAACACTTTTCGTTTCATAAATTTCACTTTTATTGTGTGATTAAAATTTTATTTTATTTTTATTATTTGTTGTTATAGCGACAATAGAAATACACACTCTGTGAAAACTTCCATGTCTTCCTATTACAGTTGATGAAATATCAGACGGAAGGACGAACTAACAGCGGAGGCTTATTAATAGGGTCCCATTGGCACTCTGGTAGATGGTACATAGATGTCGTAGCGATATCATCATCACATCAGCTCATATACGTCCCAACCGAGGGGCTCGCTTGTGTCTACCCTGAATTAGGGCGATCGAGCCTCACACGACCACGCGGGCTCAGTGCGACATCACACACAACGAGTTTCTGCGCAGGCGTGTGCAGGTTTCCTCACGATGTTTTCCTTTACTATAAGAGCGTCGGATAATCGTTCAATGAAATCGAAATTTGAAATTCGAAAACAAACCAACACTCCCGTCTTAGCGGCCTTCCCGTAGCGGCCCTAGCCGTTACGCCACTGACGCTCTCAATATGGATCATCATCATATCAGCCGAAGGACGTCCACTGCTGGACATAGGCCTCCCTCAAGGATCTCCACGACGACCGGTTCTGCGCTGCCCGCATCCAGCGGCTTCCCGCGACCTTCACCAAGTCGTCGGTCCACCGAGTGGGAGGCCTGCCTACACTACGTTTTCCGGTGCGTGGTCGCCACTCGAGAACTTTACTACCCCATCGGCCATCTGTTCTACGAGCAATGTGCCCCGCCCACTGCCACTTAAGTTTAGCAATTCTGGGAGCTATTTCGGTTACTTTGGTTACTCAATATGGATACGTACCTCTAATATGGATCACAATTAGTCCGGAACACTTGTTGCGATTTCGTTTTAAAATTAAAGAAATAATGCCCCCGATTTAATGTCCAGGATAATTACGGCCCCGATACATACTATATCTATTTTATCGTGTGGTATATTAACCATAGGCATTAGCCAGGCCTCCCGCTCGGTGAGCCGACGATCTGGTGAAAGTCGTGGGAAGCCTCTGGATGCAGGCAAAGCAGGACCGCTCGTTGTAGAAATCCTTGGGGGAGACCTGTGTCCAGCCGTGGACGTCTTACAGGTGGAATGATGATGATGACTATTAATCGTGATCTATCAGTACTACAACAGGTCTAGAAAACTTATTTGAAATGGTCAGCTCAAGTGTGACGCTACTCTTCGCTTTTTTTCAGATTTCTGAGGCATTTTCACTGAACGAATGTGAGAATAGAGGGCTCCTCAAGATCATGGGGCCTCAGAGCTTCTAGTTACGGCCCTGTTGTGTGTATGTGTGTTGGTAAGATTTTGTGGACGGGCGCGCGTGCTATCAAGTATCACAACATACGACTCGTGCGGCGTTCTCGGACATCTATGTGGCCCAGGATTGCAGCTTTGCAAATTCATCGTCGTCCTCTGTAAAAGAAGAAATTACATCGATTGAATTCAATTCGTTTATTAATAAAAACTGGTACATGACCTGGTGAAGGTCGCGGGAAGCCGCTGGATGCGGGCAGCGCAGAACCGGTCGTCGTGGAAATTCTTGGGGAAGGCCTATGTCCAGCAGTGGACGTCTTTTGGCTGATATGATGATTAATACAAAAATTTCAATACTGAGAAAAATTTAAGGTTATATTTTAATAAGTTATTTATGACATACGGAAAAGATAAATTGTCACTTATGGCTCAAGGTGACCTTAACAAGGTCACCTAAAGGGCAATTGGAGCGAGCTATGCTCGAAGTTTCCCTTCGTGATCATATCAGAAATGATAAGATCCGTAGGAGATCCAAGTTCGCTAAAATAAGTAGCAGTGGGCAGTGGGCAGGGCTCATAGCTTGTGAACAGATGACCTTAGGGGTCGTTAATATCACGAGTGGCGACCGCGCACCGGAAGACGTAGATAGAAAGATAACATAATGTAGCATAGGCAGGTCTTCCACTCGGTGGACTGGCGACCTGACAAAGGTCGCGCGAAGACGCTGGATTCGGGCAGCGAAGGACCGGTCGTTTTAGAAATCCTTGGGGGGAGGCCTTTGTCCAGCAGTGGATGTTTTTCGACTGATATGATGAAGTTAATCTTATATCGTAAAACAATATACAGGATGAGTTTAAGGGTCAGTATGGGGAAATTTTGAAGCATAAGAAATAGAGAAAAACTATCTTAGGAACAGTGATCTCAACTTTTGAGAAATTAAAAATGGCGTTTTAAAAAATAAAAAATCTTGATAAGTTCGGAGATATGGCTTTTAACATAACCAAAAGTCTAAGTTGCTAGAAGTTGTTGAAGTTACTTGAAATTAACATATTATTATAGATACATTTTATTATCCAATTGATAGGATGGATAATTGAAATGAAACAAAACCAAAATCTGCCACTTGCCTTGGTCTCCTCCCAAACCACACCCTAGTCATTTCATACAACGGGCCAGAAATGACATTTCAAAAAAGGAATGACGGAACAAACAAAACGACGCGACGGTGACATCCTATACGTTCGACAACCAATCTGCATCAGTCTGGGTGACGAGGGGGTGTGGTCGCATTCTAGAGAGCGGCAGGGAGTGTCCATACTGTATGTTAGTACTAATATATATACTTTGCCCAAACTCTGCATTGGTGGAAGTCGTAGAGCTAGTGGCGAACCCCACTGTCAGACATTTTCAAAACGCCCATAAAAGGCCTCTTGATACGACTTAACGACTACCATCTAGTGATAGCAACCGACACCAACGGTTTAACGTGGCTTGCGAAGCTCGACAACAGTCGTGATAAAAGCCACTATCAGTTAAACCTACCCTGGTAATGAAAGTGCTCATGGTTAGTTTTTTATTGTATGGACGTGCCTCCGCAGTCTAATTAGATTACTAAGTTTAAATTAACATTAGTTGAAATTGAGTTATTTTACTGTCTTGTACTTAATTACGTGTTTCTTGGCCCTCGTTAAGTCCTCTGTACATTAATGTAAAGGTTGACTGGAAGAGATCCCTCTAAGGGAGAAGTGCGTCTTTATACTTGTAAAATTATTGTTCTACGTCTATATATAGTACAATAAAGAGTAAACAAACGGCGCCTGTTACGGAAACCGACTCCGTCTGCGGAGACAGAACCCACAGCCTATAAAAAATAAGCGCGGACTATAAAAAAAAATTACAAAGATAGCCGGCAGTGAAAAATCAAGATGGCCGCCGAATTTCAGCTGTTTACTGTCGATGTTCTGTTTTTGATCTAGCTGTCGGCGAAACCTAAGAGCTTGTCCAGATGACACGATTTACGCGCGATTTACTCGCGATCTGTGTAGGACGGTTTCAGTCAGTCGAACAATTAAATAATTGATAATTAATTAATTAGTCTAACTCTACTCATCCAGCAATCGGTTAAGAGGAAACGCGATCTAAAGAATAGGTTTTTGAAAAAAATTATGCTGTCTCCCTCCCCGAAACCTTTCCGTACACAGCAAGAAAGGGAGAACTGCAGCGCAGACCAATAACAGGCACTAAAATTTACCAAAACATAATTTCGTAGTCCCCTATTTTCTCCTCCAAAACTTGAGCAATATTTTTTTTTAAATAATAATTTTAGAAATGCTTTGCCTATGCCTCTATGTTTTCATTTTGTTTTTAATATGCGTATTATTTTTTTGGTGGGTGTCTGAAAATAACGTTTCAATTGGGCAATTTTCCCAGTTTTTGAAGGCTTCTACTTCCTATTATAATTAAAATGCGGGCAAAATTTAAACATAGGATCACGGCCATGGTATATATAGGTTTGATATAAAAAACATTTTTGCTCTATTGTCATTAACCAGGGAGGAAACAGGAGCGTTCCCTCTTAATTTCCGGCCTTTGCAGTAATGCACCATTCTTGTCGAGTGTACTAAATCTGTTGTTCAGACAATCTTACACAAAGACAAAAAATCAGTACCACTGGAAAAAAGGTATTTTTTTGGGTTCGTGCAATATGGAGACAAGTACTATATTATATTCAGGCCAACTAGACCGGAGTCCACAACAAGGACCCAAAAAAAGCCAAAAAAAATTATGAATCTCTAGTATCTCAAGTTGTATGAATCTCTAGTATATCAAAGTGTATGAATCTCTAGTATCTCAAGTCGCGTCATCTAGATAAGCTCTAAATCAATGCGGGATCAATTAATTAATTAGTCTAACTACTAATCCAGCAATCGCTTAATTGCCGGCCTTCGCAGTAATGTACTATATCTGTCATTTAGATATTCTTACACAGTCAAATTAAAAATCAGTACCACTGGGAAAAGGTAATTTTTTGGGGTTCGTGCACTATGTAGACTAGTACAATATTATATTCAGGCCAACTAGACCGGAGTCCACACCAAGGACCCAAAAAAAGTTGTATGATTCTCTAGTATCTCAAGCTGTATGACCTCTAGTATCTCAAGTCGCGTCATCTGGATAAGTTCTAAATCAATGCGGTATCAATGGCCGCAAAAACAATCCACATAAGCCAAGTGGGCCTGTACTGAAATGTGTTGGCCCAACAAGAACAGGCACCAAGATACTGTAACGCGGTATCGCTGTTATATAATCTTCTTTCATTCGACCAGAATCGAATTTCATTCCATCTATTTCTTTTTCGCGCATGCGCTGTCAATATCATTCAAAAATCAAAATCCGAATCCTCTTCAATCTTTAAGATTTTCACTACTAATTGGATATAAATAACTAAACTAAACTTTTTGTATTATTATTTTTTTATTAAAAATTTCAGTGCGTTTGGCTGCACCTCACCTGATGGTAAGTACCGATGCACCCGAGGATATGACACGAAAACTCAAAAAGTGCCTATTCACTCTCGTCTTGAAGATTCCTAAATTATACTAATCGGGAAATACAGACGCCGGAAGGGAATTCCACTCCTTGGCCGATCGCATGATGAACGAAGACACAAAAAATAATGTAAAATAACAGAAACTGATACTCTCTTAAAAGACCCATCTCGGGTCTTAAATTTCATCCTACATTTCCACAATTATCATTAAACGTTAAACTGTAAGCACGGAACAAACCCGCGCCCTATCTACCTACCGTACCTAAAAAGTCGTGTTACAATACTACTCACCGGTCTGCTTGGAGCGGCTGGGCTTGGGTTTGTCGTGCACCAGCTCCGCAGACGGCACATCTGGCAGCTTGTCTGCAGGCACGTTGATGCCAAGCATCTCTTTGTCGAGGTCCTCCTGTGAGTGAAGAGTACAAACAATGAGTAAGATGGAAAACAGAAGAAAGTACAAAGCTTCAATCCGACTACAGATAATTGACAACTCTTAAAAAAACAACCTATTTAAATCGCAAGAACTATTTATTTTTGTTGATTTGCTAAAATGTATCATCATATCAGCTCATATACGTCCCCACCGAGGGGCTCGAGCCTATCCTGAATTAGAGCGATCGGGCCTTAGTAGACCAAGCGGGCCCAGTGCGGGTTGGTCGACTTCACACACAACCTGCGAGTTTCTTCGCAGGCGTGTGCAGGTTTCCTCACGATGTTTTCGGATAAACGTACATGTGAAATCTAAAGTCGAAATAACATTGGTACGTGGCGGGATTCGAACCACGACCTCCCGGACAGGAAGCGGCGGCCCTAACCGTTACGCCACCGACGCTAAAATGTATACTGAATCGTATTTAATACAATTTTTGGGATCACTCTCAAAAAATATACTAAAAATGAATCATTAAAATCAGTCCACAATCAGTGAAGATTTCACATGCACACAAAAAACATACAGTTGAATTGGGGAATTCCTGTTTTTTTACGACTGCCCATAAAAAACATACATTTGAATTGGGGTATCCCTTTTTTTGACGACTGCCCATAAGTTGAATTGGGGAATTCCTTTTTTTACGACTGCCCATAATAAAACATATAGTTGAATTGGGGAATTCCTTTTTTTACGACTGCCCATAATAAAACATATGGTTGAATTGGGGAATTCCTTTTTTTTACGAGTGCCTATAAAAAGGAGTGTATTGTTTTCAGACCGTATGTATGTTTCTTTATTCCACGATATCTTTTAAACGGCGTGATGTATTTTAGAGTGCAAGGTATTGTTAGACTAGTATTGGTCCCGTGAGTGACGCCGAGGTGACATAGGATACATTTAACCCCACTTCCCAAAAGAGCGGTAATGTTTTTATGCTATGAAGTTTATATTAAACTTTTAATTTAAAGTTATTTTGAAGTTTAGAAAAAAGGTCTAGCATCGGCATTAGCATTTACAATAGCACGACTATTATTGGCAACGTGAGCCAAGCAGCAGTGGTTCACAATTGCACAATCCAGTCTACTGGCGAACATAGCCAGGATGCTATTGGCGCCGCGCCGCACTCTACGCACCAGGGACGCGCACCTCTTGCGCATGGTTGCGTAAAAGCAGTCTACTCGCTCCTCCGCGAAAATCCCTAGAATTTCGTCGTCATTTCATTTGTTTTTAAAAATGTAATTTCTCGCCCGTTGTATGGATACGTAGTCGTTTCAAAAAATAAATGTATATTTTAATAATTAAAATTATATTAGCAGTTGGTAATAGAACTTTTGTGTTTGGAAAATCTATTAACTATTTTACAAATCCAACTGCATGTCTTAAGTTGTTCGACTGTTACTCCTTAACTAAAGAAGCCTTCTTAGCCGTGATGGTTAAGTCCATTAGCTTCACATCTGGAGGTCACGGGGTCGATTCCTTTTGTAATCCCGTCTGACTAGCTACCACCATGTTATCTAAGTCTTGCCACCAAACATTAATGTTGTTAACATGGATGTGTTCCAGCTTGAAGATAAGATAGCCAGTTCCCCATTGCATTGGGGAATCTTGGTAAGCCTGCTTCCGTCTTTGGCATCATTGTCACTTACCATCAGGTGAGATGATGCTAGGAGCTTACCAATTGTGAATTAAATAAAAAATAGTAGACGTATGAATAAGTGTTATCGATAAATTCACATACCTGTTCAAGCTCCTCGAGCTCTTTCTCAAGTTCGTCCTCATCAATGTCGTTGGGGAAGGCGACGTTGTTGGATATCGCGTCGGTGATCTCGCGCGATATGTCGTGTTGTTCTGCGATATCGTCCATAATGTCGTGTACTTTGTCTACGTCGCTGTGGAGAACAAATTGAGAGGTTACTAAAGGTGGAATTCGAAGTAGATAAGGTAAATAGTGAGAGGTATGAAGTAATACCATTACTTACGTCGGTAATTGCGTAATGGCTAGGACCTCTGCTTCCAGCCCGGGAGGTCGTGGTTCGAATCCTGCCACGTATCAATTTGTTTTCGAATTTAGATTTCATATGTACATTTATCCGACGCCCGAAGGAAAATTCGATCCGGTGAAGGAAAACATCGTGAGTAAAACTACATACGCCTGCGAAGAAATTCGAAGGTTGTGTATGAAGTCGACCAACCCGTACAGGGCCCATGTGGTCGACTCAGACCTAACCGCCATAATACAGGGTAGGCTCGAGGTCCTCAGTGAGGACGTATATGAACTGGTATGATGATCCAAGAGGACAATTTCGGCGCTGGAAGGAGGAAATCGTTGAAAGGGCTGGCAGAACCTGGACTAGGATGGCGAAGTAGAATGGAAACGGCTGGTGCAGGCCTTTGCTAATAGCCACACAGGTGTCGAAATTTACAAATAAAGTTACCGCTGCATATTTTTATTATATCTTATTTGTAAGGCTAGTAGCGTAGTGTTCATCGTAACACTAGCTGTTGCCTACGACTTCGACCCCGTGGATACCGATAGTGAGCGGGGTTATTTTTAGCGCCATCCTGAAATTCCATTCTAACTAATGGTTAAATAATTTTTAAAATTTACAAATTTTTACAAACTTTACCTCTTTGTAATATTAGTTTAGATATTTTGCCTCCTGCCAAACAACTGTCCTAAGGTTTTTTTTTTAATTTATTTACGTATTAAACTAGGGATCTATTTATTTTATATGTGATCCAAGAATCAAGACCTTAATTTTAAGAGTAACCTGAATCTTAAGACAATCTTAAATGAAGGGTACTTTAAAAATACTAACATATCCTTGTGCGCCAGTTTCATAGCATTGGCCGCATCACGCATAGTGTTGAGCACCTGTGCGTTAGTGTTGGCTCCCTCTAGCGCTTCACGTTGCGCCTCGATCTGTGTGAGCGTGCCGTCTATCTGTGTGAGTTGCTTCTCGTACCGCTTCTTGCGTTTCAGTGCAGCAATAGCAGCTGTAAATAAAAAAAAAACATCTTATGGCACTCCCAGACATATGTCTGTTGATTGTGATATCACAATCAATTCTTGAACCAACTCTTAAAGACCCAACCGAAAGCAACCGTATCTACATTATTACAAGCAGTCATAAACTTCCTTCCCCGTATATACACACCAACAATATAGAATTTATCCTCCCAATACTGGCTAGGATGTTCTGAATTCGGGCTGGTTCAAACTCCCATCACTCCCCATCCTGACTGCGCCGACCTACACTCCTATCCTATCTACGCCCCCCTCTGGTTTCTTGGGTCCCCGCGCCCTTGCTGCAGTAATGCTGGCTGGAGGGGCGCTTGAACTGAACTGAACTTATGCCACTCCCAGAAATATGTCTGTAAATATGATTGTGATATCACAATCAATTCTTGAACCAACTCTTAAAGAGTGTTAAGCGTTGCCACAGACCTGGCGGTCTGGGAACATGTAAGCAATCCGATGCAAGAGACTTGCATTTGTTGACAATCTGCAGTGATAGCGTTTAACATATTGATAACAGTTTGAAATCTAGATACAAAAACCAGCCAAGTGCGACTCAGAGTCACCGAAAAAGGGTTCCACACCAAAACTTTAACTACCAACAGAACAAGACCTCTCATTACACACTTTGCTCTAGGTAAATAAATAAAATATAAATATGTATTCTGGGACAAATCACACATGGTCATCTGGCCCCAAAGTAGGATTCCCTGTGTTATGGGTTACCAGAGACTGATATACATACTTATATACGTTTAAATACATACATATATAGATATAATTTAACACCCAGGACAGAGCAAACCAATCTGCTCATCACACAAATGCTTGCCCTGGGTGGGGATCGAACCCACGACTCTCGGATCAGTAGTCAAGGGCACTAACCACTGAGCCACAGAGTCAGTCAAAAATAGGGGTCTACTTATTATGGACTATTTGTTCTGTATTTTTACTGTGCGAAGGGAAGGACAGAGGATTTCCTCATAGATTTTCCTGTAATTTTTGACATAGATTTGACCTCATTAACTGTAATTTTTTAAAGATTTTAGGCCAAGTAGTTTTTGAGATAAAGGGGGAGAATGGTCAATTTCGCCTATTTTCTTAAATAACTTTATTTTATTGTCTTAAAATTATAAATAAAATATTTGAAATAAACACAACAAGCCCTTTCATTTGATATATTTTGAAGAACTTTTTTTAAAAAATCTTACCCCCCAAATGTAGCCCTCATGTTTTAAATTCATTTATTTACGTTAAACGTCCGTCTTTGGGTCACCGAATTACATATGTGTACCAAATTTAAACTCAATCAGTCTAGTAGTTTCTGAGCAAATTGGCTGTGACAGACGGACAGACCGACACACCAGTGATCCTATAATGGTTTCGTTTTTACCTTTAGAGGTACGGAACCCTAAAAATAATACGGTATTTGCCTAACAAGTGGTACCATACTAGGTAACGGGAACTAAGCCTATAAGCCTATGCTGTCAGTCCGCCCCTGCTTTTAAAAAACAGCTCACAAAGTGACACTGGTGACTGGTGTCGATTCAATGAAAGTAAGTAAGTAAATATACTTTATTGCACGCTAAAAAATAATACAGGACTTATAATTTGTAATATACATAGAGTGCAAAGGCGGCCTTATCGCTTTGAGCGATTTTTACCAGTCAAACTTAAGTTAGGGATTGAAAGACAGGTCAACTAGTACAGGATGGCAACAAATTCAACTTTTAATGATCTAACTTATTATTATGCGTAACATTGTTTTTGTGACTCAAGAAGCCAGAAGAATAATCGAAGAAGGGAAAGTTTTCGCCACGTTTTTACGAAATTTATAGTATGCATGTTGATTTGAGCCCAAATAAAAAAGAAACACTAGTCTGTATGCACTCTTGCCGAATAAAACAAAATAAATCTATGAAATCCTATTTAGTGAAATAAAACGACATTTGCCTGCATTGCCACCTAAAAAAAATTTAGAGACTGAACAGGCTATCATCAATGCAATCTAGAACTGCATTCCATCAGCTCAAATAAAAGGATGTAATTTTAATTTTTGAAAGGCATTGGTGAAAAAGTCTGCTGAATTAAATCATAACATTTCTAAAAGAGAAGTAACATATTCACAGTAGCAATGCTTTGGCACATTTGCCTGGAGACGTTGTTGATGACGCATGGTTGGCAGTTATGGAAAAAGCACCATCTACAGAAGAAATAACCACATTTCATGATTACTTTGTCGACAATTGGCTAGAAAACAGAAGTGTACCTAGGAAAATTTGGAATTTTGCCAATAAAAGACCCCGAACAACAAACTTAAAAGTATGAATAATATTTTTATATCTGAATATTCGAACTTAACCTAAATTAATTCATACGTCTATCTGGGAGTGCTGATACCAAACAATGGCGGATGCGTGGATGAAATAAAGCGGCGTATGGCGATCGCGAGATCTTCTATGGACAGACTCAAGTAAATATGGAAGAACCGCAACATCAACAAAGCCACTAAGACCTGGCTAGTCAGAGCGCTTGTGTTCCCCATATTCCTTTACGCTGCAGAAACATGGACGCTTCGGGAAAACGAGAAAAAGAGGATAGATGCTCTCGAGATGTGGTGCTGGAGGAAAATGCTTGGGATATCACGGACTGATTTCCGTACCAATGACTCCATTCTCCAAGAACTAGGCATTAAGCAGCATCATCTATAGTCCAAGCTCGTATCCTCACCTTCTTTCGACACGTATCTCGATGCAGCCGTATGTCCATCGAGCGACTGGTAGTACAGGGCGGAGTAGAGGGCACCCGAATGTGTGGTAGATCACCAATGAGATGGATGGACCAAATCAAGGCAGCACTGTATAACCCCCTGTACCAATGCACCAAAAAAGCAGCCCTCAGAGGAGAATGGCGACGAATTGTGAGGCGGGTCACCCAACCGAAATGACGACCACAACCACTCTATCAAGAGTGTAACGACTAAGAAGAAGAAGAAGACCAGCACACAATGTTTTAGACGTTTTGGTTCATCAAGTTTTTAATGTTTTTATTGACTTAGGACTTATTATTACAATATTTGAATAGGAAAACCAATTTCGCCGAACGAATCGCAAATTATTTGT
The DNA here is from genome assembly GCA_947284805.1 of Coleophora flavipennella. Lineage (NCBI taxonomy): Eukaryota > Metazoa > Arthropoda > Insecta > Lepidoptera > Coleophoridae > Coleophora > Coleophora flavipennella. The sequence continues at coordinate 7,945,480 of OX369290.1, forward strand.
TAGATTCAACATATTCTGTCTAAGAAAGAAACTGAGAAACATATATTACGTAAATTGAGAAAACGGGGAATTCCCGTGCTTTGTTTGCTGTTGTTCGTTCGATTGAGTGTTACTAGATAAAAAAATGTAGTTTTTGTAGAAAAATGTTAGTTATTATACATTGAAACTACCATTTCTGGTAAGAAATTTAAAAAAAAACATGATTTATTTGATATTTTTTTTAAATCAAAATATCTGTCATAACCAAAACAATCATGATTTTTATCAACCCTGGTTTTAAATTTGATGGATTTTTAAAAAACTTTTTAGAGTTCTGTAGAAATACACTATAAGGTTCAAAATTGTTTGTATTTTGAATGCACAATCGTGTTTAGTGGGCCAGAAGAGTATATCCAAATGCTATCTTTGACAACCATCTTACTTTATTTTACAACCATCTCTATATCATTTTTTTATTCACAATTGGTAAGCCATATTCAGAGCAAGTGAAAATTATATATACTTGCTGAAAAGCACACAATCCATGTCGATTGTCTAGACCAAGGGTGTCCAACATGATTTAGTGGAGGGCCGGGTTTAGGATTTTTATAGCTGCAGCAGGACAAAGTGGCTTATAATTTAACCTCCTCGCTCGCGGACTTAACGCATGTCATTGTTATCTCATTATTCTCGGGTACATGTGTGTAACCGATCAGAGCGAGGGAGTTAACTAGGTTGCAGGCCAAATGAAGTGCCTTCGTGGGCGGGATGGTGGCCTGCGAGCCATATGTTGGCCTAGACTTGGTCTAGACATAGGTGTTAAAATGGGATTTTAAGCTAGTTTACAGGTGCTTATAGACTAGAGACAGCCTCAGGCTGAGGTAGCATTCTACTAAGTATTCACTCAAATGTAGATTTGCTCAGCCTGAGGCTTTGATCCTAGTGTTCATGCAGAGCTCAGTGCGAGTCAAATTGCCTCAGAGTACTCACAAGTGTGACCTGAGGCTGCCTCTAGTCTGTACACACCTTTAATTTTAATTTCATTGACCACAAACAGCACTTTCACAGTTGTAAAAAGTTAATTCAGCATGCTGCCTTCATGCTTATCAGGAAATCTGTTTTCAAATGAAAATACCAAAGAGAAAAGTAAACCCACACACAAATTACTCAGGAACTGTTTCTACTGAACACATTTCTTTCAAAGCAAACAAGACAAACAAAATGATGACTAATTTCTTACACACATAATAAATGCCTACTTTTGGCTAATATTATGATCTGGGCTCCTTATACCAACACCCTGGACATTTTTTGATAGTTTCTTTAAAACTTATTTATAAACAATTCTGTTTTTCTTCAATGATGTCTCCTAATAAAAAACTGCGTACCTATGTAAATACTCCATTTATTAGTTTATCAAATGCTCCAAATTCCTACAGGATAGCAAGAAATTATATAGCAAAGCATTGCTTCCAAGGTCACATCGATCAAAACAAAGAATTGGATTTATGATCATGTAATGACAATATTTTTTGGCAAGGAAGAGCTGTCCGATAATATTACCTCTCTTATTCTTGGTGCCATGTTTCCTAGCCGTCTGTACTTCTAATTCGATTTTCTTCTCTAGAAATTCCTGTTTTTTTATCAGCAACTCCTCGGTTTCGCGTAATTTCTGTATCGCTTCATGGGTACTTGGACCCTTCTCCTCCTTCTTACCACCGAACAGTTTCCCAAGAAAACTCATGGTGAGCTTGTGAAATATACTAAATGCGAGGAATATCACACGATTACAGAAGAAAAACCAATAACTACGCGTAAAAGATGAATAAATAAATCCAACAATTTACACTTCACTTCAGGAGTATGCGTCATCTGGCAAAGCGAATACATACATTACATCGCTCATTTGGTACTACAATGACGAATGACGAAATTAAGGTTTTTATCAAAAATGAGTTAAGTATGTCAAACGATATATTTAGGTTGGTTACTTTCGGGGTAAAATCGACGGTAATGTATTTTCATAAACTGCGGCTAGATGGCGTTCACGTCATTGTTACTTTTATACCAAAACGCAAGCATTCTACAGCTACAACGGCGATTTAGTCAGTTGTGCGGGGGGGTTCCTTGAAGTGAGGTGTCAGTTTGGTGCAACAACGACGGCAAGGTAAATATGACATCACTTTTATCCCCTCCTGGCGGAACAACGACGACAATGCTTAATTTTGTCGTTGTTTCCGTAAAGTGAGGACTTATTTTGTGTGCAACAATGACGAGAATATAAATGTGACATTTGTTTTATCTGCACTTGGCGGAACAGCGACGACAATGCTTAGTTTCGTCGTTGTTTCCATAAAGTTATTTTGTGTGCAGCAATGACCAAAAGATAAATGTGTCATTTTTTTTATCTCCACTCGGCGGAACCGCGACAAAAAAGCGTAGTTACGTTGATATTTCCCCAGATATTATATTCATTTTGCGGGAAAACGACGATAATGTAAATTATGAATTATGGAATATACAACTTCTTAATTTTTTCTCCATTTTTTTGGGCAATTTATTTTTGAGGTCGGTACCAGCACACAGCTACTTTCGTATCAAATGTTTTAGATTCGATGGCATTGCTGACACCGACCTCAGAAAAAAATTTTAGGCCCCTAATTTAATTCGTACCTATCTTTGATTTCGTTATTGTTGGTTAATGTCGTGTATTTAAGTAAATAATATTATTTCATACTTTTGAGTGAATTTAATTTTGAAGTCGGTTTTTAAATTTTTTAAACTTTTATTTTTATTTTATTTATTTTTAGTGATAATTCTATCTATCTTAAAACACTCGCCCAAAGTAACCATTAAATCATAAAGCATGTGTTTCATTAAAAGATACAGATTCCTGTAGCTTCCATCATCATCTTAACAGAATGAAAGTTAAGGAGTTAAATCTTCCATCATCAGCTCATCTGAATAATCTGAAAGAATACAACTATCGGTCTATACCAGTGATGGGCAAAGTACGGCCCGCAAAAGGTTTTAATCCGGCCCGCCAAAGGTCCTTCAAAATGAACAGTATATGGTCCGCGATAATTATATTTTGATGGTCGAGCTAGCAGTATGAAGTCGAATAATAGATGCGTAGGTAAAGGAGCCTAGACTAGGTGGGTAGTTAATGTTTTGCGGGTCGCGGGGTGCGAAAAATATGTTTAACCGCCTCCTTAGCATAATGGTTAGTCCATTCGCTTCACACCAGGAAGTCGCGGGTTTGATTCCTAGTAGGGTCAACTTGTAAGACTCGGTTTGGTTGGTGGTAGGGCATTTTCTAAGCCCGCCTGGCTAGCTACCACCATTTCATCTAAGTCTCGCCGCCAATCATCAGTGTTAACTACATTGATGTGTTCCGGCTTGAAGATAAGATAGCCAGTTCTCCATTGCGTTGGGGAATCTTGGTTAAGCCCTCTTCCATCTTCGGCATCATCGTCACTTACCATCAGGTGAGATCATGCCAAGGGTTTGCCAATTGTGAATAAAAAAAAGAGGGGAGCGCGGTGAGGGCGCGATGAGGTAAGAGGCGCGGGTGCGGTTGAACAGGTCGACAGTCGCAGCTGTCACCAAGCGAGCCGCGCGTAATGTTTTGCTTGTTCGCGTAGGTAATTTTGTTTTGTATTTTCCCCGTATGCTTGCTTGTTCTTGTAACGCACTGGGATCATGGCGAAAGAAGAAATCTATCTTTTAAAAAAAAAAACAGATAAATGGTCTGATTTCCAAATCTTCGAAGACAAAGACTGGTGTGCCGATTTTGCATTTTTCACCGATTTGCTCGAACACTATGATAAATTAAATAAAAAATTGCAAGAAAAGAACCAGTTTTTAGATTAGACTTGGGGTGGTCTGAAATCATTTAAAACTCTGCTTTTTCTGTTTTTTAACTGCATGGAGAAAAACAATTTAACTCACTTTCCGCGTTTGAAGTCCATGGCACCAGTGAGTGTTAACAAACTGAAAGAATTCAGTCAGGTATTGAAGAAACTTCACACAGAATTTGCAACTAGGTTTCAAGATTTTAAGAACATTCAATCATCGCTAGATGTTTTTTCGATGCCGTTTAATGTAGACCCCGAAAATGTCTCTGCAGAATTGCAGTTAGAAATTGTTGAAATGCAATGCAGCACCCACTTATAACAACTGTTTTTAAATTCATCAAAACTAGATTTTTATAAAGCACTGCCGAAAGTTAATTACCCAAAGATGATTGCTCATGCTCAGAAAATAATGACGATGTTTGGGTCATCATATGTGTGCGAACAGACTTTTTCGACAATGAAATTGCGGAAAAATTCAATCAGAAACCGACTTTCTGATGAACATCTTTTCTTGCTGCTGAAAGTGACATCGTCGCAGCTCGAGTCAGCATTCGAAGATATTATGGCAAATCAGAAGCAATTTCATATGTCTCACACACCCTTCAAAGCAGCACTTTCGAATAAAAGTTAAATTGTAATTGGCTTGCTTTAGTTATGGCCCTCCACATAATTTCATTTTAACTTTCTGCCCCCCCCATGAAAAAAGTTTGCCCATCACTGGTCTATACTTACCGTATCTACGCAAAATATTTGAAGAATTATTCTCCATCTCCTAACCGTTAAGGAGTTGTACCTTCCTTCATCAGCTCATCAACATGAGATGATGACTAATAGACACCAAAACTTGAACAGTTTTAGGAAATACATGCAACACGTAATATGTGCCTATAAAATTTGAGGGTTGTTCTAGATTTCCCTGAGATCCAATCCTCAGATCCTGACTTGGTGACAATGGGACCCCCTCGAGAGTATACTCTTTCGAATAAAAAAAATATTTTGAAAATCGGTTCACAATCGCGTAACAAACATAAAAAAAAACATACAGTCGAATTGAGAAACTCCTCCTTTTTGAAGTCGGTTGATAATGTATGTAAGTTAAACTCTTGAAATTTTTTTCTAATCGAGAAGTTGAGATTGTTAATGCTTAAGTGAAATTAATCTTAGTAATACGAATGCAAGTTGATTAAGTGAAACTGACGGCAAATTTTATATAAGTTTTATACGAGGTACCAAAAAATATTAACAGTGACGGATGATTAAAAATAATGGTTAGCTTTTGTCAACATGTGTTAAGAATTTTAGTTGTAATTGAATCTGTTTTTTAGTTGGCAGAATTGAATTACTTACTCGTATATTTATAATGAGTAAAGATTTAGTATTAGGCTTAAAAATTAGTCCCTATTGAGAAGTTGTTATTTATACGACTGATAGTTGAATAATTTCAAGCGACTGCGTTTTTCAAAATGTGATTTTCTGGTTACCTAAGTATTGTAGAAGTTACCAAATGAATAATTAAAAAAGATTAAAAAAAAATGATTGCTTCTGTTACCTTATATTGAGTTTTGTATGAAAGCATTACATATAATTAAAAGAATCCTGGTGGAACAATGACAAAATTGGGGGCGTCGCTCTAGTTTTTTTTTAATAAAAGAGATATTTATATAGATAAACAGTTGATATAGACTACTCATAAAACTATAATACTTATGCCATGTTTTAAGTCTAAAATCATACAATAGTGATGTATTTAAAGGTCATTAACTGGATGAAGAAAGTTGAAAAATTTTTTAAATCGCTCTCCTGTAAAGTTACAAAAAGTGCATTTTCGTCATTGTAGTACCAAATGAGCGACATTACGTTTTATCATCATCTGGTAGATCTGTTCATATCATAAACTCGTCGTATTAAATATGCAATTTCTAGAAAGACATATGTTTGATGTTTTTTTTATTACCTAAATATAAATAAATAACATTTACTACTCATTTTGCTACATTTGTGTCTATTTTCAAAGAAAAGTTGCAAAGACAAACGAAAATCAAAAAGTGTCTGTTTAGTTTCTAAACGCTTTGCAAGCTGTATCTGACAAACCGCAAACCGGTATTTTATGACAGTTGAACGAGGAAGGCTCCAGAAGGCTCGGAGAGTAAGAATGGAGTAGCCTTTACAGGCAGGCGATACCCCTCTTACCAAAAATTGTGGTCTAACAGGTATATCAATCAAATATTACCCACGTAGATAAAGAAACCATCTGTAAATGGCGGCGGCTACTTCCGGTAGCGTCAGCAAAATAGATTGTAAGGTAAAAACTATATTTTTATTTATATTAATTTATTTTCGAAAACATACAGCTTCTTAAAATTATCATTATCAATAGGCAGATACAGATTAGGTATTAGTGAATAAAATTAATGATAAATTCTACAGAAAAAATAATTATTTTATTTTGTTTCGCAGCGTCGTCGAGTTCAAAGGAGCTGCGGCAGCGGCGGCGAGTTCAAAGGAACCACCCGCTACCTACCGGCACAGAGTACAGCAGCGATTAGACTACACAATATCATACACTAAGTCAGGACCCTAGTTAGGGTGGCAGTAGGGTTGCCAGATCTACTATATAATATAGTATCTTACTATATCTTGGGCCAAGATACTATATACTGTTGAAAAAATATATAGTAGGACAAATCTACTATATTCTAGCCATACAGCGACGTGTCTGTCATACATACTTAAATCGAGTTAAAAAACACGCGTTCAGAAACGAACCCCGAAATCCTATAAAATGGCCCAAAGTTCCCAAAAATGTGAAAAAATAAAGTCTACTATATATTTTAACTGGATACTGTTTTCTTTTGACCCCCTAAATGGTAATCTCCTATATTCTTCTTGAATTTTTCTGGCAACCCTAGGTGGCAGTAAGGGCGTTCTGTTCACACTACACTAAATCGGCTCCGTAACTCAATCGCAGATCAGACGCCAGACGGTAAACATGGACGTGTGTTATCTAAATTTAAGATTTCGACAAAAAAGTGCGATACAAAATAGCGCTCCGAGGGTTCCGTACCACCGTACATCAACATAAATATGACGATACCTATTCACATTTCAAACAAAAGACATCAAAGCAAACGACATAAAAAAACATTTTTTATAAAATCAGTTTGAACACGGCACGAGTACGACACACACTTGGTCGTTATTAATTATTTTTTGTTGTATTGCGGGATTAGTACTATACATATTCACACCAAGTTTCACGTTTATATGAATTACCGTTTTTACGAAAGGACTAAATTAAAAGTACATGTGAAATACCTTTAAAAACACTTTTGTTTATTACCTCTCTTAAATAATAACTTTTTTAGTTTTTATTTTTGATAATAAAGCGGCAATAGATACAACGCAATCTGTAAGTCTACCCATGACGGTTTATGAATTACAGCCCGCTGACAAATAGACGAACTTTTACTCAAAAATGGCTAAAACGATTTTGATGAAACTCTGTACGTTACTACAAATCTACATCGCTTACCTCTGATGTATGTGGTGTATATATGGTGGTATGATGCCAAGGGCTTATATTAATTGTGGTTACAAAAAAGTGCGAAATCCGTCGTGCCGTAATATTTACTTTTTATAATCAGTGTGGTTTTTAAATTCACAGGAATGGCATGTCCTTATAAATATCTGATATATTCATCAAAATATCATTTTCTTTATTGGTAGGTACTCATTACTAACTAGAAACTCCGATTACACTTCACAATTTAGTATGGTCGGGCTCACTCAATCGACTCTCTAACTGCGATTACACTATACTTTAAGGGCCCTAACTGAGTAAGTTAGGGCGCGATAAAATTGTATAGTCTAACTAACTAATCGCTGCTAGGTTGACAGCGCTGAGAATCAAAGAAAGAGAATATAATAAGTGGATACATACGTACGTCGTTTTGTTTTGTTTTTGAGTGAGCACAGAACACTATACTCCACAAGGGAGAAGAATGTCAACTCCATAGAAAAAAAGGGGACAAAATCTGAGGTCATCTTTGGCAAAGTCCAACTTTAGCGCCATCTCTCGAGTGCCCCCTAAAACTAGTTCGAAGCGGCAAATTCAAATGCTTCCGTCCATAACATTTGATAATATGGAAAGCAGAGAATAAATTGTTTTTTTTTCGCAAAAATCTTTTCACATTTAATAGATTTTTGCGAAAAAAATCCAGTTTGTTCTCTACTTTCCAGAAAAATAGTAAAAAACTATTATTAAGGATAAATAAAACCAACAACTAAAAATAGCATCTTAAAATTGTTTATTATTACAGAGCTCCTATCAGCTTCGCAATTTCCTCCTCCTCCGCTCATGGACGGTAGACTTGACATAATAATTGCTGTCTTCAAACCCGCAATAAATTGTACAGCAGTATGATTGTAGTCTGCTCCACAATTTCCTCTGATGCGTTCAAATAAATTTTCAATTGGAACTTGTTGAATCCGCCATCTGGCTATACTTCTTATATCCCTATGTTTTTTTTAATTGTTTCATAGACGCTCCATTCCAGATACTCCAGATCCAGCCTTGGTTTGATGGAGGCAGACAAGCGCTCCCTACAAATTTCATTATTTAAAAATATTTTCATTTCTACAAACAGTTTATTGTGTGGTGATGTATTTGACATATTCGTTGCGTGAGGTTTCCCTCTACGCAAATCTGGACTTTCACTATTAAAAGAATCAAACAATTTATCTATGTTGGATATAACATTAGCTGACAGCAGCATCTGCATCAAGTTCGCCTGAAATATTACAAAACATTATTACATACAAACTTATTATCAAAAATCATTGGTTAAGTTCATAAAGGGCATAAACAAACTTTGATAGTTTTGTCTCTATCTCTGGTTATGCTATCGGGACCTTTTCGGGTTCCCTATGCTATTAGGGTCTATGTATTTACCATCCCCTGAACCATCTCTGTGCAAAAAATCTTAATAATGCGTTGCTCCGTTGCGATGTTAAAAAAAACAAACAAAAAAGTATTTTTAACAGAACCCTCAGGAACTGTATCGGACATGCTATTTTCACAGGTAAAAAGTAGCCTATGCCCTTTTCCATGACACAGGATGTGTTGAGGTGTTGAAGCGTGAAGAGGTAACGTACCAAAAAAACATATTTTCACATTATTTATAACTTGTGATTCTGAGCAACTTTCCAATTATTATTTTTATTGGTAAGCCCTTGGCATCATCTCACCTGATAGTAAGTGACGATGATACCGAAGATGGAAGCGGGCTTACCAAGATTCCCCAACACAATGGAGAACTGGCTATCTTATCTTTGAGGTGGAACACATCAATGTTGTTAACACTGATGTTTGGCTGCAAGACTTAGATAAGTTGGTGGTAGCTAGCCAGGCGGGCTTAGAAAATGCCCTACCAACAAAACCGAGTCTTACAAATTGACCCCACTGGGAATCGAACCCACAATCTCATGGTGCAAAGCGAATGGACTAACCATTACGCCACAGAGGCGGTTAATAATTTCCAAAAGTTCAACATGATCTAACCTTGGGCTATTTTAGCATACATGCCTGCCGCAACAGAGTGGCTGAGCACTTGTGCTGCTAGCTTCACCTTCATTTTCTGTTTCATGTTTGGACTCAAGTGTTCCTTTTTTAAACATGGAGCAAATACAAAATTTGGGTTTGCATTGTCCAGTTCATAGAAGTCTACTATATGACTCCATTTGGCTAAACCTGTAAAAGTTACAATTACATTTAGCATGTCTATGTTCATTTTAAGATAATAAAATAATATGAACTGCATTTTAAGATATTATAATGATAAATATAAACGGTCAGTTGCAGGAACGTTATTTAGTTGTTTAATCTGTCATACAATGTGAGAAGTTATTTAAAAGTAATTTGTTTATGTAAAATCCTAAACTGGAATAAAAATAGTGAGCTCAAACTATGCCACGCTCTTGCCTTTTCATAAAGTGGCAGAAATCGGTTGTAAAGTTGATTTATGTAACTAATGTTATTTTTTAATGTAACAATAATCATGTTTGTTTGTCCCTTTGTTTTCAACTAAGCCCAAGCGTGGTTAGGAAGTCAAGGGCTAAAATAAAAGTCTTAATTCGGCCATGAACGTATATGTCTAGTAATAATATAGAATTTATAAAAAAAAATACCTCATCACATTCATCGCGTGGAGCAGCACGTCTATGCAGCTTTTTTGTCTTAGTCTATAAAAGATGTTTGCTTAAAATGTTTATGACGCAACATACTGTGCTAAAAAACAGTTTTTTTTTTAATTTTGGTGAAGACCATGCATCTGTTGGAAAGCAATACTTTGCCTATAATTCACATCTGAAAATAAAAGCAGTACATTAATAAATTTAGGCTGGAAATACCCACCCGCTTGCTGGGGCACATGAAATTTTCCAAAATTTTGGCAGATTTAGGCTTTACTCCACGCCCCTGTACGTGGAGTAAAGCCTAAATCTGCCAAAACATAGGAGAAGTTTAGTGTCATAGAAAATTAGTCTGGATTAGTTTGGAATGTACATAACTGAGCTGCAATAAATCCAAAAATAGGTTCGGTCAGGTTTGATTATTTACAGTCGAAGAGTTCGCGAGGATCTCCCCTTTGGCAGCCTGGTTATGTGCACCTCAACCCATAGGGCTAGTAGCTAAAATGAAACATAAAATCTAGTGATAGCAATCCGCAACAATAAACGTGCCTTGCAAAGCACAGCAATAGTCGACACTTGCAAAATTTATTACTGTGACTGTTTGGTCGGTTCATCATTAGAAGTTAACCTGCATGTTCAAAGCGACCTCGCAAGTTCTACTGAGCCAAGACCGCATAATGTCTTCAGTATGTAAGTACCGGTTGTTATTCTACAAGATTGCTGTAAAAAACTGAGTTTGCTACTAGAATCAACGTTAAAACTTACATTTAAAAATTTCTTCTTTCCCGGGTTAGGATATCAGTAAATAAAGACATTTGTGTCTTCAGCGGGAGATGAAACACATTTAATATGTATTCGCTGGTTATCCTTCATCAAGCCTTCATCATAAAAGTATCTATCTCCTCAAGTACACCACCTCAACAGAGCAGCAGTTGCCGCGGAAAACGTATTTGTTTATAACTTTTTACATTCGCTTTGTTGTGTGATTTCCGTCCAATTGCCATAATACGACCAAAAAATGTATTTTTTTAATTACTGTAACCCCCGTAGGTATGTCTCAGCTCGCCATACAAAAGTTGAGAAGAGAGTTTTTAGGCGGGATTTGTGGTAGTCGCATTCGTAGTTTTATTTTGTTGTTTTTTTATTGTTTTCTGCTAGGATTTTGTTCAAGAAGTGGTGAATTTTGGAGAAAATCGTCTAGTGCACGTGAGCAATGTGGAGAACAAGAAAATAAAACGAAGGAGGACGTGAGAACTCAACTTGCTCTGGGTGCAGTTTTATAGACGCCCTACAGCAACTGGGTGTTCCACCTCAGAATGTAGCTGCTGCAAATGCTGTCAAGAACTTCAGAGAAGATTTGTAATGCACCGGCACTAGCATTACAAACAAGGAGTTTATAGGTAAATCTGGAGGCCACACTCTAAATACCTACTTGAAGCAAAGAAATATGACCTTGAAGTTTCTCGTTACCGCTCCGTCTCTTTCTAATTAGGAGGTATGAACAAGACGTGTATAGGTGAAGCTCTTGCTCACACCCGCTAATTGAAAAGAGACGGAGCGGTAAAGAGACATTTCAAGGGCATATTTCTTTGCTTCAATTAGGAATTTAGAGTGTGGCCTCCAGTTTTACCTATAAACTCCTTGATTACAAATCAAAAAACTAAAGGAAGCTTAAATACGTCAGACCTGGCTGTATGGTCTTAGTCACCTTTGCCTTCTCCGCGCTTTTGAAAGCCGGAGACAAGAAACCAAAAAAAAAAAAAAAAGTTGACACCGCTAGTGTATTACATTCTCTTTGGACACCGCCTGGCTGTGAACTTGTGAAGAAAATATTCATAAAAATTTGTAAAAATCAAGTTATTTGAGTAAAAAGTGTTAAAAATTGTTACTAAAATTTGTGAAAATGGTTCGAGTCATCACACAGGAGACTTACGATGAAGTTGTGAAGGAGAACATCGATGAATTCGACATGAGTCCTGAAGAGGCTGTCAAGGAGGCTGTAGCTCAATTTCAGGCCCAGGTATTATGGTGCTGCCACTGCTCCTGCCGCTGCCGCTGCCAAGTCAAAGGAATCGGCTGAGTCAACACTAACTCGCGGCGATGTGCCGCAGAAGTATTTAGGTCAATATTTCCGGCAGCGGCAGGAGCAGTAGCAGTGACTGAGAGTGTAAACCCGGGGTTAAATTACTTCATCATATTAACCGAAGGACGTCCACTGCTGGACATTGGCCTCCCCCAAGGATTTCCACGACGACTGGTTCTGCGCTGCCCGCATCCAGCGGCTTCCTGCGACCTTCACCAGGTCATCGGTCCACCGAGTGGGAGGCCTGCCTGCTCTACGTTTTCCGGTGCGTGGTCGCCACTCAAAAACTTGACTGCCCCAACGGCCATCTGTTCTACAAGCAATGTGCCCCGCCCACTGCCAGTTATGTTTAGCAATTCTGAGAGCTATGTCAGTTACTTTGGTTCTCCTACGGATCACGCAGAGAAACTCAAGATGAAATTACTTAATATTCCCAAGTAACACATGAAGCCCGTATAGCAACTGATTAATGCAACACATGTACGCTTAAAGCTGACTAAGCATGCGGTATAACAGCTGAGTAGCCAGCTACTCGGCCACTAAACCTCTTAAATGGGCACAAATTACTCAGCTTTAAATTCACATGTGAACTTTATTGCCGTATTACACCAGCTTAACAGAGTTATAGTTGCGTTATAAAGGGTAACAGCAGCTTAAGTCTGAATAAGATATCAGGCGTGACCCATTAATCAGGTTATAGCGTAAAAAAGAGACCATACGTGAAGTGTTACTCATCTCAACCCGTACAAATACTTCTATTATGCATAACTTAAGCAGAAAACGTTCATCTTTTTATTCATTCGCGCAAATTACACAAAGTGTTGTAAAGTTTACAAATGACTCAAGAAAATAACTTTGGGAGAGTTATGCGATTTTGCTGTTAAGTCATGAAGAATGATTGGGAAAGCAAGTTTACTGTGAACGTTATGTATATTATCTAAGAAAATTTTCATGCGCCCCAAGAATAGTAAGCTTTTAACAAAACCATGAGCAATATCTAAAAACAACAAAATAATTAAGTTGTTTTATTTGTTAAGGTTAAAGTTATTATAATAATAGATCAGTCAGTATGTTAATTCTGGAACTAAATCTAGGTGAATTACATCATTTTTAAATCTGAAACATCATAAAATACAAAGACATGTTTAGTAAATTATTAGGTTATACTAAAACAATATGGTGTCCATCGCAAGCGTCGATGTGAAACGTAATAACTTCGTTATATAGTTGTAAGCTGCACAATGCTTCACAGGACTCCCTTTATTCAGTTTTACAGTGTAATACCTCACACTTACACCATTATACATTTACAAGTTTAATAATGGTACACAAATACTCTCTTAAAAAGCAGAGTAATAAAGGTTCACATGTGGAGTCCTATGCTGCTCTTATTCAGCCAATAGTAGCAGAAACTGCTTAAAGCTGGATAAGAACGTTAATAATTACCATTATTACACACTAGCGTTATAATGGTTAAAAGAGACACCATTATAACTGCCTTATACAGGTTTTAGCGTAATACGCAGCTTTAAAATCACGTGTGAACTCTTATAAGTGATTTAAATTGCTTTAAGTTCTAAACAGAGGTAACAAGTGAATCGTTATACAGAAATCTGTGTTACTTGGGTTATTTATATGTTAAATTGGCATTGTTTGTTTTAACCTCATAATGTCCAGCGTTTTTAAACTGTACTAGCTTGCTACAAATAGTAGTGATCAGTGGACTGTACGTCAGCTTGCGGCCCAGAGGCCTTTTTATAGGTTCACATGATATCAGCCCTAGAATTCAGACATTTGAAATTGTTTTATGTACATGATATTATGTATTTTTGACAATAATGGGGACAAAAAAAATGCTTTAGCAACCTTTATTTAAGGCGGCAATGACTTGAAAATTAAGTATTTTAGTAAATCCAAATTATGCCAATGTAGAATACTAGTATTTTACTATAACAATGTACTTAAAAATCAAACTGGAAAAGAAGCAAATACTTCCTTACTAATATTCTAATTGTGAAAGTTTGTATGTATGGATGTTTGTTTCATGCAAAAACTACTAAGCGTATCAGGATGAAATTTGTTAGGTAGAAAGATTAGGACCTGAATTAACATATAGGCCACTTTTTTTCAAGCTTGCACCCTTGGAAACAGTCATGGAAACTATGTTCACGCAAGCAGCTGGCAAAAGCTAGTTGAAAAACATTTTTACAATCTTCTTAGAACATGAGTCATAGCATTAGTTAATAATTTATTAATCTATTTAGTGTCGTGGTATTTATGAACTTGAACATGTAGATTATTTTATTTTTTAACATATAAACCAAGTTCACTGTCCATAGGTAACAAAAGGTAGTCAAAATTAAGCATCAGCTATGAACTTTTATGAAAAATGTGAAAATCTTGATAGTGACCCACAGGCCTCTTAAAATCCAAAGCATTGCTACAGTATACTGCATCACTTTGAAGTATACAGGAGATATTAGACAAATGAGATAATTTTCATATACTTAGCTTTTTTTTGTTTTTCATTTTTTGAAATATAGACAACTACAGGTGGTCCTATGGCCTACATAAAAATAGTGTGTAGGATCTTAAAGACTTAATCGCAGGAATAGGTAACAGATTTAATTATACACTAAGCTTCCGCTTCTAAATCTATGTATTATATATTTTTTTTAACTAGTAAATTTAAGAAGCTCAATAACATCAGTCTCAAATTTGAACAATCACTCATCATGGTCTTTGAAATATAACTTTCAAACAAAAATCAGTCGTCAGTAATATCCTTAAGAAACTATGAATTCCTTGGCCGTAACTAGTGGATTCCCATCTTGAACGTGTTCTTCTGCTACTCCTACGTCCACGACCACGAGGTGTTAAATCTTTGCGACCTCCAGATGGATCTATATCTTCATTTTCATCTTCTGATGAAGGACTGGATGAGCTTTGGCGTTCAGTGATATCATATTCTTCATCTGCTAAATCGTCGCCACCATACAATCCTCATCAATCTCTCATCAAGATCTGATTTTTTTTCAAGAACTCTTCTAAAATATTAGCTAGTTCTTCTTCTCTCAACGGATTCACTGAAGCAATAAAAACAGCAATAAGTAAATTTGTTATTTCTAGAATGAAATTTTTAATCTAAATCTAAAATTTATTTATCTACTTTGTAAATCACCCGCACACTAACTAATCACTGCTGCACGTAAAGTCTAGAAAATTTGAAGATGTCTTTTCTTCCTGAATTCTAGGATTTATTGTTAAAAGAGATGTTAGAGAGAATTCAGATATATATATGCATATTTATTTTTAAATTCACATGAAGATAGCAAATTGTATAAAAGGATCATACAATTAGATGTTTTATGGTCCATAGTCCTGTAGCATTTAGCACGTAACAGTTAGTTTTCACAGCAGATATCTCAAGTGTCCTGGGCCACACCAGTCTGCAGCCACTGAAGTGCTCTTGCTGTTGATACACCAAAGATCTGTGGTGGTTCTTGGACCACTTTTGCCCACCACAGTTAAAGCTTTGTGTTTTTTTTTTTTTTTTTAGGTTAGGGTAGTGTAGGGTAGGGTAGGGTAGGGCAGGGTTGGGTAGTGTAGTGTAGGGTAGTGTAGTGTATGTAGGGTAGGGTAGGGTAGTGTAGTGTAGTGTATGTAGGGTAGTGTAGTGTAGGTTAGGGTAGTGTAGGGTAGTGTAGTGTAGTGTAGGGTAGGGTAGGGTAGGGCAGTGTAATGTATTGTAAGGCGGTACGTAGTTCGCCGGGACAGCTAGTAACTTATAATAAAGGACCTAACTAACTTCTAAGTCAACAACATCTCTTCCTGTTTGCTACTTGCATTCCCTATTTAAGAGGATCGTGAAGCTGCGACTTTTCATAAAAATAGCTTTAGCGATTTTCACCTCTTAAATCTTAACCCATTTTGATGATTTTTTGATAGGTTGTCAGTCAGAACAAAAACTAAGGGTTAAAAGGATTTTCTTTTTTCAATAAAGTTAATAAGTTCAATTTTATTGTCGTTCTAGTGTTTTCATCTTATTTCGGGCATTATTTTTTATTTTTAATCAATGATATAAAAATCGAAACCTACACTAGCTTTTGTTCTGACTGACTGCATTGAATCTGTTGATTGTATTGTATTGTTTGTGTATGTGCTTAATTACTTACTTATATTTAAATTATTGTCATTTCAAATACAATGTACATTGTTTGTGAATAAAATGATTGATTGATTGACAACCTATCAAAAATTGGTCAAAATTGGTTGACTTTTGAGAGGTGAAAATCGCTTTCGTCGTTCATATGACAAGTCTAATTTTCGCCATGGGTTCACAGTCTTTTAAAAAAAAATTCAATGTCATATATCTAATTTGCTGGTTTGACACTAGTCCTTTGTGGAGGTTGTCCTCCACCAAACCAGACTTGGCACACATGTGAGGAGTAAGGCCTCTCTATCTCAAGTTTGAGAAGAGACCCATGCCCCAGTATATGTGAGGGAGGATGTTTATGGGTTATTAACAACTTCCTATTACTCTATCATAAACTGGCTCTGGCTACCTGTATCTATACCAAAATGTTCCCGTTCAGAATTTATTTAACTTAAACTAATTTTCTTTCCAGGGTGTGGATTTATCAAACATAATAAAAGATCTGGCTCTGAAAGGGGGTGGTGACCACGTGGTCTCAATAGCAATCAAGAAATTAAAAGAATTGGCGACATGTGATGATAAAGATGCTGATATCTTGAAAGAATTGGATTTATTGAAGGTAAATCATCATCATCATCATATCAGCCGATAGGTCAGGAACAGGAGAAAAGCCTCACACTGATTTCCACAATGATCATTCCTGTGCTGCCTATATCCAGCAACTTCCCATAACCTTCACCAGCTGGGTAGGTAAATATTAAATAAATTGTACAGCCACACTCGCGAAGCCTTAACCATCTGTCATAGTCGAGCATACACAAATCAAGTATACACATTACAGTTACTTAGTAGCAAAGAATACAATAAGGTATGAAATATTTCCAAATAATTTCAGTTTGTATGGGAGGTACTGTACTCCAATTTTTCCTGGAATAATTAAGTACCCAGTGCAGTAGGCCTTATTAAGTCCTAGTTATTCACAAAGTTTCATTGAAATAGTTTGTGTCACTTTTGAGAAAAAGTAACAAACTACCTTAATTTGTATGGAAGGTACCTTATTCCGATTTACTGCGTGCTTTAGGCCACGTAAATTTATGGTAACGCACCGAGTTTCATCAAAATCGTTAGAGCCATATTTGAGTATAAAATAATAAGTGATTTTTACTATGGTGGCAACCCTAGAAAATCAGGAAAAAAACATTTGAAAAAAACGGCTGGAGACAAAAATTATATTGTCCTTACTCAAATTTCACCCAAATCCATCCAGTAGTTTGCGAACAAGAGCACCGGACGGACGTACAGACACACATTCACATACACATTTTTTTTTGTTTTTTAGACACTATTAGTGTAAAAACAATCGATCCTCATCAATTCTATTCGATTTTTTTTGCCATTACAATATTTTCTTTACTCCTTCCTCGCACGAAAGTAAAAAAGTGAGTATCATGGTGGGGGTTTGCCATAATCACCATACTTGGCCGGCGGGTTGG
Source organism: Coleophora flavipennella (assembly GCA_947284805.1). Taxonomy (NCBI): domain Eukaryota; kingdom Metazoa; phylum Arthropoda; class Insecta; order Lepidoptera; family Coleophoridae; genus Coleophora; species Coleophora flavipennella. The sequence continues at coordinate 7,963,237 of OX369290.1, forward strand.
CAATCGCAGTGTGGTTGCAGGTGTTTTGCAGTGCGCGGAAAGGAGACTGTTGCCCATCCTCCAGTTTAAGTCCCTTAGTCGTTGTTACACCCCCCACTGAAAGAGATGGGATGACCCTACTCTAAGCCGGGAACCATACGGCATAAAAGCCATACAAGAAGACGTAGGGTAGGCCGGCCTCCCGATCGGGGGACCGACAATCTGGTGAAGGTCATTGTAAGCCACTGGATGTGGTCAGCACAGGATCGGTTGTCAAGGATATCCTTGGGGGAGGCTTTTATCCAGCAGTGGGCATCTTTCAGCTGCTATGATGATCTACAAGTAAAGCGTGAAATGAAGTTAACTTATGAGTAACTTCATATTTTTGTATAATCATCAGTTATTTCAATTTTGATAATTTGGCAATCTTCAATGCGAGAGTAAATAGTTATTATTTGAATTTACGTCTACCATCCTCGACTGCATTATCACTTTCAATCAGGTTAGATGTACTATAAAATGTACACAAAAATTTACGTGTACCATCCTCGACTGCATTACCACTTTCAATCAGGTGAGATGTACTATAAAATGTACACTAAACTCCAACAATTTGCTCGAAAATTAGTATACGGGGATTTTTGGGGGCGAAAAATCGATTTAGATACCTAGGTCTCATCTGCTGGAAAACGCTATTTTCCGAGATTTTCACACTGGAAATATGCTGCGCAAAGTGTATCATAGGTAGCATATTTTTAAATGTTTTTAACCCCTCTGGGTACTATGCCCCGAGCAAAGCTCGGTCACCCAGGTACTAATAATAAGTTGTAAGACATGAGTCGACTTTGTTGGCTTGCGTTCGTTTAGCCTAAAAAATAACCACAGAAGTGATAATTGGTGAAATAAATTCTTTCTTAACTATTCCAGACAGAATGCACCAAAGGCTTAGCCCACAGAATGAGAGCAAGCAATGATGGAGCTTATACAGTACTCATAGATTTGTTTGAAAAGAGACAAAATATGTACATTGCAGATAAGTCAAAGGAAGACAGTGTATTCATAGTGAATGTATTGAACAGTTTGTCAGCTCTAATGGAGACACAGCCAGATTTGTTGGAGAGCAGAGGCCTGGACTTGATCAAAAGGTTTGTGCTTAATGCTATTGATGTTTTAACTTTGCCTAGACTATAATATAGAAAAAGGCCTGTCTGTGGTGCGGCCCCAGAATAGCGCCACTCCATCTCTTCCCGGGTGTGTCGTAAGATGCTACTAAGGGATCAAAAATCGGAGGATAGGTTGCAGCTTCATTTCCGCGTACTGTGCTACCAATCTACCTAGACACTGTGATCGCCATCCCGCCTGCCAAATGTGGCGATTTAGCATAACGGTCTAAATAATAGGTATTTTAATAAAATGCTGCTGTCTCCCTCCCCCAAACCTCTCCGAATACAGCAAGAAAGGGAAAACTGCAGCGCAGACCGATAATAGGCACTAAAATTGACCAAAACATTATTTCGTAGTCCCCTATTTCCTCCTTCAAAACTTGATCAATATATATTTTTTTAATAATTAAAAAAACTGTTTTCCTATGCCTCTATGTTTTCATTTTGTTGTTAATGTACGTGTACGAATATATATACTTTGTATACGTATTACTTTTTGGGCGGTGTCTGAAAATGACATTTCAATTGGGAAATTTTCTCAGTTTTTGAAGGCTTATACTTCCTATTATAATTTGAATACGGGAAAAAAATAAAACATAGAGGCATGGCCATGGCAGATATAGGTTTGATGCTAAAACATTTTTGCTCTATTGTCATTCTCCAGGGAGGAAACAGGGGACTGGGGAAACGTTTGTATGGAAAAAATAGCGCCCGCGTTTCCTCGTAACTAGAGGGAGCCCTTTGTCCAGCACTGATTGTCAGCAGTGATCATTGGTCTTCATCATTATTACCAAAGCAGGTTGATTATAAATTATTATTAGTACCTGGGCGACCGAGCTTTGCTAGGAAATACGCGTTTTCTCAGAGATGACACCTATTTAGATCGGTTTTTCGCCCCCCAAAACCCCCGTATACAAATTTTAAAGGTATTCGATTATTTTGTAATAGACAAGCAGCTTATAGCTGATGTGCCTATATGTGTGTTGGTGTTTCAAAAATAGCCTAAGTCCACACGAAGGTACACTGCACTAAATTGAATCGTCTTTGCACTCTTTGTCTAGTCTGTTTTTAAAACTACTCACGGAGGGGGCATCAACCACATCCTGAGGCAGCTTGTTCCAGATGTTTATCACTCCGTTATTTAGTATGTTATGATGTCGCACATTAGTTTTTGAGCTGTTATGAGCCAATCTGAAATCGTTGGCATGTCTAGAGCGGTGGATGCTGCTCATGTTAAAAATATTCAAGAGTCCTCTGTAATTGTATTTGTTGATAAGAATTTTGTTAGTCTCGATAAGGTCTCCATTTATGCGACGAGATTCCAGCGTCGTTTGGTTAGCTGCGTCCACTTTGGAAACCTTGTTAGCTATATTGATAACGTTGTGGGTGGAGCTGAATTAACTATTTATGCAGATGACACTAACGCTATACTTTCAGCAAGAAATCATAATGACCTAACGTTGAAGGTAAGCAAAACTCTTAACAGCTTTTCATGATTGGTTTAGAAACAATAATCTTATACTAAATACAGAGAAGACAAGCATCATTTTATTTAAAACTACAGCTAGGAAAAATGACACCATAAACATTGAAATTGACGGACATAAAGTAGAGCTGAGTAAAACAGTAAAGTTTTTAGGGATCTTTATTGATCAGTTTTTAAATTGGAAAGATGAGTTAATGTCAATTGAGAATAGTAGTGTCAGTTCTGCCTGTTACGCGCTAAGAAGTTTGCGGGACGAACTCACAACTTTGCAGCTTAAAACAATATACTATGCTCTCGTCGAGTCTAAGTTACGTTATAGCATAAAGCTTTGGGGGAACAGCTACTTTTATAATATGAGCAAAGCGTTTATTATTCAAAAACGTGCTATTCGTACAATAGTTAGAATTCCTCAGTGGGAATCATGTAAAAATCATTTCGTCGAGTTAGATATTCTCACTGCCCCCTGCCTTTATATTATGGTTTTGCTCTGTGACTACAAAAAACAGTTGTTAAATATTGAAACAGAAACAGACAAAGTTATGCGTGAACGGACTAGACGCAAAGATGTGAAACAGCAGATAATGCCGAGATTAGACGTAGTAAAACACGCTGCTTTTTATCAGTCTCCGAACTTGTTTAATAAACTACCTATCGCACTGAAGTCAACTGCAAGCTATGGACTGTTTAAAAGAGGGTTGCGGAAATTTTTGACACGTAAATGTTATTATACAGTGAATGATTATATCCAAGATAAACACAATGCAGACTAAAATTAAAATTAATATCATGTTTTTATGCTTTTATATTTTTTTTATTATTGTTGTTATTTTGTGTTGTAAATTTTATAATTGACTTTAACTTGTTTTAATGTTAGCTTAGGTTATTTCAAACACAATTTGTAAATTGTTTATGAATAAATGAACTATGAACTATGAACCAAAATTTCGAAACCAGTTTAGAAAACAGAATTATTTTTCTTTTTAGGGAACCTGGTTTCGAATAAATACAAATAATTATGTTTTCTAAACTGGTTTCCGATACAGAATACAAAATCTTCTTTTGATACTCTTTAATTAAATAGGGGTCGATTTTGACAAATGGCCGATGGTGAAGACACTAAATAGCATAAATATACTTTCTTGTCTTTTTTTTCACAATTGGTAAACCCTTGACAACATCTCACCTGGTGGTAAGTTACCATGTTGCCGACGATGGAAGCGGGCTTAGCAAGATTTCCCAACGCAATGGAGAACTGGCTATCTTATCTTCATGCCGGAAAACACCAATGATTTCAACATTGATATTTGGCGGCAAGACTTAGATAAGATGGTGGTAGCTAGCCAGGCGGGCTTAGAAAATGCCCTACCACCAACCAAACCGATTCTTATAATTGACCCCGCCGGCAATCGAACCCGCGACTTTCTGTGTAAAGGTTTCTATTATGATTGTTATTACTAGCCGGTTCTAAAGAAGGGTTTATTTTATTTATTTAAGGGTTATGTGGGATTCTTTCCGTCGTAGCGTCCAATCCAAACTGTCGAAATTTTTTTAAAGTGCTGAAGTGTCGTTAGATTTGTTTTTTTTTATTCCCGGAGTGTCATAGGATACAATTTTAGTCATAGATTTTTTGTTTTTAATGCAATTGTTTAGTTTTGAAAATGTTACTTTCCAGTACTCTGGACAACATAGACGATGAGGACATACTAATCTCAACACTGCGATGGGCCAGTACATGCTGTATAAGACATGAGCACAACAGACAGAAACTCTTTGCCAAGGACATTGGGAGCAACCTAAAAGTATTATTGAAGAAAAAGAATGCTAAGGTAAGAAATGATTTTAACCCTTTACAACCAGACAAAACAAATTCAGATTTTTTGTAACTTGTGGCCGAGGACGTATATATAGAGGAATAAGCTACCTAGGAAAAATAATAAGAAAAATCGGAAAAGCCAGGTTTTTCTGAAAATCGCTTGCACGATCGTGCAATTTCATACAAACACGCGGAAATAATTACGTACTTGAAACACTGTTGTGTGCCAAAATTGCGCCGCCATCTCCCACGAGGTACTGTGCCGCACTGACGAGTCACAAATTGTATTATTATTTTTTCTAGGAAGCAGCCTGATGGTAAGTGACGATAAAGCGTGTAACACATCAATGCTGTTAACACTGATGTTTGGCGGCAAGACTTAGATAAGATAGTGGTAGCTAGCCATGCGGGCTATGAAAGTGCCCTACCACCAACCAAACCGAGTCCTACAATGTGGACCCAGCCGGGAATCGAACCCGCGACCTCCTGGTGTGAAGCGAATGGACTAAGTTGGTTTAACAGTGACTTTTAATCCTAAGGAGAAACAGGATCGAGTGGCTAATGAAAAGTTTTTGTGTGAATTGTCCATTTTCTTGCTGACTATACATTTTTTCAAAATCTGTAAATGTCGACTGTCTCAGTGATGGATGACTCCTCAGTGACATCACTTAAAAAGTTAATAAAAGTCTTCTAAGAGCGTTTTTGCGTGGTACTAGTAGTAGATATACCTCTACTGACCTATCTCAACTTTCCACCCAGTATAAAGGTGAAAATTAAAGTCCCATACAAAACTTTATCTAATTTGAGCGTTCAAATGTTTTTCAATCTCCCTATACCTACATTCTAAAATAATGTACACAAGTATGTAAAAAAAACATACTAGCTGTTTCCCGCGGCTTCACCCGCGTGGACAACGTTTCTATGACTTTTCGAGTTCCCGCAGTGCGCGAGGAAATAAGCAGCCTATGTGTTAATCCAGGTCCTAATCTGTCTACCCACCAAATTTCAGCTAGATCCGTTCAGTAGTTTTTGCGTGAAAGAGTAACATACATTCTTACAAACTTTCGCGTATATAATAGTAGGATACTAACTTTAAAAATAATCACACTAAAAAAACCAATTTCTGACGAATGAACTTAATGGTTACATGCTCTTTGAAAATAAAAATTGCGCATGGTTTTTTTTTCCTGGCGCGCCAAGGAGGTTGCATGCTAAGGAGCTTTGATTAAAAACTCTTAATTGTAGCACTTGTTTGTTTATTATGGCGGCAATGTTACCTTGGCGCGCCAAGGAGGTTGCATGCTTAGGAGCTTTGATTAAAAACTCTTAATTGTAGCACTTGTTTGTTTATTATGGCGGCAATGTTACCTTGGCGCGCCAAGGAGGTTGCATGCTAAGGAGCTTTGATTAAAAACTCTTAATTGTAGCACTTGTTTGTTTATTATGGCGGCAATGTTACCTTGGCGCGCCAAGGAGGTTGCATGCTTAGGAGCTTTGATTAAAAACTCTTAATTGTAGCACTTGTTTGTTTATTATGGCGGCAATGTTACCTTGGCGCGCCAAGGAGGTTGCATGCTTAGGAGCTTTGATTAAAAACTCTTAATTGTTGCACTTGTTTGTTTATTATGGCGGCAATGTTACCTTGGCGCGCCAAGGAGGTTGCATGCTAAGGAGCTTTGATTAAAAACTCTTAATTGTAGCACTTGTTTGTTTATTATGGCGGCAATGTTACCTTGGCGCGCCAAGGAGGTTGCATGCTTAGGAGCTTTGATTAAAAACTCTTAATTGTAGCACTTGTTTGTTTATTATGGCGGCAATGTTACAGATTTTCGTTATTTGTGACGTCAATTACTCCATTATCGATTACGATAGAAAACTCTAGGTAGAAAAAAATAACCTTATTGTTGATGATGTTCCTTAAAGTCAAAAGCTATTAGAAACACGATTGAGCAGTTTTGGCTCAATAGAAAAAAATCCCAAAGATAGGTGTACACCGTTACTTTCAACTCTAGTTATGACTAACATTTTGAAGTATAAATTAAAAAAAAATATACAACAATATTTTTCATGATAATATAAAGTGAGTAATGTAATTATTTTTTATACTTTCATTGTAAATTTTGATTGAAACGAAAAACGATTGAAAAAGTGTGGTTATTTTCTTTACTCTTTACACGTAAAGAAAAAGACAGAGACAACTGTTCCAATCAATACCTCGCCTTAAGGCCTTAAGATCGGTCAAATGACAATATTCAATTCAAATTATTGGAAGACTGTGTAAAGCTATCACTATGGAAAAAATATATAATATACTTAAAGTAATAAAAAATCGATTTAATTGAATACAATTTTAAAATATTACGGCCAATATTACCACTTTGATGTAAAAAAAATGTATTGTAGACCCAGTTTTTGGCATTAAATGCAAAATTTATCGAAAACAAACAGTTAAATTGAATGAAACCAACACAAAAATCGGTGACTAAACCTTTCCTTTTAATTGAACATATTTTTTAAACTTATTTGATAGTGATGAAAAGTAAAAAAAACATGTAAAAATCGATAATTGGCAGTGGCGTAGCGTGGGTTTTCGCCGCCCGGGGCCAACGGGGAAATCGCCGCCCTCTCTATTTACAACATTTGTCAAGAAAATTAGTAAAAAGTCAAATAAAGCATCTTTAAACTTTTTAATTAATCAAAAATGTGAATGAAAAGAACAAATTATCACTCGCAAATCTAATCACGTACGTGTGGAGTGGACAATAAATCAAAATGAATAACAAAAAATTACGATAATTTGTTTGTGTAAACAAGTCGTGTCAAAGTTCAAAAACGCACGTTCTAAAATAAGTCTTAGCGTAATGAAAATAAGGAGTGGCTTTTTCGCTCTCGCTAGTTGGGTCGTTCGTTTTTCATTCGGTAAAACTCGGCTTGGCGAGCGCGCGCTGCACGGCTGCACTTCGGCACACTTCGGCCTACTCTCAGAACAATAATTAGTTATTTATTACTCTACCGCACCCCCGCCGCTCCGCGCCCTTTCGCACACGCGCCGCGCCTCATCGGGCCGCCCCGTTCGTCGGGCTTACTTGGGTCACTGACCCAGAGTCAGCCAGCGCGGGCGCGTTTGAAAAATAATTTTCTAATTTAATGTTTTAAAATTTGCGACGCCCTGATCGCCCGCGCCGCCGCCCCCCTTCAATGTGCCGCCCGGGGCCATGGCCCCCCCTGCCCCCCCCACGCTACGCCACTGATAATTGGGCGTTCGATTTCAACGTAACAGCCGCGTTGAAGCCCGCATTGATTTGAACTTAAAATGAATAGACTTACGGTCGATATTATTGAAACACGTATCAACCTGCTCGGATTGAGTGATCTTAGCGCCATAAACTGCATTATGAACCTAAAAGCGATACGACAATATCATTCTACGAGTAGGAATAAGTGTGTTGAAAGATAGATAATGTTCATTTTCAGCTGCTAAGTGAGAGCCTCCAGGTAATAAGGAGAATGACACTGGACGATGACATTCGAGTTGAGTTCGGCAAAGCGCACGAGCACGCCAGGGAGCTGGGCGGTCTACTGCTCGAGATACTCACTAAGCTGCTGTGTGGTGAGTATCCATCATCATATCAACTCATATACGTCCCCACCGAGGGGCTCCTCACGATGTTTTTCCTTCACCGTAAGAGCGTCGGATAAACGTACATAATATGAAATCGAAGTTCGAAAACATATTGGTTGGTGGCAGGATTCGAACCGCGACCTTCCGGACAGTAGGTACGGCCCTTGCCATTGCGCTACCGACACTCCAAATTAAAGTACGTTCGGGGAATGGCCTACAGTACACCCGAAAGGAGTTTTATAAATGTGTTAATGGATAAATCAATAATGCAAAAAAAAATTAAATTGGTATTTTTTTTAATTTAGATATTTCATTAATTTTAATCACTTTCACTGCTGGACTAAGTATCTTTAGAATAGTCGCTTATATTAATAATTAAATACTGAACTAAATTTGCGTGACCCCGTACGCGTGTAACGCTGGCGGCGCCGCGATTGAACTCAGGGCGGAGGACGCAATCGTTTGATGTGAGCCGGCAGCGACGAGTGGAATTTTTCAAAGGTGCAGCTAACTCGGCGAACGAACGAGGAGATCCGTAGGAGAACCCAAGGAACCGACATAGCTCTTAGAATTGCTAAACTTAAGTGGCAGTCCGTCCGTCCGTCTGTCTAACTAAAGGCTGTATTTCATGATCCGTGATAACTAGAAAGTAGAAATTTTCACAGATGATGTATTTCTGTTGCCGTTATAAAAACAAATACTAAAAATCAGAAAAAGTGAACGTGAACGTGTTTCTTTTGAAACGCGAAGAAACTAGCGCCATCTAGTATGATGGTACGGAACCCTTTTTGCGCGGTTCTGACTCGCGCTTTACCGGTTTTTTAAGAAGTCATAATTTTCTGTGATATCATGCAAGTTTTATTTTTTATCCACATTGATATAAGTCCTTGGCATCATCTCACCTGATGGTAAGGGACGATGGTGCCGAAGATAGAAGCACGCCTACCAAGATTCCCCAACGCAAAGGGGAACTAGGTATCTTATTATAAGATAGCCAATTCGCGATTGCGTTGGGGAACCTTGGTAAGCCCGCTTCCATCTTCGGTATCATTGTCACTTACCATCATCTGCGATGATGCCAAGGGCTTACCAATTGTGGATAAAAAATTAAAAGTTAAATCTCCATACAGAACACAATTCATGTCTCCTCCATACTGTTTTGCGAACCCAGTCAGTAGTAAGTAGTTTGCGGCATCCCTGTGCCCTGGCCACGGCACCCCTGGGCACCGCGGTGCACCACAGATGAAGAGCTGATGATATGGAATCGCTGCGTGTGTTTTTTTTTTTTGTAAAAATTTATGATTTCCACCAAAGCATAAAATATAATATCTGAGCGTGGATATCGCTTTATCCAAGAAGCGGCTCGTGATCGTAAAAAAATGGTTTTTTTTTATTCATAGCTTTGAAAAACAAACAGATATAAACATAGTGCAAGGAAAACCCACAATCGGGTTTTTTGTATTGCATAGATGTCGAAGTTTCTTTCATATCCCTTGAGAACTGTGCATTTTCAAAAGTAGCTTGTGTTGTTATTCGCCTTTTACTTTACCTGTGCCAAATTTCAGTGAAAACGGTTTAGTAGTTTTAGGTTGATAGACTAACAAACGGATAGACAAACACCCTTTCAGATTTACATGGTGTAACAAAATTGGTGCAGGACCCGTTAATTGGGCGTTCTACTCATTATACTGAACAACTTTCCCCAAGGAACCATAGTCAATTCTCAAAAAATATTGGACCCTCCATACTAAAATGCACAAAATTGATCGAACAGCTGATCAATTTATATGAAGATATATTTTTTTGCGTTTTCAGCAAAGTCGTAGAACAAAAGTTGTTTCGTATGATGAGTAGAAGCCTCAGTTAACGGGACCTACACCAATTTTGTTACACCATGTATAGTAATAGGTCTTTACCTATTAAATTGCCGATTGGACGAAAAAGTTTACAATAACCCGGCACCCAAAAATATCGTTATTGAGAACCGGCGGTAGATACTTCTTTGATAACAGGAGCGAGCTTAACCGAGCGGTTATCGACTCTAGCTCACAATCCGCGTGGCCTGGGTTTTAAATCTAGGCGAGGATTCTTATGTATATTTCAACTTAGTTTTTAACCCCCAACGCAAAAGGAGAGGTGTTATAAGTTTAACGGGTGTATTTGTGTATCTGTGTGTCTGTCTGTGGCATCGTAGTTCTTAAAAGAATGGACCGATTTTGATGGTTTTTTGTGTGAAAATGGAGGTGATCGAGGTGGTCCTTAGCTATAATTTCTGTCTGTCTGTTCAGCCGTTTAAAGGATCATCAGCTCTTATCTAGGTAATTTAGGGATTTGGGCAACTTATACAGGTATGATCAAATCAAATTTGGGTGCCAGTTTACTGTAATATTATTGCAAAACCATGGTAACCGTGATCTGATACTGCAGCATCTCCTGGAATCTGCAGGATACCAAGTTCTCACCAACTTACAGCAGACGCATCGTATTTGGGCTCGTTAGAATAGCCTCAATGAATAGGTGTTACATAGAACATGGTAACCTTGACCCGATGCTGCAGCATCTCTACTCGCCAACTGGCAGCAAAGGTATCGTGTTTGGGCTCCTTGGAACAGTCTCTATGAATATTTGTTAGTGTAGTATTTGAGGGTATTTACCGACAGATTTTTAGTATGTACCTTTGAGGGTACTCATAGATTTTACTCAGTCTGCTGTCAGCTAACGAGATGATTAAATACCTCGTGTAATTATCTCTGTGTTTTATTGATTAAACACTATAGTTAGAAAGAACATGGTAACCTTGACCCGATGCTGCAGCATCTCTACTCGCCAACTGGCAGCAAAGGTATCGTGTTTGGGCTCCTTGGAATAGTCTCTATGAATATTTGTTAGAAAGAACATGGTAACCTTGACCTGATGCTGCAGCATCTCCTGGTATCTGCAGGATACCCAACTCCTTACCAATTTACAGCAAAGGTGTCATGTTTGGGAAACGTAAAGTTTATATCGCGGCGAAATATGAGGGTGTAAAGATAATAACATGAAAACCGCGATATAAAGTAGGTACATGATATGAAGTAAAATAGCAATGTAATATTAGACGAACGGCGATGGAAGCAACATCATATTAGCCGACTTTTTCCATGATCATATTCGAGACGAACCCCTCGTTCTCCCGATGCTGTGTCCTTAGGTGGGAGACCGTGGTTTGCCCCCCGTCCTTTGAATTCTCATAACACCCGGTAAGGTTGGCTGGAAGAGATCTCTTATAGAGATAAGTCCACCTTTGTACATGTCCTTTCTAATTGTTTTTCATGTAAATATCTGTGTGCAATAAAGAATATATATATATACCGTGTCTCCGTGGAGCCATCATCACCATGATGGATATGGCCTGAGCCGCGCTCTACCAAACCTCCACAGGACACCGAGTACTAAGAAGCCGGACCGCTATCCGCTCCTATCACGCAACGTAACGACTACGAAGCCCCCTAGCCGTAGGGGGCACAACGGAGTCTTACACAAGAAGGTACAACGCGCTGCGGCTATACCCGATACGATGGGGCTATACCCCTGTAGGGACTCCAAACCTCCCCTTTATTCCTGCCACACGCCCAACAAGATAGCAACGATCTCAGTGCCCACACCAACCCGGAACACCCGCCATGATCACAGTTACTCATCGAGGTTAAAACCCGAAGGTTACCTAACATGAGGTCGCTCCATCGCAGTTAAACTAACTCGATATCTATTATGGCTACGACTCACCGGGACATCTTGGTGCTAAAGGCACTACGAGCAGACGCACTACACATCCTTCTAGCCACGCGCACCGAAAAACATAATGTCTCCCGCGATTGGCTCAAAATATAACTACTTATGTTAAACTTAAAGGGCCAAGACATGTTATTTTTAACTTTTTAGCGGTTTTTTTTTGTTGGGGGTTTTTTGAATTTTTATTTTTTCATATGTGTTTTTTTCAACTCATTTATTCTGAAAAATCATTTTCAACCTAAAACAATTTTTATTTATGCCTAGAAAACTGCGAGTATTGCTCGTTCGCCCAGGTATTAAATATTTGAGCGAGCAAAACGAGCAATGTTAGGTTCGGTCAGTTTTGATTGATTATACAGTCGAATGGTAGCAAATCTTACAGTAATAACCACACTCTCTCTCTCCTTTGTACAGCGCCGGTACTCGAGTCGACTGCCGGCGCCGGCAGCGGGGGCACTCCCAGAAAATTATTATTTAACCTAACCTAAAACAATTTTTATTTATGCCTAGAAAACTGCGAGTATTGCTCGTTCGCCCAGGTATTAAATATTTGAGCGAGCAAAACGAGCAATGTTAGGTTCGGTCAGTTTTGATTGATTATACAGTCGAATGGTAGCAAATCTTACAGTAATAACCACACTCTCTCTCTCCTTTGTACAGCGCCGGTACTCGAGTCGACTGCCGGCGCCGGCAGCGGGGGCACTCCCAGAAAATTATTATTTAACAAATTCAATTTTTTAATGTTCTTTTTTTTCACCATTTATACTCAAAACAGCATTACATTGTTAGAAATCAAAGGGTGGTATATGTGTGCCTATTATTTAGATATTTTGTGAGCACGGTAAAGACCATAAAGACGGGTTTTTTCGCCTCAATAAATCGCTATTTTTAGGCAAAAAATTCAAAGCTCTAGAGTTATTGCAGCAGTTTCACTAAGCTCATATTTGGGAATGCCCCACATAAGATTTCGTCACTTTCAGGAAAATTCCAGGAAATTAACTGGTCAAGAAAATTTACCCATTTAACCTAAAATAATACGCTTTTGATCCATTCAATGGTGTACTCGTAGCTGTACTAATAAACAGACCATAAGTAGTGTCATCATATGGTCAATAATTAAAATCAAGAATATTTTCTTTTCACAAAAATTGCATTGAACTTTAAAAACTTAATCGGCTACTTCATAGGTAAAGGTTTATTAATATAAGCATTTTTTTCCCTTTCACAGAGAATACCAAACCACCCCTCGTGTCGGAACTAATGCTGAGCATATCGTGTCTGTTGGTTCGTCACGAGCTGTGCGCGGCGGTGGCGAAGGCCGGGGACTCGGTGTTGTTCACAGTACTACATGACAACTATGACAACACTGCTGTTATAAGGCAGGCCAGCAAGCTGTGAGTAGTACCTAGTGTTGCCATATTTAAAGATAATACATATTTATACACCAAATTGCCCCTCGTGTCGGAGCTAATGCTGAGAATATCGTATCTATTGGTTCGTGGAGATCCGCAGGAGAACTAAAGTAACCGACATAGCTCACAGAATCGCTAAACTGAAGTGGCAGTGGGCAGGGCACATAGCTCGTAGAACAGATGGCCGATGGGGCAGTAAAGTTTTCGAGTGGCGACCGCGCACCGGAAAACGTAGCGTAGGCAGGTCTCCCACGCGGTGGACCGATGATCTGGTGAAGGTCGCGGGAAGCCGATGGATGCGGGCAGCGCAGGACCGGTCGTCGTAGAAATCCTTGGGGGAGGCCTTTGTCCAGCAGTGGACGATTTGTAGCTGATATGATGATGATGATGGTTCGTGATGAGTCAAGTGGCTAAGGCCGGGGACTCAGTGTTGTTCACAGTACTACTTTATTTATTTTATTAATTTAGGAAACAAACAGTCTTATATATAGTATTACATATATATTTTAAATTAAAAACGACCTGGAGTTCCACTTAATAAAAATAAAACATGAAATATACGAGCCCTGAGACAATATTAATTTTACAACTGTTTTTAATTTAATAGTTTATTTTATTTCTAATCGCACTTTTAAAGGCACCCAAAGTAGTATTAAAAATGTCTACATCAGAAAAGTCATTATTGAAATTGCGTGTCGATCGTCTGAAGAAACTACATGACAACTATGACAACACTGCTGTTATAAGGCAGGCCAGCAAGCTGTGAGTAGTACCTAGTGTTGTCATATTTAAAGATAATACATAGTTATACACCAAATCACCCCTCGTGTCGGAACTAATGTTGAGCATATCGTGTCTGTTGGTTCGTCACGAGCTGTGCGCGGCGGTGGCGAAGGCCGGGGACTCGGTGTTGTTCACAGTACTACATGACAACTATGACAACACTGCTGTTATAAGGCAGGCCAGCAAGCTATGAGTAGTATCTAGTGTTGTCATATTTAAAGATAATACATATTTATACACCAAATCAACCCTCGTGTCGTAGCTAATGCTGAGCATATCGTGTCTGTTGGTTCGTCACGAGCTGTGCGCGGCGGTACGTGGCAGGATTCGAACCACAACCCCCCGGACAGGAGGCGGCGGCCCTAGCCGTTACGCTGCCGACGCTCTTCAGTAAATTGGTTAGGTTATTATTATTGGCGTTTCTATTTATTATTAGGTTATTGGCTGTTCGGGAGGCAGTTCGTCGTTCCATTCCCAGGTAACGATGGCTGACTCTCGTGTTGGCCGTGTGAACTGGCCTACTTTAGTCAAAGCATTAATGATAAATTCAATAATTTTAATATAAAACTTCTCGTGTGCACTTATAACTTCTCGTGTCTAATTGTTTTAATCTTCTAATTTTTATATCCATGATTTTATTTTAACGTTAATAACTAATGGTTTTGTTGTTTTTTATGATTTTATTACGAAATTTAATATGTTGAAATTGATGAATTGCAATTACTATTGAATGGCTATCAGAAAGTGCGCTATGCACCTGCACTGAATAAACATTTTTGAGTTTAAAATTAAATTTAGTTGACTAATGAGCAGAGGAAAACTATGAATTGACCTTTGCATAGTTAATAATGCTTATGTATTTATTTGCTGTAAAAATTTAAACCACCTATCAAGTTGCTATAGATAGATACTCATGTAAAGTTTCTATTCTACCTACTTATGAAAATCGTACCTTTTACGATAATATAATACTATGTAGATGTGTGTAAAGATAGAAAAGTTTTCGACAAAATATTCTCAATAACCGCACATTTTTTCTGCAGATTGATAGTGCGATCTCAAAAACAGACACCTTTCATTGTCAATGTACAAAGACTTCTTCTTAACTATTATTTCATTCTCCAATTGTGACCTTTCCTGAATCAAATCCGCTCGTATCTTCTCAGTTTCCAAAGATCTTTTCTGCAGCAAACTCATGCTATCATTCAGATCTCTTACTTCCTCGATCAGACCTATTAATGAACCTTCACGGCAGTTCTCTACATTTGGTCGTATATTTTTAGTGTTCAACCGCGTTTGTGCGACTTGAATCCTTTGAGATACCTTCATTATTTCTTCGTGTAATGTCTGAAGAATGTTTTCCGTCTCAACTGTTTTTGCCAGCGTCAATTTCAATTGAGTTTCCAGTTCGGTTTTGACCTGTTCAGTTCTAGCTATACGTAAACCCAGCGCTTGGTTCACGTTAATATCTTGTGATCGTAGATCTCTTGCAGAATTTATTAGTATACCTTCGACTTTCGCCCGTAAAGCTTTAGAACTGTCAAAGGACCTTTTAAATTGGTCTAAAGTATTGACCGTATTTTGTTCCCAAGATTGAACATCGCTCTGTCCTTCTGATAGTCTTGTTGCTCCTGCAGAGTCTTTCACGTTCTCGGATTTGGTTTTCAAATCAGAATTGTCCGTTTCATATTTAAAAGCTAAATACTTGTTACTCCAGTCCCTTTCCAGGGCATTTTTTGCTGCAACGTTTACATTCATTTGATGTTCAATATCTCTGAGGCATTCCCTGTGTAGTCTCTTAACGTTATCTATCAATGCTGCTTCCTTAAATAAAGCATCTTGTGGTTCATCGTATACTAGATCCGACTGCATTCTATTACACCTCAGTTCCAAACATTCCTCAGTAATGAAATCTGGTATCTTTAACGTATCCATGGCATTTTTCAATTGTTGTCTTTGAGCTTCCAAGACATCTATTTCAGCGTCAATATCTTTGATAGCTCTATCTAGCTCTGCTTTCCAATAGTTGATATGTCTCGCCCTATGTTTCAACTGATCAGTGCTATCGCCGAAATCGTAACAAGAAGTCTGATTTACTTTGATGATAGCGTTTTTGGTGATGGAAGTGTTTTTATCGGTGATGCCAATAATGTCTCCTTTCAAAACTTTCTGATTGTGTTCATGCCATGCTGGTACAGTTAGCAATGCGTAGTTCCTTGGTCCGAAGGAAAGATGGTCTCCGTTTTGGGCTGTAGGCATCTTTTTTAATTGAAACTGTGACATGATTATATTCTTAGGTACTAATTTGTATATTTTTAGGTTAAAACTTAATCATATTGTACACTCTTACCCACTTGAATATAATTTTAAAAACCTTTGTCGGCAATTATTTTTCTAGAATAAAGAGCGTTCGTCCCTTTGAAGTTGCTTGTTGATCCAATAAAATTGTTTGTTATTGAACAAACATTAACAATAATTATCGATTAAACAATACACTCATTTTCTGCAACTGCAGTTGCTAAGTAACTCTCTAGCCAAATACTTAGTAACCATACAATGACCATATGGTCATATGTATTAAAGTTTAGAAAAAAACATCTTCATTACTTTGTAAATAATGCTTAAATTAATGATTTAATTTGTATCAAAAGTTAGGCCTATCAAACTTGCCGGGTTATAACGCTCGCAAGTGTACATCAATAATTATCGATTAAACAATAAACTCATTTTCTGCAACCGCAGTTGCTAAGTAACTCTCTAGCCAAATACTTAGTAACCATACAATAAATGGTTGGCGATGATTCTTTTTCTAGAATAGAGATTGTTACTAAGATCAATTACCTGCATATGCCTGCGAAGAAACTCGAAGGTTGTGTGTGAAATCGACCAACCCGCACTGGGCCCGCGTGGTCGACTAAGGCTCGATCGCCCTAATTCAGGGTAGGCTCGAGCCCCTCGGCGGGGACATATATATGAGCTGATGGGAAAAAAGTAACTGTGCTTAAATAAAGCTCAGGAGCTATGAAAATGTAATGAGAAAAATTAAGTGGTGTGTTTTTTTAAAGTAAGTGTATTTTTTTTTTCTTTTGAGTGTATGTACGAGTATGTAAGTATGTATGTATGTATGCATATCAATTTCTTTGGCTGATCCTGTAGCCTTAACGACTCGATGGATTTTGAAATGTTTGGTGTCGTTAGATTTGTCTTGGTCCCCTGAGTGTCATCCTTACTAATATTATGAATGTGAAAATGTTTTTGTTTGATATTGATGAAATTTGGCATGTAGGTAGAATGTGTCACTGGGAAGGATTATAGGCTACTTTTGTCCCGTGAAAATAGCATAGTCCTAGGCTGTTCTTGGGGGAACTGTAATAATGCTACTTTTTTGGCTAATTTCTTCAACATGGCAACGGAACAATGGATTGTTGTGATTTTTTGCATACATCGGCGTCGCAACGGAGCTACCGATTGAAGTGATTTTTTTGTATAAAATTGTTTGAAGGGGTAGGAAATGACACAGACTGCTTATCAGAATAACCCGATATAGTTCCTGAGGGATCTGGAGAAAAATCATGTCCACGTTCACGCATCACGAACCTACAAAGAGAATCATAAAAACGATGTCCACGCGGTCGAAGCCGCGGGCGATAGATAGTTGGATATATTTTGAGAAGTCTAGTTGTTTAGGTTATTTGGTTATCTTGGCATTATCTAACCTGCTACCTAGTAGACGGGATCGACCCAGCGCCTCTCAACCAAGCAGGCAGGCGCATCTTAAACCTTGCTTTGGTTGATGTGATGATGATCACCACATCAGTCAAACGACGTCCGCTTCTGGACATCCCCCCCCCCCCCCCTAGTTGGAGGGGGATTGCTATAATCACCACGCTTGGCAGGCGGTTTGGTGATCGCAGTGTGCAGTAAGAGTAGGTATAGTGGTACAGTATGCGGAAAGGTCGCTGCTGCCCATCCTCCAGTTTGTTCCCTTAGTCGCCTCTTACAGCGCCCTGGGGAAGAGATGGGGTGGTGCTATTCTAGGGCCGCACCACAGGCCAGAATGCCTTGAATCATCATATCAGCCGAAAAACTCCCTCTGCTGGACAAAGGCCTCCCTCAAGGATTTACTGGATGATCGGTCCTACGCTGCCAGCATCCAGCTTCACCAGGTCGTCGGACCACCGTGTAGCAAGCCTGCTACGCTACGTCTTCCGGTGCACGGTCGCCACTCTAGAAATTTACTGCCCCAACGGCCATCTGTTTAACGAGTTATGTGCCCTGCCCACTGCCACTTAAATTTAGCAATTCTGTCAGCTATTTATTTTTTATTTTTATTTTAAATTTTATTTCAAGTTACATGGACTCATACATAGTTAGTAGAGCTTAACCTAGGGGATTAATACATGTAAAGAGTTACAAAAAGAAATGAAAGGACAGTTCGGCCTGTCCGCAATCATTTTCAGAATGATGTTTGCGCTGCCCCGCACCCTGCGCACCAGAGACGCGGCGCGCCTGCGCATGGTCGCGCGGAAGCAGTCGACCTGCGCCCCCGCAAACATACCCGAGGCGCTACAGCGACGGGGCAGCCCCACCACCACCCTGAAAGCGTTATTGTATTGGATACGGAGGGCTTCATACGATCTTTGAGTATAATTAGCCCACAGGCTGCACGTGTAAAAGGATGTACAATAGGCTTTGAAGAGCGTAACTTTCACTTCAGTGGAACAACGTGCAAACCTGCGAGTTATCATGTTGGCTCTTACCGACAAAGCCCTCCGCTCCCTTTCCATGTCCGCATTGTCCTTGAGGTCAGCGGTAACCAGATGCCCGAGATATTTAAATTCATGTACTCTTTCTAATCGGACACCGTTTAGTCTAACGGGAGGTACATTTAATGGCTTCTTGTTACCAGCCTCAAAGACCATGTAATGGCTTTTCTTAACGTTATACAGTAACCCGTGTTCTACCGCATAAGATTCGCAAGTTTCCAGTAACTTTCTGAGGCCGCACTCAGCAGCACCATGTCGTCGGCGTAACTGATGTTGTTGACGCACACTCCATCAACGTGGCTATATCGGTTACTTTGGTTCTCCTACGGATCTCCTCATTTCTGATTTGAAGTAGTAAAATTAATGTTTTATTACAGTATAACAGCGCTGGCTGGCAACGACGACGTCAAGAGGAGTTTGGTGAAGAGCGGCATTGTGCCAGTCCTCATCTCGATCTTACCTAGACATTCTGTGAGTGGTCAACTGTTCTTTAAATTTAATTTATTTTAGGAACGAATAGTACTTTACATGACAAAATAACTACAAACCCGCCTTTATAAAAACTTAACTTAATTTTTTTGGCCAGTCGGGTAAAAATGTGTCCTACGTCACTCACGGCATTAAGACGAATCTAACGACACCTCGCACTCCAAAATCCATCATCATCATCATCATCATCATGTCAGCCACAAATCCTCCACTGCTGGACAAAGGCCTCCCCCAAGGATTTCCACGACGACCGGTCCTGCGCTGCCTGCATCCATCGGCTTCCCGCGATCTTCACCAGGTCATCGGTCCACCGCGTGGGAGGACTTCCTACGCTACGTTTTCCGGTGCGCGGTCGCCACTCGAGAACTTTACTGCCCCATCGGCCATCTGTTCTACGAGCTATGTGCCCTGCCCACTGCCACTTCAGTTTAGCGATTCTGTGAGCTATGTCGGTTACTTTAGTTCTCCTGCGGATCTCCTCGTTTCTGATTCCATCACGCAGAGAAACTCCGAGCATAGCACGCTCCATTGCCCTTTGGGTGACCTTGAGCCTTCTTATGAGGCCCATAGTAAGCGACCATGTTTCAGTTTCGTAAGTCATCCAAAATCCATCACGCCGTTTAAACTACAGAGCGTGCCAAAAAATAAATGACCTCTTTTTTTGGCTAGTGGGGTAAAAATGTATCCTATATCACTCACGGGATCAAGACAAATCTAACGGCACCTCAAAATCCAAAATCCATGAAGCCGTTTAGGCTACAGGACGTGCTAAAAAGAGGAAATATTAAAAGATATAAAAAAATAAGTAAAAATTAAAGTAAAGCAGCCTGGTCTATTATTAAGGAAGATAATGAACGTAAGCCACCAGACTATAATATTGATGCTATAAATTTAGATAACAGCAAAATTACTGACCCGCAGAACAAAGCTGTAACAATTAATAACTATTTCATTCATCTGTCTAACCAAAATAACAATTGTGAAAATTTAACTAATACATTGACCTCTGTTATGCCATTTCTGAACTCATTAATTATAAAACCGTTTGGAGTAGACGAAATCATATAAAAGAGTCACCTAATAACTCGAATACTTGTGGCTATGACGAAATATCAACAATAATGGTTAAATTATGTAAATATAAACTTACTTGATTCATTTGTCTTTTGAAACTGGCAAATTAGCTAAATTGTTGAAACCATCTATCGTGAAACCAGTGTACAAAAAGGGTGACAGAGCAGACATGACTAACTACAGACCTATTACGCTCATTCCTATATTAGACAAAATATTCGAAAAATGCATGTACACGAGACTAAATGATTTTTGCACTAAATTGATCAACATTAGATCTGAACAGTTTGGTTTTCAAAGAGGGAAATCCACCACTCTCGCAGTTTTTAACCTAATTGACTCAGTTGTTGAAAGTCTAGACTCAAAACAACACGCCACTGTACTGTTCTTTGATATGAGTAGGGCTTTTGACTTCGTAGTCCATGACGTCCTGCTGAATAAATTAGATAAATAGGGGTCTTGCTTTGTCTTGGTTTCGGTCATCTC
This sequence comes from Coleophora flavipennella, assembly GCA_947284805.1. Classification (NCBI taxonomy): domain Eukaryota; kingdom Metazoa; phylum Arthropoda; class Insecta; order Lepidoptera; family Coleophoridae; genus Coleophora; species Coleophora flavipennella. Next base: position 7,984,081 of record OX369290.1, read on the forward strand.
TTGTCGACAGGCAACAGTGTGTGTAATTAAACCACTTGGGGTCTGATAATGTATTAACCACATATCAGTTTCAATATAATCAAAATAAATACGGTTTTCCCCAAGGTAGTAACCTTGGTCCATTGTTATTCATACTCTATATTAAGGTTGGCTGGAAGAAATCACATAAAGCGATAAGTCCGCCTTTGCATATCATTGTTTATTTTGCTAGTTAATAAGTTATTTCATTTTTGTATATTTGGTGTGCAATAAAGGATATTTATCTTACATTAATGACCTACCAGTTGTGACTAAGCACCGTTGTATCATGTTTGCTGATGACCTTTCAATTATTGTACAAACTAAAACAAGTGATCTAAAAAGCTATTAACATGAAATCAACATGACTGCCAAATGTATCATAAATTGGCTAGTAAAGAATAATCTCTGCACGTTACTTGAATAAATGTAATTATACTCAATTTTTAACAAAAGAACGGAAAACACTAAATATAAAAATAAATTATGCTGGCACAAATATTGGAGAGCCCAAAAAATCTTTATTTCTAGGTATCCAAATAGACCAGTATCTTAATTATAAAACTCATATTGATAGAGTATGTGCCAAGCTAAATAGATTTTTATGTTCTCGGAAGGTTAAGACGTGCCGCTTCTAGTAAACTTTTTTTACTAGCCTACCATGGCTATGTGTCATCGGTCCTTAGATATGGGTTAGTCATTCGGGGTAATGGTTCCTACGTAAGAAATGCATTTGTAGCTCCAAAAAAAATAAGCGGAGTTGGCCCTTATGATACGTGTATACGTGTATGCATTCAAAAAATATCTTCGAAATGTGTAAATTGGTAAGAAATAATCGTAATCTCTTTAATACTGCCTCAGAGATATATCCTAGAAACAAGAGAGACCCGGATAGACTAGCTGCTAAATATCATCCGAGGACATCACTCTATCTGAATAGTAGTTACTATATGTGTATCAGAATATACAACAAACTGCCAATGAATATAAAGGAACTAAAAGACAAAAAAATGCATAACGAGCTGTTTAAATGGTCGATAGAGAGATTTTTTTACAGTTTAGATGATTTTTTTAAAAGTTCAATAAGTAAATCTGATTTATGTTATGACATGGTTTTTTTTTTCTATAAATTTGATAGACTACTTAGTAGTCCGTCAACTTCGTGCGCGGTACGCCTGCGTAACGGGTGGGTAGGCACGAGGCTCGTGCCCTTCCCCGCTAGCCTTAATAAATTTGATAGACTACTTAGTAGTCCGTCAACTTCGTGCGCGGTACGCCTGCGTAACGGGTGGGTAGGCACGAGGCTCGTGCCCTTCCCCGCTAGCCTTAATAAATTTGATAGACTACTTAGTAGTCCGTCAACTTCGTGCGCGGTACGCCTGCGTAACGGGTGGGTAGGCACGAGGCTCGTGCCCTTCCCCGCTAGCCTTAATAAATTTGATAGACTACTTAGTAGTCCGTCAACTTCGTGCGCGGTACGCCTGCGTAATGGGTGGGTAGGCACGAGGCTCGTGCCCTTCCCCGCTAGCCTTAATAAATTTGATAGACTACTTATTAGTCCGTCAACTTCGTGCGCGGTACGCCTGCGTAACGGGTGGGTAGGCACGAGGCTCGTGCCCTTCCCCGCTAGCCTTAAGCTACCCCGCGGAGATCTTCCTGCACACCCCTCCTCAGCTGCTCAGGCGTATCGCTCACGAAGTTTAAGGACTAAAGGTAGTGTTTTTTAAGCAATGCAATAAGTATATTATATTAAATTAATTTAAATGAGTTTATTCCTGCATTTAATTTAATTTATGAGATTACATTTGTGTATATTGTGGTATAATATTGACCTTGTTGAATATTTGCATGCTGACTGTATAAAGGCTAAATATGAGATTATTTCTATAATATTTGTACCATATTCACCGCAAATAAACATTCATTCATTCATAAAGAAATAAATAAACATTCATACATGCATACACTGCAAAAACATAACCCTCCTTCTGGCGCAGTCGTGTAAAAACCGACGCCCACAAAGGATTCTGTATCATCGTCCAAGAAAAAATCAAGTATCTTTAATTTTTATTTTTAGGGTCCCGTACCTCAAAAGGTAAAAACGGATATAGGATCACTCGTATGTCTGTCCGACCGTCCGTCTGTCACAGCCAATTTGCGCCGAAACTACTAGACCGATTGAGTTGAAATTTGGTACACACATTTAACTCGGTAACCTAAAGACGGGCGTGTAACGTAAATAAACGAATTTTAAACAAAACACTTTTCGAGGATAAATTAGAATATTTTTTTTTAAAGTTGCAAACCATATCATGTGTCATATTATATGAAAGGGCTTATTGTCAGAATCTCAAATATATGTTTTTATAATTTATAGATAAAAGTTTTAAAGTTATTTAAGATAATTGAAAACGCTAAACACGTTAAAAAACCGACTTCTATCGGAACAACTTAGTACTTTTTTTGCATTATTATTTTTGGTTTTTGTTAATTTTCTAAAAAAGTACTACACCGATTTTGATGAAATTTAAATGGGACCACACAGGAAGCACTAGCTTTCTAATAAAAAAGGAATCATAAAAATCGGTTCACCCACCCCAAAGTTATGAGGTAACAAACATAAAAAAATAAAAAAACCAGACGATTTGAGAACCTCCTCGTTTTTGGAAGTCGCTTGAAAATAGACGAAATTTGACCATAAATCAATATTTTCCGTTATACTTTAGTTTTTTACATTTCAGGGCGACGAATCGGCCTCAGCTCTAATTTTGAAGAGCATAGCAGCCCTAACACTGAGGGAGTCGGAGCACGGGAAACAGTTCCTTGAGAACGGCGCCCCAGAGGTCATAGTCGAGTGCATGAAAAAGCATCCTGATAGCGCTAGCGTACAGGTTAGACATTTCAGTTTAGAATAGAATAGACATTCCGTTTACTTCGGCTTTCAGAAGAAAAAAAAACACCCAGCCAAAAAGTTTTCCTAGTAGTGTTAGGTCATTTTTTTTACCCCCAATTGATAAGCACTTGGCAGCATCTCACCTGATGGAAACTCATTGACGTTGATGCCAAAGATGGAAGCGGACTTACCAAGACTCCCCAGTGGGGAACTGGCTATTTTATCTCCAAGTCGGAACACATCAATGCTATGCACATTGATGTTTGGCGGCAAGACTTAGATGAGATGATGATATCTACCCAGGCAGGCTTAGAAAATGCTATATACCACCAACCAAACCGAGTCTGTCTAACCGCCGGGAATCGAATCCACGACCTCTTAGTGTGAAGCGAATGGACTAACCATTGCGCCACTGAGGCAATTATATAACCTTATGTTCGGTGGTTGTTAAAGGTCCGAGTAAGTGGGTGCCACTCGCTATATCCTACCGCCAGGCTGATTTTTTTTACAGAATATGTGTTATTATGGGTGGTTTACTGACAATTAATAAAAAAGTGAAAAATTAAGAGGGTTCGTCGTACAAAAAAAAGAGCTCTTAAAGGTTTTTTTTTGTTTTTGCTCTATCGTAAAAACTCTTGTACCTACAAGTGTAAAACTTGGTGTGGTTATAGTACTTCTCCTTAACTATTACGACTAAATAATAAAAACTGGCAGAGTGTGTGTGGTACTTGCGGTGAAGAGTCTGAACTGAATAAAAAAGCAGCAATTTCTGTCACTCGCGTCGATGTCTTTTATTTGAAATAAACAGTTATCATTGTTACACTTGTGTGTAAAGGTGTTGTAGTAACGAAACCTTCGGTGCAAGAGTCCGATTCGCACTTAGCCGGTTTTTTTAACTACTGGTAAAGATGATCACAAATTTTACTGAATGAGAATATGTTGTTCTTGAATTAGGTAAAAAGTGTTTCTTGGGTCAAGAGATAACATTCACCTGGGTCAAAACAATATGGCTAAGACAAATCATATTCGTGACTGAAGTCGTCATATCAGCTGATATACGTTCCCATCGAGGGGCTCGAGCCTACCCTGAATTAGGGCGATCGGGCCTTAGTCGACGACGCGGGCCCAGTGCGGGTTGGTCGACTTCACACACAACCTTCGAGTTGACACTCGAAGAATCGCAGGTGTGTGCAGGTTTCCTCACGATGTTTACTTTCACCGTTATAGCAATCGGTGAGTATATGTGCGTAAGGACAATTTGAAAGCGGGACTTGATGTGATTTTATTTAACACATATGAGCAGGTATTGATGTTTTTACCTCTACGTTTCGACTATGCTTCGATAGCCGTGGTCGCGAGTAGACTGTAATCGTGAAAGTTTAAAGTGTTATATGTACGTAAGTTTCGAAAAGTTCATTGGTACATTGGCCGTCCGGATTTGAACCCGGCACCTCTGGTTAGGTGGACCGAGTCGTTACCGGTTGAGCCACCGACGCTTTTTCGTGACTGAAGTATTCCTTTTTTTCCGTGTACCTTTCAGAAAAACGCATGCTGGGCCATTCGCAACATGGTGGCGCGCTGTCGCGAATACAACTCCAAGTTCCACGAGCTGGACGTGGAGTCCCTACTCAACCAAGCGTACGACAAGTTCAGTGAGGACTTCGGGTTTGACATCAAGTCGGCGTTGCGCGATCTCGAGTGCGATGTGAAGTTGGACGAGCAGTGGACAGGTAGAGGCTTGCAGATTGCTAACGATGTGTGATTTTGTGGTGCCTCATGTTAATGGGGAGATCCCCCAAATTCATTCTCAAAGTCGAAATGCCAATAAGTTACTATAGGTACCTGTGACTATCCCAGCATTGTGCACCGATCGACCACTCGTTGAAGGCTTAATAGGATTGTAAAGCTGCGACTTTTCATACAAAACGGCGATAACGATTTTCACCTCTTAAATGTTAACTGATTTGGACCAATTTTTGATAGGTTGTCAGTCAGAACAAAAGCAAGGCTAAATTTGTACAGCGCTGGCTTCCGAGTCGGCTGCTGGCACCGACAGTGTATGCACCTACAAGGTAATTTTATTTTTATGGCTTACGTATGTTGTACCCTTTCAGAAGCAGAAATATTAAATTGCACATAAAAAAAATAACGCTCATAATATAATGTCTCTATCGTTTAAAGTACTATAGCACCAATTATATGACTATACCACAAAAATACTAATTGCATATCATTTAAATTCCACTCCACTCTGTCGACTGCTTATGCAAAAGCGAGCGAAACGACCTCGGGAATCGGAGACCCTTGTTAGCGGCAGCAAATGCAAAAAAAAGTTAAATCACAGGTTAAAATATTAATAACTAGATTTTGCCAGCGGCTTCGCTCGCGTGAACATAGGTAATATGACTGTCTTCGAGGGTGCATAGTGCGCGAGCCGCTAGCGTGTAAAAAGGTAGTCTATATGTTAATCCAGGTCCTAATCTATCTACATACCAAATTTCAGCCAGATACGTTCAGTAGTTTTTGCGTGAAAGAGTAACAAACATCCATACATACATACAAACTTTCACATTTATAATAGTAGTAGGATTACAAGTATATCCACCAGATGCTAGACGATTTAAGTGCAATTTATTCACTGTTTTTTTTTCGATACATGTAACACAATAGAAAAAAACTGGCCAAGAGCAAGTCGGACTCGTGCACCAAGTGTTCCGTACCACCACACCTTTTGGTACGGGATCCTAAAAGCATTATATAAATACAACACTGATATTCATTTCTATATAAAAGACTTTAACAATACCGACAAAAAATATGTTTTTCTTTCGTTCAATAATTCTAAGCGCGAGTACAACTCACACTTGGCCGGTTGAGTGATAAAGTTCCTACTTTCACTAAATTAAATTTCTGAAATTCGTAACCGACTGTTAAACGCGGTCTCCGCTCCAGAATGATTTCTTTTGGTGACCGATGACCTGGTGAAGGTCGCGGGATGCAGCTGGATGCGGGTAGCGCAGAACCGGTCGTCGTGGAAATCCTTGGGGGAGACCTATGTCCAGCAGTGGACGTCCTTCGGCTGATATGATGTACATATTTTGATTGCAATTAGCTTTTTTAAATGGACACTAGTTAAGGTTTAAATACTACCTTTTTGAAAAGATCTATAGTCTTGTGCTTATTCATTAATGGGTTAATTTTTATGAATTAACTGTGAGCGATTCTCGGGCGGCTGGAGGTTAATTTATCGCCTAATTACTGTATTTACTTTGCATTGCGTTGGGGAATCTTGGTAAGCCCGCTTCCATCTTCGGCAACATCGTCACTTACCACCAGGTGAGATGTTGTCAAGGGCTTACCAATTGTGAATAAAAATAAAAATAAATAAATCTAAGCTGTATAAATGTTTTTGATTCCAGGCGAAGAATTGTAAGAAAGTTAAATATTTTAATCTTAAATACTCATTAAACTTTTAACATTCCCATTTAAGAATTGTAACCGATAAAAAAAACTTCATTGTAACAAACGAAATATGAATAAAATGTTTGTAATTTTATAAAACATGTGATTTATGCTTTTAATTAAAAATATCAACTTCACATTACTTTTTTTTAAAATCTTCAACCTGAAACTGGGCTTTTTGGTACACTGGCTGGTCAATCTAGGAACAGGACAGTATGGCACAGGATAGGGTACATATCGGATCTGCCTGATTTTTGGCACAAAGATCAATTTAGTGGTCCATCGCCTTTGATAATAGGGATGACGACAGCATCAGAAATAAATTATGAACTCTTGATCACTAAATTGCCCTCCTACTTAAACTTCGGGAAACCTTACTCGTTTTTTTTTCCATCAAGTCTTCGATTTTTAATTCACCAAAATCACAAAATGAGTACATAAATGACGCTGCAAAACTATGACGTCACTCTTAGGTATTTCAAACATTTTTGGAACAAAATGTCGTTTTTGACAGATGATAAAAAGTAACTTAGATGACTAGCATTCTTTATCCAACAATAGTCATCACTAGTCACTGATTGTCATGTCACAATACTTGACAATTGTGTGAAAAGGCTATCACATAGAAAAGTGTAATATCGATAATTGCAGGTCCTTGAGAAGTCTTCTGATCAGAATCCGTTGTCAGAATTGTAAAAAGTGGCCGCCATTTCGAACTTTTTAGTGACTAGTCTGGTCAGCTAAACGCGACCTGAGAAAACGCGGCAAATAAAAAAATATCTTACCCTAAATTCAGTGCCACTTTTTCAATTCTGACAACGGCAGAAACCTCAAGGACCTTCAGATATCGATTTTGGATGCAATCGGTCCAGTAACTAAAATGTCCAAATTGGCGGCCGCTTTTTTCAATTCTTACAACGGATTCGTGATCTGAGACCTCAGGGACCTTTAGATATCAATTTTAGAAGCAATAGGTCCAGTAACCAAAAAGTTCAAAATGGCGACCGCTTTTTTCAATTCTGACAACGGATTCGTGATCAGAGACCTTCAGATATCAATTTTTGGAGGAATCAGTCCAGTAACTCACAAGTTCAAGACGGATTCGTGATCAGGGACCTTCAGATATCAATTTTTGGAGGAATCGGTCCAGTAACTCAAAAGTTCAAAATGGCGGCCGCTTTTCTCAATTATTCTGACAACGGATAATATGAAATTTTAATGATTTATTAATTATTGATGAAAAATTGCATTATTTCATCAATGAACTGTCCCATTGGTACATTGGCCGTCCAGATTTGAACCCTGTACCTCTGGTTAGATGGACCGAGTCGTTACCGGTTACTTACGTACATACTTACCGATTGCTTTAACGGTGAAGGAAAACATCGTGAGGGAACCTGCACACGCCTGCGAAGAAACTCGAAGGTTGTTTGTGAAGTCGACCAACCCGCACTGGGCCCGCGTGATCGACTAAGGCCTAATCGCCCTGATTCAGGGTAGGCTCGAGCCCCTCGGTGGGGACGTATATGAGCTGTAATGATGAACTGTCCCACCGCACTGAAAAAACGGTTACAAGGGACCAGTGGGCTGTACCCGCCCCTCGGCCATCGCATGGTTGCCCTGTCTAGACGTCTCCGTTGGACGACTGTATGGATACTTACACTGTGATAATAACATGTATTGGCCGAGGAGGTAAGTTTCGCTTCTTTACTTTGTGAATATGCCTATAATTTTGGGTAAGTATAGGTAGGTATACAGGTGTAACAAAATTGGTTTAGGTCCCGTTAACTGCGGCTTCTATTCATCATACTGAACAACTTTTGCTCTATGACTGCTGATATCGCAATAAAAAACTCTTTATACAAATCGATCAGCTGATCGACTAATTTTGTGCAATTTAGTATGGAGGGTGCAATTTTTTTTAGAATTGTCTATGAGTTCTTTGGGGTAAATTGTTTAATAGGATGAGTAGAAGCCCCAGTTAACGGGACCTACACCAATTTTGTTACACCATGTATTAAAGTGGTAATTAAAGTCCCCGGACCACTCGGAATGAAGTACACAACGCTCACGTTTTTGTTTGTTTAAAAATACATATATCCATTAATTTCATTCTAAGTGCATATTTAAGTGTAAAATAAGTGGCTGTGGCGTGTGTCTAATATTAATTTGCAATCATTAAGTGAATTAAGCGCAATTAACTCACTCCGAGTGTGCAAGCCTACAACAAACGGCAACTGACATCTTTTTGTTACACCGCCTAGCTAGCTACCACCATCTTATCTAAGTATTGCCGCCAAATATCAATGTTGATATCATTGGTGTGTTCCGGCATGAAGATAAGATAGCCAGTTCCCCATTGCGTTGGGGAATCTTGGTAAGCCCGCTTCCATCTTTGGCAACATCGTCGCTTACCACCAGGTGAGATGTTGTCAAGGGTTTACCAATTATTAATTAAAAAAACAAAAAAACTACTACCCACCTTGTCAAAAAATGGAGTCATCATCATCATCATCATCACATCAGCTCATATATACGTCCCCACCGAGGGGCTCGAGCCTATCCTAAATTAGGGCGATCGGGCCTAAGTCGACCACGCGGTCAACTTGGTCAACTTCACACACAACCTTCGAGTTTCTTCGCAGATGTATGCAGGATTCCTCACGATGTTTTCCTTCAACGTTAGAGCGTCGGATAAACGTACATATGAGATCGAAATTCGAAAACACATTGGTACGTGGCAGACTTGAACCACGACCTCCCGGATAGGAGGTAGCGGACCTTGCCGATACGCCACCGACCCGATACCCCACAAAAAATGGAGTGCTGTAATAAAAATACGAAAGACAATACCCAGGTATGTACTGCAAGTCATCTTACCGTAACAGCTTTACATATACATGAAACATTACGTAACATGAAAAACAAATCAACCTGAAAGTGCGCTAAATGCGCAACTCCGCGGGGCATCCGTCGAGATGATACACCTGTGTTAAAACAATGGCTCCCAGCTGACACTACTGTTAGTGATGACGAAGCCTTGATTAATGAAGTATGCTCTCACCAGTCCTGCATATCAGTAGACGCCTTAATGTCACTCTTAAATAGCATGCAAAATAATATAAACTCTAATGTTTTTTCCGTAAAACAGGACATTCTAAAAGAGATAGGGTGATCAAAGTAACGAAATATAAAACACATAATAGAAACCTAACCATTCTGGAGACAAGGAAAGAAAGTTTGATGAAATCCAATAAAGAGATTGAATCCTAACTGCACAAACTCTCTGCTTTCTATGACCAATTAAAACAACAACAACGTAACCTGGGTTCCGAAAACACCCAGCTACGAATCCGCACGGACAAACTAAATACTTATGTTAAGGATCTAGAACAGCTAGTCGAGGATGCTCAAATATTCATTGCTTCGAAACATCGCGAAATACGAAACATTCGCGTAATACCTAACGAAAAATTAGAAACCCATATCAAAAACATCTCAGAAAAATTGAAAGTGGAATTCCAATCGGAAATGGAAGTTGCATGCTTAGGACCTTAAGAAAGTTGTTCAATGTCAGTTTCTTTGCAAGGGAGCAACGTGCCTATATTATTCCGATTTCTGTGGGAGCAACGTATTGACGTGATTTTTGCATAGGTAGTATAGTTAAGGCACACCCCGGACACTGGTCGTGAAATGACATTTCTAAAAACAAATGACGGAGCAAACAAAATCACGGCAAAATCGAGATAAGTTCCAGAACCAAACTGTAACCAATCTGGGTGACGAGGGGGTGAGGATGGAATGTCCACACTGTATTTTAGTATTAATATATATACCTACTTTGGTTAAGGGGTGGGAAGTGAAAAAAGGGCTCTGGAGTAAACTACTATCTACACTCCTCTCTCTCAAAGTCAATCATAAAAACAAAACCCCGCGCGAGCGAAGCTGCGGGCAAAAGCTAACTTGTTCAGTATGAGGAGTAGAACCCCCAATTAACGGGGCCTACATCATTTTTTTTAAATAAAATAATTAAAAACACCTAAATTTTTTGAACAATGCCAATCGTATAAAGTTGTTCAGTGTCAGCTGGGCAGCGTTCTGGAAGCTTCGTTATATCGATATAACTTGTTCAGTATGAGGAGTAGAACCCCCAATTAAAGGGGCCTCCACCATTTTTAAAAATAAAATAATTAAAAACACCTAAATTTTTTGAATCGATATATATATATCGATATAACGAAGCTTCCCGAACGCTGCCCAGCTGACACTGAACAACTTTATACGATTGGCATTGTTTAATTAGTAGTCTATGTCATTTCCTACCTAATAATTTCCTACCTAATAATAAGAATAGAATAGAATGCTTTATTTGCTTTTAAATAAGGTGAGTATAAAAGATCTTACAATAGTTTCAGAATCACTTATTTAGCTACTTTAATGTTATTAGCATGCAAATATTTTTTATAAGTACAAAAATAATAAAAAAAGTAGGTCCAAGTAACTATTCAACATTTTCCAAATTCATAATTCAAATAAAATAATGATACTACAGATTAACATTGCTTATGTTTTAGAAAATCGTCAACGGTATAAAACATGTTCTGAAGAAGCCAATCATGCAATGTTGCCTTAAATTTGTTTAAGGGCAATTCCCGAATCGATTGCGGTATTTTATTGTATATTATGTGGCCCATCCAGTAACATTTATTCTGAAATCGCGTTGTTTTGGGAATCTCATCCGTTACTAACCTGTCAGGATTCCTCTTATTTCGGACTGATACGTCTATAACTTTTCTGTAGAACACTTGTTGATTTTGTTTAACTACTTTTGCCATTTCTTGTAAATAATGACAAGGTAGTGGCTGTATCTTTAGGTTTCTAAATAGGGGCCTACATGAAACATCTTGTGAAACACCGAATATGGCACGGACACACTTTTTTTGAGCGATAAAAACCTTTTTGACATTAGTACTGTAATATTTAATTAATAATAGCTAACAGCTTCGTCCTCACTACTCGGCCACGGATCTCTTCCTTAACTCTGAATGGTTGGGCTACTCTTGAAACCAGGTCCAGTTCCGGATCGGTGGAAGGTTTTAGTGTAGGACTAAACATTTCAAGTACCCTGCAAAAACCGTCTTTAAGGCTGAATGCATGACACGACATAACGACTGCCATTTAGTGCCAGCAAACAGCACTAACGGCTTGACGTGCCTTGTGAAGCGCGGAAATGGTCGAAATAAGTGCCACTGATAGTCAAACACATCCAGGTATCAATTCCCGAGCTTCGCGCATCACGCTGAGCAAAGTACATATATTAGTAGGTACTAACATACAGTATGGACACTCCCTGCCGCTCTCTAGATTGCGACCTCACCCCCTCGTCAACCAGATTGATAGATTGGTTACCGTTTGGTTGTCGAATGCATAGGAGTTCGCTGCCATTTTGTTTGTTCTGTCATTCCTTTTTTGAAATGTCATTTCTGGCCCGTTGTATGAAGTGTCCAGGGGCCCTGAGTTACGAACTCGCTGCGAGCGCCTCGAAATTCGCTACGAAATATGCGCTCCGGTCGCCTATGTCCAGGGTGGCAAACAGACGGAAGCTTCTAATGGACTACTTTCCTATTTTGTCCAGTCCCGATTTGACTAGGACGAGTGAATACAGGTATGTAAGAGGAAAATAATTAAAATTAGGAACATTTCAAAATTGATGTATTTATTTAGGTGACATTCAGATGACGTGTTAGAGAATAAATATACATATTTTGATTCCATTCAGATGACGTGTTAGAGAATATACAGGTGTAACATAATTGAAAACGCTAAACACGTTAAAAAACCGACTTCCATCGCAACAACTTAGTACATTTTTGCATTATTATTTTTGGTTTTTGTTCATTTTCTAATAAAGAACTACATCGATTTTGATAAAATTTGTATGGGACCACACGGGAAGCACTAGCTTTCAAATAAAAAAGGAATCATAAAAATCGGTTAAACCAGTCAAAAGTTATGAGGTAACAAACATAAAAAATAAATGAAAAAAATACAGACGAATTAAGAACCTCCTCCTTTTTGGAAGTCGCTTGAAAATTGGTGTAGGTCCCTTTAACTGGGGCTTCTTCTCATCATACTGAACAACTTTTTTACTACGACTTTGCGGAAAACGTAAAAAAAAATTTTTACGCTTCATATAAATCGATCAGCTGATCAACCGATTTTGTGCATTTTAGTAAGTATGGTGGGTCCAAATTTTTTTTGAGAATTGACTATGGGTTCCTTTGAGAAAGTTGTTCAGTATGACGAGTAGAACCCCCAGTTAACGGGACCTACACAATTTTTTTTACACCCTGTATAGCAAATTTAACATTAAATTTAAAATTGTAGACCATTAGGTATATACGAAACAATTTTAGGGTTCCGCACACCTAATGGGTGAACAAAGGGACCCTATTACCAAAGTACATAGGGTGACTTTTAATTAGTTCTTGATAACAAAAGATAAGCATGTCAAGTACATTTCAAACAACATTCCCAAAGAAACTATGAGTTAAATCTGAAAAAAAAATGTTGGTCCTTGATGCATAAACAAGTTATCAAATCGCCAAAAATGTATAAAGGACCAAAATTTTTTTTCATATTTAACACAAAGTTTCTTTGGGAAAGTTGTTTGTAATTACAATTACATTCATATCCTTTGCTATCAAGAACTAATTAAAAGTCACCCTGTATATATTAGTACTAACATACAGTATGGACACTCCCTGCCGCTCTCTAGATTGCGACCTCACCCCCTCGTCACCCAGATTGATACAGATTAGTTACAGTTTGGTTGTCGAAATTATAGGATTTTGCGGTTATTTTGTTTATTCCGTCATTCCTTTTTTGAAATGTCATTTATGGGCCGTTGTATAAAGTGTCCTGGGGTGTGCTATTACTAAGCTTCTGCTGTCTGTCAGCGGGCTGTATTTCATGAACCGTAATAGGCAGACAGTTGAAAATTTCACAGAATGTGTATTTTATTAAAAAAATAGAAAAAGTAAAATAATAAGGGGGTCCATCTAACCAGAGGTACCGGGTTCAAATCTGGACGGCCAATGTACCAATGAGTTTTTCTAAAAAACTTACGTACATACTTACCGATTGCTTTAACGGTGAAGGAAAACATCGTGAGGAAACCTGCACACGCCTGCGAAGAAACTCCGAAGGTTGTGTGTGAAGTTGACCAACCCGCACTGGGCCCGCGTGGTCGACTAAGGCCTAATCGCCCTGATTCAGGGTAGGCTCGAGCCCCTCGGTGGGGACTTATATGAGCTGTAATGGTCTCCATACAAAAAAAAATTTTAGGTAAATTTTATAGGTCTTTAGAAGTAATTTTGATTTAGCTCTATCGTAAAAATGGTATTACATACAAGCGTGAAACTTGGTGTGATTGAAGTAACTAATACTGAAGTAAAACGAAAAATTATAAAAAATGGCCAAGCGTGAGTCGTACTCGCGCTAAGGAGTCTGAACTGTCTCTGTCTGATTGTTGCTCGCGTTGATGTCTTGTTTGTAATGTGAATGGGTATCATTGAAATTATACTATATAGTTGTGTGAAGACTAGAAAGATAAGGTGGTACGGAACCCTTGAAGTGCTAGCCTGACACGCACTTGGCCGGTTTTTTCGTTCTAATGCGGTCATCTTTTGTTTCTAGGGCATACGAGTATCTACCACCGTTATTACATATCTAACAATGTGGATAATACTAATCTTAACAACTATTTAATAAATAAATCGCTTACTTTTCTTTCACACCAGTCCAGAATTTCAATTTTTACTTTAATTGTAATTTTTTAATGAGATATGGAACTATTAACCGTTTATTTTATTATGGCAACCCACTCGTTTTACCCAGCCGTATGTTCTACTAAACTAAACAACACTAGTCCCACTGAAAGTATGAGATCATCATATCAGCTCATATACGTCCCCACCGAGGGGCTCGAGCCTACCCTGAATTAGGGCGATCGGGCCTTAGTCGACCAAGCGGGCCCAGTGCGGGTTGGTCGACTTCACACACAACCTTCGAGTTTCTTCGCAGGTGTGTGCAGGTTTCCTCACGATGTTTTTCCTTTACCGTAAAAGCAATCGGTGAGTATATGTACGTAAGTTTCGGAAAACTTATTGGTACATTGGCCGTCTGGATTTGAACCAGGCAATTTAGCTTGGAGGACCGAGTCGTTACCGGTTGAGCCACCGACGCTTCATGTATGAAGTATGAGATGTAGAACTATTAACCTTTTATTTAACTATGGCAACCTACTCGTTTTGCCCAGCCGCATGTTCTACGAACCCAACAGCACTAGTTCCACTGCGAGTATGAGATCTAAAACAATTAAACGTTAATTTAATTATGGCAACCCACTCGTTTTGCCCAGGCGTATGTTCTACGAAACCCAACAGCACAGTTCCACTGCGAGTATGAGATCTAGAACTATTAACCATTTCTAAGTTATTATGGTAATCCACTCGTTTTGCCCAGCCTTCATGTTTTGATTCCCTCGCTAACGCTCAGAATTCTAATTTCTGTGTTTGTCCGTCGTCGTCGTCCGTCCGTGAAATAATATTTTCTGGATATTTAATTTAGGGACAAACAATAAAACTGTTCTGTGACATATATAAAACTAGCTTTTGCCCGCGGCTTCGACCGCGTGTACATCGTTTTTATGACTGTCATTGAGGGTGAGTGGTGACATTAAGTAGTTTTCTCCAGATTACTATCCCTGATCGGGTTATACTGATTAGTAGTCTATGTCATTTCATATTAAACCATATGATCTCTGTGCAAAAAATCAAAATAATCCATTGTTCCGTTGCGATGTTAAAGAAATGAACCAATAAAAAGAAATTTTTTTTCATGTCAGTTAGGAACTGCATCGGACTATGCTATTTTCACAGGATAAAAGTAGCTATGTCCTTCCCCGTGACACAGGCTACCTGCATGCCAAATTTCATCAAGATTGGTCAAGGTGTTGAAGCGTAAAAAGATAACAAATAAACAAACACATTATAAAATATTACTAAGGATTGAATACAAAAAATCTAGAAATTTACTATAAATATTCTTTTATCAATTTAATATTTGGTTTTACAAATATTCTTTTGCAGTTTTAGCGAACAAAAGTCGGCTTGATCTAATCCACCAGATTTGAGTAGGGTTATTGTTAATAATTTAATTAATATACACTGGATATACTTAATTAATGGATAAACAAAAACTATACTGTTACATGTACTACGTATAATAATGAATAGGTACAAGAAAATCAACACATTCAGTTGAGATATTTTTTTATCAATTCAATAATTGGTGTGTACAAATATTCTTTTGCAGTTTTAGCGAATAAAAAGTCGCCGTGACCGTAATTATATACTAACTTAGAGTACACTACGTTCGGTAACTCATTAAGTATTTGGTTAACATCAGTGATATTTATAACCCAGTCCAACTCGCCATAAAAAATCCCTACAGGGACCGACACTTTATTAAGGTTGTATTCTGGCGGTTCTTCGCTACCATACACTTCTAAGTTTGTCTTGTTGGTAAAATCGAATTTTCGAAATTTCCCCGTTCGCGCCACTTGACCGAAGTGTGAGATTTGCCTTACGCTGGCACCGGCTGGGAAATGACTGAAAATAACAGGCAGATTTGTGATATTTAACTGCCCTCTGCCGTACCCAAATATCAAACCTACGATGTTGGTGCAGATAATTTTACTGACAGGATTGTTCCCACAAAGTACTCCTTTTATAAGGTTTGTTATTTCATTACTTGGTGTAAAGTTGTTCAATCCAAGTAGTTGTGTAACTTTGTAAACGGCCTCGGGGTTTAAATATATAAGTCTAAAGATTGGACTTGACGTATGTGCCTGGTAGGCTGCAGGAGCTAACAGTGCCGCTACTGAAATCTTTTTGCTGTACTCTGGCATTTCTGAGCTCAAAGCCAATAAGTTCGTTGTCCCTTGTTAATGACCCACGAACGCAAGATTTGTCTTTCCGGTGACATTTAATGCGTAATCAATCATAGTCGGTACATCGATGAGACTGATCTCATCCCAACAGAATTCCCAGAACTCCCCACATTCAGGGGAAAGGGAGACGTGTTTCCTGGAATGTTTGTTGCCTCTCGCGTTGCCCAGCCATACGTCGTAGCCTTGAGAGACGAGCATATAAGGCAAAGCGTTAAGTCCCGGTGTGATCCAATCGTCGGAGCTGCATAAAAACCCATGCATTAAAAACACGACTGGCCCATTTCCCACAACCCTATGCATGGTCAACTCGTATCCGTCTTTTGTAGTTACCTCGTGCACTTCAGGTGTGAATCCGTATTTCGTTATCAACTGCGTGATGTTCAGATCTTGGTCTTCATTGTAAGCTACAGGATTAGAAGTAGCTTCTTCGATTATCTCCAATTCTGTGCTCACCAATTCTTCAAGAAATTGAATTTTATCTTGCTGAGAGCGGATGAAATTCAAAATGTCTAACAAATTGGTTGGAGTTATAGTCACTGCAACATTTTCAATTTTGCACAACAGCTTTTGTAGGCTGAGGTCTAAGCCTAGGAAAGATGCCTTACACGTACTCAAAATGAAAATCGCAAATAAAGATATTTGAATTTTCATCTTGACCAAATATAAAATAGACAGACTTCCGTGGTGGATATTTATATCTGTGATAATGATAAAAATAACCGACTTTTATACTGACTGCATAATAATGCATAACAATGCAGAGCTGCTGACTAAATATGTAATATTTAAAAGTATTTAAATGAATTTTATACAGGGAGTAAATGACAGATAACGGAAACTGTATTGAGTAAACGATTCTGATGTAAGTATATAGAGGTAGCCAAAAAAGCCGAACTGATGTTGTGGGTGCCAGTAGTTTTGGTACACCGCGTTTGGCGTTCTGCCGGTAGAGCTGCCCTTCCCGAGCCGGCAAGTTAAGTGTAGGTGCTGCAAAAGTTTTCAGCTTGCATGCATGTTTTGTAACAATTGTTTTGTGTTATCGTCGTTTTTGCAATTGCTAAAAAGCGCACGAACGTAAACTCAAAAATACTGGCATGGATGGAAAAGGATAATACAGAAGTAATACTGGCTAGGGCCGCCCGCCGCCTCCTGTCCGGGAGGTCGTGGTTCGAATCCTGCCACGTACCAATGTGATTTCGAATTTAGATATTATATGTACGTTTATCCGACGCTCTTACGGTGAAGGAAAACATCGTGAGGAAACCTGCACACGCCTGCGAAGAAATTCGAAGGTTGTGTGTGAAGTCGACCAACCCGCACTGGGCCCGCGTGGTCGACTAAGGCCCGATCACCCTAATTCAGGGTATGCTCGAGCCCCTCGGTGGGGACGTATATGAGCTGATGTGATGTGCACCTAGGCGGCCCTTTTCCCTTTTGGCAGCCAGTGCTTCAAATTAGGCTACATTGCATAGCTTGCGACCCTCCAAAATACGCGATCGCTATTCGGATCGCTTTTCTGCAAGCTCCTCCCAGCCGCGGTGGTGTAATTTAATGTGTCGCTTGGCGCAGTCTAATGGATATACCCTATAAGTTTTGATGAGTCAATTAGCAAGTATTAAAATATGTGACATAAAAGGTCGTATATTAACCGTCTCCGTAGCGTATAGGTTAGTCTATTCGCTTCACACCAGGAGGTCCCGGGTCAACTTTGTAAGACTCGGTTTGGTTGGTGGTAGGGCATTTTCGTAGCCACCACCATCTTATCTAAGTCTTGCCGCCAAACATCAGTGTTAACAGCATATATGTGTTCCGGCTTGAAGATAAGAGAGCCAAGCCAGATCCGCGTTGAGGAATCCCGCTTCCATCTTCGGAATCATCGTCACTTACCATCTGATGAGATGATGCCAAAGGCTTATCAATTGTGGATTAAAAAACCTTTTAATTGCGTGGACCTAAGTATTGAATTTATTTGACCTTGATACCTCTATCCGTTCCTGAGAAAAAGTGTCTTGACAGACAACCAGATGGATATTAAAGTGTTCCTATTATTTTTTTATTTTGGGTTGTGTAGGCCATTGCAGTAGTAGGTATTGCATGAAAAAATAATTTATTATTTGTAAAAGTAATTTTGACCAGAAACATTACTATATTCAACCACCATTTGTCAAACCAGCGCTCCCATCATATTATCAGCCGAAATGCTGGACAAAGGGTTCAAGGATTTCCATGACTACTGGTCAACGAGTGGGAGGCCTACCTTCGCTACGTCTTCCGCTGTGCGGTCGCCGCTCGAGAACTTTACTGCTCCAACGGCCGTCTGTTCAACGAGATATGTGCTCAGCCACCTGCCACTTAAGGTTAGCAATTCTGTGAGCTATGTCCTTTACCTTGGTTTTCCTACGGATCCCCTTATTTCTGATTCGATCTCGTAAGGAACTTCCACCATTCTTTCTTAATTGAATCTCCTGATTCCGCTATTCAGAGCTGCAAACGATCTGAGTTTCGGTATTGTCTCCGTCCGGTGTAGTATTCGAGACTTCATAATTAAAACGCTTTCTCTACTCATATCCCTAGAAAGCTTAAATACTTGGGTGCGATCTGACGCGGGAGGGATTTCTGCGCTAATCTAAGATCTTAGATCGCAACAAAATAGAGAGATAATAAGTATGACAAAGAAATTCTCAACTGATTCTCAAGCGATAATAGGTTCGTTAGTGTTGATGATGATACCGTCGAGGAGCCTCGGGAAGCGAGACTCCCATCCTCTGTGTAGAAAAAATTTCATAGCTGTTTGATCAGTCGCTCACTCTTATTTCTTATTTTAGTATGTGACCCGTGTTCATGTATTCATATCCTTAACGCTAGTTTCAAATAAACCATATGTAAGTTTTTGCGTCTTGCACTGAAATTCTAGAAAGAATGTACTATTAGTAACAAAGAAACTGCTGCGAAAACTCTAAAGCATTAAAATTAAAAATATGTATTTTTGCTTAAAAATGACGATTTGTTGAGGTGAGAAATTTAATAAATACTTAATTAAAACCCAACTTTTCCTATGTCACTATCCTATGTCACTTAAGAAATCAAGACGAATCTAACGACACTTCGCACTCTATAATCCATCAAGCCGTTTAGTTTACAAGCTCATCCAAAGAAACAGACATACATACATACACCGCTAAATCGTTCTTCTTGGGCATTCGGTTAAAAAGCCCGTTTTCATAGGTATAAAGCATACATTTCGTCGGATTAGCTCATATACTTTCCCACCGTGGGGCTCGAGCCTACCCTGAATTAGGGCAAAAGTCGACTACGCAGATCAAGTGCGGATTGGTCGACTTCACACACAATCTTCGAGTTTCTTTGCAGTCGTGTGCAGGTGTTTTTTCTCACTATGTTTTTCTTCATTGTAGAAGCGTCGGATAGACGCACATATGAAATCGAAATTCGAAAACATATTGATACGAACCACGACCTACCGTACAAGAAGTAGCGGCCCTAGACGTTACGTCAACGACGCTCATAGAAGCATCATTTACCACTATTTAATAGATTTTGCCAGCGGTTGTAATGACTATCTTTGAGTGTGAGTGGTGGGCGCGCGAGCCAAAAGGGGCTCATGAGCGTACACAAGAGTATTTTCCAGATCCCTCGGGAACTACATCGGGCTATTCTGATTATCAGCCTATTTCTATGCAAAAAGTCACGTCAATCCATTGCTCCGTTGCGACGCCGACGTACGCATAGCACGAGATAGTTCCCCAGATCCTTCAGGAACTATCTTGGGCTATGCTGACAAGTATTCAATGTCATGTCTCACCGCCTCAACCATCTCTGCAAAAAATTGGAATAAGTTGCGATGTTAAAGAAATTAACCAAAAAAAGAGATTTTTTTCAGTTCCCTCAGGAACTGCATTGAATTATACTATTTTAACGGAATAAAAAGAAGCCTATGTCTTTTCCCATGACACAGGCTTCCTGCATGCCAAATTCATCAAGATTGGTCAAGGTGTTGAAGCGTGAAATTGTAAAAAACAAACACATTTTTACATTTATAATATGTATTAGTAAGGATATTATTAGTCAGAAAAATCATCATGTATTGCTCTGTATAGTGGCTCATGCAAGTATTACACGTGAAATTATCTAAAATGCAAATTTTTTGTTTTGTTTAAAAAATATTCATGTAATAGTCAGAAGCATGACAAATTATTCGTCCCAGGTAAAATAGAGCATAATTTTAAATTTTAATATTTACTGCCGCTAACTGCAAAACAAAAGAGAAATTTTGTTACTTCTTGCTGTTCGTTTACCTTACGTCTTCTGGTCAAAACTTTACTTCCCAACTTCCATCCGTTCTAATTGCGTATGCACCGCCCACTGCCACTTAAGTTTAATGATTCTGTGAGCTATTTCGGTTACCGTGTACCAGGGCTGAGGCTCTGAAACATTCGGCTTATCAAGCCTGGGCTGACGCTCGAGCTCGCAAAGCTCCGAAAACGCGTTCCAGGAAGAAAGCCTTTAATAAAGCTGCCAAGTCCTACAAAAAGGCACTGCGTACGTGGGCACGCTTTGACCACATGAGCCATATTGGATCAAAACTTGCCTCCTACCCATGTGGGGGATTGAGGCGTTTTGGTCCTTGGCTAAGTCGGTCGAGTCGAATTTTTGCCTTCGTCTTTGCCTCCACTGGTTAAACCTGACGGATCACTGGCCTACTCCGCTGCGGACAAGGCAAATTTATTTGTCAGTATGTTTGCTGGTCTTCGACCAGTGTACGTTGCCAGTGATGACATACGGAACTGAGACATGGTCGCTTACTATAGGACTCATAAGAAGGCTTAAGGTCACCCAAAGGGCAATGGAGCGTGCTATGCTCGGAGTTTCTCTGCATGATTGAATCAGAAACGAGGAGATCCGTAGGAGAACCAAGTAACCGACATAGCTCTCAGATTTGCTAAACTTAAATGGGCGGGGCCCATAGCTCGTAGAACGGATGGCCGTTGGGGTAGTAAAGTTCTCGAGTGGCGACCGCGCACCGGAGAGCGTAGCGTAGGCAGGCCTCCCACTCCGTGGACCGAAGACCTGGTGAAGGTCGCGGGAAGCCGCTGGATGCGGGCAGCGCAGAACCGGTCGTCATGGAAATCCTTGGGGACGTCTAAGTCCAGAAGCGGACGTCCTTCGGCTGACGTGCTCGAGCTGGGGTCCGGATATACTATCCCAAAGAGAGGCCATGATTGAGCGCGTGAACCTAACTCTCAGGCAGTCTCCAATGCCAATCTTGTTAGGTTTAATGCCTCTAAAACGCAGGCGTGTCTATTTACTGCGAAAAAGAGTATTTTTGCCCTGAATCAATCCAGATCTCCGACCATCTTGAGCTCCTTGGCGTAGATTTAACATCCGATCTGAATTTCGGGAGATACATTGAATCCAAGGCAAAAACGGCTGCCAAAAAGCTTAGTATCCTCTTGAAGGTGAGACTTAACTTCACACCAGAGAAGCTTTTAATATTATACCAAGCTCAAGTTCAGTCATGTATGGAGTACGCTCTCACTTATGAGACGGGTCAGCTCGTTACCAGCTAGCTGCCGTGGATTCTATCGGCCGACGCGCCAGGAGACTCATTGGTGACGAGGAACTTGTATCAAACAGGCTCCAAAGCCTCGAGCATCGCCGCAAAGTCGCCTGTCTATCGGTGTTCTACAGAATTCATTTCAGAGAGCTTCGTGACCTCATTCCCCCCTCTCCATTTCATCATCGAACGATCAGGTGCAGAGGGCGACTTCCCCCTTTGTCATTCATGTTCCACCTTTACGCACGAAGCGTTTTGCTTCTTCGTTCATTATGCGAACGGCCCAGGAGTAGAATTTGCTGCCGGTATCTGTATTCCCCGATTCGTATAATTTAGGAATTTAATAGTCGAGAGTGAATAGGCACTATTTGAGCTTGCGTGTTACATCCTCGGCTGCACTGGCACTTACCATCAGGTAAGGTGCAACCCAACGCTCTAAATTTTTAATTTAAAAAAAATGTGGTATTTGTTACGTCAAGATATTACGAAGCTTCCCGAACGCTGCCCAGCCAAGTTGGATTCGACGGTTGATCTCATTCTGACCTATCTCAAATTAATAACACACACACACACTCACATTTTAAGACCTGTCATCATAACAGTTGCGTAAACTACTATAACCATGATTCAATTCAGTTTATTTAAAAAAATATCAAGACGTTTACTATAGATATATTTTTATCAATTCAATAATTGGTTTGTACAACAAATATTCGTTTGCAGTTTTAGCGTACAATAAGTCGCCATGACGTAATTAAATAAAAAACATAGTGTGCACTACGTTCGGTAACTCATTAAGTAATTGGTTAACATCAGTGATATCAATTATTATATCAGCTCATATACGTCCCCACCGAGGAGCTCGAGCCTACCCTGAATCAGGGCGATTAGGCCTTAGTCGATCACGCGGGCCCAGTGCGGGTTGGTCGATTTCACACACAACCTTCGAGTTTCTTTGCAGGCGTGTGCAGGTTTCCTCACGATGTTTTCCTTCACCGTTAAAGCAATCGGTAAGTATATGTACGTAAGTTTTTGAAAAACTCATTGGTACATTGGCCGTCCAGATTTGAACCCGGTACCTCTGGTTAGATGGACCGAGTCGTTACCGGTTGAGCCACCGACGCTTTTTGATAGTTGCAGTGATATCAATAACCCAGTCCAACTCTCCACTGAAAATCGCCACAGGGACCGATCTTTATCGAGCTGGTATTTTGGATGATCTTCGATACCATACACTTCTAAATTTTCTTGTTGGTAAAATCGAATTTTCGCAATTTTTCCGTTCGCGCCACTTGACCGATTTGCCTTACGCTGTCACCGGCTGGAAATAACTCAAAATCACAGGTAGATTTGTGACATTAAACTGCCCTCTTGCAGGACCGGTCGTCATGGAAATCCTTGGGGAGGCCTTTGTCCAGCAGTGGGCGTTTTTCACCTGATATGATGATGATGATGACGTATATAGCGACACTACACCCCTCCTTAAATTTGGTACACTAAAAGTTATACAAACCAAATTTTAAATGAATGTCGAACAAACGTTAAGTCATTAAAACAGATCTATACAATTTAAACAATGTCTATTAAATGATGAACAGAGGCAAGTCCGAAATATGATAATCTAGCGGAGTGAGCGTTTGTATAAACTGTAGGTGTACAATATAAGCATATTTATACTAGGTTACTAGATTGCTAAGATCGCATCTTTTAAGCATTTATTTATTACACAATATTAATTTTGATATTGTTACAATTTAGTATACATAGACAGAAAATATAAAACTTAAAAGCGTCGGTGGCTCAACCGGTAACGACTCGGTCCATCTAACCAGTGGTACCGGGTTCAAATCTGGACGGCCAATGTACCAATGAGTTTTTCAAAAACTTACGTACATATAGTTACCGATTGCTTTAGCGGTAAAGGAAAAACATCGTGAGGAAACCTGCACACGCCTGCGAAGAAAGTCGAAGGTTGTGTGTGAAGTCGACCAACCCGCACTGGGCCCGCGTGGTCGACTAAGGCCTAATCGCCCTGATTCAGGGTAGGCTCGAGCCCCTCGGTGGGGACGTATATGAGCTGTTATAATAATAATAAAAAATAAAACTTATTCAGTCACCGTATAACCTTGTCTCGCTGCATCTCACCCAACTCAAAGACGTCGCAATAAAACAACAATTACAATTTTATAAGTAGTAGGTATCTAACGCTGTGATATTGTTACACGTTACAGCAATACGAAAATACTAAGTTAGTTTAATTCTTACTGTAGCAAAATTAATAAATGGTTAACACCATTAACAAATAGCCTGGGAAAAACCTTCTGCTATATTATACGTAGAATTTTGTATGTTTGAACCGAAATTAAAAGTTTAGGAAAGGAAAAAGAAGATCAGGTAAGTACATTATAATAATTAATAATAAAGAATCTAGATATAATTTGTAGAAACCTTTGTCATCACCAGTATATTAAAAACTTTTTAAAAATAAATTAAACCGAAATTGAGTTAAGTATGACTGAAATTGAAAGTATCATACCTATGTGAAATTACACCTAGAATGAAAATATCAGTTACATCATTTTTGGGAGGCAGTGGCAACCTCGTACGTACGCAGTAACCTTAACAAACACTTAAATTAAAATAGAAAATCACACTAAAACACATCTGAATTTAAAAAAAGTTTCATCCGCTTTTAAAACTTCTTCAACTCGTGCTCGGGAAAATATAAATAAAAAAGATATTAGATAAACACGCAGATGTAAAAAAAGACCACAGAAGTCTACGAAGGCACTTGGGTGCTTATTGGTGTTGCACGGCGAGAGTGTCACGAATGAACTCGAGGTGTAAGAAGTGCAAACCATCATAAACCTCTCGCACACTTAGTGTCCAAATTGGTGGAGCCTCGCAACATTGGTGGACCCTAGAACGTGTAACGGACAAGATTAACCCACCAGGCCACAATAAGGACGGCAAAAGAATGAAGAAGAATAAAGAATTAAGAACACATATCTTGAAATATCCGGCAAGAGCATCGAAAAACAGAAAATAATGAATTTTGTCAATAAACAGGTGAAAATTACAATTCTTTAGCGACAACAAAAAACTTCTGTCGTAAAAATCTGACAATCCAAAATTTAGATACATTTTCAAATCAGTTCGATAAGTGAATGTAAACCCAAACTAAAAAGATCAAACAGCAGGGAGTGCAATGGGAAACATGGAGATTCATTTTGTAGCAAAGAGTTTTCCTACAGTAGGTACGAGCTAGCTAGTAAGTAAGTAGGTTTATAACTCATTTGAAAGTTAATTATACAGGTTGATGCAAAATGTATGTTATACAAAAAATAGTATGAGTACAAAATATTGTTAGACAAAAACAATGTTTTTTTTTTGACAATCATAAACACTGCGAGTTAATTACTATTGTTGGTACAGAGGTGGTACCGAACAGTTGCCGAGTTTGGAGAAATACCTGGGGGTCTCCACACACTATAGACTAGATATTTTAGAACTGCCCTGAGTACGAGTTTGGTGCGTCGGCATGCAACGATAGCGTTGTTACGGGTATATACGGCAACGTGTCTGCGTTCTCCAGTTTCAACTTGCTGCTTCAGCATCCGCTGAAGACGCGGTGCGTTGTGTCGGTTTTAGCGGCGTATTGGTACTTGGCTGAAATCCGTGGCTGGTTCTGCAGGTTTCGCCACGTCACCCCCTTTCAGAGTCGGACGTTGGTCCAACTAAAGTTGACAGTCCAATGGTGCGATGCGGCATCTGCGTCGGGTCGAGACGCTGGGTCGATGTGCTCTATTCGAGCCCAAGAATCACGTTGAGTTGATTAGACGGTGAGTCGAGACGAGGAGCTGGTGCAAGGGAAGCAGGTAAACGCTGAGCGCGTGCTCGGAGCGTGAGCTGCCGACAACTTGCTGCCAGGATTGTAAAGCTGTAAGTTCGTCAGTTCGATTTGTCGTCGATAACTGCGAACCTGATGAGGCTTCGTTGCATTGGACTGCTTTACTGCTGCGGTTGCTTTACCGGCTGGAGAGTTGTTGAGAAGTGGCTGCCGAAGGTGTATCGATGTTCTGATTCTTCTGCCAAGATTGCACAAAAGGTTTTCACTATCCGCGAATTGCGAGTGAGTCCCTAATTACCGAGTAGGTACATGTAGGTATATGTTGTGCTGAGCTGTCTGTGTTTGAAGTATCGCTATAGATGAAGTTGAGTCGCCCCGCCCCCGATACGGCAGGAAGTGATTCCGTGAACACGTGGATTGGTTTGAAAAATGTAATTTACATTGCCTTGATGAGTCTATAGCGAGACGCGAGTGGGGAACGACTTGCGAGCCTTGCCCAGTGCATTCGCTAGGTCCTTACGCAGCGCAATAATAAACATGAAGTATGTGTGTAGCTACACTTGGTATAAAGTAGTTGAATCCAAGTAACTGTGAAACTTGGTAAACGGCCTCGGGGTTTGAATTTACAAGTCTAAAGATGGGACTTGATGCATACGTCAAGTCCCATCTTTAGACATATATATTCAATTCAAATCCCGCCTTATAAGCCGCAGGAGCTAACAGCGCCACTAGTGAAATCTTTTTGCTGTACTCTGGCATTTCTGAGCTTAAAGCAAATAAACTTGTTGCCCCTTGCGAATGACCCACGAACGCAAGATTAGTCTCTCCGGTGGCATTTAATCCGTAGTCAATCATAGTCAGGGAACATGGAGACGTGTTTCATGGAATGTTTGTTGCCTTTCGCGTTGCCCAGCCAGACGTCGTAGCCTTGAGAGACGAGCATATAAGGCAAAGCGTTAAGTCCCGGTGTGATCCAATTGTCGGAGCTGCATAAAAAACTATGCATTATAAACACGACTGGCTCCTTTCCCACGATTCTATGCATGGTCAATTCGTATCCGTCTTTTGTAGTTACCTCGTGACCTTCAGGTGTGAATCCGTATTTCGTTATCAACTCCGTGATGTTCACATCTTGGTCCTTATTGTAAGCTACCAGATTAGAAGAAGCTTCTTCGATTATCTGCAATTCTGTGTTTACCGATTCTTTGAAAATTTGAATTTTATCTTGCTGAGAGCGGATGAAATTCAAAATGTCTAAGAAATCGATGGGAGTTGGTCACTGCGTGATTTTATAATTTTCTCAATATGGGCAGCTTGTGTAGTCCTAGAAAAGATGCCTTACAAGTACTCAAAATAATCACAAATGCTTAGTTTTTTTTTCATCTTGGCCAGTCAAAATCTTCGAACATATGACGTTAAAAAGTTAAGTGATCGGCTTTTATATTGGCTGCATAACAATACACAGCTGCTGAGCAAATAAGTGATGCTAAAAAATATTTTTTATGTAGAGGGTGTCACTGACAGATAATTGAAATTCTGTATTGGGCACATGATTCTGAAGTAAGAGACGATTCGGGTATCAGGGATATCGACAAAACCGGACTGTTATTGTGGGAGTTTGTAGTAAGTACTCGTATACAGTACTGCGTTCTGCTGGTTTGGGAGGACCAGCAAGCCAAGTGTCGTTGCCGGAAAATGTTTCAGTTTGCATGCATTTTTTGTGACAGTTGTTTAATGTATTCGTAAAAAAGTGTTGGTGGCTCAATCGTTAATGAGTCGGTCCTTCAATCCAGAGGTCCCGGGTTCAAATTCGGACGGCCAATGTACCAATGAGTTTTCCGTAACTTACGTACATACCTATATTACAGATTGCTTTAACGGTGAAGGAAAATTTCGTAAGGAAACCTGCAAATCTGATTCCAGAAGTGTATAAAGGTCGCGTTGCACACGTCCGTAGGTGTAAATCTAAATCTGTAAATTTTCTATTAAAGTAGATTTAATTCTTGCATTTTGTTTAAACGAATGACACTATCTAAACGAATCGACTTTATTCTAGACTAGGAGGTCATGACAAATTTGGTAACGATAATGGAAAGGGATAAACTTAGGTTGAGAGGATAAATGGCAACCCTCTGATGTTAAATATGTCTGCGCAAAGTGATTGCGTTATGAACTTATAGCGCCTGAAAAACTAGTTATCGTGACCAAAAAAAAAACGATAAGGGAAATGGCTGAGTAAGATAGAAAATGAAAGTACTCCCGCCACGTACTAAACGCCCGTTAGTAGTAGGAATAATGGGTTTTCTGTACCAGGATCCCCAAAGTTGCCTGGAATTCCTATCTCGGAAACGCTTGAAGGTAGCGAGATGGGACCACGCGCAAACGATTTAAATGGGGTCTAGCACCGTTGTATCAATGTTTTTTATAGGAATTAATTTCCGCCATTTCCAATTTTCCAGCACGGGGTGGAAGCCTGGTCCATAATTCCTACTACTAACGGGCGTAGCTCCATAACGCAACCGAATATTTGGTCAGTTTTTGCTTGTCATGAGTACAACTAGTACTTTCATTTTCTATCTTACTCAGCCATTTCCCTTATCGTTTTTTTTTTGCCACGATAACTAGTTTTTCAGGCGCTATAAGTACATAACGCAACCACTTTGCGCAAGCAGACCTACATGTGTAACATCATAGGGTTGCCATTTATCCTACCAACCTAAGTTTATCCATTTCCGTTATCGTTACCAAATTTGTCGTTACCTCCTAGTATATTCGTTGATTTTGCCATGGCTAAAAATCGCGCGGCAGTAAACTCAGAAAAAACTGGCGTAGAAAGTCTTAATTATTGTTCAAACTCCACTGTTTGGGTGGTTTATTATCGGTCCCTCTGGCTGCCAAATGCCAAATACGTACCTACCTCGACTGCCTGAATGCAAAGCAAAAGCAAGGTCGTGCGACAGCTTTCTGTGCGGATTCGCCATACCGATCGCCGTTTCGATCTGCGCCCGGAGTCTCCCAAGTTTTTGCTATCTACCCTCACTATTTTTGCCAAGTAAAGCCGCAGCTGAGGGGCTGGGACTGGGACATCTGGAACCCTGATGTTTCCTCAAAAGTCTACTCAGGGAGAAGGTTGTTTGGGCATGTAACGCCCCTCTAGACTCGCGCACCCGTATCCCCGCCCGCTGCCCGCGAGTCGCCGTCGCTAGCACATGGGCCCGCCCGTGTGCTACAAGCCGCAGCCGCACCGCCGCCGAGCATCGCGCCGCATCCCTGCCAGCGAGATGGCATCGAGTTCCGACTCGGGGTCACCGCTCGCGTCCCGGTCGTCATCGCCGCATGACGACACCACC
The DNA here is from genome assembly GCA_947284805.1 of Coleophora flavipennella. Lineage (NCBI taxonomy): Eukaryota > Metazoa > Arthropoda > Insecta > Lepidoptera > Coleophoridae > Coleophora > Coleophora flavipennella. The sequence continues at coordinate 8,013,241 of OX369290.1, forward strand.
CAACAAGAAGCCCCGACGGAGGACCATACCTCCATGGAGAGCGCGAGCACTCGCCCACCGCAGCCCCTCTCGCCTAGGTCGACGTTGGAAGTCGACACCGTGGTCGTTGCACGCTTGTGTCGATCACGGATCGGGTCTAAGGAGCTCCTGAGGGCGATGGCGGCGCACCTAATGAAGCGCGAGCGCCACCTAGTGGAAAACCCCGTCAAGCTGCCGCCATTCGCCGAAGACAGCATCGCCGCCGCCTGCCTCCACGCGGCATGTTCGGAGCTGCAGCACATACCGCTAGACCTGGAAGTCTGCACTGCCGTGGTCAAAGACACGTTACCGGACTTCCAGCTGAAGCTCACCAGACGCCTCCGCAGCCCCGGACAGGAGGACTCGCCAGAGCAGCAGGCGAAGCGCCGCTTCGGCGAGTACGGAGATCCCCTGCCGCCGTGGTCGCATCGCGACCCACGCGTGCAGCCCCGCTAGCCGCCGCCCGCACCGGCCCCGAGGCGCTCCGCGCCCCCCACCACCGCCGTGCCCCCTGCCCTGCCCACGTACGCAGACCGAGCAAAGGTGCCACCCACACCCATCGCCGACGCGCCGTCCTGCGCCGCCGACGCGCCGTCCCGCGTCCCCTAACGCCGCCGCTGCGAAGCCCGCCGCCGCCCCCGCTGCTGCCGTCGGCCAGCCTAAGAAGGCCCGCTACCCTCCCTTGTTAGTGGAGTCCCTTCCGAACTGGCCGACCCACTTCAAGAAGTTTGCCGAGAAGCTCGGGCGAGCACCCAACGCCCGCCCCTACGGCAAGGAGGTCCGCTTTATCCCCGAGGACGGCGACGAGTACGGCACGGTGCAGCGGTACCTGTCTTCGCTGCCAGAGATTAAGTGGTTCTCACCACCGAGCCCGCCGAGATCGTCGCCGTCTTAGCCGAACACGGCTTTGAGGCGGAGCACGTGAAGGCCATCCGGGCCTGCGCGTGGCAGGACGCCCCGGGTGTATCTTCTACGTGCAGATCCGGCGGACCACCAACCTGACGGCCCTCTACTCGTACACCATCGCGGAGCTCCTTCACATGCCGGCCATCGTCATCGAGGCCTGGCGTGGCAAGCGGGGACCCGCGCAGTGCCACCGATGCCAGGGTTTTCGCCACTCATCCCATGGCTGCCACCTCCCGCTGGCCTGCGCCCGCTGGGGCGATTCCCACGCCGCTAAGGACTGCCCACGGCCGCGGGAGGTCCTAGCGAACTGCGCGGGCCCGCACCCCGCCAACCATGTCTCGTGCCCGGTGTTCCGAAGGGAGCTCTGGAACAAGAGGGCCGGGACAATCGCCCGGACCACCACCGCCTCTCGCCCTGCAGCACCCGCCGCCACTGCGGAGCGTGCCGCACCGGCAGCGCCCGCCGTGTCGAGCGGCTCGGTCGCTGCACCCGCGCCGAAGCAGAAGAAGCGACGAACCCGCCGGAAACCTCATTGACGAAGTACCGCGTTCGGACGATAGGAGGAACATGTAGAGCTATCCTGACTCAACCAACCGGTAACGACTCAGTCCACCTACCCAGAGGTTCAAATCCGGACGGCCATTGTACCAATGAGTTTTTCGAAATTTACTCGTACTTATATATACTTACCGATTGCTTTAACGGGGAAGGAAAACATCGTGAGAAAACTTGCACATCTGATTCCAGATGTGTATAAAGGTCGCGTTGCACACGTCCGTGGGTGTTAATATATAAATGCCCTACACGTGATCGCGGGTGGTGCTAAGTGAACACCAGGCAACAGCCGTCTGTCCCTTGGATAGCACGGTCAATTGTGCCACACGATAAGAAGAAGAAGTAAGCAAAGCGAGAGTCGTCACTGGAAAAAAATCTGTTAAACATGTAGTTTTTTTTGTGACAGTTGTTTTATGTGCTTGTCGTTTGTCGTTTTTGCTTGAAGTCTTCCATTGGCTTGTTGATTCATTTCAGGGTCGTAACCGTAGCAGCACGATGAACAACTTTATGATTGATGAATGGAGGCGGCCGTAACTCAGTACGACGTGTTGAATAGAGGCGGCCGTAGCTCAGTACGACGAGATCGTCTATGAAGCAGGTCAAACTGACCACTATAATCAAGGTCATTATGTTGAAGGGTTTTACTGTTAGTGGCATTTTAAACGTTTTGGCAGCAAGATCTACAGTAGTGGGTCTTTGCCTTCGCCTCATAGTGTTGGCAGGAATAGCGGCCCTCAATTTATACCCTAAGGGTCGGTAAGTGGGGACGCTATATCATAAACCTTGTAGTTTAGCGTATCTGGTAGATGTACAAAGAGCTTGTTATTCATCTTACCGGATGTACCACATAATCTGTGACTCCGAAACTCCAAAGTCCTAATATATACGTTGCCGGAAAAAAAACCTTTTAGATGGACCTCCTATACCTAAACCTGAACACGCGTACGGTGATGAAAGTCAGGGAACTTGTGCTTGTATGAAGCTTATCTTAATTGGTGTAGTTTTGACGTTTCGACCGTTCTAAATCCTGCATGCAGTTTATTTATTTTTGTGAGTAAACAAGCAATGGTTCTTTCTAACTTACCTAACTCAAAAAGTTTAAAACCTCGACCTAAAATTGCAATATTACAGCCAAAGAAAAGAGGGTAGGTGCAGAGCTTTCGGCTTCAGCGCCCGTCATACTATTCTCACTATACCAGTTCTGGTTGGTTCTGTATTATGAGGTAATAAAACAAAACAAAATAAACTGTACAGAGAACAGTGAACTACCGAGTGTAGTAGTCCTTATTAAGCTTTATTAACATTTAAAGTTTCATCTACATCTTCATCTTTTAGAAAAAAATAACAAACAAACTAGGTTTGCTTGGGAGGTACGTTACCCAGATTTTTGAATAACGAACTACCCTGTATAGTAGACTATAATAAGTTCTTTTCATAAAAATATTCATAAGTAAATAAATATCATGTATTCTGAAGTATGGCAATGACAAAAAATACGTACAGAAAATATAATATAGTGTGCGTGTGTGTGTGTGTGTGTGTGTGTGGGGGGGGGGGGGTGTATGACCGTACCTTTCCTAGTTTAGGGAGAGACCGTGTCCCAAAAGTGTGGACGTTATGGTTGTTGTTAAGTATAGGTACTTACTTACCTACTAAACAAGTAGGTAGTAATTAGTAGTTTATTCATTAAAATCTACACTTTTGAGACACGATCTCTCCCCAAACTAGAGAAGATACGGTCACACTCCACACCCGGGGGCCGTTGATAGAGGTTGTAAGGATAGTGGTGGTCAGAATTTTTCAAGCCGCTTATAAGGCCTCTTGACACGACTTAACAAAATATATATTTTTTTTAACTACTGCCGTCCAGGGGCGTCCTGAATACTTAGGTATATAAAAAAACTTGTATAGAGTTATTCTCAGCATAGGTATACGGCGCGAATGTGTTCGTACGTCTTTGCAGCACCTAAGAACAGGTCTTCTATGTTTCGAGGTAGCTTCTGGTTTCTGGCTAGCAAATGTTGGAATGATATCCCGCCACCTTTGCGCACTGCTTTATCTAAGGCTTCTTTCAAAACCAACTATCGTTCCCACCTGCTCACTCTGCAGAAGTCAGAATAAGGAACGTTGCCCCTTACCACCTAATATTCCGCATAGCTTGTGTTGTGTGTGTGCCTATCTGTGTTACCATTATGTTAATAAACTGCCCCTATTGTCAGAGTTTCAAAGAAATCATTGTAGCAAAGCAATGCTACAAATTATCCACAAACTCACAATAAAAAATATTTTTAGGCGAGAAGTTAAAAAAAACTTTTAAAGATTGTATCAACCCTAAAGTAAAAAATAATTTAAAACACCATAAAAGAAAAAAAACTACCTAAGAATCTAAAACAACTATCGTTTACTAAATTTACATTTATATACGAAGCTTCACATACAAACACCAAAAATACCATCTAAAAGTGAACAAACTTAAATAACCCGTAAAAACACTAGTGTTAAAGGGTTGCTGTGCACTGAGCCTAAAACTAGTCAACTATTCTAACTAATCAGATCAAATCTAAAGAACTAATAAAACAAGAAAGACAAAAAGAAAACCAAAAAGAATCCACAACAGGGATGTAGGGCTGTCAAAAAAATATTTAAAGGCTTGCGAAAGGTTGTCGGTTACCCTAGCATAAAAATCATCAAAAGCGATAAGAGTGGATGCGTGAAGATTCCGACTTTCGGATAAAACTAACACCGCAAGTCTGAAGTGCGAATCGCGAGAGTCCAAAAGAACAACTCTACCGAAAATAAGGCAATTTCGGGTAAGACAAGGCAAGAATGATGTAATTTTTTTTCTAAACATGGGCACAGTATATATATTAGTACTAACGACATGGGCTAATATTATAAGACCTCAAGAAATCTAAACAATACTGCGGAAAACAGTAGCGTTTTCACATGAAAGTGAACAGGATACGCCAAAATTAAAGAATACCTCGCCATTCAACGCGGAAATAATACTACAAGCAGTGACTTTCAATTCGTGCGATTCGTGCCATGGCTGGGATTCCCGATGACGTATCTGCTCATGAGTACTTCAAGGCTTAAATTTTAAAATTTAAATAGCCCCCGACAGTAAAACCTCTTAAAGTAGAAAATAATATGCCTTAGCTCTTTAAGTTGAATATAAGTAGTTATATTTTGATTTAAGAGTCATCGCGTTGGGGGACCGCTAAGTTAAGAAAATTACAACAGAATACAGCTGTTTTACTTAACTACAACTAATTACAAATAATTTCACAACTTAGCGGTCTCCCTACGCGACGACAACATAAATTAAACTTAAAGGGCCAAAACATATTATTTTCTACTTTTTAGCGTTTTTTTTGTCGGAGGTTTTCAAAAGTCTAAGTTTTTTCACGTCGCAACGGATCAACGTGATTTCTTGCACAAATATAGGTGGGAAATGACATGGACTACTTTTTATCCCGTGAAAATATGACGAAGCCGCAGGAAAAAGCTAGTTCTAAATATTGTTAAGGATAAACGATAAATAAAACAGTTTTGTGCATATAAATTAATGTAATAAATAATTTAATTATATTTCAATATTAATGTATGTATGTAATTAAACTGACTCATGAGCGGGAAATAAAGGACAGTAAATAGTTTAAATCAAATTATCAAATCAAACCAAATCAAATCATTTATTTCAAGTCACTTAACATGTCAACTCATAAAGTAACAATATTAATGTATTTCAAAATACTTTTACAAAACAGCGTAAGCCAAAGCGTTGCAAAGTCAAATTAAATTAATAAATCATAAGTAGGTACTTACCTAAAATTAATATTTAATTAATACAAAAAAAACTCAACTCAAATTACTTTATACATTCTTTTATTAATTCAACAATGGGTTTATGTATTTGCACTGATACTTTATTTACTCGTAAATTCGAATCAATTAAACTGTTATGTTACATATAATCAATAATAAATACAATAAATCAAGAAATTTACTTTAGATATTCTTTTATCAATTCAATAATTGGTTTGTACAAATTTTCTGTTGCAGTTTTAGCGAACAAAAAGTCGCCGTGACCATAATTATATACTAACTTAGAGTACACTACGTTCGGTAACTCATTAAGTATTTGGTTAACATCAGTGATATTTATAACCCAGTCCAACTCTCCATAGAAAATCCCTACAGGGACCGATACTTTACTAAGCTTGTATTCTGGAGGATCTTCGCTACCATACACTTCTAAGTTTTTCTTGTTGGTAAAATCGAATTTTCGAAATTTCCCCGTTCGCGCCACTTGACCGAAGTGTGATATTTGCCTTACGCTGGCACCGGCTGGGAAATGACTGAAAATCACAGGCAGATTTGTGATATTTAGCTGCCCTCTGCCGTACCCAAATATCAAACCTACGATGTTGGTGCAGATAATTTTACTGACAGGATTGTTCCCACAAAGTACTCCTTTTATAAGATTTGTTATTTCATTACTTGGTGTAAAGTTGTTCAATCCAAGTAGTTGTGTAACTTTGTAAACGGCCTCGGGGTTTAAATATATAAGTCTAAAGATTGGACTTGACGTATGTGCCTGATAGGCCGCAGGAGCTAAAAGTGCCGCTACTGAAATCTTTTTGCTGTACTCTGGCATTTCTGAGCTCAAAGCCAATAAGTTCGTTGTCCCTTGTGAATGACCCACAAACGCAAGATTAGTCTTTCCGGTGACATTTAATGCGTAATCAATCATAGTCGGTACATCGATGAGACTGATCTCATCCCAACAGAATTCCCAGAACTCCCCACATTCAGGGGAAAGGGAGACGTGTTTCCTGGAATGTTTGTTGCCTCTCGCGTTGCCCAGCCATACGTCGTAGCCTTGAGAGACGAGCATATAAGGGAAAGCGTTAAGTCCCGGTGTGATCCAATCGTCGGAGCTGGATAAAAACCCATGCATTATAAACACGACTGGCCCATTTCCCACAACCCTATGCATGGTCAACTCGTATCCGTCTTTTGTAGTTACCTCATGGACTTCAGGTGTGAATCCGTATTTCGTTATCAACTGCGTGATGTTCAGATCTTGGTCTTCATTGTAAGCTACAGCATTAGAAGTAGCTTCTTCGATTATCTCCAATTCTGTGCTCACCAATTCTTCGAGAAATTGAATTTTATCTTGCTGAGAGCGGATGTAATTCAAAATGTCTAACAAATTGGTTGGAGTTATAGTCACTGCAACATTTTCAATTTTGCACAGTATAGGCAGCTTGTCTAGGCTGAGGTCCAGACCTAGGAAAGATGCCTTACACGTTCTCAAAGTGATAATCGCAAGTAACGTTACTAAAATTTTCATTTTGGATAAATGAATTTTGTATAAATGATAAACGTCAACCTTTCGTACTATAAAATATGTCTCATGTATGGTTTTTATAATGCCGGCATTGTTATACGCACACCAGCTGAAAAAATATGTTCCTCAGTAAAATATCGTTCTAATTTAAATGTTTTTTAGCGTGTAAATAATAACTGACACGTGAATTTGGTACATCATGATTCTAAAGTAAGTAGGTATGCATGTACTTGGTGGCGCAAAAGTAATAACATGGCGCAATTTTTTTTTCCATTTGGTAAGTCCTTGGCATCATCTCACCAGACGATAAGTGGCGATGATGTCGAAGATGCAGCAGGCTTACCAAGATTCCCAAACGCTATCTTATCTTCAGGCCGCGGAACACATCAATGTTGTTAGCATTGATGTTTGGCGGCAAGAATAAGATAAGATGGTGGTAGCTAGCCAGGCTGGCTTAGAATATGCCGTTCCACCAACCAATAAACCGAGTCTTACAAAGTTAGACTCCGCCGGAAATCGAACCCGCGACCTCCTTATGAGAAGCTAATGGCCTTAACCATTACGCCACGGAGGTTATTATCGAGCATCATGTATTTTTACTATGATTATGTCATCCTGATATTGAAAATTGTGTAGCGAACAAATGTTAAATACACCATAATAAACATGGACCGATTCGCACAGCGCGCGACAATGTTGACTTAGGTAGATACACTTTTGCAGGCCGTTTGTTAAAGAGATATTAAGGAGATAGCCCGTTATAGTTTTTAGTTTTTTTAACCCATTTTTTAATTTATTTATTTTATGTCCTCGATTTCTGAGGATTTTCTATAAAACATATTATATACCTCTTAAATACATTTTCCGGATTCGTCAGCTATATGAATTGAAACTCGTTTTTTTTTAAAAAAACACAAAAATCAGAAATTTAACAAAACGCTATTAGCGTCATCTAGTTTGTAGTAATACACTTAAAACGACCGGTTACTTCGTTCACTCATTCACCAACAGATGTCGGTAAAAGTATAACTAACCTTATAATTAAGGGAATAGTGCCAGCTGTTACAATTTGTACGTAATAAAAAATAAGCATAGGTAAGAAATAGTATTTCGAAATTCGATCTCGAGAGATCGGTAGCAGACAAAAACACATGCCATCATACAAATAGGCCGGCGCGGGTTCCAGTCCTCAGTCTTATAACACTATGGTTCAGTGGTGAAACTTGCGTGGTTGGGTCGATCACGCAGGTGAACTGACCTGAAGCGCGGTCATTACTTGGAGCGATCGGGGGCCCAAACGAGGTGGCGTATAAGCTTCTGAACTTCTGTTCACGAAGTGGACCCCCCCCCCCCCCTACAAACCGAAAACAAAGACGTATCGACGTCAAAATCATAGTTTTTTTTAATTTAGAAGAAGTTGAACCATTAAGGGTGATTAGTGATTGATTATACTCGGGGTTTTTTGTAACACCGCGCTCTATTGTTAAACAAGCTTATATAGCTACCCTTCCCGAGCCAGCAAGTCAAACGGCATCGTCGCTAAAGTTTATAAAGTATGAGGGGGAGTCGCGGCTTTTTGTAGCACCACGCTCTATTGTTATACAAGCTTATATAGCTACCCTACCCGAGCTAGCAAGTCAAACGGCATCGTCGCTAAAGTTTATAAAGTACGAGGGGAGTCGGGGTTTTTTGCAGCTGAAGGTAGACTTCCGTGCCTTGTGGCCGACATCAGCCGCTGCACCATTCTTGCACTACGGAATATTAAGCCTATAAGAGGTAGTTTCCCAGTTATAGCCGTTTGAGTGGGACTCGTGGACCGAGGGTTCCTTACCACCTCTTCACACAAGTATAACAATGATAACATTATCACTTCAACTTCCTTATTCAACAGGGAACTGTTAAAGTTTCGCCATATCTTTCTGTGTCTCCGTCTGTCCGAGACTATTAGTACTAGAAAGTTTTAATTTGGCATGGATATACATATTAGTCATGCCGACAAAGAGGTAAAATAAAATCTTGAGAAATAAATTGTTTTAGGGTACCTCCCCTACATGTAAAGAAGGGGTGATTGTTTTTTCGTTGACGTACCCTTTCGTGTGGGGTATCGTTGAATAGGTCTTTCAAAACTACTGAGGGTTTCTTAATTACTATTTTTCGATTCAGGAATTAATTAATAATTAGTAATTAATAAAACTTAATTAGTTTGCGAAATATTAAGCAATAAAGTGCAATTTTTTATGAGAGTAAGTATCCCCCCTTCGCCCCTTACCAGTTAAACTTCAATTTTAGGACATCTGAAATATACATGTAAATAGTAGGTCATATAATCAATTTAAAAGAAAAACTATCACCGCTAAGTAGGCTTTCTCAGTTTAGGAGTAATTGTCTACCAACTTAAGGGGTGCAGTTGGATATAGATTTTCCATACAAAATGTTTTATTACCAATTGCAAATATAATTTTATTTTTATTTTTTTAAAGACGACGGAACCGCGCGAGTCCGATTTGCATTTGGCCGGTTTTTCATTATTTAGTTCAGACTCCTTAGCAAAAGTACGACTAATAGGTACTTGGCTTTAATTTTTATTTGTTGTTTTACTTTAGGATTAGTTCTATAATGAATGACAACAAATTTCACGCTTGTGTATATAACCGTTTTTACGATAGAGTAATTACAAAAAAACTTTTAAAAAAAACACGTTTCTTGTCTTTAATTTTTTGAAGTGAAACTTCTATAAGTATAGACGGGGGGTATATTAGGATTTTTTCTGTCACGAAAAAGCTTTACTGCCGCGTGGGGGGGTAGACAGAGAAAGGCTGGCGGCGGCGGAGAGAGGGCAACAGCTGTATTCGTATATAAAGAAAAGTTGAGAAGGATATATATAAAGCAGATCTTAGCCTGGGTTACCCTTTCCATGTCCGTTGAAGTTTCACTTTTACTATGTGTCCCAGCACACATTTTTTTATTATCTGTGGTAAATCCCGCATAACAATATCAGGTTTTCTGTGAAATAACGGTTCGAAAAATCAGCCGTTTAAAAGTCGGAAAGACGGACGAACAGACAGCGTAGGCGTAGTTATGGTTATCTATTTTTCATCCGCAAGAAACTATAATAGTCTCTTCCCTCAGCGGAAAAAAGGTTTTTTGATGAAACCAGCACCATATTTTAGTATGTTGTTAAGCATGTTATTCTGACTAAAAAACCACCGGGAGACAGTTTCTAAAGTGGTTGAGTCACCAGCTATGACGTCATCAAAATGGCCGCTGCCGCGTTCAGAATATTGCGTATACAACAGAAAGTATGTCACATGTAGGTAAGCTTGTGCGGGGTGTCATAAAAAGCAAAATTAAATACGCTACAATACTGTTTCTACATTTGACCTTGTAAATACCATAGTTTGTGAGAAATTTCAATTTTTATTTAAATTTTTCCAAAAAAACATTCGTTTTTTGTTTTCATCAACTTTACTAGTAACTTTACAGTAAAACATTGTCTCAAGATATGAATGCTATATTATTAAGCTATAAAAAGCCATTAAAATTTTGAAAATCGGTTTATAAACAAGCAGAATACATTAGTTTTGTTCAACATCGGATGTCACCACCAAGACTCGATTTATTTTTTGTAACATTCAATTTGTATAAAAAAGGCAATCACACATTTTTTTATTTCTTTTTCCTAAAAATATTTTTTTCGATATAATTCAAAATCTTTCTACCTTGCGCAAGGTAATTATTGGCGCAGCGTCTGGCAACCCTGTTTGCGAAAACGAGTGGAGGCGCGCGCCCATAGATCTGTGCGCGCGCCGCTGGCGCATCCGTGTCAGTGGCCATTCTTTGTTGGCGCGCGATTAACCTGTAGCCATGTCATTGCTTCATTTAAGTATCTGACGTTTTTTTAACAAATAAGATAATTAGTCCGTGATAACGATAAACGGTGTGTTCTTGGACTCTCATCAACTATTCCACAGAACGGCATCAACTCTTAAAATTGGATCAGATATTCACCGACATGCAGTTTTGGTACCAGATGAAATTATTTTAAAGAAGTTGCACTCTACCGCTTTAATTGCCATGGAAGCCAAGTATCACAAATCGTGTTATATTAAGCTACTAAACAAAGTTTGCAGTATTAAAAGTCAGCAGTCAGTACCTGAACCAGAAGTTTCAGTTCAAACAGCATACGGTTCTACGTTGAGTGAGTTAGTAACGTACATTCAAGAGTGTTACTTGTACAGTGCCAAAGCTCCGGTTTTTCGTCTTGTTAATCTAACCACAATGTTTAAGAAAAGAATGCAAGAGCAAGGTTTGGAAAACTTTGACGTCAACAGAACGAAATTGAAACAACAGCTTCTCGAGTTCATTCCTAGTCTTCGTGAGAATAAAGTTGGTCGAGAAGTTTTACTTAGTTTTGAAGATAATGTTTGAAGCGTTATAGAAATTGCTTGCCAAAACAATGCAATGAGCGATGGTATGTGCTTAGCTCGTGCTGCTAAAATTATTCGTAACCAAATGTTCAATGAATAACCGAAATTAACGAATCTTTTTAAGATTATTTTACTAGTGAAAACTGTGTTCCTAACCAATGCGTTTTGCTTTGCCGAATGGTACTACTTGGCGGCGCATTCACTGAAAGTTTTGAAAAAAGAGAAGAATCGCAAAGGAACATAAACTTAGTCGCGACAAACATTGCCCAACTGATCAGATTTAACTGCAAAAAGAAAGTCACCCAAACTAGGACCAGTCAGCGCCACTCACTAGACCGAGAAACACCGTTACCTTTACATATTGATATCAAACTGTACAACGACAATGTGCAAAAAGAAGTGATTGACAACATGTGCGACCTGGGTTTGAGCGTAACATATAAAAGGGTAGTTCAAGTATCTGAAATAGTGGCTAGTAATGCGTGTACGTTGAGCGCTGCTACAGTAACCTCGTGCGCATAGCGGCTTCGTTTTACATGAGACGATTTAAGCATCCCTTCGGCTCTGTGTAGTTATACCGGCCTCCACTAAATAATCAGTCCAGCCACTGTCTTTCAATCATAGATATTACTGCCATTTCAATATACATTGGGCCTAGCATAACAATCGGTTTAGCTTCCCCATATATTTCAGGATATGACCATTGGATTTGTTTAGCGATGGCGTATAATGGTTGATGAGTAGTAATGACCGGTATATGTCCTGGATTAGTTTTTTTCGTGATTGTCATAATAATATTCATAGTATGGCGAACCATAGCGTGGGAGTTAATGCTTTCTCGCAATATGGGCAATACATGTGAATGACTTTTGGTTTTTTAGGATTATCCTTGCGCGCATGGTATACAGCCCATGGCAGAGTTTCTTCATCATTTTCTAGCGCAATTTTAGTATCATCTAGTTATTCTTTCAACTCTGCAGTAGGACTTATTGCACTGCAATCTCCGAAATTGTAGTTTATTGTTTGCATGGGAACATCCGACTGCTTTTTTGGTGTGGGTAAATACAAATACTAATAGTATACGAATCGGGAAGAGAAATTTCGAATTAGTCTTTCTTCGTTAGGTTTAAAGGCGGCTTTGCATTGCTGTTTTCTTCTGGGTGTAAAATAACGGATACAGTTTTACCGTGAAAGGAGTCCATTAAGGTGTTGGAAGAAGTACTCTGATCAATGTTTTCGATAGCCGCACATGTAAATATGTTTTGTAGTATACTTTTGGGACAAACAAACCCCTGCTCCTTGTATAGATCACACGCATTACTAGCCACTATTTCAGACACTTGAACTACCCTTTTATATGATACGCTCAAACAGGTCGCACATGTTGTCAATCACTTCTTTTCGCACATTGTCGTTATACAGTTTGATACCAGTATATAAAGGTAACGGTGTTTCTCGGTCTAGTGAGTGGAGCTGACTGGTCCTAGTTTGGGCGACTTTCTTTTTGCAGTTAAATCTGATCAGTTGGGCAATGTTTGTCGCGACCAAGTTTATGTCCCTTTGCGATTCTTTTTTTTTTCAAAATTTTCAGTGAATGTGCCGCCAAGTAGTACCATTCGGCAAAGCAAAACGCATTGGTTAGGAACACAGTATTCACCAGCAAAAGAATCTTGAAAAGATCCGTTGAATTTCGGTTATTCGTTGAACATTTGGTTACGAATAATTTTAGCAGCACGAGCTAAGCACATACCATCGCTCATTGCATTTTTTTGGCAAGCAATTTCTACAACGCTTCAAACATTATCTTCAAAACTAAGTAAAACTTCTCGACCAACTTTATTCTCACGAAGACTAGGAATGAACTCGAGAAGCTGTTGTTTCAGTTTCGTTTTGTTAAATTCAAAGTTTTGCAAACCTTGCTCTTGCATTCTTTTCTTAAACATTGTGGTTAGATTAACAAGACGAAAAACCGGAGCTTCAGCACTGTACAAGTAACACTCTTGAATGTACGTTACTAACTCACTCATCGTAGAACCGTATGCTGTTTGAACTACTTCTGGTTCAGGTACTGACTGCTGACTTTTAATACTGCGAACTTTGTTGAGCAGCTTAATATAACACGATTTGTGATACTTGGATTCCATGGCAACTAAAGCGGTAGAGTGCAACTTCTTTAAAATAATTTCATCTTGTACCAAAACTGCATGTCGATGAATATCTGATCAAATTTTAAGAGTTGATGCTGTTCTGTGAAAAAGTTGATGAGATTCCCAGAACACACCGTTTATCGTTATCACGGACTAATTATCTAATTTGTTATAAAAATGTCAGATACTTAAATGAAGCAATGACATGGCTACTGGTTAACCGCGCGCCAACAAAGAATAGCCACTGACACGGATGCGCCAGCGGCGCGCGCCCCCACCCGTTTTCGCGAACAGGGTTGCCAGACGCTGCGCAAATAATTACCTTGCGCAAGGTAGAAAGATTTTGTATTTATTTTTAGGAAAAAGAAAAAAAAAAGTGTGATTGCCTTTTTCTATACAAATTGAATGTTACAAAAAATAAATCGAGTCTTGGTGGTGACATCCGATATGGAACAAAACTAATGTATTCTGCTTGTTTATAAACCGATTTTCAAAATTTTTATGGCGTTTTATAGCTTATTAATGTAGCATTCATATCTTGAGACAATATTTTACTTTCAAGTTACTAGTAAAGTTGATAAAAACAAAAAACGAAAGTTTTTTTGGAAAAATTTAAATAAAACTTGAAATTTCTCACAAACTATGGTATTTACAAGGTCAAATGTGGAAACAATATTATAGCGCATTTAATTTTGCTATTTATGACACCCCGCACAAGCTTACATGTGACATACTTTCTGTTGTATAGGCAATATTCTGAACGCAGCAGCGGCCATTTTGATGACGTCATAGCTGGTGACTGAACCACTTTAGAAACTGTCTCCCGGTGGTTTTTTAGTCAGAATAACATGCTTAACAACATACTAAAACATGGTGCTGGTTTCATCAAAAGAACCTTTCGGGTCCTATATGACACTAAGGGAAGCGACTATAACAAAAACCTACGTCAGACTAATTGTTACGCAGTAATTTCCTTGATGAGGTGTGTTGATGCCAAGGGCTTATCAATTGTGGAAAAAAAAACTGAAAAAAAAGTAACAACCCGACTTTCCGAGGTTTTTCGTCTGTAAGTATATATGTTCTTTCAGTTGAGTTTGTAGCCTAAACGGCTTGATAGATTTTGGAGTTGGAGATGTTAATTAGAATCGTCTTGATATCCTGAGTGACAGGATACTTTTTTTTATTCACAATTTCTAAGCCCTTGGCATCATCTCACCTGATGGTAAGTGACGATGATGCCGAAGATGGAAGCGGGCTTGCCAAGATTCCCCAATGCAATGGAGAACTGGCTGTCTTATCTTTAAGCCGGAACTCAATGTTGTTAACACTGATGTTTGGCGGCAAGACTTAGATAAGATGGTGGTAGCTAGCCAGGTGGGCTTAGAAAATGCCCTACTACCAACCAAACCGAGTCTTACAAGTTGATTCCATCGGGAATCGAACCCGTAACCTCCTGTCTCTAAAATATATTATCAATATTTATAGTACCTATCCACTCTCCCTCTATGACCCAAAGCGCTAGTACACCCTGTATCATACTGACCTTGACCTTGATATCTTAGAAGGAGATACTTTATATTTGCTGGCGAAATATTTACTTATTAGGGTTCCGTAGGCAAACTAGGAACCTTTATACTTAGTTTCGCCATGTCCGTCTATCTGTCTGTCTGTCGGTTTGCTCAAAGATTAATAAAGCTTTAATACTGTTTTACAAATCTTAAATGAAATAGAATAATATCTGTAAAAAAAAACTTAATAGTACCTCCCCTGCATGTAAAAAGGGGGTGATTTTCTTTGTTCAAGTACCTTATCGTCAGACTATCAGGCGGTCGTTGGGGCAGAAAAGTTCTCGAGCGGCGACCGCGCACCAAAAGACGTAGCGTACTTATGGTAAACCGATGAGCTGGTCAAGGTCGCGGGAAGTTGCTGGATGCGGGCAGCGCAGGATCGGTCGTTGTGGAAATCCTTTGGGGACGTCTTTCAGCTGATATGATGATGATGTACCCTATCGTATAGGCTGTCGCTCAAAAGGTATTGCAAAACCACTAAAAGGTTTTTTAAAATCATTTTTCCGATAAATCATTCATTTCATCATCATCATATCATATACGTCCCCACCGAGGGGCTCGAGCCTACCCTGAATTAGGGCGATCGGGCCTTAGTCGACCATGCGGGCCCAGTGTGGGTTGGTCGACTTCACACACAACCTTCGAGTTTCTACGCAGGTGAGTGTGATGCAGGTCACCTCACGATGTTTTCCTTCGCCGTTAAAGCAATCGGTGAGTACATGTACGTAAGTTTCGAAAAACTCATTGGTACATTGGCCGTCCGAATTTGAACCCGGCACCTCTGGTTAGGAGGACCGAGTCGTTACCGGTTGAGCCACCGACGTTTAAATGATTCGTTTACTAAATATTATAAGTTTTTAAATGGTGACTTTTGTTGGTTATGTGTCCCCCTCTTCCCCTCCCCCCACCTTATCAGTTAAACTTTTCAGGAAATCTGGAAAGTATTGGAAATAGTAGGGTATGTAATAAATTGAAAAAGAAAATTATCACGGCCAGACAAGTAGGCTGTTTTAGTTGTAAAAAGTTGATAGATTTTCCATACAAAATGTTCTACTCCAACTGGGAAAACTTTTCTGTGTAAGTGGATACTTCTTTAGTTGGGTCTGGTAGGGCACCAATTCAGAATTTTGTACGTCACATCCGGAACAACGTTTTATAACGCAGGAGAATTTTATTTCTGATTGATTAGAAATTAATAAGTTTTTAGGGTTCCGTACCCAAAGGGTGAAAACGGGACCCTATTACTAAGACTCCGCTGTCCGTCCGTCTGTCTGTCCGTCTGTCACCAGGCTGTATTTCATGAACCGTGATAGCTAGACAGTTGAAATTATCACAGATGATGCCGCTATAACAACAAGTATTAAAAATTAAAGAAAGTGAAAGTCTCCATATTGTTACGCAGTAATTTCCTTGATTAGGGCGATCGGGCCTTAGTCGACCACGCGGGCCCAGTGTGGGTTGGTCGACTTCAAGGGCTTATCAATTGTGGATAAAAAAAACTGAAAAAAAGTCACAACCCGACTTTCCGAGGAGGGTAATCTTTTTCGTCTGTATATATGTTCTTTCGGTTGAGTTTGTAGCCTAAACGGCTTGATAGATTTTGGAGTTCGAGATGTTAAATAGATAAGATGGTGGTATCTAGCCAGGCGGGCTTAGAAAATGCCCTACTACAAAAGTACTACTAGGTGTTTTTTTTAAACGTGAAGAAACTAGCGCCATCTAGTATGATGGTACGGAACCCTTTGTGCGCGGTTCTGACTCGCAATTTACCGGTTTTTAATCAATCATGATTTGCCATTATTCACTCATGATCAAAATAATAAAGCTTTTGAAATGACCTTATAAATACGTAAAGAGGCGGGATAAGAAGTAATTTACAATTAATATAAGTAAATTTACAATACACAACCCGCTGTTTCGAAAATATACATTTAATTTTTAAATAAAAGACTACGAAATCACACCCCGGAAACTACGTACAACGGTCGTGAAATGACATTTCTGAAAACAAATGACGGAGCAAACAAAATCACGGCGAAATCCCATACGTTAGACAACCAAACTATAACCAATCTGTATCAATGTAGGTGACGAGGGAGTGAGATCGCAATCTAGAGAGCGGCAGGGAGTGTCCATACTGTATGTTAATACTAATATATAATTTGACGGAATCCTACTGTAGAGATCGAATGACTCTACGTTCAGGCGTCACGCCTCTTTTGCATATTTCTTACTCGTGGGTCGTTTATAAAGTAAATGATTCAAATAAGAATTAATTTTTAAATCGAATGTTCGATAGAAAATTCCCTCTCGTATATCTACCAGATACGCTAAAACTACCACATTTATGATATAGCGTCCCTACTTTCCTACCCTTGGGCATACAGTGAGGGCCGCTATTCCTGCCAACACCATAAGGTGAAGACAAGGACCAGTTACGGTAGGTCTTGCCGCCAAGACGCTTGTCCCGGTACTCTGCAAGGCGAGTGCCTCGTGGAAGAGAACCACTACCTACTGTCCAGGTAGGTGTTTGATAGAACAGTTGAGAATGTGTCTAGATTGGGCACTGGGCACAGTATTATGATATGGCTTACAGTAGCGCAACACCTTTGATGTCGCACGATGCGCTACCGGCGTAGGTACTAGCCCATCTAGCCGCTGCCCCGCAAGTACCCTTCCGTTGCTCTGGGTAAGTACATTCGTTGCGCTACTGTAGGCCGCTGTATTGTAATACTGCGCCCTGGGCCAGGAAGCATCCATGTATGCTTCGAGTCGTATTTCTGAATAGAAATGGTGTAACAGTATATTAACATTTCGTTCCAATAATAAGCCAGCCGGCAGAGCCCCCTTTACAAGTGAATAAATATACAAGTTCGACGTATTCACAAAATCACACAAATAAGTATTTTAATATAATCCCTAGCATAGGTTAGACGACGAGGGTCCCAAGTCCCAAGAGCTACGTTACCCCTGATGACTATATGGTCTCATACTGTTTGCGCACTTGGCCATTTTATTATAAATTTGTAATGTTCTCGTTGCCCGTGAAGAGTTTATAATTTATACTGTTTATTATATTTGCTATCAATTTGAGACACTGTGTCGTAGGCATACTTATAAATTTTTCGTCTACTATGTAGTAAGTAACATTTAGTTTAGTTAGTAACATTCTGTAAAAGTACTTCATGGTAAGTCGCCTTGAGCAAAGATTATAGACTATTTATATTTACTACGTAGTACCACACCCTGGACACTTCATACAACGGGCCAGAAATGACATTTCAAAAAAGGAATGACGGAACAAACAAAATGGCGGCGAAATCCTGTACGTTCGACAACCAAACTGTAACCAATCTGTATCCATCTAGGTGACGAGGAGCTGAGGTCGCAATCTACAAAGCGGCAGGGAGTGTCCATACTGTATGTTAGTACTAATATATTATATACTTTGGTAGTACCATATGTACCTTACTTATATATTTTAATAGTTTATTTGTGTACATGTCTGCCATCGCAACTAAAACTTACTCATTCCTGGGTATGCTGGAAGAAATTTCTAATTAGAAATAAGTAATACCTTTTGTATAATTTTATTTTCTGCCTGTTATGTGTATCTTTTTTGTACACAATTAACTGTTAAATCAACACATCAGCTCATATATACGTCCCCACCTAGGGGCTCGAGCTACCCTGAATTAGGGCGATCGGGTAAATTATTGATAGGATGAATTAGACTCGACCACGCGGGCCCACACACAACCTTCGATTTTCTTCACAGATGTGTGCAGGTTTCCTCACGATGTTTTCCTTCACCGTAAGAGCGTCGGATAAACGTACATATGACATCGAATTCCGAAAACACATTGGTACGTGGCAGGACTCTAACCACGACCTCCCGGATAGAAGGTAGCGGCCCGTTCAAATTTGCCGTTGCGCCACCGACGCTAACTGTTAAATAAATATGCAGGCGCGCAAAACACATCAGTTAAACCATACATAACCTGTGGTAGTGCTGTTATAGTTATAGACATACTCGTAAATACAGACCCCTGAAAAGGAATGCAATGCAAGTAACTAAAATTACTAAAAACAAGTTGAAATTTAATTTGGTATTTTTACCCAACTGCGCCAGAAGGAGGATTATGTTTTTCGAGTGTATGTTATGTATGTATGTTTTTATGTAATGTTTATTTCTTTGGCTCGCTCTGTAGCCTTAACGACTTGATGAATTTTGGAGTGCAAAGTGTTTTTAGATTCGTCTTAATCCCGTGAGTGACATAGGATACATTTTATCAGTCTGGCTTAAAAAATGAGGGTTAAGTTTTAATGCAGTCGGGTTTTTATGTTTTAATTAATTCCTTAAGTTATATAATTATTTTTAAGATTTAAAACTAAAAAGTGGGGCAATTTCATTTCATGCCCAGGACTTAGGTAAACTATTCATGCATCAATATCGGTTGCATGCGCCCCACTTTTAAGGGTCCCGAAGTCAACAAGGAACCCTTATAGTTTCGCCGTGTCCGTCTGTCTGTCCGCGGCTTAGCTCAGAGACTATTAGCACTAGAAAGCTGCAATTTGATATGGGAATAGATATTAATCACACCGACAAAGTGGTAAAATAAAACCTTAAAAAAAATAAGGTACCTCCCTTTAACAGGCTGTAACAAAATTGGTGTAGTCCCCGTTAACTGGGGCTTCTACTCATCATACTGAAGAACCTTTGTTCTACGACTTTGCTGTAAAAGTAAAAAAAATGTATACTCTTCATACAAATCGATCAGCTGATCGACCGATTTTGTGCATTTTAGTATGGAAGGTTTAAATATTTTTTTTGAGAAGTGACTATGGGTTCCTTGGAGAAAGTTGTTGTAGGTCCCGTTAACTGGGGGTTCTACTCGTCATACTGAACAACTTTCCCCAAGGAACCCATAGGCTATTCTTAAAAAAAAATGTGGACCATCCATAGTAAAATGCACAAAATCGGTCGATTAGCTGATCGATTTGTATGAAGAGTAAAACATTTTTTTTACGTTTTCAGCAAAGTCGTAGAACAAAAGTTGTTCAATATGATGAGTAGAAGCCTCAGTTAACGGGACCTACACCAATTTTGTTACACCTGTATAAAAAGGGGGAGACTTTATTTTGTTGACGTAGCCTATAGTACTAATATAAAGGTGTTACAAAATTGGTGTAGGACTGGACTGGGGGTTCTACTCAAACAACTTTCCCCAAGTAACCCCTAGTCAATTCTCAAGAAAAATTTGGACACACCATACTAAAATGCACAAAATTGGTCGATCAGCTGATCGATTTGTATGAAGAATCAAAAAATATTTTTGCGATTGCAGCAAAGTCGTAGAACAAAAGTTGTTCAGTATGATGAGTTGAAGCCCCAGTTAACGGGACCTACACCAATTTTGTTACACCCTGTATGCACTTTGCCTATAGTGTGGAGTATCGTTGAATATGTAGTAGGTCTTTTAAAACTACTGAGGGTTGCTAAAACCATTTTTCGATTCGGGATTTAAACCACTATTTTAGGACATCTGAAAAAAAAAAATAGTAGGACATACAATCAAAACTATCACGGCTAAGTAGGCTTTCCTTGTTTAGGAATAATAGTCGACCAACTTAAACACATATTGTTGGATTTGTAAAAAGTTTGTTCTATTACCAACTGCAAAAACAATTTTGTTTTCTTAAAGTAGGTACACGTTTATTTTTTGACAACCCTACTTTGAGGCCGACTTGCTCTTGGCCGGTTCTTTCTTTCTAAATCTGACGAATTATTTTATTGCTTTTAAATCAGTTTATTTTGATATTACTTGAATAATTATTTCCTGTTCATAACATTGCCTTGTCTTTATGTTCTGAGCTACCTATGTTTAAAGTTTCGATTCTCTAGCCCATCGAGAAGTTAATTAAAATCGATTGCAAAGTGTTTACCAAACAGACAGACAAGAAAGCGAGCTTATAAAAACATCGGCCAAGTGCGAGTCAAAACAGCACACATAGAGTTCCGTACCATCATACTAGATGGCGCTAGTTTCTTTATGTAAAAAAACACGTTTTTTGATGTTATTTTTTTCTTTTTTTCTAGTTTTAATTTTTTTTTTATTATTATTTGAATAAGGCACACCAAAGGCATAAATACTACACGTTTCCATAACATAGTTAGATCTTATTCTAATACAAATCCTTATTATAGGTGTACACAACATTGACATAAAATTATTGTTAAAACAACATGGAAAATACTAACTATGAAATTAATGAAACATTACTTTTAAATTTTGGCAAGGAGTTAGAAAATATATCAATTTTGGATAGTTTAGAGTTAATGGTGTTGTAATCTATACATATTCTACAGAAAGGAGAATTCGTACCTATATTGGTTCTGAAGAAGGGAATGTGAAAGACTCTTGACATAGGATATCTCGGATAATTGCTCGGAACAGACAAAGATATATAGTCAAATACCTCCTCACACTTAATCATGCCCCTAATGCATTTATAAAGAAAGACAAGGCCAAGACGTTTACGACGCTCAGATAGAGTATCAAGCTTGAAGTGTTTTAAACGTAGGCTGTATGGAGTCCTGTGCGAAATGCCCTGTGATACAAAAGCTAGATGCCTGGTGTAAGCCCTCTGCAAAGATTCAAGTTGTTGTGTTTTAACGGCATACAAAGGATTCCATGCAACACAGGCGTACGCTGACTACGCTCCAGGCTCTTATACAGAATAATCTGTTTGGATATTTGTTGTTGTAGTAGTTATGGCGGCAACAAAAATACATCATTTGTGAAAATTTTAACTGTCTAGCTATCACGGTTCATAAACTACAGCTTGGTGACAGACGGACATCGAAGTCTTAGTAGTAGGGTCCCGTTTTTACCCTTTGGGTATGGAACCCTAAAAAGGAAAGTGGAAACCCAGTAGTTTGCCAACTAGCTCGTTTTTCTAATTGGCGCATTTCGCCAACTTGAGCTAGGTATTCGCCTACCATATATTCAAAACTTCCGCGAAATGCAGTGAGACAACGTAGACCTAGATGTTCTTACTTTATAGTTGTTCTTTCGATAACGTTAATACGTTGAATTTTATTGTCGTTCACGTGTTTTCATACAAAACTAATTTAGACCATTTTTTGTTTATTTATAATCAGTAATTTAAAAAACGAAAGGTATAAGCCTAGCTTTTATTCTGATTGACAACCTATCAATAATTGGTCCAAATCGCTTAACATGTAAGAGGTAAACATCGTTAACGCCATTTGTATGAATAGTCGCAGCTTCACAATCCTCATAAGGAGTTAAACGTCAAATCTTGAGATTGCACGTAACAAAAAAATAAAAATACAATTTAATTTTGTAAAAAATCTTCATGGATTTTAATAAAAAAATCAAATTCACATCACAATTGCTTCATTTATATCTTAATAGGTTTCTTTGTACCTATCGTATACTAACACTCAACATAAATGTTTTTATTACCTGCTAAGTTGTTTAGCATTTCATGCAAAACTCGGGGCTTATTCGTCTGCTACATTTGAAACAATTTTAACAAAAACCATTTAAAATGCCAACATTGACAGTCAATACGTTCACCGCCCAAACTCAAAGACAACAAACTTACATTCTAATTTAATAAATGGAAAAATCGTAAACAATTTTTGCTAAAAAAAACCTCTTAAAATTATTTTGTACCACATTTTGAGATTGGTAGTAGGTATGAATATATCCTTGAATCACAGAGTTACAAACTGTTATAGTTAAAATTATAAATAGTACCAATAAAATACTCCTAATTTTGTCATGGAATTCGAATACGTATCATTAATTAAAATAATAAATTGTAAACAAACATAGATTAGCATTATTTCAAAGCATTAAATACACAAGGGTTGTTTATAATAAGTCCGAACCATCTTCAGAGGTAATTTCACTCACAAAACTGAACACCTTTGTTCTACAACTCTGCTGAACTTAAAAAAAACTGTATTTCATACAAATCAATCAGCTGAGCAATCAACTGTTTATAAAAAGTTATTTACTTGCGATTTCAGCAATGTTGTACAACCACAGAGTTGTTTATAATAGGGATAACGACAGCATCAGAAATAAATTATGAACTCTTGATCACTAAATTGGCCCCCTACTTAAACTTTGGAAAAACTGACTCGTTTTGTTTTCCATCAAATCTTCGATTTTAAATTCAAAAAAATCACAAAATGAGTATACATATGACGATGCGATACTATGACTTCACGCCTAGGCATTTCTAACATTTTAGAACAAATTGTTGTTTTTGACAGGTGATAAAAAGTAGCTCAGATAACTAGCATTCGTCATCCCTATTACTTGAGGTTAATTAAAGATAACCCTTCAATATGAATTAAAAGACAAAACACTATTTCTTGAACGTAATCTCAGTAAAACAACGTAGACTAAAACAAGTATTAAAATCTAACATTAAAATGAGACAATACAGGGAAACCTACATGGGCAGGCTTTGATAACTAAATCTATGTAGAAATATCTATAGAAAAGAGTCTATGGTGTGAAATTGAAATCATGGACTTTCCCATATTTAGGCCGTCAGCCTTGTTTCCTGCTTTTGCAATCATCATGTCACGTCCCCACCGAGGGGCTCGAGCCTACCCTGAATTTGGGCGATCAGACCTTAATCGACCACGCGGACCCAATGCTGGTTGGTCGACTTCACCCACAACCTTTGAGTTTCTTTGCAGGCATGTGAAAGTTTCCTCACGATGTTTTCCTTCACCGTAAAAGCGTCGGATAAACGATAAACGTGCATACAAAACCGAAATTCTGAGACACTTTGGTACGTGGCAGGATTTGAACCGCGACCTACCGGACATGAGGTAGCGGCCCCTAGCCGTTACGCCACAGACACATTCAATAACAATAAAAAAATATTCGAGAATTTGTGCATACGTTGATAAGATCCAAAATAGGGACGTCGAAAGCCAAACCACTTAAGCGTTTATTCATTAGTTTCACGCAGTAAATCAGATACTCGTCTGAGCACTTCTACCACACCCTGGAGACTTCATACAACGGGCCGGAAATGACATTTAAAAAAGGAATGACGGAACAAACAAAATGGCGGCGAAATCCTATACGTTCGACAACCAATCTGTATAAATCTGGGTGACGAGGGGGTGAGGTCGCAATCTAGAGAGCGGCAGGGAGTGTCCATACTGTATGTTAGTACTAATATATATATACTTTGCTTCTGCTCTGCTCGAGACCAAAATCTTTGCAAAAATATAAACAACATTATTGTGTTGAGAGACGCCATCTGATGAATAAAATGTAACAACTCGTATAAACTTAAAATATTACTTACCGACGACCTGGTTAAGATCGCGGGACGCCGATGGATGCGAGCAACGCAGGACCGGTCGTCGTGGAAATCCTTGGCGGAGGCCTTTGTCCAGCAGTGGACGTTTTTCGGCTGATATGATGATAATGCGACTACCTGACGTTCAGCCGGATTTCCCTTCGGCTGATATAAAGAACACCGCATTGTATGAGCACTTCGCGTTCGTCAAAGAGTCTCTGTAACGTGGCGCCCACATACAATGTGTCGATACGCCGCTTTAAAACTGAGTAAAAAACTCCAAATTAAACCTGCTTCGGGGGGTACCTTTTCACGCTAAAATAAGACATACTAACCTAACCGGATAACCGTCCGTCCATCCGTCCGTCCGACTGTGTTATTCGTGGTTTTTTTAATAACGCTAAACGTTGGACGCCGCTTTGTAGAACGTATCACCACCACAATCTGGCTGAACGTGAGGTATCCGCATTACAAAACAGCGACTTTTTCAATCCGGCACGCCTACTTGTAATACCGCATGTTATACGATGTTGAGATGTTGTCAAGGGTTTACCAATTGTGAATAAAAAAAAATTGATGCGAAAAATATGAATTATTTGATTGTAAATGATAAATTACACTCGAGAAATTTCGATTAATTAAAATATTCCTGTCACCAGTTCTAGTTATCTATGGATTTGAATCATCATACTAAAGTTGTTCAGTCTCCTTTCATCAAAAGAAACTTAATTTAAAACATGGCTATGATTTCAATTTCACCCTCTATAACAAGGTCCACAACTACTTTAGTTTTTATTCTTAAACTTCCTGGCGTTCTCCAAAAACGTGTTGTACTTCCATTTTTTGTAGTTCATTATATTTTTCCCGTTCATTATTGTGTGCACCATTATATTGGGATTGTACTCCAAGTTTGTGAGAAGCTGAAATAGAAAGTACATTATTGCAGAGGCTAGGAAATGAAATCAAAGTAGTAGTAAAGTTGTCGAGTGGCGACTGAGTACGAGAAGACGTAGCATAGGCAGGTCTTCCACTCGGTAGACCGACCATCTGGTGAACGGTCGTTGTGATAATCTTTGAGGGAGGCATTTCTCTATCCGTGGACGTATTTCGGCTCATATTATGTTGATAAAATAAAGAATCTGGACGAACTAAACCCGCACTTTTTTTAAATAACAGAGCAACGAGAAGTGTTTGGGTGTGTGAAGAGGCAGTGTTAGGTGACTTACATGTACGATTGGCTGGAATATTTTTTTTTACTTTGGGTGTGAGCAGGAAGTATTGCGCGTTGTCTGAGATAGTGGCAACTTATACGATTAGCTGGAACATTTGGTGTGAGCAGGCAGTATGAAGTTACTTGTAGTATGGAACATTTTGTACTCACTTTAGGTGTGAGCAGATAGTATTGCGCGTTGTCTGAGACTATTGTGACTTGTAGGATTAGCTGGAACATTTGGTGTAAGCAGGCAGTATTGAGTTACTTATGTGGAACATTTTGTACTCACTTTGGGTGTGAGCAGGAAGTATTGCGCGTTGTCCGAGACAGTGGTGACTAGTACGATTAGCTGGAACATTTGGTGTGAGCAGGCAGTATTGAGTTACTTGTATGGAACATTTTGTACTCACTTTGGGTGTGAGCAGGAAGTATTGCGCGTTGTCCGAGACAGTGGTGACTAGTACGATTAGCTGGAACATTTGGTGTGAGCAGGCAGTATTGAGTTATATTTATGGAACGTTTTGTACTCACTTTGGGTGTGAGCAGGAAGTATTGCGCGTTGTCCGAGACAGTGGTGACTTGTATGATTAGCTGGAAAATTTGGTGTGAGCAGGCAGTATTGAGTTTCTTGTATGGAACATTTTGTACTCACTTTGGGTGTGAGCAGGAAGTATTGCGCGTTGTCCGAGACAGTGGTGACTTGTACGAGTAGCTGGAACATTTTGCGCTCATTTATCGGGTCCATGCCTTGGTTGATCTCGTCCACGCATCTGTGCCAAAGAATACTGAATTGTAAAAATGGCATACGGTTTAATTGAGAAGTCATCATCTCAACTGATGGTAAGCGACGATATTGCCAAAGATGGAAGTGAGCTTACCAAGACTCCACACGCAATGAGGAACTGACTATCTTGCCTTCATACCAAAATACATGAATGCTGTTAAAATTGATGTTTGACGGCAAGACTTAGATAAGATAGTGGTAGCTAGCCAGGCGGACTTAGAAAATGCCCTACCACCAACCAAACCGAGTCTTACAAAATTAGACCCCGCTCGGAATCGAAGCCGCGATCTCCTGGTGTGAAGCCAATGTACCAACCATTGCTCTACGGAGACGGTTAAACGGTTACTGTATCTATCGCTTTCCGCTCAAGCGCGAAGACCTGTATACCTACATAACAAGTCATAAATCGAAAACCTTTAAACAAATGTTGAAAAAAAAGCACGAACAATTGATATTTTGTTCATGGAGGTCGTCGGGAACCAGAAATGAGAAGATCCATAGGAGAACAAAGGTAACTGGTAACTGGTTATAGAATCGCTAAACTTAAGTGGCAGAGGCGGCGCACATAGCTCGTAGAACAGATGGCCGTTGAGGCAGTAAATTTTTATTTTATTTTATTATTTTATTTTATTCAAGAACACAACAGTCACATAAGTACTTAATTAAATGAAATTGTTAAATTTAGACCTACGGTTCTCTTAATTAAATCTTAAGAATACAGTGAAGGAAAATAATAAAGTATTCAATGGAGCAATATAAGTAGAGGCACACCAGAAACTCATGGATCAAGGAAAAAAGATCGTATATGAAAATTGTCAAATGGAATAGAAAGTTGCATACTTTAATTTTTTCCCATTCCCCATGAGACTCTGAAGTGCCTATTTCACTTTCCACTATCAGTAGAGTGTAGAATTTGTAGAGTGATAACCGCGTGCCGGAAGACGAGTTTAGGCTAGATGACTTCGGTTCTATCGACCGCCGCGCTCAGAGACGTTTTCAAGCTAGTTTGGAGCTTCACGTCCTCACCCCCTTCTCCATTCCATCGTCGGACGACTAGGCGCGGAGATCTATTCCACCCCTTTGTCGTAAATGTTCCACCTATACGCACGAAGCGTTTTAATTCATCGTTAATCATGCGAACGGCCAAGGAGTGGAACTCCCTGCCGGATTCTGTGTTCAGCCGATTCGTATAATTTAGGAATCTTCATAAGAGAGTGAATAGGCACTATTTAAGCTTGCGTGTTACATCCTCGGCTGCATTGACACTTGCCGTCAGGTGCGGTGTAGCCAAATGTACTCAAATTTTTGAGTTTTACACGTTGGACCGACGATCTTGTGAAGGTCGCGGAAAGCCGCTGAATTGGTTGCTGTGGATATCTTTGGGGGATGCTCCAGCATTGGCCGCTTTTCGGCTGATATGATGATGATGGTTAGGTAAGCGACCTCATCACGGTTTGCACCGGCATGGATGACTAACCTGAACGGCACAGTAGTCAGTCTCTGCAACGCCATAAGATACAAGGCCGTTGATAAAGCTCGTTCGCCGCCGCTTTGCGTGTGACGCGTCAGTTGTTGTAATTCCTCCATTGCGCGAAAACGCACCAGGATGGATATGCCGTATTTGTCGAAGTCCTCCTGTTGATATAAAGAATTTGGGTTAGTTTGAAGCGGTTGTACCTTAGTGCGATCAGGCAAGTTAACTGACCATAAGCGCAGTCATTACTAGGATAGTATCCACTTTAATTCATTACAATTTTTTTTAACATCTTTCAATATTTTTCAAATATTTTCATTTTTTTTTTCAACGGCCTCCCACCCCCCCCTTCCCCTGGTACTGTGACAAAGTCAATCTTTTTGTTTTTTTTTAATATGCTATATCATCATTTTGTCTATTTTTACTTCTTATTATTTTGTTTGAATTGAAATTTCGGATTCCTCCTCATTATCAATACGATTTGACTATTTTTCCATATTCTCCATTTTTAATAACTAATTTTAAATACAGGGTGTAAAAAAATTGGTGTAGGTCCCGTTAACTGGGGGTTCAACTCACCATACTGAACAACTTTCCCCAAGGAACCCATGGTCAATACGCAAAAAAAAATTCAACGCTCCATACAAAAATGCACAAAATTGGTCAAACAGCCGATAATGTTGTAAGTATGAAGAATTCAAAAATGTTTTGCGATATCAGCAAACTTGCAGAACAAAAGTTGTTCAGTATGAGTAGAAGCCCCAGTTAACGGGAACTACACCACTTTTGTTACACCCTGTATACAGGGTGTAAATTTGCATTCTTGCAATATTAACGGTGGTTAATATATAGCTGAGCGTCGGTGGCTCAACCGGTAACGACTCGGTCCCTCTAACCAGAGGTGCCGGGTTCAAATCCGGACGGCCAATGTACCAATGAGTTTTTCGAAACTTACGTACATTTGTTGCTTAAACGGTGAAGGAAAATATCGTGAGGAAACCTGCACACACCTGCGAAGAAACTCGAAGGGTGTGTGTGAAGTCGACCAACCCGCACTGGGCCCGCGTGGTCGACTAAGGCCCGATCGCCCTAATTCAGGGTAGGCTCGAGCTCCTCGGCGGGGACATAAATATATAGCTAATACTAAATACAAATCTTTTTTTTTTTCATTAAAAATTTGAGTGCGTTTGGCTGCACCTCACCTGATGGTAAGTGCCGATGCAGCCGAGGATGTAACACGCAAGCTCAAATAGTGCCTATTCACTCTCGTCTTGAAAATCTACACTTTTTTTTTGTTTTTAATGTTTTTTTTATCGACAATACTAAGTTCACAGCACTAAATTAAATCGAATTCGCTCAACACTATCCGCAAGACCGACATCGGTTGCGGCGTACTTAAAAGAGTCGGTCTCACTCAAAGCACAAAGGGACCGTGTTTGTCAGTTCAGTAGCCGCCGCGCTGCCTTTAGAGACACTTGTGTATGCTTCGCTCGCTCGCTCGCAGCGCAACGGCAATCAGTGGGTAGGACGTGGAGGCCCCGTGGCCTGGCCAGCACGACACCCGGACCTATCCCCGCTGGATTATTACTTGTGGGGCGACGTGAAACGTCTAGTGTACAAGGAGGAAATTGAAAGTGTGGTTGAGTTACGTGAGAAAGTGTTAGCAGCGTTCGGACCTGTAAAACAGAATACTTTTGTTTTACGTAAATTAAAGCGTAATTCGCGTCGGCGTGCTCGACTGTGCCTCGCGCAGAACGGTGATCATTTCGAACAGTTACTGCGTAGCACATAAACTTGTAAGTTATTGTTTTTTTTTTGTTTATTTATGTGTAAATAGGCTGATTTCAGACTTTTAACTACGCCAAAAATACCTAAAAGTGCATTGGTACATGCATGCGAACAGAAAGTGGTGAAAATAGTAAAAAAGGTGTTTTTGAAGGTCCTAAGCCCTTAAAGTAGGAAGGAAAATTTGAAATCAACTGTGTACGAATGAATAATTGAATGAGGGGTGAATGAACTGTCCATTTGTGAGTTGACTTCACAGTCGCGTATGATGTGTTCCACTGGGAACCTACACAAAAATGGTTTATTCTTACGTGAACCTCAAAACAATTTCATGTAATAACTTTTTATCTTTCAGATATCAGACTTTCTGCATATGCTGAAGTGATTTGTATAATTGTTAACTACCGCCTCTATAAATATTGCAAGAATGCAAATTTACACCCTGTATATTCAGTTTATTTTGGTGGATTTATATATTTTGAAAAGAACCCTGGGGAGACTCCATCATCAATTATTCATCTTCCATTTCGTGCTAGCGACAACGTAGTGGAGGGTACGCCGCCCGCCGCAAGTTCCACTGATAGTGGACATTTATTTCGGTCGTTTCGTGCTTCGCAAGACACGTGAAGCCGTTGTTGCCGGTTGCTATCAATAGATAGCTGTCATTAAGTTATAGCTCGTAGAACAGATGACCGTTGGATAACCACGCACCAGCAGACGTAGCGTAGGAGGGCCTCCCACTTGGTGGACCAACGACTTGGTGAAGGTCGTGCCAAGCCAAAGAATTTCAAAAGTAGTGTATACACTTTAATTTCCTATCTTGCTTACGTGTTAAAAGTTTTGTTGTTGTCCTTTTTCAAGACATTGTTATTTTTAAATTTTATGAAACACTTGAAAAGGTATTCTTACTGAATAGTTACTCTATCCCCATTCTGTGTCCATTCACACTTGGCAAGCGTGTAATGATAAAATAGATATCTGGCCCCAATATGTATTCCGCTTGGCAAGCGCATAATGACTGCACAGTTAAGACTGTGGCATAGTATTCTGTCCGCGTTCTTTAACCCGCTTGGTAATAGTGTAATGACAGAATAGTACATAGTCCATCCCCATTCTGTATCCCAATTGGTAAGCATGAAATGAATGACTGAATAGTACATAGTCTGTCCCTATTCTTTTTCCCGCTTAGTAAGTCCCCATTCTGTATCCCGCTTGGTAAGCATGTAATGACAGAATAGTATTTAGTCTGTCCCCGTTCTGTATCCCGCTTAGTAAGCATGTAATGACAGAATAGTACATAGTCTGTCTTCATTTTGTATCCTGCTTGGTAAACATGTAATGACTGAATAGTACATAGTCTGTCTGCATTATTTATCCCGCTTGGTAAGCATGAATTGACAGAACAGTACTTGACTGTCCCCATTCTGTATCCAGCTTGGTAAGCATGTAATGACAGATTAGTACTTAGTCCATCCCCATTCTGTATCCCGCTTAGTAAGCATGTAATGACTGAATAGTACGTAGTCTGTCTCCATTCTGTATCCTGCTTGGTAAGTATGTAATGACAGAATAGTAATTAGTCTGTTCCCATTCTGTATCCCGCTTAGTAAGCATGTAATGACAGAATTGTACTTAGTCTGTCCCTATTCTGTATCCCGCTTGGTAAGCATGTAATGACTGAATAGTACGTAGTCTGTCTCCATTCTGTATCCCGCTTGGTAAGTATGTAATGACAGAATAGTAATTAGTCTGTCCCCATTCTGTATCCCACTTGGTAAGCATGTAATGACTGAATAGTACATACTCTGTCTCCATTCTGTATTCCGCTTGGTAAGCATGTTAAGACAGAATAGTACATAGTCTGTCCCCATTTTATATCCCGCTTGTCAAGCGTGTCATGACTGCATAGTAGACTGTCCCCATACTGTATCCCGCTTGTCAAGCGTGTAATGACTGCATAGTAGTCTGTCACGGTTCTGTATCTCGGTTAGGAAGCGTGTAATGACTGCATAGTTAGTCTGTCCCCGTTCTGTTCCCGCTTTGCATAATATTAATGACTGAATAGTAGTATGAGATGTGACATACATTCACCTCTATGGAAAACTGTGGCAGAAAATCGGTCACAATGGAAGGTGATTGACTTTGAAGCACAGAGACGCACAGAGCTTGCTAAGCGCGTCGAGCTAAAGGCCCGACCACCAGCGGCCATAAAATATAATTTCGTCGGGGGAGAGCTGACGTGCTGTGAGTGTGGCCGCACATTCTCTACAAAAATTGGCTACGTCATTCACGTAAGAGCGCACGAACGTCGCTCTAATCCATGATTGCAGTCGCCGTGGCTGAAATCGGTCTGGATTGATTGATTGATTTGATTGAATGGTAGTAAAAATAAAACCACTCACGTCACTCCCGCCCTTGTCAAGTTTGATCTCTCCTGCGCAGTCCAGCTTTGAGAACATATCGCCGAAACTCTTGTCTATGTCGCGAAGCAGCTGTTCTAAAGGTGGTAGCCATTTAGTCCTGAAACGAAATTTTTATATGTAACTTTGGTTGTAATGATAAGTATTATTTTTGTTAGAGGGCCTTCATATTAAGGCGCGGACAGCCACGCGATGGCTGAAGCGCGGCAGAGTTCTATATTAACTCAGCGCCAGTGAAGTGTAAAAAATGACGGGAATAGGAATGACCCGACTGTTTTTTTCATAGTTATCAAGTAACCTGCTGAATGAATTATAAGTCTTTTGTATTGAAAATATAATATGTGGTAGTGCGGAACCCTCGGTGCGCGAAGCCGACTCGCACTTTGCCGGTTTTTTTTTACGGGAACCGTGTTGCCACTCCAGAACGGGCGGAACTAAAAGGCAACGAGCGATTCAAAAATTGCTATTATCACGTTCGAGTTCACGTTTTTTTTTTGAATAAATCTTGAATTTTGAGCTTTTAATTGAGTCAGCCGTAGTTAATACGAGAGAGGTGCTAGTTGTTACTTTCGAAGGACGAAGGAAGGAAGAAGTTATTGTGATGGCAAAAAAATATAGTTAAGATTTTAATGGGGCCCGATTGTCATACACTAATAAGTCTAATACACAAAAAATAAAACCAGCCAAGTGCGAGTTGAACTCGCGTGGAGAGGGTTCCGTACAATGCCAAAGTCAAATACAAAATATCACATTAGAAATCCTCACAGTAGGATGCGAGTTACTTTTTTTATTATGAATAAAAAATTCCACCCCTTGGCCGTTCGCATGATGAACAAAGAAGCAAAACGCTTCGTGTATAAAGGTAGAACATTGACGACAAAAGGGTGGAACCGCCCTCCATACCTGGTCGTCCGATGATGAAATGGAGAGGGGGTATGAGGTCTTGAAGCTCCAGGACACACTCTCCGAAATGAATCCTGTAGAACACCGATAGACAGGCGACTTTGTGGAGATGCTCGAGGCTTTGGAGCCTGTTTGATACAAGTTCCTCGCCGCCAATGAGTCTCCTAGCGCGTCGGTCGATAGAATCCAAGGCATATAGCTGGTAACGAGCCGATCCGTCCCACAAGTGAGAGCAGTACTCCATCCAGTTAACTACTACTAGCGCAATCTAGTGGTGTTTTAGTGAACTTCTGGTTTTTTAAATACAAATTTTAGTGCGTTTGGCTGCACCTCACCTGACGGTAAGTGGTAGTAAGGATGGTAACACGAAAGCTCAAAAAGTGCCTATTCACTCTCGTCTTGAAGATTCCTAAATTATACGAATCGGGGAATACAGACGGCGGCAGGGAATTCCACTCGTTGCCAGTTCGCATAATGAACGAAGAAGCAAAACGCTTCGTGCGTGAAGATGGAACATCAACGACAAAGGGGTGGAATCGCCCTCCGCACCTGGTCGTTCGGTGATGAAATGAAGAGGGGAATGAGGTCGTGAAGCTCCAGAACAATGTTTCTGAAATGAATCCTGTAGAACACCGATAGACTATTTTATGTTATGACTAGAACTATTTTCCGTAAGTGAACGTATTATATTGAGTTTACCACTTTTTTTTTAAATTGACAGAATTCTTATAGGTTTTCACAAAAATATATTTAAGATGACACAATAAAGTTTCGAAAACTTTTTTTTAATTTCCTAATTTGTCTCCCGAAAATAACCCTTATTTAAAAAAAAAATATTTACTTTGCACATCTGTGTTTGGGTCATAGGATTACACCATCCTACCAAATTTCACCTGCTTTGGTCCAGTAGATTCGGAGCAAATTGGCTTGGACAGACGGACGGACAGACAGACAGACGCACGAGTGATCCTATAAGGTTCCGTTTTTTTTTGTACGGAAACTAAAAAACAATTAAAAGTGTGTGTGTGTATGCGTGTATGTGTGCGTGCGTGTTCGTGCGTGCGTGTGCGTGTGTGTGTGCGTCTGTGTGTCCGTCCGGTGCTCAATTTCTCAAACTACTGGACGGATTTGGGTAAAAATTGGGTTAGAGCAATATTAATTTTACATGTTTAGCCGTTTTTTTTTTCAAATTTAAAATACTCACTATTTTTTACTCATACATGGTTCTTTCGATTTTGTTACAGCTTTAAGGGCCTACAGCACGCAGTAGTTCGTTATTCAAAGAAAGATAGGAATAAGGTATCTCCTATACAAATCCAGGTTATTTGATAATTTTTCTCAAAAATGGCTGCACCGATTTTACAGAAACTTTGTAAATGACTAGGACTTGAGTGAGGCATACTGCAATAAGTAGTTAATTATTCTAGGAAAAATCCGAGTGAGGTACCTCCTATACAAATCCAAACTATTTGTAAATTTTTCATCAAGTCTAACTTTGTTCTTTGCTACTTAAGTAAGTGGAGCATGCTATGCTCGGAGTTTATCTGTGTGATCGTATCAGTGTGTTGCGTGTATACCTATGTCCCTCTCGTTCGTGCGACAGTCTTAAAGTGAATTTATCGGACTATATGGTGTTCTCACTTGGCTGTATGAGATTTGTGGTATATGCCTCTTAGTGTGTTGCGTGTATACCTATGTCCCTCTCGTTCGTGCAACCGTCGTAACGTGAATTTATCGGACTATATAGTGTTCTCACTTGGCTGTATGAGATTTGTGTTATTTGCCTCTCAGTGTGTTACGTGTATACCTATATCCCTCTCGTTCGTGCGACCGTCGTAACGTGAATTTATCGGACTATATAGTGTTCTCACTTGGCTGTATGAGATTTGTGTTATTTGCCTCTCAGTGTGTTGCGTGTATACCTATGTCCCTCTCGTTCGTGCGACAGTCGTAACGTGAATTTATCGGACTATATAGTGTTCTCACTTGGCTGTATGAGATTTGTGTTATTTGCCTCCCAGTGTGTTGCGTGTATACCTATGTCTCCCTCGTTCGTGCGACAGTCGTAACGTGAATTTATCGGACTATATAGTGTTCTCACTTGGCTGTATGAGATTTGTGTTATTTGCCTCCCAGTGTGTTGCGTGTATACCTATATCCCTCTCGTTCGTGCGACCGTCGTAACGTGAATTTATCGGACTATATAGTGTTCTCACTTGGCTGTATGAGATTTGTGTTATTTGCCTCCCAGTGTGTTGCGTGTATACCTATGTCTCCCTCGTTCGTGCGACAGTCGTAACGTGAATTTATCGGACTATATGGTGTTCTCACTTGGCTGTATGAGATTTGTGTTATTTGCCTCCCAGTGTGTTGCGTGTATACCTATGTCCCTCTCGTTCGTGCGACAGTCGTAACGTGAATTTATCGGACTATATGGTGTTCTCACTTGGCTGTATGAGATTTGTGTTATTTGCCTCCCAGTGTGTTGCGTGTATACCTATGTCTCCCTCGTTCGTGCGACAGTCGTAACGTGAATTTATCGGACTATATGGTGTTCTCACTTGGCTGTATGAGATTTGTGTTATTTGCCTCCCAGTGTGTTGCGTGTATACCTATGTCTCCCTCGTTCGTGCGACAGTCGTAACGTGAATTTATCGGACTATATGGTGTTCTCACTTGGCTGTATGAGATTCGTGTTATTTGCCTCTCAGTGTGTTGCGTGTATACCTATGTCCCTCTCGTTCGTGCGACCGTCGTAACGTGAATTTATCGGACTATATGGTGTTCTCACTTGGCTGTATGAGATTTGTGTTATTTGCCTCCCAGTGTGTTGCGTGTATACCTATGTCTCCCTCGTTCGTGCGACAGTCGTAACGTGAATTTATCGGACTATATGGTGTTCTCACTTGGCTGTATGAGATTCGTGTTATTTGCCTCTCAGTGTGTTGCGTGTATACCTATGTCCCTCTCGTTCGTGCGACCGTCGTAACGTGAATTTATCGGACTTTATGGTGTTCTCACTTGGCTGTATGAGATTCGTGTTATTTGCCTCTCAGTGTGTTACGTGTATACCTATGTCCCTCTCGGTTCGTGCGACAGTCGTAACGTGAATTTATCGGACTATATAGTGTTTATATCGGACTATATGAGACATGACAAGTGTAGTACTTCTTTTAATAAATATTTTTATCTTAGCATTGACATGAGTGGTGCATGCTTGCTTAAATGTTCGTGCGGATGGTGGCGCATCGGGAGCCGGGTCGTTCCTTTACCTCTAATATGGTTGATGGGAGCGACGGCCGTGTGAACTAGCCTAATTCGCTAGATGGTTGATGGAAGCGATGGCTGACTCTCGAGTTACACTCGTGACCGGGTGCTGTCCGTGTGAACTGGCCTACTCTTGTTAAATGCATTCAATGATTTATAAGTATAACTTTTCGTGTCATATTGTTTTCATGTTATAATGACATAATCTGGTTTATATCAAGGATTTAATTTTGACGTTATTAACTAATTATTGTTTATTTCTTGATTCTTCACAAATGACATTGTTATTATTATATTATGACTATTAGAAAGAGTGTTCTCACTTGGCTGTATAAGATTCGTGTTATTTGCCTCTCAGTGTGTTATAAGATTGTTGCAATCAAAAAAATACTACTCTCCAGAATCAAATTGCATACCCATCTTCCGGCTCGTTAACAGTTTTTTTTTGACGATCCTGAAATTACGTATTTCCTGTCTTCTTTTTTACAATGTGAGGCGAATATTATAAAGCGTGTTGACTAAATATGCATACTTGCATTTTCAACAATAATAAACATAATAGGATTCCCATGTAAATTCTGTGGGACGATCTAAGTCGTGTTTTGTGTTTTTTTTATTTTAGAACCTGATTATGAACCCGTTGTGTGAAGTCGAACAACTCGCACTGGGCTCGCGTGGTCGACTAAGGCCCGATCGCCCTAATTCAGGGTATCGGTGGAGACGTATATGAGCTGATATGATGAGTTTAGGAGAAGACAGGCTTCGCAGGGCACGTTAAGACGTTGGTGCCGGTTGCTATCACTAGATGGTAGTAACCTTTGTACCTAACCATGAAGAAACTTAGAAATCTAAATGAGTATGAAGCACGTTGCACACGTCCGTCCCTACACAAAACCGAAAGTAACTCAAGTAAACTAAAAAAAAATACGATTTGGTATACCACAAAAAGACTTACTTGATAAGCTCCATCTTCCTCTGATATTCGCTGCTCATGCTGGTAGAGTTAGATACCTCAGATCTTAGACTGGCTATTAGTTTCTCCCTTTCCTCGTATTCTTTTATAATCTGAAAAACAAATACACCAATGTTCAACTAATGGATGCTGTCCGGGTGCCGTCCGTGTGAACTGACCTATCATACTCTTGTCATAGCATAATATTCAATGTTTTTAATGTATAACTTCACGCGTCATATTGTTTTCATATCCTATTGACATAATTTGTTTTATATCAGTGATTGTATTTTGACGTTATTAACTAATGATTGTTTATTTTTAAATTTCTTTACAAATGAATGACATAAGTACCTATAGTAAATACTATTTTATAACTATCAGAAAAAAATGTATTTTGCACCTATTGAAAAAAAAGGAAAAACTTAGATTATTCAAATTGATTTTCATTTCAACTGAACTTACGCTCGCTCGAAAGTCAAATCAAGAATTAACTTGCCGAATTTACATTATCTTACGTACCAGTAAACTCATAGCCTTCTAAACAAACTTAATTTACAGTTACTAATAGCTTATGTAATGGGTAAAACCTTCAAAATCATTAAGCCCCTTTAGCGAGGTTGAAACACTGATCTATTGCTCTGCGCTGTACAATAAATGAAATAGTATAAAAAAGTTTCTAAGCGGCATATTGGACAAAAAGTCAGTCGAAAATTTGTGTTTATAAGTATTTATCGATAGTTGGATGTTTATCCGGATAGACGCCCATCAATAGCACTAGCAACGATGTACCTTACGATACCTCCTCGAGTACCTCTTCCCAGAAGACCGCACGATACCTATTTGAGTACTACTTCCCAGAAGACCGCACGATACCTATTCGAGTACCTCTTCCCAGAAGACCGCACGATCCCTATTCGAGTACCTCTTCCCAGAAGACCGCACGATACCTATTCGAGTACCTCTTCCCAGAAGACCGCACGATACCTATTCGAGTACCTCTTCCCAGAAGACCGCACGATACCTATCCGAGTACCTCTTCCCAGAAGACCGCACGATACCTATTCGAGTACCTCTTCCCAGAAGACCGCACGATACCTATTCGAGTACCTCCTCCCAGATGACGACAAAATATTGGCGGGAGTAGTGAGTTTACCTTCTTCACGTAGTAATAGGTTGGTACTCTTAACCTTTGTGATACACTGACATGTGTGTAGATAGACTTACCCTTAATCTGCAGCTCTTAGCAATGCTCCTATGTTTATATACACGTACGTCGGCCCGCAGAACATAATGTCACGCAAGTTAAATGATTCGGAGGAATAATCTATCCTAGTCTGCAGCTCATATTAATTCTCCATAATGTCATATACCTTCTCATCTCACTTATGCATCGTCGGAGGAATAATCTATCCTAGTCTGCAGCTTATAGTAATTCTCCTGCAACCTGTTTATATCAGACGCAGAACATTATGCCATACAAGTTAAATGGTCGCTATTGCCTAGACCTACCCTCTCATTTTCCTTGTCCATACAATCCATCCTAGTCTGCAGCTCACAGCAATGCTCCTACAACCTGTTTTTTTCCGACAGCAAAACGCAATGCTATATAAGGTTAAATGATCGCTACTGCTTAGACTTACCCTCTCATCACCCTTGTCCATACAATCCATCCTAGTCTGCAGCTCATAGCAATGCTCCTGCAAACTGTTTACATCCGACGGCAGAACATCAAAGTCATCTTTGTATGGAAAATCGTTATCTTGAGGCATTTTTCCATCACAGGAGCGTTTTGCCTCTTCTAGTTTCTGTTTTGCATTTGTTTTCGCTCGAGTGTGTAGGTTTTCTATGTTTTCTAGTGTTGCCTGTAAAGAAAAACTTAATATTAGTGTTGCTGGTTTTTTCCTCTCTATGAGTACTTACTAAAACATTGATACCTTCTTCATAAAATTACAATCTAGGATAAGGTTGATTTCACAATTAGAAACCTAAGTACTTCGAAAGATGTAAACTTATATAGACCGGCCCTATTGGTTCATTATATCATATTAATATCATGTATCGGTTACATTAATCTCATAAAAAATACAACTACACGCAAACACACACTCACACCATTGTAGTCTACCGAGTCTCGATTAACTATAAACAATGACAGACATCGAGAGACGTACTGGGAATGAAGTACGAATTTCGACCTTCAACCGATTTAGGAAATACTGATCGAATAAGGCGACATGAGCGAATGCACTCATTCTGTAGGCATCAAAACCGCTGTTCGCGTAGGCTGGTCTGTAGCTCTTATATTGGTCGAAGGATGTATATACCCCAATCACATTAATCAGTTAGATTTCATTTTAACTGTAAGCTTTGTGATCTATAGACCTAGCGAGATTTTCGAAATGGTTAAAATATTGTATTGCTAAGGTTGCCTCACAATAAGGGCGCTCTGTTGTCAATATTTTGAGATCAAATTACTTTGCTACCAACCTCAACACTTGAACATAAGCATCTGTTAAAAAACAACTCTGTTTAACATGTCAAATACCTATCTTGATAAAGAGTATGTAAAATGGAACGTAAACGTGCCGGAAATCTTCTAATAATCATTAAATAACTAATAACAAACAAAATGGCTTAAAATGGTCTTCAGCTGTTGTTTTTATTCGTACTTCTTTTGTTATAGTCTTAAGGCCATCTCAAGTGGAATATGGCCTTGATATTTGAAAGACACTAATACATGAATGTTGTAGCCGTGAATTGAACGGCCGCGGTGGCGACATCTAGTTATTGAGCCAGTGGACGACCTAGCTACTGCACCTCAGAGGTAATCAAATTTCAGAGGATTTACATATACAAGTAACATCCCATTGATTGGAACAGTTGTCTCTTTTCTTTTACTTTACGTGTAAACAGTAAAGAAAATAACCACACTGTTGCACTTTTTCAATGTTTTTTCGTTTCAATTAAAAATGACAATTAATATGTGTGTATTTAGACTAATCGAATAAGATAATTTGGAGGTACAAAATCCGTATGGTTCGCCTGTAAAATGCAAATCTCTGTTTTAAAATAGGTTTCTTTGACATATTTTTTCTGTACTAAAAGTTAACGAATCGTGTTTCTGCTACTCACAAAATGAAGTCATTGAAATGTAAAATCAGGTTACAAAATATCACTTTTATATTTTGTAATTGCTGAGAAAAATCGAGATCCCTGCGACCAAAGTTTCCAATGCGTCGCTTCAACTGTAATATGTTATAGTATACAGGGTCTTCGGCAGATGGTTGAAAATACGAAAATGGGGGATAGGTGGGGTCGCCTCCCACCTATTTTGAGAATTAAAAAAAATCTAGGACTTGTAATTTTTTTACAGGTTTTTTTTCCTTTTTTTAGAAATTTTGCCTTTTTAATACCTTTGAACACATGTAACTTTTTGTTTTTTAAAGCTAGCTCCAAAATCTTTTTTTTAATAGACTTTTATAAGATTGTCGGCTCTAAAAAAAATTATGTTTGTTTCAAGTTATTGCTAAAAACAAAAATGTGGGCCCCCGAACTTAAAAAAAAAGTTGAACAAAAATTTAAAACTCAACTTTGCGATGCATTTAAAAAAAAATAATGGGACTGGAAGGCTTCTGATTTTTTTAAAACATCTCTAAAGTTTAGGCTTTTGAATGGTATGTAATTTGTTTCGGTATCTTTTTTGTAACCGGAGTTGTTAATTTTTTTTACTCAATTGGACCATGTTGACGAAATTCCACTAGTTACATGTTTTGTGAAATGTATCAAATGCAAAGTTGAAAATAATGTAAATACTTACTGTTGGGACGGTTACAAAGAGCAGGTACGTTTTTTTACATTCTTGCACACACATAATGGCTATCTTTTGTCATTTATTGGCATATTGGAGTTAGCACTTCCATATGCCAATAAAATGTCCGCATATTCCGCATTGGTAAATTGAGCCATTTTAAACCACAACAAAGTCTTAACAAAACGTCTGATAATAACAAAAAGTGACAAACAACAAAAAAACTTAACAAAATCACAAACGTTAATAACGTTAACGTTTTTTTTTTGTTTTCGTTAATTTCACTTTGCTGTGTTTGTGATTTTGATAAGTTTTTTTGTTGTTTGTCACTTTTTGTTATTATCAGACGTTTTGTTAAGACTTTGTTGTGGTTTAAAATGGCTCAATTTACCAATGCGGAATATGCGGACATTTTATTGGCATATGGAAGTGCTAACTCCAATATGCCAATAAATGACAAAAGATAGCCATTATGTGTGTGCAAGAATGTAAAAAACGTACCTGCTCTTTGTAACCGTCCCAACAGTAAGTATTTACATTATTTTCAACTTTGCATTTGATACATTTCACAAAACATGTAACTAGTGGAATTTCGTCAACATGGTCCAATTGAGTAAAAAAATTAACAACTCCGGTTACAAAAAAGATACCGAAACAAATTACATAACCATTCAAAAGCCTAAGCTTTAGAGATGTTTTAAAAAAATCAGAAGCCTTCCAGCCCCATTTTTTTTTAAATGCATCGCAAAGTTGAGTTTTAAATTTTTGTTCAACTTTTTTTTTAAGTTCGGGGGCCCACATTTTTGTTTTTAGCAATAACTTGAAACAAAAATAATTTTTTTAGAGCCGACAATCTTATAAAAGTCTATTAAAAAAAAGATTTTGGAGCTAGCTTTAAAAAAAGTAAGTTAGTAAGTATTTATTTGCTTTTAAACAAGGTACAGTAAGTAAAATGATGTTCGTAATTAAAGTAGGAATCACTTGTTTAGCCATATAAAACAACAGCATGCAAATGTTATTACAGTATTAAATAGATAGAAACAAAACAAAAAAAACTTCAAATTTAATCATTGACATACATCATAATTTGTGACCCAAAAACTCATCAAGAGAATAAAACATATTATGAAGAAGCCATTCATGTAGGGTTTTCTAAAATCTATTGAAAGGCAGGTATTTAAACGACTGCGGTATTTTGTTATATATGACGTGACCCATCCAATAGCAATTCTTTTGATAATTAGTAGTCTTGGGAATTTCGCTCATAACTAGCCTGTTGGGTTTTCTTTTCACTCTTGCAGTTACTTCACTCGCTTGCTTGTAGAATGTTTTCTGATATTTTTTAACAAATTTAGCCATTTCAAATACGTAAAGACAAGGCAGCGGCAAGATTTTTAGGGTCTTAAATAGCGGTCTACATGATACGTCCTGTGCTACTCCGTATATTGAACGAATACATTTTTTTTGGGCTATGAAAACACTCATAACGTTTGTGCTGTTGCCCCAGATTACTATTCCATAACGAAGGATGGATTCAACGCAAGCATAATAAGCTGTGACAGCCGTACTTCTAGATGCAACTCTTGTCAGTTTATAGAGAGCGAAAGAAAAACTATTAATTTTGGCACATATTTTTTCAACTTGGTCTTTCCAGTTTAGTTTGTCATCGATTGTTATGCCAAGAAATTTAACACATGTTGCCCTCTGTAGAGTTTGTCCTTTATAATTAATACTAAGATTTTGTTTATTATTATAATTAATGAATGTCGATTTATTAAAATTAATTTGAAGATTATTATTGTCAAGCCATTCGATTATTGATATTATTGTATTATTAATGTCAGACACGTGATTACTCAATGTCAACTCATTATTAGATGTCAAATTATTATTGGATGTCACAATTACTGATATGTCATCTGCGAATAAAATAGTCCTATGTTTTGTTACGTCTGGTAAGTCATTTATATAAATGAGGAATAATAGTGGGCCAAGCACACTACCTTGCGGGACCCCATAGGCGTTGGTCTTAAATTTAGAACTGTAACGTTTCACGTGTTTATTGTCAAGCTTAGTTATTTGTACGCACTGTATTCTATTCATAAGATACGTACTTAACCATCCAAGTGCTGGTCCTCGAATCCCATAATTTTCAAGCTTTCGTAATAATTGGTCATGTGACACAAAATCGAAAGCTTTCGACATGTCGAAAAAAAGCACAGTCGTAAGCAGTTTGGAGTTTGTACTCTTTAGGACATCCTTAATTAAGTTAAATGTTGCCAGAGTGGTTGATTTCTCTTTCTGGAACCCAAATTGATAGTTTTTAATAATGTCATGTTTTAAAAAGAAACTCATTAGTTGTGTGTGCATTACTTTCTCAAAAATTTTTGAGAAAATGGGTATTAGCGTAATGGGTCGATAATTTCCCATATCGCTTCTAGGACCTCTCTTATATAAAGGCTTAACAATGGAAACTTTTAGTTTATTGGGAAATAATCCTGTTTCCAGTGAAAGGTTTATGAGATATACTAGAACAGCCTTAATCTGATCTTTGACTAACTTAACAACTTTGGTGCAGACATTATCGTAGCCCTCAGAATTCGTTGTATTAAGAGAATTTATAGTATCACTCACACAGTTTTCATCAATGGGAGCAAGGAAAATTGAATTATTTTGTAAATATTTAGTACCAGTGTTTTTAGTTTTAAAATTAGTTTTGTTAGTTAATTTAATGTAATAATCATTAAACGCTTCAGCTATTTGTATAGGATTAGTTAAAGCATTTCCATTATTGTCTATCATTACTGATCTATATTACATTTTCCTGTTTCAGTGTTAATAACTTCCCATGTTGATTTACCAAGGTTTTTACTATTTATTATGTAATTGTTGTTTGTTTGTCTTTTTGCGTTATAAATACACTTTCTTAGTAGTTTATTATAGTCAAAATATGTTTTTCTATGGTGTTCATTTTTGTGTATATAGTACCTATAACGAAGATTATTCTTAGTATTGCAACATTTCCGTAAGCCCTTTGTAATCCAGTTTAAGAACGGCTTACCTTTAGTTTTTATTTTTATGACCGGGAAACAAAGGTCATAAAAGAATCTAAAGAGTTCATAAAATTCATCAAACGCTTTATTAAGTTGAGATTTAGCAAAAACCTCAGAGAATGAAAGACCACTCAG
This sequence comes from Coleophora flavipennella, assembly GCA_947284805.1. Classification (NCBI taxonomy): domain Eukaryota; kingdom Metazoa; phylum Arthropoda; class Insecta; order Lepidoptera; family Coleophoridae; genus Coleophora; species Coleophora flavipennella. Next base: position 8,057,381 of record OX369290.1, read on the forward strand.
ACAGTTTCGAAATTTTACCACATTCTCATTTGAGTAGCTACGTTTATAAATGAATACCGACTTAGGTGCAATCTTCTTTGAATTAACCACAAATTTTAATACCTGAGCAGTATTATGATCAGAGAGCCACAAGGGCACAACTTTTCCAATTGCATTACTGATATTACTGAGCGCATGGTCAATACACGCTGAGCCTCTTGTAGGCTCTGTGATGTGAAGAATCAAGTTGAAAGCTGTGATAGTTTCCTTTAGGCGCTTAGTTGAACTGTTGTTATCCAAAGTGTTTATATTGATGTCACCGACCAGGACTAGTTTCTTTTTTGGATATTTCACAAAACAAAAAGTTACATGTGTTCAAAGGTATAAAAATGGCCAAATTTCAAAAAAAAGGAAAAAAATCCTGTAAAAAAAATTACAAGTCCTAGATTTTTTTTAATTCTCAAAATAGGTGGGAGGCGACCCCACCTATCCCCCATTTTCGTATTTTCAACCATCTGCCGAAGACCCTGTATTTTATATCGAGAGACTAAACGAAGCCATAATATACCAGAGGTGGTTTGACTCCCGAGCGTACGAGGGAGTCAATGAAACCGAGGTTATATTAATTTGGCGTTTAACTCGTATAGGATTCAAGGTGTGTTGAAATAGTCGTTCGAGGTGCGCACGACGCAACCACCGGTACTGACAGAATATCAGCGTTGTGGAGCTGTGGGAACACAATCCACAACATTATGCTGAGTCAGCGCCGTTTCATTGGCAGTACTCATCGTTCGTCCTGTTTGTGTTTAACTTAGTTTTTTTAATTTTGCTTTATTACGTCTTACATTTTAATCTTGTTATTTGTGTCAAATGTTTAAACTGTCAATGAATAAATGATTTATCTATCTATCTATCTATCTTTAGTCTCGAGGTGCAAACTGTACTTTTCACTTTGAGTGCGAGAAAAATAGTCAATTTAGTACAAAAAACATTTATTAAATATAATTTAATAAAATAAAAATCACAAGAGATTTTAATACACATGGCGACACCTTCTTTGCGGAAAAACCATGGAACTAAAACTCTCAACATTTTCGCATGAAGATGGTCCACACTCCACAGATAATAGTATATTTACTGGCTGTTTAAGTTTGTCTGTCACATTAAGGAAATTGAAAAACTAATTACTTTTCACTCCCTAGAGACTAAAGTGGTCACTTTAATCCCGCTTTGTAGGGCTATTGGCGTACTTTTAGAGCATGAGAAGTGAAAAAATATTAGAAAGACCGTAATTACCTTTGCATTGTTGTATTCGTTCTTCAGTTCTCGAAGCTCGGATTCTTGTTGTACTATCGCATCGCGAGCGAAGTCTAATTTGGCCTGCAAATTACAAACACATGAGTAATGATTCAATTCCAAAGTTGATTCAGCCTGTTACTAAATAGACTGAGTGCATCCTTACTGAAATATGTCTCCCATCATCATATCAGCCGAAAGACGTCCACTGCTGGACATAGGCCTCCCCCAAGGATTTCCAAGACGACCGGTTCCTCGCTGCCCGCGGGGCGGAGCACATTGCTCATAGAACAGAGGGCCGTTGGGGCATTAAAGTTCTCGAGTGGCGACTTTGCACCGGAAAACGTAGTGTAGGCAGGCCTCCCACTCGGCGGACCGATGACCTGGTGAACGTCGCGGGAAGCCGCTGGATGAGGGCAGCGCAGAACCGGTCATCGTGATGTCTCCCATACAAACTAATAATTCTAATTTATTGGAAACTAGCTTTTGCTCGCGGCTTCACCCGCGTGAACATTGTTTCTATGACTGTCTTTAAGGGTGCGTGAAAAGCGAGCCGACTCGCGCGCGTGAAATTGAGTGTTCTCCAGTTTCCTCAGGAACTATGTCGAGATATGATAATAGGGTATTTGACAGTGTTTAAAATAAATTAAAAAATATTATTCACTAAATAGCATTTCTCCTAAAAAAGCATAAAAACTAACATTTTATTCTAATTTCAATTTTATATTTATCAAAATCACTAAATTAGTTCGTCAAAGACAATGTCGTCACAAGTTTGTAACACGAACAATTTCAGAAGAAAATGTCGTTTTTGACAGTTGATAAAAAGTAACTCAACTATCTCAGTGCAAAAAAACAACAATTTGTTGCTCCGTTACGATGTTAAAGAAATAAAAAAATGTTTTTAGTTCCCTCGGGAACTGCATCGGACTATGCTATGTAAACGGGATAAAAGGTAGCCTATATCCTTCTCCATGACACAGGCTACGTGCATGCCTAATTTTGTCATGATTAGTTGAAGCGTGAAGAGGTAACAAACAAACAAATAAACACATTTTCACACTTGTAATATTAGTAAGGATAAACGCAAGAAAATTCATGTCTAGCTTGCGTGTAAAAAGTTTCATTAAAATTGGACAAATGTTTTCAAGAAATTTAAATTTTTATTTGGTTTACGAGTTTTGGTTGGTCTTTTGAGGTAAATAAATACACATGAAAAAAGCGTCGGTGGCTCAACCGGTAACGACTCGGTCCATCTAACCAGAGGTACCGGGTTCAAATCTGGACGGCCAATGTACCAATGAGTTTTTCAAAAAACTTACGTACATACTTACCGATTGCTTTAACGGTGAAGGAAAACATCGTGAGGAAACCTGCACACGCCTGCGAAGAAACTCGAAGGTTGTGTGTGAAGTCGACCAACCCGCACTGGGCCCGCGTGGTCGACTAAGGCCTAATCGCCCTGATTCATGGTAGGCTAGAGCCCCTCGGTGGGGACGTATATGAGCTGTAATGAATTGAAATACACATAAGTGGACGTCTTCAGTCTTTTATCATAGTCATCATCATATTAGCTCATATACGTCCCCACCGAGGGGATCAAGCCTACCCTGAATTAGGGCGATAGGGCCTTAGTCGATCACGTCGGCCCAGTGCTGGTTGGTCGATTTAACACACAACCTTTTCCTCACGATGTTTTCCTTCCCCGTAGGAGCGTCGGATAAACGTGCATCATCATCATCATATCAGGCGAAAAACGTCCACTGCTGGACAAAGGCCATACATACGTACATATGAAATCTAAATTCGAAAAACATTTGTATGTGACGGAATGGGGAATATGTAAAGTCCTCGCAGAATCAAATGCAACTAAACGTAAACAAACCTTATAATCCGTGATTATGGATAAACTTCCGATTCTTTCGAAGTGATATTCACATTTACACAATGTCCACAATATGCACTTTCACTTTTGTGCACCACACAGTATCTGCAGCGAGTAATTTCTTGGTATTTTTATGAAAAACATGAACACAAAACAAAATGCTATTCATTTCGGACAACTGAACAGATGCTTGACAGCTTCGCCATTCTAGAATCTATGGTTTAGTCAGAGGTTGCAAACATTTTGCAATATTGACGAATGAATGAGTGAATTTTAGTTATTTGAATATAACTAACTTGGAGTGCCGTACTTAATAGGTTAACAAGCGTATGCGCAGACTTGTGACGTGTTACCAAATGTAATTTAAAAAATGAAGATCTTTGTCAGTTAGAGCTAACTTTTTTGTGGTCAAAACCTTAATATGAAGAACGTCGACTTTATCACCATGATTTAGTACTTTAATTGGTTTAAGTTCTTTGTACTGGAATACAAAGAACATTGGTAAAATTGCATAGTAACGTGAATCTGACTTCTAGTTTCAAAATTATAATCATTTGTAGTGATTTATTTATGTTTTAGTGTATTAAACATTACCGGATAAAAGTATTTTCTAGAAAATTCACAATAAAAAGTTACTATCAAAAATACGAATTTTTTTCCTGGAATTCCCGGGCGTCAAAAAATTACCTAATAATATTATCAATAGGTCTTTTTTGGTCCAACTACCAAATACCAATATTAATTCGATCCCTGAAGCACCAAACTATCAAAAATACTCCCGGGCATCCGACGTTTCATTAACCTTAAAAGAGGTAAATGAAAATGGTTTTAATATTCACCCCACGCGAGTAAAACATTAGAAAATCAGGGCGCGTGAACCGTAGTGTTAAGAAACAGGTTTCCATCAATGACATTGGCCGTTCCATTTTATGCAAAAGCAATATAATAAACTGTCCTTGTTAGTAGTTAGGGGCGGGCTGATTTCCGCAACCAGGCGACCACTGCGCCCATTTTGCGTGAGTCCTTGTTAGTAATTATGTATTATATAAAAGTGTTTAAAATTGTAATGAAACAGAAGAACATATTTGTCCACGTCTGCGAGTGTTTTTACTACTGTTATTAGTGTTCATTTAATATACTATATAAAATATTTTCTAAAGTAATCATTAACAACGTCGACCCTATTACGAACTGATGAAATGAAACGTAGCTAAGGCCGTGCCATAGGGTGGCCATATAAGTTTATCTTTACTTGAGCGAAGATATTAAAAAAAAAAATATTTAAAAATCATAGTCCCACCTTGAAAAAAACTTTTTCATATTACCTTTTTATATATGTTTTAAGATAAGACGAAGACTGCTTCAGGTCCGTTGGCAAAATTTAAGATGAAGCCGTAATAAAAATATTTTTTTAGCAACACTGCTTCTATCCGAATTATCCCTAGTCTAGTTCAATCATTCGTCGCTTGTTTGTCTTACGTGTATTGTGATCTTCCTGCCTTACTGATTTTTTGACTTAGCTAACCCTTTGACTCTGATTTGCAAGTGATTTGGTTTGTGATACTGATATTTAACCTTACAAAAACTAGCGTGTACTTGGACTTGGAATTCGTACCTGATTTGGATTTCTTTCGTTTTTGGACAGTCTTCAATTAAAACGTTTATTTAAAAAGTCGATTACTTAATTCACTTGATACATTCTAGGCTATTTTTGGACTTTTAACGAAAACTTGATCTATAAAAATGAACAACTTTTCTCAAATATTTTTTTTTACGAAATCACCATAGGTTTTTTGGGGTATGTGGTTCAGAAGTAGAAGCCACTGTGAAATTTTGTCGGGGGAGGGCATTAAGAAGTAGCCCTGTATAGACAAAAATATATAAGAATGGATGAATCCAAAATTTTGTACCAAATGTTTAGTACATCTGAAAACTCTACTTTAGTCTATGATACTATCAAGCCGCCATGTTTGTTTACTTTTAGTTTCATTTAATTGTGCGGAGACCATATGTTTTTTTTTGCTTTAATAAACTCATATAAGAAACGGTATACAAAAAATATTTTTAATAACCATCAAAATAACCAAGATATAAGCCATTAAAGATTTATCTCTTTCTAGCAAAACAGAATGTAGCATAGAGTTTATATGGACCGTGTGTTTTATGTCGTCACATTTACATAGCGGATCTCCCTGTCTAATTAGTACTTGAAAATGCTTATATCTTCCATATTTCTTGGCCGATTTAAATTTTTATTTCACTTTTGACATCACTTTTTACGGAATTTTCATATTTTGTTAAGAAACGCAATAAAAAAAATTCATGCAAATAACCTATCTATTCGAACCACGACCGACCACCCGGACAAGAAGTAGCGGCCCCAGCCGTTACGCCACCGACTTTCGTCTTTACGTGGATGATAATGAAACTATCCTTACCTTCCACATGTCCCCGTTAGCAATCTTCGCGTGTAGACTCTTCATGACATCACACAAGTCCAAATGCAATTTGACCTGTTTCTTAGCGCTATCCTGCTCTTTCTTCCTACATTTGTCCCTCTCTTGCTGTATATTGAACGTGGCGGAGTTTCTTATGTGTTGGACCTTCTTGTCTTGAAGTTTTATTTGGACTCCTATTTCTTGGATCTGTTGACAATACAAAACAAAGTTATAAGAAAAGGGTTTTTTTCACAATTGGTAAGCCCTTGGCATCATCTCACCTGATGATAAGTGACGATGATGCCAAAGATGGAAGCGGACTAACCAAGAATCCCCAACGCAATGGGGAACTGGCTAACTTATCTAATCGCCACGCTTGGCAGGCGGGTTGGCAATCACAGTGTGTGATGTGATGGCACAGTACGCGTAAAGGAAGTTGCTGTACATCTTCCGGTTTAGTTTATAATTTTCCGGTGTACGACACCCACGGGGCTCATTAGAGTCGACAAAGGGACTTAAAAAATCATGTTACTTCATCTTCTTTCAAGAAACGTGCAATTGTGCAAACATGGAATTGCGACTAAATACACACTCACACACCTCCCCCAACACGCACACGTCACCTCCTCCCCTCCCCCCAGTATACACCTCACGCCCACGCACAGTAACACATACACTCCCTCCCCACGCACAGAAACACACACACATACACGTAGACTTATACTTAGAATACTACGCCTGTAGAATTATTGTATTTAAAATTCAAATAATAAAATTGTATGCTAGGTTTCAGGAAATAAAAATAGATAAAAAAATAAAAAACCGGCGGAACGTCCTTTTCGTGCATTGCAACACACCTGCAACCACACTGTGATCGCCAACCCGCCTGCCAAGCGCGGTGATTACGGCAAAACCTCCCTAATGAATAACACACCCAGAAAACGGCCCCTAGTCCCCGGCGGCCCTGCTATTTGTGGCTCCGGTAGCAGTCATGGTAACGGCGGGGCGGGGGATGCGACCCGGCAGATGCCAGGCTACCAAACCAGGCAGGCATCCCACGCGGTGGACCGACGACCTGGTGAAGCCACTGGATGCGGGCAGCGCAGGACCGGTCGTCGTGGAAATCCTTGGGGAGACCTTTGTTTGTCCAGCAGTGGAAGTTTTCCGGTTGATATGATGATGATGACACCCACGGAAGGAGATGGCCCTATTCTATACCGGGAGCCATACGGATAGGATGGTTTAAGCAAACTCAAATAATAGGTAAAATTTTCAATTTAAAAAAATAATAAAGAAAAATGTTGTAAATGGCCGACTAGGGATACATAATATCTATGGAACCGTACCTTTCCAGCGCCTTCTTGTACATTTTTTCTCCTGATAATGAGTTCGTTGAAGTTCACCTCCAATTTCGATATTTTGGTGTCCAGGTCTTGCGATCTCGCCTCCAGGGTTCTTGCTTTTTGGTCTAATGTTGATAACCTTCAATGGAAAATGATAATTATGTGAATTTTTCGGCCGAAGGTGGGCGAAGCCAAAAGTTTCCGAAACCGAAGCAGAAGCACTAATTACCAAGTAAGTACTACAAGCAAATCAGCGAAAGATGGTTTTTGCTTTTGTGTGAGTGCACACCGACAGTGTATAGCAACTGCCGTCTTGAGGCGAGCGATACAATGACTTGTAATTTTATCTGTTGCTCCTCCGCATTCTACCCTCTGTTCCCTTTAGCCACACTAGTGCAAAAATCATTTCTCGTCGATTTGACTACCATTAAAAACCATAAAGTCTCCTCAGCAAAGTATATATATTAGTACTAACATACAGTATGGACACTCCCTGCCGCTCTCTAGATTGCGACCTCACCCCCTCGTCACCCATATTGGTTACCGTTTGGTTGTCGAACGTATAGGATTTCGTCGCAATTTGGTTTGTTCCGTCATTCGTTTTTTGAAAAGTCTTTTCTGGCCCGTTGTATGAAGTGTCCAGGGTGTGCCTAAGTCCACCGGTATCCTCCCAAAATCAGGAAGGTTAGGCCATATTCCACACACGGGGGCCAGGTACGGGTTGGTGGAAGTTGTAGGGCTGGGGGCGAACTTTACTGTCAGCAGTTTTTGAACCCTTAACGAGCATCATCTTGTGATAGCAACCGGCTCTAACGGTTTTACGTGACCTGCGAAGCACGGATACGGTCGAGAATAACACACACATCAGCTCATATATACGTCCCCACTGAGGGGCTCGAGCCTACCCTGAATTTGGGCGATCGGGCCTTAGTCGACAAGGCGGGCCCAGTGCGGGTTGGTTAACTTCACACACAACCTTCGAGTTTCTTCGCAGATGTGTGCAGGTTTCCTCGCGATGTTTTCCTTCACCGTAAGAGCGTCGGATAAACGTACATATGAGATCAAAATTCGAAAACACATTGGTACGTGGCAGGACTCGAACACAGTGGTGGTTACAGGCTCAGAAACAGACATACAAACATACACCCGAAACACATTACTCTTCTTCTTGGGCAGTCGGGTAAAAATGCTACTACCTAACAGTCAAACCAATCCAGGTAATGACAGTGATTCAGGTCAGTTGACCAGGGCGATCGGTCACTACGCAAGTCGCATAAAGCTACGAAGACGGCTTCACCGATTTGACTGTCCAATTCCATATACACAATTTGGACCAAAGGCCTAACCGACCTGTCTTTTCTCTACAGGGTGTAACAAAATTGGTGTAGGACCCGTTAACTGGGCCCTCTACTACTACTCACCATAATGAAAAATTTTCTTCAAGAGGCCCGTTGTCAATTCGCCAAAAATTGTTGGAAGAGTCCATACAAATTGAGAGTCCAAATGCTTTATTTAAACCAGCCATGCTAATTCTTACAATATTATAAATGTGAAAACGTTTGTTTGTTACCTTTTCACCTTGACCAATCTTAATAAAATTTGGCATGCAGGTAGCCTGTGTCACGAGGAAGGACAAAGGCTACTTTATATCCCGTGAAAATAGCATAGTCCGATGCAGTTCCTGAGGGAATTGAAAATATACTCTTTTTTGGTTAATTTCTTTAACATCGCAACGGAACAATGGATTGTGTGATTTTTTGCACAGATATGGATGAGGGGGTGGGAAATTACATGATTTACTTATAAGCATAAGTCCTGTACTGTTTTTTGGCGTGTAATAAAGTATATTTTCAAATTCAAATTCAAATTATTTATTTCAGATAGTCAATCCATAATATTGTATTAGTAACAGACATGTTATAAAACTAAGTTAGTATCAACAGAAATGTCTAAAATATCAATTATAATAATGTCAAGCAGTCAAAGTACAATAATATTCCAATTAAATAATATTCAATGTCAAACAAACAAACAAGTATATATACAAGTAGTCTTAGTATATTTACTTACTTACTTACATAGTTACATCTGGAGAAAATGGAAGTCCACCGCGCACCCTCTAAGACAGTCATAAAAACGATGTCCACGCAGGCGAAGCCACGGGCAAAAGCTAGTGCTTGTAATAATAATATAAATAGTACTCACTCCTCATTGTAAGTGTTGATCTGGTCCATATCCACAGTCTTGGCTAGAAGTCTGGCCGGTCGTATCTCTATAGTGGAGCTAGATTTGACGCCACTGTATTTAGACACACGGACTGAGAATCTGTGGTTTTCTGGCGACAAAAATTTTGTTCGTCAATGTTTTTTTTAGTTGTTTTCAAACAAAATTAAGATATTTAAGCGTAGGAAGTCCTCCTACGCGGTGGACCGACAACCTGGTGAAGATCGCGGGAAGCCGATGGATGTGGGCAGCGAGGGACCGGTCGTCGTGTAAATTCTTGGGGGTGGCCTTTGTCCAGCAGTGGACATGTTTCGGCTGATATGTGGGTAATGATGAAGATTTTTAAGCATATTGTTTACAAGAGGTATGTTTTAACATTTAACTGCGGCTTTAATATCTGTGAAAACTTTATGACATCTGTTAAAGACTAACAGCCGCCGGCGACTTTGTTTGCAAGGGATTTATGATGCACCCCCCGCAAGAAACATGACATTATATTTTTTAGGGTTCCGTAGTCTAAGTAGGAACCCACATAGTTTCGCCATGTCTGTCTGTCGATGTGTCATTTTTACTCAAAAACTATTACAACTAGGTACGGTTATACTAATATGTGACGTCTATAAACATGTGGAAAAAAAATTGTTAAAAACATATTTGGAGAACTCCTCCTACATGTAGTGGTTTTTAGGGTTCCGTAGCCAAAGGGTAAAAAGGGTTATTAACAAAATCGTTACCCATACCAACTTTAAATTATTACTTCTTAAAAATGAATGGGCCGTTTCTAATGAAACTTTATAAGTCGCGAAATTCTAGTTTGTGGATAGATTATATTTTCGAAATACATTATTTTCAAAAAGTTTGGCGAATTTAAGATTACTATGGAAACCTTAACTCACTCACTATTATTTAGTGACAACACTATTATTATGAAATATTTGTTTTAAAAAATCGATAGTGCAAGTCAGAAGCGCACACAAAGGGTTCCGCACCATCATAATAGATGGAGCTAGTTTCTTCACGTTTATGGAGACTTTCACTTTTTAACTTTGTTATTAAAATCTCATATTTTTTTAAAAGACTATAGAACCCTACTTTGTGCGTAGTTCAACACGCACTTAGCCACTTTTTTATTTATCAACCGATTTAAAGGAGACATTAATACATACATGTAAGCTCAAGCTTATGTCAATACATCTCTGAAAAATACATTCAAAATGGTTCAGACATTATGGAGATAAGCACGCATAAACGTACTCGTATATACAAAAATTCTGCAACGATTGAAGAGGATTGTGAACCTATGGCGAATATTGGACTTTTCATACAAACGGCGATAGCGATTTTCACCTTTTAAAAACGATTTTGATATTTTTTTATAGGTTGTCAGTCAGAACAAAAGCTAGATTTATGGGTTTCGTTTTTATATAATTGATTAACAATAATGTCGGTGGCGTTGGTGGCGTAATGGCTATGGCCGCCGCCTCCTATCCGGGAGGTCGTGATTCAAACCTGCAACGTACGAATGTGATTTCGAATTTAGATTTCATATGTATGTTTATCCGACGCTCTTACGGTGAAGGAAAACATCGAAGAAACTCGCAGGTTGTGTGTCAAGTCGACCGACCCGCACTGGGCCCGCGTGGTCGACTAAGGCTCTATCGCCCTAATTCAGGGTGGGCTCGAGCCCCTCGGTGGGGACGTATTTGAGCTGATATGACACAAATAATGGCAGAAATTACTTTCGTATGAAAACACTGAACGACAAATAAAATTTAACTTATTAATTGTATGGAAAAAACCAAAAACAAGAAACCAAGATTTTGTTCTAATCTATCAAAAATTAGTCGAAATCGTTAATTTTTACAATTCTCCTAAAATATAATATTGTTAATATTAATGTTTTGGCGGCAAGAGTTAGGTAAGATGACGGTAGCTAGCCAGGTGGGCTTGAGAAAATTCTCTGCCATCAAACAAACTGAGCCTTACAAAGTTGGACTCCCCCGGGAATCGAACCCGCGATCTCCTAGTGTGAAGCGACTGGACTGACCATTACGCCACAGAGGCCGTACATATATCGCAAGTAACTTACCGGTGAAAAAGAAGGTAATATTCGGAGGTACATTGCCGCTGTTCTTGTATGTGTGGTCGTTTCCAATAGGTATCCTATGGATGTTGTAGTTTTTGCAGAGGTAGCGAGTTATAGCGTCGGGAGCGGTCAGAGTGTCCACGAGGTATGTGTAGAAGCCTAGGTAGCTGAAAAGGAATATAAAGACATGTGAACATGAACATGTGACGTGAACATGAACATGTGACGTGAACATGAACATGTGACGTGAACATGAACATGTGACGTGAACATGAACATGTGACGTGAACATGAACATGTGACGTGAACATGAACATGTGACGTGAACATGAACATGTGACGTGTACATCGAAAATTGTGCCTCTTTTTACACGACTGCCTCAGAAGGAGGGTATTCCGAGGGTTTCCCGATTCCTATAATTTGGGGATTTTCAAGGCAAGAGTGAATAGGCATTATTCGAGTTTGCGTGTACCATCCTCGACTGCATCATCTCTTACCATCAGATGATTTGCAGCCAAACGCACTGAAATTTTTAATTTAAAAAAATGTTTTTAGAGTGCATGTAGATTTTTATGTTCCCCGCTCCAGCCTGAACGGCTTATAGGATTTTAACGTATGAGGTATCGTTAGATTCGTCGTGATACCGTGAGTGACATAGGATACATTTTTACCCGACAAGCCAAAAAGAGGAGTTTAACCGCCTCCGTGGCGTAATGGCTAGCCCATTCGCTTCACACCAGGAGGTCGCGGGTTCGATTCCCGGTGGGGTCAATTTGTAAGACTCGGTTTGGTTGGTGGTAGGGCATTTTCTAAGCTCGCCTGGCTAGCTACCACCATCTTATCTTGCCGCCAAACATCAGTGTTAACAACATTGATGTGTTCCGGCTTGAAGATAAGATAGCCAGTTCTCCTTTGCATTGGAGAATCTTGGTAAGCCCGCTTCCATCTTCGGCATCATCGTCACTTACCATCAGGTGAGATGATGCCAAGGACTTACCAATTGTGAATAACAAAAAAAAAATGTTTTTACGCAGTCGAGTTTTTAATTTTTAATGAATTCGTAAAGTTATTAGTATTTAAGAACCTGAGCAACCACGTGTTTTTAAATCCACGATCTCATCTGATGGTAAGTGACGATGATGCCGAAGATGGAAGCGGACTTACCGGAACTATTCATGCCAAAATACGTCGATGCTGTTAACATTAATATTTGGCGGCAAGACTTAGATAAGATGATGGTTCATTTCACCAGCCAAACCGAGTCATACAAAGTTAGACTCCGCCGGGAATAGAACCCGCGACCTCCTAATGTGAAGCTTATGGACTTAACCATTACGCCAGGAAGGCGGTTAAAGGCGTTGCTTGAAGTCTTCTAGGCATCTAAACTAAAAATATAAGTTTTTGTGTGAAAACGGATTGTTTCAGGAATGACATCTATCTAGATAGACTAGCAATGTATAACGTTACTAAAATACAAAATTACATCCAAATCGTTAGAGCCGTTTCCGAGAAACTAATTATATATACAAGGTGGAACATTTGTTTCTCGTGGAACAGATAGCCACCGCGCAGTGGCGACCGCCCACCAGAAGACGTAGCGTAGGAAGGACTCCACTCGATGGACCGACGACCTGATGAGGGTAACGGGAAGACGCTGGATGAGGGTAGGGCAGGACCAGTCGTCGAGGAAATCCTTGAGGGCAGGGTTTTGTCCAGAAATGGACGCCTTTTGGCTGATACGATGATGCCGAAGATGGAAGCGGGCTTACCAAGATTCCCCAACGCAATGGAGAACTGGCTATCTTATCTTCAAGTCGGAACACATCAATGTTGTTAACACTGATGTTTGGCGGCAAGACTTATATAAGATGGTGGTAGCTAGCCAGGCGGCCTTAGAAAATGCCCTTCCACCAACCAAACTAAACCAAGATGATTTCATGTGGCAACCGAGACTCGGTTAGGCCAGTACCCCTGGCTAGCCGCTCTATGACAAGGACACTAATAATATGTGTACGAATGTGGAGGCTCCCTGATAAGTGGCAGATGTATCCTGAGTGCTGCCCATTGCTTCACAAATTTGAATTATATACCATATGTAGTAGCGTTACTTATTTTTTATACACGATCATAGAGGATTTTTTTACCTATTAATCATGAAGCTCGGGTACGCGTCGTTAAGGTGGTTCGATTAGCACACAAGCGCCGCCAATTGAAATAAATGATTTACTCACTCTTATGAACTTTAATCGAAATTATTGAATATTTTGCGCACTTAGAGGGGCAACAACTATTATTTTATAGTGAAACTTTTATTATATCGTCTCAATTTTTTTCGTTTGTGTGTCGCGTGACAGTCGGTATGATCGTTTCGTCCTCTGTACCGTAGCTCCAAGACGAGAGCAGGCATGATCGTTTCGTGCTCTGTTAAATGTCGATAATGTGAAAAAAAAGTTTCACTTTTACCGTGGTTTCATAAAACCACACACTCTTTTTTAATTGTATTTTATAACTTTAAATATTAGCAACAAGTTTTTATTTTAATTGACTACTAAAATTAATAATAAATTTAAAAAAATGAATTTCGAACAATCCTGAAGCGTTACATGCATCACCAAGGCAACGGGAACCAGCACACACATTGTTATAAAACTGTTATACCGATTCTTTCTTGCAGTATGGTCAAAACTCCAGTTCATGCTGAAAAACTATTTATATAAATAACTAGCTTTTCCCGCGGCTTCGCCCGCGTGGAAATGAGTTTTCTTTAGATCCCTATCCCAGATCGGGCTATTGTGATTAGCAATCTATAACACTCCTCAACCATCTGTGCAAAAAATCACAAAAACCCATTGTTCCATTGAGATTTTAAATAAATTGGCCAAAAAAGAGTATTTTTCAGTTCGCTCAGAACTTCATCGGACTATGGTATTTTCACGGGATAAAAAGTAGCCTATGTCCTTCCCCGTGACACAGGTTACCTGCATGCCAAATTTCATCAAGATTGGTCAAGGTGTTGAAGCGTGAAAAGGTAACAAACAAACAAACACATTTTCACATTTATAATATTAGTAACTGACCTCAGCTGCTGTATGTTCTGCGAGCTATAATTCACTCTGCTAGGTGGACTGCACACTGCATTTATTCTCTTCAGCCCCACGTCTTGTCGCACCCTTTGTAAGAACAAGCTCATGTCTCGACTGGACTCGAATGTGAACGCCACTAGGTCCCGAGCGGGGACTGTGGATTCCAGGTACCGAGCGAACTTGGGATCGGTGAAGTTTATCTGTAAAAAAAATTGACCAAAAATTCAAAAGCATTCCTTTGCCAAAGTATTATATTAGTAATAACATACAGTATGAACACTCCCTGCCGCTCTCTAGATTGCAACCTCACCCAGATTGATACAGATTGGTTACAGTTTGGTTCTCGAACGTACGGGATTTCGCCGTGATTTTGTTTGCTCCGTCATTTGTTTTTAGAAATGTAATTAACGTGTGCCTTTGCTTTGCCTGTATTATGAACCGCCTCCGTGGCGTAATGGTTAGTCCATTCGCTTCACACCAGGAGGTCGCGGGTTCGATTCCCGACGTGGTCAACTTTGTAAGACTCGGTTTGGTTGGTTGTAGGGCATTTTCATAGCCCGCCTGGCTAGTTACCACCATCTTATCTAAGTCTAGCCGCCAAACATTAATGTTAACAATATTGATGTGCTCCGGCTTGAAAATAAGATAGTCAGATCCCCATTGCGTTGGAGAATCTTGGTAAGCCCGCTTCCGTCTTCGGCATCATCGTCACTTACCATCAGGTGAGATGATGCCAAGGGTTTGCCAATTGTAAATTTAAAACAAAAAAATTACTAGCTTGTGGCCGCGGCTTCGCCCGCGTGGATATAGTTTTTATGACTTTGTAAATAGTCACAGCGACACTTAGACCCAGTGGGATCTTTTGTGCCTTCTGCCCTAAACCAACACCATACGAGTATAGATAGATTAGCATCACATTTTCGGCATCATCGTCACTTACCATCAGGTGAGATGATGCCAAGGGCTTACCAATTGTGAATAAAAAAAACTGCTTTTAAGGTATTATCCCCTTATTCTTCCCCACATTTCTATCCCTGGCCACTTCAATCTAATCTTCAAGCCCGCGTAGACGTCGATTGAGCGCGGTGCGCAAGCCCCGAGCGGCTCGCGAGCACATCTTTTCCAAATTAATTTGATTCAAAAACCTTATTAGGGTTATTATGAACATTTGAAAGAACTGCCAAATCAATCGTTCTCAATTCAAGTCTCACTCTCAACGCACGATACACAACGCACATACGCACGCGGCCAAAAAATCAGCAGCGCTTCAAAAACAACAAAACGTACACGATGTCCTAATGTGCAAGATATGACCAGAATATGTTGATCTTTATATTTCAAATACAGAATTAACAATTTAGTTTACATAATCAGTGTTTACGCTCTTACGGTGAAGGAAAACATCGTGCGAAAATCTGCACGCGCCTGCGAAGCAACTCGAAGGTTGTGTGTGAAGTCGACCAACCCGCACTGGGCCCGCGTGGTCGAGTAAATCCCGATCGCTCTAATTCAGGATAGGCTCGAGCACCTCGGTGGGGACGTATATGAACTGATATGATAAATCAGTGTTAAAGATAAATGGATGTGTTATATTTTATTTAATTAAAGTACCTACAAACATACATATACTATAGGTTGCTGTTCGTGTGTACTGGCCTACTCATGTCAAAGGCATTAATGACATATTCAATCATTTTAAAGTATAACTTCTCGTGTCATATTGTTTTCATGTCCTAATCACATTATTAAAAAGGCTCAACCGGTACTGATCCTTGAGGGAGGACTATGTCCAGCAGTAAACGTCCTTCGGCTGATATGATGATGATGATGATGAAAGTACTTACAATGGATTGTTTCTAACATAAGTTATCAATACAATGACGCATTTCAAACTTTTTTGCCTACCGAATATACTTCGTCCCGACTAGTTTTAGCGCGCAGTTGCGGCGACAATTATATGCGCGAAAGCCGCAAATGATTGGCAGACAGCGGCGCCTTTGTATTAAACCGCCTCCGTGGCGTAATGGTTAGTCCATTAGCTTCACACCAGGAGGTCGCGGGTTCGATTCCCGGTGGGGTTAACTTGTAAGACTCGGTTTGGTTGGTGGTAGGGCATTTTCTAAGCCCGCCTGGCTAGCTACCACTATCTTATCAAGTCTTGCCGCCAAACAGTGTTAAAAGCATTGATGTGTTCCGGCATGAAGATAAGATAGCCAGTTCTCCATTGCGTTGGGGAATCTTGGTTAGCCCGCTTCCATCTTCGGCATCATCGTCACTTACCATCAGGTGAGATAATGCCAAGAGCTTACCAATTGTGAATAAAAAAATTAAAAAAACTACTCGTTGGGGTAAGTGTTCTATGGCAAAATAGGACATACCTCCAACATCATAGGCTCATATACGTTCCCTTGGAACAGGTCGCGGTATTCTCTAAGCCACATGACGGCTTGGTACGCGTCGCTGCTGTAGTCGCTTAGATCTTTAAGCCGTTTCGCTTCCACATTCTCTAGGGCACGGATTCTGTAAAGAAAATTACGTGATAAATATAGAGACTTAACAAAGGTATGCACTTTTTTTAACTGGAGCTTGTACTCATGAAACTGAACAACTTTCCCCAAGAAACCCATGGTCAATTCGCAATTATTATTTTTTAATTAAATTATCAACTGCTTAGAATACAACTCCCAGCTGGTATCCGCGTGTTGACAAAGTTCAATGACCGCGCCGGCCCGCAACGCCGCCGCGGCGTATTCTGGCGTATTATTCCACGCAATTTAATGATTTTAATTAAAAAACAAAAGCGAATTGACCATGGGTTTCTTGGGGAAAGTTTTTCAGTTTCATGAGTACATGCTCCAGTTAAAAAAGTGCGTACTTTTGATAAGACCCTGTATAATTTCATAATTCCAAAATGTTTATGCAAAACAGGTGCATATTACACTTTCCGATGGTCATAAAATAGGTAACAAATATACATAATGCCATTTGTGGTTTTTTTATAAATAAATGAAATGAAGTTTATAATGACAAAATAAAATCATTGATATAAAACAAAAATAATGTTATCTCTCTCTTATCGTGTGGGGGCGTTCAAGTATTACGTAACAAATTTGGGGGGAGGGGAGGGTCTTGTAAAACGTTACGAAGCGTTACAGGGGCTAGAGGGGGCGTTTGAACTACGCGTTACGTAACATGTTTATTTTTTCTTCTTACTAACGCGATTACAACAGTAAAAAAAGTATTTTGGCGATTTTCCGGTACTTTACGCCACATAATTATTATTTTGACTTTTAGGTAAAAGTGGTCAGTTGGTGGTTACATAACGTTTTACTAGGGGGAAGGGGGGGGTACAGAAAAACGT
The DNA here is from genome assembly GCA_947284805.1 of Coleophora flavipennella. Classification (NCBI taxonomy): domain Eukaryota; kingdom Metazoa; phylum Arthropoda; class Insecta; order Lepidoptera; family Coleophoridae; genus Coleophora; species Coleophora flavipennella. Next base: position 8,075,076 of record OX369290.1, read on the forward strand.
GACGGCGCGTTACATGCGGGGAGGAGGGGGTCAGAAATCTTCAAAAATTGCGTTACGTAATACTTGAACGCTCCCTGTGGCACAATTAACCATATCCAAGGGATAGACGGCGGTTGCCTGGCGTTGCACTTAGCATCACCCGCGGTCACATGTAAGGCATTTTTAGATTTACACCTGCGGACGTGTGCAACGCGACCTTCATACACATCTGGAATCACATGTGCAGGTTTCCTCACGATGTTTTCCTTCACCGCTAAAGCAATCGGTATGTATATGTACGTAAGTTTCGAAAATCTCATTGGTACATTGGCCGTCCGGATTTGAACCCGGCACCTCTGGTTAGGAGGGCCGAGTCGTTACCGGTTGAGCCACCGACGCTTTTTTTAATAATGTAATTAGATTTAGGACATGAAATTAATATGACACGAGAAGTTATACTTTAAAATTATTGAATATGTCATTAATGTCTTTCAAGAGTAGGCCAGTACACACGGACAGCAACATATATATATATATATGTAGGTAGGTTTATATTATAGCGAGAGTATCATTAAAATAAATCAGTGTTCATCAGACATACGCGTCTTTGACATGGTGACAGCGGTGGGATAATAATGATGATTTAATAATTGCAGGAAATATATTTAGCGCACCTCATTATATTTTTCTATACAGTTGTTAAACATGGCGTACTATCATAGGCTATAACTATGATTCGAAAATTACATCTTTTGTATAGGCATCTTTCTTTTACGCGGTCGTGACTTTCTTTTACGAGCTTGATCATTACTTTTGCAGTTTAGTTTTAAATTTATAAGTCAACTTAAAAAGTTTAGTAGCATGGAGTTTTCATACTTAGAATAAAATCGGATAGACTTTATACGAAGAATAATTAATGACTCTAGTTTTAATTTAATTATTTTCACATCAACATTTGTCAAAAACCGAATAGGCTGTATACGCGTAGAAGCCAGTTGCGTAGTTTCGACGTAAAAAAATGACCATTTGCAAAAACGCGCCATTTTCTGAAAATTTTTATTTTTTATTTAGCTGTGTACGTATGTATGTTGAAATAAACATATTTAATTATTTGATTTGTTTTTTACTATATTCCACAACTATATTGAAAAACGTCGTGTGATACACGGGTGTGTAGGTTATTGCAAATTCGTGGCACACCCAGGACACTTCATACAACAGGCCTGAAATGACATTTCAAAAAAGGAATGACGGAACAAACAAAATGTTGTCAAGGGTTTACCAATTGTGAAAAAAAAAATGGCGGCAAAATCCTATGCGTTCGACAACCAAACTGTTACCAATCTGTATTAATCTGGGTGACGAGGGGGTGAAGTCGCAATCTAGAGAGCGGCAGGGAGTGTCCATACTGTATGTTAGTACTAATATATATATACTTGGCTCGCGGCATCAACAAACCCGAGCCGAACTCGTTTACAATAACGTACTTTTCACCCTAGTATCACAATGTACTATTCTATACGATCTTATTTAATTTAAAAACAATATTATATTTATTTATTTTACACTAGAACGCCTAGGCCCGCTGCCTCCTGTCTGGGAGATCGTGGTTCGAATCTTCGTTTTCGATTTCATATGTACGTTTATCCGACGCTCTTACGGTGAAGGAAAACATCGTGAGGAAACCTGCACACGCCTGCGAAGAAACTCGAAGGTTGTGTGTGAAGTCGACCAACCCGCACTGGCCCGCGTGGTCGTCTAATTCAGGGTAGGCTCGAGCACCTCGGTGAGGACGTATATGAGCTGATTTGATTGACTGATTGAAGTCATGAGTACGGACACACATGTTATGCCTTTGGATATCGCAAGGTGTGGCGTGCCGTTGCTGCTATCATCCCACCACAAGGTTATAGGAAAGGGCTATAACTAACTAACTAACACGGCAAGCTAATGTAAAGTTTGTAAAAATACATAAATCTGTGTGTATATCACACCTGTTCTGAACCATTCTTATCTGCGGCGTGACATTGTTCTCCAGCTCGTACTGTATCTCCAATTTCTGTTTCTTCAGGTTGTCGATGGCTGCGTTCGTCTTTTGGATTGGTTTTTTTAACTCCGCTAGCTGCATCTTCACGTTTTCCACTGTAATAAGATAAAATAAATCTGTATCTTTACATCCCAAATACCGTAGTGTCTCAAGAGTAAGGTGTTTGACCAGTGTGTGTTGCCAGTGATGATGTACGGAATTGAGACATGGTCGCTTACCACAAAGAACGATGGAGCGTGACCTATGCTCGGAGTTTCTCCTACACAGCTCACAGAATCGCTAAACTCAAGTGGCAGTGGGCGAGGCAAATAACACATAGAACCGGTGGGACAGTAAAGATCTCGAGCGGTGACCGCAGACCGGAAGACGTAGCGTAGGAAGGCCTTCTACTCGGTGGACCAACGATCTGGAAAGCCACTGGATGCGCGCAGCGCGGTACGGTCGTTGTGGAAAATGTTAGTGAAGACCTTTTGTTCAGGAGTTCAGATGTCCTTCGGCTGACATGATAATGATGATGATGACAAATTTAAAATAGGATGAAAATGAAGATTTTTTTTGTTATAGGTGGCAAAACCGGAAGGCCCACCAAGTGGAAAGTGGCCACCGCCACCTCTGTGACACATTGTGACACAGTATTATGACTTTTGTATTTATAGTATTTTGCAGTTAGAATTTTGTAGTTTGACTGTAATTTATACCTACTTTTTAACTGACTTTCAAAAAAGGAGGAGGTGATATGTGTATATGTTCGTCTGTATGTATTTTTTATGTATGCACCGATATTTTCGTCAATTATGGACCAATTCGAAAAAAAACTTTTATGTTTGACAGGATATGCCTTCAGAGTGGTCCCATATGAATTGAATTAGTAAGAACGGTTGGGAATATTTTTTGTAATTAAAAAAAACAGGAAACTTGAAGTAAAAAATCCAATTATTAAATATCTATATAAATAAAAGGAAACCGAGTATCAACGCACAGCTCATACAGCTGGACGGATCGGGCTGATATTTGGCATACATATAGCAATTATGACGTTGGCGTGTGAAAATGTGTTTGTTTGTTTGTTACCTTTTAACGCCTCAACACCTTGACCAATCTTGATGAAATTTGGTATGCAGGTTGCCTGTGTCACTGGGAAGGACATAGGTTACTTTTTATCCTATTAAAATAGCATAAAGCGATGCAGTTTCTGAGAATACTGAAAAAATACTCTTTATTTGATTAATTTCTTTAACATCGTAACTGAACAAAGCATTGTTGTGATTATTTGAACAGAGATGGTTGAGGGGGTGGGAAATGACATCATTAACTAATTAGCATATCCTGACATAGTTCCCGAGGGATCTGAGGAAAACTAATTTCCACGCTCGCGCACGTCTCCCACAAGCTCCCCTTCACTATTTCCATCATTATTATCATCACCGTCATCAACATCCCTTAACAGTTTCTGGAATGTCACTTCGATGAACACATACCATCTCCGACTTTCTCAATGAGTTTCTGCTGGTCAACCCTCAGCTTATCCAACTTAGCTTGAGCTTCCACAAGCTCACGCTCCCTATTGCGATGACTCTCCAACTGTTCTTGAAATGTCGCTTCAATGTCCTTTATTTTGTGCTCTTGTGTTAGAATTGCGTCAATGTTCTCTTTCACTTTGTCTCTCAGTACATGGATTTCACGGTTCTGAAAGGTAAGTTTTCGGTAATTGGGATGATGGTAATCAGCTTGCTTCGGCATGTGTTGATAACCATCATCAATTCATCACATTAGCTAAAGGACACCCATGGCTGGGTGTTTAGGCTCCAAAATCGTATAAACAAAAATAGTGGACTGTATAATAGACTGTTGTTTAATGGCACTTGGTTTTACAAATAAGTAAAGCAAAATTCACTATTCGCTGCGCACTCAATATGAAGTCTCAGCATGGAAGGGGTACGGACAAAGAGAACGTAATGCGGCCCCTTCACACCGCGCAAGGCGCGCTTGTAGACACTGGGAATAGGCCTACCCCGAGTTAAAAGAGTTTTTCCGTGATATCCACACTTGGCAGGCCGGTTGGCGATCGCAGGGTGTGCAGTGTGGTGGCACAATGCACGGAAAGGACGCTGCTGCCCATTCTCTGGTTTTTTTTAATCTTTAGTGGCCTATTGCGACACCCTCGGGATGAGATGGCGTGGTACTATTCTAGGTACTATTGGGATGATGCCTACATCAAAAACAAATTATTAACTATTCTTCACTACCCTTGCGTCGTACTAAAATTTTAAATGAACTGTACGGCAGCGCGTACTAAACTTTCTGGACAAATCTTTTTAATATTATTTTTTTCATAGAAAAATTGAATAATTTTTTTTTATAATTTCGATGAATTCATGTTGCGTGACCAAATATATATTTATTCGTAACACATGACAATTCAATAGCTCCAACCATTTGTAAGTAAATTGCAAGTTTAAATTTCATTACAAGAACCATACAACCACGATTTTTCCCAGATCAATGGGTACTACTGTGTAATAGACAAACATAAGCAACTACGACATTCAAGTATCATTAAAACCGTTAGAGACGTTTTTGGGAGAATAGAAAAAAATATCGATTTGGTTTGATGGGAAAAAGGAAACTTTTTATAATCACTCGATGAAATAATTTAAAACTCTTAAGTTCCAAATTTGGTCCCAATCGGACTAAGGATTTAGCCTCCAGAGCCAACTGTGACGGAAGGACGCACGGACGGACGGAATTGTAATATTCGGTTTTTCGGTATGTGTTAATGATATTGATATAGAACACATTTTCATGAAAATTGGAAAATTGTACAAACTTTTTTTTTCACGATAACAATACTTCCTCTACCCTACGTACGTATATACATCCCGTACTACGGGGTCAAGACAGTTAAAACCTTCTCGTTTGTTTTCCATCGAGGCTTCAATTTCAACTATGCGTTTTCATACAAATCTGCCCCCGACCACAGTTGATTAGGACGGCAAAATGTGGTTTGTGTGAATAATACTATTCGTTTTCATACAAATCTGCCCCCAACCAAAGTTGATAGGACGGCAAAATGTGGTTTGTGTGAATAATACTATGCGTTTTCATACAAATCTGCCCCCGACCACAGTTGATTAGGACGGCAAAATGTGGTTTATGTGAATAATACTATGTTTTCATACAAATCTGCCCCCGACCAAAGTTGATAGGACGGCAAAATGTGGTTTGTGTGAATAATACTATGCGTTTTCATACAAATCTGCCCCCGACCACAGTTGATTAGGACGGCAAAATGTGGTTTGTGTGAATAATACTATGCGTTTTCATACAAATCTGCCCCCGACCAAAGTTCATAGGACGGCAAAATGTGGTTTGTGTGAACAATACTATGCGTTTTCATACAAATCTGCCCCCGACCACAGTTGATTAGGACGGCAAAATGTGGTTTGTGTGAATAAAACTATGCGTTTTCATACAAATCTGCCCCCGAAATGTGGTTTATGTGAATAATACTATGCGTTTTCATAGAAATCTACACCCGACCACAGTTGATTAGGACGGCAAATGTGGTTTGTGTGAATAATACTATGCGTTTTCATACAAATCTGCCCCCGACCACAGTTGATTATGACGGCAAAATGTTGTTTGTGTGATTAAAACTATGCGTTTTCATACAAATCTGCCCACGACCACAGTTGATTAGGACGGCAAAATGTTGTTTGTGTGATTAAAACTATGCGTTTTCATACAAATCTGCCCCCGACCACAGTTGATTAGGACGGCAAAATGTTGTTTGTGTGATTAAAACTATGCGTTTTCATACAAATCTGCCCACGACCTCAGTTGATTAGGACGGCAAAATGTGGTTTGTGTGATTAAAACTATGCGTTTTCATACAAATCTGCCCCCGACCACAGTTGATTAGGACGGCAAAATGTGGTTTGTGTGAATAATACTATGCGTTTTCATACAAATCTGTCCCCGACCAAAGTTCATAGGACGGCAAAATGTGGTTTGTGTGAATAATACTATGCATTTTCATACAAATCTGCCCCCGACCACAGTTGATTAGGACGGCAAAATGTGGTTTGTGTGAATAAAACTATGCGTTTTCATACAAATCTGCCCCCGACATGTGGTTTGTGTGAATAATACTATGCGTTTTCATAGAAATCTGCCCCCGACCACATAGTTGATTAGGACGGCAAATGTGGTTTGTGTGAATAATACTATGCATTTTCATACAAATTTGCCCCCGACCACAGTTGATTATGACGGCAAAATGTGGTTTGTGTGAATAAAACTATGCGTTTTCATACAAATCTGCCCCCGACATGTGGTTTGTGTGAATAATACTCTGCGTTTTCATAGAAATCTGCCCCCGACCACATAGTTGATTAGGACGGCAAAATGTGGTTTGTGTGAATAATACTATGAGTTTTCATACAAATCTGCCCCCGACCACAGTTGATTAGGACGGCAAAATGTTGTTTGTGTGATTAAAACTATGCGTTTTCATACAAATCTGCCCACGACCACAGTTGATTAGGACGGCAAAATGTGGTTTGTGTGATTAAAACTATGCGTTTTCATACAAATCTGCCCCCGACCACATAGTTGATTAGGACGGCAAAATGTGGTTTGTGTGAATAATACTATGAGTTTTCATACAAATCTGCCCCCGACCACAGTTGATTAGGACGGCAAAATGTTGTTTGTGTGATTAAAACTATGCGTTTTCATACAAATCTGCCCACGACCACAGTTGATTAGGACGGCAAAATGTGGTTTGTGTGATTAAAACTATGCGTTTTCATACAAATCTGCCCCCGACCACAGTTTATTAGGACGGCAAAATGTGGTCTGTGTGAATAAAACTATGCGTTTTCATACAAATCTGCCCACGCCCGGTTGCATTTTGGTAACGTCTAAATGAGCTCTTAGTCTCAAGAGTGTTTTAGAGTTAGTCAAAATGTATTAGCCGAGTCTTCAAAGCTGAGAATGATGCATTTAAATCGTGGAAAAGATTAAATACTTGCACATAACTTGTAGAATGGACAGCCGACCGACTCAGTGGACTAGTGAAGGATGTGAAAATCTTTAGGGGAGGCTTTATAATTCAGCGTTGGACGTCTTTTCGCTGATATGATAATGGTGGTGAAAAGTAATAAATAAATACTTACAGAAGCCAATTTCTGTTGCTCCACTCTCCCTATACCCGCTTTAGCTCTATCGATAACCTTTTCCAAAGGTTCCATCTTAGCCTTATGAGAGTTGACAATTTTGACAGATTTCTTCTTATCGTTCAAATACTCTATGGTCTTATCTCTTAATTCCTGGTATTCGAGCCATAGCTTTTTCTTCTCGCACACGTCAATTTGTTTTTCTATCTCTTTCCTTTGCTGCATGGCATCGATCGTTACTTTTAACCTGGAAAATTTTGAGAGTCGGATATAGTACAGTGCAGAGATGTTAGTATATTAAGATCAGGTACAGTAGGACGTTTTAGGTCAGTAAACCATGCTTATTTTAACCGCCTCAGTGGCGCAATGGTTCCGTCCATTAGCTTGACCTCAGAAGTCGCGGGTTCGATCCGGCAGAGTCTAACTTTGTATGACTCGGTTTGGTTGGTGGAATGGCAGTTTATAAGCCCGCATGGCTAGCTAACACCATCAAGTCTTGTCGCCAAACATAAATGTTAAAAGCATTGAAGTGTTCCGGATTGTAGATAAGATAGCCAGAGATTCACCATTGCGTTGGGGAATCTTAGTAAGCCCGCTTCGGCATCATCGTCACTTAATCAGGTGTAATGATGTCAAGGCTAATAAAAAGTCATAATGCGCTATGACCGCTTCTGAAGCACGGTCGTTATCTGGATGGGTTTGACTGTTAGTAGCATTTTAATCGACCGTTTCCGTGCTTCGCAAGGCACGCTAAACCGTTTCTATCGGTTGCTATCACTAGATGGCAGTGGCTAAACCGTGTCAGATGCCTTCACATCAGCTCATATACGTCCCCACCGAGGGGCTCGAGCCTACAATGAATTAGGGCGATCGGCCCTTAGGCGACCACGCGGGCCCAGTGCGGGTTGGTCGACTGCACACACAACCTTCGAATTTCTTCGCAGGCGTATGCAAGTTTCCTCACGATGTTTTCCTTCACCGTTGAGCGTCGGATAAATGTACATATGAAATCAAAATTCGAAAACACATTGGTACGTGGCAGGACTTCCCGGAAGGAGGTAGCGGTCCTTGCCATTACGCCACCGACGCTTTATACTCTTTATACTTTTTACGCTGACTCGGTGGCTCAGTGGTTAGTGCCCTTGACTACTGATCCGAGGGTTGTGGGTTCGATCTCCACCCAGGGCAAGCATTTGTGTGATGAGCAGATTTGTTTGCTCTGTGCCTGGGTGTTAAATATATCTATATATGTATGTATTTAAACGTATATAAGTATGTATGTCAGTCTCTGGTAACCCATAACACAGGGAATCCTACTTTGGGGCCAGATGACCATGTGTGATTTGTCCCAGAATATTTATTTTTATATTTATATGCCTTTTATGGCTTAAAAAATTTCTGACAGTGGGATACGCCACTAGCCCTACAACCTCCACCGACGACGTGGACTTGGCCTCGTGTGTGGAGTATGGATTATCTTTCTATTTTGGGAAGAGATGCGTGCCCCAGCAGTGGGAATGACTCTCTCTTATCGTGTGGCACAATTAACCGTGCTATCCAAGGGATAGACGGCGGTTGCCTAGTGTTGCACTTAGCATCACCCGCGGCACAGTATAGATATTAGTACTAACGTACAGTATGGACACTCCCTGCCCCTCTCTAAATTCGACCTCACCCCCCCGTCACTCAGATTGGGTGTAGATTGGGTACCAAACGTAAAGGACGAGCTACGCAAGCACTTTTATTCACTATATTCACTTTGCGCGCCGCTGTGATTTCGTTCACAAGCATAAAAACCAACCAGTTACCGAACGTAAAGGCCTAACTGAAATCTTTTTTTTTTCATACTTTTCATGTTGGAAAAAACCACCGCTCGAACAAAAAACACCACTTTCCGAATACACCATACACAGTATGAGACTATAAAACATTGTAAATGGTAACTGCGACGTGGATGTATGAATTAACACTGAAAACTGCTATTATTTTATAGCGATTTTTGCCCGTCAGAGAAGTGAAGGACCTTTTTTTAATAAGCGGCAGCGATTTTCGGCGTCACAGAAGTAGATGACTTTTTTTTTAATAAGTGGTAGCGATTTGTTGGTCAAGGAAAAAGTGTTTAAAGATGTACAAAATAATAGCAGGTTTCAGTGTTAATTCGTACGTCATTCGGAAAGTGGTGTTTTTTTTTTTGAACGGTGTTCGTTTACAACGAAAAGTATGAAAAAAAAAGAGTTTAGTATTCACACAGCATTCAGTAAATAACTAACAAACATTTTGTGACCAATACCGCCGGTCTGATTCAACCCTACCTGCATTCTTGCCTATAGATACGTCAGTTATAATTATGTATATCATTTCTCGCTCGTTTGTATGGAGTGTCCGGGGTGTGCCCGCGGTCACGTGTAGGGCATTTAGATTAACATCTACGGACGTGTGCAACGCGACCTTCATACACATCTGGAATCAGATGTGCAGGTTTCCTCACGATAGTGGGGATGTTAACGACAGTAATTACCTAACTAAATCTAATGTTAAAAACAGGCAAAAATTTGTACATAGGTTAATATCTAAGGGGTAATATCTGAAACTATTGAAAACTATAGAGAGCTACACTATCCCAGATGTCTATAGGCTAAAAGGGATTTCATTAGTACACTTGCGAGGCACTTGTGGTTCGTCACTGCGCTCCCTCGAATACAGTCATAATAATTTTGAACAAAAAACAAGTTCTCCTCGATTTCTCTAGGATGTCATCATCAGATCCTGGTTTCTTTATCATGGTACCACCATTGGGACATCTTCTTTCCAACAAAAATAGAATCATCAAAATCGGTTCATAAACGAGGAAGTTATCTGCGAACACACAATATTTCATTGAGGCGGTTCGTTCCTTTCCCTCTAATATGGTCGCGTCGAGCGATGGCTGACTCTCGAGTTATACAGGTGACCGGGTGCTGTTCGTGTGAACTGGCCTCTTGTCAAAGGCATAAATGACAAATTCACAAATTTTTATGTATTACTTTTTTTGTCATATTGTTTTAATTTCCAAATGACATTATTTGATTGATAAGCCCCCTTCCATCTTCGGCATCATCGTCACTTAATCAATACCTATCTCGCCCTTAGTTTGGCTAATTGAAGTTCTACTGAATTTCAGAAATAGCTTTTTCCACTGGCTTCACCACCATGGATATCATGTTTATAAGTGTATTTGATAGAGCGCGGTGCACGAGCTGCTAGCGACCTGCGAGAATGGAAAACGTAATTTTTCAAATCCCTTGGGGACTATGATTTTCCAGTGATGCAAAGTCCTATGTTGTTGTTGTCTCCCCCCTCTTACTTACCTGCTTGCCAATTTTCAGCAAAATATGTTCAGTAGATTTAGTTTGCAAAAGTAACAAACAGATAGACAGGCACAGTTTTGGTATTTAAACTAACGCTCATCACTGACTCACTGAATCTGTAATGCTGTCAATGGGATGCTATCATTCGTTTTTTGACAGGCGCCGTACAAAGTTACAACTACAATACCACAGACTATACTCTACGAGAACGTTCGTGGCACGCGGGGCTATAAAAAGTGGGAACAGAGCTTACAGACTTTACGGGTTTGTTTTTTTTTTTATACCCCCGTGTCCCATGAATGTTCTCGAAGACTTTAATATTAGATAGTAAGGATAAAATGTCACCTCTCATTTAGCCCAATTTGTTCCTGCAGTGTCTGATCCTTATTCTGCAGTAGAGTTGTCAATCCCCGCTGTTCTTTCCTACAATTGATCAACTCATCCAACTGTTGAACGCTCTCTTGCCCACCAACTGCTGACAACGTGCTTCGGAGAAGCTCTTGTGGATTCATCTTTGAGAAGTCTTGTACACGGTCTTGGGGCAACAGTTGGCAGAGGTTATCAACCTGAAACACCATGTATGAATGAGGATTTGATACTCTAGCAGAATAATTATTATGTTAGTCATTTGTTGAAAAATCGGTTCAGTCCGACTCGACTCGCGCTCCGAGCGTTCCGTAGTACTAAACTTCTCCACACAACTATGACAATGATACCTATATTTTACATTTTAAACAAAAGACATCAACGCGAGCAACAAAAATATACTTTTTTTGTCATTCAGTTCAGACTCCTTAGCACGAGTACGACTCACACTTGGCCAATGTTTATTATTTGTTGTTTTACTTCAGTTAGAAGTAAGTACTATAATACACCAAGTTTCACGCCTGTATATATTTCCGTTTTTACGATAGAGCTAAATAAAAAAATCCTTCTGAAGACCTATAAAAACACTTTTTTTGTATGGAGTGGAGACCCCTTATTTTATCACTTTTCTAATTTTTAGTATTTGTTATAGCGGCAACAGAAATACACATTCTGTGAAAATTTCTTCTGTTTATCTATTACGGTTCATGAAATACAGCCCGCTGACGGACGGACAGACAGACAGACAGGGTACTGTTGGTCACCTGTTTGGTGTATGGAACCCTAAAAATTAAAGTTGTTTGCTATATCAAATCAAACTATACATACATAAGTAATATTTAAATTCGCTTTCTAAGATACATCTAAAATAAACATAAAAGAATCTTATGAGTATGTTTAATCACAAAATTGTTTCCTATACTAATTTAAATTACTATTTTTTTTACTATTGGGCTGGATTAGATTGAAATTTTATACACATAAGCAAGTCACTAAATTCTAGTTTGTGGATAGATTACATTTTCAAAAAATAGTGTTGTCACTAAATAATAGCAATGTAAGGTTTTCATAGTAATCTGAGTTTTTTTAAGGCTGTTCGATTAGCACAATAAAAATAAATAATTATCTCTTGATTAGGACTTTAATCGAAATCATTGAGAATTTACAGGGGTACAAGGTGTTTTTAATTGTTGTTTAACTTTACCTATTAGCAATTTTGTCGATATTGTCAAAACTGGCCACTTTTAGCTGTTTTGCAAAAAATAACTTCTTGTAAAACTTAATATTTACATTTATAAAACAATAATTAAACTATAGTTTTTGGCTCCCCTATATGCGCAAAATATTCAATGATTTCGAATAAAGTCCATTAGAATGAGTAAATTATTTATTTCTATTGGTGGCACTAGTGTGCTAATCGAACCACCTTAAAATAAAATATTTCGAAAATGTAATCTATCCAAAAATTAGAATTTTGTGACTTGGTTATGTGTATAAAATTTCAATCGAATCCAGCCCAATAGTAAAAAAAATAGTAATTTTAAATTAGTATAGGAAACAATTTTGTGAATATACTCATAAGATTCTTTTATGTTTTATATTAAGGATCTTTACAGTTTTTTAAAATGCCATTTTAGATGTATCTTAGAAAGTGAATTTTAATAGAATCGGCCCATCCATTTCCGAGAAGTAGTAACTTTAAGTTTGTATGGAAAACGATTTTGTGAATATGCTCTACATGACAAAGGTACAGATTTTTTTTAACCGACTTCAAAAAGGAGAAGGTACTAAGTTCGACTGTATATATATTTTTTTATTTATGTTCACCGATTTTTCCGTCAATTGTGGACCGATTTTCAAAATTCATTCGAAAGAGTATACTCCCGAGGGGGTCCCACTATCAACAAGTCAGGATCTGATGATGGGATCCCAGGAAAATCGAGAGCAACCCTCAAATTACTCATTCCGTAGGCACTTATTACGTGATTCATATGTTTTCTAAAGCTATTAAAATACTTGCGTCTGTTAGTCATCATCTCATGTTGATAAGCTGATGCAGGTAGGTGCAACTTAGGTTAGGAGTTGGAGGAAAATTCTTTCAATATATACATAGATATATACATAGGTATGCATAGACCGATATCTATCTGCTGAGATGATGATGGAAGCCACAGGACTTTGTATCTGTTAATGAAACACATGTATTATTATTTGATAATTTCTATTGGTGAGTAGGTGATTGGGTTTAACGTTGTTAGATAGATAGCATTATCACTAAAAATAAAGAAAACAAAAATAAAACTTTAAAAAAACTTAAAACCGACTTCAAAATGAAATTCACTCAAAAGTATGAAATAATATTATTATACTTAAATCATCATCATCATAACAGCTCATATACGTCCCCACCGAGGGGCTCGAGCCTACCCTGAATTAGAGCGATCGGGCCTTAGTCGACCACGCGGGCCTAGTGCGGGTTGGTCAACTTCACACACAACCTTCGAGTTTCATCGCAGGCGTGTGCAGGTTTCCTCACGATGTTTTCCTTCACCGTTAAAGCAATCGGTAAGTATGTACGTAAGTTTTTGAAAACTCATTGGTACATTGGCCGTCCAGATTTGAACCCGGTACCTCTGGTTAGAAGAACCGAGTCGTTACCGGCTGAGCCCCCGACGCTTTTTATATACTTAAATACACAACATTAACCAGCAATAACGAAATCAAAGGTGGGTACGAATTAAATTAGGGGCTTAAAATTTTTTTTAGGCTGGTGTCAGCAATGTCATCGAATCTAAAACATTTGATACGTAAGTAACTGTGTGCTGGTATCGACCTCAAAAAAAATTTAAAGTCCCTAATTTAATTCGTACCCACCTTTGATTTCGTTATTGGTGGTTAATGTTGTGTTTTTCAGTATAATAATATTATTTTATACTTTTGAGTGAATTTCATTTTGAAGTCGGTTTAAGTTTTTTTATTTGTTCAAATGATTGTTCATGTCTTCAGAAATGCAATTTTTACAAGTATAACAGAACATAAACTACCCATAACGTTCCCACTACTGGGGTGCGGGTTTTTTCCCAAACTCAGAAAGGTTGGGCCACACTCCACACACGGGGCTGAGTCCGGATTGATGGAAGTTGTAAGACTAGTGGCGAACCCTTCTGCCAGAACTTTTTAAGTCGCCTATAAGGCCTCTGACACACCCTGGACACTTCGTACAACGGGCCAGAAATGACATTTAAAAAAACGAATGGCGGAACATACAAAATGGCGGCGAAATCCTATACGTCCAACAACCAAACTTTAACCAATCTGTATCAATCTGAGCTACGAGAGGGTGAGGTCGCAATCTAGAGAGCGGCAGGAGTGTCCATACTGTATGTTAGTACTAATATATATACTTTGCCTCTGATACGGCTTAACGACTGCCATCTAGTGATAGCAACCGGCACCAACCCAGTGATAGAACATGTGACTCCATTAAGTGAATATTCAATTGCAGAAATAATCGTTAGCATTTTAAATGGGGTGTTAAATGATTAATTTTTTATACTAATGGAGACTGAATAAATAATGCACACAAGTGTAACTGGGCACATACTGTTTGTTAAATGAGGTCCTCTTTTATTACCCGAATCAAAGTAACTATTTAGTAATCTGTGCCCGAATGTCCAAAGAGGAGGGTAATATTTTTTGGGTGTATGTATGTACCTTGTAGCCTAAAGGGCTTGACAGACTTTGGAGTGCTAGGTATTGTTAGATTCGTCTTGATTCCCTGAGTGACCTAGGATAAATTTTTACCCGACTCACAAAAAAAGGAGGGTTAATAATCTTGTGCAGTCGGTTTTATTTTTTATTAAATTGACTAGGTTTTTTTCATTGTCAATTCAGCAGTTTACACCCTAAACAACAGCTGCGTGGGTGCGTTACTTTAGTAGGCTCAACTGCTCAAATGTGAATCGCTGCTGAAGGCTCTCCACTTCAGGCAGGGGTTCACATCCTTACTTATATTATAAATGTGTTTATTCATTTGTTTGTTTGTTTGTTACCTGTTCATGCTTGAACACCTTGACCAATCTTGACAAAATTTGGCATGTAGGTAGCCTGTCATGAGGAAGGACATAGGCTAGTTTTTTTCCCGTGAAAATAGAATAGTCCGATACGATACAGTTCCTGAGGAAACTGAAAAAAAGACTATTTTACGGTTGATTTTTTTAACATTGCAACGGAGCAACGGATTGTTGCGATTTTTTTGCACAGATGGTTGAGAGAGTGGGAAATTACATAAACTACTAATTAGCATAGCCCGCTATCGCTACCACATAGGTACTATCTGTTCTCGATAGCTCAATTGGTCAATGAATTAAATTATAAAATCAAACCTGTATATTCATAGAAGCAATCAATTCTTGCACATGCTTCTCGTTAACTTTCTTACGGTCGATGCTCCACCGCGACACGTCCTGCAGGTTGAAGTTACGCGTGATGATGACATTCCTCTGTCCCTCTACTTGGTACAACTCAATCTCAATAGAAGCATCCTGACATCCGCTTCGGACATATTCTGATATCTGTGGGAATACAAGTCATTGATCAATTCTGTTACTTGTTTCTACTTATCTTTGATGTGTAACATCTTTCCTTTTGCTTTCCTGCAATATGTGGCCGTGATTTCTGTGGGAAAGATTTCGTGACCAGGGGCGGAAATGCTTTTTTTTTCAGTCACAAAGTCTAAGGAAACATGGCCATGCAGCCTAATGCGAGGCAGGAGGCCTGTAGGTTTTTTACTTATGTCAGATGTAAGGCTCGATCACTTTTTTTTTATTTAATCTGGTTCTGCCAAGAACTATGAAACTTTTCATCTGCACTTCATGTAAATACCTACAGCTAGTATTGATCGATGGACCATAAGAGCGTCAGTGGTTCAAGGGTAACGACTCGGTCTTTCTAACTAGAGGTCCCAGTAGACTGACCAGATCAGATTTCTCATAGAGGGGTTCAAAATACGGGATTTGGGATTAAAATAAAGGACAACACATTATTTGTGACTTTTTTCATTGGAAATCGTTTTTATTGGGAAAGACATAAAAAAAAACTTACTTTCTATAATTATTATATTTTTCATTGGATCTCACAGAATGAGAAGGATTGAAACAAAAAACGATAAATCAAAATGTTCATTTTTGTGAAAAATTAGAAAAAACCTTTTTACTTAATAAATTGTTATATAACAAAAAAATCTTTCGATGCCAAAATGTGGAAAACTGAATGATAAGTTAGGTAGCGAAATAAAATTGAAACATAACCATATGGACAATTTGCTATTAATTTAAGAATTTTAGAGATGTCGGCTTTTGTCCAAATCACTTGGATTTATCGGGTTTTGATAGTTTGAAAACATGATTTGACAGTGACATTTACAGCTACAGGGTGCGTTCACGAAGTTCGATTGACCAAAATATGTGGATATTTTAAGGTTGGATACTAGCACTTTGACCTCTAGGATTTATCGGTGCTTGTATCGACCATGTATTGACACATTGGATGATCATTATTTTTAACCCGGTGAGGATGTGGAGGGGTCATTTTGACCCGTCAGTTTTTAATTGAGTGTCAGTAGCTGTTGCTAAGAGACCCGCCCACATGTTCAACACCGCTTCTCAGTCGACCGCCGCCTGCGACCAGAGTCACACATGCGCAAAGTCAAAAAGAGTAAATATCACCCTACTAAAAGCATCACAATCCAGCCTCTAGTAGTGTCTTCATACAGTTCAGTATTTTTAAACCTTTGCTAAAACTAATGTAATAAAAACATTTTGTACTATCACATGTGCTTTTTTTTTTCAAAATCCATACAATATTATCCAACTATTAGAGTCAACTTAAATTCTTTGTTGAAAATATAAATATAGCCATTAAAAATGGAATATAATACAGGGTCAAATATATCCTCTAAAACCGCCACTTAACTTTTTTCACCACATCCTCGCCGGGTTAATATTTTTTTTAACAGGATTTAACTGTTTTTAAAGAGATCTGCTTGCAGAGAGGTTTGAGGTTTATCAGTTTTTGTTCTGACACTCCTCAAATATCCTCATTTTTAAGTACAAACATATAACAGTCAATACATGACAAATCGTCAGTGGCTCAACCGGTAATGACTCGGTCCATCTAACCAGACCAGAGGTACCGGGTTCAAATCTGGATGGCGAATGTACCAATGAGTTTTTCAAAAACTTACGTACATATACTTACCGATTGCTTTAACGGTGAAGGAAAACATCGTGAGGAAACCTGCACACGCCTACGAAGAAACTCGAAGGTTGTGTGTAAAGTCGACCAACCCGCACTGGGCCCGTGTGGTCGACTAATCGCCCTGATTCAGGGTAGGCTTGAGCCCCTCGGTGGGGACGTATATGAGCTGTTATAATAATAATTATAATAACATGACAAATCAGTTATCTTTGATTTGCAACTCAGCCTTTGCAGTTTCTATTTTTAGTCCAGGCATCACTGCACAAGGAAAAAATATCTCTCTGTGCGCATTAGATGGCAGAATAGAACAAAATTAAATACATTACCTGAATATAAAATAAAAATGTTCACACAGAGGCCGATTTTGATATGTGCATCCATGTCTGCAGGATATTTCCTTGTTCACTGCATGACAGTACAATTTATTATTATTATAGTTTATACACTAGCAGCTGATGCGTGTATTTCAATGCACATATTATGTAGTTTATAAACATTTGTCTAGTCTGTTTTTAAAACTGTTCACCGATGGAGCACTTATAGCTGTCTCTGTACAGGTTTAGTGCTTATCTCAGTAGGTTCCTGTGGTAGGGAGCAGTGCTGGAGGGGTGACATTGAAAGTGCCCCATTACTGCAAGAACCTACTGAGTAAGTGCTAGACTTGTAGCTACGTTTACATGACAAATTACCTTCTTAGCTCTCCCGATGACACTGGTTTTCCCGCAAAGGCCCAATATTATGGCACACACAAAAGTAGACTTTCCCGTTCCGTTTGGCCCAATAATCAAATTCAAACATTTTCCAGGATACAATTCCACTTGTTTGTACGTCCTAGTGCAAAGAAAAGAAAAAAAATATAAAAGAAAAATTGCAAAAATCAGAGGCAAATATACAAAACTTCAAATGACAGAAATGGCGCGCTACGGAGGCTACTCACACAAAGTTTTCGAGTGCTATTCTGTAAATTGTTCCGGGCTTCATGCCCTGGTCGTTTCTTTTAGAAGACATTTTGCATTTAGTAAAAACATAAATCACACAAAATCACTACACACAAAAACTCCTGAAAAAAAAACAAGAACAAACGTATGTACTGAAAAAAACCACTTGATTTGATTTGATCAAAGAGAATTTAATACAAATTTGGTTTGATGTGATGTGAACAGTGTTGTACCACGACCATATTTTACCGGACACATTGGGTACGTTCCACTTAACGCCCGCAACGCCATCGACCGCGACCGCTGAAACTGCCGTTCCACTAACGGAAAAAGGCCGCGGGCGTTGTAGGCGAATGTTTAGGTGGAACGCACATCTTGAGCGCTGTGTGCTCGCAATATGGCGGCATGGTGAAAGTTTTCCGTTTTCTCGTATAAATAGTTCAATAAATAATCGATATTAAATCTAAATACTATAGATTTTTTTTAACTGCGAATGAAAACTTACACTATTACAGTTACTTTATATTTTTTCGAAAATGATCATTTAATCTCTCTTAACAGAACAAAAACAGAACTTAATCGATAAAACATTACATTTTATCAACTGATTTAGAAAGTAACGCGAGCATTTTTTCGTCCATTTCCAAGCGCTCTTTATGTCGTTTGGCACGCGCTTCATCCTCTTCTGATTTTTGCCGGAGTCTCTTCTTCAATAGGGAGGCCACATTCTCTTTGGTGAAAGCCCACTCTGACCCACCAATATTTTGTGGGCGAAGTGGGCGCGATGTGGTCGCGAACAGTGACGTCATCTATGACGTCGAGCGATCGCTCGCGACGATCACGGGCCTTAGGTGGAACGATACAGAGGGTGTTACAATCGTTGCGGGCGTTTAGTGGAACGTACCCATTATGTAAAACTGTAACAGACTGACGTTCGAACTTCGATTATGGTGCGCTCTGCACCGTGCCCGTGCGTGACCTTGGTGTGCTCGGGACCATATATATATTCGATGGTATACCTAATATCAACAAAAAAAGCAAAAGTACTATGGAATTGACATTTGAAACTGTCAAATCCCTACTAAAATAGTTTACATTGTGCTTTTTTGGTTGATATAAGGTATATGTTCAGCGGTCCGCCGCACATTATTATTATTATTATTATTGACTGTGCGCTCAGTTCGATGATTAAATACCGAGCAATGTCGACAGATATCTGTGAGATAAAATATACGCACAGATATTTATCTTGATAAATACAGCATGATTCAAAGATGTCGCCTTAATATATTAAGCAACGCTATCTGGTACACGCCCCGCGCTTGCCAGTCGTCCTGAGCCATACGTCATACTGATCGTGTCGTTCGAAATAACTGAGCTACACCTATGTAAATTACGTTGTGACCCAATAAACTTTAAATACCTAATGTACACCGTGTTATTTACTGCATAGAAAACCTTTTATTTGTAATACGAATAAATAATAATTTAACCACAAAAGTGGCAAAGTGGTTGAAAACTTGTGATACCTACACGCTACGTTATACTATGGACGACTTTATTCTTATACGAGTTGAGCTGAGTATATATTACAGATACCAATCATCAACGATTGGTCCACGGCTGGACCCCAGGCATAGCACCTCGCCTGGCAGAGATATCTGCCTTTACTCTCGTCAAATAGGAGCGCACCGTTCCTATAAAGTAAAATTGTAGGCATTTAGCGAGTAGTCTTCCAGAGTATCTATAGTCGTACTTACACGCGCTCGTCAACAGTTACTCAGGGACACATACCTACCCTTGAATAAGCATCTATTTATTTAGAATGTAGGAGATAGTTTATGTAACAAGGGCTGTTTTAAATAATAATTAGAGAAAGTATACACATACAGGGTGCCAAATAAATTCAATAAAGAGGACTGTGTGTAACCTACGGCAAAAATTAGACTTTTCGAAGAAATGGCAATAGCTATTATCACCTCTTAAAAATTGACCGATTTTGACTAATATTTCATAGTTTGTCAATCAGAACAACAGCTAGGTATGTAGAATTCGTTTTTTAAATTATTGATTATAAAACAAAAAAGGCCTAAATTAGTTTTGTATGAAAATACTGAACGAAAAATAAAATCAAACTTATCAATAATATCTGAAAAACCAAAAATCTTCAAACCTAGCTTTTATTCAGACTGGACAACCTTTTAAAAATAGTTGAAATCGGTTAACTTTTATGAGGTAAAAATCGTCAACTCCGTTTGTATGAAAAGTCGCAGGTTGACAATCTTCTTGAAGGTTATTTTTCGGTAACAAATTCCACAGAATGTTAATAACAAAAGAAAACCAAATGCTTAAAATTAACTAAATTAATATTACAATTCGTAATGAAGAATACTTTATTACATGATTCGCAACACTATCGGTAAAACCACGGTAAAACTTCCGCTGTATGTACGTACATAAATATATCTACTTTGGTAGCATGGGGTTGCCAGTACGTTTCATAGCTTTTCAACTACAAATTATTTTTTTTTCTTGTTACTTGATACACAGATTAATTATTATTTTGAAAATTTTAAAACAAGGCAAAGGTAAACTAAAATCCTACGTGTAAGAGTGCTTGTGCACTACAAGGAGTTTTGCGAGCCCGGAATTTTTGAATTTTGTTGTTTTGATCGGAAACACGTGAACGCTTGTTCACTTCACGGCAAAAACCCGAACCAGAAATTTAATGGTCTGGCCGTAATGATGTTCTTTTCGTAACATCAAAAAGAAGCGTAGCTGCATCGAAAAAATGAAATTGAAATTTTTTAAGAAATAGTCACGATTGAAACCAATGAACTCAAAAGTCTCATGAGCCAAAAATTGCTAAAAAAAATACCGGCCAAGTGCGACTCCGGGTCACACAAACAGGGTTCCGCACCAAAACTTTAACTATTAACAGAACAAGCCCTCTCAGTACATACTTTGCTCTAGGTAAAGGTACTTATTCTGGACTTTATACATTTGGCCCCCGTGTTTAAAATTAATTTATTTACGTTACACTTTCATCTTTGGGTCACCGACTTACATATGTGTACCAAATTTTAACTCGATCGGTCAAGTAGTTTCCGAACAAATGGACTGTGACATATGGATGGACAGACTCACGAGTGATCCTATAATGGTTTTTGCTTTTTGAGCTACGGAACTCTAAAAACAATAAATCCTCAAATATTTTGAATTTGCGATGTAGGGAGAATAAATGACTGGAGAATGGACTTCTTAACTTTATTTATATTGATCCGCCTACGTTCACCAGCAGCACTATTCATAATCATTTAATTCAAAGCCAAAAAAAAACCTTTGTTGTCCAATGAAAATCTGTCGTCCGGGAATCTAAATGTCCGGTTGTTTCCGACCGGTAAAATTCTGTGTAGTGCACAAGCACCCTAAGTGTACCTAATGCGCAGCTCTGATCTAAGAGCAGAGTCGCTTGTATTTGACTGCCAACAGGGACTGGAGTGCTTTTCTTAGTAACCAGGACTGTGTTACGGGAAGGGCAACATCGACTCAAAACACTAAGACAGTGTTTTTTTTTCGTAGATTTTGCCTCCAGTATACCTATATTCTACCACGCTCATCCTCAATCCATGTCATTAGGCTAGGTTACCTATTTTTATGCTGGCTCTATGCTCTCGTCTCTCGTAGAGGCTACGTGAGGCAACGTGAATGTAGTTTGGTCCCTCGCGTCCCTTTCCCGCTCTTCATCACGCCTAGTCTGCGCTCTGGCTGGTTCTTTTGGTAGCGAGACAGAAGACGCGAGTTGTGAGGCGAGGTGCGCTCAATCTAAGTCCTGTAAGCGAGGTCGAGGTCCGTTCGGTCAAAATATGAACGTCAAATGGTCTCATGAGATTTTGAGCACGTCTAGAGAGACGATGAAAGTATAAGAATGCAGACGGACACTTCCTCGTGTCATCTCATGTTGCCTTCCCTTCCTTAATCTCGTCGAACCTCGACAAGAGACATCTTTATGTGCCTACAGCGTAATTAAGATATCTAACGAAATACAAAGAGCTATGTACGTACATTTCACAAGTTCACTGGTGTAGAGCAGGCAAGGCAGTACTGTTCTAGTTTAATGACCGGAAACAAACACTGCATTGCTTTGCCGAACTTCCTAGTCATACCTACTGCCAATTCTACCAGTGAAATTTTTATGTGACATGGTAGATAAATGAAAAAATAAAACCCGGCCAAGTGCCAGACGGCATCGCACAAAGTAGGGTTCCGTAATCTTTTCAAAAAATGAATGTATATTTTTCAAAAACAAAACTATATTTGTAGTTAGTAATAGAACATTTTGTATGGAAAATGTATAAGCTTTTTAAAAATCCAATTGCACATCTTAATCGACTATTTCACCCAAGCTAAGACGTGATAGTTTTCCTCTTAAATTGATTATTTGTTCTACTGTTTTCTATGTCATGAAATAGTGGTTTAGCTGGCAGGGGTGAAGACACTTGACTCTAACAAAAATTAGCACTTCAAAACTTTATATTAAGCAAACCCTCAGTAATTTTGAAAGACCTATTCAACGATACCCCACACAATAGGGTACGTCAACGAAAAAAAAAACACCCTGTCTTTACATGTAGGGGAGGTAATCTATTATTTTTTCCAGATATTATTATACAACTTTGTCGGCATGATTAATATGTATACCCATGTTAAATTACAGCATTCTGGTACTAATCGTCTCTGAGCTAAGCCGCGGGCAGACGGACAGGCAGACAGAACAGACATGGCATTGTTGACTTCGGAAACCTAAAAATTAGTGGTGCTAATTTATTTTGTTTGCCTTCTGAGTGTTTGCAATTCGTGGAATTTTTGAGATTAGTCTTTAAATATAATTTTTCGAACCGTTTTACAAGATATTTAATCCTAAAAATAATTTCCTGAAATCAATGAGTTTGCATTTCGCATTTTTATGCTAAGATCATTTCGATCAGTCACTATGCTTGGCGTTTGTAGACTACGAGAAAGCCTTCGATTCGGTCGAGACTTGGGCCGTGCTACACTCTCTCCAGCAGTGCATATATCGAGGTTTTTTAAGTATCAATTGAAAACGCCACCCTGTCGGTCTACCTCCAGGACCACAAAATTAAACCTTTCCGGCTGCAGCGAGGAGTGAGACAGGGAGACGTTATATCTCCAAAACTGTTCACTGCCGCCCTGGAAGATGTATTCAAGCTTCTGGACTGTACTGTGGAAGCATCACCCATATTCAATTTGCTGACGATATCATGGTTATAGCTGAGTAATAGTAATAATTCTTTATTTGCACTTTATGTACAAAAAAATAATAGTTCTCATGTTCACCTAAATAAAGATGGCATGCAAAATATGTATTTTTTACAGTTTCAGCATGAAAATGTCAATACTTATAAAATATATTTAAAATACAAGAGATATATAAGACAAAACATGTAAATGACAGTGTAAATAAAAATAATTATATTTCAGAAAATCCTCAATACTATAAAAGTGACTGACTCGGTGGCTCAGTGGTTAGTGCCCTTGACTACTGATCCGAGGGTTGTGGGTTCGATCCCCACCCAGGGCAAGCATTTGTGTGATGAGCAGATTTGTTTGCTCTGTGTCTGGGTGTTATATATCTATATATGTATGTATTTAAAATTATATAAGTATGTATATCAGTCTCTGGTAACCCATAACACAGGGAATCCTACTTTGGGGCCAGATGACCATGTGTGATTTGTCCCAGAATATTTATTTTATTTATTTATTAAAAGTTTGAAAAGTGAGAACCTGCAAGTAGTCTGGCCTCAGGAGCGCCTCTCAACAAGTGAGTCTTAACATGAACATACTAGACTATACGCGAAGTTGTTGACGAATATGTGTACCTGGAACAAACAGTAAATTTCGAGAAAAACATCAATCGTCGAACCCAACTCGGATAAACATGTTTTACTTGTCTGTCAATCATTGAAAAATACAGTAAACTGCATTTTTATCTTCATGATAATTTTACACAGCTCACGGCGACAATTGACAATACATGGCCCCGCAGGCGACATTGATAATAGTGGGGGGAGTCGTATTTTTGCGCTCGCTAGGCTAGTTTTAATTGGTCATCTTTGACGTTAGTAATACAAGGTCATCTTTGCCTTTGTCTTGCAGTACACGTCTTTCGGCTGATACGATGATGATGAAAATCATTTCGAAAAGTTTCTTGTTTTTGACACTGTTTTTATCCTGAAAATTTTACTAAAACAGTGTGATAAATCAATATAAATTTCATATTAAATTTTACCAATTTCTACCATTTTTTTGTGAATCCAGCTCTCGATAGTTTGGGTTGACAACACTGCGCCTTTGCCGTGAAAAAAAAAACTCTAAACATAAAACCGAGCAAGTCCGTCCGCGACGAACGAAAGTCTGTGTAAATGTTTCTTGCCGGATGCCGCGTCTTGAAAATAATAAGTCGTGTGTGAAAAGTAATGGAAATCTTATTTTCGTGAATGAATGTTACGTTTTTAGGATCTGTTCTATATATTGTGCCGGCAAATCAGTATTTCCAGTGTAATTAAGTGTAAACACGAATTCAAATCTCCATAACTAGACCAATGGAGGGTATTCGTGTTTATAAATATTGATTTGTTGCATATCACATTTTCTAGCGTTTTATTGTGCCTTCAACAGAGCGGAGTGAAATGTAGGTAAACCATAAGCGTGTCACTAGTTTGAATAAAAATGCAACAGATGCAGAAAAATGGCGCGATTCGTGCAATGAGCGGTGTTGGTTTGTGCTAGTGTTTTGAGTGAAGCAATTAGTGTTTTATAACAATGGATGGAACGACGGAGAAGGATTGCTCTCCGCTATGGAGCATGTACCAGCAGATCGTGTCAGACATGAAGGTAAGTGAGACATTAAAACCCTGAAATACCTCGGTCACACTTGGCGATCAACGGCGGAGCGTTGTCCTACTTTTTTGAGAATGAAATCGTGTCGTTAAACACTGCTGCGAACAAATTATCTTTACTAACAGTACATGAGATCTTCTACTCTGTTTATTTTTTTGAAATAGTGAAAATTTGGAACAATATGCGAGGTAATTGCGTCTTTGTTTGCGACGGAATCAATTTGAAGTTCAATTCATGGTTATGTATAATTTTACGAGCTAACAAATAACAATTTGGTGTTTTCATTTGCTGTGATTAGCGCTTTATTTGGTTGGGGTGCACGGTGCACATAACCGGGCTGACATAGGGGGACACTCTATTCATCAAACCTAATAAACCTATTTTTGGATTTATTATGGTTATGTGCAACCCAACCCTCTATTTCCACCGTCTAAAACCATTAGAACACCACACCAATCAGTCTCCAAGACTTATCATATAGTGCACTAAATCTAGATTTATAGATTAACTATATGCCAGTAATATATAAGTCATTGATTAACTATAATATTGATGAGAGAAGGAACATAAAATTTTTTTAAAATACTTGACCAATAAAGTTGCTCTTATTTATCTTGTGGGCCCAAAATGTTAATGGTTTTTTTTTATTGAGCCTGTTCCGACTTCGCAGCTGTAGAATACCTTTGGTTGAATAAATTCGTGATTGTAAGCAGTTTCATGTGATTTAAAATTTAGGTAAAAATGTCTAGAAAATGTTTCTCAGGTTTGAGAACTTTACACAAAAAAATCATACATTTTAGCTAACATAGGGTAAGGCTCCCTATATCTGTCAATCACCCTTTTTATGTCAACTCCCACTAAAACCGCAAATTGTAAAATATTTATATACTTACTTAAAAGTTTTGCAAATCTTAAGAACAAAACAAAAGTATTTAATTCATAAAGATTCCCCAATGCAATAGGAACTGGCTATCTTATCTTCACTGCCAAAATAGTATGATGAAAAATAAATAAGTTTAAGAAATCTTATTAACAAAAAACCTGTGATAGCCACAGGATACATCTGTGCTTCTGGATGGAGGTGGTAAGGCTGATCTAGCCAGCCAAACTTTTACAGTTATAGAACCAACAAGATTCTAAATATAAAAACATTGTGTCTCCTGATGCCATAGACTTCCTTGTCTTTTGACTGCCAGTGTAGGCCATGGCGTAGATTGGAGTGTTCTTCTTCCACAGTTCCTCATGAGAAATCTACTCATTTGCTATTGCTTAAGGTGTTGTGAATTCCCTTTGTGGAAAAAAGCCTACCTGGCTATCTAAGAGTGCCAAACATCAATTTTACAGCATTGATGTGTTCCGGCATGACCATAACCTTCGTACATCAGATGAGATGTTGCCAAGGGTTTAT
This sequence comes from Coleophora flavipennella, assembly GCA_947284805.1. NCBI lineage: Eukaryota > Metazoa > Arthropoda > Insecta > Lepidoptera > Coleophoridae > Coleophora > Coleophora flavipennella. The sequence goes on from OX369290.1 coordinate 8,101,523, forward strand.
TATCATCATCATATCTGCCGAAAGAAGTCCACTGCTGGATAAAGTCTTCCCTTATGGATTTCCACAACGACCGGTCCTGCCCTGCCCGCATCCAGTGACTTCCTGCTATCTTCACCAGGGCTTATCAATTGTCAATAAAAAATAAGGTAGGAAGTTGTACAAATAAAATTTAATAATAACCTAACATTAACTAAACCTTATGGATTTAATTAAAAAACTGGTTAAATAAAATGATGTGTATCCTAATATCACTCAAGCAATCAAGAAGAATCTAAGGACACCTCACACTCTAATTATCAAGCTGTTCAGGCTACAGACTCAGCTAAAGTAACAGAAACCTCAGAAACATTACATTCTTTTTTGGAAATCTGGTAAAACATGTAATCATGACTATTCTACTCATGAAAGTGAACAAACAACTTTAGTTGCAATTCTGCTGAAAGCTTTAATTTTTTTTTATTTCATACCAGTTTGATCAGCCTAGTTAATTAAGTTAAATAAAAAGCTATTTATTGGCTTTTTTTAAATTAAATATTTGAGTGCGTTTGGCTGCACCTCACCTGATGATAAGTGCCGATGCAGCCGAGGATGTAACACGCAAGCTGAATTAGTGCTTATTCACTCTCGCCTTAAAGATTTCTAAATTATACGAATTTGGGAATACAGACGCCGCCGGCGGGGAATTCCACTCCTTGGCCGTTCGCATGATGAACGAAGTAGCAAAACGCTTCGTGCGTAAAGGTGGAACATTAACGACAAAAGGATGGCACCGTCCTCCGCGCCTGGTCGTCCAATGATGGAATGTAGAGAGGAATGAGGTTGTGAAGCTCCAGGGCACACTCTCCGAAATGAATCCTGTAGAACACCGATAGACAGGCGATTTTGCGGCGATGCTCGAGGCTTTGGAGCCTGTTTGATACAAGTTTCTCGTAGCATGGTAGCCAAAAAAATTTAAAAAATTAAGAAAATTCTATGGTTTTTTTTCTTACCTGGCTGCGCCCATGAAGGAGGGTAAAGTTTTTCGGGTGTATGTATGTATGTCTACTTCTTAGGCTGAGCCAGTAGCCTAAAAGGCTAGATGGATTTTGAAGTGCGAGGTGTCCTTAGATTCGTCTTAACCCCCTGAGTGACACAGGATACAATTTTAGGCTGTCAGGTTTTAAATATTTAGTAGAATTTGTTACATTAGCTTAAATAAATGTATATTCTATTCTATTTTAGTGATTTCACTTAAAGTTATACAGAGCATCTAAGACTAAGAGGTTTTGGGTTAATTAGCAATAACCATAGAAATCGTAATAATATATTTCGCACGCAATAACACTGTGTAACTATATAACTTGTAGGATAGATAATTTCTTTGTTTTCAATTACGCTGCACATTGCATTTGCAACACTTGTCACAACAACTTGTAATTCAAGATGATGTTTCATTTGATCACCGTTTTATTTAGTTTACTAATTAGCTGTTAATTAATTCAGCAAATTTGCACCTTTTAATATGTAAGCAGTTTCTTGATTATGTATGGTATACATTTCAGAAATATTACCTAAAACTACCCAAAAAGAAATTCTAGCTAGATATTCAATAAAATAAAACACTGAAATAATATACTTCATACTTTAAGCTTTAAACCTATTCAATTATATGTATTTTGAAAAAAATGGAGGTTAGTTTGAGTTAGTTAATGTCTTTATTTCGTTACGTTTGTAATACATAATGTAAAGCTAATACATAAAGCAGTCAACACATCAACTTTGAAGTTGTAAACTAAATTTATTTTCATCATCATCAGCCGAAAAAAGTCCACTGCTGAATAAAGGCCTCCCCAAGGGTTTCCACGACGACTGGTCCTGCGCTGCCCGCATCCAGCGGCATCCCGCGACCTCACCAGGCTGTCGACCCACCGTGTGGGAGCCTGCCTACGCTACGTCTTCCGATGCGCGGTCGCCACTCGAGCACTTTGCTGCCCCAAAGGCCATCTGTTCTAATAACATATCTAATATAATTATACTGAATGGTTTGATGAAATATATAGTGTTAACTTTCACTATTCATTGTAGCAGCCAGTTTATTTAACAAAAGTTAAAAAAGTTATTTATTAATATAATGAATCTAAAAAAAAACCCTCAAGTGCGAGTCGAAATAGCGCACCGAGGGTTCCGTTCCATACACCTCAATAGTAATACATATTCATTTCAAACGAAAGACATCAACGCGAGCGACAGAAAATTGCTGTTTTTTATTTGGTTTGGACTTCACTCTTCGTCGGTTGTAATGATTTGTTGTTTTACTTAAGGGTACTAAAATCACGCCAAGTTTCACGCTTATATGTATTAGGTACCGTTTTACGATAAAGCAAGAGAAAAAGAACCCTAAATAAAATGTAAAGCCACGCTGTGCATACTTTCTCGCGAAGCCTTCACCGTCTGTCGTAGTCGGGCATAGAGAAATCTACAATGAACATTACACTTGCTTAGTAACAAAGTTAGAATAAAGCTAAGTATATACCAGACTTCGCGAAGAAACTCGAAGGTTGTGTGTGAAGTCGACCAACCCGCACTGGGCCCGCGTGGTTGACTAAGGCCTAGTCGCCCTGATTCAGGGTAGGCTCGAGCCCCTCGGTGGGGACGTATATGAGCTGTAATGATGATGATGATATACCAGACTTAATGAAAAATTTATAAATAATCTGGGTTTGTATAGGAGGTACGTTACTCAGATATTTCCTGGAATAATGAATTACCCTATGCAGTAGGCCTTTATTAAGTCCTAGTTACTTACAAAGTTTTATTAAAATCGTCTAAGCCAGTTTTGAGAAAAAGTAACAAACAATCTGTATTTGTATGGGAGGTACCTTTTTATTTTTTTTCTTGGAACAACGAATTACTGCGTACTGTAGGCCATAATTATACAGTTATATAGTAATATACCGAGTTTCATCAAAATCGTTAGTCATTTTTGAGTAAAAAAATAATAAGTGATTTTTCACTATGGTGGCAACCCTAAAAAATCAAGATGGGGAAATTTGACAAAAATCGCCTGAAGATATAATAATAATATAGCCGTAACCCAAATCCTTCCAGAAGTTTGGGTACTAAAGCACCGGACGGATGTACAGTACAGACACACACATTTTTTTTTGTTTTTTAGACTCTTTTAGTGTAAGACAATCGGTCCCTATCAAAATCTCAACTTCGATTTTTTAGCCTTGACAATACCTTCTTCACTCCTTCGTCGCTGGAACGTTAAACACGTTTCTTGTATGGCAACTCCGTTTTTATTATTTGTTTGTAATTTTTTTATAATATAACTAGCTGTCCCGGCGAACTTCGTACCGCCTAACATTACATTACACTGCCCTACCCTACCCTACACTACACTACCCTACCCTACTACATACACTAGACTACACTACCCTACAATACACTACCCTACCCTACCCTACACTACCCTACCCTACCCTACACTACCCTACCCTACACTAAACTACCCTACACTACCCTACACTACACTACCCTACCCTACACTACCCTACCCTACCCTACACTACCCTACCCTACACTACACTACACTACCCTACCCTTCCCTACCCTACCCTACATAAGAACCTTCTCCTGACAATAACGAACTCGACAAAAAAAGAATTAGCGAAATCGGTCCAGCCGTTTAGGAGGAGTTCAATGACTAACACACGGACAGAAGATTTATATGGAATAAAATCTTTTTGTACCTATCTCTATAAATACAAACAGCTGTGTCTTAAATAAAAATGTTTTTGCATTTTTTATATAAAAACTAATCAAATCTTTTTTGTCATATGGAGTTATATACAGTTTATGAAAATAGTTTTATTATTCTCCGAAAATGATCAAATCTTCTTATATGTTTGTTTTGACAACCGATATTGTTGCCATGGCAACCGAGCGTGAAGTTTTTTCTTCGTTACGGAATTTCTGGATTCTTAATTAAAATTGCGACTATAATTTGAGATTTAAAGTATCCTATCTCTCAAGTTGGATCGAACTGCACATGGTGTGCGAATTTTATTATAATCGGTTAAGTGGTTTAGGAGTCCATTGGGGACAAACATTGTGACACGAGATTTATATATATTAAAGATTAAAGATAACACATATTCTGAAAAATTTTAGCCGGCTGCCTATTACGGTTCAAAAGAAACAGCTCTTTAAAAGTCTGATAGACAGAGGGACGGACAGACAGATAGCGTAGGCTTAGTAATAGGGTCCGGTTACTTGGTACGGAACCCTGAAAAATACGCTTTTTAAAAGTCGTATCCACGCGGAGCTTGTAAAATCAAAGTTTCAGAAGGTGCTGAACCTTGAGATCAAAATTTTAAAAAAAAAACTTTTTAAACAAAATTCTTATTTCTCCAAAAAATAAACGAATACCTACAGATGCAGTATATGTCCAACTAAACAATGAATGCGTCAGCTTTACATAAACCAGTCGAAGTGGAAAGAGCGAAGCACCCACGTCCAGGCTTCAGTTGTCTGGCTATCTAAATTGGTCAATTATAATCTTTAGATAAGCCGCCAAACGAACAGCATAACTGTTGGGACACGCTATTCTGTAGGTAGGCGGAAATAAGTTCGCTAAGTATAGTATAGAAGTCTTCGAGGCGCAAGAGTTTCAACGGAAGATGCTCTTGTTTAAAACAAAGAACTAAAGATCTAAAGAACCTTCGGCCAATATTTTTAGAACTCAAAAAACATTTCATATCGTTTTTATTATATGGTAGGAGCGAAATTGTAGCAGCGCAATATTATTGAATACTAGCTGTTTCCCGCGGCGTCACCCGCGTGGATAACATTTCTATGACTTGTCGAGGGTGCGCAGTGCGCGAGCCGCAGAGCGTGGAAAAAAGTAGCTTATATGTTAATCCAGGGCCTCTTTGTCTACCTACCATATTTCAACCAGATCCGTTCAGTAGTTTTTGCGTGAAAGAGTAAAAAACATACATCCATACATTCTTACAAACTTTCGCGTTTATACTATTAGTAGGATATCCATCAAAATCACGGATAAGATAAAATATAAGGTGTCAAAATGATCAAATTAAATTAATTAATCAAATTCGCCGTAATCAACGGGCTAGCTCGCTTTTTAACTGCGTGTAAAAACTCTAAAAATACCAGCTGAGCCGGACTAACATTGGCAATAGACTATAGAGGTAATGCGACGACAAAATCTTATTAGAGCTGCCCATTTTTTTAATTGAAAATTTTACGTGCGTTTTCCTGCACCTCACTTTATTGATAAGTGCCGCTGCAGACGAGGATGTAATACGTAAGCTCACATAGTGCCTATTCACTCTTGCCTTAAAGATTCCTAAATTGCATGAACCGGGAACGCAGACGCCGCCAGCAGGGAATTCCACTCCTTGGTCCTTGGCCGCTCCCATAATAAACGATGAAATGTTTTGCTTTCGTGTGTAAAGGAGGAACATTAACGAGAAAGGGAACAGGCACTACTTGAGCTTGCGTGTTACATCCTCGACTGCATCGGCACTTACTCAGGTGAGTTGCAGCTAAACGCACTCAAAATTTGATTTAAAAAGGGGTAGATACGCCCCCCGCGCCTGACCGTCTGGTGATGGAATGGAGAAGGAGGTATTAGGTCGTGAAGCTCCTGGGCACACTCACCGAAATGAATCCTCTAGAACACCTAATAGGCAGACGACTTTTCGGCGATGCTCGAGGATTTGGAGCTTTTTCGATACAAGTTCCTCGTTGCCAACAAGTCTCCTGCCGCGTCGGTTGATAGAATCCAAGGCATCTAGTTGGTAACAAGCCTATCCGTCCCATAAGTGTTAATCTTGCTTATTTTTTTTATTGTATCATGAAAACGAAAAATAAACCAAAGACACCAATGTTTATTTATTAGCTGATTCGCTATAAAGAAAGCCTAAAGATTTTTTAGTTAGTGTCATCCAGTATTGCCTATATTTTTTGTTGAAAAATGTGTTTGAATTAACACGTCTTGCACATCAAAACAATAGCAACGCTGATCCAAATCCCAACGAAAAACCGTTAATTTCTTGCTTGAGTAACTTTTCAAAGAGAACAGCGATTTTTGTAGTCAGTAGCGATTGTTTGAATACAGAGGCTGTAACAAAATTGGTGTATGACCTGTTAACTGGGGATTCTTAAATTCATACTGAACAATACCTACTCCCAAGAGACCCAATAGTCAATTTGCGAATAACTTTAAATTAATACTTTAATAAAAACACGACTGAAAAAAACCTGTTGATACTTTTGATTGTAGGTTCTTGATGGAACATTTTATCACTCATTTTGGTAATATTTACACTGATTCCACAGAAACTGATTGTTTGATTGTGTAGTTTTATTCAATTTCTGTGGAATTAATATAAATCCTTACTAATATTATAAATGTGAAAATGGGTTTTGATTGTTACCTTTTCACGCTTCAACGCCTTGACCAATCTTTATGAAATTTGGCATGCAGGTAGCCTGTGTCACGGGGAAGGACATGTAGTTTTATTCAATTTCTGTGGATTTAGTATAAATCCTTACTAATATTATAAATGTGAAAATGGGTTTTGATTGTTACCTTTTCACGCTTCAACGCCTTGACCAATCTTTATGAAATTTGGCATGCAGGTAGCCTGTGTCACGGGGAAGGACAGGCTACTTTTTATCCCGGGAAAATTGCAAAATCTGATGCAGTTCCTGAGGAACTAAAAAAATACTCAATTGTTGTGATTTTTTGCACAGAGATGGTTGAGTAGGTGGGAAACGACATAATTTACTAATCACCCTTAAAGACAGTCATAAAAACGATGCGGGCGGAGCCGCGGGAAAAAGCTAGTATAGGTATATACCAAAATGAGTGACTGCTTCTCTTTTTGGGAAGTCGGGTAAAATGAATCATACTATGTCACTCAAGACGAATCTAATGAATGACACCTCGCACTCTATAATCCGTCCAATTGTATTATCTATATTGCCGTTTATTTAAAAAGTAAGCTTTGCTAGCTTGGCGGCTTGACTATTTAAACTTGACAAGTTACACCATTAAGGCACTTTGCACATGACGGGGCGGGGCGGGCCGGTCAATTTCGCCGCCAACGATAGCACAAAGGGAATCCTATACTACCAACGCACATGGAGGCGGCGCGGTCGGCGCGGTCGGCGCGGTCTTTTTGTCCTCCATGTGCGTTAAATTTACCGGCCCGCCCCGCCCCGGCGTGTGCAAAGCGCCTTAGTAGCACTATACATAACAAATTTTCTTTTAAACAACTGAAAACCGTTGTACATTCTCTAATATTATATAAATATTTCAATTTAAAGTGCCGTAGCTATGATTAAAACGATTTTTATCACGCTTTTTTAGCTTCACTTGTATGTATGTTTATAACTACTCCTTTGCACTCGATTTTGACCCACTTTAAACGGACAGATTTAATTCAAACTTTGTACATTTATCAAGAATCAGTGAAGGTATAATGCTGGTAAAGGTGAGTAAAATGTAAGTAATGTCTGTTTTGATAATCTTACAAAGATCTTGATAATTTGACTTTAGTTGCCTTACGGAGCGACATTGTTATTTTTTTTTTGTAACAAAGCTATTGTAAAGAGAAAAAAAACAGTGGTTTAATGTTGGAGATATGGATCGTTTAGCGGTATCTAGCTGTAATTACTGAGAAAGTAAACGTTAAGTATAATGGCTGGTTTACACGGTGCAAGCTACTGGCGTTGACCGTAGACAGCTACTGCCACTTTGTACTCGCTGACAGTAGCTCAACTCGCCTCACCCGGTCACACGAGTGCGAGCTGCTGGCGTGACAGTAGAAAACTACTGCAGCAAGCTACTGCTTGTGGAGTGGTGGGGGAAGGCGAGTGGCGAGTAAAAACAAAAAATGTTGTAGTAACTCGAATGCGAGCTACTGACCGGCTCGCTCATGAGAGTAACTCGCATGATGCGGTCACACGTTGCGAATAGCTGCACCGCAGTAACTCGCGTTGCCAGCTCGCATGCTAGCTTGTACCGTGTAAACCAGCCATTATTCACGGCGTATAAGTTGAACACAAATGGCGGTCGTTCGGACACGTGGGAGCTCGCGGGCTAATATATTATGTCGAAGCCATCTAGTTAAATCCGCCATTTGATTGAAAGGCTAGCCTATTGATTGAATGGTGACATTCAATTGAATAACTACAGGACAACTGGCCAAGTTGTTGAACGTAACGTTAAAAGACTTTGCTGAACGTCATTTAGCCAAGTCGTTGAATGGGATATTCCGAATATACTCGGAATAAAAAAACGACGATTTCTTCTTCTGCGAAGCATTCTGCTATCCATAGGGGGCGATGGGGGAGCCTCGCGAAGGTGTAGACTGTATAATCAATCAAACCTGACCGATCCAAATATCGCTCACTTCGCTCGTTCAATTAATTAATTAATTAATTTTTGTCAACACCCTTTTCGTTGTATGGAATTTCTTTCGTCAGCCAACTAGTTGAACGTTGAGTGACGCTTGTTCAATCAACATTCGGCCTAGCTTACAATCAGCCAACTAGTTGAACGTTGAATGACGATTGATCAATCAACGTTCGACCTAGTCATTCAATTGAATGTCGCCATTCAATCGGGGGGCTAGGCTTTCAATGAAATAGCAGATTTAACGAGGTGGCTGCCACATATATACTTTGGTGCGGGTGCAGCGTGGGTTACGTGGGGGGCTGGCGGCGTCCTTTGGTGCGCGCGACCCTCGCGTCCCGTACTTCGATTGACACCTGACAATAAGACACTGCGCACTGTGTTCACTCTGGCAATGTTCAACTCAGATGCCGCGGTTTATACTGTTTTTCAGTTCTCCGCTTTCTTCACAGATTTTCACCGAAATTAACTAGTTTAGAAAAAAATACTTTTGATTGTTTCATTTACTGTTATTTATTTAATTAGTTTTTGTGGTTTTTAATTCATCTATATATATATAAAAATGAATCCCTATTTCCCTTGGTCACGGCATCACGCGTGAACGGCTGGACAGATTTCGCTAATTCTTTTTGTCGAGTTCGTTATTGTCAGAAGGTTCTTATGTAGGGTAGGGTAGTGTAGTTTAGTGTAGTGTAGGGTAGGGTAGGGTAGTCTAGTGTAGTGTAGGGATAGGGTAGGGAAGGGCAGGATAGTGTAGTGTAGTGTAGGGTAGGCTAGGGTAGTGTAGTGTAGGGTAGGGTAGGGTAGTATAGTGTAGTGTAAGGTTGAACGTAGTTCCCCAGGACAGCCAGTTATAAATAAAGTAAGAAGAATTTCCAAAAAGTAAGAAAACAAATTCATTTGATGTTGTTTTGTTAAGGATTTCATAAATTATCATCATGTTTCGATGTATATTGCAGCAATTCTATGGTTACAACTAGAAAAAATAGGGTGCAGACTATTATAATAACAATTTAACACGCAATGCTGAGTACAATAATGATTATTATGTAATAGTATAATAAGTATTTATACATACTAATATACCTGATACTCAAACCGCTTAAACCTATTACCGTCGCCGTAATTCGCTCCAATTCACATTGAAAAGTATTCTAGTGTTACACACACACATCGCGGTGTGTGTTTCAATTCAACTTTACATTAGATTTAGCAGCAAGTTTTTTTAAATTTAATAGTTGTCTGATTTTTATAGGGATGACGACAGCATCAGAAATAAATTATGAACCCTTGCCCTCGTACTTTAACTTCGGAAAACCTTACTCGTTTTGTTATCCATCAAGTCTTCGATTTTTAATTCACTAAAATCCACAAAATGAGTACAATATTTATGACGCTGCTAAACTATGAAGTCACGTCTAGGTATTTCTAACATTTTTAGAACAAAGTGTCGTTTTTGACAGATGATAAAAAGTAACTCAGATGACTAGCATTCGTCATCCCTAATTTCACCTGATGGTAAGTGACGATGATGCCCGGGATCTGGCTATCTTATCTTCAACTTTACGGAGTCTTCTTCTTTTCGAGTCGACGGCAAACTCAGATAGTCCCATCCCAAAACCTAGCCACGCGAATTGCCTTATCTGTGGCCTGCATCAAGTCCTCCCGCGTGCAGGTGACAAGGCAAGAAGGACACGATATGAGGTGGTTCATCTTTTGAGGGACCGCACCACACCTACACTCCAGGTTCGTATCTCTAATGAATCTCCACCTGAACAAGTTTTCTTTACTTCGGCTAACCCGACTCCGGAGTCTGTCAAGAGATTTCCAGGTTGGCCATGGCAACTTATTTATCCTGACTCCTGAGTCATCGTATCAGCCGAAAAACGTCCACTGCTGGACAAATGCCTCCCTCAAGGATTTCCATGACGCCGCTAGCTTCACCAGGTCGCCGGTTCACCGCGTGGTAGGTCTACATACGCTACGTTTTCCAGTGCGCGGTCGCCACTCGAGAATTTTACTGCCTCATTGGCCATCTGTTCTACGAGCTATGTGCCCTGCCCACTACCAATTTAGTTAAGCGATTCTGTGAGCTATGTCGGTGACTTTGCTTTTCCTACGGGTCTCCTCATTTCTAATCGAAAACATCATAACAAAAACAAATTAAAAAGAAAATAATATAAAAACAGACAAAAAACAAATCTAAAAGTATGAATTCGTCACAATGCTCGATGAGTAAATCGATCCTACCATACATTTCAAGATTTTAAGAATTAAATCAAAAACTGTCTTGTATAGAGAAGGATTAATTTAAAGATGAACAATGGCAAGACAATTATGTATAACTAGCTGTTTGCCCGCGGCTTCACCCGCGTGGAAAACGTTTCTATGACTATTCGAGGGTGCGCAGTGCGCTAGCCGCAAGAGGCACGCGAGCGTGAAAAAAAGTAGCCTGTGTGTTAATCCCTGTCCTAATCTGTCTACCTACCAAATTTCAGCCAGATCCGTTCAGTAGTTTTTGCGTAAAGAAGTAACAAACATACACACTTACAAACTTTCGCCTTGATAATATTAAGTGTGATAGTATGACACGGGATCACTTCACACAAATAAGAAGAGTTAAAAGATCTGTCGTTACGGAAGATGAAGTTCACACTCAAATGTAGTCATATTATCCACTTTACATACGGATGCTAACCTCGTCACCGTGAATTACATCATAAACAAAATTGGAGGCTAAATAGTCTTTATTAAAAAAAAAAAACTTGCACCACAAGTGTGAAAAATCCTGGTCAGGTCACAGCGCCAAATTATTAATATCTCAAATTAATTTGTCAGTCATGTTTATTTCATTGGTTCAGTGATAATAGTGATAAATTTATTAAAAAAAACATGCCGATATCATCGTTTATACTAGTGCGTAATATATTGACAAATGGAGTAATAAGATGGTATCGATTAGAAGTTCTTGGAGACATTTTCTCATTGCAAAAAAAATACGTTTGTTGGTTACAGTAGCACCACACTTAAATACATAATGTACTAGCTGTTTCCCGCGGCTTTACCCGCGTGGACAACGTTTCTATGACTTTTTGAGGGAGCGCGAGCGTGCAAAAAAGTAGCCTATGTGTTAATCCAGGCCCCAATCTGTCTTCCTATCAAATTTCAGCCAGATCTTTACTGTAGTTTTTGCGTGAAAGAGTAAAAAACGTATATCCATACATTCTTACAAACTTTCGCGTTTATAATATTAGTAGGATTAGATATAGCTAAGGTTGGATTGTTTTAACCACCTCCGTCGTGTAATGGTTATGTCCACATCAGGAAGTCTCGGGTTCGATTTCTGGCGGAGTCTAACTTTAAGACTCGGTTTGGTTGGTAGAAAAGCATTTTATAATCCTGTCTGGCTAGCTACCACCATTTTATCTAAGTGTTGCCACCAAACAAATAATGATCCCCATTGCGTTGGGGAATCTTATTTTTTTTATTCACAATTGGTAAGCCCTTAGCATCATCTCACCTGACGGTAAGTGACGATGATGCCGAAGATGGAAGCGGGCTTACCAAGATTCCCCAACGAAGTTCGAAGCGGGCTTACCAAGATTCCCGAACGCAATGGGGAACTTGGTAAACCCGCTTCCATCTTCGGCATCATCGTCACTTACTGTCAGGTGAAATGATGCCAACGGCTTACCAATTGTGGATTAAAAAATGTTTTTTATTTAGACAATTATATATCTTAGCATTCAAGTTTTTGAAAACGATAAGGATATACGGACATACATCTTATCCGATCGTAAATAAACTGATCTTTTTATAAAACAATTTTTTTTTTCTAAATTATCAGTGGACTGCAATTTCTATGGACGGCGGTCAGGGATGGCCATCTGAATACATCGCGTCTTCTCCAAGTATAAGTAAATTAATATTTTCAGAGTTTTTATTTATTGTTCCAATCCAAAGGTCAGGCTAGTACAGAAATAGAATTAGGCATGTGCGTAGGCTGTCAACTTTTTTACACGCTATTTTTAGTTGAGACTGTAAGAAATAAGTTTTTTTTCCTTAAAACGGAAAATTGAATTTGTCAGTTAAAGACCGTTTCGACTGCTCGGTTTCAGAAGATGACCAAAATCCATAAAAATACGTAGAAATATAGTGGGTATATTTTTTTTTATTTAAAAAAAACCGACCAAGTTCGTCTCGGGGTCACATAAACAGGGATCCACACCAAAACTTTAACTTCCAACAGAGTAGGACCTCTTATATACTTTGCTCTAGGTAAATAGGGGTCTACTTGTTCTGGTCTTTAGAAAATTTATTTTGCCTATGGGAACGGAGGGAATTAGATTATCTCCTAGGTTTTCCTGTAATCTATGCATTTAACCTCATATACTTTTTTCATGATTTTAGGCCCAGTAATTTCGGAGAAAAGAGGGGGAAAGGGAATTTGGTAAATTTTCGCCTATTTTCTTAAATAACTTCAAAACAGTTTAATTTGTATTATAAAAAAAAATATATGTCACCGACTTACGTATGTGTACCATGTTGAGGTACGGAATCCCAAAAAAATGGGTATGTCGCGGCAACTGCAGTACTGACCCGCCACTGAACCTCAAGACAAGCGGCGAGAGGACAAAAGAAATACGATATCTAGAACGCGCTATTAACATTTCTTCAGCACTAAGTATATCATCAACGTTTGGTCCACGGCCGGACCCCTGCCCGGTGAAGTTGTAAAGGCCCCCACGTCCAACAACAAGATTGTCCTTTCGAAAAAAAAACGGCCGGACTCTAGGCATATCACAGACCTCGCCTGGTGAAGATATCTCCCTTTGCTCTCGTCAAAGAAGAACGCACCGTTCCTAAAGGCACATACCACTAATAAGGTTTTGGCAACCAAAGTTAATTTTACGCGACGTGGGTCATTTAAATGTCCGGCGGAGTAATCTCACTTTACTTTTTCTATACATTTATAAAATATACTCGTAGGTACATTTTTATCACACATCATAATATATTATTGCGCCTTATTTTAGCTAGGCACACATACGCACGCTTAAGTTTTTTTTAAATATTACCATAAATAGATAACAATAAGGAGGTCGCGGGTTCGATTCCCGGCGGGGTCAATTGTAAGACTCGGTTTGGTTGGTGGTAGGGCATTTTCTAAGCCCGCCTGGCTAGCTACTACCATCTTATCTAAGTCTTGCCGCCAAATATCAACGTTGATATCATTGGTGTGTTCCGGCATGAAGATAAAATAGCCAGTTCCCCATTGCGTTGGGGAATCTTGGTAAGCCCGCTTCCATCTTCGGCAACATCATCACTTACCACCAGGTAAGATGTTGTCAAGGGTTTACCAATTGTTAATAAAAAAAATAAAAAATAAGGGATAATATATTACCTATTCATTAATTAAATTCGTGTTCACAACCAAAACTACTCAATTCAGTTATATGAAAATTGCGCCTTATTTTAGCTAGGCACGCATACGAACGCTTAAGTTTTTTTAAATATTACCATAAATAGATAACAATATGGGATAATATTGTAAGCGTGAAATCTCCTTGGCAAAGATGACATGTACCTTGGTGTGACCTATGCGCTTCATGCGTCATTATTCTTTCTACTTCTGACACAGGCCACCGTGGTATTTATTCTTCTTTCTTCTCAAACATAAAACCCAAAGACAAACTAACCTACTAGCATTATGTAACCTATCTCTTTTAAAATTCTCCTTTCAGAAGTCTTAAAGAAGATTCTGTATGTGGTTATTATATTTTCATTTGCTCTAGAAAATAAGTGCGGTTAAATTAATTTTGCGCACACAAAACTGGCATAAGTACCACTTTTCGAGCAACTGTATTATAAAAACCGGCCAAGTGCGAGTCGGGCTCGCGCACGAAGGGTTTCGTACCATTATCTATAAAAATCACGTTTGTTGTATGGGAGCCCCCAAAAAAATCACGTTTGTTCTATGGGAGCTTCCCTTGAACATTTTTTTTATTTTAATTTAACTATTTATTTTTAAAGTGAATTTAAAACTAAATATTCTGGGAATATTTCAAGGCTCTACCTGTTGCCGTTATCAATATCGAGCAAAAAAGTCACGTTTGTTGTATGGGAGCCCCTCTTAAATATTTGTTTTATTTTAATTTAATTATTTATTTTTAAAGTGAATATACAACTAAATATTCTTTGAATATTTCGAGCTTCTAACTGTTGCCGTTATCAATATCGAATAAAAACGAGCAAAAATCAGGTTTGTTGTATGGGAGCCCCCTTAAATATTTATTTTATTCTGTTTTTTAGTATTTGTTGTTATAGCAGCAACAGAAATACATCATCTGTAAAAATTTCAACTGTCTAGCTATCAAGGTTTATGAAATACAGCCTGGTGACAGGCGGACGGAAAGACGGACAGCGAAGTCTACTGAGACTACTGAATTGGGTCCCGTTTTTACCCTTTGGGTACGGAACCCTAAAAACTATTTACATAACTGTATGTTTTATGAAAACAATATTCCGTCCTGACTTAATTGGTTAATTTTCCACCAAGTTAAATAAACTGTGCGTTTTCATTATATACAGTGCCGTTTAAAAACCGGTTTAGAAGTCAAGAGACCCACTTACAGAATGATACCGGTAACTGGTTTCAGAACATCTCTTAAGGCCTAGGTTTCGCTACAAAAATAAATGCGACAGCGGATAGATGTAGGTAATTAAATTTCAAGAGATACATTGATTATGCGGCGCTCCTGTAGTCAAATAGAGGGTGCTGGGTTGAGAGTCGTGGGTTTGATCCCTACCCCAGGACAAACATTCTTGTAACGAACATGTTTGTCTGCTCTGTGTCTGGGTGTAATCAGTAATCACAGTATAATATAAAGGCGAAAGTTTGTGAGTGTGTATGTTTGTTACTTCTTCACGCAAAAACTACTGAACGGATCTGGCTGAAATTATGTAGGTAGACAGATTAGGACCTCGATTATTACATAGGCTACTTTTATTCATGCTTGCGAGCCGCTTGCGGCTCGCGCACTGCGCACCCTCGAAAAGTCATATAAACGTTGTCCATGCAGGTGAAGCCGCGGCAAACAGCTAGTATATAATACGTTAACTGCCTCCTTGGCGTAGTGTTCAAGTCCTTTAGCTTCACATCAGGAGGTCGCGGTTTCGATTCCCCGCGCCACGGAGTCTAACTTTGTAAGACTAGGTATGGTTGTTCGAAGGGCATAATACTTCACAAAAAAGATAAAAGGTTCAGGTGGTGAAAAAACTATATACCAAAAATAAAAAGTCGAAAATACTAAACATTCTTTAGATAATAATAATAATACAAATATCTTGCCAAAAAACGTGATAATAAAAATCGATTAAAAGAGATGATAATAAAGTAGGTCAAAGCTGAAAATGAAGTATAAGTTTGTCACACTATTATTACCAAAGTGTTATGGCTCAGGAATTTTTGCCGGGATTTGTGGTGGACGCATTCGTAGTTTTATTTTATTGTATTTGCATTGTTTTCTGCTAGAATTTACTTCAAAAAGTGGTTCGTTTTGGATAAAATCGTCTGGTACACGTGAGCAATGTGAAGAACAAGAAAATAAAATGAAAAAGGACGTGAAAACCCAATTTGCACTGGGTGCAGTTTTATAGACGCCAACCGGTTGTTCTACCTCAGAATTAGGCTGCTGCAAATGCTGTCAAGAACTTCAAAGAGATTTGTAATGCACCGACACTAGCATTACAAATCCAAAAACAAATGAAGAAAGTGAAAATGATTTACGAATTCGGCTGAAGGACTCGTTTCCAGGGCCAAGAAAAATCATAACAAAAATAAAGTGTTATTTTATTTTGTTGACCTTCACAAGGTCCATCTTAGTGGGTGCCACTTGCTCTGTATCTGCCGCCAAGCAGCTTGCTGTGTTACGGCGGGTGGGTAGAGAGGCATTCCATCTCAGTCTCCGAGGGCTAGCTCTACTCCTGGTGTCATGTGGCGGTAGGCATTTTTCATCAGGTGGGGCTTTTTTTCCACCTATAACAATGTTGTATAGGTATATATTAATAAATAATAATTTTATTTCCAAACAAAACCACATTTATAGCACAGCTGATTCACAATAATCGGTTACATGATTACGGAATATGGATTATCAAGGCACAGTATTACAATATAGCAGCTTACAGTAGCGCAACGAATGTACTTACGCAGAGCAACGGAAGGGTATTTGCGGGGTTGCGGGCGGCGGGGCACAGCGTGACAAAGTCCGCGAGTTTGCCAGGCTGACTACAGGCTAGTATAACGCTAGTTCCTAAGCCGGTGGCGCATCGTGCGACATCTAAGGCGTTGCGCTACTCTAAGCCATATCGTAATACTGTGATCAAGGTATACCACTTTCCAACCATTCTAAGTAATAGATTTACTTGTATTATGGGTATATATTGGTCATCCCCCCCGTGTAAAATATAATCATTTTAATACAGGTATAGCATTACTAAAGAATAATAATGCTGCATTTTTGGATTATTATAATTGTTTACTTAATAGGTAGGTAGGTGGCGGGAGCTATGCTCCGAGTTTCCCTCCGTGATCGAATCAAAATTAAGAAGATCCGTAGGAGACATACGGTAGGTCTTTCCGCCAAGACGCTTGTCCTGGTACTCTGCAAGGCGAGTGCCTCGTGGAAGAGACCTTTACCTACTCTCCAGGTAGGTACCGAAGCTGTCATCATCATCATCATATCAGCCGAAACTCGGCCACTGCTGGACAAAGGCCTCTCCCAAGGATTTCCACGACGACCGGTTCTGCGCTGCCCGCATCCATCGGCTTCCCGCGACCTTCACCAGGTCGTCGGTCCACCGCGTGGGAGGCCTACCTACTTTACATTTTCCGGTGCGCGATCGCCACTCAAGAACTTTACTACCCCATCGGCCATCTGTTCTACGAGCTATGTGCCCTGTCCACTGCCACTTCAGTTTAGCGATTCTGTGAGCTATGTTGGTTACTTTGGTTCTCCTGCGGATCTCCTCGTTTCTGATTCTGATTTCGAAGCGGTAGGCACGCTCAACTCCCGCGGCTTTCGCTGCTGGCGGTTCGATCGAGTGGCGACCGCGCACCACAAGATTGGGATAGGCAGGCCTCCCACTTGGTGGACCGACCACACGGTAAAGGTCGCGGGAAGCCGCCTGGATACAGGCAGCGCTGGCATTAGCGTTGTGGAAATCCTGGGCCTTTGTCCAGCTGTGGACGACTTTCGGTTGACATGATGACATAGGTACCTACTGTTGCGTTATAAAATACTAGCTGTCCCGGCGAACTTCGTACCCCCTCACACTACACTACCGTTACACTACCATTACACTACCACTAACACTACCACTACACCACTACTTTTGCACACTATTGCAGAAATGTTAGTCATTTTTACACCCTGGGTTACATTTTTTGAGTTTTAGTAAGTATGTATCTCTAATTTTTTGAAAATATAATATAGCCTATAGCAACCGCGGATAGTGTAGCTTCCCAACGGTGAAATAATTTTTCAAATCAGTAGTTTCGGAGCCTATTCAAAACAATCAAATCTTTCCTCTTTATAATATTAGTATAGATAGCAAAGTTAACTGCAATGCGATAAAGTGCAAAAGTACAGTTGAGTAAATACAGTTATTACCTCCAGGCGGTACAACCACTTTTTGCTCAGCTGGATCCTGTATTTCGGCGATACCAGTCTTAGGCCGGACACATACGAAGTAAAGTTATATTTAGTTTCTGTTCGGAAGATTGACGGCCAAATTAATTTTACAATAAACTAAATTTGAGAGAACAGTTTGTCAATTAAAATCGTAAGACAGACAAAAATTTTAAAAGTTGTAGTTTTGTCCACCACTGTTATTATTTTTGATGTGTAACATCTTTGCTCTCGCTTTCCTGCAATTTGTGGGAGTGATTTCGTGAAATGGGACGGAAATGTGTAACAGGAAATGTGAACGTTTTTTAATTCTCGAAAACTAAGCGTTGTCATAGCCATGCAGCCTAGTGTGAAGTATTTGGAAATGCGAACGTTTTTTAATTCTCGAAAACTAAGGTTGTCATAGCCATGCAGCCTAGTGTGAAGTATTTTGTCACATGTTACACATCATATGCGAGTACTGTAGGTCTCGCTCGTTTTTTTAAAATATTTCATGTACAGACACGGCCTCGTTACAGTTTTATTATATGTATAGGTACTAACGCACGGGCCGTCATCCAAAGATTAGGGCATTATGATTTTTCATTTATGAAATGCTATCAATGCTTTGTCGTTCCTCCAAAGTCCCTTCCAATTCACTTAAATCTCTTCATAAGGAGTGCCATTACCCATAATATGATACCTGTTTAACTAGCCCTTCTGGAAAAACCAAGCAACATCGTGTGTGACCGCCTTTACCGATTGCGCAAAAGCAACTTTTTTTGACAATCCTTTAACGTCTAAACTAACAGTTACTGCAAAAACTGCTGCCGAACAGGATTCCTCACTCGAATAGTTTAATGGTCTGATTACTTTGAAGGATTTACTATTTAATTATAAAGTTTGGTCTGTAATTTCTTAATTCTTGCAAACGAACTAAAGACTTGGATTCTATTGATGTTTCGTATTAGACCAGCACACAGTGTGTTTTAAACCCTCATTTAGTTTCATCTTTATTTTATTGCAAAATATAATAGTTATTAACATTACAAACATCAGAGTAAAACAAGTAACTATTTAGTAATCTGTGGTAAAACTCCGAATTCGATACGACTTTAAGTTTTTCAATTTAAGTGGTGCAATTAAAATCGAAATAGTTTAATGGTCTGATTACTTTGAAGGATTTACTATTTAATTATAAAGTGTGGTCTGTAATTTCTTAATTCTTGCAAACGAACTAAAGACTTGGATACTATTGTTGTTTCGTATTAGACCAGCACACAGTGTGTTATAAACACTCATTTTGTTTCATCTTTATCTTATTGCAAAATATAATAGTTATTAACATTACAAACATCAGAGTAAAACAAGTAACTATTTAGTAATCTGTGGTTGTTGGGGTGAAGAATTCTTGATAAAACAAACGAGTCTTGTGTATTTGTATAGTAGTATTTAAATCTTTTAAGTATCCAAATTAACTTATACGAGTAACATAATCGTATCTTGTAGCTGCCATTGAAGATGTTTGCTAGTCGATAAATTTCTATACGGGAGGGGGCAGCACTGTTGCTAAGGTTGCGTTCCGTTTTTAACATGCCCCCCGACGTTGGAAGGCTGGTCTTTCAACTCTTGAGCTGGATCCTCCAAAGGCAATGGGCATATCTTATTGAAGGCGCGGCGAACCACTCCCTTAGCTGATCGTAGATCTGCCACTCTTGAAACTCCATCTGAGCCTGGATAGGTCTTGATGACTCGTCCCAAACTCCACTTCATAGGGGGAAGAGAGTCGTCTTTGATCAAGCACAGTACTCCTTCTTCGAGAAGACCTTTGGATGCTCGCCATTTTACACGTTGCTGCATTTCACCGATGTACTCCTTGTGCCACCGTGCCCAAAATTGTTGACGCATTTGTTCAAGTCTCTCAAATCTTGACAATCGGTTCTTGTTTGATTCAAGCAGCGTGGGTGTTGGCAAAGCAGTAAGAGGTCGTCCCACCAAAAAGTGTCCCGGTGTCAAAGGGGTCAGGTCATGTGGGTCAGTCGACATACATGTAATTGGGCGAGAATTTAAAACTGATTCCACCTGCACCAACACGGTATACATGTCTTCGAACACTAGATTAGCATCACCTAGTACGCGGCGGAGGTGTGATTTTACTGATTTAACACCTGCCTCAGCTAATCCTGCCATATGTGGTGTATACGCCGGTATGAATTTAAATTCAATGCTCTCTTGTGACATTGTATCAATTATTGATTCCGCATTATCTTTAAAAAATTTAGTTAACTCATTACGAGCGCCGACAAATTGAGTTCCGTTGTCTGATACAAGGGTACTTGGTTTAGATCGTCTAGCTATGAACCGCCTTAACGCAGAAAGAAAGGAATCCCTAGTAAGGTCGCTCACCAACTCTAAATGGATAGACTTTGTTGTGAAGCAAACGAATAATGCGATATAACCCTTTTCAGTTCTACTTCCGCGACCTCTCTTGTTAAGAATTGTAACAGGTCCAGCGTAGTCCATACCTGTTGTTTGAAAGGGATACCCTGGTTGAAGACGCTGCTCAGGCAAATTACCCATTATTGGGCTTACTGGCTTAGCATTGAAACGAAAACACCTAATGCATTTATGAACAATCTTTTTTGATAAATTACGCCCACCTAATGGCCATATTTGCTCTCGTATAGAACTCAGTAATAGTTGTGGACCTGCATGCATGAGGCGTTCATGCTCATATTGGAAAATTAGCTTAGTCAGTGCATGTTTTGAGTCTAGTAGAATAGGGTGCTTTTTATCGAAAGTAAAATTGCCATTTTTTATACGCCCCCCTATCCTAATGAGCTTTTCATTATCAACAAACGGACTCATTACTAGTAGCTTATTTTTGCATGATAAATGTTGACCATTCATTAATCTATTTCTCTCATCTGCAAATGTTTCTATTTGTGAAAGTATCAATAGTTTAGTATACGCTTCTTGCCTTTCTACATGTGTAATGGGACCCCTTTCTATTTTAGTTTTGTTAATGTTTTTGTTCGAATTTTTACAGTTGTTGATAAAACGTAAGACATATGACATTACATTTTTTAGTTTTTGCAATTTAGAAAATCTTGTGAATGGAAACACTTCTTCAGTGTCATTCGTTGTAGTAATATTAACCATCACTTCTGGTAACTCTGATTCTACAAAATCAAAGGATTTTTGAGGCCAACAATCAGCGGAATTTTGAAGGAAAGGGGGACCATTCCACCATAGTTTTAACTTGTCTGTTTGTGTAACTGTAACACCTCTACTTAAAATGTCTGCTGGATTACTTGCTGTTGGCACGTGATGCCATACCATTTCTTGTGTCATTTCTTGAATTTCAGATACCCTGTTCCTAACGTATTGTTTTAACTTATTTGGTGGTGTCTTTAGCCATCCCAGGACAACTGATGAATCTGTCCACAGGAAAACTCTTGCAATCGTCAACCTTGTTGTGGTCAATACCTTAGATATGAGTTTTGCAGCTGCTGTAGCTCCACATAATTCTAGCCGTGGTATGGTGCTTGCCTTTAAAGGTGCAACTCTACTTTTTGCACACAGTAAATGCACCTCCACTTGCCCACTAGAATCTTCAGACCTGACGTAGACGCATGCGCCATATGCATCTTTAGATGCATCACAAAAGGCGTGCAGTTGTATGCCAACTGGAGCTTCACATACAACACATCTAGGAATGCGGAGTTCGTTTAGAAAAGTCAGACTCGCTGCAAACTTTGCCCACAAAGTCAATATCTCACGCGGTAAAGGATCATCCCACTGCAGTTTATGAAGCCAAAGTTTTTGTAATATGATTTTGCCTGTGATCAGAAAAATACTCAAAAGGCCCAAAGGGTCAAAAACTTGTGATATTGTAGATAATATCACCCTCTTTGTTATTTTGGCTTCCTCATTTTTCTTGATCACAAATAGCAACTG
This sequence comes from Coleophora flavipennella, assembly GCA_947284805.1. Taxonomy (NCBI): domain Eukaryota; kingdom Metazoa; phylum Arthropoda; class Insecta; order Lepidoptera; family Coleophoridae; genus Coleophora; species Coleophora flavipennella. The sequence continues at coordinate 8,123,585 of OX369290.1, forward strand.
ATCTTCATTGGGTGACCACTTTAGTCCGAGCGCGCTTGATTGGTTTTGCTCCTTTAAATCCACCAAATCAGGAACTTCTAACGAGTGCGAATCATTGCAGGTTGGCAGGTTAGATCTGAACTTTCTTAGATTAAATTGTCCTGAAGCTAACATTTTCGTTACCTTGGATCTTATCTGCATAAGACCGTCAGCAGTGACGTGGCCGGTGATCAAATCGTCGACATAGAAGTCGTCGCTTATTATTTTGCGAATTTCTTCATCGTCACATTCATCGGCCAATTGCTTGAGGCAGCGAATGGCCAGAAATGGCGCTGATGCTGTGCAATACGTCACTGTGTTCAACGTGTAAGATTCTAATGGTTTCGATGGCTCGTCACGCCAGATAATTTGTAGGAGATGACGCTGGTTTTCATGTATTAATACTTGGCGATACATCTTCTCTATGTCTCCAGCCATCACGTAGCGATGCTGCCTAAATCTTAGCAGTATTGAGAGCAAGTCACTTTGTATCGTCGGCCCTACCATTTGAATATCGTTCAAAGATAGCCCGGATGTAGTTGGTGCACTTGCATTAAACACAGCGCGTAACTTGGTGGTCGCGCTCTGTTCGCGCAGTACGCCGTGATGTGGCATGAAGTATGAGTTTTGTGGAGGATTATTGATATCACTTTTTGTCATGTGACCTAAACTAGCATATTCCTCCATAAATTGAATATACATGAATTTCAGAGCAGCTTGTTTCTGAAATCTTTGCTCTAGTGCCAGGAAACATTGCTTTGCCCTATGGAATGATTTGCCCAGCGCAGTTTCTGGCATCCTCAAAGGAATTGCGACTGAGAATCTTCCATCCTCCTTGCGGGTGATATTCTTAGTGAAGTGTTCTTCACACAATGTTTCCTCAACTGACAGTGCTGGCTTGCCGGATTCTGGTAATTCCTCGATAGCCCAGAATCGTGCCAGCTGTTCTTGTATTTGTTCAAATTGAGTTAGATTGCATGCTACTTGAGACTTACGAGGATTTCCAGTGGGCCCAGAAACTATGTAACCGAGCTTCGTTTCTTGTAGTACTGGATAATTCTTGTTCACTCGTATCTGATTTTTACCAAGCAGGTCCCAGAAAATGTCTGCGCCAAGGAGCAAGTCTAGACTCGACGGACTGTAAAAGTCTGGGTCTGCCAATGGTATATTTTGTGGGATTTGCAACATTCTTGCATCAACCGATGTAGTTGATGATGTTATGTACGGCAAAATTAAAAAGATTACGTTTGCCTGATAATCATTGAGCCTGGACTGTATAACTAAATTGCATTTCTTGTTGATAGGTGAGATTGCATTATTGATACCTGCGACTGTAAAACTAGTAGGCTGTGAATTCAGAGACAATTTTGTTACTAGTGCCTCGGTCATGAAGGAAGCTTGACTTCCGGAGTCTAGAACTGCTCTCACTTCATGCCAATTATTGTGAGTATCTCTGATCTTCACAATGGCAGTCGCAAGCAATACTTGACCGCCATAACTCACCGACAGAGCGGTAGTGGGTGACAGCGCCGACGCGTCGTCATCCTTGTGCAGCAGTGTGTTGTGCTTGCGCTTGCAAGTTTTGCAAGGACCCAGGCGGCACGCACGCCGATTATGACCTGTCTTAAAACAATTTGCGCATAATTTGGCTTGATAAACGAATTTTAGCCGATCGTTTATGTCCATCTGATTAAACTTTTCACATTGATATAATGAATGATCCTCATTACACAATGGACAACGCCATGTTTTGTATTGAACAGGGTGCGCAGCGGCAGCCAGAGCCTTAATATTCTTGTTTACCTTGTATGGTTGTTGTGTGTGTTGTGTTGTACTTTGTTGCTTACTTGTGCTTAGTTCAATTGTTTCTAGTAAGTCAGCCCTATTTTTTAGAAACTTTGTAAATGTGTCTAGCGTTAATTGTTTGTATTTTACCTTTTGTTCTTCCCATTCACGAAGCGTGCGAGCGTCCAATTTTGATGAAATTATGTAAATTATTAATGTGTCCCACGATTGTGTAGGTTCACCTAGTATTTCCAGGGCACGAATGTTCTTTAGATATGAATCTAATAATTTACGCATTGAATCAGCAGATTCTTTCCTCAAGGGATCCTCATTGAATATAGCTTTAACATGATTTTGTATTAACAGCCTCGTATTATCATATCTATCACATAGCGAACTCCACGCAATATCGTAGTTTGATGCTGAAAATTCCAACGCACGTATCACCTGAGCAGCGCCACCTTCCAAGGAGGCCCGTAAGTAGTGAAACTTTTGTATACTACTTATAGATTTGTTATCGTGTATCAGTGACACAAAAGTGTCGCGGAACTCCAACCAATTGCTATATTCGCCAGAAAACTTAGGTATTTGAATGGTAGGTAACTTTACACCTTTCAATGCATATGCAGAACCCGCCTGCTTCACAGTGCCTTCCTGTTCGTCATCGCTACAAGATGAGGAGGACTCAACCTTTTGGTTTTGTTTAGAAGAACTAGAATGTCTAGACTTAATAGGCGTAGGCGATTTTCTTTTGTTTAAAGATATTAACTCTTGTGCCCTAGCCATGTTACTATAGTACTGAGATTCAAATTCTGACCTTTGCAATTCCTGATTCACGAGATCCTCAGCATCAGCTATTTGTTCTAAACCTGACTGAATTTCCTCAAACTCCACAAAGTTTTCCTCCATTCTAGTAATACGTAATTTAATTTCTAATATTTGAACCTCGCTGCAACGTGACACATTTGTAAAATTAAATAAATATTTCTCAAAGTTAGTAAGACGACACTTACATGTTCCTCGCTTTCTATTTAACTCTTGTAAATCAGACATCTTGTATAAATGTATCGCAATAACAACCCAAATAACACGTATAAATACCTTAAAAAACAATACCTGTAAATACCTTTTAAATATGTATATTGCCTGCTTGTAACTATTTCAAAGTTCTACCTAAACGTAAACAGCTGGTACCTACTTAACTTTCTTTATTCCTGTGTAGTACCTAACTTAATACTGAATGTAAACAATATTTTTATCTAATATACGCTAATTTTACCTATAACCTAATTCCAATTTATTGTTATCAATTTCAATCTGTTTTCAACAAAACAGTGAAATTACTATAATTGAAATGCAACAAATTATTAATACAAATTTATGTTTTTGTTTACATTATAAACACAAATGATATTATTATGTAAATTAATATTTAGTAGGTATCTAGTTTTCATTCGCACCAGTCGAATAAAACCGAACTTTTTTTATGTAATAAAGTATTCATTTACGATAAATTTACGATTGTAATATACTACTTATACTTACTTTTTTGTGTGACGGAATCAATAATTGATATTATCTCTTGTTAAATAACTTGATCAAAATAGGCAGGTACTTACGTGAACAAAACCGCTTACCAGCTGGCTTTACAACATAACCAGTCTTAGCTGAGCTCAGTTAACATACATTTGCTTAAATATGGCGGATCAAGTTACTCTGGAAATTGCACACGACACAAAATTATTACGTTTATAGGTATAAATTGCAAAATTCCTTGAATAATACTGCAAATCAAAGATTAATTAGTATAAATTTATCAAAAATATAGTTGTATCTACACAGGTTTATAGTCTTAGGAGCGTTTCATTGGTATTTAATTGGTAAAAACTTGACGAAAACGACTTGACACGTAGGACTTACTTATGATGGGACTTACTCAGACCACTAGCTTTGTTTCTATTTAATATCACGCATATTTCTTGCTCACAAATTAATGTTTCCTTGTAAATGGCACAAATATCTTGATGGCACACACACAGCCCATGAATTTCTTGTTTTCACGAAGTAAATAGGTAGGTAGCTCGTTTCTTCTTGGCTATTTGTACTGTACATCCATAGAAATGCTATCTGGTTCGAAGGTACCACAATGTTGGGGTGAAGAATTCTTGATAAAACAAACGAGTCTTGTGTATTTGTATAGTAGTATTTAAATCTTTTAAGTATCCAAATTAACTTATACGAGTAACATAATCGTATCTTGTAGCTGCCATTGAAGATGTTTGCTAGTCGATAAATTTCTATACGGGAGGGGGCAGCACTGTTGCTAAGGTTGCGTTCCGTTTTTAACAGTGGTAAAACTCCGAAATCGATACGACTTTAAGTTTTTCAATTTAAGTGGTGCAATTAAAATCGAAATAATAATAATCGAATAATATTTTTTTTATTATTTTCGTTTCCCGGATATAGGCAAACTTTGTTGTTTTTTTTTCTGAAAAACTAAAAGTCGTATCGATTTCGGAGTTTTACTCTGATGTTTGTTGTGTTAATAATTATTATATTTTTCATTATAATAAAGATGAAACAAAATGAGGGTTTATAATAACACACTGTGCAGTATAGAAATATGGGACTCCAAGAGGGAAAAGAAATTCAAGTCGTAATTTTAGACGAGTGCCCACAAAAAAGAAGTGTAAGTATTGTTTTTAGGTCGTAAGTATGTATGTTATGTCCCTCTAATATGGTTGATGGGAGCGATGGTTGACTCTTGCGTTATACTCTTGATCGGGTGCTGTCCGTGTGAACTGGTCCCTCTAATATGGTTGATGGGAGCGATGGTTGACTCTCGCGTTATACTCTTGATCGGGTGCTGTCCGTGTGAACTGGCCTACTCTTGTCAAATGTATCAATGACATTCAATGATTTTTATGTATAAATTTTCATGTCATATTGTTTTCATGTTCTAATGAAATAATCTGGTTTATTCAATTTCAATTTCAATATTTATTAATAATTTAAAGCAAATTACAAGTCATTTCAAGTTTATTTCAAGGATTGAATTTTGACATTATGAACTAATGATTGTTTATTTCTTGATTTTTCACAAATGAAATAACGAGTATGTTATTATTATTTTATGACTATCAGAAAGAGTGTAATTTGCACCTATTTTGAATAAATACCTTGAATCTTGAAAATGTACTTATGTTTGTTCCATGATATTTTCTAAAAGGCTTGATGGATTGGAGTCCGAGGTATCGTTTGATTCGTCTTGATATCGTGAGTGACATAATTTAAATTTTACCCGACTTTCCAAAAAAGGGGTATAATGTTTTTATGCAGTCGTGTTTAAAGTTATTATAAAATGTTACCATAGATAAATGAATAAATGATATAGATAAATGCACATAGCTCGTAGAACAGATGGCCGTTGGGACAGTAAACCTCTCGAGTGGCGACCGCGAACCGGAAAACGTAGCGTAGGCAGGCCTCCCACGCGGTGGACCGACGACCTGGTGAAGATCGCGGGAAGCCGATGGATGCGGGCAGCGCAGGACCGGTCTTCGTGGAAATCCTTGGGGGAGGCCTTTGTCCAGCAGTGGACGATTTTCGGCTGATATAATGATGATGATGATGAAAATGTTATCAAAGTGTACATCAAAATCCATGAAACTAGCAAAGGCAACTAGTATAACTTCCTCTTGGCTAAAAGTTCTAGCTGGGTGCATTCAGAATGGCGTTCCCTGATGACCTAAGTGTTACGATTGGTCCACAGCTTACCATGTTTACTGGCATACAGCACAACACTGATGACTCCCATTTTTTATTCACAATTGGTAGAAGCGTCCGTGGCTCAACCGGTAACGACTCGGTCCTCCTATATAACCAGAGGTCGCGGGTTCAAATCCGGATGGCCAATGTACCAATGAGTTTTTCTAAACTTACGTACATATACTTACCGATTGCTTTAACGCTGAAGGAAAACATCGTGAGGAAACCTGCACATCTGATTCCAGATGTGTACTAAGGTCGCGTTGCACACGTTCGTAGGTGTAAATCTAAAATGCCCTACACGTGAGCGCGGATGATGCTAAGTGTAACACCAGGCAACCGCCATCTATCCCTTGGATAGCACGGTTAATTGTGCCACACGATAAGAAAGATTCACAATGGGTAAGCCATGATGGCAAGTGACGATGATGCCGAATCTTTTATCTTCAAGCCGGATCACATCTATGCTGTTAACATTGATGTTTGGCGGCATGACTTAGATAAAATGGTGGTAGCTAGCCACAAATCTATCTAACCAAGTTAGACTCCGCCGGAATCGAACTCGCGAACCCTGATGTGAAGCCAATGGACTTCAGGCGGTAATATTATAGATTTTCGTTATTTTTGACGTAAATTACTCCTAAACGATAGAAAACCTTAGGTTGCAAAAAAAAACTCTTATTTTTGATGATATTCCATAAAGACAAAAGCTATTATAAACACGATTGAGAAGTTTTGGCTCTATAGAAAAAAAATCCAAAGATAGGTCTACACCGTTACTTTCAACTCTAGTTATGTCTAATATATTAAAGTATAAATTTGGAAAATATACAGCAATATTTGTTATGATAATGCAAAGTGAGTTATGTTAATATTTTTTATACTTACATTGTAGTTGATTGAAACGAAAAACCATTAAAAAAGTGTGGTTATTTTCTTTACTCTTTACACGTAAAGAAAAAGACAGAGACAAGGAATGACGGAAAAAACAAAATAGCGGCGAAATCCTATACGTTCGATAACCAAACTGTCACCAATCTGTATCAATCTGGGTGACGAGGGGTTGAGGTCGCAATCTAGACAGCGGCAGGGAGTGTCCATACTGTATGTTAGTACTTAAGGTTCACTACTGTAAGCTGTGTAATTACTGAATATATATTTTTTATTTCTGTGGATATTATAATATGTATATTACACATGTATTTATAACTTCTAGTTATTTCTTAATTACTATTGAATTACTGTTTTATGCTTATTTTTATTTATATAATATTTATTTGTTTTGATTTGTATTTATTTTATATAAGTATATATGTATAATTTAGTAACCATTTTTTTTATCTGCAGCCACCCGCATTTAGCCTTTTACCTACCAACTCCTACCGGTTACCTTAAGGTTGCCTGGAAGAAATCGCTAAAAGCGATAAGGCCGCCTTTGCACTGTACGTGTTTAAATTAAGTTTCTGTAATGCTTTTTTGGTATGCAATAAAGGATATTTATTATTATTATTATACTTTGCCTCAAACGAAACTTGAGCACCGAAAAGCAAAAGATCCCTTCTATTTGAGCCGCTCGCTATCGCTGGCCATTGTAACCCTAACCTTCACGACAAAATCGATAGGCGAGCCACCCGTGCACCCCTCGGTACACCCCCCCACCCCCCACCCCCCGACCCGGCGCCCTCCGATTATAATAAGTCTTTAGTCTATAATGTAACTGATCAGATCACCCCAATGTTGGGCCGGCTGTGCAGGTGTTTTATGTTCGATGTGTCGGGAATAGAACATTTAGTATCACAAGAATCGGATTAATTTTGGTTTTGTCTGTGACGAAAATATTTTTTTTTCCTTAACTTATATTTAAAAACGTTGCTGAGCCTTTTTTGTCCTTTAGAATAATTACTATTTTATTAAGCTAAACACGTTAAAAAACCGACTTCCATCGCAATAACTTATTAATAATTATTTTTGGTATTTGTTAGTTTTCTAATAAAGTACTACACCGATTTTGATAAAATTTATATGGGACCACACGGGAAGCACTAGCTTTCAAATAATAATTGAAAACGCTAAACACGGTAAAAACCGACTTTTATCGCAACAACTTAGTACATTTTTGCATTATTATTTTTGGTTTTTGTTAATTTTATAATAAAGTACTACACCGTTTTTGATAAAATTTATATGGGACCACAAGGGAAGCACTAGCTTTAAAATATAAAAAGAATCATTAAAATCGGTTCACCCAGTCAAAAGTTCTGAGGTAACACACATTAAAAAACATACAGACGAATTGAGAACCTCCTTCTTTTTGGAAGTCGCTTGAAAATAGAGTGTGCGTGTCAGCTCCGCCGCGCGATAGCAGTTTACTCATTAAACAATTTTTTTTTCGGCCATCGGCCTCGTTTTAGATCCATGTTTTCTTTAGCCTTCGTACCGGAAAAACGTAATGACACTGAAAGTTACGGTAACGCGTTACCGATCAACACTCGATTTCACTCCTCATATATTTTTAATCCATCAAATTACTGGCAGTCAGATACCGGCTGACTGCTAGTAATTTGAGTTCCTTTTTATCAACTGTCAAAAACGACATTTTGTTCTGAAATTGTTTATGTTACAAACTTGTGACGTCACTGTCTTTGACGAAGTAATTTAGTGATTTTAATAAATATAAAATTGAATTTAGAATAAAACGTTAATTGAATAAGTTTTTATGCTTTTCTAGGAGAAATTCTATTTAGTGAATTTTTAAACACTGTCAAATACCCTATTGTTATTAACAAAATAATAACAATTGGTAATGAATAACAAACTAGATGTATACGGCGGAACTTATACTGGTTGCTGTGCTATAACATACAACAAGACAGAAGATGATCACGTGGAAGGAAGAAAGCGTGACGGGTTAGAAACTAACGTCACTCTCTTTACATGGCTAATTAAATTACTATTATTACCTACGTGGCGCATTGGTTAGTCCATTCGCTTTGCACCAGGAGTACGCGGGTTGGATTCTCTGCGGAGTCTAACTTTTTGTGACTCGGTTTGGTTGGTAGAAGGGCATTTTCTAAGCTCGCCTGGCTAGCTACCACCATCTTATCTAAGTTTGCCGCCAAGCATCAATGTTAACAGAATTGACGTGTCCCGGCTTGAAGATAAGATCGCCAATTCGCAATTGCGTTGGGGAATCTTGGTAAACCCGCTTCCATCTTCCCGCGTCATCATCACTTACGATCAGGTGAGATGATGCCAAGGGTTTACTAATTGTGAATAAAAAAAAGAGCGAGCAAAGTAGTCGCATAAGATGTGTAACATGTGACAAAATATTTATGAAATTCATTAATTATCGGGTCGTACATTCACGGGCCGGGCCTTCGGATAGTAGGTCGAATTCATTTTGGAGAGTGCGCGCAAGAACTTCACGACCTCATTCTCCCGGCTCCATCCACCGTCGGTCAACGAGACGCAGGGAGGGGTTGCACCCCTTTGTTGTTGATGTTCCACCTTTTCGCACGAATCGTTACGCTTCTTCATTTATTATGCGTACAGCGCAGGAGTGGAACTCCTTGCCTGCGTCAGTGTTTCCCTATTAATTGAGGATCTTCAAGGCAAGAGTGAATAGGCATTATTTGAGTTTGCGTGTACCATCCTCGACTGCATCATCACTTAACATCAGGTGAGTTGCAGTCAAACGCACTCAAATTTTAAATAAAAAAAAGGAAAAAAAAGGTCAGCCTTCGTGACTTAAAAAAACGTCCGCATTTCCTGTTGCACATAAAAAAACTAAAATAACAGATTCTATGTATTTTCTTTGTTGTGCCAGAAGCGTTTGATTGCCCAAAATAAATAATCAATGTTATCTTTACTGCCGTGTGGCAAAGGTATACGGGTATATTGCGTACGCTTCGTGACCAGAATGCAGAGCTAATTCTGTGGAGAATAAAAAAAAACAGAGAAAGGCGAAGGCACAGATGAGATACTTTAGTTACTTAAGTAACTTTGTGAAGTTCATATAAGAACAATTGATCACGCTGAACACGTAAAAAAACCGGCCAAGAGCGAGTCAGAATCGCACACATAGGGTTCCGTACCATCATATTAGATGGCGCTAGTTTCTTCATGTTTAAAAAAAACACGTTTTTTTTAAAGGAGATCCACCTTGTTTTTCCCTTTTTCAATTTTTTTGTATATGTTGTTATAGCGGCAAAGGAAATACATCATCCCACCAAAAACATCCTGTAAAAGGGTTAAAACGGGATCCTATTACTTAGACTTCACTGTCCGTCCGTCTGTCACCAGGCTGTATTTCATGAACCGTGATAGCTAGACAATTGAAATTTTCACAGATCTGGGGGCACGGCAGTGCCCCCGCCAAGTCGAGAAAAAAAAGCGGCACGGCCGTACCATCCTTTTCTCGAAGCAGTTCAGGCCATTTTCGACCCCCCCACAACTTCGTTGTAGATAAACCTAGAAGCCCGAATTTTCTGTACCCAAGCAGGCATCATATAAGCACGGTATATTGAACTGCCGTTGAACATTCTTTATGCATATTTACTCCTTGAGACATCCAAGTCAACGGCCAAGTCACATAAAATCTAACCATAATAATAAAGAAATCACAGTAAAGAAAAGAACCCTAGACTAGGCTTGGCTTTGCTTAGAGATTTCATTACTTTTTATAGAAAAACAAGCAGCTCAATCGAGACTTGGCTAGTTTTTACAGGATGTTTTTGGTGGGATTTCACTTATTTTTGTAGAAAACTACATTGATTCATGAACTGCGCCTTAAAAACTAGTAAATCAAGGAGTTCGGTCCTGCGACTGCATAAATAACTTTGTAATCCTATATATTTTATATGGGATTACAAAGTTATTTATGTAGTTTATGTAGTACAACGAAGTTGTGGGGGGGTCGAAAATGGCCTGAACTGCTTCGAGAAAAGGATGGTACCCTTTTCTCGAAGCAGTTCAGGCCATTTTCGACCCCCCCCACAACTTCGTTGTAGATAAACCTAGAAGCCCGAATTTTCTGTACCCAAGCAGGCATCATATAAGCACGGTATATTGAACTGCCGTTGAACATTCTTTATGCATATTTACTCCTTGAGACATCCAAGTCAACGGCCAAGTCACATAAAATCTAACCATAATAATAAAGAAATCACAGTAAAGAAAAGAACCCTAGACTAGGCTTGGCTTTGCTTAGAGATTTCATTACTTTTTATAGAAAAACAAGCAGCTCAATCGAGACTTGGCTAGTTTTTACAGGATGTTTTTGGTGGGATTTCACTTATTTTTGTAGAAAACTACATTGATTCATGAACTGCGCCTTAAAAACTAGTAAATCAAGGAGTTCGGTCCTGCGACTGCATAAATAACTTTGTAATCCTATATATTTTATATGGGATTACAAAGTTATTTATGTAGTTCGTGTAACTAGAAAACTGGACCGAAATTGCAAAATGTTTGAGTTTTTCCTTGCTTTATACACTAAAGACTAATTGTATTCTAAATTTAAATCTTCTATGTCGCCTAGAAATGCCTTAGAATTTTGATGATCTGTCAGTCAGTGAGTGACAAATTAGGAAACTTTGACTAGTTATAATTCTTAAAGTACTGGTTCAAATTGAATGAAATTTGGAATATACCGTGCTTATATTATGCCTGCTTGGGTACAGAAAATTCAGGCTTCTAGGTTTATCTACAACGAAGTTGTGGGGGGGTCGAAAATGGCCTGAACTGCTTCGAGAAAAGGATGGTACGGCCGTGCCGCTTTTTTTTCTCGACTTGGCGGGGGGCACTGCCGTGCCCCCAGATCTGTGAAAATTTCAACTGTCTAGCTATCACGGTTCATGAAATACAGCCTGGTGACAGACGGACGGACAGCGAAGTATAAGTAATAGGATCCCGTTTTAACCCTTTGGGTACGGAACCCTAAAAACCCCGCAGCAACCAAGTACAATTCTGTATTTTTTTTTCTTTTTGTTAATTTTTTAAACAAGTTAATAATTAACCAATTTTAATAAAACTTTTATGGGACCACACAGAAATCATTACCTATCAATTAAAAAAGAAGAAATCGCATAACATACATAGAAACATTTTTTATTAAAGACCTCCTTTTTTTGAAGTCGGTTGAAGAGAAAGTGAGAAAGTCAAAAGTAAATTTAAAATTTCACATAAGAAAAGGTGAACCAAGAATGGCCATTAAGTAATATTAAAATTAAAAACGGCCAAGTGCGAGTCGGACTCGCGCAAAGTAGGGTTCCGTAGTCTTTTCAAAAATAAATAAATAAATAAATAATAAATAAATTTTTATTTCATTACCAAAAACACAGGAAAACAATAATAGAGTAAGTAGTGGTCCCCACACTAGGCTAGGCCTGTATCGTGGGGGCCGAAAACAAAAGCTTTACCAGGCTACAAACATGACATTCAAAGAGATTACTAAGAGAGGTACTTAATTTTATTAGTTATGAGATATGTGAAGGAATTTATGAAAGGACATAATATAAATGTATGTGTGTATGTGTTGTAGGTATCCTTATAACTTAAGAAAAAAGTGTGTGTATGGGTGTGTGTGTATGTAAGTGTGTGTGTGTGTGTGTGTTGGATTGAGTTGCACGTTAACATATAGTTTATAGTTTTTAGGTTGTTTTTATTTTAAAAAACAAAATTAAAGTTGTAGTTGGTAATAGGACATTTTGTATGGAGAATCTATGAACTTTTTGCAAATCCAACTGGCACATCTTAAGTTGGTCGGCTATAGCCGAATTACTTTCCCTTTTAATTAATTTGTCCTACTAATTTTTGATGTGTAACATCTTTGCTCTCGCTTTCCTGCAATTTGTGGGAGTGATTTCGTGAAATGGGACGGAAATGTGTAACAGGAAGTCGCGAAAGCGCGGAATTCTACTTTACGAGAGTCCGACTCGCACTTGGTCGGTTTTTTTCGTTACTGTCAGATCCGCCACCCAGGTACAATATCGTCATCAAATCTAACTAACCTAAAGTATTTTGTCACATGTTACACATCATATGCCAGTACTGTAGGTCTCGCTCGAATTTATTTTTTCAGATGTCCTGAAATAACGGTTTAGCGTGTCATCATTACAGCTCATATACGTCCCCACCGAGGGGCTAGAGCCTACCCTGAATCAGGGCGATTAGGCCTTAGACGACCACGCGGGCCCAGTGCGGGTTGGTCGACTTCACACACAACCTTCGAGTTTCTTCGCAGGCGTGTGCAGGTTTCCTCACGATGTTTTCCTTCACCGTTAAAGCAATCGGTAAGTGTGTACGTAAGTTTTTTTGAAAAACTCATTGGTACATTGGCCATCCAGATTTGAACCCGGTACCTCTAGTTAGATGGACCGAGTTGTTACCGGTTGAGCCAACGATGTTGTAAGCGTGTACTTGACTAACAAAAAAATAGCACTTTAAAGTTTAATATTTCACAAATAGATTCCTGAATCGAAAAATGTTTTTAGTAAACGCCCTAGTGGTTTTAAAAGACCTATTCAACGATACCCCACACGATAGAGTACGTCAACAAAAAAACGAGACCTACAGTACTCGCCTATGATGTGTAACATGTGACAAAATACTTATGAAATTAATTAATTATCGGGTCGTACATTCACGGGCCGACCCTTCGAATAGTAGTATGTCATCTTTGCCTTTGCCATCACACAAGGCGGCATGGCTATGACAACCTTAGTTTTCGAGGATTAAAAAACGTTCGCATTTCCTGTTACACATTTCCGTCCCATTTCACGAAATCACTCCCACAAATTGCTGTGCGCGAGTCCGACCCGCACTTGGTCAGATCGAATAGCGCGCGCTTTCGCGACTTCCTGTTACATATTTCCGTCCCATGTTACACATTTCCGTCCCATTTCACGAAATCACTCCCACAAATTGCAGGAAAGCGAGAGCAAAGATGTTACACATCAAAAACAATCTCCATATAATTTCCTTACATGTAGGGGAGGAACCTTTTTTTTTCATGATTTTATTGTACCACATTGTCGGCGTGAATAATATGTACGAGTATATACATGCCAAATTACAGCTTTCTAATACTAATAGTCTCTGAGCTAAGCCACGGTCGGTCAACGAGACGCAGTGAGGGGTTGCACACCTATGTCGTTGATGTTCCACCTTTTCGCACGAATCGTTACGCTTCTTCATTTATTATGCGTACAGCGCAGGAGTGGAACTCCTTGCCTGCGTCAGTGTTTTTTTCCATATTTTTTTCCTTTTTTCACAAACGGATTCCTGATTCTCACAATTCTCAATCTCAAATTCTCCTCACTGCGTCTCGTTGACCGACCGTGGCTTAGCTCAGAGACTATTAGGACTTCGAAACCCTAAAAACCCGTCTGCATTAAACATTACCTCTCTTTTTTAGACAGTCGGGTAAAAAACTAAAAATGTATTTTAAGTATGTCACTCATGAGATCACCACCTTGCACTTCAAAATCCATTAAGGAATAAGGGGTCGGGTATGACTTCGATGTTTTCTTTATTCTTTATTTTTTCAAAAACAAATTTTAGAATTGTAATCGGTTTGTGTTAAGTCTATCTTGATTTAATTACAAGCTTTTATTTAACTTGCAATGTATATATATATGTTTTTTCGGGTTGAATCTTGCAATTTAATTTTGAAGCAGATATCTCTAACCGATTAAGCTGAAATTTTAATATACACGACACACGTACAGTTTAGATGACAATGCATGGATAACTATATAACGTCAATCTAAATCTAACATGGCGGCACACCCAAGATGGCGGACTAGTTTTTTTATGCATTTCTACAATATGGGTATCAAATAAAAGGGTTTGCTGACAAGAATACGAAATAATTGAAAATTTTCAAATAAAAGGTTGTACCTACCTAAAAGTTTTTAGGTCTTTTGGAAATCATTTTCCTAATAATTGAAAATTTTCAAATAAAAGCTTGTACCTAAATTTTTTTGGGTCTTTTGGAAATCATTTTCCTAATAATTGAAAATTTTCAAATAAAAGCTTGTACCTAAATTTTTTTGGGTCTTTTGGAAATCATTTTCCTAATAATTGAAAATTTTCAAATAAAAGCTTGTACCTAAAAGTTTTTAGGTCTTTTGGAAATCATTTTCCTAATAATTGAAAATTTTCAAATAAAAGCTTGTACTTAAAAGTTTTTAGGTCTTTTGGAAATCATTTTCCTAATAATTGAAAATTTTCAAATAAAAGCTTGTACTTAAAAGTTTTTAGGTCTTTTGGAAATCATTTTCCTAATAATTGAAAATTTTCAAATAAAATCTTGTACCTAAAAGTTTTTAGGTCTTTTGGAAATCATTTTCCTTTAAATATGTGACGTTTACGTGTCTTAATGAATTAACGAATATTTCGTATGCAATGTAATTGGATTTTTAAACCCACGACCAACCGCGACGCAACAAGTGGGGTTATATAAGTTTAAAGTATATACGAATATCTGTGTGTCTGTGTGTTTGTGTGGACAATCTGTACAGCCGTTTGAAGATAGTCGATGAAGGGATGTGAACTCAACCACAGGTCTGATCTATTTAAAATTTGGTACCCTGTTACTTCTACGATATTGCAAGAACACGGTAACCATGATCACCTGGAATCTGCAGCATACCCAACTTCTCACCAACTTACAGCAGATGTATTGTGTTTTAGCTTATTGGATTGTCTCAATGACTATAGGTTATAGATTGATGTATTCCGGCTTGAAGATATGAAAGTCAGTTCTCCATTGCGTTGGGGAATCTTGGTAAGCCCGCTTCCATCTTCGGCATCATCGTCACTTACCATCAGGTGAGATGATGCCAAGGGCTTACCAATTGTGTTAAGAAAAGATGATAAAATAAAATGAAATGAAAATTTATTTGCATCAAACATGGTAGTAGGATGTTTAATATAATTTTTAGTGCAATCATGTTTCGCCTGTGCAAGGCATGCAAATGTTTAACATAGATTATAATTATTTTGTCACGTAAACTTTAAAAATTCAAATGTCAATAAGTTTATTTTTGTCACAGAGGTATTCATTAACGCTATAATATTTTTTTGTCAATAAGCCATTTCAACAATTTTGTGATAAAAAGTACCTGGACCTGGCGCACGAGGTCAATGGTAGGTATGTGGCAAGTGGAATCCACCGAGATCGTCTCCGTAGTCCTGTCCGTCTCCGTAGTCCTGTCCGTGAATGGGCTAATCCCAGGCGACCTTGTACAACACCAAAGGCGGCTGGAACTCCGAGGTAGACCTTATTTGCGGCAATTTTTTTTTTCGACAATACCCGGGATAGTCCGACGCTTTCTCTCCTGTCACTTCGCCTCGTGCCAAGTGAGTAGTGTAGCTTAAGGTTTATCTTTATTATATACTAGCTTTTGCCCGCGGCTTTGCTCGCGTGGATATCGTTTCTATGACTGTCTTTGAGGGTGAAGGGTGCGCGAGCCGCAAGCAATGGTGATGTTAAAAAAATCACACAAAAAAGTATTTTTTTTAGTTACCTCAGGAACTGTATCCGACTATGATGTTTTCACGAAATAAAAAGTAGCCTATGTCCATTCCCGTGACACAGGCTACCTCCATGCCAAATTTCGTCAAGATTGGTTGAGATGTTGAAGCGTGAAAAGGTAACTAACAAAAATGTATTTCGAATAATATAACTTTAAATAAATATAAAATGTATTCTTTTCTATATAAAGGGTGTAACAAAATTGGTGTAGGACCCGTTAACTGGGGGTTCTACTCATCATACTGAACAACTTTCCCCAAGGAACCCATAGTCAATTCTCAAAAAAAAAATTGGACCTTCCATACTAAAATGCACAAAATTGGTCGATCGATCGATTTGTATGAAGACTAAAATATTTTTTTGCGATTTCAGCAAAGTCGTAGAACAAAAGTTGTTCAGTATGATGAGTAGAAGCCCCAGTTAACGGGACCTACACCAATTTTGTTACAGCCTGTATATAGAAAAGAATACATTTTATATATTTTATTTAAAGTTATATTATTCGAAATACATTTTTGTTACTATTATTCTTCCTCATGTACAGAATAAATCTGTCTGCCTAATCACATCACATGTAATGGATCTTAACTGGTTTACTTTTAGTATTTTGGGCTGCAGTACTGGTCGTATGACAAACTCCATCACGAAGCATTCGTTCTCTGTTACTCTTTCAATCCTGGCAACACTTAAGCATTTGAATGAGAATGGAATGACAGTTTTTCCCTTCTTCAAACGGGGTGAATATTTTTTCATTACATTATCTAAATGTTGCCTTCATAGAGAAAGCTTTACTGAGCTTCAACCTACTCTAAAAATAACAAAAATATTTTTTTTGTATCTTTCCCTTTGTTTTTTTTTCAAGCTTTAATTTAACTTGCAATGTTCCTATGTAAGTTGTGCGCTTCAAAACTTGAAAACGATTTTAGATTTTAGAGCGACTTCCAGAAGTCCTATTAAGCTGAAATTTGCTATGAAGCCGTATTCCCGGTGACATTGATCCTTCTGGTATTTTGAAGTTGATCTGATGATGAACTTTGGAGGTGGAATCAAGGTCCCAGGATTGTTTTTTGTTTAATTAAAAAAAGGCCAAGTGCGAGTCGGACTCATGCTTCGAGAGTTCCGCACCACCACACCTCTCCACACGAGTACATCAATATGTTTTATTTTATTTTAATTATTTATTTATGAAGTAAATATATAACTAAATATTCTGTGAATATTTCAAGCATGTACCTGTTGCCGTTATCGATATCGAGCAAAAACGTGCAAATAAATCACGTTTGTTGTATTGGAGACCCCCTTAAATATTTTTTTATTTTAATTTAATTATTTATTTTTAATGTGATTATATAACTAAGTAAATATTCTGTGAATATTTCAAGCGTCTTCCTGTTGCCGTTATCAATATCGAGCAAAAAAGAGCAAAAAAAATCTCGTTTGTTGAATGGGAGCCCCCTTTAAATATTTATTTTATTCTGTTTTTTAGTATTTGTTGTTACAGTGGCAACAGAAATACATCATCTGTGAAAATTTCAACTGTCTAGCTATCACGGTTCATGAAATACTGCCTGTTGACAGACGGACAGACAGACAGACAGACGGACACTGAAGTCTCAGTAATAGGGTCCCGTTTTTACCCTTTAGGTATGGAACCTCAAAAAGGCACCAATTTCGGCCATTGGCCTTTGTCAGCGACAGCGTTGCATTATGCATTAGGTATATGGATGCCTTTTATTGGTCACTATCTATGTAATAGGGTTAGGTCCTTGGTGTAATGATGTGCGATTTCCAACTGTCTCGTACGTTCTGGGTGTTTTTATGTGTGTCTGGGGACACTTTGGCCCAATTAAGGCGAGGCACCGGTGGAGAAGCGGAGAAACCCTTTTGCTAGATCAGTTTTTTTGGGTAATTACTACTAAATACTATACTATCGGTATTGGACATACTTAAGGATATTGTCTGAGGAATGTGCTAATATGTTACACGATAGTGTGTCATCATCATCATATCAGCCACAAATCGTCCACTGCTGGACAAAGGCCTCCCCCAAGGATTTCCACGACGACCGGTCCTGCGCTGCCCGCATCCATCGGCTTCCCGCGATCTTCACCAGGTCATCGGTCCACGATAGTGTGTACTTTACTCGATCATAAAAAATCCAAAAACAGGTCCAAAACGTCTAAAAAAAAGTCTAAAACGAATTGTTTATTAATAAAATTTCTAAAGGTCATTGGGCAAAATCTGACCCGGTTAACTAAAGTTATCCTACAAAAACCAAATTAGTTTTAAATTGTTAAGTATTAACCCACATTTCATTACAAATAGTTTTTTTTTTTAAACCATGGGAATAAAATGTAAAAATAATATATAAATGCGTAAATAAAACAATTTTAGTGAAGCACAAATCGATGGAGCCTCTTGCTAGCGAAGAGCAGAGTTGAAAAAATCGATAGAGCCTCTTGCTAGTGAAGAGCAGTGTTGAAAAAATCGATGGAGCCTCTTGCTAGTGAGGAGCAGAGTTGAAAAAATAGATGGAGCCTCTTGCTAGTAAAGACCAGAGTTGAAAAAATCGATGGAGCTTATTGCTAGTGAAAAGCAGAGTTATACAAATCGATGGAGCCTCTTGCTAGTGATAAGCAGAGTTGAAAAAATGGATGAAGTCTCTTGCTAGTGAAGAGCAGAGTTGAAAAAATCGATGAAGCCTCTTGCTAGTGAAAAGCAGAGTTGAAAAAATTGATGAAGCCTCTTGCTAGTGAAGACCAGAGTTAAAAAAATCGATGAAGCCTCTTGCTAGTGAAAAGCAGAGTTGAAAAAATGGATGAAGCCTCTTGCTAGTGAAGAGCAGAGTTGAAAAAATCGATGGAGCCTCTTGCTAGTGAAAAGCAGAGTTGAAAAAATGGATGAAGCCTCTTGCTAGTGAAGACCAGAGTTAAAAAAATCGATGGAGCCTATTGCTAGTGAAAAGCAGAGTTGTACAAATCGATGGAGCCTCTTGCTAGTAAAGACCAGAGTGGAAAAAATCGATGGAGCCTCTTGTTAATGAAGAGCAGAGTAAAAAGAAGTGATGGAGCCTCTTGCTAGTAAAGACCAGAGTTGAAAAAATCGATAAAGCCTCTTGTTAATGAAAAGCAGAATTAAAAAAATCGATGGAGCCTCTTGCTAGGGAGGAGCAGAGTTGAAAAAATAGATGGACAACAACACATTTCAACACTGCTCTTCACTAGCAAGAGGCTCCTTCGATTTTTTCAACTCTGCTCTTCACTAGCAAGAGGCTTCATCCATTTTTTCAACTTTGCTTTTCACTAGCAAGAGGCTCCATCGATTTGTACAACTCTGCTTTTCACTAGCAATAGGCTCCATCTATTTTTTTTACCTCAAGAACGTTTAAGGACGTTCTGTCACGTTGCTAACACGAAAGTTTTAACCTCAATATTATATTTTTCTTTTTTAAGCTTTTGGCTTGAATCCCATTAACTACGTTAATGCGACATATATATTCGTGAACTAGAGACGCTTATCTAAACATCCTACCTATTTTTTTTTCTGTAGGCCGTGGGTATAGGTTTCATACTATGCTGCCCAATGACCTTTGCACATATTTTTATATGGAGATATTTAGTACTACAGAGAATCTGCTAAATTTTAGTTTTTAATTTGAAGTCTTAAGAGAAATAACAACGTAAAACATTGAAAAAGTGCAAAAGTGTGGTTATTGTCTTGACTCTTAACACGTAAAGGAAAAACAGAGACAACTTTACTGTTTTACAAATGCCTCGCCTTAAAGGATGGTATTGGAAAACCATGAATTTCATTAAGAATTGTCTTCCGTGGCATACTCATCATCATCATCATGATATCAGCCAAAAGACGTCCACTGCTGGACAAAGGTTTCACCCAAGGATTTCCACGATGACCGGTCCTACGCTGCCCGCGTCCAGCTTCGCGCGATCTCCACCAGCGTAGGCAAGCCTCCCGTGGCATATTATGATAGATTATATTTGCCTCTTCACAAAGCAATATTTATTCTATAGATTTTTACTATTTTTGATTTGTCACTATCATATCATACATAACAATACTCTATGAGCAACTTGCTTAATATCCGCGAAATTTAATACAGCATAGAAAGTGTTTAACATCAAATCAAATCAAATATGCTTTAATGTACTATAAACAAAAAAAAAGAGAATAGTACAGAATACACAGTAGTAAAAATTTTAATTGCACAATTTAGGCGGCCTTATTTCTTAAAGCAATTTCTTCCAGGCAACCCAGAGATTGGATACATATAAATAATAATACCGTACGCCTCGATGAAAGTACTAATACTAAGCTAAGCACCTCTAATACCTACTTACATGGCAAAGCGTTAAGATAATGGCTCATAATAACACTATTCATTACGGCTCAGATAAGTAAAGACAAAATACCCTCTTGAGTCGGCGGCCGAGACAACAGTTTTGGTCCTTCGAGCCGGACAAATTAGCCTTTTGTTTCGAGAACTTTCTTATCGGATTATCGGGACTACTTGGGTTGAATGGGTGTTTTGTTTCGTATGTGTTACGTTCTAGTTTTATTACGAAAGAGTGAGTCATACATCTTGCGGTTTGTTGGCTGTCCGATCGTATTTGTACTAAGACGTTCTCGTTGGACCACAAAAGGACTATATTTTATTGTGAACTCTTCAGATATAACGTAACTAATTCAAGTTTAAATTAAAATCCAACTGCTTCCAATTGATCCTTTGTCACTCAGGAAATCCAACGCATTACAAAATCCATTAAACCGTTTAGGTTACAGGCTCAGGCAAAATACATTGACTAGTATTTATCTGGAACTACCTTTTGCCCGCGGCTTCGCCCGCGTGGACATCGTTTTTGTGACTGTATTTTAGGGTAAGTGTTCCTCAGATCCATCAGGAACGATATCGGGCTATTCTGATTAGAAGTCTATGTCACTTCCCACCCCCTCAACCAATTCTATACAAAAAACCACTTCAGTCCGTAGCTCCGTTCGTTGCGACGCTGACATGAGGAAATGAGTTTTCCCCAGATCCCTCGGGAACCATGTCAGGATATGCTAATTAATAAATTATGTAATTTCTCACCCCCTCAGCCATATCTGTGCAAAAAATCACAGCAATCCCATTGTTCCGTTGCAATGTTAAAGAAACTAACCAAAAAAAACTGTATATTTTCAGTTCCCTCAGGAACTGCATCGGACTACGTATATTTAATCAACGATTCCTCTAAGTCGGGGCCGGTTCTGCAAAGTGCACATAGTATGTTCAGAACCGTATCGTACTCATATTTTCTACTTTTTCTTTGTGTTATTTGTACCTTTTTTGTTATTTTTATATCGTCTGTGTGTATTTTTGTCTAATAATAAATTTTATCTTATTCCATTCGCGTCACACCAGGGGGTCGCGGGTCATTTTCTAAGTCCACCTGTCTAGATACCTCCATCTTATCTAAGTCTTGCCGCCAAACATCAGTGTTAACACCATTGCATTGGTGTGTTTCGGCATAAAGATAAGATAACCAGTTCCCCATTGCGTTGGGAAATCTTGGTAAGCCCGTTTCCATCTTCGACATCATCGTCACGTACCATCAGGTGAGATGATGGCAAGCAATTATAATTAAAAAATATGATTATAAAATACAGTCATACATACAGTTAGATAACTTCTATCCACTGGAATATTTCATCAAACAACAAAGTTTGTCTGGAAGAGATTGTTCTTAGTAATAAGGCCGCCTACCTACTTTACGTATTATAGTAACTATTTAGTAATCTGTGGTATTATACACTTTTCCTAAGAATTAGCTTAAGAAATTGTATTTCGGTGTACTATCAGTGTAAATAAATAAATAAATGTACTGTTTCCTCAATTTCGTTACGCCTTTCTTAGTATTGTTTTGCTGTTATTTATAAAAAAAACGGCCAAGTGCGAGTCGGACTCGCGCACAAAGGGTTCCGTACCATTATCTATAAAAATCTCGTTTGTTGTATGGAAGCCCCCCTTAAATATTTATTTTATTTAATTATTTATTTTTACAGTAAATAATACAACTCAACATTGTGTGAATATATCAAGCATCTATCTGTTGCCGTTATCAATATCAAGCAAAAACGAATACAAAAATCACTGTTGTATGGGAATGTTAAATATATGTTTTATTTTAATAAAATTATTTATTTTTAAAGTGAATATATACGTCAATATTTTGTGAATATTTCAAGCGTCTACCTGTTGCCTTTATTAATATCGAGCAAAACTAACAAACAAATCACGTTTGTTGTATGGGAGCTCCCTTAAATATTTATTTTATTCTGTTTTTTAGTACTTGTTGTCATAGCGGCAACAGAAATACATCATCTGTAAAAATTTTAAACTGTCAAGCTATCACTGTTCATGAAATACAGCTTGGTTACAGACGGACGGATAGACAGAGAGACGGACAGCAAAGTCTCAGTAATAGGGTCTCAGTACGGAACTCAAAAAAACAACGAATTGAAATTTTATTATTAGATGGAAACACGTACTTGTTATTTTTTATTATCAATATTCTCATTATAATTTTTGGCAGGAAGCGATCGCGGTTGATGTTTTGAGACTTTCCGGTAACATTAATTACAATAATACAATAAAAATGGTTGCTGATGAAATTAAACTATTGCTTTACGTGAATATCCACGTACTTTTAATTATTTAAAAATTAAATTACAAATTCTATTTATTAGAAATTAAAATAAGCGCGTCGGTGGCGTAATGGCTAGGGCAGGTACAATTTACAAACGATAGAAATAAACTATAAAAAAATGACTGTACTGTGCACCAAAACGGTACTGACTCAGCTTATACACGTTTATACGACGCTCTTGCGGTGAAGGAAAACATCGTGAGGAAACCTGCACACGCCTGCGAAGAAACTCGCAGGTTGTGTGTGAAGTCGACCAACCCGCACTGGGCCCGCGTGGTCGACTAGGGCCCGATCGCCCTAATTCAGGGTAGGCTCGAGCCCCTCGGTGGGGACGTATATATGAGCTGATATGATAAATTACAAATTAGCGTAAGAGCAAGTAGCCATTTTGCATCAAAGTGAGTAGGAAGGTAGAAAAAAAAGAAAAAATAGGGTTCCTTTGTCAAATGGTTTCATGGATTGTAGATGCGTTGACAAACATACTTATCTCAAATGCACAGTACCAAACAAAACTCCTAAAAATCCTCCTAAACATTGGGAATTGGTAAAGTTTTTAAGTATGTAGGTTGGATGTAGGAAGTAAACTCCGAAACTACTGGTCCGATTTCAAAACTTTCATAAAAGCGAAAGTAACTCCCTCTGTCAGTTACGTTTTCACGCCTAAACCGCTGAACTAATTTTGATTAATTTAATTTTAGAGGTTGAATGGATTAGAGGCAGATTGGACATTGGAGAAGGATATCTGGCTAATTTTCATTTATTTTATTTATTATTATTTTATTGTATTTGAAAAATTTACTGCTATTATACAAACATGAGTAATATACATGAAAAGTGCATATATTCACCCAGGAAAAGTGCATGTAAGATAGGATAGATATTCATCTTATCAGCTCATATACGTTCCCACCGAGGGGCTCGAGCCTACCCTTAATTAGGGCGATTAAGGATAGCTATTATTGCTTGGAAATTTTGTCTGTCTGTTTGTTTGTTACTACCGATTCGCAGAAATTTGGCACAGAGTTAAAGTAAAAGCTAGTTTAGAATAAACCTTCGGGATGAACAAAGGCGGAAAAAAAACTCGCAAGCCGCTTGCGGCTCGAGCACCGTGCACTGATATCCACGTGCAGATGAAGCAGCGTGCAACAGCTCGTACTTAATAAAAGTCGCGCCTCACGAGCCCATCGTCTTCCCAAGTACTGCTACAAAAAGCGGTGCCATTTTCGATGTTCGGGAGGGCCTAGTCCTTCGTTCATATAAGGTCTTTGCTTTATACGAGAATGAGTGACATTCACATTGGCCTCTAGTAACGGGTCGGGTTCAAATCCCACGGCTATAGTTAATAGCTAAAACATGGAAAATGGCGGTGTATTAAAAGAAGATTACGATTTGTCGTGACTTAGAAGCATGGCATGGGAGCTTGATTGAAATTGATAAATACAGATGACAGAAATGTTGGTGTCATGTTTCTTTCTTTTTATGAAATACGATCCCATCAAAAACATTTTTATGTTAAAAAATTCGCCAAGTCACATGAGTCTTCCCTAGAAATATATGAAATCTAAGGTGAAGCCAAATCTTGCAGTACTTTTTTAAAATCAATATTCAGCAATTTGCACCATAGTTCTCTTTTAAATACACTGAGTAAATAATAATACTTAAACCTATGATAAATCTATTTTATACATCTTTGTTGCCTAGAACTTTATTTCATCTCATTTATAAAGATATTTTTGCGACTTGGCAATTAAGAAATGTATTTGCTTGTATGTAAATTCATTCCAAATCTCGACCTTTTTTGGACAGGGATTTGGCACAAATATGAAAAAATTCTAAACTGCACAAGAATATAAATATATAAAACTAAACCTCTTGTCCAAGTATATAGGTTTCATATTTATCATCTAATATATATTATTAAAGTACCAATGTGTTTTCGAATTTAGATTTCATATGTACGTTTATACGACGTTCTTACGGTGAAGGAAAACAAACAAACAAACTTGAAGACTGTGAGTGAAATCGACCAACCCGCAATGGGCACGCGTGGTGGCCCTAATTCAGGGGTAGGCTCGAGCACCTCGGTGGGGACGTATATGAGCTAATATATTATCGAGGCACATAGATGGCGTACCTTTCGCGGTCAGAATGCCGTGTCTAATTACGGCTACGCAACAGATAACGGGTCTTTCTGTACTTGCGTTGCTTTAGTGTACGTAGGATTCGCTTTACCTTTTTTTTAAAATTCACAATTGGTAAGACCTTGGCATCATCTCACCTGATGGTAAGTGACGATGATGCCGCAGGTGGAAGCGGGCTTACCAAGATTCCCCAACGCAATGGGGATTACCTATTTTGATTTGATGTTTCCAAACCTGAAACTTGTTTTTTGTCCCAGACTATCCTGAAATTATAATTTGTATAGTGCGTGCCACTAAAGATGAGACTTGAAACACCACGTAAAGCATTAAAAAGACAAAGTAGAAAGATGATTTACGACGTGTACACTTATATCAAAATGAGAGAAGGATTATGGATATCTACATATTATGGATAATTCGTACACTTTCTACTTTGTTTTTTTAATGTTTTACGTGGTGTTTCAAGTCTTTTCTTTAGTGGCACGCATTATAAGTTCTTATATTGCTTTGCGTACCCAGAATTTTCCACAAAAATCTCATGCTGAAAGATCAGTGCTTAATACTTCGCTACGCGATTGAATCAGAAATGAGGAGATCCGTAGAACCACTGGTAACCGAAGTAGCATACAGAATTGCTAAATTTAAGTGGCAGTGAGCAGGGCGCATAGCTCGTAAAACAGATGGCCCTTGGGACAATCTTGTTCTCGAGTGCTGACAGCGCACCGGAAGACGTAGCGCCTCCCACACGGTGGACCGAAGACCTCGTGAACGTCGCTGGTAGCCGCTGAATGCACCGGTCGTCGTGGAAATCCTTGGGGTAGGCGTCCAGCAGTTAACGTCTTTCGGCTGATATGATGATGATGAAACTTTGAATACAGTGCTAATGCAGTGGTAGCTATCCGGGCGGGCTTTGTTACTCGGACGATTATACAGCATAACCTATTTAGTTCGTGTCTACTTCCTGGTCTAACTACACACCAGTCGGTCGTCAATCACAGGTCATACATAGCTGTCTTAAAGTGGAAACGAGCCAATTTGGTTCAGTCGCAGATTGTCTTATTGTCATAATGTCCGATTTGCTAGACGTCCGACTTTTCCGACCACAAGAACAAAAAATAGGTTTTTTATCAGCGTTAGGGTCATACATGCGTGATACGAGAGTCATCTGTAAAGTCGGACTTTTAATTAGATGCAGAAAACTGACGTTTTGTTGGTAAGGAAAATGACGTTTAAAACTGACGTTTCGTTGGTCAGGAAAATTACGTTTACTTACCCACGAAAAGTCAGTTTAGGTACTGTATCTAATTTAAAGGCCGATTTTAGATCGGTGCAATTTGATCATTCAACTTCATGTCAGCCAGAAGAGGTTTTCTGTTAAAGATAGGAAGGTCTCCCCTTTGGCCTCCACTTAGCTCGATCCTAAACCACATGCAACCAGCCGCTCTCTGTACAAATTACTAGTCCTTTTATTTTTTTTACTCAGAGATGTTTTTTGTATTGCAGCCCTTTTAAATTCACCCCAACCTCCTGTCTTCGCCATTGCGGTCTCAACTAGAAACCCTTTCTTACCCATTGGGTTATCAGTTTTGCGACCCATATGCTGGAGCTATGTCCGGTGACTTAATACGAATTGGTGCCGATTTTGACTTATTATCAGATAGATTCAAGTCGCCTTTAAGTATTTCAGACTTGGCTTGACAATTTCAATCCTAGCTTTTCGTGAATTTGCAAGCACGGAAATATTGGAAAAAATACTTTATTTACTTCGCTTAAGATATTTTTTGGTACGTATTGTTCAATTATTAATTTAAAAATTAAGTTGTGCTTCGGCTAGAATTTAATCATCTGAAAAGTGCACTGTATAGTGTATACTGAAATACAGGTTTTAATAAACTGTTGATTTTCTTACCCTTTTTGTCTACTAATACTAGCCCTAATCTAGATGTAAGATGTAAACATTTTTCGTAAAATTAAACTTATCTTGGCCTATGACACTAAATGATGCCGGATGTCCCTTTCTTTGTCTTTCACCACTCTATTTCGACTTTAGCACTTTCAAATAACTTAGTAAATAAGAAAATAAAGAAGAGAGAAAATGTACTTATTTTGGCAAGTAAGTAGTAAGTAAGTAGGCTTTAATTTTAGATTCAAATACTCTGATAAAAAAGGCGCCGTGTGAGCATAATACTTTAGGTACGACATTTTGCAACAGTCTACATTCAGCATAATGACGCATAACATTTTGCGCTTCGGACAGTGTGCATCTGAACCGCCAGTTTCTTCCAATACCGGGCGCACACATTAAGATTTGTTTGCGAAATCGTAAACCTAATTATTGTGCTAACTGCTGATTGTTTATGCGAGTGAGTTCCAAAACATGCCTAGTCAGAATTCGATCACTTTTAATTTAATTGCAGTTCATTGAGCTATTGTTTTTTTGTGTTGCAATTGTTTTTTGTGATTACGCTTTGTGATGCTGTGTGATGTAATCACGAATGTTAGACAATGGACAGCATTTCTTTTACCGTCTTATAGACTAAATTTAAATATGTCTACATTCTACTCGAAAACATTTTGCTTTTCATGGTATCTGAACCGTTTGTGTCTCAGAATTAGGATCTAGTGATGCGTCGTTTTTAACCGCCAAAAAAATAAAGGAGGAGGTTTCTCAATACGACCGTATATAATTTTTTTTATGTGTGTTCGCGGATAATTTCATCGTTTATGAACCGATTTTGATGATTTATTTTTTTGTTGGAAAGGAGATATCGCAAGGGTGGTACCATGATAAGGAAACCAGGATCTGATGACGGCATCCTAGAGAAATCGAGGGGAACCTTAGTTTTCCTCTTAGAATCGGTTTCTTTTTGTTCAAAATTATGTATTCCATTATTTTCCTTCTTCCTTCTTAGGGTTCGGTACCCAAAGGGTGCTAAACGGGACCCGATTACAAAGCCTACTACCTCGATTGTGGAACAAAACGAAATCCACGCGGGTGCAGCCGCAGGCACGACCTAGTTTTAAATTTTAAAAGCGGATTACCACCACCTCAGCTTCATATTAAAGCTTGGCATTAAATACCCACCCTATAAACAAGTGAATGGGATTATGAAATCGGTGACATATTGCCGATTCGTCATTTCCCCTAAACTCAAGCCAAATCTAATTTAGGGCTTTCCATTCCAGGAAACGTGCACCCGACGATGGAATTGTGACACGAACAGTTTGATTTATGGATTTTGGTTTTATTGCGTGGTGGGGAAATTATAAGAAGACTGACTGACTCGGTGGCTCAGTGGTTAGTGCATTTGACTGCTGATCCGAGAGTTGTGGGTTCGATCCCCACCTAGGGCAAACATTTGTGTGATGAGCAGATTTGTTTGCTCTGTGTCTGGGTGTTAAATATCTATATATGTACGTACTTAAACGTATATATGCATGTATTTTAACCGCCTCCGTGGCGTAATGGTTAGTCCATTCGCTTCACACCAGGAGGTGGCTAGTTCGATTTCCGGTGGGGTCAACTTGAAAGACTCGGTTTGGTTGGTGGTAGGTCATTTTCTAAGCCCGCCTGGCTAGCTACCACCATCTTATCTAAGTCTTGCCGCCAAACATCAGTGTTAACAACATTGATGTGTTCCAGCTTGAAGATAAGATAGCTGGTTCTCGATTGTGTTGGGGAATCTTGGTAAGCCCGCTTCCATCTTCGGCAGCATCGTCACTCACCATCAGGTGAGATGATGCCAATGCAAGGGCTTACCAATTGTGAATAAAAAAAATCAAACATAAGTATGTATATAAGGTCTAACAAAATTAGCTGAAACTATTTTAACTGGTGCTTCTACCCATGAAACTGAACAACTTTCCCCATGGAACCCATAGTCAAATCTCAAAAAAAAAAAATTGGCTCTCCCATACTAACTCGATCAGCTGATCAGCCAACTTAGTATGGGAAGTTCAAATTTTTTTTCGAGATTTGACTATGGGTTTCATGGGGAAAGTTGTTCAGTGTCATGGGTAGAAGCACCTGTTAAAATAGTTTCAGCTAATTTTGTTACACCTTGTATATCAGTCTCTGGTTCCCATAACGCAGGGAATCCTACTTTGGGGCCAGGTGACCATGACCATGTGTGCTTTGTCGCAGAATATTTATTTATATATATTATTTATAGAGTATAGAAGCTTGCTACTGCGTGGGTTTTTTAGTCTACCACCTCCGTAGCTCAGAGGCAAAGTTCACTGGCATTACACAGAAGGTCGCGGGTTCGATTCCCGGCGGGGTCAATTGTAAGACTCGGTTTGGTTGGTGGTAGGGCATTTTCCTAAGCCCGCCTGGCTAGCTACCACCATCTTATCTAAGTCTTGCCGCCAAATATCAATGTTGATATCATTGGTGTGTTCCGGCATGAAGATAAGATAGCCAGTTCCCCATTGCGTTGGGGAATCTTGGTATGCCCGCTTCCATCTTCGGCAACGTCGTCACTTACCACCAGGTGAGATGTCAAGGGTTTACCAATTGTTAATAAAAAAAAAGTCAATCCAATCCAATTGTGCCAATCCGGTGTGCATTCTTCCATTCTATACAGACGTTTTGAGAACATATTGTGCTTTACAATCAAACTTGTATTTAAAATTAATAGCTGAAATTGAGTGACCAAATAAAAGGCATTACTTAAATTGTTTTAAATTAAAATTAAATATACAGTGTATACTCTGTATAGAAACACACAAGGGACCGGGTATTTTGTGACGTTATTGAAGGATTTCGTTATACAGAATGAAATTACCGTCAAAGTAAACCAACTGGAGCTAGATTTTTTTTACGTTTCAAAGAGTGAATCGTTTATCGAGTGAAGTTTTACAGAGTTTACAATGTATATACAAAATATAATAACACATAGTTCCATTGTCATTTTTGTATAATCACCCATTACGCATTCTCTTTTCCATCACGTCTTTAACTTTTAATTATTAAAAGTGCATTTGGCTGCACCTTACCTGATGGTAAGTGCCGATGCAGTTGAGGATGTAACACGCAAGCTCAAATAGTGCATATTCACTCTCGTCTTGAATTTCTTTAATTATACTAATCGCGGGAAATGCAGACGCCGACAGGGAATTAATACACCAATTAAGCTGAAAAATTATAACGTCACGCTTCGCTATTTCAAACATTGCTAGAACAATATTTCGTTTTTGAGTCGTGATAAACTGTGTCTTATGTGATTAGAGTCAACTAGCCTATTGTCATCTCGATCGTATGCCTCCCGCTTCACAACGAATTGCAAGAAAGTTAAAACATGTATCTCTGAACATATTTAGGTTTTTCCTTGCAATATTCCACTATTAGTATGAATAAAACACAAATTTGTTTATACTGCAACCGGTTTCGTACTGTCTACAAAACCGGTTGCAGTATAAACAAAGTGTTTTATTTATATTAATTGTGGAATACAGCAAGGAAAACCCTAAATATGTTCATTTCAGTGTTCCACCAAGAACCTACTATCGCAAGCTTACAATATATGTATCTCTGTTTCTTCTATATATCACAAAATGTGAAGCTGCTCAAGATTTTAGAAATGAAATTTCATTCGAACACCGGAACAGGAAAATAGAATAACTTTGTACGGTCCATGTTACGAGTATAAATAGCGAGTTTGTAAAACGACCGCTGTTAACGGTAGCGCTCCAGTAACCTGGTTCTTGTTCGTTTTCATTAAACTGGCAATCTTCCACAATGGGACGAACTGTGGTCTTAGAAATCCTGCTTCATCTTCTTGTTGAGTAAAGATAGCGTATTTATATAGTAAGGCCACATTTCACTCGAGACAGTCATCTGACGATAAAAAAATGCGAACAACAACAGAGTCTGGAGGGATCCTTTGAAGCGTTCCAGTAACCTGGTTCTTGTTCGTTACGTTTTCATTAAACTGGCAATCTTCAACAATGGGACGAACTGTGGTCTTGGAAATCCTGCTTCATCTTCTTGTTGAGTTTAGCCTAATTAAATATTAAGGCCTCATTCCACTCGAGACAGTCATCTGACGATAAAAAAATGCGAACAACAGAGTCTGGAGGGATCCTTTCTGGTATGTCGTTATTTCATTCTGAAGTTAACCGGTTGTTTTTACAATGGATTCTTAACCTCAAGTGTTATTTAAGTTAAAATGATTATTTTTTCTTTGTCACGCTCTGTAGCCTAAACGGCTTGGTGGATTTTGGAGTGCGAGGTGTCTTTTAATTAGTCTTGATCCCGTGAGTGACATAGGATACATTTTACCAAACTGGCTAAAAAGAGGTTATTTATTTCTTTGGCACGCTCTATAACCTAAACGGCTTGATGGATTTTGGAGTGCGAGGTGTCGTTAGATTCGTCTTAATCCCGTGAGTAACAAAGGATATATTTTTTCTCGACTGTCCAAAAAGCGGGGTTAAGTTTTGTGCAGTCGGATTTTTAATTTTTAATTAATTCCTAAAGTTATTCCTTTAATGTTACGAGTATGTGCTCTAGAAAATCGCAATCTATCTGAAGTAAATTGTCGAAAAATGCCTCGGAGCTATTTTTGTGTTCCACCCTACGCTACTTGTAAGCTATTTTTGCAACCTATTTCGAACCAGGTGGTGTACAGCTTGCAGAAATTGCTTTATTATTGCATTAGTTCTGCTCAGCGATGGGCAAAGGGTCTCCATTTCTCTTTTGATTTGAAAGAATTTAACTGCGTTTTACTCAACAACCGGTTAACTTAAGTATGAAATTACGACTTACCAGAAAAGGATCTCTCTAGACTCTGTAGGGGTAGTAAAGTTCTTGAGTAGCGACCGCGCACCGGAAAACGTAGCGTAGGCAGGCCTCCCACTCGGTGGACCGATGACTTGGGCAGCGCAGAAACGGTCGTCGTGGAAATCCTTGGGGAAGGCCTATGTCCAGCAGTGGACGGCCTTCGGCTGATATGATGATGATGAACTGCGTTTTAGGGTTCCATGCCTCAAAAGAAAATAAGGAACCCTTATAGGATCATTTCGGTGTCCGTTTGTCTGTCAAACCCTTTAGGTCACCCTTTGTGTGTACGGGACCCTAGAGATCCTTAAAAAATGCATTGAAAAAAAAAACTTTTGTCGGTTCTTATTACTTAAATATAATATTTTTATGTCCCAAGGACCAACCTTGTCAAAGGTAATCTTTGGTATACGAAACGTCGTATTTTCATGGTACAACTGCCACTGTAGTTGTTTGGGCGCCCTTTAATATATTTTTGTTGCCAACCTGTTTTTCTTTTTGACAGCGTTACAGAATCATTTTGACAAAGTTTACAAAGTCAGTCAGTGAACCAATGATGGATGAGCTTGAATTTTTTATTTATATTATATTATTATATAGGACTCGCGCTCCGAGGGTTCTGTAACACATCACCTTTCCACAGAACAACGACAACGATACCTATTCACATTACAAACAATAGACTTCAACGCGAGTTCATGAAATAGTAATACTTAGTAATAGCATGTAATAGGGTCTAATTGGCACCCTTGGGTGTACGGAACCCTAAAAAATAATTTAATTTCAAAATAAAGCAGAAAATAATAGATTATCCTTTAAAATCTAGTGGTCATGTTAACCCTAGCCTGCCTGTAGGAAGATTTTATGCGATGTACATAGTTGTTCCGCAAATGCTTGTGCTACAGAAATAGGCATTAATGGTATGTCTTTATGTATCTCTTTATGTCTGCTCTTAGGCATATTTATACTTTGTAGTTCACGTTACTTAACATTCATACAGGATGTCCCAGAAATGGACTGTCAGGCTTAAGGTGGTGATAGCTTAGGTCAAGACCTCCCCCAAATTAACACAACATATGTTTCGCAAATCTTATAGATTTGAAAATTAATCAAAATGACCGCCTTGTGTAATTTTTCTGGCTCTCTTTTGCAAAAAAGGTATCTATTGTTAATACCTTTTTAGATTAAAACACTTTGGAATATTTAATCTGTCCGTAATTATCATCTAAACCACAGAGAATAGTAATTTTATCAGAAAATCACTACCTTTTTTTTCTTATTTTTTTTTCTGTCAATAAACTTTAAACCGTCGTGCATGAAGAATAAAAAATGTATCTGGCAATTTTGGCAAACATACTTAAAAACTTGTAGGTATTAAGAACTTTAAATTATGGACTTTCTAATCATCATATAAGCTCATATACGTCCCCACCGGGAGGCTCGAGCCTATCCTGAATTAGGGCGATCGGGCCTTAGTCGACCACGCGGGCCCAGTGCGGGTTGGTCGACTTCACACACAACCTTCGAGTTTCTTCGCAGATGTGTGTGCAGGTTCCCACACGATGTTTTCCTTCACCCTTAAAGCAATCGGTTAGTATATTATATGTACGTTAGTTTCGAAAAACTCATTGGTACATTGGCCGTCCAGATTTGAACCCGGTACCTCTGGTAAGAAGGAACGAGTCGTTACCGGTTGAGCCACCGACTTTCTAATACAGAGAGACATTACAGCAATCCATGGAATATTTGGTATCGTACACCAACCGTGTCTAGAGCACGTTGGAGAAAAGTCCATATATTGTACCATAGAGTTGTGTGACACGTCAATACAAGAATATTTTGCTTTGCGAATGCGAACTGTAATTTTTACTCGACTGCGCCAGAGAAGGGTTATGTTTATCGAGTGTATGTATGTATGTCCTTTTCTTTGGCACGCCTGTAGCCTAAACGGCTTGATGGATTTTGGAGTGTGGAGAGTCGTTAGATTTGTTTTAAACCCGTAAGTGACAGGATACATTTTTACCCGACTGGCCAAAAACGAAGAGTAAAACTTTTATGCAGTTGGGTTTTTCATTTTTAATTTATTCGTCGTTACTTCGTATTAGACTAAGAAAAAAATTAATATCCATATTTATGTAATTCAGCAAATATGCTGACTTTGATTGACAATTTCTAAACTGCTCATACGGTTGCGATTCAGATTTTTATAGCACTTAATCACCGACGCAATAATTTTGAACGAAATAAACCGGTATTTTTTATTAAAAATTTGAGTTCGTTTGGCTGCACCTCACCTGATGGTAAGTGCCGATGCAGCCGAGGAGGTAACACGTAAGCTCAAATAGCACCTGTTCACTCTCAACTTGAAGATTCCTAAATTTTGCGCTACCCGCATCCAGCGGCTTCCCGCGACCTTTACCAGGTCATCGATCCACCGACCAAGTTTTCCGTTCCGCGGTCGCCACTCGAGAAATTTACTACCCCAACGGCAATCCGTTCTACGAGCTATGTGCCCCGCCCACTGCCACTTAAGTTTAGCAATTCTGAGAGCTATGTCGATTGCTTTGGTTCTCTTACGGATCTCCTCGTTTCTGATTCGATCACGCAGAGAAACTTCGAGCATAGCACGCTCCATTGCCCTTTGGATGACCTTGAGCCTTCTTATTAGGCCCATAGTAAATCGGTTGGGATTAGTAGTAAGCGATCATGTCTCAGTTCCGTATGTCATCACTGGCAACACATATTAGTCGAATTATCACTGCGGTATTTGGGACGTGAAGATATTGCGAAGGTTCCCGAACGCTGCCCAGCCGAGTTGGATTCGAAGATAAGATCCAGAACAAAACTGTTTTTCCCATACACAATCTTTTTTTTGTGTATGGGTAAAACCTTTTTGTTCTGAATCCTATCGTGTGTGGTATCAAATAAAAGGGCTCTATAGGCAGATTCTTAATAACACATCATGACATACATGACATACACGGGTTAAATTGATTCATATGGCCTAAAGATTAATAGTTCAGATTTTCATGCTTTTAACACCATTTGCATCTAGTTACTAAATTCGGGGTTTACCGTACTATTTAAATTATAACTGCAGATGCCGCCAGTATTGATTGGAACAGTTGTCTCTGTCTTTTTCTTTACGTGTAAAGATTAAAGAAAATAACCACACTTTTTCACTTTTAAAATGGTTTTTCGTTTCAATAAAAAAAAAGTACAATGAAAGTATAAAAATAATAACACTCACTTTGTATTATCATAAAAAATATGGTTGTATATTTTTTTTTATTTATACCTCAAAATATTAGTAATTACTAGAGTTGAAAGTAACGGTGTAGACCTAAGTTTAGGTTTTTTTTCTATCGAGCCAAAACTGCTCAGTCGTGTTTCTAAGAGCTTTTGATTTTAAGGAACATCATCATCAATAAGGGTATTTGTTTTCAACCTTGGGTTTTCTATCGTTTAGGAGTAATTGACGTCAAAAAAACAAAAATCTGTAATATTACCGCCTTAACGGAAGGAATGAAAAAAAAAAACATGTTCCTATGTGGCTCGGTTCCAAAATTAAACTGTGTCGAACTAATATTGTAGCTGTATCGTCCAAGTTGGAATACAAGGATTGTACTTTTCACAGGACTTGTCCCGTTGATTGTCTTTGCCACAGATTATTTTATTAGACTACGTACAACGTGACGGAGTTACCTTTTGTAGGTATTTCTGACCTGTCACAATAGAAAGGTCTTATTGAGACCTCCATTCTATTATTATGATTGAACTGAGGGCGGCCCCTTTGTCGGAGTGTTTGACTGTCGACGCTGCCTGCTCGCGGCATTCATCAGAGATACATTCAGCCAACGAATTATATATGGAAAGCATATGTATGTATGTATGTCCACGGTTTAAAGAATCCATACTGTAATCCTACGGAGACGTCTAGACAGGGCAATCAAGCGGGGGCCGAGGGGCGAGACGGGGGGGGGTTGAGCCCCAACTGCCGTAATCACCGTTCGAGACAATTCATAAAATTAATTCATTTAGGCGTTGGCGGTCGAGGACTTGCCCAGTGACTAGAGATGTCGGTTTTGACGGAAACACCAAGGGAGTTGGACCACTGTAAGCAAAAAGTACATTTAACATACGGTAAATGGAGTACATAGTCACTCTTTCAAAAAAACAGCGTCCCTAGCGGAATAAACTCAAACTAATACAGAAATATTAAAACTAATTTAAAAGATTATCTGGTTTCGAACTCGCGCAACTCCGAATTGTTATCACTTGAGCTTTAACCATTGGGCTATAATAATCCTTACTTAATAGGTATAATAATAAAAAAGCGTCGGTGGCTCAACCGGTAACGTCTCGGTCCATCTAACCAGAGGTACCGGGCTCAAATCTGGACGGCCAATGTACCAATGAGTTTTCCAAAAACTTACGTACATACTTACCGCCGATTGCTTTAACGGTGAAGGAAAACATCGTGAGGAAACCTGCACACGCCTGCGAAGAAACTCGAAGGTTGTGTGTGAAGTCGACCAACCCGCACTGGGCCCGCGTGGTCGACTAAGGCTTAATCGCCCTGATTCAGGGTAGGCTCGAGCCCCTTGGTGGGGACGTATATGAGCTGTAATGATAATAGGTATTATAAATCTGAAAATGTGTTTGTTTATTTATTTGTTACCTTTTCCCGCTTCAACACATTGAACAATCTTGATGAAATTTGGCATGCAGGTAGCCTGTGTTATTGGGATGGACATAGGCTACTTTTTATCCCGTAAAAATGGCACACCCCGATGTAGTTTCTGAGGGAACTGAAAAAATACTCTTTTTTTGGTTAATTTCTTTAACATCGCAACGGAAAAATTGATTGTTGTGATTTTGTGCACGGAGATGGTTGAGGAGGTGGAACTCGCCTTCAAAGACCGTCATAAAAACGATGTCCACGCGGGCGAAGCCGCGGGCAAAAGCTAGTAATAATATAATTTATTGATTCGACCAGCAAGGATCACAATAGTATTAGTAACTTATTCTAGGACTTAGACTAGTGTTAGTAATATACAGCTATGTATCAGCTGATATTGATTGCGAAATTTTTGACTTGATTCGGATTCGCACACATCACAATGGCTTGTGGCGCCAACTATCAAAAAATATGAAAACTACAGTTTCTCATACAAAGAAAAACTACTCTGAGTGAATAGCCCCTGACTTACAGGATTCTTACACTGTTATGAGGATTGTGAAGCTGTGACTTATAATTTCTCTATATATCAGAAATTGGTCCGAATCGGTTAACATTTACGAGGTGAAAATGGTTAACGCCTTTTGTACGAAAAGTCACAGCTTCACAATCCTCTTAACAACCCATAAACGTCCCCACTGCTGGGACACGAGTCTTTTTAGAATTCCACACACGGGGGTCAAGTCCGGCTTGGTTGTAGGGCTAGCGGCAAACCCTAATGTCAGAAGTTTTTCAAGCCGCCTGTAAGGCATATGATGCGGCTTAACGACTGCCATCTAGTCATAGCAATCGGACTTTGCGAAGCACGGAAACGGTCGAGGAAAATGTCACTGACAATGACAGTCAAACCCATCCAGGTACTGACCGTGCTCAAAGTCAGTTAACCTGCTTGATCGACGCAATCGCGCAAGTTGCACAGAGCTACGACCGCTTCTTACACTGTATTATGATGCTATATTTAGATCGTAAAGCCCTTTCAGATGGGCTTTTTTTTTATTCTTTTATTCTATCTAAGTTGACGAAGTAGGAAAAGTGGAGGAAGTAGGAAAGTTGACGAAGTGGAAAACTGGACTAAATGGTATGATGACGAAAACGAAGAGTGGACGAGTTCCTCCTGAGTGCTATTTCTCATCCTTCGCGTAATAACAAGACTACAATTTCCTATTAACGTCGAGAACTCCAAAACATTACAGAGCCTAGAACATAACAGAACAAAGTAATTTTTAATTAAAATTAACGCTCAAAATTTCCCTTCTGTTCTGGGTTATGTTTAATGTTAGAAATTAAATGATTTACAGATCAATTACCACGCTGTTGTAACTGTTTGGTCGGAGTTTGCTCTAAGATGTTGTATAATTTTGACATCAGCTCTCTGCGGTGACTGTAATTTATTAAACAGATTGCCCTTATGGGGAAGTTTCTAGATTTTATTGCCTCATTTTTATTATAATTTAATTATATAATTAACAATTTGATTTGTTATTTTCAGGTATGCAAGCATCCATGTTCATCAGGCCTATTTGGCTTTCATCATCATGTATTTTACGAGCATGTGGATGATCCTAACATAAAATATACGGTAAAGTTATTTAGATATCTAAATGTTAAATATCTTTTTAAGTATGTATTTAAACGTATATAAGTATGTATTGAAGCGTCGGTGGCTCAACCGGTAACGACTCGGTCCATCTAACTAGAGGTACCGGGTTCAAATCTGGATGGCCAATGTACCAATGAGTTTTTCAAAAAAACTTACGTACATACTTACCGATTGCTTTAACGGTGAAGGAAAACATCGTGAGGAAACCTGCACACGCCTGCGAAGAAACTCGAAGGTTGTGTGTGAAGTCGACCAACCCGCACTGGGCCCGCGTGGTCGTCTAAGGCCTAATCGCCCTGATTCAGGGTAGGCTCGAGCCCCTCGGTGGGGACGTATATGAGCTGTAATGATGAAGTATGTATATCAGTCTCTGGTTCTCATAACACAGGGGATCCTACTTTGAGGCCAGATGACCATGTGTGATTTGTCCCAGAATATTTTTTTTTGACGTGAAACGTCTTTAAAATCACATACGGGGTACCAAGTCAAAAACCTGGACTGTGATTGAAGCGCCGAAAGACTATGTTTCCACCATAGCAACCAAGTAACAAACCGCGGCTACATAGCAACCAAGTCAGTCACCTTTTACGTCAGGAAGGCTAAGACTCCATGATCATACAGCTTAAACCGTGAGAAACCCGGAGTCATACTCTATGCATGGCCGGAGTGTATCTGGGGATCTTGCCGGCCACAGAATAGGCCCGTTTCGCACTATCCATCTGTGTGGATATGTTATGTTTAAATAGTCCCCAGATTTGACGCCTGTGGATTTTTATGTTTGGGGTCAACTTAAAGAATTAGTCTAAACTAAAAACAATCGTTAGCAGATATCAACTTGTAGAAAAATAAACAGGGCTTGCGATACTCTACGAGAGGAGATAAGATTAAGTACAACAACCAGAAAAATGTTCAGAAGAGCTCGAGCCTGAATCAGGAATCAAGGGGGACATTTTGAGCACCAATAACATTAATTTTACAAACAGTTTGATTTATGAAATAAAACTTTGAAACAATCAAAGACATTTATATATCGATGGAAACAATAAACACGACTTTTCCAGTAATAACTATTTAGATTTATTTGATTTACAACGCAAATAAGTTATGATTGTTGTAATCACTAGGACATGTAGGGTTTTGGGTTCCCCGAAAGACCCTGTATATTTTGATGAGTAGTGGTGATACGGAATCCTTGGTGCGCGAGTACGACTCACACGCCAAGTGTCGTTTTTTGAATATTTCCTTTGTATACGTTTAATAACCTACATTGATGCCAAATTTCAAGTTTGTAAGTCACATGGAAAAGTTCTATAATTTTGATGAGTTGATAAGAGTGACTGTCAAAAAAATTGTGATTTACGGAAGTCGATATCTCAGAAATGGTAAAAGATATGTTTATGAAAATGGGGATTCTAGTAGATCGACAAAATCTCAAGTGGGTAGTTCAAACAGATTTTGAGTTACAGGTAGGTCGAAAGTTGCCCGAAATCTTTATCGAACTTGGATGACTCACTGCTGTGTGTCTAGATCCTCTGGCGTCTTTTTACTTTCGAGCGTTTTATTCATTGTTTTAATTTACTTTTTATCACTAGTTTAACCAAAAATAACGTGTTTGCCAAAAATGTCCGTCAGTCGGTCCATCTACTCGTATTCGTCCGTTCGTCACGCTTTCTCTAGCGCGGCTAAACCAATGGACCGATTGAGACCAAATTTTTGAAGTAGGAGTTTTATGATAATTTATCGATGGATTCTGAGCGGCATCTGGTTGCCATATAACAAAAAAATAAATGCAAAAAATCACTTAAACTGCTTTTACGATTTTAATGAAACTTTGCAATTAGTGACCATTATTATTGTTTTATCAAGTGGCAGTGTTATTCTGGCAAAATTCTTTAAAGATAGGTCACCATGTAACGGCCAATTAAGTTTGTAATTGCTGTATTTAATTTTCTTTTTTGTATTTATCCACTTCTTCTTATTATTTGCCTATACTTTAGCTGTAAAAGAAATCTACTGTCAGTTTTAATAGTTTAAGGGTACCTACATACCGTTCCGTTCCGGTGGCGCACTGACCAGAAGTTCTTCTGCAGGGGTATCGATATCAGTGCAAAAAGGAGAACAGTCTAGGCTAAAGCACCCGTCGCTATGAGCGTATCCCCCGTAGATGGGCCTGGCATGAGACGGTACTCCTGAGTAAATGCGGTCTGCTACCTCAGATTCCCGCTGTCTCCTACCAGCTACATCTGACGGTGGCCACGCCAACAGCGTCTGTGGTGTATCAGCAATCGCTATCTGCCATTATGCAACGGAAATCTTCCCGAGACACCAGTGGCCACGTAGATGCGATCAGGAGTGTAGGGTGTTCGCAGTTAGGACGGGACTGAAGGGAAGTTGAGCCGACAAGTATACTAGCAACGAATCAGCATATTAGGAGGATAGATATTATACTTGGTGTGTCATATATACAGGGGAGGATTACAACTGCGTTTTTTGTAACTAACATCCTTCTGGTAGTCTCTCTTCTCGTTTGTTTTTTTTTTTTTGACCCGGTTTCTTTGTCCATGTGTTGTGTGTATCGGGTTATCATTGTTCATTGCTAAGTTATTCTGTGGCTTCGGAAGATTCTAGTTCTGGTTCCGATTCGGTATCTGTCTCTTGAGCCTTGTAAATTAAGTCCTCGGCAACGGTTTTTATTCCGTCCCTGGAATCTGCAATAAGCTCCCAATATTCTATTGGCCTGTTTGTGTACCTTAATGAGTCCTGGTTCAAAGAATCCTCCCATGTGAGAATGGGGCGACCCACTTTTCGCTTATTCTCCTTGTAGTCTCTCGCCGCGTGTAGGATGTGCGGTCTTTCGCGTCTAATGATGTGGCCCAGGTAACACATTCTTCTTACTTTAAGAATTTTTGTTATTGTTTTTCCTTCTAGCATGTCCTTAATTTTAGTTCCTTTGGGGTTGTCCCTAGAGTTGGCCAGTATTTCTCTTAGAATGTGTCTCTCGTAGCGACGTAGGCGTGATCTATTAGCTTTGGTTAGGGCGGATACATTTAGACCGTATGTAATTGTTGGGCTGATGACCATTTTGTATATGAGACGTGCAATCTTCCATTCTATTTTGTTTTCTTTTATAAAAGGCATTATTATCTTCGTATTTTTTAAAGCTTTTTCGCATCTTATTTTGATAGAGGTTCGTCTGTCATGTTTGGCTGTAATGTATGTTCCTAGGTATTTGATTTCAGTAACTGGTTTAATAAGAATATCACCAATGAGTATTGGGGACAGTGCCTCGTGTTGGGGTGCAATCGGGTCTCTTATAACAAGTTTTGTTTTGCTGCCATTGATTTTTAGCCCTACAGTCTTAAGAAGATTTTTGAGTTTTATGACTATTCTGTTGAGAACATCTATGTCTGTGCCTACAATCACAAGGTCATCCGCAAAGGAGAGTATAACCGGCAATGATATTTCCTTGTCTTGGTCTAGTTTGACGTCTTCGTCTTCCTCTTCTAGGGTCCTCAAGACGTCGTCCATAAGGATGGTGAAGAGTCTAGGGGAGAGAGGGCAACCTTGTTTGACTCCTTTGCCTTTTGAAATAGTTCCTGTAGTTTGGCCGCACCATGCTATGAAGGTCTTTTCGTTCATACATGCCTCTACTATTCTGTTCGTCAGTGGGATATTAAGCCTTGTGACAAGGATGTCTCTAAGTGCTTCTAAGTTGACCGTGTCGAAGGCTTTTTCAAGGTCTAGTGCTGCTACATAGATTTTAATCCCTTCTTTCCAATTGGTATCTAGGACGCGCCGCAGAGTAAATATGTGGTCGTCGGTGGATCTATTTTCGAGAAACGCTGCTTGGTAGCTGCCTAGGCTGGTTTTTTCGTCGACTTTTTGCAGAAGGTAGTTTGCATATATTCGATAACCTACGTTGCATATCGATATTTTTCTAAAGTCCCCGGTTTGTTTGGGGTAAGGAATTTTCTTTATCGGAACCTGTTTGGTCAAGCGCCATTCGTCGGGAATTTTATTGTTAATCCATGCGTGTTGCATTGTTTTAACCACTTGGTCTATGAATTTGGTTGGGGCTGCTTTATATAGTTCCGGCACAATCTGATCGGTTCCTGGCACGGATCCGTTTCGCATTTTGCCTATGATAAGTCTTATACTTGTTGCATCTGGTGGATCTTCTTCTGATACTTTCACGTTTGTTTCTTTTAGTTTGTGTACTGGAGGACCTTCCATTTTTCCTACTTCGGTTATCCAGCTAGACATTGGGATAAAATATTTGCTCTGAGTTCGGAGTGTTTTATACTTATATTTCTTGAAGAATCTGTAGGTGATTTTCATCCTTTTGGACTTGTGCTGGGTGCTTAAGTTCTTAAAGAAAAACTTGCATTCTTCAGCTCTGTCTTTCTCTTTTATTTTATTTAAGTTTGTGCGTAGGTCCTTGACTTTTTGTTTAATCAGTAAGTTTTTAGGATCGCGGTTACTTAGAAACAGGTTTTTTTTAAAAGAGCGAGTGCTAGCCTTTGTTCACGGGTGGCTGCGTGTGGTTTTAAAAGGGTTTCTTGAGCTGCTTCTTTTAAGATGTCATTTAGTATTGCCCACGGGAGCAGGTTTTTGTGCGCGTTTTCTAATAAGATCGGTACTGTAGTCTTATTGGTGTGACTGTTTTCTAATTGTTTAAGATGGGATTCTAGTTTACTAGATACCGCTAGTTGGAATTTTGTACATGTATCCTCTACCTGCAAAGCTTCATAGTCGTAAGTTCTAAAGTCGTAAGGTAGTTTATGGGTCGTATTTGATATCCGGTTGGAGGTGTTGGTATATATTGGTTCGTTTATGTGTTTGTATACGAAAGTAGACGTGCGGATTGAGCCCCAAATGAGTTTGTGGTCGGATTTTTTTTTTCACCCCATTCCCCCCTTATGTCATGGAAGAAAACTCTTTTGCTGTTGTTGTTTGTTATGATGTGGTCTATTTGTGAGGTTTTGTTCCCTGATCTCCATGTTGTTTTACAGGATGGGCGTCCCCAGGTAGAACTTATTTTCAGTTTGTGTTGCTGAATGAAAGTTATTAATAGGTCTCCGTTCTCATTGGATTCTTTGTGATACAGGTTTTTACCTATCATATTTTGTGGGATTTTTTAGCGTCCTCCGAACCAATGTGTGCGTTGAAGTCTCCGAGGATGATTAAGTGTGTTTGTTTCGGTATTCTTTTGAGTATGGTGCTTATTTTAGCTAGACAGGTAGATGACGTGGATGGGATGTGAGCGGTGATTACTAGCAATTCGACGGGGTCTTCGATATGTTGGAGTTGGATACGAATATGCACCCCAAGGGCGTTACTGTCAATGTTGTATACTTTTTCGATTTTATGGGTAATATTTTTATTTATTAATAGGGCTATTCCTCTTTTCTCTAGGGATTTCCTTCCTCCAATTAATAACCAATTATAGTGTCTGCTCTTGTATTCTCCGCTTGATAGGTGTGTTTCCTGAAGGCCTGCTATGGTAATATTGCGTTTTGAGAGTTCGGAGTCAATACTAGCTCTGTCCCGTGGTAGGGCGCATCCGCGGACGTTCCAAGTTCCTACTCTAAGTGTGTCACAGAGTGGCTGGCTCTTTTTTTGGGGTGTAGGTGACTGTCTTATGATTCTTTGCAGTGTTGTGTCAACTGCGATGTTGTTGTGATTAGCACTGCCTTGTGTGGTTCCTAGTGATACTGGTGATGGGATTGTCGCCTCTGAATAACTTTTCAAAGTGTTAGTAGTTTTTTGTGTGGCGCAGGCTTGAAATTCGATAGTCTCTGGGGTGTTTGTGGCTTGTTCCTCGGTGAGAGACATTGACATAATACTATCATAGTGATTGTCTTTGTAATAGAGGTGTATGTTAGTTGTGGTTGTTTTCATTGAAGGTGAGTAGACGAGTGGGACATCATGGCGTCCGTGTATATAAACGTTCACGAGGTATAATTCGCTTGCTGCGATTATTATGTCCTCACCGCCCCAAAACCCGTTTCGGAATAGCTCTTTAATGTATTGGTCTATTAGTTCTGCTTCTGTGCACTTGAGGTTAGTTTTCCAATCATGGATATTTTTG
Source organism: Coleophora flavipennella (assembly GCA_947284805.1). Taxonomy (NCBI): domain Eukaryota; kingdom Metazoa; phylum Arthropoda; class Insecta; order Lepidoptera; family Coleophoridae; genus Coleophora; species Coleophora flavipennella. The sequence goes on from OX369290.1 coordinate 8,167,754, forward strand.
AGGACGGCCAGATATATTCGCTCTTTGTCGCGGTTCTCTAGAACGTAACTTGCTAGATCTTTTCTAACTTGTTCGTGATTAAAAGTTAGATAATAAGCTGTATTAATTTGATCAGCTAGAGCTCGGAAGAGGCAGTTGCCATCTTTGGCTATTTTTTTAATTTTCATAATTGCCGGAGTTATTGTTTGGCGCAGACAGTGGGTTGGTCTCGAGTTCAGTGGATGGGTAGTGACGTCCTTTGTTTACTTTTTTTTGTTTGTTTAAGAAAGGGAATGACTTTGTCGAATTTTTTTGTGCTGTCCCTTCTAGCAGCAAAATGTCTCACAGATGTTCGGGCGGGCTATCCAACTGTCGATCCAAGTTATGAGAAATCTGTCTATGGGGAATTTATGGCCGCTGTGTTTTTTTTTCCCGATTGTTTTTATTCTCTATAGGGAAAGACAAAGGCACCTCGGGCCAAGCGCGAGTCAGTCCAGCACTCCTGGAGGGTTCTACGCACCAAGTCCCGCGCCCCTATGCACCGCCGCTTCTAAACGGTGCACAACCGAAAGTACCTCTAAAGATCCACAAAAGAAGTCGCAGACGGACAAAAAGACTCACAGCGGAGGCCGAGCAACAGGGTCCCTCCGGACCGATGGGCTCACGAAACCCTAAAAATGATGGCTTTGAGATTCTAAAGATCGGGAAGCAAATAACTTAATTACAATAGGTATTTTGGGGGAATTATGTAATTTCGATGAGGTTTGTACTGGGTGTTATTATTGTGATATCTTTATTATTGTGGGATGATAGATAAATGTAGGTAAGTGCCCGGATTTCTGTTATTTGTATGTGTGTTCTTTATACCGATGGGTAGATTTGTTGGGAATTTGTGTAGGTTGTTGGGTATGTAAGTCGGAGTATTTATTGGTATAAAATATGTTTTATACCAATAAAGTGATTATGATTATCTGGCTGGTGACTGTGTGCGCGTATGTCTTAATTATATTAAAGCAGTATTGATGTTGTTGATGAAGGCATGCAGGATTCGAGATAAGAGAGAGTTTAGGAACGATCTCACCGGGATTGCTGGCTGGAGTCTTCTCGTGTGTCTGTTGTAGTCCCACGGCTCTTGGGTGGTGTTTTATGGTTGTGAGCTAGATGCACTTGAAAAACACTGATCTGTATGAGGATGGTGACTCTCAGGGCGGCGTATCCACTTAACGGTAGCACAACCGCTTGTAGTTATATATAAAATACATATATTATTGATGCGTGATGAGCTGGGTGCACAGACTCTCCACGAAATTTGGGTCCGCTCGGATGAAGGCGACACATACTAAATAAATTGTGTGTCTGTCAGCGGGCTGTGTTTTAATCCTTACTTGTATTATAAACGCGAAAGTTTGTATGTATGGATGTTTGTTACTCTTTCACGCAGCAACACAGAAACGGATCTGAATGCAATTTGGTATATAGACAGATTAGGCCCTGGATTAACATATAGGCTTCTTTTTTCACTTTTTAGCAAGCGGCTCGCGCACTGCGCACCCTCGAAGACGGCCATAGAAACTTTGTTCACGCGAGCAAAGCCGCTGGCAAAAGCTAGTAAGAAATATATTTACCTGACTGCCTCAGAAGGAGGGTTCTATTTTTCTAGTGTATGTATGTATGTAGATTTATATGTTCCCTGCTACAGCCTGAACGGCTTGTAACGTATGAGCTATCGTTATATTCGCCTTGATTCCGTCAGTGACATAGGATACATTTTTACCCGACTGGCCAAAAAGATGAGTTAAGCTTTTACGCAGTCGGGTTTTTCATTTTTTATGAATTCCTAAAGTTATTAATTATTATTTAATGCTTGCTAATGCACTGGACTTGAACTCTCCAGTCGTTTTCCGCCCGTGCCTCTCTGTAGACTTAACGCTAAAGAAATAACCTTTCTTTCTTTTAACAATTTATTTAATTAGAAATAAATTCGGACTTTAGTGAACTTCCTCACTTTTCATTATCTCCACGCAAACTTCAACTTCAGTACAACCGCTCAATGTGTGTGTTGTACTATTTATTTTTGTGATTTTATGTATAGCCTAGGACACATTCGAGAACTAGACGAATCCAGCGACGTTTAATTTGTCAAAATCAGTTCATTAGTTTAAGGCTATACGTGACAACAAACTTATAACGAAGCCTGTAAGAATCATAACCTTCCCTTTTGCCTAAACTGTAATCGAGTAAAAACACACTCTGCTTTCTATCCAATTTGTCGTCAAATTATAATTGACAAAAGCTCTAGATTCTGTTCGTCTGTTGACGAAAACCGCACGCAACTTCGTTTTCTATGTAGGTTGTTCGCCGTCGTTGATCGAATTACCTATCGTGAAAAGTGGGTTTAGTTTCCGAAGAGGGTCGTATTAAGGCGGTACGATTAGCACACTAGCGCCGCCAATAGAAATTAATATTTTACTCATTCTTTAGGACTGTATCTATATACTCGTATATAAAAATGAATCCCTATTTCCCTTTGTCACGGCATCACGCGTGAACGGCTGGACTGTTTTTTTTTATTCACTATTGGTAAACCCTTGACAACATCTCACCTGGTGGTAAGTGACGATGTTGCCGAAGATGGAAGCGGGCTTACCAAGATTCCCCAACGCATTGGGGAACTGGCTATCTTATCTTCAAGCCGGAACACTTCAATGTTGTTTACATTGATGTTTGGCGGCAATACTTAGATAAGATGGTGGTAGCTAGCCAGGCGGGCTTAGAAAATGCCCTACCACCAACCAAACCGAGTCTTACAATTGACCACGCCGGGAATCGAACCCGCGACCTCCTGCGTAAAGCCAGTGAACTTTGCCTCTGAGCTACGGAGGCGGTTAAAATTTCGCTAATTCTTTTTTTTCGAGTTCGTTATTGTCAGGAGAAGGTTCTTATGTAGGGTAGGGTAGTGTAGTTTAGTGTAGTGTAGTGTAGTATAGTGTAGTGCAGGGTAGGTTAGGGTAGTGTAGTGTTGGGTAGTGTAGGGTAGGGTAGTGTAGTGTAGTGTAAGTTGTTACGAAGTTTGCCGGGAATACTAGTAAACTAATAAAATAATACGTTAATTACGCTCTTACGGTGAAGGAAAACATCGTGAGGAAATCTGCACACGCCTGCGGAGAAACTCGCAGGTTGTGTGTGAAGTCGACCAACCCGCACTTGGCCCGCGTGGTCGACTAAGGCTCGGTCGCTCTAATTCGGGGTAGGCTCGAGCCCCTCGGCGGGGACGTATATGAGCTGATAAGAAGGACTGTGATCGAATCACTGAGTATTTTGCGTATAATAGGGGTGCAACAACTAGTTATTTTATTTTAAACAATAGCAACTAGTATTTTTTGTAAAAACTGCTAAAATTGGCCACTTTTTACTACATCGACAAACGTAACTTGTTGCTAATAGGTAAACTTATGCAACAACAATAAAAAAAAACCGGCCAAGTGAGAGTCAGACAGTCAGAACATACTAGATGGCGCTAGTACAAAGGGTTCCGTACCGTACTAAATGGCGCTAGTTTGTTCATGTTTAAAAAAACACGTTTTTTTATGGAGACCTACCTTATTTTTTCACTTTTTCGAATTTTTTATCACAGCGGCAACATAAATACATCATCTGTGAAAATTTCAACTGACTAGCTATCACGATTCATTGAAATACAGCCTGGTGACTGACGGACAGACAGACAGACAGACGGACAGCGAAGTCTTAGTAATAGGGTCCCGTTTTTACCCTTTGGTTACGGAACCCTAAAAACACCTTATACCAAAAAAATACTCAATGATTCCGGTTGAAGTCCTTAGAATGAGTAAAATTATTTATTTCTATTGGCGGCGCTAGTGTGCTAATCGAACCGTCTACCTAGTTACCCGTGAAATTATGTTTTTTTTTAATAATTGCATGTGTTTATCATCCGCCTGACTTTGAAAAAATATTTTTTTTTTTATTCACAATTGGTAAACCCTTGACAACATCTCACCTGGTGGTAAGTGACGATGTTGCCGAAGATGGAAGCGGGCTTACCAAGATTCCCCAACGCAATGGGGAACTGGCTATCTTATCTTCATGCCGGAACATTAAAAATAAAATAAAATTTGGGCGTGAATCTGACTTAAGGATGTGTTGTCTAATGTCTACAGATAACCGGGCTAGCAGACAAGGCTACGAAATTACTGACAGTGAAATTGAGTTCAGCCGGCTGGTGAAAGGGAGGACAAAACATTGGGAAAAAATATTGTTTTGCACACTTAAATAGAAACAAAAACTTATTTTGAAGACACCAAACACTTTGCGGAGTTTTCCAGGCCATGTCATGGCGAGCAGCGGCCGGCAAAAGTTGTATGAAAATCCATATTTGTCGTGTTTAGCGACCAAATAATTTACTATTTAAACTCATTTAGGTCGTTTAATTTAAAAATGGAATTATATTTTACTCCGAAACATGGCAACCGAGGAGGTAACTTATCAAAGGATTTATTTGAATTACGAAATGACGTGCAAATGAACGCTGTTTATTGAAAAAAAAAAACAAATGAACACTTTGGCGCTTGAAAAATTATTGTTCTTCGTGGTTCGTCATTGGTTTTGAAATATCTCCGCCGATTGTGAACAGATTTTCAAAATATTTTTTTATTCGAAAGAGTATACTCGCGAGGGGGTCCCATTGTCACCAAGTAAGGATCTGATGATTGGATCTCAGGGAAATCGAGAATAACCCTCAAATTTTATAGGCACATATTACGTGTTGCATGTATTTCCTAAAACTATTCAGGTTTTTGGCGTCTATTAGTCATCATCTCATGTTGATGAGCTGATGAGGGAAGGTACAACTCCTTAACTGTTGGAGGATAATTCTTCAAACATTTTGCGTAGATACATAGGAAAGTATAGACCGCTAGTTGTATTCTTTCAGGTTCAGGTTATTCAGATGAGCTGATGATGGAAGATTTAACTCCTTAACTCTCATTCTGTTAAGATGATGATGGAAGCTACAGGAATCTGTATCTGTTAATGAAACACATGCTTTATGATTTGAAGGTTCCTATTGGCGAGTGGGTGATTGGGTATAATAACGTTGTTAGATAGATAGCATTATCACTAAAAATAAATAAAATAAAAATAAAAGTTTAAAAAACTTAAAAACCGACTTCAAAATGAAATTCACTCAAAAGTATGAAATAATATTATTATACTTAGATACACGACATTAATCAACAATAACGAAATCAAAGGCAATGCCATTGAATCTAAAACATTTGATACGTATTACGTAAGTAGCTGTGTGCTGGTAACGACCTCAAAAATAAATTTAGGGCCCTAATTTAATTCTTACCTACCTTTGATTTCGTTTTTGTTGTGTATCTAAGTATAATAATATTATTTCATACTTTTGAGAGAATTTCATTTTGAAGTCGGTTTTTTAGTTGTGTGCTGTTCGTGTGTTCGGCCGACGCAGCGCAGTGGTGCTCTAGATCACCAAGTAGGTCTTGCATCAGCAAGCAGCATTGTTCAAAGGTTGAACACCTTCACCACACTATAGTATGGATTTTACGTCTCCCAAATACGTACTTTCTACATGCTACATGGTATAGACGATATATTCCTGGTAATATTTCAAGCTATTTACAATTCCATTGTTAGAATAATCTGACCGCAGGCACAGTATTACGATATGGCTTACAGTAGCGCAACGCCTTTGATGTCGCACGATGCCGTCATGGCGTCCGTACTAGCAGTACTAAGCCTTGTAGCCAGCCTGGCAAACTCGCCGAGCGGACTCGCCCCGCCGCCCGCTGCCCCGCCAGTACCCTTCCGTTGCTCTGCGTTAGTACATTTGTTGCACTACTGCAAGCCGCTATATTGTAATACTGTGCCGCAGGTATGTTAGAAAGTGACATTCGATATAGATAATTCATGGACTTTGCGGTTATACATTCAAGCCGTGTAGATTTATTAGAATCTGTTTGTAGGGAGTTGTGGAAAATTAGGTTATATTTAAATTAAAAAGAAATTAATTTCAGTTCTGCTTTGTTATCGGCAATAGAGCGTCCTTTATAATTTTGAACTTTGTCTCGACGTAATAAATAAGAATTCAGAAGTATTCAGGCGGGGCAGTTGACGATAGTAATCACTTAGTAGGTAATATAATAGGGCCTTGACATCGATTTATTTTTATTATTAAAAATTTGAGTGCGTTTGACTATATCTCACCTGGTGGTAAGTGACGATGTAGTCGAGGATGGTACACGGAAACTCATAATGCTTATTCACTCTCGCCTTGAAGATCCCCAAATTGTAGGAGTCGGTAAACACAGTCGCAGACAAGGAGTTCCACTCCATCGCTGTCCGCATAATAAAGTTCTACCGCACGATAATCGGGACCCGCATTAACCGCCAGAGCCGCAGCGGGAGCGGGCGTAGTGTTGCATACTGCCCGGGTCACTTTCCGATTCATACAAGCTGAACATTCCGCACTATTTAAGAATTCTTTATTTAATAAAGTATTACCGCACGATAATTCGGACCCGCAGTAATCCGGTGAGCTCTGTAATCTGTCCTCGCGGCCGCCAGAGCCTCAGCGGGAGCGGGCGTAGTGTTGCATACTGCCCGGGCCACTTTCCGATTAATATAAGCCGAACATTACGCACTATTTAAGAATTCTTTATTTAATAAAGTACTACCGCACGATAATTCGGACCCGCAGTAATCCGGTGAGCTCTGTAATCTGTCCTCGCGGCCGCCAGAGCCGCAGCGGGAGCGGGCGTAGTGTTGCATACTGCCCGGGCCACTTTCCGATTCATACAAGCTGAACATTACGCACTATTTAAGAATTCTTTATTTAATAAAGTACTACCGCACGATAATCCGGACCCGCAGTAATCCGGTGAGCTCTGTAATCTGTCCTCGCGGCCGCCAGAGCCGCAGCGGGAGCGGGCGTAGTGTTGCATACTGCCCGGGCCACTTTCCGATTCATACAAGCTGAACATTACGCACTATTTAAGAATTCTTTATTTAATAAAGTACTACCGCACGATAATCCGGACCCGCAGTAATCCGGTGAGCTCTGTAATCTGTCCTCGCGGCCGCCAGAGCCGCAGCGGGAGCGGGCGTAGTGTTGCATACTGCCCGGGCCACTTTCCGATTAAAATGAGCTGAACATTACGCACTTTTTAAGGCGGTAATATTACAGATTTTCGTTATTTTTGACGTCAATTACTCCTAAACGATAGAAAACACAAGGTTGAATAAAAAATACCCTTATTGTTGATGATGTTCCTTATAGTCAAAAGCTATTAGAAACACGATGAACAGTTTTCGCTCGATTGAAAAAACTCCCAAAGATAGGTCTACACCGTTACTTTCAACTCTAGTTATGACTAATATTTTGAAGTATAAATTAAAAAATATATACAGCAATATTTGTTATGATAATACAAAATGATTAATGTTTTTTTTTTTTCTTGTAGTTTTTGATTGAAACGAAAAACCATTGAAAAAATTAAAAAGTGTGGTTATTTTCTTTACTCTTTACACGTAAATAAAAAGACAGAGACAACAACAATCAATACCTCGCCTTAAGAATTCTTTATTAAAATGAATGTTTGTTTCCTCTTAGTGCTAACTGAAACGCTAACTATCGTTTCGAGCCGATCTCTTTTGTCGCGTTTCATAATTAAATTCTTTTTTGATGTCGTTGCTCTATGGTATTTGAATTTGAAAATTGTTGTTATTTTTTGTCAAGAAAAACAAAAGGTTGACTGTGATCCCGTCTACAGATGCGAATTTAAATTTTTTTTGATAAATTGTTTTATAAGTCGTTATTGAGGCCCACAATTTTATTCTGTGGTAAGTAATTTGTATAAGGAAACCGCTTTGCGTGTATTTTTGGTTCTGCGGCGAATTACATTGTTATATCTCCGTAGGGTTTTCATCCAGCCCCTACGAGGTTGACGTCCCCGAAGTTTTACAATAAAGGATTAATCCCGGGATGGAGCAGTGCTGATCACCAGCCACTCCTTTCTACTGCCCGCCCAGCTGCTCGCCATAAGGGAAGTGAATTTATTTTATCTTTTATCCCGAGCGACTCTCTGACTCTCTGACCTTTCCGCCGACCTAGAAGATTTCCTGTTTCCAGTTTCTGACCATTAGTTATTTATTTTAAATTTTAAAAGTGTTTTGTATCTGATACATATTTTGTTAAAAAGATAGGGTAATTCAGATCAAACTGAAATTTTAAACTTAGTAACTTATTTAAGTACCAAAGGGACGGTGACGATCGTTGCCTGCCGGCATACTATAAAATAACCATTTTATATACAGATAAAATTGTAACCTTAAATTTATTTCCGTAAATTCTCCATAAATATATTAGGTCATTGTTTTTAATTGTCTACACGGTCAACCATTGTATATTGTTCATATTGTTGGTCATATTGTTTATTGTTCCTTCTTTTTAGGGAAAAATCATAAAATATATTTATTCTAATTTACCCCATAATATTTTTTTCTTCAAACTCCATTTAGGCCTGAACCTCTAAATCGTACGTATCGTATGTGGCAAATTCCGTGAGGGTTTTTATCCCCAGTTCCCTTTATTTTTGTCACATAACCTACTGTTGTTTGTTATTAAAGCCAAGATTCTACATTCAAAAGTGTGTATTAAATTTGGAACAAAAATTGCTGACGCCTCGATATCCGCCAGAGCCTAGTTTTTTGCCGTCCGTATTATAGAAGCCCTACTGTAGTTAATATTCTTACAATATATTTAAAGATGAATAAAAAACACGAAAAATAAAAGGTATTAACAAAATTGAGCCAATAAAATTTAAATCTAAATATAAGAAATACTCCGAAAAGGAAGTAATTCGAGATTAAGTCGATTTGCGAAGTGAAGGGCGTTAACGAGCTCTCAAAATGGCGTGAACTTTTCTAATAGAATTCAAAGCTTTCAATGCGAATTGTATGGTATTTTACAAGGGGACGTCTTAAGGTAAATACTCTGAAAATAATAAATTGTTTGTTACGCTTTTATTAAGAATTTATCAAACCTATCAAATCTATATCACTAACCATCAAGTGAGATGATGCCAAGGGCGTACCAATTGTTTTTTTTTTCAAAAACCCGCCAAGTGCGAGTCGGACTCGCGCGAAGTAGGGTTCCGTTTTCAAAAATAACCTAATTATATTTGCAATTGGTAATAGAACATTTTGTATGGAAAATCTATGCACTTTTTTCAAATCCTATTGCGCACCTTAAGTTGGTCGACTATTACTCCGAAACTAAGAAAGGCTACTTAGCCATGATAGTTTTCCTTTTAAATTGATTATCTGTACTTCTATTTACTTTTTTTTCAGATTTCCTGAAATAGCGATTAAGCTGGTAGGGGGTAGGGAACAAAAAATTGCACTTTAAAGCTTAATAAAATCCAACTGCACATCTTAAGTTGGTCGACTACAAGTCCTAAACTAAGAAAAGCCTGCTAAGCCGTGATCGTTTTCCTTTTAAATTTATTGTATGTCTTACTATTATTAACCTTTTTTTTTTTTTCAGATGTCTTCTCTCTCTCTTATCGTGTGGCACAATTAACCGTGCTATCCAACGGATAGATGTCCTGAAATAAGGATTTAACTTGACTGGACACTTGACACTAACAAAAATAGGCTATTTGACTACTAGTGGAAAATAGTTTTGTATTCTTTGTTATTGCATAAAATGCAAACCATTTTAATATTTCCTGGAGATCTGTCGTATATACGGAGTAAATCAATGTTAAAGTTTGAATTAGAAAATTACGCGCCAAAACGCAATTTTCGCTATGGCGCCTGGTTGCTCTGACAGATGACGTCACACATAAGTAAACACCAAACTGCTGTAATAGTGAAAGCACGCACTGAAACTAATGTTTACTTCTGTGTGACGTCATCAGAGTTGCAACCAATAACAGAGCGTTTTCAAACACGTGATCAAACCACAAAAAAAGAGATTTTTTTTAATGTTTTTTATACAGAAAATGACCTTATTTTTTTTAGAACATTAATAAAATATGCTTTTTACATTACATTTTATTAGGATGACAACAAATTGTTACATATTTTAAACATAGTCAAAATGCCTATTAGCACTTTAAATATTAATATTTCGCAAACGGATGCCTAAATCGAAAACTGGTTTTAGCAAACCCTCAGTAATTTTAAAAGACCTATTCAACGACACCCCACACGACATAGTGCGTCAACAAAAAAAAAAAAACTTAAAAAAAAAAAACTCTTTACACGTAGGTAGGTACCCTAAAAACAGTCTCTGAGCTAAGCCGCGGACAGACACACATGGCGAAACTATAAGGGTTCCTTGTTGTTGACTACAGAACCCTAAAAAGGACTAAATAAATTTTTTAAAGTCCCCCGACTAAAGGGAAATAAGAAACGAAAGATAGATAAAAAAAGCCAAGAAAATCCGTCGAGGATGCCCTTCTGCTCTAAAATAAATTGAATATATGCAAATTACGAGTATATTAGTTTGACTAATTCAGTTTTTATGCGTAAATTAATTTAGTTTTTGACTCAAATTTTTTTAAAAAAACAGAAACAAAACATAAAACACTATATAATATACTATTACTATATTGAGTTTTTTGTATTTATTTTTTTATTTATTTGTGCTTGATCAATGTAAATTGTTATGTAAACTGAAATTTGGAACAGAGAGGGCGAAAGCAGTCCTCGACGGATTTTCTTGACTTTTTAATATTTATCTTTCGTTTCTTATTTCCCTCTAGTCGTTTATTTAATCCTTTTTCAATTACGTTTTAACACACCCGTCGTCGTGGGCTTTTTAATTTTTTTTTAATTTTTGTTTTTTATTCGATAGGGTATGCTGCCAGATTGGTCCCATATAAATTTTATCAAAATCGGTGTAGTACTTTATTAGAAAATTAACAAAATCCAAAACAAATAATTCAAAATTGTACTAAGTTGTTGCGATGGAAAGTCGGGTTTTTTTAACGTGTTTGGCATTTTACAAATTACTTAAGCAGTACTTTAAACCTAACCGTAATATTTGAAAGTCAACCAATTGCAAATAAAAAAGGATGCGCCACACTAAAAATATAGGCGCTATAAAAATGCTCTCCACAAATCCAGAATAGACCTGCACACTGGTAGAACCTCACACGACGATCAAACAAACAAACAGACTAAAGTTTGTATAGATTTGTTTTGGTTGTGAAATGATTCTAAATCTGAGTTGGTTCTAAAGTTCTAAATTTGTTGATTTCTTCCGGCAGAGAGGATAAAATAAGCAGTCCATCTGTGTTTTTATGATTTTGGATTATGAAGCTGCTCTCTTTGCCAGCTTTTATCGCTTATCATCAAGTTTTTCTACGAAGCATACGATATTCATCATCATCATATCAGCCGAAAGACGTCCACAGCTAGACAATAGCCTCCTAAGGTAACCGACATAGCTCACAGAATCGCTAAACTTAAGTGGCAGTGGGCAGGGCACATAGCTCGTAGAACACATGGCCGTTGGGTTAGCAAAGTTCTAGAGTGGCGACCGCGCGCCGGAGGACGTAGCGTAGGCAATTTCTCAACCTGTTGAAGGTCGCGGGAAGCCGCTGATGCGGGCAGCGCAGGCCGGTCGTCGTGGAAATCCTTGGGGGAGACGTTCAGCAGTGAATACTATATTCAATAAACAGTAAACATATGGCACTTCATATTTTACCCGACTGCTCAAAAAGAAAGATAATGTTTTTCAAGTGTATGTATGTATGTCCGTTTCTTTGGCTGAGCCTGTGGCCTAAACGGCTTCGTTGATTTTGGATTGCGATGTGTCGTTGGATTCGTGTTGATCCCGTGAGTGACATAAAATACATTTTTACCCAACTAACCATAAAAGAGGGGTAATGTTTTTATGCAGTAGGGTTAATATTTCTAAGGTTATCTCTAAGATCTTTTTATATTTTTTTTTACCTAAGGGTATGCAATAAAATAATGAATCGGAAATTTTAAAATGTTTAAATGTACGTGAGACTTGTTTCTCATTAAATTGACTTTCTCCTAAACTTATTTATAAACTAATATGAAAAGTTCATTGAGCGTCGGTGGCACAACGGCAAGGGCCGCTACCTCCTATCCGGGAGGTCGTGGTTCGAGTCCTGCCACGTACCAATGTGTTTTCGAATTTCTGCTCATATGTATATTTATCCGACGCTCTTACGGTGAAGGAAAACATCGTGACGAAACCTGCACACATCTGCGAAGTAACTCGAAGGTTGTGTGTGCAGTTGACCAACCCGCACTGGGCCCGTGTGGTCTACTAAGGCCCGATCACCCTAATTCAGGGTAGGCTCGAGCCCCTCGGTGGGGACGTATATATGAGCTGATATGATGAAAAGTTTATTGCCTTTTCCCCATTGTCCTGTATTAAATATTTTCCGTCTACGAGAACATTTTCCATAAGTTCCCAACTTTATTAAACTGTTCATTACTGTTCATAAATAAATCTATGGAGCTCAATGAGGTACGTGCCAGCGATTTAATAACCTCATGCTATAAAGAAGGAGGAGCATTTTATTTTATGTCTTTACGGCGTATACGTGACCTCCATTGTTGGTTATGATAAAGCGTTACAAGTTTCCTAGCCTTTGAGTTTCCTTTTTTTTTGGTGTACATAACATTTTTCCTTACGCTTTCCTGCAATCTTTGGGGGGAGCCGGTTCGTTCCTTTCCCTCTAATATGGTCGATGGGAGCGATGGCTGACTCTCGCGTTATACTCGTGACCGGGTGCTGTCCGTGTGAACTGGCCTACTCTTGTTAAATGCATTCAATGATTTTTCGTTTCATATTGTTATCATGTTCTAATGACATAATCTGGTTTATATTAAGGATTTAATTTTGACGTTATTAACTAATTATTGTTTTTTTCTTGATTCTTCACAAAGGACATTGTTATTATTATTTTATGACTATTAAAAAGAGTGTAATTTGCACATATTTTGAATGAATATATTGAATTGAATTGAATTGGGAGTGATTTTGTGAAAAGGGACGGGACCGATGTATATACATATATTAGTACTAACACACAGTATGGACACTCCCTGCCTCACTCTACATTCCGACCTCACACCCTCGTTTATATAGTTTGGTTCTCGAACGTATGGGATTTCGCCGTGATTTTGTTTGTTCCGTCATTTGTTTTCAGAAATGTCATTTCACGACCGTTTTATGCAGTGTCCGGGGTGTGACGGAAGTGTGTAACAGGAAATGCGGTTTTTTCAATCACGTAGGCTAAGGAAACATGGCCGTGCCGCCTTGTTTTCTTTTCAGTCTCGAAGGCTAAGCAAACATGACAATGCCACCTAATGCGAGGCTGGAAGGCCGGTAGGTTTTTTGCTTAAGTCAGATGTTACACATCATATGCAAGAACTGTAAAGCTCGGTCGTTTTGATTTTATTAAAAAAAATTATTGCGTTTGGCTGCACTTCATCTGATGGTAAGTGCCTATTGCGTTTGGCTGCACTTCATCTGATGGTAAGTGGCGATTGCGTTTGGCTGCACTTCATCTGATGGTAAGTGCCGATTGCGTTTGGCTGCACTTCATCTAATGGTAAGTGTCGATTGCGTTTGGCTGCACTTCATCTGATGGTAAGTGCCGATTGCGTTTGGCTGCACTTCATCTGATGGTAAGTGGCGATTGCGTTTGGCTGCACTTCATCTGATGGTAAGTGTCGATTGCGTTTGGCTGTACTTCATCTGATGGTAAGTGCCGATTGCGTTTGGCTGCACTTCATCTAATGGTAAGTGGCGATTGCGTTTGGCTGCACTTCATCTGATGGTAAGTGCCGATGCAGCCGAGGATGTCTGTTATCTAGTCTAGGCCTTCTTGCATCATCATCCATGGCATATGCGTCTGTAACAGATAATTTACTAAGTGTCTCCGATGCATTGCTTTTCGTGACTCTTCTTTTCATATGCTTTCAAAGGCCGATGCATGCGAGACCGGCACTATCTGATTTATTCTTTTCGACATTGTAACTATTGTCATCCCAAGGAATAATACGTGCACCTCATTCAGAGCAGGGTAAAATGTATTTAGAGATCATTATTTTAATCCACAATTGGTAAGCCCTTGGCATCATCTCACCTGATGGTAAGTGACGATGGAAGCGGGCTTACTAAGATTTGCTAATGTGAACTGGCTACCTTATCTTCAAGCCGGAACTCATCAATGCTGTTAACATTAACCTTCAACTGGTGACGTACCGTCAATTTGACGTCGCAACGACAAAGACACTGTATTTCTCAGAAACGGCTTGCTCCCCGCGACCGCGCCCCCTAGTAGCTGCCTCGTGTGCAGTTTGGCGTCGGCCGATACACAGAACGGACGTCGCACGCGCACAGTTTAGGTATTAGATGGTACCCGACGTCATTTTGACGTTACGTCACCTTTAGTGTTATGTTTTATTTGTGAGCTGTTGTTGTAAAATTTCATTCACAATGAATCAAATTATTTTTTGTGTGTAACCAATATGCAAAAATTGATTTTTTTTATTAATTACCTAAGTCTTAATGAGAAAATAAGGCTGGTTGTTATTTTTCTTTTCAGTTTCATTAATTTTATGTCGATAGATCTCATGTCTACCAAAACACAGACCAAAATTCAGTATTAAGTTCAAGTGTATGAATAAAGTTAAGTTTACGTTTAATATGTTAAAAGTGTGTTTTATTTTAGAAACAAACTAACCTACATTTACATAACATCATCTATTTTATTTCCCTTACACTTAATCTACAGTATTTATGGCTTTTTATTGATACGTCATAATGACGTCACCTCTCCAATACTGTGACTCACATTCACGTCACCAGTTGAAGGTTAATAAGATGTTGTCAGGTAGCCTGGCGAGATTAGAAAATACTATACCACCAAACAAATCAAAGCTTACAAAATTAGTCCCCGCCGGGAATCGAACCCGCGACCGATTAGGAATTGTTACGTAGCCTGTAACTTTGGATTTTTTTTAACCTATTTCAACCTATTGTTAGGTTAGGTTTTATTTATCTGCCTGCGCTAAGGGCCGCTTTCTGCCCTAATCTCCTTCACCTATTTCACTTGAACAGCATATACAGGGTGTAACAAAATTGGTGTAGGTCCCGTTAACTGTGGTTTCTACTTATCATACTGAACAACTTTTGTTCTTTGACTGCTAAAATCGAAAAAAAATTTTGAACTCTTCATACGATTCGATCAGCTGATAGACCAATTTTGTGCACTTTTGTATGGAGTGACAATTATTTTTTTTTGAGAATTTACTATGGTTTCCTTGGGGAAAGTTGTTCAGTATGATGATTAGAACCCCCAGTTAACGGGTCCTACACCATTTTTTACACCCTTTATAATTAAAAAACTAACCTACATTCTTACACGCATCAGAAGTCCATACGATACAAGGTACAGCCGTCGGATGTTGCATCTCATTAGTTGACTGACAGGAAGCAGAGAAGCGCCGCCGTGCCGCAAAAAGTGCCGCTCGGGTCGATGACCTAGGCACCGTAGCTTTTAGTAATGCGCCCTATAAGCTTATCGATATCGATGGAAACAAACTAGAATATTTAGGTACTACTGCGCTAAAAATATACCATTTTCGTTGCTCTATCTCTTTTCTGTCAATCTTTATAAAAATCAAAAATTCAAAATAGTTTTTGTTTTGTTATGAGCACTCATAAGACACAACACAAGTCACAACACTAAAAAACAACATAACACTTATAAAAGTATTATTTATTTCTAGCTTCAAGTATAAATTTTGTTAAACTTATATTTCATACTTACTTGTTTTCACCCAATGTATTCAGTAGAATTCGGTAGATAACTGCATTAAAAATAAATTATGGAATAACGTTCACTAAAGATCTTTCCTAATATAATTATTTATTTCAGTAAAAGGGGAAGCTTTTTGTTTTCCATTTTATTTTCAAATTTTTATTCATTGAAATCTTATAATTTAACGTCAACAAAAGCTTGTTTTTAACAGTTCATAAACAATAAGTCAGTTAACTAGTAGGCAACTACCGGATTCTGTTAATTTCTAACCACTGTTCTTTTTCTTCTTTGTCGTATACGTAGTTATTGGTGAAGGACGGACGTGACCATCGTGGATCGTTCGTGCTACTACTCTGTAGGCCTTTATCAATACAAGTAATTTTCAAAATGTTATCGATGCTGTCATCATCGATACGTTCACATCACTAGTGCGCGCGTGACGGCGCAACTCACGATCTTAGTGTCTTTATCGTAGTTAGAACTATCTTTCTTTCAACGACTACCTTAAGTGACCTGGAATTGAGGTCAGGCCATACGGTTAGGGTCGCTTCACATTTACATTGGTTAAAGATCAAAAACTTTACGCCTTTAAATACATCAATCTGAAACACTATCTTCAGTGACCTGGAATCGAGGTCAGGCCATACGGTTAGGGTCGCTTTACATTTAATACATTGATTAAAGACCAAAAACTTTACGCCCTTAAATACATCAATCTTGAACACTTTTTGAAAATATTTCTTTCAAAGACTACCATCATTGCCCTGCGAATGAGGTCAGCCCAAACGGTTAGGGTCGCTTCATATTTACATTGGTAAAACACCAAAAACACTTTTTTTTTTTAAATATTTCTTTCAACGACTACCTTCAGTGACCTGAAATTGAGGTCAGGTCATACGGTTAGGGCCGCTTTACATTTACATTGGTTAAAGACCAAAAACTTCACGCCCTTAAGTACATCAATCTGGAACACTTTTTAAAAATCTTTCTTTCAACGACTACCTTCAGTGACCTGCGATTGAAGTCAGCCCATACGGTTAGGGTCGCTTTATATTTATTTACATTGGTTAAATACCAAAAACTGTATGCCTTTAAAAACATTAATCAGGAATACTTTTTGAAAATGAACCTAGAATACCTGTTGTTTTTAGGGTTCCATACCGCAAAAGGAAAAAACGGAACCCTTATAGGATCACTTTGTTGTCGGTCCGTGCAACTGTCTGTCAAGACCCTTTATCTCGTGAACGCGTGGAGGTATCGAGTTGAAATTAAAACCATATACGAGGGCAGTTTGACTACTCAATGACTTCAAGGTTAAATAAAAACTTTTTTAATATTTTTTTTGTCTCATTTTTGGAAACTCACTACGAAGCGAATGCCGTTCTTTTTTCAAATTTGGCGCGAAAACAAGCTTTTTAGAAACAAAAAATTTAGGCGACTTCTAAGTATTCTTTGAAAATGGAGAAAAGCGAGTTTCGAGTGCTAATTAAACACTATTTTTTACGTGGTAAAACTATTAAGCAGACCGAAGACAAATTGAAAAAGTATTATGGTGATTCTGCGCCTTCTCATGGGATGGTACATAAGTGGTTCACTGAATTTCGTTGTGGACGTACTACTACTAATGACGCGGAGCGCTCAGGAAGGCCGATTGAGGTCACTACGGAGGGCATGGTTAATAAAATACATGATATTGTTTTGGCAGACCGTCGAGTGAAGATACGCGAAATAAGTGATGCTGTGCACATCTCGACTGAACGAGTTTTTTATATTTTGCATGATATTCTGGGCATGAAAAAGCTTTCTGCAAGATGGGTGCCGCGTTTACTATCAGTCGACCACAAACGAAATCGTGTAACAGCTTCTGAGGAATGCCTAGCCATGTTTAATCGCAATCCGAGTGAGTTTATGCGTCGGTACATAATAGTTGACGAAACGTGGGTCCATCATTATACACCAGAGACTAAGCAACAGTCGAAGCAATGGACTTCTACCGGGGAACGTGCCCCAAAGAAGGCAAAAACTGTTTGCTCGGCTGGTAAAGTGATGGCCACAGTCTTTTGGGACAGCCAAGGGGTTATTTACATCGATTCTTTGGATAAAGGCAAGACAATAACCAGAGCTTACTATGCTGCATTGTTAGATAGATTCAATGAAAAGTTGATCAAGAAACGACCGCATCTAGCAAAGAAAATAATTCTATTTCATCAGGATAATGCACCGGCCCACTCGTCTGCAATCACGACATCAAAAATTGTCGAATTAGGATACGAATTATTGCCACACCCTCCGTATTCGCCAGATTTAGCCCCCTGTGACTTTTTCCTCTTCCCAAACATGAAGAAATGGCTTGGCGGGCAAAGTTTTTCGTCAAACGAAGAGGTGGTAGCCGAAACTGAGGCCTATTTTTCAGGAATTGACAAAAAAAAAAAAATGATGGGTGTAAGAGGTTGGAACATCGCTGGACTAAGTGCGTAGAGTTGAAAAGAGATTATGTATAAAAATATATATATGTAAAATGAGTGTTTCTTCTTTCCAAATGGACTTATCCAACCGCCCTCGTACATACATAGTCCAGTCTACAGTCCCTTGAAGCTGTGAAAAAATCAAACTACTAAGTTAACGTAAAAAAAGATACCGCCGTTTATGCCGCAAAAAACGTACATTTCGACACTCTTAAGGGGAATCAAAATTCATAGAGTATTTTCCGTTGACCTAGAACTATGAAAGGCAAGTAATACAGTCTTATACTACAAGTATAGGGAAAAATCTGAAAACTATAAATTTGTAATTAAATCGTAAAAAATATATTCTTTATTTGAAGTACGTAATCAATTATGCAAGGAACGGCGGTCCAAATTTTGAATTGAGTTAACCGTGTCATGTGGAGTATCGTATAAAAGTGCTTCGTTGGCACATTCTTAAAAAGATTTTTAATTATTCTTATGATGTATAGTTTTCGATTAATGACGAAGAATAAAAAAATCTTTTCCCTTTTTTAACACGCTTTTATTAGCTTCACTTGTAAATAACTATGTATGTAAGTAAATCTTGGAATCTTAATTTGACCCACTTCCCGGTCTTCGATTAGGATGAAATTTTGCACACGCTCTGAGTTTGATGACAATACATGACTAGCTAAGAACGTCATTACAAATCCAATATGGCGGCCTCCCCAAGATGGCGGACTGGCTGTTTGAAATCCACTCCCATGATATGGGTATCAAATGAAAGGGTTTGCTGTCAGGAATACGAAAAAATAGTCAAGTGACTTAAATCCAACATGGCGGACATCCAAGATGGCGGATTGGCTATTTTGAATTTTTTAGTGCGTGCTAAAAGCGTGTTTTTTTAGTTTTTTATACTAATTTAAAGTTATATACTAATTAAAAATTATATGTATAGGTGGTAAGTATCTAATAATTTTCGTGTATGTAGTACCTAACAGTTTGTATTGTTATGATTTATAATATGTACCTACAAATTTGTACGGAACCCTCGGTGGGCAAGTCCGACTCGCATTTGTTCGTTATTTTAGAAAGTCTATAAAGTTTGAACAACGTAGAATCTAATGAGTTGAGTCTATTCTGTACCAATGTATGCTAATGTCATGCCAGTACCAACACTTGCGAAAGTACATTTTCCTAACAAATGTATTAGATTCGATAGCTTTGGTCCTAATTTGTTTCGTACCTATCTTTGATTTCGTTATTGTTGGTTAATTTCAAAGCGTCGGTGGCGTAATGGCAAGGGCCGCTACCTCCTGTCCGGGAGGTCGTGGTTCGATCCTGCCACATACCAATGTGTTTTCGAATTTCGATTTCATATGTACGTTTATCCGACGCTCTTACGGTGAACGAAAACATCGTGACGAAACCTGCACACACTTGCGAAGAAACTCGAAGGTTGATTGTGTAGTCGACCAACCCGCACAGGCCCCCGTGGTCGACTAAGGCCCTATCGCCCTAATTCAGGGTACCTACATGTATGTACGTATGTATGTATGTACATATGTTTGCTCGAGCCCCTCAGTGGGGACGTATATGAGCTGATATGATTATGATGGTTAATTTCGTGTATTTATATATAAAAATGCCTTTGTCCAGCAGTGGACGTCCCTACACGGTAAAAAAAGATTTCTTTAATTCAAAGAAATATCGTTTCATATATGCACCACGAAATATTTCTTTCGGTCAAGATTATGCTGTTCTTGACAATGAAAGAAAACATTTTTTACGAATAAACTAATATTTCTTGTTAATAGAAGAAACAAATAATTTTCCTATAAAAGTTCATTTTTTTTAGCTGAGCATTTGGTTTTCTTGACCGAAATACTTCCCGAATCTTCTAGGAAGATGATCCTATTTGCCCTAAACAAAACTCTTATATTTTTTATAGAAATAAATAGAGTTATTAAATCAAGAACAGAAACCTTTTACATTAGGATCAATCATGTTCAATTAAGGATATTAAGATCTCGGTGCAAACAATCGCTTTTGTTGTAGTGAAATATTGTCGCTTTAACGTAAGAATATTTTTTTTAAAATTAAAGATTACATTATGTTGCGACAAAAGTCAAAGTATTTTAAAATAATGATTTGTTTAATTTATCCAAAAGAATAGGTTCCTTCTTCAAAAAAGCTGCATTTCTCCCCTGAGAAAACCGTTAGCTTATTTAAAAATTAGTACGTTTCAGGGAAGCTAATGAGAACATTGAGATAAGAATTTAAGTGTCTTGAAAGAAAGAAATCATTAAGTTAATTGAAAAGGTGATACTTTTTCAATGAAGAGGATCAAATCTTGAGATGAGTATTTTTCCTTTTTCAGACAAAAACCATTAATTTACTTGAAAATTGTGTTAGTTTCAAGTAAGAAAATCATATTCTTGTGTTGAAACTTACTTTCTTGAGTGAAAGGTGCTCGCTTTTCACTATACAAGCTGTAACGAAAAGATGTAACGATACTTTAAAGTTGGCTTCTACTCATTAAACTTAGTAATTTTTGACCTACGACTCGCAGAAAAAATGTACTTTCCATCAATTTGTATGAAAGGTTCATTTTTAACGAGTTTAGCAGTTAAAGAACAAAATTTATTCAATTTGATGAGTAGAATATCACAATTAAAAGCACTACTTTTAGTACATCCCTGTATACTGAAAAAAACACCTTACATAAAAATATCTCATCTAAAGTATTAAAAGCGTATATCTCAGAGAAAAATCACATACCTAAGTACTAATAAATACTTTTAAAAAAACATTTTAACCTTGTTTTTTTACAGGATGAAACAAAAACATCTAGATCATTTAAAATATTATTTATTGAATAATCAATGACTTTTAATTATCTACTAACCATAGTTACCACCAGTCATAACGGTACAATTTTAAACAAAACAATGATATATCTTATCTAATAACCATAGTTACCACCAGTCATAACGGTACAATTTTAAACAAAACAATGATATATCTTATCTACTAACCATAGTTACCACCAATCATAACGGTACAATTTTAAACAAAACAACAAATATAATCATGCCCTTCGATGCTATATTTTTTTTTTGGAACATTGTCATAACAATCATCAAGACGCAGCAATTTATATTGGTCACCCTCTTTTACGGAAAACGATTGAAAATGTCTACTGTAGTTGATAGTCTTACACACTGATGTATAAAAATAAAAATCAAGCTTATTATTGTCCGTTAGTAGTATTCGATGGATTTTACAAAACTGAGGAATAAGATCCTGGTAATCATACAACAGGTAATTATTAACCGAATATCTAATGCCATTTATCTTTATCCATTTCACATTCATGAATTTCGTTTCACTCCCTGTCTCTGGAATCGATTGTTCCCCTTTTACTTTGCCAGTTTCAGTATGATCCGGCAAACCCCTTCCATTTATATACCTATAACAACATTGCAACTGACACTTAATTGCTAATGATAATGGCACATTTTTTTGAGTATTTATTGAATTAGAAATCCGCTTTAAATCTAAATGTTTAGATTCATATTTGAAAGCACTTATCAACACGAGTGGACCTACTTTCTTTATCACTTCTGGATAATGAATTAAGAAATGATGTTTGGGTTTCAAAGTTTGTTCAAACAATGTCACATACCTCTCATGGTGCTCACTAACGATATTTTTTAAATAATTGATCAGGTCTCTATTAAATGATTGTAACATAGCAACGTTTGTGAGATCTAGCATACATAAGTAGTAATTCCAAACTTCATCCCCAGCAGGTACTAAATCACCAACTAAAAATTGAAAATGCCTCACGAAAGTTAACATTTCCGACGCTGAGAACATAATGGCGCCTTTTAGTAAGTGACTCTTTGATACCTCAGGCGGCGGATTGCTGGAATTGAAATCGAAGAACTTTATTCGATCATTTAATTGCTCGAGTGTGAAGTACTCTTGTTGTATTAGGTTATTAATGGTCAAAGCCATACCATAGCGATGAATTCCTTCGCATATGTCATGCATTACATCACAGTACAAATTGTTGTACACATGAAATGATTGGACCTTGTTCCAAACGCAAGGTTCTTTGACACCTTGTTCATTGCCTATGGTGCTGTTTTCATCACCTACTGTTTCCACAACACGACTTCTGCCTTCATCGGCAGAAAGTTGTGACTGACATTGTTGTTTAGTGGATATACAAAATCTGCAATAATATGAACTTGCAAAACTCTCATTGAAGCCCATTATGCTATGTATACCTAAGTTATCACCTGCTATTGCAACCAAAGTGAATTTGACGGTTATTTCCGTTTCATTTATAACGATGTTTATTCCATGTTCGTGTAAGAAGTTTAACTCTTTAATCACTGGATCGAATACAATTTTATTTCCAAATGAAACGCGGTCATGGCTTTTGAATAGCATAACTAAAAAAATATTTTCCAGCCTGCTAGAATACTCAGGTGGTAAAGAACCTATTGAAACATAGACGGCCCCTATTTTGTTCTTTCCGGCACGACTACCCAAAGGGTTTCCCGTTTCTAAATCATCAAAAAAAAGTATTAATGGTAAATACACATAGTCTTTTTCATGTAGAGATTTCCAAATTTTACCTTGAACGACATTTCTTATTACATCTTGTTCGTTAGCTAATTCCTTTTGATACGAAATTATAGTCTCGTAAACCCCTTGTAATGTTAAAAAAAGTTTAAGGTTTTGCCTTAGAGATACCATGCAGACAAATATATCTTTCAAATCCATTACCACGTTATTGTCTTCATTTACCCTTTGTTGTGTTGAACCTATAGCAATTAGTGTCGGCTTCACGTATTTATTTGTATTTTCAAAGTACTGCAGCCTCTTGTATTCACTACCTACATGTGAAAAGCACGATGGTAAAGAATCAACAGCACCGTTAATTTCTCCTACATTATTATGCTTTGCCAAATCTTTTAGGTCTAATGATACGTTTGTAACTAATGTTCTGGCTGAGGTTATTACTTCTTGTGTAGCTAATCTACTTAAGTTGAGCCTGTCATACAGCTTAGAAACAAAATCATCAACATGTTGTTTTACTCTAATTTCAAATGTGTCTTTTTCACTGTTCAACAGTTCTGAAACATTTACACGGTTTTCTCCAGTATAGAGCTTACTGTCAGACAAAAAATTTGGCAAGGAAGAATCGATTACCTTGGGAGTGAAGTTTTGCGTTTCATCCCTGTTACTTATCTCGACAGAATTATTGTCGTACGTGTGAATTAATTTTAAATGTCTTTTGAGAGATCTCTTATTATTATAAACTCTGTCACAATCTATATGAGGGCAAGCATAATAATCAGTGATGTTGTGATAAAATTTAAGATGAAAAATGTAATTTTGAAAATCTCTTAACACCTTCATACAAATATTGCACCTCATTATGATTTGCTACAAGAAATCAAGCCAAGTTCAAAATTTCAGAAATATAAGGCACTGGATTGTCGTACTTAGTAGTTATTTTGTAAACACATCGTTGAATAATCAAGTGGATGTGTGCACTTGCTTTTGGATACTTAGCATTCAGCACATGGTAACATTTGAAGAGGATATCAAATGCCCTCTTGACTGAGTGGAATGAGTACATTAAGGCATCGATGACTAGATATAGCCGGTGTATGTTTGTCAGATTTCCTTGCAAAATTAAGTAAGGTTGAACTTGTCGTTTTTCTTTTAGGGCCTTTTGTTTTTCCTTTTCAATAGTAGTATTAATGTCTCCAGCGTTCTGAAAAAGAATAAAATCATAATTATACATCAATGATTTACTGAGATGAGAGCATTGGTAGCGTAATGGCTAGGACCGCTCCCTCCTGCCAATGTGTTTTTTGATTTCATATATAAGTTTATCGAACGCTCTTACGGTGAAGGAAAACATCGTGAGGAAACCTGTGAAGAAACTCAAAGGTAAAGTAGACCAACCCGCACTTGGCCCACATTATCAACTAAGGCCCGATCGAGGGAGGGTATTCAGGGTAGGCTCGAGCCCCTCGGTGGGGACGTATATGAGCTGATATGATGATGATTTACTGCATATTTTAACATAAAATAAATGTACCAATTGCATATATCTACAGTAATTTGAATTAGAGTATGTGCGCGATCTGACTGCAGTTGGTTCTAAAGGTTAGGGGTGGTTTATAGAAATAAAGGTTTGTATTATGCCTAGCCTCACACGTCGTGCTGTGATTATACTACACTGTTTACATGTGAGGCGAGTTTAGTGCAGCTGGGGGATAATGGGTGGCCACTAACTTCAGGTCCCGACTGCACTTAGATAGTACGCGCTCTATATGTGCTTTATTTTATGAGAAACTTTCAAGTTCGCCATTCAGCCCGAACTGTTTGATGGGAACCTCTATGGAAAACAAATGTACCAATCATACAAAACAAAGTTGTAAGGTAGCAAGATGAGGCCGTGACACTACTGGGCAGACTCAGCCTAACAGTGCCACAAAGGCACTTTTGCAACTTTATCAATGTAATGAGAAGAGATATCATGTACCTTGGGTATGTGACACATGATTGGTATGATTATTTTCCACAGAGGGTGCTATCCATAAGCTTGTATCTGATTATCCATAAGCTTGTATCTGATGGTAATTCTGCACAGCTGAGCCAAACACACCACAAAAGTCAAGACACCTTTTTATATATAAAAACTCACATCCACTATGCGTAGTATGCTATCCAAGCACTCCTGGGTGGAGCATTTTGCTTTTTTAGAGATGCGCCCTTTTGGTGGTACTACACTCACTAGGAGATTTATTTGAGTTGGGATCTTGTTTTCTAAAACAAATCAAAAACTTTGGTTAGTATGATAAAGATGTCTGAAGTATATGCTCGTCCAAAACGAGTATGTAACTTTTGTCATGTATGAATTTTTTGCAAATACTACAACTATTTAAAGGTGTCAGATCGGGGTCAGGTTATCCTGTCAGTGTCAAGCAGGTAGCGCTCATGTAGTTTCTAAACAGTATCTAATTGTAGTGTCAGTGAAAGGTAGTGTCAGGTCAGTTTAATGTTTCGTCTGGCCATTGACAGATATTGTCAGAATATATTACCTTCATCCAAATCATACATAGAGTTCAACAACGCTTCTTTAGTTTCATCCTTAGCTATTTCGTGACGTTTTATTTGAATAAAGTTTTCTATGAAGGTATTCCAGTATAGGTTGAAATTTTCTTCTTTTCCCTCATATAAAAAGCTGAAGTCTTCATTGATCTAAAAAGGTATGATATATTAAAAAACTTCCTGGATTACTTCCAGCTAGTATTTATCAGTAGGGTAAAAAAGGTAAAAGTAATATTTGTTCTTTACAGCAAAACAATTATAGCAAACGAAAATTAAAAAAACAGCCAAGTGCAAGTCCGGCCTCGCTCTATTGGGTTCTGTATATGATCAATTTTAAAAACATTTTTTTTAAGAATAAAATAAATCGAAAATATGGATCCCCCCCTTTTCATTATTACTCGTATTGAGGGTAAAAATAAATATTTGTACTCTAGACAATGACATGATGACCATACTACCATAAAATTAGCCAAATTTTAGGTCTGTAACTCATCCCGTTTATGAACTAGAGAACAGGGACATCGTCAGACAGACAGGTAAACAGGAAAGTGACAGTAACAGGGCTCTTTTTTGCCCTTTGGGTACGAAACCCTAAAAAGAACAAATAGAATATACTATTATTTTTTCCCAGAAATCACACATTACGGAAACTGCAGATTATCGATTTATGTAGAACCATTTCTTGATATTCCGTGCCCAAAAATCGAAATGGAACCTTGTTGAATCTTCTCGGTGTCTTGTCTTGTCTATCTGTCACAGGCATCTGTTGAAACAGACTTTTTGAGGTAGACAATACACAACACACTTTAAAATTATAAAAACAAATATTGGTAATCCTCACAATTAGCCCTTTCATTTGTTATGTCACACCATTTAGGAATAACCTTTATATTTTATTTTTTTATTTGCCTCCTAAAAATAAACCCCTAAATATTCTTTCGTTTACATGCCCTTATGCAGTCATAACAGGCGGGCAGACACACAAGTGATGTTGTAAGGATTCCTTTTTTATTGGACGTACAGAACCCTAAAAACCCAAAAAACTAAATCAAAACAACAGCATTTCAAAGCTACAAAACACAAACACACACCACCCTATAACATTTTACAATTTGTTATGTGTTAGTAATATTAGCAATTGGCATGCTGCTGCAAGTCAGTTGTGGGTACAGGCACCAGAAAATAGTTATTTTTACATACATCCACTTTAGTATGCTGGAGGTATCCACAGTAACTGGAAATAAGAATATTAAATATTAAAAAATATCTAAGTGTATTTAGGTCTCGATCTTGTTTCACTAATGTATTGAGCCCCTCGGTGGAGATTATATGAGCTGATATGATGATGATGAATGTACTGTTGCCTAATGTACCAATTTTGAGTCACTAATTTCTGACCAGGGCATCAAAATTGAGGAAATCAAAATCACCATTGCATTGAGGAATCTTGGTAAGCTTGCTTCCATCTCTGGCAGTCTTACAGCAAAATTTTTCAATTTTTCATCTTCACTTACCATCATGTGAGATGTTGCCAAGGACTTACCAATTGTAGTTTTTTTTTAAAAAAACAGCACTCAGCCTTCCCGGTCAGTCAGTCAGGTTTTAAAAACTTACCAATTCTGCAGCTCTGGGGTTTTTGAGGATTTTCCAATGTTCTAGAAAATTATGTACATCAGAGTAATCCCTGCCATGCCGTACTTCTTGAGTGGATTTCCATTTGCTTAAGACTTCTTCAAATGGTTCATGATTGTTGTTAAGCCAATCTATGTCTTCTTGGTGTAGATCTATAATTAAATGGTGTATTCAGACTTTAATAGTCAGACTTGTTGGTATAAGGTTTGGTAGGTGTTAGGGCATCTAGGCATTCTAAGCCCACCCACCCAACTATAGCTAATCTGAGTCTCGCTGCCAATCATCAACATTACAGGCATCATGGTAAGCCCACTTCCATCTTCGGCATCATTGTCACTTAACATCTTACAAGGGATGATGATGTAAAGGGCTCACCAATTGTGAATAAATAATAAAAAATAATTGATGTTCTGGCATGAAGATATGTAGTCCCATGGAGTTAAAGATTCTTGGCAGGCTAATTGATGCCAAAAGTTTACCAGAATTAATGAATAGAAATATGTATGTATGTATGTAGTTGCTCTTGGTACACTCACCAAGTAGAATAGAATCTACAACTTTTTTTTTGTTTTTTTCTGAATCAGTTCTATGTTGCTTTCGTTCCGTGGACTGAAAAACAATGTTCCTCACTTTGTCGACTAGTTTTCCCCGGGCAGGTATAGATTTTCCTGTTCCTGATTGGCTTTTTTTTATAGGTTTGGTGAAGTACGTTCCAGCACTTTCTTGGGGGAACAGAGTAATAATTTTTCCTGTTATTATATTATAATCATCAAGGGTGAGGCGCCTGTAAACAAGTTGCATTTTGTACATAGGGTTACAAATTTTTTTAAAGAACTAGTGCCATAGTATGGCTTTCATAAAGAAACATAGGTCAATCAAATTCTGCATACAAGTTTAAAGCTTTCATACAAGGTACTTACAGTGTCTTAAAACAAATTATACCTATTAGTTAGATATCTTACTCAAGAACATAGGACTAAGATGTGCACATCAATATAGCGTTCAAAATATAATATCTTAAATTTATAGTTACTTTTTAAGTTGTGCTGTTTTTAGGCTCAAGTTAAAATAAATAAACTTTATGTATTATTGATGTAATCAACAGAAGGGGTCAATAAACCCAGAGCAAAAATTACCTGGTGGAAGAGATTGGAAGGTAAATAAACCAAGAGGCGCTAGTTTCACTGAGAAAGCCTTTAAAAACGACTTACTTGTTTATTATAGTTGTAAATAAATGATTAACAATAATGTCTGTCAATCGGTTTTTTCTCTTGCTGTCTAAGGTGTGATTTGTCTTATAGTACTGTAATACACTTTTTCCACATGGAGATGTCTCCAGAAGTGTTTTTAAATCAAAGTCTGTTTGAGGGAGTCTGTTTTCAGATATGTCACATATGTCACTCAATGTAAAAGATAAATCGTTATGATTTGGAGGGACAATTATAACTCCAGTTTCTTCAATATCAACATTGGCTACATCTACTTCATTGTTGGTGTTGGTAGTTACGGACTCAGTAGGAGCCTGAAAATTTAAATACAAAGTTAAATAAACAACCATAACAGCAGCATTCTCTAGCTTTAGTAACAGAGATGCTCCATACAGGTTTGATCCACCTGATTTTCCAGTACTGTCAGCCAAAGCTCTATAGATTTGTAGAATCATCTCCAATCTAAACTCTAAAGTCAAACTGATAAAGGATTAAAACTATTATACTTAAAACCATCTTAACTATAAGCTAATATTTATACTGTGCTATAAGTCTGTGGAAGGCCTATGTTAAACAGCAGACATCTTCTGGCTGATAAGATAATGTGATGATGATTCAACCTCAACAAAATCATGATTTTATTATTTTCATTCCTGTTAACTCATAAAGCTGACATCTTTTTTAAGTATAATTTAATCCCAACAAAACATAAATGTGAAAGGGAGCCAAGTTCAATACAAAAAAATTTCAAAGTTTTAAATGGGTAGGTACCAAGTTCTATAGTGGTTTATTTTTATTACATTTAGTTTTCCATGGTAAAACTGATTGAACACGGCAGTAGTTTAACTGGATGGCACTGACTTTGCCCAGGGAAAAGAGCAAATTTTTTTTTTAAACAACACATAGTTATAGAGATCTCTTATAGAGATAAGTCCACCTTTGTATAAATGTCCTTTCTAATTGTTTTTCATGTAAATATCTGTGTGCAATAAAGAATATGTTAGTTATAGTTGGTAATTATCGTGATCAATCTGTGTAAGAAATCAAAAACTAATATCTTGATTTTATTGGTCCTTTTGCCCTCTCGCACCTGAATAATATGATGGTGTGTTAAAAATACAAACTATGTTGAAAATCTTAATAATACATTCAGTGTATTTCTACATCTACTCGTTTCTGATTCGATCACGCAGAGAAACTCCGAGCATAGCATGCTCCATTGCATAGTAAGCGATCATGTCTCAGTTCCGCTGGATACGGGCAGCACAGAACCGGTCGTCGTGGAGATCCTTGGGGGAGGCCTACGTCCAGCAGTGGATATCCTTCGGCTGATTGATGATTTCTACATCAATCTACAAATAATTACTTTACTATTACTTAATAATATGTATTGCATTAAAATTCTTTTATTTTTATCTTTTTAATATACATTTTTTAAATTTAATTATATGACTGAATGTATATGTATATTCTGCGAAGATAGAGTTCAAGTCAAAAGTACATTCCCATCAAGGTAGGTGTGAAAGGGGTTGGGAAAATTGTTAACGAGAAAAAAAAAAATATTTCAAGATTGAGCTGTATAATAGTTCTTCTCTATTTATATCTTGTTTAATAACTAGATATAGTTTTGTGGAGATTGTGATGTATAGCTTGAGCTGTACAAAACATGGGCAGTCACAGAACATGCATGATGTATAAAGAAAAAAAAACAAAAATAAAACAAAGCTCTCTTACATGTGCCTCCAAGTAGGCTGCAATGTTTGTTTTAAGCTTAATTCGAGTTCCTAAAATAGGACACAGCTCTTTCAGGTATGCCTCATTGTCATGAATTTCTTTCAATTGCGATATGTCTATGCTATTATCTGTAAAAAAAACACCCAATTACATGTTGGATCACCCACAAATATGATATTTGACTGATTACAATGACTACTATGCATGAAACCCAACAGAGTACTGCAGAAGGTGCTCAGACCCTGTTGCCTGCTTCCCTATATTGGTGTGCAGTCACAGCACACTACCACAGTCTAAGAATCCATATAGCCGTCCAACGGAGACTTGTAGACAGGGCAATCGTGCGGGAGCCGAGGGATGGGTACATCCCTCTAGTCCATACAAATCAATGTTCAGTCCAGCGAGAGCCTAGTGATTCCAATTGGAATTCTGGATAGTAGATCCCACATTATAAATTGGTTACATATCTATACTTAAGAAACACTACCGTGACTGACAGACACCGCAAAGCGGGTAAGAACATAACACGGAGACAAGCATGTGAACCAGACCGGTCGGTGTGCACTTAAGAAGGCTGCAGAAGATCACTCGACTCGATGTGCATAACACTCCAAGGCTTCTTTATTACGATGGCACCATACAATCTGACCTAAACTTTTGTAGCCGTTTGCACTTTTTTAGTAATCTGTGCTTTTAGTAGTACTTACTAACAAATAACGCAATTGTTTCTTCAGGCAGTTCCCACTGGTCTAGAAGCTGCTCCATGCTTTGGTTGGAATGTATACACTTCACTGGCTAGTCAACTTATTCAGCAGAGTACTTTACAAAAAACAATTTCACTTAAAACAAACGCAAACGCGCTCGACGTCGAAAATGGCTGAAAATCCGTTATCCGAAATAAAATAATCTAACGGGGTTGCCAGATGTGATTTTCTACATTTTCCCCAATTTCATAATACCTTTTCCAGAAAACTCATCTTAAATCATAATAAATCAGCTTTATTGAAATAAATTGTGCAGCCACGCTATGCATACTTTCTTTCATAACCTTCAATATCATCAACCTAATTTTTAAAATTAAAAACATTATACTTCTTTATACTAGAAATAAATAAATATAGCTCTAGATTAGACTTGAACTTGATGCAATGACTTATATATTACTTGATGTTAAAATAATCTCGGTTTGTATGGGAATTACCTTATTCAGATTTAATATTCCGGAAATAAGGAACTAATCCATAAAGTAGACCACATGCGGACATAATGACGTGCAAATTTTCTTAAAAATCATAAGAGCTATTAGCTAATATTTTGCAGAGCAAAAGTGCTCTGCAACCAGTCATTTTAGAATAATCTATGTGGCAGCCGTATTGTAGAATCCACCGCACAGTGGAGTATTAAGATCAAATTTCTGGTCAAAATATAATAAAGTCACTTATATGCTTAAAATTGATTAAAAAGACTATTTAGATGCAAAATTACTTTTTATTTGGTAAACAAAAGAAAAAGTTTTTTAGTCAGATTCGTCTTCGTCGTCTTTTTCTATGTTTTTAATTTCTTCTGCTTCTGAGCCACTTTTCATCTTCTTTGTGCTTGCTTTTGTTTCCACGTAACGTGATACTGGAATTTAAGTTGCAAAGTTGCATTGGAAAACGGCTTGCTCCTTTTTTTTCTACTTAATTTTTTTTTAACTTACAATGTACATAACATTAAACATTATTTAGCATACTTTATCTCTTAGTCTTTAAAAAAAAGACGCAAGTTCGCGCAACATTTTTATACTTAAACTTTGCCTAATTACAATAAATTATGAGAAATTTAAATTATGAATTGGATTATGAGAAAGCCTTCGATACGGTCGAAACTTGGGCTGTGTTACAGTCTCTCCAGAGGTGCCAAATTGACTATCGATATATCGAAGTGCTGAAGTGTTTGTATGAAAACGCCACCATGTCGGTTCGCCTCCAGGATCAAAACTCGGAACCTATCCAGCTGCAGCGAGGGGTGAGACAGGGAGACGTTATATCTCTGAAACTGTTCACCGCCGCCCTGAAAGATGTTTTTAAGCTTTTGGACTGGGGTGGACTCGGCATCAATATCAACGGCGAGTACATCACCCACCTTCGATTCGCTGACGATATCGTGGTCATGGCTGAGACTATGGACGACTTAGGCACAATGCTCGATGGCCTCAGTATAGCCTCTCAACAAGTGGGTCTTAGAATGAACATGGACAAGACGAAAATTATGTCAAACGTCCGCGTCATACCTACTCCTCTGAAGGTTGGAGGCTCTACACTCGAAGTTGTTACCGAATATGTATACCTGGGACAAACAGTCCAGTTAGATAGGGCCAATTTCGAGAAAGAGATCGATCGTCGAACCCAACTCGGCTGGGCAGCTTCGCAATATGTTTACGTCCCAGATACCGCAGTGTCTTAAGACCAAGGTCTTCGACCAGTGTGTGTTGCCAGTGATGACATACGGAACTGAGACATGGTCGCTTACTATGGGCCTCATAAGAAGGCTCAAGGTCACCCAAAGGGCAATGGAGCGTGCTATGTTCGGAGTTTCTCTGCGTGATCGAATCAGAAACGAGGAGATCCGTAGGAGAACCAAAGTAACCAACATAGCTCTCAGAATTGCTAAACTTAAGTGGCAGTTGGCGGGTCACAATGCTCGTAGAACAGATGGCCGTTGGGGCAGTAAAGTTCTCGAGTGGCGACCACGCACCGGAAAACGTAGTGTAGGCAGGCCTCCCAATCGGTGCACCGATGACCTGGTGAAGGTCGCGGAAAGCCGCTGGATGCGGGCAGTGCAGAACCGGTCGTCGTGGAGATCCTTGGGGGAGGCCTATGTCCAGCAGTGGACGTCCTTCGGCTGATATGATTTGTTATGACATGACACAGTGAATCGAGAGTGACAAAAACGATAGCGTTCATCCGTAAGAGCAGGTAGATTGCGAATGACGGAACAGGCGGGGAGCGAGGTTGAGGTAACTCAAGTGGCCTGTTTGTGACGCTGTGGTTATCTAACTACACAAAAAACAACTATCAATGCAAAATAATAAAGTTGAGTTTTCTGGCTTTTGCCCAGTTTCGTCCATAGTAATACTCTACCGTGCGCCGATTTCCAAAACAGCGCGCCGAACAACGCCGGATTGTAAAATGGCAGAGTTTTTTAGTTCGACGACATAAGGTTCCGCCGGATTAAAATTCGGCTGATAGAATGTACGCCGCATTATGAGGCACTGCTTTGTGTAAAAACTGAGTATCATATTTGAAATGAGCGAGCGAAGCGAACGATATTAGGTTCGGTCAGGTTTGATTGATTATACACTCAAAATGTCACCCCCCCCCTCGGGTAGCAGAATGCTTCGCAAAAGAAGAAGTCATCGGTTTAGGTAGGATTTTTTTACTCAGTACCTAGTTTACAAAGCGCAGCAAAATCCGCCGCTTTACAAAACGTCACCATTTTACAATCCGGCGCCATTCTGCGCACCGTTTAAGAAACCAGCAGATTCTACGTAACGGCTGCGATATCTATACTTCCTTTATTTTGGATTTAATTGTAACGCATTTATTTAATCAAGAGCACTGAGGTGTTTTTACTATCAGAAGTTATAAGAGTTTACCAATGCTTTGATAAGATTTAAAATGTTTTAAGTTAAAATTCACTTCTAAGAACTGAGATCTTTTTAAATCCACTCCGATGGTGAGTGACGATGATGCCGAAGACGGAAGCAGGCTTACCAAGTTTCGCAACCCAATGGGGCATTAAATGATTGCATTTAAATAAAAAATATTTACACATCAAGTAGAATCAAAGTCAGCTCTTTGAAAGCGCAATATTATGGGTAGCTGGTATTTTAAATTAGTTCGCTTTTATGACAGTTAACGTTAACATTTCGCAGTGTGTAATGAAAAATTGAAAAATATTTAGTCCCCAAAATAGCAATGGAACGAAAGATCTATCTTATTTTCTGTAAGTACGTGTGTAAATTATAAATACATAAAGACAGCGATCAAAATTTAAATAAATTTAACGAGAAAATATTTTTGTCTGGTAGGTAATGTTAGTTAAAATGCATTCGTCCACATTGCGCCTTGCGAGACAAAAACAAGATCCAAATTCTGAAAAGCGCCGTAACTCTTTTGTCAGTACATAAGATAGAGTATCGGACAGGTTTTGTCAGTGATCTAGTATGAGACCTATCATATACTTGGTGAGAACTATAATACTAAATCAATGCATTTAAATGTTCAACAGCAAGATAAGACATTAAATTGTAAAAAAATAAGTAGTTTTTTTTACAAAAAATAACAACAATGGTTGTTTTGCAAAGTGCTCTGTGAGAAAAGACCCAAAAAGAAAATCTCAAGGTCAATTTCCCCATGCCGCTGCTTCTGCCACACGCACGACTTACAGCGACCGGATCGCGACCTCTGTGGACAGTGGGGTGTCCACTGTGCAGTGCCATTACAGACCAGGTCGCGCCCTCTTCTCCCGGACAGTCCAAGAACTCCTTATTAAAGGCGTTGATGCAAAGAAATCTGCACCAATTTTGAACACCCCATAGAAGTAGTCACTGGTACACTTCCAAGACAGCCCGTGGTGGCCAAATCCTCCACCAGAAGTGACTTAGCCCCTAGCGCAAGTACAATGTCTCATCAGCTATACACTAACTGCATTTTGGTGAACGGGAAAGGCAAAAGCCTAAAGAGGACAGAAGCACCACCTTCATAAGACTGGCGTTGAATCCTGACGGCTTATATCCTAGCCAAATGGCACCTAGTAGAGCTGCAGAGCACTCCGACCAACACCACACCTGTCGTGCCGCAGGCCACACCTCCACCACCACTAGCGTTCTTGGCGCGGACGGGCGCGTCACTATGGAGGTCACTCTGACTTTTTTTCGAAAGGGCTTTGATTGTTGTTGGCTACTGGGCCTTTACAACTTCACTGGACAGCGAAGGCGAGTACGTATGGCACTTCAACTTAAGAAAAAAGATGCAGTTGCCTAAATGATCAGTGAATCTTCCGGCTGATAAGATAACAATAGTGACAATATAACAGCTACTAGCTATCTGGTTGTTTCAAGCAAGAGATAATTCGATTTTTAGGTGACCATCACGTGAGGTGCAGCCAAACGCCAAACTTTAATAAAAAAAAGGTAAAACCGAAAAAAACATGAATAAATCCCACCAAGGCTTAATAATCGGGATATCGTTTGTGAGTCGGCGAACTTAGGGTTATCCACAGATGACGGATTATATAGTTATGAAATCCCCCACAATGTGGCCCAGTCCACACTCTGGCAATACTGGCATTGTGAATGACCATAAATCCTTTTGGCGGAAATGCTATCTGTTCTATTCAAAATCTCATTTTCTTCCAACAAAAAATGTCATTTAATCCATTCAAAACAATTGTTTTATTTCCTGCCTGAAGCAAAGTTCAACTTCATTGAAGAGCGTATTTTCTTGAACATAAAAAACATTTGCTCCAGTCAAAACAAAACAATGTCTTTCTTGGAGAACCTTAATCTTTGTCACAAAAACTGTTTCGTTTCATTGAATATCAATAGATTTTTTAAATGAAATATATTGACAACTTCATACAAAATGATTTTTGCATCCTTTCAAGCGTTTTCTGTCTTGTATGGAACGAGGCAGCGGTTTTACCTAAATCTTTTGAAAATATTACCCTGAAATTGTAATCATTTGTTGGAAAAACGAGTAATTTAGTAGAATATAAATAATTTTTGGAGAAGAAAATTTATTACTTGATAGAAAATTAATATTATTTTAAGTAAATTTAATAGTTTATTAGAACAAAACAATGATGAGTTTTGGAGCAAAATATTCACGTTTTCTTTGACTAAACCTACGTCATATTTCGTCAAAGAACATCTACTTTGCCTGAAGATCAAAACTATTTCAAAAGGCAAGAATGTCATATTTTCACTGCGAAAGCCAAAGCCTACGATAGAAAAAATATTATTTCTGCAGTAAGAAACCTATCCAAGAAAACAGAATCTCTTAGCCTAAAGAAATTTTCAACTCTTTTTTTTCCGTGTAGGCTGATATGATGATATAAAAGTATTATTTCATAATTTTTATATTAAAAAAATGATTTTTATTGTTGTGGTCGGTTTTTAAGTGAAAGAATTGATTTTTATTTAGTTTGTAATATCCAACAACGTTAAACCCGATCACTCATTCACCAATAGGATATCATCAAATCATAATGCATGTGTTTCATTAACCGATACTGAGTACTGTGGCTTTCATCATCATCTCAGCAGCATGAAAGTTAAGAAGTCAAACCTTAGATTAACAGTTCAACTGAATAACCTGAACGAATACAACTATCGGTCTATATATAACTGACTCGGTGGCTTAGTAGTTAGTGCTCTTGACTAATGATCCGAGAGTTGTGGGCTCGATCCCCGCTCAGGGCAAACATTTGTGTGATGAGCAGATTTTTTTGCTCTGTGTCTGTCTGGGTGATAAATATCTATATATGTATGTATTTAAACGTATATAAGTAAGCATATAACACAGGGAATCCTACTTTGGGGCCAGATGACCATGTGTGATAAATAAATATTCTGGAATATTTATTTATTTATTTATAATAAAAAAAAGTAATTTTTCAAATTGGTCCAAGCGTCTTCGAGTAATCAGGGAGCATACATAGAAAATAAAAAAGATACCGACGAATTGAGAACCTCCTCCTTTTTTGAAGTCGGTTAAAGACAACCAAAATCGCAGTGACGACAAACAAAGGAGAATGCATAGCAAAACAAATACTACTTTTATTTTTTTTCCTTTTTTGTATACACTCGAGCACAAAAAGGCACTGCAGACGAGTGCACAGGCACAAAAGAGTCCCATACCCATAACCAACATTCAGCATTCTCTTTATGAATGTACCATGCTCGCTCCCTTTGATTTGGGTTTTGGGGAGTTCTAACCACTCCCGGTGTTGTCCATGGTCTTTGAGGTTCATTGAACTTGAAACTATAGATTGAGTATTGTGTATTCGCTGGTTAAAATAAACTCTGTTAAAAACCTGTATAAATAATTACGACGTCTTTTTACTGTGCAAATCTTAGCAGATGTAATACTAGAAATACTAAACCGGCCATGAGGGTTCCGTGCCGAAACACATTTGGGTACGAAACCTTACAAACATAAACCATTATGAAAGATTGAAGGACATACTTAACTTTATAATTAAAAAAATATCTCCCATGCATCGATATACGAGTACCTCACAGGCTCACAGTCAATTCTCCACCAGCAAATGTATGTTTGTAATCGCTAAAAAGATATGTGATAACTACAAATTTTTAATTTTCGGATTTTGCCTTTTACTTCTGGTATAGATAGACAATAGACAGATTTTTATTTGACATAAACACACACCGATTATACAAGATACAAAACTAATAGAAACAAAAAAAAAACAAAAAATAAACAAATAAAACTAACGGAATAGGTGTAATGCGATGTCAAAGTGGAGTTTTCTCTGCATAAGAGTATGCTTCTTGCCAAATATTATGATCCTAGGTCTACGGGAAGTTCCCTACAGGTTTTGATTTGCTTTTAAATATGTGACAAATATGGCTATTAAATGGCCGTACCTTTTTATTTCTCTTAAGAAGTTTGATTTTTTAAGCTTGAAGCTTTTTTCACAGCTTCAAGGGACATAGACCTGTACATATTTGATATTAATTTCAACTCGATACCTCCACGCGT
Organism: Coleophora flavipennella; assembly: GCA_947284805.1. Classification (NCBI taxonomy): domain Eukaryota; kingdom Metazoa; phylum Arthropoda; class Insecta; order Lepidoptera; family Coleophoridae; genus Coleophora; species Coleophora flavipennella. Next base: position 8,205,535 of record OX369290.1, read on the forward strand.
TCCTGAGGAAAAGGGTCTTGACAGACAGACTACGAAGTAACCCCCAAAAAGGGTTCCTTTTTTCCTTTTAAGGTATGGAACTCTAAAAAATATGTTGGAGACTCGGATAACCTCAAGCAAAATTGTATCTTGTAAATAGGTAAATTAAAAAATTGGTTAAATTGCATAAACGCGTTATTTACTCAGTAATTAATTACCCATCCTTTAAAGAGCGTCGGTGGCGTGATGGCCAGGGCCGCCGCCTTCTATCCGGGAGGTCGTGGTTCGAACCTGCCACGTACCAATGTGATTTCGAATTTAGATTTTATATGTACGTTTATCCGAAGCTCTTACGGCGAAGGAAAACATCGTGAAACCTGCACACGCCTGCGAAGAAACTCGCAGGTTGTGTGTGAAGTCGACCAACCCGCACTGGGCCCGCGTGGTCGACTAAGGCTCGATCGCCCTAATTCAGGGTAGGCTCGAGCCCTTCGGTGGGGACGTATGATGAGATGAAGATAAAACTTTAAATAGCTTAATAACTGCGCTACAAATCAAATTAATTACAAAGTTTTTGTGAAATATTCCATTGAAAGCTGGTTTGAAATATACTGTAAATAATAAAACATACAAGAACATTTTAAAGTGAAACTTTTATTACATCGTCTCAAATTTTTTCGTCTGTGTGTCGCGTGGAGGTCGGTATGATCGTTTCGTCCTCTGTACCGTAGCTCCAAGACGAGAGCAGCCATGATCGTTTCGTGCTCTGAAACTTTTTTCACATTATAGACATTTATAATGTGAAAAAATTTTTCACTTTTACCGTGGTTTCATAAAACCACACACTACTTTTTTGTTATCCGAACACGAACTTTAGATTTTTTTTTTACGAAATCCTGCCATTATCATCACGCAAACAAAACCAAACGTTAAATAAATTTAATCCACTTTGATTATTTATAACAGAACTCTATTTTAATTAGCTTATGCTAATAGTGTAGTCATTCATACAAGACACTGTTCACTACTTGTTATCAATGAGATGATTATTATTATATTATTAGCTTTTGCTCGTGGCTTCGCCCGCGTGAACATAGTTTCTATGACTTTCTATTGTCTATGAATTCTATCACTTCGAGGGTGCGTAGTGTGCGAGCCTCAAGAGGCTCGCGAGCGTAGAAATGAGTATTCTCCAGATCTCTCGGGAAATATTTTACGAGTAGGTTCTGTGTCTATGTCACTTCTTTCCCCCGCAACTGTCTCTGTGCTTAATATCGAGGCCATCAATTTTTTTTGAAATCCGCATTGCTCCGTTGCATACGACAGCTCCAGCTTGCAAATGAGTTTTCTCCAAATCCCTCGGGAACTTTGTCAGGCTATGCTAATTAGTAGTATGTATCACTTTCCACCTTCTCAACTATCTCTTTGCAAAATATCACAATTATCATACGCTTCTTTGTGTCTTGAAAGAAATGAACAAAAAAGAGAGAGTCCACAAACAGCTATTCAACGGGAACATTTTAGAATTTTATTTTTCTATCCACAATTGATAAGCCCTTTGGCATCATCTCACCTGATGGTTAGTGACGATGATGCCGAACATGGAAGCGGGCTTACCAAGATTCCCCAACGCAATGGGGGTCTGGCTATCTTATCTTCAAGCCGGAACACATCAATGCCTTTTAACAGTGATGTTTGGCGGCAAGACTTAGATAAGATGGTGGTAGCTAGCCAGGCGGGCTATGAAAATGCCCTACCACCAACCAAACCGAGTCTTACAAAGTTGTCCCCGCCGGGAATCGAACCCGCTACCTCCTGGTGTGAAGGGAATGGACTAACCATTACGCCACGGAGGTGGTAAAGTGATTAATTGAGATAAAATGTAGCCTATTTCACGTGCATACCAAACTTAGTTAAGATTGGTTGAGGCGTTGAAGCGTGAAGAGGTAACAAGCAAACAAACACATTTTCACATTTTTATTATTAGTAAGGGCGATGACCTGGACTTGAGTGGATCTTTGTTATGGAGAACCGAAGTATACGTACAAGTGTGTAGTGCGTGCTTATGATATTGAGGATTCGTGTCCTCATGACCTGACTAGATTAAGATCCATGAGTTAGTTAATCCTCAGCATGTCATCACAACATGGTAATAATGTAACGCTAATTTTAAACGCTTACCAAAAGACGCAACAGTGACGTGAGTTCTGTCAGACAACTGCAACTATTTCTTACAGCGATTTAGGTGTCATGCGTTTTTCATAAGCACGGAGAAGCGGATTACACCATATAAGGTGTCATGTGTTTTTCGTCAGGCACGAGGAAGCGGATTACACCGCATAAGGTGTCATGCGATTTTCATCAGGCACGGAGAAGCGGATTACACCATATAAGGTGTCATGCGTTTTGTATCAGGCACGGAGAAGCGGATTACACCGTATAAGGTGTCATGCGTTTTGTATCAGGCACGGAGAAGCGGATTACACCATATAAGGTGTCATGCGTTTTTCGTCAGGCACGAGGAAGCGGATTACACCGTATAAGGTGTCATGCGTTTTTCATCAGGCACGGAGAAGCGGATTACACTATATAAGGTGTCACGCGTTTTTCGTCAGGCACGAGGAAGCGGATTACACCGTATAAGGTGTCGTGCGTTTTTCATCAGGCACGGAGAAGCGGATTACACCATATAAGGTGTCATGCGTTTTGTATCAGGCACGGAGAAGCGGATTACACCGTATAAGGTGTCATGCGTTTTGTATCAGGCACGGAGAAGCGGATTACACCATATAAGGTGTCATGCGTTTTTCGTCAGGCACGAGGAAGCGGATTACACCGTATAAGGTGTCATGCGTTTTTCATCAGGCACGGAGAAGCGGATTACACTATATAAGGTGTCACGCGTTTTTCGTCAGGCACGAGGAAGCGGATTACACCGTATAAGGTGTCGTGCGTTTTTCATCAGGCACGGAGAAGCGGATTACACCATATAAGGTGTCATGCGTTTTTCGTCAGGCACGAGGAAGCGGATTACACCGTATAAGGTGTCATGCGTTTTTCATCAGGCACGGAGAAGCGGATTACACTATATAAGGTGTCACGCGTTTTTCGTCAGGCACGAGGAAGCGGATTACACCGTATAAGGTGTCATGCGTTTTTCAACAGGCACGGGGAATCGGATTGCACCATTTTAGATGTCATGCGTTTTTCATTAGACACGGGGAAGCGGATTACACCATATTAGATGTCACGCGTTTTGTATCAGGCATGGGGAAGCGGATTACACCACATTTAGATTACACCACATTTAGATGTCATGCGTTTTGTATCAGGCACGGGGAAGCGGATTACACCACATTTAGATGTCATGCGTTTTGTGTCAGGCACAGGGAAGCGGATTACACTACATTTAAATGTCATGCGTTTTTCACCAGGCACGGGGAAGCGGATTACACCATATTAGGTGTCATGATTTTTTCGTCAGTCACGAGGAAGCGGATTTACACCATATAAGGGGTCATGCGTTTTTCATCAGGCACGGAGAACGACTACAACTATTACATCCCTAGAATCGAGGTATGCATTTATGTAGGTTATTCCCCGGCCATAGTTACAAAGGTGGAGGCATTGAGATTGTTCTCTATGGTAGGGGAATTACCGTGCGTATATCATTCATTCATTTACACCAAAAAGGACGTATCGACCCCCTTGAGTAATTCATTGGTAGATGTCAGGCAATATCTCGAGAAGCCAGTAATTGACAGAAAAGAGTGTCCTATAAAATACTGGAGATACACCAACAACAGACTGAAAGAATTAGCGATGCTCTATCTCTGTATTCCAGCATCTTCCGTGCCTTCGGAATGGATCTTTTCGAAGGCCGGAAAAATTTTAACCGAACGCAGAAATAGGTTAAAAAAAAGAGATTGAACGAATAGTTGTTTATAAAACAAAATAGCTCCTATTTTGATGATTGATTTGTGACTAATTGTGTTTTAAGATATGATGAATGCTAATTTTTTAATGTTATTTCGAATATACATCAAAACAAAACTCTCCGTTTCGAACAAATGTTGTTATTTTTTTGATGTTACGCTAACCCTACAATTTTTAAAACCCTATAGTTTTTAGTAAAACTATCGATACTATAGGATTATCTAACTATCGATGTTTAACGTACACTAGATTCCACCGTATTAGATGTCATGCGTTTTTCACCAGGCACGGGAAAGCGGATGACACCATATAAACCGACTTCTAAAAATATAAGAAAGTTCTGAGTCTGTATTTGTTTTTATATCGCGCCTGTCCCTGCCTGGTTGATAAATTTTGCATAGCGGTATGCGGCGGCGCATGTTTGCAAAGGTCCAAAGCGGGCGTCACGCAAAAAAATCATCGCGCGTGCGTGTTGATATACCTACGCATGACACTAAAATCGCTCATAGCGGTAAAAATAAATATTTTCTCTATGGTAACAATCATATTTAGTCATAACAAGCAAAAGACTTCAACGCGAGTGACATGACTTCACAGATTGCAGGAAAGCGAGAGAAAAGATTTTACACATAAAAAAACCTATTCTTTTCAGAAAACCCCTTCATTTGATACCCATATCAAGGGGGTGCATAAAAAATATCTAAACCGCCATCTTTGGGAGTTCGCTATATTGGATTCCACTTAGGTAACCATGCATTGTTCTCCATACTTCCGCGGTGTATGCATTTCCGGAAACCGGGAAGTGGTTCTAATTTATCTTACAAGATTTGTCCCAAACCACAGATTACCCAAACTAATTAAGAGACAGACTAAATAACACGGCAAGCTAATCTAAAGCTCGTTAAAAAAAGTCAGAATCTCAGTTCGTAAATGGAAATCTGAACGAGTTGGCAGCGAATCAAGTTAGGGTCCTTGCACATTGGTCACTGATCGATAGTCTGCACGTAGTACCAGTCACAAGAAACGAGGAGATCCGCAGGAGAACCTAAGTAACCGATATGGTTCACAGAATCGCTAAACTGAAGTGACAGTGGACAGGGCACATAGCTCGTAGAACAGATGGCCGTTGGGGCAGTAAAGTGGCGACCGCGCACCGAAAAATGTAGCGTAGGCGGGCCTCCCGTGTGGTGGACCGACGCCCTGGTGAAGATCGCGGGAAGCCGCAGCGCACGACCGGTAGTCGTGAAAATCTTTGGGGAGAGGCCTTTGTCCAGCTGTGGACGATTTTCGGCTGATATCAGTACCAGTCAACTGGTACCTGTGTATCAATAAATGCGAAAGTTTGTCTTTCTGTCTATTCGTTGTTGGGTCACGCTGACACTACTAAATTGATTTCGCTTTATTGACATAGACCTTTCGATCGAAAAAGCGGGCAAATGCTATTATAATACCGTGTAAACCCCTTAGAAATTTAATAGTATACTAAGAACCAAGATTGTTAAGTTTGACCTAATCTACACTGCTCAACATTGCCTAGGGATCATCATCAACATATCAGCTTATATATACGTCCCCAGCGAGGGGCTCGAGCCTACCCTGAATTAGGTCGATTTACCTAGGCATATTTAAAATAAAATTATGCAAAACATGACGTGAAAAACTATAAAAATTCTTAGGACACGGTGCAATACAGTGTCAAAGTATTATATGTATTAACATACAGTATGGACACTCCCTGTCGCTCTCTAGATTTCGACCTCACCCCCTCGTCACCCAGATTGATACAGATTGGTTACAGTTAGGTTGTCAAACGTATAGGTGGTCGCCGCCATTTTGTTTGTTCCGTCATTCCTTTTTTTAAATGTCATTTCTGGCCCGTTGTATGAAGTGTCCAGGGTGTGACGGGGTATAAAAACTTTCAAGATGGGCAAGTGCTGTATTTACGAGTAACTTCTTAGTTTCTTATAAACATGGGTTCATAAACTTGTAAATATTTGTAACGTTGCTCCTGATATATCATGCAAACCCCTGTTTAAGTCGCTGAAGGTACTACCGCTCCCATGTCTGTATGTTTTTGAATGTGCAAAATTTGTGAAACAATATCAGTCCAGTTTTTACACACAGGCAAAGGACACAGTGCCAAGAAGTAGACGATTTCCGGAATTCTTAGTCCATGATGAAATTCCTAAAACTACTAGATATACCAAAAATTGTTACTGATAGATAGATAGATAGATAGATAGATAACACGTTTATTTGTCTACTGGATGTGCAGGTTAATCTATAATAGACTTCCAGCAAATGTGAGCGAGTTACCCTTGACTCAATTTAAAACTAGCTTGCATAGATGGCTGTCTCAGCGTAATTTTTATTCAATTCAAGAATTTCTAGAACATAAATTGTAAATCTAGTTTTATAAATAAATATGATACCTACTCGTATATGTGAATAATAATAGTATTAAATGTTATCTAAAATGTGTTATATAATGTTTGCATGCTATATTTTATGGCTGAATTGGCGCTCTAATTTTATGCAGTACCTCCATGTAATGTTACCCAATTCAAGGCGAATAAAGATCATTTCATTTCATTTCATCATGGGTTCTGCTCATTATATATAATTTGTGCAATCCTTCTATATGACCACAGCTTTCATTTTCCGCGCGTTTTTACAAAAAAGAGGATTTTGAAGCTGCGACTTTTCCTACAAACGGCGTTAACAATTTTCACCTCTTAAATGTTAACAGATTTGGACCACTTTTTGATAGGTTGTCAGTCAGAACAGTAGCTACACTTATACGTTTCTTTTTTAAAATTATTGAACAGAATAAGTTTAAAGAAATCAATATTTTAACTGTTGCTAGTCAATTTATATATGAAAACATTATGTACGTTCGTAAGAATTTGCATTTATTTCCTAAAAACAGTGACAGGCATAATTTGAATTTAAGAAATGTAAATAAAATAGATATAGCCTTTTCGAGACTGAGTAAGGTTAAGAAGTCGTTTGTGGGGCAGTGTATAAGATTCTACAATAAAATTCCAGAAAATGTAACTAGTTTGTCAGAGAATAAATTCAAGACTCGTGTCAAAAAAGTTTTGTGCTCTAGAGGATATTATAAAATAATAGATTATGTAAATGACAAAGATATACAGGGTGATTTGTAATGTCACGTATTCCCGTTAAGGGGTGATAGATAAGGTCAAAAGCAATCAATTTTGTCCTATAATGTGCTATCCGAAAGTTAACCGTTTTCGAGTTATTTCAAATTTACTTTTTTTATTTTAAATTCCGGTTTCAGATGGTTAAAACTTGAATAAAAAAAAACTACGTGCCTGATTTTGAGTTTCTTGCTATCGTCGTATAGCGGACATTCCAATAGTTCATAATAAGTGATAAAATCTTGAAAAGCTTCAAACCTTTTCAAATTACGCTTTTTAAATTTATCAGTTTCCTATTTTTTTCTATTTTTTTCGATAAAAAAGGCAATTTTCTGTAAAAAATCTCCTAGTAATTAAATGTGCAAAGTACGTTAATAACATCTTTAACTAACTAGCTTTCATTAGAGGTATTAAACTTAGTAGTATCTCAAGTACATGTAGAGAAAAAACGTTGAGACCCACAGAGGCCGAATTTTTAAAAGGAATTTTTATTACCTGTTTTAAGTAGGTAAGTCGTTACTGTCCTCAAAAGACTCGCATTTCATGGAATTTCTTTTTATTTATAACTAACTAAAACTAATAAAAGAGTTTAATTAAAATAAAAGCCTTTTATTTATCGTACGTAATTATTTTTCGAACATTAATTTCTTTACCTACTCATCATTTTTTTTTTAATTTCTGTCTTTGTACTTGGAGTTATTTGTAACTTTTTACCTCTAATGAAAGCTAGTTAGTTAGAGATGTTATTAACGTACTTTGCACATTTAATTACTAGGAGATTTTTTACAGAAAATTGCCTTTTTTATCGAAAAAAATAGAAAAAAATAGGAAACTGATAAATTTAAAAAGCGTAATTTGAAAACGTTTGAAGCTTTTCAAGATTTTATCACTTATTATGAACTATTGGAATGTCCGCTATACGACGATAGCAAGAAACTCAAAATCAGGCACGTAGTTTTTTTTTTATTCAAATTTTAACCATCTGGAACCGGAATTTAAAATAAAAAAAGTAAATTTGAAATAACTCGAAAACGGTTAACTTTCGGATAGCACATTATAGGACAAAATTGATTGCTTTTGACCTTATCTATCACCCCTTAACGGGAATACGTGACATTACAAATCACCCTGTATATGTTGATTCTATATTAAATACCATTACCTGAGACTGTAACCTGAATCATGACATTATTTGTAATATACAGTATTTTTTTTTGTTTTGACTATTTAAAAAAGTGTGTAAACACCTATTTGAAATAAATTGTTTTGATTTGATTTGATTTGAATAGAAATAAACAAAAAATGGCCGAAATTAGTTTTGTATGATAAAACGTGAACGACAATAAAATTAAACTTATTAACTTTATCGAAAACACAAAAACGTATAAGCCTAGGTTTTGTTCTAACTCACCTTTTAAAAAATTGGTCCCAATCGGCTAACATTCAAGAGGTGAAATTCGTTAACGCCGTTTGTATGAACAGTCGCAGCTTCTCAATCCTCTTAAAACTAAATTAATTTATGAGACCTGAGAGTGTAAATATTAAATATATCACTTGCTTATCTCGAAAGTTTCTACCCTACACATGTCCTAAGTAATTTTTTATAGTTCCTTAAAAAAACATTTTTTTATGAAAAGTCTTAAAGTATTCCTAGGCAAAGTTAATATGTGATTTCCTGTTCAGTTTTCTACTTTTCTACGCTATCAACCATACAACCTGTTTGAATAAGTCCAAAAAAATAAGGCTAAGTTGTTTATTAAGATGAATGATGTATTTATGTTGTCATACTTTGCTATATAATTTTTTATCCATTTCAGGTAAAATACGTCCCACTTGGCATTTGGGGAGGTGACATCGGTGTGACCTATGTCAAACTTCCCCATTCCGTGCGGTATGTTCGTATCATAATAAATTTGGTCAATTTTTGCACGTGCGATTCTAGGGTCGGTGGTGCCTACTTAAGGAATACCTTTCCTCCTTTTAAGGGCTTGGGTCTCTTCAGTAAATTGTGGCAAGGTTTGAGTGTTGGTTCAAGCAAGTAGCAAGGTACATAGGTGTAGGAATGGTGTGTTCGTACTTAACGAGAGCAAAGGGAAATTTCTCCGCCATCAGGCGAGGTGGTATGCCTGGCTGGGTTCCGGCCGTAGACCAACCGTTGTGATTGGTACTTGTATATATGTCGCAGCCATTGATTAAATCTGCCGTTCAATTTCGTACTACTCGTTTTTTTAAAAAATTAACAGACACAAAAATATAGCAACATCGTATGTGGTTGTTGCTAGTAAAGTCGGTATGTACGTACAAACCAATTATAGAATTTATACTCCTCATACTGGCTACGATGTTCTGAATTCGGGATGGCTTAAACTTCCATCGCTCCTCATCCTGTGTGCGCCGACGTACACTCCTTATCCTATCTACGCCCCCCTCTGGTTTCTTGGGTCCCAGCGCCCTTGCTGCAGTAATGCTGTCTCGGGTGGGGGGGATTTTGAACTGAACTGAACTTTTTAAACAGAAATCAAAAAAGAAGGTGGATCTCATTTTAACTTGTTTAGAGTTGTCAATAATAAGAAGTTCAAACTGCCTCTAAAGCCTCGGGTACGGCATATGACCGCCGTATAGTGATAACAACGGACACTGAAGCACTAAAGGCCCAACGTCTCTTACGAAGCACGGTTAACACAAGCATGATAAATGCCACTACCACTCTTACCCCTCCAGGCAATGACCGTGCCTATGGTTAGTTTACCTGCGTGATCGATGTGACCGCACGCAAGTCGCGTTACGGCCGCTTCTTTGTCGACGCCGTCGATTGCCGACAACCAAATAGGCTTTGTTATTAGGGTTCCGTAGCTCAAAAGGTACAAAACGGAACCATCATAAAATCACTCGCGAGTCTGTCTGTCCGTCCCTCTGTCACAGCCAATTTGATGCGAAATTTGGTACACATATATGTAAGTTGATGATCCAAAGCAAATTAGAAGGTACCTACCTAAATTGGAATTTTTTTAAAAACTTAATTATATCGTGTGACATATCAAATAAAAGGGCTCGTTGTGAGAACGTCAAATAGATTTTTTTCATAATGTTAAAATAAATAGTTTTGAAGTTAAAATTTATAGTCCTCTGTTTATTATTGCAGAGGTTGACTGGAAGAGATCCCTCTAAGGGATAAGTCCGCCTTTGTACTTAAGGTTTTTTTTTATAACATTATTTTAAGATTTTGTACAATAAAGAGTTTACAAACAAACATTCCCCAACGGAACCCTCTCTACGTGAGTTTAACTCTCACTTTCCTGGTTTTTTGTTTGTTACTCTCACTTCTTTTTAGCGAGTCCATCCTGCGGCTTAAATTTTTCGAGACCAGTATTCTGCCACGAAGACTGCATTGTCTGTTGCACTGTACAGGACCTCGCGCGTACACAGGAGCTAAGACACGCAGGGCAGGACAGAGCCATGGGTTGGGGAGAGGCACAGCACTCGTATGCACTATCCCAGCTGTAGCCCCGCCAGAACACTCACTACAAAACAAAATAACTACACGAGTTAATTAAAAATTAAAAACCCGACTGCACAAAAACTAAATCCCTCTTTTTTGGCCAGTTAGGTAAAAATGTATCCTATGTCACTCACGGGATCAAGACAAATCTAACGACACCTCGCACTCCAAATTCCATCAAGCCGTTTAGGCCACAGAGCGTGCCAAAGAAATAAATATATATACATACACTCGAAAAACTTAATTTTTATTTTTATTCACAATGGTAAGCCCTTGGCATCATCTCACCTGATGGTAAGTAAAAGTAACGATGATGCCGAAGTTGGAAGCAGGCTTACCAAGATTGCCCAACGCAATGGGGATCTGGCTATCTTATCTTCAAGCCGGAACCCATCAATGCTGTTAACACTGATGTTTGGCGGCAAGACTTAGATAATGTAGTGGTAGCTAGCCAGGCGGGCTATGAAAATACCCTGCCACCAACCAAACAGAAATTTACAAAGTTGACCCCGCCGGGAATCGAACCTGTGACTTCCTGGAGTGAAGCGAATGGACTAACCATTACGCCACGGAGGCGGTCACAATGAAATGGAGGGCTAGAGTGACATAAGCCCTTCTTCTGGTGCAGTCGAGTAACAAGGGGGTCAACTCCGTATTAGGTGATCGTTCTGTTAATGAAGATAAATGCTCGTAAACTCGCCACATATACGGCCATGTGGCAGATATTTGCATAAAGGTTTATTTATCGCTTTGGCAAGCTGGAAGACCATTGTGTTGCTGTCATTGTGCCTCATTTGTGCCCTTTCAACTAGCTGTTAATTGTGGTCAGTCTAAAGGGAAGTTATACGACTCTTACGGCTATACAATAGATGTTTTTAATTTGCATTAGAATGGCGTGTCATAGATGTTTGATCTGGCAATTCAAGATGAATAACATTGCGTAGATTGCTTTCATTTAATCAAAATTAAACATTCGTTGAGTGAGCCTCATAAGAAGACCAGAGGTCACCCAAAGGGCGATAAAGTTAGCTGGGAGTTACGCGATCGAATCAGAAAGGAAGAGATCCGTATGCGTATGTTTAACCGCCTCCGTAGCTCAGAGGCAAAGTTCACTGGCTTTACACAGGAGGTCGCGGGTTCGATTCCCAGCGGGGTCAATTGTAAGACTCGGTTTGGTTGGTGTTAGGCCATTTTCTAAGCCCGCCTGGCTAGCTACCACCATCTTATCTAAGTCTTGCCGCCAAATATCAATGTTTATATCAATTGGTGTGTTCCGGCATGAAGAAATTAGAAATAAATAGATCCGTAAGAGAACCAGTGTAACCGGCATATCTTTTTATTTTTTAATTAATTTTTTTTATTAAAAATTTGAGTGCGTTTAACTGCAACTCACCTGATGGTAAGTGATGATGCAGTCGAGGATAGTACACGCAATCTCAAATAATGCCTATTCACTCTTGCCTTGAAGATACCCAAATTATAGGAATCGGGAAACACTGACGCAGGCAAGGAGTTCCACTCCTGCGCTGTACGCATAATAAATGAAGAAGCTTAACGATTCGTGCGAAAAGGATCTCACAGAATTGCTAAACTTAAGTGACATATAGCTCGTAGAACAGATTGCCGTTAGGGCAGTAAAGTTCTCGAGTGGAAACGACAAATCGGAAGACGTAGTGCAGGCACGCCTCCCCACTCGGTGGACCACCTATCAGGCGAAGGTCGCGGAAAACCGCTGGATGCGGGCAGCGCAGGACCGGTCGTTGTGGAAATCCTTGGAAGAGGCCTTTGTCCAGCAGTGGACGTTTTTCGGTCGATATCATGAAATGCGTTTATTCATGGAATAATCTCCGCTCGTGTTCGTGGATACTAAAACTGCAAAAAACATCGGTACCTAAGGATATAGATACAGAGTGTATAAAAATAACCTAACCATTGAAGTTAATACCTACAGGAATTAATTAAAAATTAAAACACGAGTGCGTAAAAACTTAACCCCTTTTTTGGCCAGAGGGGTAAAAATTTTATCCTATGTCTCGGGATCAAGACGAATCAAACGACATCTCGCACTACAAAATCCATCAGGCCGTTAAGGCTACAGAGCTTACTAAAGAAACACATAACATATTTTTTGGCTAGTCGGGTAAAAATGTATCCTATGTCACTCACGGGATCAAGACTAATCTAACGACACCTCGCACTCCAAAATCCATCAAGCCGTTTAGGCCACAGAGCGTGCCAAAGAAATATACGTACATACACGTTCACTCTAAAAACATAACCCTCGTTCTGGCACAGTCGAGTAAAAATTTAAACATGACTTCTTAAAAATATATCCAGTGTCACTCAGCGAGTCAAGACGATAGTTTAGCGAAAGAAACAGACACATATACTTACATACATATACCTTAAAAACATTACCCTCAAAGTCTCGCGTTAAATTCATGTTGACGTGACTCAGACAATTTTCATTTTCCGCCATATCGTCAAACAAATGACAGATAAATGAAATGCATTTTCAATAATATTGGCATGTATTTGAATTTTCAAAATTTATACTTATTTTTTTATTATATTGTAGTGCGTATTTACGAGCATTTATCTTTCAGTGTCGCCCTCATAATTGACGTTACTATAATTTTAGATGTAACGCGATTTATTTATATCGAGTAAATTATGAGCAATCGTGTTTTCGCTAAGGTGCAGCCCTCAATCAGTCGATTATCTAATGATACAAAAATTATCCAGATTTAATAAAAAAAATATTCTAAAATTTTATTTTATTTTGTTTTGTACTCTTTCTTAAGTGGTGATTCTACTCTTCATAATGAACAATTTTTCTAAAGAAAAACAAATAATTCTAAATAAAAATTGACCATCCATACAAAATTGATCAATTTGGTATAAAGAGCCCAAAACTATTTTTCGAGTGTATGTACGTTTATAGTAAGTAAGTAAGTTCTTTATTGCACACCAAAAAAGTTATTACAAAAACATAATTAAAAAAAAAAACGAGACCTACAGTACTCGCATATGATGTGTAACATGTGACAAAATACTTATGAAATTAATTAATTATCGGGTCGTACATTCACGGGCCGACCCTTCGAATAAGTAGTATGTCATCTTTGCCTTTGCCATCACACTAGGCTGCATGGCTATGACAACCTTAGTTTTCGAGAATTAAAAAACATTCGCATTTCCTGTTACACATTTCCGTCCCATTTCACGAAATCACTCCCACAAATTGCAGGAAAGCGAGAGCAAAAATGTTACACATCAAAAACTTTTTAACAAAAATTAAACTGACGAAAACAGAAAGTAACTGAAAAACGAAAAATAAAAAGAACCTTTATAATCTAACTGAGCTCCTACAGTTATGACACACCTAAATAATTTTGAGTCGGCGCCAATGAAACAAATAAGCAATATTATACATATTACGTAAAATGAAATGATAGCAGCGAAATGCACGGCGACGGCGACCGACGTGATGCGTCCCTTTGTTGGAAATTGCAGAACGTTCCGTTTGTTTGTTTGGAACCGACTTAAAATTATTTAGGTATTTACATAAGTGTAGGAGCTCCAGTTAAACTAAAAAGGTTTTTTGATTTTTCGCTTTTCAGTTCCTTTTTTTCGTCGGTTTAATTTTTACTAAGAAGTTTTTATTTTTTTTGTCGCTAAAAATATACAAATGGGTGCTAATGGGTCCTAAACGCCTTGATGTATTTTGGAGTGCAAGGTGTCGTTAGGTTCGTCTGAATCCCGTGAGTGACATAGGATACATTTTTTCTCGACCGGCAAAACAAAAGGTGTTAAGTTTTTATGCAATCGGATTTTTAATTAATTTAGTGATTTGACCTTAGAAGCCTTAATTAACTAGTCCTATATCAATTTGGTTACACTCTGTATATGTCCCAATAGCCGTTTTTTTAAGAAACAAATAAGTGAAAAATCTGTGGCCATTCAATTCACTGGAGTTTCGCGTGACAGTACCAATCAATCAGGCGCTTGACGCAACCCCGATACGCATCTCAGATTTAGATTTATGGTACCAATTCTTCAAACCGAACTGGTAGCGAAGTGCAATTTGAATGAAGGCTTAGAGCGTTTCCATATTATCCGATACGATATAGTGCTGGACGCCGGCAGTCGATCTTTACATATTGCCGATGATATCTTTCCGGTTCGGCCATTTTTTTTAATAGCTTTGTGCGGGCAGGTCTTACTGTGGCAGAATATGATGGAAAACTATTTGCTGTATCTTATACATTTGAGACGCAAAAAAAATATCTACACACAGTAATAGATACATCCCATTGTCACACCCCGGACACTTCATACACCGAGCGAGAAATTACATTTCTAAAAACAAATGACGGAAAAAACCAACACACGACGAAATACGAGTACTATACGTTCGAGAACCAAACTAGCTCCAATTTGTATCCATCTGGGTGACGAGGGGGTGAGGTCAAAATCTAGAGAGCGGCAGGGTGTGGCCATACGGTATGTTAGTACTAAATATATACTTTTCCATTGTGCAAGCTAGATATGCAGAGGTAGCATTTTATAATTTTTTTAGTCCCGCACACAGAGAAAATGTTGTACACATTTTTGTCGTCCGACAGCCCACAGGCGTCTGACGTTGCCCCCAACATGTCATTATGGGATCCGATATGTTGGCGGTAACGTCGGACGCCCGTGGGCTGTCGGACGACGTTTGTATATGTGCTATACGTGTACTACATTTTCTCTGTATGCGTAACTAGCCGGCGGCGTGGCGGTCATTTTGCGATTGTTAAGCTATTGCAAAGCTACCGGCGACCGAATCAAGAAATTCCGTAACGAAAATAAAACCTAACACCCCACGCTCGGCCGAGCTCTAAAAAACTTACAGTGCCATCTATTAGCGATTTGCGGTACTAAAAAGACTTAGTCAATTTTACTGGTGTAACTTTCTTAGTGTTAATTTATTACATAAACATCCCGCGCACCAAGGACTATATGGTACTGGTAAATACTGCATAAATAAAAAATAAATAAATAATTATAATTGCATAAGTTGATAAAAAATGCTATGCAATAGCTTTACCGCGGCAGTCCCCGAGTGCCACACGTTTTTTTTCTTCATTTTTTTATAAACATGACGTCAAAGCTATGAAGAACATATCCGAATTGGAACGATATCATCGGGAATATGTAAAGATACTACCTACCGTCCGGTACCGATATCGTATCGGATAGTATGAAAACGCTCTCACGGTCTACAGTAGCACTCGTGATAGTAACTGCGTGGGATTCGGTGAATGACAATGACAGTTATATTCCTATTATGAAAGTAAAGCTGTTATTATTAATCACGTTCAAGAACTTGTACATTGACCGCCCCCGTGGTGAAGTTGTTAGTTCACTGGCCATACAATGAGAGGATGCCATTTCAGTTCCCGACGGGATGCAATATTATACAGGGTGACTGGAAAGATGACGGTCGCATCTAGTAGATGAATTAGAAGACGAAACTGAACAGTGTAAAGTCGGTCTTATCGCTTTAAGCTATATCCTAGTAGGTAGGCAGTTACACACACTTTTGTGATTAAAAATTTGAGTAACGTTTGACTCTAACTCATTTGATGGGAAGAGATGATGCAGTCGAGGATGGTACATGCAAACTCAAATATGCCTTGAAGATCTCCAAATTATAGGAATAGGGAAACACTGACGCAAGCAATAAGTTTGACTCCTTCACACACGCACAGACGTAAAGTGTTTTCTCATCTTTTACTCATTTCTCTATACAGACAAATCCGTGAAAATCTAGTGTACCCCTGTCGTTTGTAGGAAGATTAACGCCGCAGGCTTTGAGACATCTCAGAATTGAGTGGGAACTGGCAATTTCACTGTTTCCAAAGGAGCCTTTATGGAAAACCTTTTTTTTTCCGCTTAAAGCGTTCTACAATAGTTATTTATGCCACTGCTAAGTAATGAGAGCCATTGTAACATGAGTGCTTCGTGGCACAATAGATAGCACAAGTGTTACTATGTCTACTTGCGTGCAGTGGCATGCAATACTTCTTCTACGACCATGAAATAAATTAAATACATTGAAATTTTGTCATAATCATATATTGAATTTTTGAAGCCAAAGCCATAAAAATATTTAAAAAGTTTCATTGCAGTATAGTTGTCTCGTTTTAAAATGATCATTGTAAAACGACTTGTAGGAATAAATACTTAATTTGAAGCCAAAGCCATAAAAATATTTAAAAAGTTTGATTGTAATACAGTTGTCTCGTTTTGAAATGATCATTGTAAAACGACTTGAAGGAATGAATACATTTGTGATATAATTTGAAGTTATGTATTAAGGATTCCTTGGACAGCTAAGCGAACAAATGCGTCTATTCTCTCGCAACTCAAAGTTCAAACACGGTTGTCTACCATGTGCCTGCAGCGCATACTTACCTATTTCGGCCACGTAATGAGAAAGAGTAGTGATTACTGTTGTCATCTTTAGGCCATCTTTTCTATGTTGGATTGTGTCGTAGTAATATTTAGTATTCTTTGGTTGTGTCACACAACTGGTGTTTTAGGTTCTATGATAAACTACATTACGTGATGTTTCTCTGAATTACAAACGTAAGTCCTTTTAACTCTTCCAGCGGGGATATCAAACATGCCCCCAGGGGCACACGCGGGGAGGGTAATTTCGCCTGATTAGCGGGGGTCGGCCGCGCTGCGGATTTCCAAGGATTTCTCACTATTTTTGTATTAACCTGTAAAAACTAATTACTGGTCTAGAAAGAGAATAATATTTTCTTTTTAACCATGTTACTTTATATGTGCTTGGGTTAAAAACAAATAAAATACAATACGTTATATTTACTGCCGTTCCGGTTCGAACGGTCCGCGAGCACAGCAGCACTGCAGATTTCCGAGGATTTCTCAGCTAGTATAAAAACTAATTACTGATCTAAAAAGCTGATAAAAATGTCCTTTCAAAAAACATTTACTTTACGTGTATTGGATTTATTTGTAATACAAAACTTAAATGAGCCCGCCAGTTCCGGTGCTTATAGGCTCTCGACTCGCTTGAGCGTTGTCAATTACGAGTGCCTTCGTCCCGTTTAAGGAGACTAACCATGTAGATTTAAAAGCCGACACAGTAGAGCGAGACACAATCATCTCAACCACTATATACAGATAATTTTTAAGGGTTCCGTACGCAAAGGGTGCCAAGGGGCCTTATTACTATGCCTCCGCTGTCCGTTTGTCTGTCAGTGGCCTGTATTTCATGAACGGTAATAGGTAAACACTTAAAATTCATGCCAGTCCATTAGTCATAAAAAATTATTAACATAGATTAAGGTAGATACTAACATGCCTAATAATGTATTTTATTTATAGTATCTATGTCATGTTATTTTTATATTTTTTTATATATCTATGGGCCTGTACTTTAGTACTAAGTTGCCTGAAAATAAATGAATAATAATAATAATAAAAATTTTCATAGAGTTCGTATTTTTATTGCAGCTGTACAGGGTGTAACAAAATTGGTGTAGGTCCCGTTAAGTGGGGGTTCTATTCGTCATACTGAACAACTTTCTCCTAGGAACCCATAGTCAAATCTCAAAACAAAAAATTGGACCCTCCATACTAAAATGCTCCAAATCGGTCGATCATCTGATCGATTTGTATGAAGAGTAAAAAAAATATTACGTTTTCAGCAAAGTCGTAGAACAAAAGTTGTTTCGTATGATGAGTAGAAGCCCCAGTTAACGGGACCTACACCAATTTTGTTACACCCTTTATAGTGCGAAATCCTTCTTGTGCGAGTTCGACTCGCACTTGGCCGGTTGGTTGATAAGAAACCGTATAAGATACCCTTTTCTGTGGTAGCGTCGACACGGTCACTATAGTTCGAATCCAGGCGATCAAAGTGTGAATGAGTTTTTCGAAACTTATATAGATTTGCTTAAAGGAAAACATCCAATTGCTTTAAGGAAACCATCGTGGGAAACCTGCACATCTGTTTCAAAGATGTGTATGAAGGCCGCGTTGCACACGTCCGTGGATGTACATCTCGATGCCCTACAATCGACCGGATTCGATCGCGGGTAACGCTAATGTAACCACATCAGGCAACCGCCATTCTAGCCCTTGAATACCACGAGAGAGACCAGTCTCCTGTTCTGATAATTTGAAAGTTATCTATTCGTTACCAGTCTGATTATTATTGTAAACTAGCTTTTGCCCGCGGCTTCGCCCGCGTGGACATCGTTTTTATGACTATTTGAGGGTAAGTGGTGCGCGAGCCGTAAGCGACTGGCGAGCGTGGACCTGAGTTTTCTCCAGATCCCTCAGGAACTATATCGGGCTATTCTGATTACAGTCTATGTCACTTCCCACTCCCTAATCGAATTCTATACAAAAATCACTTCAATCCTTTGCTCCGTTGCGACGCCGACGTGCGCGAGCGTGGAAATGAGTTTTCCCCAGGTCCCTCGGGAACTATGTCAGGATATACTAATTAGTAAATTATGTAATTTCCCACCTACTAAGCCATCTTTGTGCAAAAAATCACAACAATCAATTGTTCCCTAAAGAGTATTTTTTAGTTCCCTCAGGAACTTCATCGGACTATGCTATTTTCACAGGATAAAAAGTAGCCTATGTCCTTTCCAGTAACACGCGCTACCTGCATGCCAAATTTCATCAAGATTGGTCGAGGTGTGAAAAGGTAACAAACAAACATATTTTCAAAATGGTAGCAAAAAGCACAAAGATCCACTTTGTGGGAAGTAGCTAACACCTTCTAAAGCATCTGTTCTGAAGGGCATTGTCAGTTAAAACTCCAATTCCTCCAGTAGCTCGCAATCGTTAATCATTCATGAGTCGCATTGCGCGTATTACGTAAGTCGTACCTGGAATCGAGGTGGAATCCGTTTGGCGTCTACGAGTACTCGTAATGTTGCAAGTTCAGTGGGACGAATTGCAAATGTTCAGTTCGCGTGCACTTAATAGTACTTAGAATTCAGAACTAGATGTGCTTGAATTGGACGTTGATTGATCAAGATTTATTTGTAGCTGGAATAAGTGAATTGAATTCATTCAGTTACACAAACATTTGAGTTGACTGTTTGTTGTTTTGTCATCATCTTTATCATCATATCAGCCGAAAATCGTTCGCTGCTAGACAAAGGTCTCCCACAAGGATTTCCAAGACGACCGGTCCTGAGCTGCCCGCATCCATCGGCTTCCCGCGATCTTACCAGGTCGTCGTCGGTCCACCGGGTGGGAGGCCTGCCTACGCTACATTTTCGGCGCGCGGTCGCCACTCGAGAACTTTACTGCCTAATCGGCCATCTGTTCTACGAGCTATGTGCCCTGCCCACTGCCACTTCAGTTTTGTCAGCTATAATATAATTCGTAGTTTGAGAACGGGTCCCTCCCTAGATACAACGCAGAGTGTTTAAAATAGATACAGTTTAAAAGATGCAAGACTCGGTGAGGCCAACACCGCTGTAAATAATTGTGTACGACATTTATTTGGCCTTTTACAAATTTGTCATCAATTTTTTTCACTTACTTTTAACAAAGAACCACTGTATAACAACTTTGGAACTGTGTGGCGGTGAGCTATTGAAAATCGTAACCAAAGTATATATATTAGTAGGTACTAACATACAGTATGGACACTCCCTGCCGCTCTCTATATTGCGACCTCTCCTCCTCGTCACCCAGATTGATACAGATTGGTTACAGTTTGGTTGTCGAACGTATATGATTTCGCCGCCATTTTGTTTGTTCCGCCATTTTGTTTGTACCGTCATTCCTTTTTTGAAATATAATTTCTGGCCCGTTGTATAAAGTGTCCAGGGTGTGTCGTAACACTACTTTCAAGCTTCCTATTCAGTCTTAATTAATCCGAGAGCGGTGCTTCTTGTGTATTCGCGAGAAGAAGTCTCGTCTTGCACAGTCTATATAACCTTCATCAGATCAGCTCATAAACGTCCCCACCGAGCGGCTCGAGCCTACCCTGAATTGGGGCGATCAGGCCTTCGAGTTTCTTCGCAGGCGTGTGCAGGTTTCCTCACGATGTTTTCCTTCACCGTAAGAGCGTCGGATAAACGTACATATGAAATCGAAATTCGAAAACACATTGGTACATGGCAGAATTCAAACCACGACCTCCCGGACAGGAGGTAGCGGCCCTTGCCATTACGCCACCGACGCAAGATAACCTTAAAAAAACACAATCGGGTCCCCGGAAAAGGTTCTATGTCGCACTTAGTGTTTTTTTGTGTTGCGTACCCAAATGATGTCATTGGAACCCTTTTATTAAGCCAACTCCGTTTGTCTTTCTGTCTTGTATTTCCTACCTTTTTTAAAAAAAATATTTATTTTTTATTTATTTACACTTATAGTACACCAAAAACAATTTCGTAAAGCTAATACATAGAGATATTATAATATAGTGTACAGTAGACGGTCTTATTGCTAAAAGCAATCTCTTCCAGACAAATGTTAGTGTCATTTAAAGGGCAGCGAACTTGACTGATGCCGAGCCAAGTCCTGCCAAACGTGTTTGTTCCAAGAATCGTTATCGAAGCTGAACTGCAAGCAACACAATCTACGCAACGGTGCACCGCCCAGACAAACAGATATTAAACAAGACAAGTTCTGGTTTTAGGCCAAAGTCTAGATAGTGCTGCCGTTCAGCGGCACCGGCGCTAGATTGAGCGCGTCTTTGGCATGTTTCGGCGTCTGTTTGCGAAACGGTTTCATTCTATACATTCAGACATTTTGGCGCTTCAGTCTGACATGGCTTTTTCTGAATTTGGTTTGACAGATTATGAGGACGCTGCTCGTGAACAACAGCTATCGGCAGAATGTCAGTTTCTTATTTATTTATTTTATTTTCAAATTTGATTTTAGTAACATAAACTCATAGTGTGTTAGTAGACTTATAGAATAATATGTTAGTAAAAAATTAAATAAAATGGAGATACAAATAATATTATTTCTGATAGGTATATATGTTGATTCTATAACAAATACCATTACCTGAGCCTGTAATCTGAATCATGACATTATTTGTAATTTTATTTTTATTGTATTTTTTTTTGTTTTGACTATTTAAAAGTGTGTGTAAACACCTATTTGAAATAAATTGTTTTGAATTTTGAAAATTTTGATTGCGTATGACCTGTCGGTCACAGCATTTCAATATATACGGACAATCTACCCTGTCCGCAATCATCACAATAGTCCACAATGATTAAATGGGGTTAGTACCGACGTTGACCGAGTTTACAGAAAGTCATGTTAAACTGTGACGCAGAACAACATACCTACGACACTTCATGCAAACGAATAAAAATAACCTAACCTATTAAATTAAAATTCAAAACCCGACTACATAAAAATATTAGGTAACCCTCTTTTTCCATCTGTCGGGTAAAAATGTATCCTATGTCATTCACGTGATTATGACGAATCTAACGAGTAACGACACCTCGCACTCCATCCATCAAGCCGTTAGGCTACAGGCTCAGCCAAAGAAACGGAGATACATACATACATACACTTGAGAAACATTACCCTTCCTTTTTGGGCAGTCGAGTACACTTAGTAGTAGGTATATCTGCTTCTCTTACTTACTAAGTAATAGCTTCTCTTACTTGCATGCTTTGATGTAAATGATATCCTTGTAACGTCGCGATCAGCTGCGCCCTCACGCGCCACTACCATTCAAACCTTGTTCTAATGGATGCCTTGTGGCACTGCGCTCAGCGACCAAGCGCGTTTGAAATGTTTTTAGCGCTTTATGTGCTACATTATCAGCGTAGGTGTGTCCGGCGCCGGAGCGGCTGGCGTAGCGGTATTGTGACCTGTTGGGATTGGTCCAAGAGTAGAGCCGTAGCTAATAAAGTTCACATCACACTACTCTGAATTCAGGGATCCTAACAAAAGCGACAAAACTATATGTTATGGCCTTAATATAGGTAATGACAATATTCAATTCTATTTATTGAAAGACTGTGTAAAGCTATCACTGTGAAAAAAATGCCTTATTCAAATAAAATAAATAAAATAAAACCTTGCATCAACTTGGCTCCACGAAGGTGGAGCTAGGCTATCTGAAGAGCGTCCCATACTGCATTTGCCTAAATGCGAGCTTGATTCACTCGCAACATTTGCGTAGTTCAAGGGTTGTCGATTCTGAGAGAAGTGTCCGGCCCATTACCACTTCAGTCTGCTTTATTGTCTTGTTTTTTGACATATCCACGACCTGACGTCCATTCTTTATCGTTCTTTTTCGCATTCTTTAGGTAAAACTGAACCGTAAACGCTCGCCTCTTATGCCTTAGTGGGCAAAAACTTGTTATTTTCTGTCTGCTTAATGTTAATTCCACCGTAAGTCTGTGTACACAAAACTGATAGTTTTGTAAATGAATATTGTTTGTCTTTTTATACCGTTTCTCTACATAGTTGACATAGATGTAAGAGTATGCTTTTTACCGCCTCCGTGGCGTAATGGTTAGTCTATAAGCTTCACATCATTCCCGGCGGATTTATACTTTGAAGACTCGATTTGGTTGACGGATGGGCATTTTCTAAACCCGTCTGGCTATCCACCACCATCTTAAGGGTCCATACACACGGACTGCATTTCGACTGCAAGCCAGCTGCAATTTCGCAGTTTGGATGCAGTTCTCCTAGTTAGTTGCATCCAAACTGCGAATTTGTAGCTGGAATACAATCCGTGTGTCTAAACCCTTAGTCTTGCCGCCAAATAAAAGTTGAATTGCCGTGTTCCGACCTAAAGACAAGATACATGCCCAATTTTCTAAACACGTCTGGCTATCCACCACCATCTTAAGGGTCCAGACACAAGGACTGCATTTCGACTGCAAGCCAGCTGCAAATTCGCAGTTTGGATGCAGTTCTCCTAGTTAGTTGCGCTTTAACTACATCCATACTGCGAATTTGCAGCTGGAATGCAGTCCAGACCCTTAGTCTTGCCGCCAAATAAAAGCTGAATTGCCTTGTTTCGGCCTAAAGAAGATAGCCCATTGCTTTGGGAAATCTTGGTAACCCCGCTTCCATATTTGGCATCATCGTCACTTACTATCAGGTAAGATGATACCAAGGACTTACCAATGGTGAAAAAATGCTAAAAAAAAATTGTTTTAAGGGATACCATTTGGTTCTGGAGCATTTTCTTTGATGAATAATGAACGAATCTTAATTGAAATAGAAAATCTAAATTTTAGATGAAAAATTCCGTTCTCAGATGTTATGTGATCTGATTTACTAAAAAAAAATTCTTCTGTCGTGTTGAATATTAAATCTGTTTCGTTCGCTTTAAATTTAAATGATAGTAATGTCTTTTACATAATTGATTCCTACTTATCTCAAATATCCTAATTTCATACTCTGTTTTGCATTATGATGAATGATTTTCTGAAAATCTCATTTTGAGAGTTTAATAAAGCGTTGATGTTTTATGTTTTATGTTATATCTACATGATGTTTCTTCGCTAAATCCCAGTCGTTAGTAGAAAGTCTTATGTAAATCCACCCGTGAGACGAAGCTTTTGGCATGTTTACAAAAGGAAAACTGAACTAAGCTTTTCCCGTGTGAAATATAGGCTACACGAGGTTGAAAATCGTTTCTTCGAATAATTGTTGTTCGATTATTCTTATTAGAATAAAGAAATAAGATGTAGACTTACTGGTTTGGTTATAAGGCAGTGAAAATTCGTAGGAGAAAAGATAAAAGTAATAAGTGCGATTATTTATATTAAAGCTTGCAGTCTTTAAACTTTAAAAATATTTAACATAATCTTTGCTTTAATTGTGTTTTAATTACTAAAATATGATTAAATTTTCCTCTAAAACATCTTTTAATTTCGAGTTTCAAAGGAGTGAGCATTAGGAGAGACGGATTGAAGAAAGTATTGTATGTCAAGAAATATCGAAGTTAAGATTTTGATAGGGATCGATTGTCTAAAAACAAATAAAATATGAATGCGTGTGTATGTGTATGTTTATTCATTCGTCCAGTGCTCTAGTTCCAAAACCTACTGGACGGATTTGGATAAAATTTGGGTTAGGTCAATATTATTTTTATATCCAGCCGTTTTTTTTTTAATTCCCCATGCCTTGATTTTTTAGGGTTTCCACCATAGAAAATCACTTATTATTATT